>JAEQBH010001818.1:0-1264938 GCA_016808115.1 Tetrastigma voinierianum
CCTCTAATCCGCATGTTCTTCGATACCCTGAAATTAGGTCTCCCATTGCTTTTAATGATGCTAAGGCAGAAATCGTGGTAACGTCGCGAAGTCATGACGTTGCAACGTCGTGCTATCGCGATGTTGCAACGTCGCGACGTTGGGACGTCGTGACTTTGGGACGTCGCGACGTGGCTACCAGTGTTCCCTTGCTTCTTCTATTCAACTTCAAATTGCCCAAAAACCACCTTCCTTACCTGTAATTCACAAAAACTTCATAAATAAGAACTTGGGCTATAATGCGCTTATTTAAATGTAAAATCAACTAAAAACATAAAACGGACGCGGGTATAATATGAATGTTTTAGGCACTCATCGCAAGTCGCAGTTTCGTTAGCCAATGTCGTGGACATCGACAGGATGTCGGGCGGCAAACCAAGAGGTTGCTACTTATCAGAGCAACCGGTGGGAAGTCAATGTCGCGAAATTGGACTGCTAGTGCCCATGTGCTATTTGCTGTTCTTTTCGCCGCCTGGTAAACTTTTCTGGCCAGAGAGGGGGTGCGGGACCCGAGACATGAAATGGGGCGAGGTGAGCTGACACACCTAGCTCCCAGCATGGGGGACACCAATCCCTTCAGAGAATTGTGGTCCCGAGTATAGACGCAATGGTGTGAGTCAAGTCATGCAACATCCATAGCTTTCTAAGACAGTTGGATCAACTAGATCCTCTGCTTCTAGGGGCATCACAAATTGCATCAAAGCATAGGTACACGAACACGGGAATGGTGGGCAATGGGTCTATATTGGCAAGCAGGTACAATGTTTAATATATATTACCAGCATCACAGCTGGGTATCAAGGCTTAGGTATACAAGTACCTAGGAGTTGGTGGGCATGGGTTTAAACGATCAGAATCATCAGGCATTCACGTGTTGTGTCATGTGATGATTTGTTGCATATTGGCGTGAATTATATACATGGTAGAATGTATATGTGGAAAGTTGAACACTAGGTTAGAGAACACAACCTCGAGTTCGAAAAATGAACAACATATCGGGCCTTAGGACTCAAGGTTCATTAATGGTTTACATGTTCACTACCAGATAAGCCAGAAAGGAATCTCAAATTTCTATTTGACACGTGTACGGCCGTCGAGGAAGGGGACGACGAGGCGATGGATAGGGCAATAACCAACCGCCACCGACCTTTGGCCAACAAGCCTTCATGGAGGTTATGGGTGCTGCAGCTGCTACCATTGCACAAAATAGTGGAGCAGCGGCCAAGGGAGGTCAAGTAACCTCCAAAGATTTAAGGCACATTATCCTCCAACATTCATGGTAGGAGGGGATCCGATGGTGGTTGATCATTAGTTCCGGCAAGTTAGTAAGATTCTGGAGGCCATGGAGATTACCTACGATGCCACACGGATAAGATTAACAACTTTCCAACTGGAAGGTGAATGCCAAGTGTGGTGGATTGGTCGTAGCTGAGAGGGTTCTAGAGTCAATGACATGGGGAGAGTTCCATGAGCTCTTTATAAATGCTCATATCTGCATGCCCAGAGTTCAGAATCTACAGTGATCAGACTGAACTGAGAACGCTGTTAATTTCCAAGAGTAATCAGTTCGTCGCACACAGATCATTACTATGGCTACATTGTGAGAACTGCATGGTCTATTGTTGTCCATTCAATAAAGTCAGACTCCACAGATCTAATCCATAACGATCCGTTACAATGCTGAGATATGTAAGATAATAATATCTCAGTGAGGCTGCATTAGAGAGATACATGATGAAGCTGAGACTTAAACTTGATCCAATTCAGAAGAATGATCAATCCACCATGAGAATACTGTGGACGTGGCCACGACTATTAGGTTGTACAAGACCGTGGTTTCTAGCCTGCAGATGACATGTTTATATTGCCATCAACCCGACACATGAAATGTAATTGCCCTCGCAGGCGTGGATTTTAGAGTTATGGACATCGCAGCCCCATTCATCATCGGGACATGCACGCATACGCGAGATTCCTTCTTATGTCGATACGAGCTGGAACTGGGTATTAGTCCCAAGGTGACGTACAGCACCTACTACTCATGCATAGGTGTGCCAGAGAGGCCGAGCATGGGTTAAGGTCGAGGGTAGGGCTCATAGGTCGGGACTTTGGGAACCTAAGGGCATGCCTGACGCTAATACACCTGATCGAGCTTGCGTGAGTAACGCTAAAAAATACCCTAGAATTTTTATAATAATTTTTATTATATTCCTCGGTATGAATTAATGTTCTGGCTTTTTCGTACTCGATAAACTGTGGAAAGTAAATTTAAAGTGTGGGCATATGATTGAATATTATATGCTAAATTGAGAAATGAATTGAACCTTAAATAACCTAAGTGAAAAAGGGAAAAATGTGGAAACAGAAATAAGGACCTAAGGGTCAAATGATAGCTTAAAATGCTAATGGAAAAATAAATGATAAAATGATAAGGAAAGTGAAATAAAGAGTTAGAATGTCAAAATGGAAAATTTGGATTTATTGAATGATCAAAGTAAATAATAGAGACTTAAATGGAAATAATGGGTTTCTGAGCCAAATACGGCCTTAAGAGAACAAGTGATTTAAGAGCAAAAGGAGAAAAAAATTAGAATGATAAAGTGTATAAAGCAACAAGGCCTTTACACTTAAGTGGATTTATAAAAGACCAAACTTCAGTTTTAGGGAGTTTATTTTTTTGAGCCATCCTGCTTTGAGGAAGTGGAAGAGAAATGGAGGAGAAGAGCTGGGTAGGGCTTGGTAAGAGATCAAGCTGGGTGTGATCCTTTCCCACTGCTCCTAAAAACACTTCACAAGCATCATACTAAAGAAGAGATTTGAAGAGGTTCAAGGTAAGAAAATCAAAACCCTAACCTCATATTTTGATTCGATTTCAAGTGAAAATCCCTAACTTGAGGAAATGGATTTTACGGAGTCTAAACCACATTCGAGTTGTTTTCGGTAGATTCCATGGTGGATTTTTTTATAAGGGACGAATTAGAGAAGAGAGTTGGGGGATGAAATGTGTGAAAATGCAAAATCCCGCACATTCTGGGCAAAAACTCGTAGGGTGTATTGGTACAGTTGAGCCGCATGTGCATGTATGCAAGGTAACTCAGACCCAGATACCATGGTGTACTGCACAAAGTCAAAGGTAAATGGTGGCTGCTGTTCCAAAGAGCCCCATTTTTCGCATATTGTTATGCCCTCAGATTCGTACCGATGTTTAGGGACCAAGTTCAATAATGTGGTTCAAATAAGAATAATAATAAGTGAAAAAATTATTACCTGCGCTACGTTTTTAATATTCGTTTAGTATGATTATTTGCTTAACCACTAAGAGTGAAGAAATTTTATTTGACTAAAGTGGTGAGGATGACAAACGACTTTTAGAATTGATATCGAAAGAAAAGGAATCGAGCATCATTTGTTCATTCCATCTCTCTATCACCATTTCAAGTGTTCCGTAGTATACCAAATAGATTTGAAATTTTATTACGAAAGTGGCATGGATTTGAAAACGTGATTATGATCACATGAATGTTATTTGTGAAATATAGTATAGTATATATATATATATTGATTTGAATATTATTATTCGAATGTACATATTCCATCTCAAATATGACGTGATTCACCAACCGACCGCCATGAAGGTAACCGTAATTGTTGAATGTGGAATCACATTGCTACTGAATGACAAACAGGACATGATTCACCAACTGAATCTGTCGTGAATGTTGATTTCTATAGCCATATGTGAAATGGTAATATTGAATGTGAAACCACATTGCTACTGAATGACAAATAAGACAGGATTCACCAACTGAATATGTCGTGAATGTTGATTCTATAGCTATATGTGAAATCACAAACCGAAAAGAGAAACATGATATAAAAAGGTATTTCAGAGGCTATCTTTACATTACACAGACATTATAAAGGCATTATTTTGATAAATGCATGATATATATATATACGGAACTGAAATGGAATAGAGAACTGTATAGAACCACTAAGCATGAAAATGCTTAGCGTATTGTTTTATTAATGCGCAGGTACCAAGTGAAAGATAGAGAAGTAAGACCCAAGATCGAGAACTCGTGAGTCATGTGAGGAAGAATTATGAATATGTCTGGCCATATGCATTCACTCCATTTCTTTCTAAACATTGATATTTTGTAAAACAATTTGAACTCGAACTTTATTTGTAAATGTATTTGTTAAATGTAAATGTTATGAGTCTTTGAAATTGTAAATGGGCGGCTTGCTCAAAGAAATGCTTCCGCTTAATAAAAAGGTCTAAAATAGAATAACATAAACAAAATGTTTTGAAGAGATAATTGAAAATGTTGGAGTAAATCGGGCTTCGGCTTGGATCCGCCAACTGGGTCGAGTCGAGGATTCGGGTCGCGACACTTTTGAAAACTAAAATTTAATAAAACGATAACTAAAGGGATTTAATTAATGGCTTCGGGCCGGGCGTCCTCAGGCTTTCGGTCCGGATCCTCCAACCGGGTCGGGTCGGACACGGGGGTCGCTACAACAGATCAGTCGGTTATACATGGTACATTTCTACTCTTTCTCTTATGGGCGAGAGTATTGTTTCATTCTTGTGCATCTCATTCATTCATTGATATGTCATGTGTGAAAGATTTGGGCTTAGAGGTTGAAACCTTTGAAAGTCATCAGAGTGTGAATTCTCCTAGGAAATAAGGTGAGTGTTGATCTAATATGTCGGGATTGTGAGTTATGAGATCTCTAGGATTCTACTTCCATCAGGACCTAAGGGTCATGGACATGTCGGGTCTCATGTCATCCTCGGGATGGAATTGAAGGATGCGACACCATGTCGTCATTGATTACGATCGTAAGAGAGTTACTGCATACACATAGGACAGGATTTGCGTTATGTTTCAGGGGGATAAGCATGATGCTTTACCCCAAGTCGTAATGCACTTATGTGGCACACCGCGCTTGGATGGGTTGCCTGGCAAGCCTTAACCTGGAGGACGAGGCGAGACATGAGTTGGGTCTACCTCGGGTAGTTTGTGAGTATGAGGATGTTGTTCTGGATGAACTGCCGAGATTACCACCGTAGAGGGATGTAGACTTCACTATTAAGTTTCGCACTCGTATCGCTCTATCTCTTATGACTTCGCATAGGACTCCACTTAATGCCAGAACTCAAGGTCCACCATGTGAATTGCTGGATGTAGGTTTTATTAGACAGAGCACTTCACCAAGCTTCAGTGTTGTTTTCCAAGAAGAGGGATAAGACCCTTCCTACAGTGATAACTATTGATAGTCGAATTATGGTTACAATTAAGAATCGGCATCCCTTTTTTACAAAGATTTGACATTTGTTTGGATCAAGCAAGAGGGGGCTCGTCTACTCTAAGATAGATCTCCGCACCGGCTATCATCAGTTGAGAGTTAGGGAGGCAGATATCGCTAAGACAACGTTTCTATCGGTACTCGCACTCTGCCTGATGCCTTCGATCGACCGAATGCTCTAGCGGCTTTCATGAATATCATGCATAGGGTGTTCCAACCCTATTTAGATCAGTTTGTAGTAGACTTTGTTGACGACATCCTAATCTACTCCAAATCTGAGGAGGAGCATGAGAATCATTTAAGGATTGTTCTCCAGGCTCTATGAGAACATCAATTATATGCCAAGTTCAGGAAGTGCGAATATTGGCTTATTGAGGTGAGATTCTTGGGGCACGTGGTATTAGCTTCGAGTGTATTAGTTGACCTAGAGAAGGTAGAGGCAGTTATGAGTTGGGAGAGGCTAAAGTCAGTCTTCGAGATATGTAGTTTCTGGGGTTAAGGTGGTACTATAGAAGGTTCATTGAGGACTTCTTCCGGTTAGCGGCACCTATGACGAGGTTAACCCGGAAGGAGGTCAAGTTTAAGTGGAATGACTTATGTGAGAAGGCATTCTAGAATTTGAAAAGGAGGCTCACTTCGGCTCCTATTTTGATAGTCCTAGAGAGGGGACAAGGGCAATACAAAGGTATTCTCGATGCATCAAGGACGGATCGGGATGTATGCCCTGATGTAGTCCGAAGGTTTGTGTTTGTTGTTCTATTACCCAGCAATCACGGCAATTGTTCATTTGATATGGAGTTGGCAACCATTGTCCTTGCCTTGAAAATATGGTGCCACTACCTGTATGGTGAGCAATTTGAGATGTTTTTGGACCACAAAAGTCTGAAATACATCTTTATGCAGCGGGACCTCAATATGAGGCAACGCGGGTGGATAGAGTATCTAGAAGATTATGACTTGGGCCAGTTACCATCCCCGCAGTTAAATGTCAGGCTGATGCGCTTAACCGGAAGTGACGGGTTGAAAGTGAATGTGTAATAATTGGTAAAAATGTACAGACCCGCGCTGCAAGTATACACATCGAGTTCACGAGTATGCGCCTGGGGTCAAGTGTTGTTACCATGAAGAGAATCGTGTCGACACGGCTCGATGATCTGCATAATATTCGATCTAGTCCTATAAATAATTATGACTAAATTAATCGAATTAAAGAAACCTAATATTAAAATTTCGCCTAAGGTAATGATGAAAACTAGGTTTTGGTTTTCGCTACCACACCCGATGGATTTTAACCTAGATAGCGTATTTATTTAATATTCCATACGATGCATACGGTCGATCATGCCTACAAGATATGAGACATCTTCTCTCGATATCAGACTCCTAACATTAACATGCCATAATTGGCCAAATAATAACATGTGATTAAATTCAAGAGTAAAGCAACCATAGATATTCATATCGATATTAAATAAACCACAATTAAAGTATTAATCCATAATGGTGCTGTTAGGGTTGACAAAACCCTAGAGAGAAAAGTTAGTTCATATAGTGATTTTTGTTATGCATCGAAAGATTTTCAACATTAAACTAATCAGGAAAAGAAAATACGTAAGAACCGCCTTTCGTGATCTCTCAGAACTGCCTCATCCAAGCCTCTCTATCCATCTCTCCTGTCTTCGCTTGCCTCCAACCTCCTTTTGCCTCGAAATTGCTTCCTCTTATACTTAACCGGCCCATTAATGGCCTGCAAAATCAAAACCTTGCTCAAGCTGAAAGGGAGACCTCGCCACGCCACGACGGCGAAAGCTATCCCCGTAGCGCACCGGGAGCGCATAGAATCGCATTCAGGTTTGCTGCGCCGTAGGCCTCCACGTGCTGTTGTGAAATAAGACACCACAATGCGGAGTGCCTCGTTGCCAGACTCCGAGGCTCCACTCAGACTTCTTTGTCGCTTTACTTCGTTCTTTCTTCTATCATACTCCTTTTTATTCCACATCGCCATGTCTATAAACATTATAGTATAGATTAGCGTTAAATATTAGTGAATATGAATGTGAATCATGCAATTGAGCTATAAAAACATGATAGAAATTTACCAAATGTATGCATGATTCACTCCGATCAACACCCCCAAACTTAGCTTCTTGCTTGTCCCAAAGTAAGAACAGACTCTAACCAGGGCACACAAGAATGAAGCGTAACTAACACTGATGATATGGGTCTAGTACACATACTAGTGGTGAGGTGGTCAACAAGAAACCAGTTTAAAAGATCTTAGGGACTACCTCTATTGCTCAACTTTCATGAATTCCGCACAGTCACTCTATGACTGCCAGTCAACCCCTTATTTAGTGCTCAATAATCTTTCCCAAGGAGTCTAAGTGCAGTTGGAGTGTGATCTCCAATGTATAGTTTGACTTTAGTACCCCCAAACTTGAATTTAACTTGCCTCTTTGGAATGGCTTAACACAGAAGAATGAGAACGCGCCAATTTATTCACTTCAACTACTCCCAAGGGGATTAACTCTAAGACAAACTTGGAAGAAGCACTAAGACTAAGAGGTTTTTTTTTTTGTGAGGGTTCCCGGTGTAGCTGATCCATCGGGTGACTCCCCACCCGCTGGATACAAAGTACTGCATATCCGCCCCTCGAACTTCACCTCGAACACTCAACCAAACCCCGCCCTGGGACAGAAATCATCCAGGCCCTCCGTCCCATGTAGTGTGCGCTGAGGTCACCGCTTCCTGCCACGGCCAGTGGCATTGCTTTGAAAAGCCCTCGACTGGCGCCCGGATTCTGATTAGATGATCCACTTATTCCAAACCATACCTTTTCTTTATTTCATTATTTTTCTCTCTTATATAGATATATTATTTATTTATTTATTTATTTATTGGGCTCAAAGA
Source organism: Tetrastigma voinierianum (assembly GCA_016808115.1). Classification (NCBI taxonomy): domain Eukaryota; kingdom Viridiplantae; phylum Streptophyta; class Magnoliopsida; order Vitales; family Vitaceae; genus Tetrastigma; species Tetrastigma voinierianum. The sequence continues at coordinate 8,266 of JAEQBH010001818.1, forward strand.
CGATCCTTTTTTTCTAAGGTGTCCCATCACTTGGGTGTTTAAACTTTCCAAGGTTTGTAGAACTCTTGCATGGTGGGTCCGGAATCAAGGCATACCCTGAAGATCACGTGTGTGTGTGTGTGCGCGATAGCTTACTTCGGGAAATGATTTATTGAGATCTGGGGAAAAGGGCGGCCGTATTACGGTTATTCTCAACTTTATACACCCGCAGTCCCATTGTTAAACAACCTCGAGTTCCCCTATTTCAATCGAAACACAAAGCCACGATTACTATGACTCCCCTTTTTGTAATCATGGTCAACTAAGGCTGAGAACAATTAAAACCAACTCCGGAAATCATTGTATCATAATATTGCCAAATGCAAATATGTTGGTACATAGGGACAAGGCTCGGTCTTTAAACATGCTAAAAAAAAAAAAACTAACTAAAACAAACAAAAAGTAGGCCTAAAACATGCAAAGATAAAAATAAAATAAACAAAATAACACCGAGCTAACTCCATATACCACACATACACCCCCCAAACTTAAAATTGACAAGTATCCTCAATGACAGTAAAAATAGCAAAGAGATACGTCCTAGAGAATCACTGCAGTGGCGGTGGCGGTGTGAAGAGACAGGAGCTGAGCCAACCGCATCGAGATGCCATGGTCCCGTCGGCGCGAATGGTGGCCATCTCGCCTGATGAGCCCAAGGCGACCGTGGCAACACGGTGCTCCTGGGAGTCATCCCAATATGCGTTAAACTGTGTGGTGAGCGCATGAATCTAGTCTACCAGGGACTGAGTCGAACTGGAGGGGACCTCAGGGTCGCCATCCTCTAGGTCGCCCGCACTAGTCATACCGCTACAAAGATCCTCGCCGGTCTTCTCATCTTAATCGTCGTCTCCGAACTTCACCTTAGGCAATGGTAGCGGAATTCGCTGAACCTCCGGCCCTTAGAGTCCAACACGGACTCCTAGCTAGTCGACACAACTCGGCTGCAATAAGTGAGGGGTGTATCAGGGCCCCCGTGCATCTCCCTTGGGTTGACTCAATCAACCCCAACTCGATGATGAACCCGATGTCAAACTAGAACCCCTTGGTCATGGCGTAGAGGAGGATCATCTTATCCTTCGTAATTGTGCTAAGATGTAGGGTAGGCCTAATTTTAACACATAAGAAATTATACCAAACTTTAGCCACGGGCTGAGGGAGTGCATCTGAAAAGTGGTGAAATCACCAATCGATGGTTGGCGTTTCCACACGCCTTAGCCGGGAGTGAGCTCCTGCATCAAGCGCTCATAGTCTATGTCAGCAAATAGCGCCCTATACTCCACACTATCGTCATCCAACAGGTAGTAGATTCAGTTGATGGCCTGGGCACCAAACTCGATCCACTTATCTCGGACGAAGACGGTGGTGCTAACCTTGGAAGGAATATTAGAGTGGAACTCAGACGAAGGCCACTCTAGGAACAAAGAGGGTGCACAAAGCGCCACAACCATGGTCCCGATAGCGGTTGAAAATGATCGAGGTGGGGAAACCGCATTCAGGGATGAACGAGTGGTTGAACAATGACTGGTGATAGATCCGCTCGGCCTCCTGGGAAATGAATCGGTGTGGATCTTCTAGAGGAGGTGGTGGGCGCCGCCCACGGTGAAGCCAAATCGCCGGTTTTGACGGGATGGATCTCCCGGGAGCCATGGTGGTCGATCGAGCGAGATCCGCAAACACAATAAAAATGAGAGAGCAGGAAAAGTGCCATCAAAAGTCAGGTGGATGGAAAAATGAAAGCCGTGCGGTATTTATGTGGCTCAAAATTTTGTCATGCCGCTGCCAAGGGCTCTACGCTAGCCGTAAAGTGTGTCTACGCACAACAGAGCTTTTCGTTGTTAGCGCAATCCGAGTTGGGAAAAGGCAACGCAATGGGCGTGGGGTTCTACCGCTAGGTACCCAGAAAGCGACAACAAATTTTTTTTTTGTTTGCTACGTAGCGGCGTAGAGTTCTACGCTGCTATGAACTAGAAAGTATGGAACAAGGATTTTCTATTTTTTTGAAGCACGAAATTGACCCTCTCACACTATAATGAACATGTACATCCCTTAGAGACTGTGCTTGCACCCTTCAATAGCCTTGAAAAACTCACAAACACATTAAAAACAACAAAAGCAGAAAGTTTGAAAGAAGAAAATGTACTGAAGAGCAATTAAAAAGACAAAAAATAATGCAAGTTCAAAAGGGAAGGGGATCTCACAATACTTGGGTTACCTCCCAAGAAATGCTATGTTTAACGTCGTTAGCTCGACATTCCTGCAACATACAACACGAAGACTGGAAAAATAACTGAACTGTTGGTGACAGTCCACACCTTTATTATCCTACCCCAAGTGTGCTTAGAATGGTGTCCTATCTTCCTGCATGGAATTCTCCTCCAAAATAGGCTTTCAATATCTAGGCATTGAATTTGAACTGTCCTTTCTCTAGATGCATTATCTCAACCCCTCCATAAGGAAATACTTGAACTACTGCGGAACTTGGCCCTCGACCATTTTGACTTCAATCTCAAGTCAAAGAAGAGTTTCACTAGAATCAACAACAACAAGACTACGACCCTAGCCAAACTCTTTCCTTACAATATGCTTGTCATGCAAAGCTTTTGTCTTTTCCTTATAGATTCGAGCATTCTCATAGGCCTCATTGAGGAATTCATCTAATTCACTTAGTTTTAGCATCCTCTTCTCTCCTGCTACCTTACTATCCATGCCCGAAGACTATCATCAAAGATGCTTTATGTTCTAATTCCAATTAGCAAATGAGTGTGCTTTTCCCATAGACTAGTCGAAATGGCGACATACCTAATGGGGTTTTAAATGTTGTCCTGTATGCCCAAAGTGCATCATCAATCTTCTTTGACCAGTCTTTCCTTGAACTATTGACTGTTTTCTCTATAATGGACTTTATTTCCCGATTTGACACCTAGGCCTGTCCATTTGCCTATGGGTGGTAAGCGAGTGAAGTGCGATGCCGCACACCATATTTTTGCAAAACTTTATCAACCAGCTTGTTGTAGAAATGAGTACCACCATTTGTGATCAATGCTCGTGGGTGTCGAATAAAGGTAAATATGTTATCACAGCGAACTTGACTACCACACCGGCATCATTCGCGGCGTGCCTGCATGTCTCTACCCATCTGGAGACGAGTCCATAGCAAGGAGAATATACAAGTTACTAAATGAAGAGGGAAATGAACCCATGAAGTCCATCCCCCACAAGTCAAACAACTTAACCTCTAGAATTGTGTGCATGGGTGGTTCATCCCGTTTGGAATGCCGCCCATTCTTTGGCACTTACTCATGTGTGGGATACAAATCGTGCGCATCCTTGAACAAGCTAGGCCAGTAGAAACCTGATTGAAGTACCTTTGCTGTTGTCCTCTGGCCTCCAAAGTGTCCTCCACATGATAAGGTGCGGCAGTGATTTAGAATGCTACCCATTTCATTTTCCAGTACACACCGCCTTATCACTTGATCCTCACAATTTTTATACAAAATAAGCTCTTCCCAGTAGTAGTGCTTCAAATGTGCAAAGAACCTCTTCTTCTATTGGTAGCTAAAATCTGGCGGGATAACCTTGGCCACTAAGTACTTCACATAGTCGGTAAACCATGGAACGATCTTTGTGACTCCAATTACTAAAAGCTGCTCATTTGGGAAATCATCATTAACTCACTTCGCCTCAGCAATTCCAATCGCGGATAGATGGCTCCGCTTACTCAGGGTTCTCTCGCTCCTTCGGCCCTGATTTCTAGGTCAAATTCTTGCAATAGGAGCACCCACCGTATTAGTCTAGGTTTCTCATCCTTTTTAGTCAATAGATACTTAATGGCTGAGTGGTCAATGTGCATTATTACCTTGTTGCCAATCAAGTAAAGGCCTAAATTTATCAAAAGGTGAAGACAATGGCTAATAGCTCTTTTTCGTTGGTATATTGAATTCAAATGGTATCATTCGCTGTAAGGCTAGCATAGTGAATAACCTGGAATATCCTCTCTCTTTTCTGCCCTAACACTACTCCGATTCAGATAGTCACTTCATGCTATACATTAGCTAAACGGGAGGTCCTAACTGTGCTACAACCATAATGATGCCAATTTATCTTTTCAGATTGAAAAAGCTTACACACACCGCTGATCGTGCCACAAAGAGGTGCCATGAAATCAACAAATTTATAACCTAAATTACTCCTACCGTCAGAGCGTAATCCATCGCAAAGATAGCGGCTCTAGGTCTAACACAAGGACGGGTTTTCTTTTACAAATGATTTGGCAAAGGATTCAAAAATGGTGAATTTCAATTTGGATTTTAAGGTTTTGTAAAAACAAGGGGTGTTGGTTGTTCACAGGCTGAAACTGAAATAAGAAAAAAAATTGTAAAATAGAACTCCTCGAACTGTCAAGCTACTGGATGCTAGCTCCCATGTGTCACCGAGAGGTTCCCTGGTTATTTCTTTCTGCCGGAGGATGACCACAGCTTCATCTGAACTGTGATCTTCATTTGAAGCATGCAAACCTAACCCAAAATAATTATTCTTTTGAAAATGGCATTCACTAGCCATTTATGTTCTCAGTCAGTTCAAACGAGTCTCCTTGACTCACATTACAATGGGTAATAAATGATAACTAATGAACATCACGAGATCTAGTAATAAGCATCAAGTGAGCACTAAAAGATTACCAAGTACTGACCATTCAACATGAATCGAAGGGATCTACACCAGTTAAAAGGAGAACACGTGATGTCGCGGATCACCGCTGAAAACGTGGGACCTTCAAGAGCCTCCGTGATCCTCGCGACCCGCAGAAATTCTTCGTCTGGGCTGAGGAACGGTTTTGGGCTGCTTTATCCTCCGAGTTGTCATCCTGAGGGTGCTCGTCGCCCGTAAAGTGGAAAAGAAATGAAAAGGGAGCAGAAGGTTGTAAGCTGGAGAGTCGAAGCCCCGCTACTTTTATCGATCGTTGACTCTTTTTACGCACCTCGACTCCAGCTTATATACGGCTCAGAGCAAGGGAAATTACAAAAAAAACTAAAACCAAAAGCTATTACAAGGGATAATATCGGAAGAAATTAAAAAATTGTAACAAAAATCTGAGGCGTCAAAAAGCAAGTGAACAACGGTCAATGGTGAACAAGCATGAAAGCATGAACGCTAGATGCACTGCTAGTTGCTCCATCTTCATTTTTCGGGCCTTCTTCCTTCTAGGATCTCGATCCGCAACGCATGAGTTCAACTCGGGTTCTTCGTGTTTGAATTGACTTCGGAGCACTTTGGCCCCGATTATCTTGCAAAAACTACAAAATTAGCCACAAAATGCGATCAATGGAATAGTAGGGACCTTAATGTGCAAATCGGGTTAATTATAATGATTAGTACACAAAAAGTGCTCAAAACCTTAAATAAACAGGGTTCAAAATAGCACTTTTCGAGCACTAATCACACCCCCAACCTACACATTGCTAGTCCCTTAGCAATGAAAGAAAGAAAGAAAGAGAGAGCATGCAAAACAATAACAAAATTAAGTTCACCAAAAATGCTATTTCAAAAAGGTTGTGAATGAGTAATGCCTAACCCTAAGTAAGAATCATCAAACCCTTGCCCAATAACTTATCTTGAGAGAATGAATGCCATAAAAAATTGAGTATCAAAAGAGCTCCATCTGTGGATCAAACTAAACTTCCACCAAAATCTAAGTGTTTGTTTGATCAGTTCTCAACAATAAATTGCTAAACTGCACTCTCCCCCCAACCTAGCTACTGCCACAACCTAGCATGCTAACCAACCTAAATAGATCAAGACCCACTTTTATTCCACAATTCTTTTTGTGTTGTAGGGGTGCAATGCTAATGAATCGACCTCACCAAAGTCCATGTAACGGGGATCTACCGATGACTCCCAACCAATTACGGCTTAGGGCACCAAGTCATAAGGATCTTTCGACCACTAACTCTTCGTGCTTCACCTCGACTTCGAATGATTTCAAACTCCAAAGACCTACAACTCGCTAAACTCCACCCATCCACCCGCAGTAGCGGGCACTAAGTCTGGCTCCCAAACTACCGCTTAGTGGCACCTTTAAAGGTTTTACATACCCCTGACCGTGCTCTAAGTTTTAAGGCAAAGCGTTGCAATTTTCTTTGTTTTCTTTTTCTTTTCCTTTTCCTTTTTCACTTCTTATTATTTTGGAATACACATGGGCCTTCTATTCATGGGGGTCCTTAACCTATTCAAGGTGGTCAACGAAACTAGGGTAGGTTATTGCAAAGTTGGAGGTTTTGGGCTTTTTCAAATTATTGAAGAAACCTGATGTGTACAGTGTGTGGATAGCTAAAGGTGGAAGAAAAATGGCCGAAAGCAACAAGAGTTCAACTGATCATCCACTCAACTAGGCATGGAACCAATCTAACATCAATAATCGACAATGCTCACCAAACTACGTGTTCATGCAAGTAACAATAAAAATTTGGGTGCAAAATGGGTCCAATTTTTGAAAAAGTAAGTTGTATAGTATAACAGCTTCATAAAAAGGAAAACCAACAAGCCACTCAACATCACAAAATGGGCTTGCTCAAAATAATAACAAAAACATAAATAAATGCCACTTCCTTCGCTAACTCTCCCCCTAACAAATGTCTCATTGTCCGCAATGGGGCTCGGATTGGAAAGTTAGAGAAGGAAGTGCTAGCTCCTTGATGAGATGTACTCGTTTTTTGATAAGAGACTTCACAAGCTTTTCATCGACACCTTATTCACTCCGTTTGGGCTTCAAATAAACAAGTTAGGAGAAGAAAAGAGAGAAAAAAAGTGATTAGTTGGAGCATTTTGAAAATTACACCTTCATAATAATTTCAAAAGTGTTTTTTCTGGCTATATTTGGATTCTAAACTCTCTAAGATTTCCAACGGTACCAAAAACACCTAAATCGGAGTTCAGATGAAAAAGTTATGCTTAAAACAAAATCAGGAGGCAAAACAGGGGAGAGGTAGCGAAAATTCGCTACGTAGCGAAAATTCGCTCCGCAGCTTTAAATTCCTCTCTTTTTCCTCGCTTTCTAATCTTCATTCTTGTGCTTCAAAATTTTCACCAAACTACAAAATTAATACAAGAAAAATTAAGAAAATTTTAAAAGTGAAAAACAAAGCTAGAACAAAGATTAACTTAAAATTAGAGAAAATCTTAAAAAAAGAAAATTAAAGAAATCAAAATAAACTCAAAATAAAATAAGATAAAATGAAACAAAGGTGGGGGAGACTGCTCCCCCAAACCGCTTTTAGGCCTTTGAGGTCAAGTGAACCGGGTGGGAGCTTGTGGATTGCCTGGCGGTCCAAAAAGTTCCATGTCCGAACCAACACCAACCATCCGCTGCGCCATGCAAACACGCTGAAATCGCCAAAGTCTTGGATGTAGTGGCAAAGGCTCTAAATGCTGGCCACTAATTTTCTAATGTTGTGCAAGATGTGCAAGTAAGTGAGATAGGGTGGCCTTTGTGGTAAGTGTTTTGGGTGTGGATTCAGCCGCAGGGAAGCTGTGATGTGCACCGGTAAAGGCTATTGGGTTCGGGCAAAGGGTACTAGGATCCAAATTTATGGGGATTGGTTGAAGGATAGGCTTTTGGGTCCACTCCATCAAGCTTCCTTTCCACTCCGTTTTCCTCACAAAGAATGGGAGATTGCTTCATCTTGCATTTTATATTGCTCATCCATTGTGGTGTCAATCAGGCACTCTTTTTCTGGATTCTCCTCCTTTTGATAAACAAGCTGATTGGTGAGCTTTGAGATGGATTCCTGCAGGATGTCAAATTTTTTATCAATTTCGCTTTGGAACTTATCCAATTCCTTGTTCAGGGAGCTCTCCACTGTGTTAATTTCTTGATTGGCCTGGACATTCACTACCCTCTGCTCCTCTTTGAAATTATCCACTAGTTTGCTCAAGTTTAGTATCGTCAAGCCAACGGGAGAAATTAACTGTGGGTGGCTGCTGTGGTGGAGCTGGAGGAGCTAGGTAAAATGTGGAGAAGAGGAGGTGCATAAATTGAGGGAACACTATAGACGGTGCATTCATCCATTGGTCTCATAGTCCCTCACGGACCCAGATGGCTCGATTTCTCCCTCATGATTGCCGATTTTGCCATGGAAGGTTTCTATAGTCCCTCATTGACACGTACGCCTCGCTTCCATGTACGGGACTGCATCGCTTCTCCCTCTAGGTGCTCCATTTGATCACAATTCAAGCTCGCCAGTCTCTTGCGGGGAGATAGACTTTGGCCAGCCTTCCTCCTGGATTTCTACTTCACTGGAAATTCCTGTAGTAAAACAGGGGAGACACCCAACGACCAAGAGACAATCCTACCCAACAGGTTAGGGTTACCTAAAAAAAATAAATTGTGAACTAAAATTAAGAAGACCACAGTAAAATATATACGTGAGTGGTCTACCTCAAGACTTGTGATGAGGGATCACAAGTGTTCATCAGTCATCATTTGCATCAGCAAGATCCCCCGCAGAACGATGCCATTTTATCTCGCGCTTACGAGGTGTTATGAATCAACAAAATTTTAACCTAATACTTCCTAACGCCGTAGCGTAACTACCGGCAAAGATAGCGGCTCTGTGGTCGAACACGTAGATGTGTTTTTCTTGTACAAATGATTTGGTGCTGATTCAAAATGGTGAATTTCAATTTGGATTTTAAGGTCGAAACAGGGGGTGTTGGTTACTACTGTGCTGAAATCGAAGAAAAAATGTAAAATAGAACTCGAACTCCGTCGCAACCTGACGCTAGTTCTGCCAAGTTACCGAGAGGTCCTCGGGTTATTTCCTCTTCGCGTTGGGGAGTGATGACCTATAGTCATCTCCCCAACCCGACTTTCATTTAGCTATAAAACCTAACCCAAAAATAATTATCCTTCTTGAAAATGGCATTCACTAGCCATTTATGTTCTCAAGAAGTTCAAACGAGTCTCCTCGACTCACAAGACAATGGTAATAAATGATAACTAATTCAACAACATCACGAGATCTAGTAATGGGCATCAAGTGAGCACTAAAAGAGTCATTAAGTAATCGACCATTCAACATGAAATCGAAGGGATCTACACCGCTTAAAAGGAGAACACGCACTGGCGACCTCACCAAGGTGAAACAAGGACCTCCAAGAGCCTCCGATCCTCGTGAGACTCAAGAAATTTTTCCGCTTTAAGGAGGAACGGGTTTTAGTCACTCATCCTCCGAGTTGTCATCCCTGAGGGTGTTGGTCTTCCGTAAAGTGGAAAAGAAATGGTGAAAAGGAGGAGAGAAGAGCAGAAGTGGGAGAGTTGAAAGCTTCCCGTCACTTTTTTTATTGATTGAAGTTGATTCCTTTACAAACCTTGACTCAGCGCTTATATACGGCTCGAGCAAGGGTTATTAACAAAAACTAAAACCAAAAGCAATTAGCAAGGGATAATATCCGAAGAAACAAAAAATTGCAAAACAAAAATCTAGGCGCCAAAAAGGTGTAACAAGGTTGAACAGAATAAAGTATAGAAGATGATGTAATTCTCGTTAGCGGCTCCATTTTTCTTTCACTTTTTGCTCTTCTTTCCTTCTGTGGATCTCGACCGCAACGATGAGTTCAACTTTCGGTTCTTCGTGGTTTGAATTGGACTCGATAATTTTGGCCTCATTATCTGCAAAACTACAAAATTAGCCACAAATGCGCATCAATGGAATAAGTAGGACCTTAATGTGCAACTCGGGTTAATTACGATGATTAGTACACAAAAAGTGCTCAAAACCTTAAATAATCAGGGTTCAAAATAGAACTTTTTGAGCACTAATCAACTGCTCATCAAAATCAAACTGTCCCTTGAACTAGAAAACTGGACAAAGGCTTTACAATCCGAGAAAAATATTTTATGAACTGCCTATAGAACCCCGCGTGTCCTAGAAAGCTTCTTTTGCCCTTTATTTATGATGGTCGAGGTAGTTTCTCTATTGCCTCAATCTTAGCTTTGTTGACCTCTATTCCTCTTGCATAAATCCGATGCCTAAGTACTATGCCTTCTTGTACCATAAAGTGACACTTCCAATTCGTAACAAGATCGGGTCTCTTCACATCTAACAAGCACCGACCCACAAGTTTTCCAGACAATTGTCAAAGGAGTTCCTTCAACATCAAAGTCGCCTATGAACACCTCAATTGTCTTTTTTCAACCATATTTGAGAATATGGCCACATACACCAAATGTTGGTGCATTGCGTCGTACCTCAAAGGGTGACCAACGCGAACGCACTATAAGGAAATCGAATGTTGTCTTCTTAATCCTCTGTGGCATGGGGATCTAATCAGAATCGTAATAACCATCTAAGAAACAATAATGATCTACGTCCCACAACATCTCAACATCCGATCCAAATGACAATGGAAAATGGTATTGTCATTTTATTCAATTTTCGGTGTCAATGCAAATTTCCACCTGTGACTATTCTTAAGGTAAATGATATTATTTACCTATCATCATTGTTCCTTTTAGGCAAACAACTCGCGACGTAATCACCAATGCAAATCGTCGTAAATAGGATAACATCCCAAAGATCTAGCCATTTCATTATTTTTCATGGGATCTACTTCTTTCTATGGTCGATTCAGCCTCTATGCTTCCACTAAAGGCTTATGACCATCTTCTAATAGAATTCGATGCATACACATCGAAGGGCAAATCCCTTTAAATCTGACCTAACTGCGATCCTTGTGATCCATACCTCAATAACTTATCTTCTTCTCACGCTATCAAAGGATGTCAAATAATCACCGGTGGAGGCGTACTCCAAGATAAAGGACACCTCTAAACACTTCAGTGGTTTTGTTAATCTTGGTGTCATTTAATAGATGGCATTGATGTTGAGCAAATTTATTTAAAATTCATAGTATTTCCTCCTATTAGTCAAAAGGAGTCCATCCATTTCACATACCTCACCTCTTCCACTTTCGATTCACTTCAGACTAAAAGTTAATTTCAAAGCAATGTGGACCACTATGGCTAGACACTATAGCCTCCACAGTCTCTATCATGGAGCATGTGTCACTCTCTGCTGGGTGTCTCACAACCTCAAACACATTGAATTTGACCTCGTCATCCTGTACTCTCAATTTCAACTCTCCCCTCTGTACATCAATCATTGCCCTACCAGTGGCGAGAAATGGTTTACCAAATATTATGGGTATTTCTTTATCTTCTTCCATGTCCAGAATGATGAAATATGCCGAGAAGATAAACTTATTTACCTTAGAACGCCTTTCTATCACTCCCTCGGGGATGTTTCCGTTGAGTTGCCCGCTAACTGAGTGTGATCGTAGTCATGCTTCACCTTAATCAGTCACGTGGAATATGGATAATGACATGAGGTTTATACTAGCTCCCAAGTCATAGAAGACCCTCTCAAAGATGGAGTTCCTGATGGTACAAGGAATAGTGAAACTACCTGGGTCTTTCAGCTTCTATGGTAGTTTCCACTAAAGGATGGCATTACATTCCTGGGTGAGAGTCACTGTCTCGAACTTCGATAGTCTTCTTTTCTTTGACAGTATATCCTTCATGAATTTTACATAACTGGGCATCTGTTCTAATGCATTAGCAAATGGAATGTTTATATACATTTTTTTGAACACATCCATAAACTTTGTGAATCAAGTATCCAATTCTATTCTTTCTCAGCTGAGGGTACGGAATCGGGGACAATGGTTTAGTCGTGTGGTCGCTCTTTAGCCTCAATTCCTTCTTCCACAAACTTTTCTCATGGGGCTATTCCTTTCTATTCACATTTTGACCGGGTCCGGTTTACTTCGCTTCTACCTCTTCTATCATCGCGGTCGCTGTATCGCTTAATTCTCTGCCACTTCTTAATGTGGCAGCTTTAACATGTTCATTACCTTCTCGTCTCAAGTTCACCTCTGAGTTGCTAGGTAATGATCCATGTTGCCTCTCAGTCAACAATGTGGCCATTTGGCCTATTTGCACTTCCGTGTTCCCGAGTCAAGCCCCTGATTTCTTCGTTTGTCAGCGGATTGGGTTTTCAGAGTCGTTAAGCCCGATTTTTGGAATGTGGCCTTTGTCTCATTCATAAATGTGTTATGGGAAGTCATCATATGAGCTAAGGCTTATTCTAAATCCACTTTCTTCTCAGGTGGGGGCTTGCTCGCTTGAAGTGGTGGCATTACCATTCCGTCAGTTCCTCCGTACCATAATTTTGGTCGCCTGACATTTGCTACCTCCAACCTTGGCCTCGATTCCGATTCCGTACACGCTCTAACAAGTATTACTTATACCGGGCTCCTCGTCGTTGTTGATTTTGCCGATTCACATACTGTGCTTGTTTCATCGTCATCTCACTCGAACCCGAAAATCCATAAGACTGCTATTGTTCTCCACAAGACTCCTCGCCAGATATCCCGCAGGATTATTCGAATCACACTAATCGCACCTTACTGCTTCTATAGTTGTTTAGTTAACTGTGCAACATGGTTTACCAGGTTATTGAGAACTTCTGTGTCTACGCCCTCTAAGGACTTCCTAGGTGCTGATCTATCTCGAGGCCACTGATTAGAATTAGTGGTTGTATCTTCCAATATCTCATAAGCTTGATCTGTAGTCTTTTTCATCAGGGCACCTCCTGCTGAGGCATCAATGATAGTCCTAACTGAATCGCTTAAACCGTTATAAAACATGTGCACCTGCATCCACCTAGCGTCCCATGATGGGCATCTCCTCGCAGCTCATGAAATCTCCTCAAGCTCCTAGCCAAGTTCCCTAGAATTTTCTAAATGTTTTGATCTCTTGCACCAGCTGTGCGATCTTTGCGGGTGGGAAAATTTTGGTAAAAAATTTATGCACCAAGTCCTTCCATGAGGTGATGGAATATGGTGGTTGGCTAGTCAACCAATGCTTAGCTCTACGCTATGACAAAATGGGAAACGCACACTCGAGAGTTTCTTATGTTATTCCATTATACTCGACCGCGGTCGCATACCAATAAAACCGGGTCAGGATGTTCATTCGATTCTCACTAGGCAACCCACAAACCGTATATTGTGAGCATTTGCAGAGTTACCCTTTCAGCTCAAAGTTGTTCGCTTGAACGGGTGGTCAGCCGTGATAGCCGAACAACAATCAGAGATGCAGGGGCGCGAACCCTCAAGTAGCATGGGCGGATTATCGTGCCGCATAAATGATCCGTGGCCTCGACTCTATAATTCGCCCCATTAGGATCCACTGCGGGTTCATTCCTTTCGAACTGTCCTTCATCCTCTGACTGCATGATTTAAATCAAGCTACGCGGTGCTTTCACGCACCGATGTACGTCCGCTCGTTCAGATCGAACGGAAGTACTCGCGATTCGCTTGCATGCACACTAATTACTTTCCTGAAATCACAAGTATGAAGTCAAGACCAAGTCACAACACAGAAGAAATAAGGCAAAATACCTAAAGCAAAGAATAATAATAAAAAAAATAATTAAAAGGTAAAAAAAAACTAAATAAAATAAAATTTATTCAAAGTACAATCTATGGCACGGTTGTCAATATTAACACTATACTTCTCCCTGGCAACGGAACCAAAAACTTGACGAGCTGAAAGTGAATGTGTAAAAATTCGTAAAATGCAACCCGCGTACGTAAGTATAATGCTACTGAAGCCCATCTAGTGTACGCTAGTCAAGTGTCGCCCCATGAAGAGAAGTGTGTCAACATCGCTTGAATGATCAATATTTGGATATAGTCCTATAGCGAATTATGACTAAATTAACATAATTAAAGAAAACCTAATATTAAAATTTCGATTTAAGGTAATGATGAGAAAACTAGGTTTTTGCCTTCGCCTACCACACCTGATGGATTTTAACTTAGATAGCGTATTTATTTATTATTCCATATGATTTATGTTAGCGGGTTGATCGTGCCTACAAGATATTCTCTCTCGAGATATAACTGCCTATCTCGCTAGTGGGTTGTATTGCATCTCTGCTTTGACCCCTTAACTCTGAGATGCTTGGATGTGCAAACCCAAATGCTACACCTGGAATGCAAGATATCTCTATTCCCGGATTGACCAAGTGTTTCTTTACCCATGTCCTTACAAGTCATCTTCTCTCGATATCAGACTCCTAGCATTAACATACCACAATTGGCCAAATAATAACATGTGATTAAATTCAGGAGTAAAGCAACCATAGATATTCATATCGATATTAAATAAACCACAATTAAAGTATTAATCCATAATGGTGCAGTTAAGGTTGACAAAACCCTAGAGAGAAAAGTTAGTTCATAGTGATTTTTGTTACAGACTGAAAGATTTTCAGCATTAAACGAATCAGGAAAAGAAATACAAAAGAAGCCGTCTTCGTGATCTCTAAAACTGCCTCTCCAAGCCTTCTCTATCCGTCTCTCCTGTCTTCGCCTTGCCTCTAATCCCCATTTACCCCGAAATTGCTTCCTCTTATACCTCGTAATCCAGCCCATTAATGGCCTCGTAAAAATCAAACTCTTAGTGCTCCCGCTTTGGAAAGGGGAGACGCCGCTACGCCTATACGCACTCGAGGCTACTAGAATCTGAAGATTTAGGTTCGCATAAAGATAGCCTCCACGCTGCTATGAAGTGCTACGTCATAGCAGGGAGTGCTCGCCATCGCGGTACCCAGGCCCACCGCCGCACTCTTTATCGCTTTGCTTTGGTTCTTTCTTCATTTGCTTGGCTTCCTTTATTCCAATATCGCCATGTCCTATAAAACATTATAGTATAGGGGATTAGCGCAATATTAGTGAATATGAATGTGAATCATGCAACTGAGCTATAAAAACACAAATAAATTTTACTGAATGCATGCATGATTCACTCCGATCAGGAAGTCACGAGGAGTTTTGGCTAGTATAGCTTCCCGGGAGTGGGAGAAGCTAGAGGCTATGGGACAGTTCGGGCTGCACTACAAAAATCAAGCTCAGGGTGTTCTAGGGAGTTTGGTGACTACGTCTTCCCTACTGAGCAGAGTGATTGCGTCCCAAGGACAGGACACAGAGATATTGTCCATTAAGGACCGAGTATAGTCGCGTACAGGTGATGAAAATTGGTCCATTCACACAAATGGTAGTCTTTGCATATGGATAGATTCAGGTTTTAGTCAGTATACTTCGAGAGAGGAGATCCTCGTGGAGTTCCATATCTTCGCTTTGCGGTACATCTAGGTGGCAATAAAGATGTACCATGATTTTCATCACCGCATTACTAGAGCTGACAAAGAAAAACATTTGGAGACTTCTGTCAGAGACGTCTCACTTCACAACGTGTAAAAGTTAAGCAAAGAGAGGCCAAGAGGGTTACCTAGCTCGAGGTAGCCGAGTAGAAGTGGGAGCACATCAACATGGGATTTTGCGACCACTTATCACCTTATCATCGGGAGACATGACGTTAATATAGGTATTTGACCGACTTAATAAGTCGACACACTTCCCGGGTCGTGGCGATGATCTTCACGCCGGAGGAATTCCTACGTTGTACGTATGAGAGATTATCTGGTTACATGGAGTGTCAATTTCCATAGTATCGAATCGGGATCCCAAGTTCACCCCTTGCTTTTAGGAGAGCTTCCAACGAGCCATGGGAACACATTTGATGATGAGAACTACTTTTCATCCCTAAACGGACGGTCAGTAAGAGAGGACCATCCAAACGTTAGAGGAAATGCTATGAGCATGTGTCTTGGATCTTAAGGGTAGCTGGGAAGAGCACTTACCCTTAGTAGAATTTGCCTATAGCAACAGTTTTCAAACGAGCATACGTATGGCACCCTACGAGGCACTATATGGGCGACCATGTTGATCTCCGGTTTGTTGGACGGAGGTAGGAGAGAAACTCTTAATGGGTTCGGATTTATAAAGGAACACCTATGAGAAGGTGGACTTGATATAAAAGCGTCTTCTCATGACTCAGAGTCGACACAAAAGCTACGCCAATAAACGACAGCGACCTCTAGAGTTTGAGGTGGGCAATCATGTCTTCTTGAAGGTGATACCTAAGAGAGGAATGGTCAGGGTCGGGAAGCAGGGAAAGTTGTCACTGAGGTACATCGGGCCCTTCGAGGTGCTTGAGAATGTGGGTATAGTTGCGTACCAGTTGGCATTACCGCTAGGTTTATCGGGTGTGCATGCGGTTTTCCATGTCTCCATGCTCCGGAAGTACACTCCATATCCGACTCACAAGGGATCGGGCGAGCTTGTTGTTGATACTGATGGAACCTTCAAAAAGGGACCGGTACGTATCATGGATAGCCGGGATCAGATTTTGCGACGCAAGACTGTGAAGCTAGTGAAGGTGTTGTAGAAACACCAAGGAGAAGAAGATGCAACATGGGAATGTGAGGACACTTGCGCGCACTGGCCTATCCCTTTATTTGAGGATCTACAGCACGTTGTTTAGTCATTTGATAATAAAATGACTACTGCATATGCATGATAATTGGATGTGTATGTGATGAGTCTTAAACTCATTTATTTTTAATCCTATTTTCTAGCATGTTTTTAACAATTTCAACTCTATTTGTATGCCAAATTATGGAACATTCACAAACTTTTTGTTTTGCAGGTGTTAATTGAAAAATGAGAGAAAACAAGTAGAAAAGAAGCGAAAAAATGGAAACTGCAGTAGTCTTTGTCGCGACATAGTTTTTGTATGTCGCGACACAATTTCAAGCAGGCCAAAAGAACTATGTTGCAGCGAGTAGCTATATGTTGTAACAAAGTCCAGGATAAACTTCAGGCAGAAATAGAATCTTTGTTGCGAAAAAGAGTTCTATGTCGCGATGTTGCTAAAGAAGAATGAAAAGAAGACTATAGTGACAGCCTTTAACTCTGTTGTGACAATGATCAAGGCAGAGAGCAAAGGAGCTGTGTCACGACAATATTTCCTCTGTTGCAACATAAAAAGCTGAAGACTAACAAATGAACTCTATCGCGACAAAATACTATTATGTCACGATAGAAAATGCTAAGAATACAACACAAGTCAACCAAGACAAGTGTTTTTGTTATGTTGCGACACAAATTTTTCAGAACCAAGATAGCTCAAGGAGGAATTTTTGTCGCAATAAAGAAAATCATGTCGCAACATAACATTCAGAATTCACAACTAAGAGCATAAAAGTCTTTGTCGCGACAAACAAAACATGAAGGAGGTGAATTCTCTATTGCGACAAGGAGTTGAAGAGCAACACAAAAAGAATGGCGACAAAGAAACTCATGTTGCGATATAGTAAAGAATTAAAGGCAGAATCTCTGTCGCAACAGAAAAATTTTATGTGCTTGACAATAAAAATTATGGAATGATATAATTATGTCGCGACAGAATAAAATTAGGTTGCAACAAAAATAGAAGGAGAACTAAGATTAGCCAAGTCAAGCATGTAGCAACAAAGATTTCTAAGTCACGACAAATATTTCAGCAAGAGACAAGAATCGGAGAAGAAAAGTTTGTCGCGACTAAGGAGCTTCCGTCAGCGACAAAATTGCTATGACTCAGTAAACTCTATCACGATAGAGAAAAACACTATCGTGACAGAGTTGACAGGCTGAAAAGGAAAATGTTTGTCGCGACAAGGAAAATTATGTCGCGATAAACTCCAGAAGCAGAAGAACATGAGAAGCTGGTTGCAAACAGGTTTAGTGTCACGACATAATACATTCTTGTTGCGATAAGAATAAGACTGCTACACCAAAATTCTCTCTCGACATTATCAAAGTCTACATCGCTAAAATCTAAGAAAGAGCTTAGAGAATGTGTCACATAAAGATCGGTGATGCTACGATAGAGGCTACGATTAAAGACTCCAAAACTCAGACAGCATCAATCTGGGCCAAAATTTTAGGGATCCACAACACAATTAATGAAGTGTGGCCCAACATTGGGAAGTCTATAAATAGATGCATCTAAGGCACTGTGCGCAGCTTCCACAACTCCAGGATGTCTAGGTAGTTGAAGACTCTTGTATATTTTATTTTTTTCTTTTATTTTCTTTTTAGTAGAGTTAGTTTCAGTAGAGTTTCAATGTAGATTTTAGTTGGTATTCTTTTAGATTTATGGATTTGGGTAATAATCAAGTGCACAGCCGGAATTTATTTATAAAATCATCTTCTATTACATCACCCCGATTTAAATGGAGGATGAAAAGTTTCTGGAGTTCATTTATTTCAGTTCATTTATGCACAAGATGGAAGAACCCCTTAATTAGAATTCTTGAATTTATTTGATTGGTATTGTTTTTGAATTTATTTGTTCCTAGTACTAGTACCGTGTACCCAAGCAAGGTCCCTGTATCTTACCTGATTTCCAGGAGGCTCCTACGTGACAATGTATTTGGAGATCCCGAGAGAGAACTGTTCTTTTGTATGTGAACCAATAATAAGGAACTAATGAACTCTGATGGGTTACTCAAATAGATCACCAACTTACTCGTGAATTTAAGGATATGAATTGAAGTTATCGCTTTAATCACTCGGGAGGTCTCTCTTTTCTCTTCACGAATTGATTATGATTCCGTGTTAGCAAAAGATCTTAATCAAGGAGATGGAAATTTTCATTAGAAATGAAGGATGAGGTGTCAATCAAATTGAGAAGGCTTATAACATCCTATCTAATGGTGAATTCTCCGCCCTAAGATCTGGGTATGAAGTACTGAAAAGGAAAAATACTTAAATCTTAGAAATAGGTTTGCAAGTTACAAGGAACTGATTAGAATCATGTCTTAGAAATGAATATGAACATTTAATCAGTGAAAAGTATGGTTAAGGGAGAAATCCAAACTATACTACCATGCATCTTTGACAAACTCAGTTTTCCAATTTATGGTTGAGTTATGAATCGATAAGATGCATAAATTAATTATTACTCATTGATCTATATCCAATTTTGTCTCACTCAGTGAATTCTCAAACCCATTTATTTTATTAATTTTTATTTTCTTGTATATTAAGGAATTGAATCTAGGACTAAAATTCTTTTTAGTCACCTCATCATCATAATGATTTCAAATAGTAATGATCTTGTAAGTAGTTGCAGTTAGTTCTTTTTGATTTATCATCATTCCTCGTGGGAACGATATCTGGACTTTAAATATCCACTTTTATTACTTGTACGATCTGTGCACTTGCAGTAATCAAGACGAACTCAAATTTTAATGAATAAATTTTACAAAAGGAGCAAATCAATTTTTTCATCTACACAAGCATCTGGCTAACAAGTGTTTGGCACCGTTGTCGGGGACTGAATAGTTCTTGAGTGGTAATACTAGAAGTTTGACATGCAATGCATCACATCATACGCTTTGTTCCAGAATAAGTTTTTGTAAATGTCTGTAATATATATATATATATATATTCCGGTCTTAAGAAGTTTTGGGTGTCGTTGCCGGGGAATCGAATGATGAATTTAAAGATCAATATTCTAACCAAAAAGGGATTTACTAATTTGGACATTTTTCTTTATTATTATAAATTTCAGAAAATCACAAAAACAAGCATGGTAGCCGGTTAAGCTAATGAATTTTTCTATGAGCTGAAATGAGATAATCGTCTCCTCACATAACATTGATCTGGTGTGTTTCTATTTCAGGAAGATTTTAAATGCATAGAAAACCGTGGCGCACTGGCCGCTTCTTAGACACCGAAATTGAGAGAACATTGATGAATCGAGGAAATCACAAGTGCAATCCAAGTAAGGAAAATCAGCAGAAGACTACACTATTCTGCAAGCTAAGAATAAGCGTAGAGACCTCTATAGGCCTAATATTATGGAGGACTTTTTTTTTTTTTTTTTTTTTTTTTTTTTTTTGGAGGCCTATTATCCAAGAGGAGTACTTTGCGGTGAGACAACTTGCCATAGAAGCCAACAATTTTGAGCTGAAGCCAGCATTGATTACTATGGTACAACAGCACCAGTTTACTGGTCATCCCTTTGAAGATCCCAATGAGCATATGGGAAGATTCATGAGGATGGCCAATACAATCAAACTCAATGGGGTGAGACCAGAAGTGATCAAGCTACAACTCTTCCTCTTCTCACTGAGAGATGTGGCAGAAACTTGGTTTGACTCATTGCTAGTGGGATCAGTGAACAACTAGGAAGAGTTAGTGGAAGCCTATATGAGCATGTTTTTTCCTCCATCTCTAACTTCTGAGAGACGAGGATAAATAATTGTCTTCAAGCAGGGGGAATGAGAGTCTCTAGCCATGGGAGAGATACAAGGCGTAAAAAAGTACCCTATGCATGGAATCGATCGACCACTTAGATGGATATATTCTATCATGGTATGAATTATGCCTCCCAATGGTATAATTGATGCATCTTTGTGGGGCTTTAAGAAGAAGTGCAAAGGAGGCAAGGTAATTGATTGAATGAAGGATCGACCAGTTAACCTCATGAACCCAGGGGACCTCCAGGCACTCCGATGGATATAGAAACTTTTCCTCAAAGCGATTAATTAAAATCCATGGACGAACCCCTTTGTCCTTAACATATCTTTAGAAAATAATACGGAGGCCAGTGATAAATTTTTTTTCTTTTCTTTTCAAACACTTAGATTTTAGAAAATCGGCGGAGTTTCCTCTTGTTTTTGGACTTTCCCAAATTTACAAAACTGCGAAAACATTTAAAAACACTTAATTTTCAAATTTTCCAACTTCCTTGTTTGGACTCTCGTCCTGACTCAATCAACACAATATATACATATATACATTTATTCATTTCAATCATCAAAACATTCCAAACTTCTTCAATTCGTGCATTTTTTTTATCAAAGATTGGGCTTGAAATGGGACTTAAAGCAGGCCCAGATCTACGATACCTCGTCCTTGTGGATCAAAAGCGTAATTCCTTTTCAACTTTATACATATACATATATACATAACAGAAATATTCAACATATACAATATGCAAAGTACACCTCTGATGAAATCACGATCAAATGCGTCTCCTCAATGGCTCGACTCACTTTGCACAGAAGAGGATACTGTGAAACTTTATCTCGGATTCACGAAAATATTTTTTGAAACATACGAGAAAAGAATATGAAGCTAAAGGAGACCGGTGAGTGTACATTTTCATCAAGATACCATTTTCAGTATACTACCAAAGTAATACATGCCTCTGATTAAAAATCCTTTATCGCGCCAAACTTTCTTTTAGTAATACATACTTATACAATTAAAATCCATTTATGCCTTAAACTTTCTTTCTTTCTTTCTTTCTTTCTTTCTTTCTTTCTTTACGATGGAACCCGAGAATCGCAGTGCTTGACGGTGAGGGACGATCACTTTCGTGCCGCCACTACGCGGAGAAACTCACGCTGCATAGGGTTCAGTCATAACACCTTATCACGTGTAGAGATAGTACTCTAGACACCTAATTCCCTCTCGGTTAGTAACCTATAACTTTACCCTCTAAATCCCTTACAGCTTAGGTACCTCGGCCGATATCAATCATGCAGTCATATGGGGTTGAGAGTAACCATCGGTAAAACATTTATCCAAAATACATTCATAAATCCATTTAAATCCTTTACTTTATCATGAAAGCTCATATATATATGCAAATATACACCATTCTTTATTTTTTAAACTTTCATAATGCCTTAACATATACATACATATATAATTTAATATAAATATATATATATATATATATATATATATATATATATATATATATATATATATATATATATATATATATTGATGCAAGATAAACATGTACATTAAATTTTTCATTTACATCAAAACTTTTTATTTAGGCAATATAAACATTTACATTAAAAATTTCATTTTAACATCAAAATCATTCACTTTTAAAACTCAATTTGCAAAACATCATTTTTACACTCACAGTTCACCGCTCAATCTTGCTTGCTTCTCGTCGAATTCCCGTTTCCCGTCCGATAGTCCTTTTCACCTTTTTCAAGAAAAACCACAACTAACCATTAACCATAACTTCCATTTAATCCACCATACACATTCATTTTCACCCAACCACATCACATTCACTTAAATCTCATTTAACCACACTTAAAAATACGCAACCAAGGAAATTACCAAATTACCCTTTTCTTTACAAAATGACATAATGCCTCAATTCAAATCCTTTTTTTCTCTCTGAATCTACTTTACTTAGAAGTGGAATCATTCCAATTGACTCATCCAAATTCAAAGTTATGGCATTCCATGCCAAACTAGTCATTTACCGATTTTACACTGGGATGATTTGAAATACCAATTTTACAATGTATTGACTCCATATTTGACACCTGGTTCTATACTCTTTGAAGCTAAAGTGCTAGGGTTCTTCTCAATTGGAATCACCCCAGTCAGACACAGAAACTCACGTTACGTCAAAAACAACGGAGCTAATCTATGTTAGCCCAGACAGTGAAACACACATGGCCCTACTTTGATGAATTTTGGGCCCACTTATAATCAAATTTGTGATTCCTATTTCTATATGTTTGAGTTCTACTTGAAGTCTATTTTTGACCAACAACTTGAATCACTCAAATCGGATCGAAATGAGCAAGGTATGAGATCAAACATCGAAAGTGGTCAAACGGGAAAAGCAGGCATTTTCTGTGCAGGAACTGATCCAGCAGATTTTTTTTTTTCCAAATTTGCTTCTTTTTATACTTGCTACCAATTAACATCATACAACTTCTATAATCTATATACCTCAAGAATTTACATGGAATTATCTAAAACAACTCCACAACACTTCTGAAATGAGTGCTATGGAACCCTCAAACCTCAAAACCCTAGGTGAAAATCCAAGAACTCAACCTAGGTCCACCAATTCTTTTAAACATCATATAATTTGATGATTCCATGTTTATTTTCTCCCAATTGGGGTTTTACTCTCATAACCCCAACAATTCAAGAGTTTATGTGCTCTTTGCACAAACCTAGACTAAAGGAGAAACAAATCTTCATCCAAAACCTTAAGATTCATATCAAAAATCCAAACATAAAGGATTCCATACCTGATTTTGACTTTTGTCCCTCTTCTCCTTCCTCTCTTCCTCTTCTTTCTCCTTCCTTTTCCTCCTTCTTCTGGGCAAAAACCGCGGAAGCCCTAAAAAATTTAGATGAGACCAAAATGAGTTTTGTCTCGTCTCATGTCCTTTTTAGTCACAATTTTTCCTAATTGCACTTAAGTCCACAAGCATTCAATATTGTACATTAACTCTTGATATTTATATTATGGCCCATCTCTAACTTAATTATGCTCATATCCTTTGCTAAATGACAATTGTACCCTTCTTTTATTACCATTATCTTGGGCTTAAATTATCATTTCATAATTCTCATCTCCAAAATATTACAATGTAACATTAATATCAGATATCGCCCATCAGATCATGTGTACCGTACACTCTCTCTAAACGGGCGTTATACTGAAGACTCCTACAATGTGGAAATTAAGGTTCCATCTCAAGCTTCGTGGAGCAGCAGCAGGACCGAAGGGAAGTGGTTCGATTGAGCTGAACCAATGACCCGCCATAGAAGCAAAGTCGATGCAAGGATGAAAAATTCACAATGAGAAGAATGCATATTGCATATGAAGTGGGAGCAGAAGATGAAGTAGAAAGAAGAAAGAGTGCTGAAGAAGGACCAAACCATGAGGGTTCTTACCAGGTTAAGGAGGCATAGTACCTGAATGTTAACAAGAACTACACTTTCAAGCCAAACCCCAACCTGCCCACTCATTACACACCAACACTCAAGAACCAAGGACACTTACATGGTGGAGGGAGCACAGCGGTGTCCCTAGACCCGCACAGACTACCATCGCTCATGCTCGCCTCAGGGTTCCAAGAACAACAACATCAGTAGTAGCAAGCAGGATAGAGAGCAAATAATCGTATGTGAGATCTAATTCCTTTTGAACACTAAATTCTTTGCTTTCATGGGGAAAAAAGGTTAAGTAAACATACATGAACATAAGTTTTCTGAGTTAGCAGCATTCCAGGCAAACACAACTATGTTTCATGCCAACATCAATGCCTCTTTGAAGAATTTGGAGACTCGGGTAGGGCAACTGGCTCTAACTATGCAGAATCAGTCCTAGGATTCATTTCCAAATGACACAAGGAAGGATCTGCACATGGCAAGAATCAAGAAGTGGTAGAGAACTAGAAGAGAGAAGAGTTGAAAAGAAGGACACTGATAAAGATAATTATGCAGAAATTTCAGAAGAATTTAAGTAGCACAGTTCTGAAACTACAGAGGAAGAGAAAACATCAAAGATGCAGCCATAGAAACAAGTAAAAAAAAACAAAATCTAGGGAAAAAGGAAGAGGTTAAGGCTTATGAACCTCAAGTTCCATTCTCAAAGGTCGCTGTAAGTAAAAAATAAGAAAATTCTGATTCTTGAAGATTTTTAAGAAGATAGAGATCAACATTCCTTTCTCAGAAGCATTGACTCAAATGCCTCTTTATAGAAAATTTATGAAGGAAATATTGAGCAGAAAAGAAAATTGTCAAGAAGGAATAGTAACCCGACAAAGAACCTATAGTCCAAAGAATTCAGATTCTTTATTAGAGAAGATGCAGGATTCAGCAGTTTACCATACTGCAAAATCGGGCATGATGTGATACGGGAAAAGCACTATGTGATTCTGGAGCTAGTATCAACTTGATGCCCTTGTTTGTTGCTAAAAGACTAAGTTTGGGGGAACTTATTCCATAGCTACACCTTGCAAATCCAGAGATAGAACATTACCCATCCCGAGACAATTTAGAAGATGTGGCCGATCAAAGTGGGAAAATTCATTTCCCAAGGGATTTTGTTGTCATTGATATGTAGGAAGACAAACAAGTCCCACCGCTATTAAAGACCTTTCTAGCAAAATGAGCAGCTTCATCAATATGAGGAAAGGAGAATTAACTCGTATTAGAGACGAGGAGAATCGTGACTCAATCTCAATTCAAATTTGAAATGCCTGAACCTAAGCAATGTTGTTTTGTGAGGATCGTAGAAACAAAAACACCCTATCAAATAAACCGATTAATGATTTTATTTTTCAGAGTTCAAATGAATGAGAATGGAGATGAATTTACTGTGATTCGAGTATCTTCGTTGAATTTCCGACTCCAATGTTAAATTGAAAAGGACAAAAGACTTCGTTGTTAAGAAGAAAATAATATAGAAAATCTAACAAGTTATAAAGCGGAAGATGCTAAAGTAAACAAAAGTTCAAAGGGTTTAATTCAAAAGAATTACCCGAATATTTAAGGTATGTCGTCTTTACAACTAGAAAAAGAAACCAAGCATCATCAAGTAGCTTGGATTGACTGAGCTTAAAGAACAAAAACTGTTGGAGATTCTCAAAAAATATAAGGAAACAATAGCTTGGTTCATAGAAGATCTGAAAGGAATCATCCCTTCTATCTGTATGCACAAGATCCTATTGGAGGAGAATGCTAAAACCTCTATAGAACATCAAAGAAGGCTGAATCCAGTAATGAAAGAAGTAGTTAGAAAAGAAGTTCTGAAATGGCTAAATGCAGGCTTTATATATGCAATCTCAGATACCACAGCCTACTTCATGTGGTTCCAAAGTATGGAGTGACCACCGTGGATCGAAATGAGAAGAATGAATTGATTCACAAGAATCAGGATAGGATGGAGAGTTGTATAGACTACGTAAAAACTAAACACTGCTACTTAAAAGACCATTATCCTTTCAATTTTCATCGACCAAATGCCGGACAAAGCGTGTCACTTAATATCAAGTTACGATATTCTGGTTATAACTAGGATTGCAATAGCCTAAAGATCGGGGAGAACACGACATTTACATGTCCTTATGGTACCTTTTCTTTAGAAGGATGCCTTTGATTATGTAATGCTCCCGCCACCTTCAAAGATAAAGGATGTCTATAAGTTTCGATTTATGGAAGAGGTTATGAAAATCTTTATGGATGACTTCTGCATATGGATCATGTTTTGAGAATTGTTTGAAAAATTTAGAAACAATACTGTGAGGTGTTACGACAAAAAATCTAGCTTTAAATCGGGGGAAAATGTCATTTTATGGTATCAAGGTATCGGTTTTGGGACATAAGATTTCTGTTGTCGGATCGAAGTAGACCAAGCAAAATTTATTATAAGAACTCTATGCCACCTACAATACTAAGGGATAAGAAGCCTTGACATGGTTTACATAAGATTCATGTGCTGACTCAAAATTCAAGACCATTAGTGTAGGATCATGAAAATGATGCAAAATTTGATTTTAATGAATCATGCAGATATGCATTTGACGAAATTAAATCCAAATTAGTGACAACACCCATCATGTTGATACCTGACTGGAACAATGATTTTGAAATTGTGTGATGCTAGTGATTATGCAATGGGAGCTATATTGGGACAAAGAACTGAAAAGATATTCAAGGCCATATACTACGCCAGTAAAACCTTTAATGGGGCATAAGAAAACTACTCAACCATAGAAAAGGAGATGCTGGCAATGGTGTTTGCTTGTGAAAAATTCAAGCCTTACATATTGGGGTCCTATGTTATAATACACACTGATCATGTTGCAATTAAATATCCGATGGCAAAGAAGGAGGCCAAACCAAGATTGATTAGATGGGTACTACTACTACAGGAGTTTGATCTTGAGATCAAAGATAAGAAGTGGTGAGTTGATAATGATAGCAAGATCACTTGTCTATATTGGAAATGATTGCTGGAAAAGAAAAATGAATTGAATTAGCAGAAAATTTTCCCGATGAGCAAATCGCTTTTGTTGTCGGGCCTGCACTGGTATGTTGATATTGCTAATTACTTAGTCAGAGGATTTGCGCACTTGAATTCAACTACCAAGAGAGAAAATCGGTAGAATCGATTCCGTGTTCTATATTTCGAGACCCACTACTTTATGTAAGAGGAGCATATATGATCATTAGATGTGTTCCAGAAATAGAACAAGGTGGTATTATGGAGAAATGTCATATCACCATTAGAGGACACTTTTGCAAGAGACATAATAGCCTGCAGAATTCTCCAATCAGTTTTTATTGGCCTACTCTATCTAAAGATGGTTTTGAACGGTGAACATTGTGATGCTGGTCGAGAACAACATCGCTAAGAAATGAAATGCCCCTACAAGGAATTCCCGTGGTGCATTTTTGATGTTTAGGAATAGATTTCATAGACCTTCCTGATCCCTATTTCTGGTAATATATACATTCTCCTAGCTGTGGATTATGTATCAAAATGGATGGAAGCATCAGCTTGTCCCAGAAATGATGCCATCACAGTGGTTGGGTTTATACAAATAAATATTTTGAGCAGATTTGAAGCACCTAGAACAATTATCAGTGATGAGGGAAGCCATTTTGCAAATAAAATTTCTGCAAAACTCATGAGCAGATATGGAATTAGACATGTGATGGATTTAGCTTATCACCCTCAGTTAAATGGGCAAGTAGAAAATTTCAACAGGGAAATAAAGAAAATTCTAGAGAAAACAGTAAATACAAGCAAAAAAGATTGATTTGTAAAGCTAAATGATGCATTATGGGCTTATAGAACTGCTTACAACTGTAACGCCCCTTTTCTCGATAGGTGGTACGACACGTGTAATCCTAAGGTCATGTAGGTGTACCAAGGGTTTCCTTAATTATTTTAAAGGCTACAATAGAATTTTTTGAAAGTTTATTTTATATGAAATTGTAAAAGTTTTCAAAGAATTGTGGCACTTATAAATTATGAAAATGGAGGGTGAAAAATACAAATTATGGAATTTCAAAAGGATACACACAATAATAAATCGGGCCATAATGGTCTAAGGAAGCTCAGAAAATTCCTAGATCTCTGGGATGACTAAACGTACTGTGCCAAATTGCCTTGCTTAAATCTAGTGACCTGGCAGTGCTTCTCATCGACTTTGAGACGTATCGAAATATTTTATGAGTTTCTCAGATAAGTCACAAGGACTTCGGGACTAGATTTTTATGAAAATCTGAAGTCGAAATGGCTTGAACTAAGTTCATTTACAATAAAGTGAATCGAAAATAAATAAATTTTTTCGGGAAGAATGGACCCGAATGAGGCAATAGAAATCATTTATCCAAAATAATAATAATAATAATAATAATAATAATAATAATAATAAGAAAATAAAAAGAAGAAAAAAAGATAAATCAAATGGGGACGTCCGACCTGACAGAGAAGGGCTTTGAGGTGAGAGGAATTTTAATTTTTCTTATCTTTGTTTCTTTCTCGGGACCCACGAATCGGACTCCGTAGATTGTCGGAAATAGAAGGCAAAGTTGGTCTACGCGACGAGAGCTACGCGCAGGTACCAAAAGCTTAGCATTTCGGCAAACTCCAAAAGGTAGAGAATTTTCCTACTTGAGTTATTTTTAACCTAAATGCTATGTAATGGCTGAAATTTCTTAGAGACCTGCGTGAAAGGTTGTAAAACTTCAATCAAATTTCTGGATCGAAGTTTAGGAATTTTCAAGACTCGTGCTCGATAGTCCTAAGCACTTCGGACTGCTTTTCGACAGCCTCAGTTGAAATTTCAGGATTTTATTCAGACAGTCTGGACATAATTTTCAGAAATAGTTTTAGGTGTTTTTAGACTCTAAGGAAGTCCCTTGAGTCTAGAATCTAACCATATGCCTGTCAATAGCATTTGGTGCCCACATAATTTTTGAAAAATTTAATCAGAGCACCGCGTGCGACCATGTGGTCAGGTCGATGCGTGGTCTAATACATCGAATAACATAGGTCGCTTTTTTGAAAAGTTGCTAAAACGGATAGTTTTTATGAGGCAATTCATGTGTAGGCATTTTGTCAATTTCACTATATTATCATGTCCTTATCGACGTGACTGGCACGTAAAGTTTCGTTAATCGGCTCATTTAAATATAGTTGCTTGGGAAGCCCTTTGTATGTTTTATGGTTAAAACGTTAAATCGAGGGGCATTGCACTTGTATGGATTGTGTAGGCAATTAGAGCATATGACGAATCTAGCGATTGACAAGAATTGAAAGAAATTAGTCGAGAAAAGGCGAAGTACTAAATCGTTAAAACGTAAAGTGTTTAATTTATAAGATTGTGTATGCTTCAATATACCGTAATTAGTAAAGCATTGTTTTTACCTCCCATTTGTTATGCTCAGTAGAAAATTTTGATTTTAGTACTTAAGAAACAATTTGGCTTGGTTTAGCAAAACCCCTAGATGGCAAGCCACCAATTTTCGACGATGTAATCTTGGATTGTGCATGGTTGGTTATGGGACATTATGACTAAACTATATTGCCTAGTCAAGAATCAAGTTAGATATAGTTTATATTTATATATAAGTTGCCCTCCACATCTGGGTATATAGATAATTAGCGCGCTAACATAAGACATGGCGGATGGTGTTGGTTCCGAGGTTCCATCACTGCATATTTTTGGTTCCGAGGTTCCATTATGTTTATGAGATCTCACAGTTCTCGACTATATTACGTAGTGTTCCGAGGTTCACTAACATGCCAAGTTCCAAGGTTCCGTAACATCTAGGGTATTTCGAATGGGCCACAAAGGGTCGGGTACTGATTTACAAAGATAGGACTTTTCAGATATTAATCTACCACTCAAAACAAGCCAATGTACAGAATAGTTTAAAATGGTTTTCTATAGCAAAACTTAGTTTAATATAAATGAAGCTTACAACTATTTGTGTACAGATTTTCATATAGGGAGGTATATACAACAGACATCAACATTTAGAACTTATACTCATTAGTTCGCTTGCTCGGGAGTTTTATGTTTTTAATGTTTTTCCAAGTGCGAGTCGCGAAGACCTTCAGATCCCTCGGTTTTAGAAGATGTGTTGTATTTATATATAAGATAATGTAATAATGTAAGCAGTAAAAGTCAAAATGTGACATTTTGTATATGTGAATATCTTTTGTAAAATAATATGCATGCATGGTTTGAACTTCGAGGTTGTGATGAATTTATGGTACGTGATTCTTATCTTATATTTTGATGGACAGGAGGATAGCTTTGCTGGTGTAGTTAGGTTTTTTGGAAAATATTGGAGTGTATTTTTACATACAGGTGATTTACGTATTTTGGGCTTGATACATTATCAGGTGAATATTTGGTTTGTTAAATCTAAAGTTGTGATTTTGATAGAAAAGAGTGAAAATTTTATAACCCGTTTTCCAAAGGAAACCGGTTTAGTTTTAATGAAGCAACTAAAGCGAGTAACTTGTCAGTCGAGCGAGCTTGGCTAGGAGGTTATTGTGGAGTTGCCCGAAAATTCCCTTTCAATAGGAAGGGGGTCTATCAACAACACTCCCATTGGAATGTCCCCATATAATAGTGTTGGAAAACCTTGTCATCTCCCCTTAGAATTGGAATACAAGGCTATGTGGGCCATCAAGAAATTGAATTTTGACTTTCAAGTTGCCAAGGAAAAGAGACTACTCCAAATGAATGAACTGGAAGAGTTGAGAAATGAAGCTTATGGCAATGCCAAAATCTACAAAGAAAAGACAAAAAGGTGGCATGATCAAAAGATTATGAGGAGGGAATTCAAGGCAGGAGAAAAAGTCATCTTATATAATTCCAAGCTTAAGCTATTTCCAAGGAAATTAAAGTCAAGATGGAGTGGTCCTTACACAGTGGTAACAAGTACACCCTTTGGAGCAGTAACACTGAAAGATGAATCTGAAAGTGAATTTAAAGTAAATTGTCGAGGCGAAATGATATCTT
This sequence comes from Tetrastigma voinierianum, assembly GCA_016808115.1. Lineage (NCBI taxonomy): Eukaryota > Viridiplantae > Streptophyta > Magnoliopsida > Vitales > Vitaceae > Tetrastigma > Tetrastigma voinierianum. Next base: position 39,102 of record JAEQBH010001818.1, read on the forward strand.
GGGGAAGCATAAATAAAAATGCGATCTCAGCAAGTGTGCAGTTAGGGACATTAAAATGATGAAGAAATTGTATGGAATAACCAAAAGCAAAATTTAATTTTAATAATTTGATTAATGTGTTGATTACTTTTATAGGTTTGAGTTTAGTTTTAATTTTTGTTAGAAATTTTATTATGAAGTTTGATAGATTCTTGATGTTTTTTTCAAGAACATGGAAGATTAATTGGAAAGAAATATTATTAGAAAGCATAGTTTCTCAAACTAAAATGCGAAGAAAGAGCTATAAAGTCTTTATTTCTAATAATAATGCATAGTTGAAGTTTGGGGGAATATAAAGATTTTTGGAGCATAAATTGTTAGACAACTTTCTTGTGCCAACTGTTTGAATGCCTTGTTGAATATCTTGATAAATGATATTGAGTGAAAAGAGATTTATTATTTATAGCAGATAGGATATGTGATGAAATATGTGTTTTCACAAGTATGAACTAAGTGGAAGACTTTATTGCATAATGTCATTTGGTTTGAATGGTTGAAAGTAAGAAAATATGCAAAGATTTTGAGGTAGAATAAGATCATGTCGTGAGACTATTATGTCAGATATTTTGGTTGAACTTTTGGTGCTAAAATAAGATAGGTTTTTGTCGCGACGGGCTTTCTTTTTGCCACGACAAAGTTGGTGCTAAAATGGACATGCAAGAAAAAGTTTGTCGCAACATATTTTCTCTATGTCGCAACAAACAGGAAACTTGGGCCTCAAAAAACATGTCGCGACAAGATTTCTATATGTCGCGACATAATTCCCAGTGGAGCATAAACAAATTGTCTCATGTGGTTTGCTTTCGGTCGCGACAAAAGAATTGCCTAATTCAAAATTAAGTGAAAATTTGTGTGGCGACAATTAAAGAAACACAGTAACTCTTGGCTTTATAAATAGAAAAGTTTGAGGGCTTTAAGTTAACTTTTAGCCATAATATTCAAACCTTTCTAATAGTCTTCCTCACGAATCTCTACCGCTCATTTCAAAACATAGATCCTTTAAACTCTCTCTCTATTCATGAGACCCCAAAACACAGTTCTATTATCACTTGAGAAAATAATCAGGAAGAATATGATATGAGTTGAATAAACTTATTGTTAAACCCTTTCGAGCTGATGGCAGGGAGCATGGTGAAGAGAGGCTAAAGGTAAACAGAACTGAGGCGGGCGGTGGGAAGGAGTCTAGGAAGAGAAGGATAGAAAGAAGTGGAAGTGCAAACAAAAAGCTGTTGAGCAGTTTTCTGATATGGCTTATATTGCTTGGAGAGATAAACTACAACACAGAGACTTCATAGGGGAGAGAGGCTTCAACAAGTGGGTTTCTCCATTTCTGAGACAGTCAAGAAAGCAAGGGATGCATGTTTGTGAGCATAAAGGCTCTAGATTAAATAAGATGTGGTGAAGGAGTTCTGTACCAACAGCAATTGAGGATGAAAGATAAGGTTGTCCCCTCGTCGAGGTAAATGTGGATGTCCTTTACAAAAAGAACAAATTTATTGGACTTACAATCTTTTAGGAAATGAAGAATGGATCAAATTCTAAGGCCGAGGTGGAAGCACCTAACTACGAAGATTATAGACACAGCTGCGATAGCTAAGGGAAGTGGAATGCACCGGGAAGAACCCATTAGAGTCCATACTTGGAGAGCATTGATTAATTTGAAAAGATGTGTAGTTTTCTTTATTGTTTTTTATGTTAAGTCATACTACCTTAAAACACATCTGCAATCCAGGAGAAAAGAAGTGATCTTATTATTATATACCATCCTCAAAGGCTCATATTAGCATGGCAGTTAATGAAGGCATAATTGACTTATTACGAGAGGAGGATACAAAGGGGTTGACTCTGCACCTAGCACTTATTTCAGGACTTTACGTCTGCAAGGGGGGTGTCGAGGCCCGGGAAGAAGAGGAGAATTGCACAGACATCGCCCCTATGCGTGCTGAGAGGGAATCACAGGGGCCTAAAAACATAAATAGGGAGAGCAGGTGGAGGCCATAATGGAAGAAGAAAAGCTAATTGAAACACCAAAGCCATAGCTTGAAGGTGAAGCACCAGGCTCGACAAAAGACCGAGAGAAGTGTAAAGCTCACTATTATTCTCCCTTGATGAGACAAGTTTTTGAAGCCGAAGTTTGAGCTCAGGGCCTCAGACAGGCAATGTTTGTATTGTTGGACTTGCTAAAGGCCATGAGACAAGAAATGGAAGAGAAAGACAACCAACTGAAGCTCAAACTAGAACTCAGGGATGAGTACATGGAGGCTAAGTTGAAAAGGAGGGACTAAAACTGTGAGAAAACTCTAAAGCAAAAGATGAGGATGGAATAAGTAGATGCGAAATAAGAAGACAAGAAGTGGGTGAAGCGAGCAAAGGAGGATGCTTTCTAGAACTAAACAAGAGATAGTGAGCTGCCAAAGATAGTAGAAAGAATGGAGGATGCTATGGAGAAGAACTTGCTGTAGAAGGAAGATGCCTTCGATTTGTACGTACAAGGAACATGGAGGAAACAAGAACTCCTTCAATTGAAGGGACAAGAGCTGGAGGGTACTGAGACTGCAGGGAGGGTGCTAGAGCGAAAAACTTGGATATGATCCAAGCCAGTAAAAACTAATCCCAGATGCTCTGCTAGAATTTGAGTTTGGAGGAACCACTGAACTCTATTGGTGAGACAAATGAAATGATAACGATTTAGCCATAACCATGGAGTGATTGTACTAAACGAGAAATGGAAAACTGATGGGTTAAAGGCTGACCCCAAGTCTAGATCCTGAGAGTTCTCTTTTTTGCGACTTGATCTGAAGTAAGATCCGATTAACTGCCATCCGCCCTACTCTTTCTTACCACCTTCTTCCTCTCATGCGTAAGAACAATCCACATTTAGACATTCAATGAAATATCTAAATTTCATGCATTTTGTGCTCAAATTGGAGTTCACCTGACCCATAAAATTTTTTGTGTGTTTGTGTATATATTCTTTCTTTCTTTATATTACTTTTGAATGAATTAAGATTGTAGTGAAGTTTAAAGAAATAAGCAGTTGGAATGAATGAGAAACCGATTACACAGGATCAAATTGTCAATTGCTACAACTTATGTTTGGTTGATTAATTCAAATTAAGAAGGCCAAGGATGCAATTATGTGGATTGTTTTGAACTGGAGCCTACATGATCAATGAACCTCTTGACTTATTAAACAATACGAAACAAGCAAATCACCGAAAATACAAAATATGATATATGCATTGAGGTGCAGGATAAAATTGAATGGATGTTGAAATTTAAGGTTATAAATAAATGTATTATTGAACATCTGACAAGAGGCTTAACATAAAATTAATAGAGCAGATAAAGACCTATAATTACATTTGTGTAAAGAGTTTGGTTATAAAAATCAAGTAAACTACGCACATGGCAAAAATGACTCTGAAACAAATTGGCTGCTATGATTAGGAACATCTTGCAGGATCCACTCCACAATAATCTCTCAATGTCACCTAGAACTTGTTGGATTGTGTCAGGCGAAATCCTAAGCAATACCACTTAACGAGGGAAATGGTTAGGCCATCCTTGGGAGGTTGGGACCTTCTGACTACCCTATGATATGCATAAGCATATCACTAGTTCACTATTTGGGCATAGCTAATATCATCATCAAGCAGAGAAAATACGAAGCCCAATTCCTTCTTAAACATAATCCACCATAGTAAAGAACCATATTTGCCCACGGATGTCAAACAAATCTCAATGAAGATGACAGAGGTTGGGGGATATTATTTCCAAGTTGTGGAGAAGGATAAAAAGGGTTGTAGGAAAAGAAAAATAGAAGGAACAAGTTGAAGGGCTTATGAAAGAAGCTGTGAAAAGAAAAACATCAAGGAGGAATGAGTTTGGTCTTACTTCTTCCTTGGAACAATTAAGTCCTTAAGGGTGTTGGCACCCTGCTATTTGGCCTAATGCTACCCGACTAGTATGGGGAGTTAATATTTGAGACTAGTTAAGAGGTGAAACGGCAGACAAACATTGCCATTCCGATAGACTTGATGAGAGATGAAGAACTATGAGATAAAGGAGAGGATTACTCTCTTCACGTATTGTGGACAAATAATGAAAAGAAAAAGATACCAGATGAAGAATATCAGGAAAATTAACAAACCTAATGGAAGATTAGATACTTTACAATCAAGAAATCAAGGATGCATCAAGAGGGAGTGTAGATTATCGAGTGAAGTCACAGGGTAAAAATTGAGGCTTAGAGTGTCTGTTATCTGCAATTACCCAAGCCACATTACCACAAACTAAAGACCTAATTGATCTTGCCCGAAAGTGGTATTATGCCTACACATTAGTGAGTAATATGATCATGAGCATATGAGACTTTAAATGAAAGAAAGTATGCCAGCAGTATTATCCCAAAAGGTCAAGCGATACGCCAAGGAAAAGGAAGACGGCACATACACACAAATCGGGGTTTAATGATTAAAGCGCTTACACCATTTGAATTATTGTTGTTGGTTCGGTAGACAGTGAAAAATCTTCACGATTCTATGATTGGAAACATATTTAAAGTAATTTTACAAGCCGAAGCTTATGTTTCTGCCCAATTGAGCTTTAAATAGACAAGATATCCTTAAAATCAAAGCTAAGTTGTTTGAGGACAAACAAAATTTTCTTTTCTTTGCTTGGACCATGGCTTTACGGTTAGGGAAATTTGGTAGGTCTTAAAGCTCATCTATTTTTAATCCATTTTTTGGCATGTTTTTAACGAGTTTCGGCTCTGTTGTATGGACATGGAACATTCACCAACTTTGTGTTTTGTAGGTGTTAGACGAAAAAGAAAACAAAGCGAAGAAAAAGAAGTGAAAAAATGGAAAGCTTACCACTTGATCCTTGTCGTAACATAGTTTTTGTATGTCGTGACACAATTTCAAGCAGGCCAAAAGAACTATGTCGCAGCTAACAGCTATATGTCGCAACAAAGTCCAGGATAAACTTCAGGCAAAAATAGAATCTTTGTTGTGACAAAGAGTTCTATGTCGCGACATTGCGAAAGAAGAATGAAAAGAAGACTGTCGCGACAATCCTTAACTTTGTCGTGACAATGATCAAGGCAAAGAGCAAAGGAGCTGTGTCACAACAATATTTCCTCTGTCGTAACATAAAAAGATGAAGAATAACATATGAACTGCAGTAGGTGACAAAGACAATTCTTTCACGTGAGAAAATGCTAAGAATACAACATTTAAGTCAAGCGAGGACAAGTGTTTTATATTGCGAAAAGTTTTTTAGAACTTCAAAGCCGGCTTAAGGAGGAATTTCTATCGCAACAAAAGAAAATCTTGTCGACATAACAGCTCAAAATTCACCATATAAAACAAAATATCTGTCGTGACAAAGATTATTTTGTATGCTTAACAAACAAAACATTTCAGAAGGTTGATTCTCTATCAAGACAAAGAGTTGAAGAGCAACATAAAAAGAATGGCGACAGAGAAACTCATTTTGCGACATAGTAAAGAACTGAAGACATAATCTCTATCGCGACAGAGAAATTTTCTATCACGGCAATAAAAGTTATGGAATGATAGAATTATGTCGCGACAGAATAAAATTAGGTCGCGATAGAAATAGAAGGAGAACTAAGATTAGCGAGTCTAACATGTCCGCGGCAGAGTTTCTATGTTGCGACAAGCAACTTTCAAATAAGTGAAGAAATCGAGAGGAGAAGAAAAGTGCAGTAGCGATGGAAATTGCTAAGGACTTCAGAAATCTGTCGCGATGGAGTTGACAGGTTGAAAAGGAAAATCTTTGTCGCTACAAGGAAAATTATGTCGCGACAGACTCCAGAAGCAGAATGACATGAGAAGCTGGTTGAAAACAGGTTTGGTGTCGCGACACAATACATTCCTATTGTGATAAGAACAAGACTGCTACACCAAAGTGCAGTCGCCAAAGGTACAACCGAAATTAAACTGCAATAAAATTCAAGGAAATAAGCTCCTGGAAGCGAGGTGTGACAGGGCACATCATTGTGAGTATCTGTGACTAAGGCCCGAAAAACTGTTGCGACAGGGCTCTGTCGTAATGAGTGATTAATTTCGGCCAAAATTTTGGGGATCCACAATGCAATTAATGAAGTGCGGCCTAACATTGGGAAGTCTATAAATAGACGCATCTAGGGCACTGTGCCCAGCTTCTGCAACTCCAGGACGTTTGGGTAGTTGAAGAATCTTGTATATTTTATTTTTCTTTTATTTTATTTTTAGTAGAGTTAGTTAGGTGGAGTTTTCAATGTAGATTTTAGTTGGTAATTCTTTTTAGATTTACGGATTTGGGTATTAGCGAATGACTTGAGTTTGGAATTTATTTATAAAATCACATCTTTCTTATTAATGTCTAATTTAAAGGGAGGATGGAAGTTTGCAGGTTCATTTATTTCAGTTCATTTATGATTTCGATTGAATTTTCTGATCGATTGAGTGTGATATGAATGAACCGATTTTGAAAAGTTGAGCTCTGGGAGATATGGTAAATGATGATAGTCAGTTTTATGCACAAGGTGGAATAGCGCCTTAATTAGAATTCTTGAATTTATTTGATTTGTATTATTTTTGAATTTATTTTTTCCCAGTACTAGTACCATGTACCCAAGCAAGGTCCTGTATCTTACTCTGATTTCTAGGAGGCCCTCTGCGTGAAACGGAGATGGGGGAGAATCCGAGGATATAGATTTGTTCTTTGTGGGTGTGTGTGAGATAATACTAAGGAACTAATGAACTCTGATGGGTTACTCAAATAGATCACCAACTTACTCGTAATTTGAGGATAGTTGAATGAAGTATCAGTTTAATCACTCAAAGGTCTCTTCTCTTTTTGCTGAATTGATTATGATCTCTCGTGTTAGCAAAGATCTAATCAAAGAAGAGGAGATGTGGACCTCATCGAGAAATGAAGAAGGATGAGGTGTCAATCTGAATTGGAGAAGGACTGCAATATCACGTCTATGGGAGGAAGGATTCTCGGTCCTAAGATCTACGGGTATGAGTAATAATAGGAAAAATACTTAAATCTTAGAAAGAGGTTACAAATTACAAATGCTTGATTAGAATCATGTCTCATAAATGAATACTATGAACATTTAATTAATTAGAAAAGTATAGTTGGAGAAATCAAACTATACTACCATGCATCTTTGACAAACTCGAGTTTTCCAATTTATGGGTGAGTTATGAATCGATAAGATACGAGGGGGTGATTATTACTCATTGATCTATATCAGTTTTGTCTCCTCAGTGAATTCCTCAGAAACCCATTTTTTTATTAATTTTATTTTCTTGTATATTAAGGGAATTGAATCTAGGGTAAAAAATTCTTTTTAGTCACCTCATCATCATATGATGAATTTCAAATAGTAATGATCTGCCCCGAGTAGTTGGGGTAGTTAGTCTTTTTATTTATCATCATTCACTGTGGAGGACGATATCGGCTTTAAAATCCACTTTTATTATGCTGCTCACGACTTGTGCACTTGCAATAATCAAGACTAACTCAAATTTTAAAGAATACATTTTACAAAATGAGCAAATCAATCTTTTCATCTACACAAGCATCTGGCTAACAAGTTTTTGGTGCCGTTGTTGGGGACTGAATAGTTCTTGAGTGGCAGTACCAGAAGTTTGGCATACACAAATCGCATCATATAGTTTGGTCTGTAACAAATTTTTGGCGTCGTTGCCGGGGATTAGCTAATAGTCCTTTTGTAATAGTATTATTAATTTGTATATATATATATATATATATATATATATATATATATATATATATATATATATATATATATATATATATATATATAATCTGGTCTTAACAGTATGTGCATGTGAATTTCGAGGACAAAATTCTTTTAAGGGGAAGAATGCCCAGAAAGCCCAGGAGTAAATTTACCCAGAAAATTTTCAAACATGTAGATTGTGTTTGCTACCGGTACAGGTTCGAGCCTAGATTTTCTAGATCTTAGATGTGGCCATGAACCTCATAGTTGGAGTTGTTCGTCTCCAGAATCTAAATAACCGATAAATTTCGTTAAATTCCAAGAGGGTCGGAATTTCACGTATTTCAAGACATCGGGTGTCGTGTGACACATGGCATGAAGGCACATGCCATGTGACACATGGCATGAAGGCACATGCCATGTGACACATGGCATGAAGGCACGTGCCATGTGACACATGGTATTATGCATGTGGAATGAAAAAATGTGTCTTAAGGGAACCTGGATAAGATATGAGTGCCATCCATGACACTTGTCATGGATAGAGGAAAGGAAATCAGTTTGGTGGAAAGGACAGAAGAGAAAAATAAAGGAAAGGAAAGAAAATAAAAGGAAAGAAAGGAAAAAGAAAGGAAAGGGAAAGGAAGGGAGGGAGGAGACCGGGCGTTCTTCCCTGCAATTTATAGCACTCAGACCGGACAGAGCTTGTCGGACGAGAAGCAAGTTAGTCACACAGAAAGCTATTCGTAGGTACTAGAAATAGGAGGCTTCACGAAGCTCCAAAAGGTAGGGGTTCTTCCTACTGTGGTTAGCTTACTTTTTAAGGGCCATGGAGGCTCAGTCCTAGTCTTGGGACCTAAATTGCTGGTTGTATTCTCGATGCGGGTGAAACCGATCTAAGCGGTATTGAGCTGATATATGGACGATTCGGGATGGGTTAGACAGTTTCAAGGCAGTTTGATGGCTGATTTTGGCTTGATTGTGTGGACTATTTTGGGAATCTCAATGCCACAACTAGTCCTAAGGACCAAGTTGTCATTATTTGAGTTTGAATGACTTACTTGGTGGAATTGCTTAGTTTATGTTGATATATGCTTATTATGATATATTGGCATGAATGGTACGCGAAGGAAATTAAAGTGTGATATAATTGTCCATGATGTTTTTGGTATGAAGTATATTTGATGTTGCCTATGTAGCTTCATTATGCATGAGACATAAACTAACATGGCATATTACTGTACATGCACGACTAATATCGCATGGTATCGGGTGAGTGCAATGGTGTACGCGCCCATAGCTGGGCCCTGGCATTGAGTTGTACTCCACGTCCAACGTAGCTGCAATCAAGCCATAACACGAAAAATAAGAGTGTGGGTAACAGCAAGAGCTAGATTCTCCCTCGAGTGAAAAACCCGGACTAGTTCAAACACATCCGATGGTGAAAGTCCAAAAAGTGTTGGAAGGCGTGCGGAGTCTTGCGGTGAGACCCTGAAAATCCGCTACCCACAAAACACACAGGTTTTGAATACAAACTGATTATTGGAGGTGATATATCCAATGGGTTTTGGTTTATAAAAACAAACAGTTTTTGTTTTGGAAAATGGTCATTGGATGAAAACATCAATGACAGATTATCATACTCGCATACCCATCAGGGTATAAGTCGACGAGGACTCCTGACATGGGACATGGTCAGAGTCACATCCTTCATTCATGCATAAGATTTCATGGTAAGGATCGCATAAGTTTACTCAAATGTCAATATGGAATATGATCATTGCATGTGCACTTAGGATGAGGTAGCCTCTTGTAGGAGTTATCTCACTAGGTGTGGCTCAATTCCTATACAGACAACCTTCAAGTGTAGGTAGCACAATCGGCGACGACGCTTGCGAGGTCAGAGCTGTGAAGAGAGTCAGGTTGTGGCTTTATCAACATTCTTGTAAAGTTTAGGACAAACTGTCCATTTCTGTACATAAGTTGTAAGTAAATTCTTATGGACTGTTTAATGAAATCTGTATATATGTTTCGGTAAATATGAACATTTGCATCTAGAAACGGTCGGTGATGTTTGCTGAAGTACGTGCTCGCTAAGGGTCTAGGCCAAGGCAATGGTCTAGGGGCATCAAAAACGACCATAAAGGTAGTCGGTGCGCCGCCGATGTCGCGGACATCAAAACCTCAATGTCGTGAGACTAGCTTGATGTCGTGACATTAAGTTCTAATGTCGCGACATTAGACTGATATCATGACATGCCCTAGGAAATGCTGCGTGACATTATAGCAAAGATCCGCCGGGCCTCAATCGATGTCGCGGATGTCAGCGGTGACATCAATAGGAAGTCGGCTTGATGTCGCACATCGTCAGGACATCAGCAAACGAGGCTCGTGTCGCTTACATCAATAGGCAATACAACATATCAAACAAAAAAGATACCGTATTACGCGCATAAATAAGAGGGCTCGTGCCGCAACATTCCGGAATCGATAAAGTTGAACGCCGACGCCACGACATTGTCGCGATAAATCCTAAGGCATCATGGCTCGATGTCGCGACATCGAACCTTCATGTCGCGGACATTGCTCGAAGACCATCGGCCGGGAACTAGCCGATGTCACAATCGTATCGGCATTTACGATAGCCGGGCGTGTCATAGCCTCGGTTAGCCGATGTCGGACATTAGATAGGAGGTTCGTAGTAGCTACAGCGGTCGCGACATCATCTCAACAACAAAGGGAAGTCAATGTCGCGACATCGACTCGCCGGTGCCCATGTGCTATTTCGAGGGTTCCTTCGCCCCTTGATCGGCCAGCCATAGTATGTCTTAATCAACAAAATTTATATCATAAATTTTTCTATCGCTTTGAGCAAAGCTACTGCAAGATAGCGGGTTCTAGGGCCTAAATACGTGGGATGGGGTTTTCTTCGTACAAATGACTTCATAAAGTGAGCTTAAACTCGGTGAATTCAATTTGGATTTAAGGTTTGGTAAAACAAGTGGAGTCGGATGGTTGGAAACTGAAAAATAAAACTGGAAGAAAATAAGAAAAATAATAAGAGATCTCCTTGAAGTATCGATGTCGGGCTTAGGATCCTGTGTGGCAACCGAGGGTTTCCAAATTCATTTCAAGATTTGGGAGTGATGACCTATAGTCATCTCCTCGAATCGGATCTTCATTTAGCTATAAAACTTCTAACCTGTAAATAATTATCCTTTGAAAATGGTATTCCATTTGAGCACGTGGTCACCGATGCTGAAGGCATGCCTCCTTAACCCACCTTACAATAACCCATAGAGAATAACTAATGAATCTAAGTGGATATAGCAATAAGCATCCACTAAACCCTAAAAGATTATCAAATACCGATCATTCAAGGTGAATGGAAGGGGTTACAACTAAGATTTGAAGAGAAAACCAAAATAATAATGAATACCATACAGCATGAGAACCCTCTCGTTACACCCAGCCTTGGTCAATAGCCTTCAAGGAAGAGAGGTTTTGCGCTACTCATCCTCCAAGTTGTCATCCTCGAGGTGCTCAGTTGCCCGTAAAGTGAGAGAAAAAGAAGAGAAAACGAGAGAAAATAGAGAAAGCTGAAAGTCAAAATTTCCCGCCTCAATTTTATTATCGAAAGCAAAGTTATCTGACATGTACCAGGAGCTTATATACGCCCCAACCAAGCAAAATTACAAAGTTAACCAAATCAAAAGCTATTACAAGGGATAAATTGAAGAAAACAAAAATTGTAAATAAAAGGCAAAAAGCTGAAACAAAGAAGAGGTGAACAAGACCGGTAGGATGTACTGTGAGAATGTCAAGGGAATTTCACAACCCGCGAAATTCTATACTCATGTACTGTAACCCCGCAAAATTTCCCGCTGTCTAATTTCCTTATATTTTTCGCCGCTTCTTCTTTCCTTCCTCGTCTCCGACCGCAATGTTGAGTTTGACTTGAATTCTTCGTGCTTGATCGACTCAGCACTTTCAGATAAATAGTTTGTAAAAACTCGCAAAATTTGCCACAACGCGATTGATTGAAGATAGTCGGACCATAATGTGCCAATCAAGTTAATTATGCTGGATTAGTACACAAAAAGTACTTCAAAATTCCATAATAAATTGTGGTTCAAAATACACTGAGCACTAATCACACCCCAACCTATTACTATCAAGCAATTCCTTAGCAATGGAGGAAAGAAAGAAAGAGAGAGCATAGAAAACAACATCAAAACTATGTTCACAAAATTTATATTTCAAAAAGGTTGTGAATGAGTAATGCCTAACCCTCAATGAGAATCACTGAAACCCTTACCCAATAACTATCTTGAGAGAATGAATGCCATAAAAAATTGAGTATAAAAAGAGCTTGCCTCTTGGTGAATCAACCAGAGACTTCCAACAAAACCTAAGTGCTCGTTCGACCGCTCAACAATAAACCGCTAAACCCGCACTCTCCCCCAACCAAGCTATTGCCACAACCTAGCATGCTGACCGACCTAAATAGATCAGGAGCCATTCTTATTCCACAACTCTTTTTGTGTTGTAAGGGTGCAATGCTGAGGAATCTACCTCACCAAAGTCCATGTAATGGGGATCTATCGATGACTCCCAACCAATTAAGGTTTAGGGCACCAAGTTATAAGGATCTTTCGACCACTAACTCTTCAGGTTTCACCCCGGACTCCAAATGATTTCGAAACTTCAGCACCTACAACTCGCTAAACCTCACCCATCCAATTCATGAAGAGCACTAAGCTCCAAGTGGCTCCCAACCAATCGGGTTTGTGGCACTGTGCTTTAAAGACTTTCATCATACACCCTCGGACCTGTTTGGCTGGGCAAAGGTAATTTCTTTCTTTTTTTTCTTTTTCTTTTTCTTTTGTTTTTGTTTTTGTTTTTGTTTTTGGAAGACACATTGGCCTTCTTTTCATGGGGGTCCTTAACCTATTAAAGGTAGTCAATGAAACTAGGGTAGGTTTTGCAAAGTTTAGGAGCTATGTAGTTTCTCAAATTTATCATAAAATCGATGTGCACTATGTGGTTAGCTAAAGAAGAAAAAGGTCGAAGCAAACAAGGATTCAACTAATCATCCACTCAATCGGGCAATTCTAACCAATCTAACATAAATCAAATTCCGACAATGTTTCACTTTCAAACCGCAGCTGTGCGAAAAAAAAAAAAAAGGGTGCAATTTTTGAAAAAGTAAGTTTTATAGTATAATAGCTTCACAAAAAGGAAAACTAGCAAGCCACTGAACATCACAAAATGGGCTTGCTCAAAATAGTAACAAAAACATAAATAAATGACACTTCCTTCGCTAACTCTCCCTCCAACCAAATGTCACATTGTCCGCAATGGGGCTTGGATTGGAAAATTAGAGAAGGAAGCACTCCTTTGATGAAATGTACTCATTTTTGGATAGGAGACTTTGCAAGCTTTCCATCAAGACCTTATTCACTCAATTTGGGCTTCACATAAACAAGTTAGGAGAAGAAAAGAGAGGAAAAAAGTGACCAGTTGGAGCATTTTTAAAATTACACTATCATAATAATTTCAAAAGTATTTTTTCTAGCTATATTTGGATTCTACACTCTCTAAAATTTCCAACGGTACCAAAATTACCCAAAACGGAGTTCGGATGCAAAATTTATGGTCAAAACAAAATTGGGATATGAAATTGGAGGGAGGTTGCGAAAATTCGCAACCGTGCGAATTTTTATTTTTATTTTTATTTTTTTTAAATTTTTGAAGGCCAATTTGTTTTTTTAATATATTATTTGATATATATATATATATATATAGCATATATATATATATATATATATATATATATATATATATATATAAGTGTCATAAAAACAAAATAGTGAATAAGGTACAAATAAAACCAAATCCTATATTAGTACAAATACAAATTCTCAAGTAGAATACAGAGTTTATGAAAATTGCTAGGAAGTCGCGAAATTCAGAGAACAAAGTACTTACGAAGACTGTATTTTGCCTTATGCTCCAAAAATTAAGCAAAAACCTGCAAAAATAAACACAAGAAAAATTAAAAAAAATGCATAAAAAATGAAAATTAACCTAAAAACAAAGATTAACTAAATATTAGAGAAAATCTGAGAAGAAAAATTAAATAAATCAAAATAAAATAAAATAAAACAAGAAAAATCAAAAAACAAAAGCTGGGAGACTGTTTCTTCCTCCCAAACCGCTTTCAACCCTTTCGAGGTCAAGAACCGGTGGAGCTTACGTAAATGCCGAGGTCCGTGTGCTCCATGTTTGAACTGAAGATTCAAACCATCCACTATGCTACGCATAGAGCTACCGCCAACGCTTTTTGATGTAGTGGCAAAAGTTTGTACAATGGACACTAATTTCTTGAAGTTTTGCAAGGCAGGCAGTGCAAATTGGGTGGCCTTTGTGGTAGGTGTTTTAGGGTTCGAGTGTGCTGCAGGTGTGGGCAAGGTATACACTGAGTTAATAGGGGGCAGGGGTAAATTGTGCTATTGGTTTTCTTCCACTGCCTCCTTTCCACCGCCTTCCTCATTCAACAAGGGAAGGATTTCTTCTTCTCTCTTCCATGGCCTATAGACAACACATGATTCTGGGGCATCCCGCGCCTCATGAGCTTAGTCGTTCGACAAGGCCCAAAAGGGCTTTCAACCCTATTTATTATGTGTTTTGAGTGCTTTTGTATACTAATCATTCTAATTAATCCAATTTACACATTAAGGTCCCTACTATTTTAATGATCACATTTTGTGGCAAATTTTGCAGTTTTTGCTAGCTAATTATGCCGAAAATTGTTGAGTCGATCCAAGCACTAAGAATCTGTCAAACTCAACATTGCGCATCAAAGATCGAAGGAAAGAAGAGCAAAATGTAAGAAATCGCACCACTGGCAGGAAGGTTTTCCGCCGCACCGGTGCATCCCGAGCACCGTTCCTCCAAAGAGCATCTTGCTTTGACGCCGCTTTGTTGCAATTCTTGGTTTTTCTCCTTTCTACCCTTGTTTGTAATCACTTATGTTCGGGATTGTATGGTATTTCACTCGGGTTTGTAAGGCTACATAAGCCATCGGGTATACACCGGCTGAGAGAGACGATTTTTCGGCTGCGGAATAAATTAGGCTCGCTTCTTCCTGTTTTTTCTCCTTTTTCTCATTTTCCCTTTCTATTAATAAACACCTCCGAGGATGACAACTCGCAGGATGGGTGGCTAGGCCTCTTCCTCCTCGAGGACGGCATCGGGCAACGGTTTGAAGGTAACGCATAACTGCTGACGCACGCATTTATGGTTGTTTAAGTTCCCGTCTCACTTAGGTTAAAATCTCTTAAGCATGCTCTCTTTAATGTGTATTTGGCAAGTTGGGTTCAATGATACTTCACTCAGATCCATTGAGGCTCGCTTAGTCAGTTTCTCGCTAGTTATCGTGGGATTGTGGCTTTTTAGATGTGTTTTCACCAAGGTGAACATTTATGTCCATTTTAAATGCTTACGTGGTTTCCTAAAAAGGGAAAATCATAGGGTTTAGTTTTTAAAGGTAAATGAAGATCCGGTTCGGGAAATGACTATATGTCATGCTCCTCAACGCGAGGAAAAAGACCCGAGGACATGTGAGTTGCCCTAAAAACCCTAACCCAGTGGCCTGAGACTTCAAGGAGTTCTTTTCTTATTTTTCTTCATTTTATTTTCGCTTTAAACCCCAAAACCACCGCTTTTAACCAAACCTCGAAAATCCAAATTTAATTCACCAATTTTGACTCCCACTCAAATCATTTGTAAGAAGAAAAACTCATCCCCGTGTTCACCCTAGACTCACTATATCAAGAAGAATGACTACTTCGCAAAGTAGGGAGGAACATAGGATACAAATTTTGTTGATTTCTGATCACCCTACCGTGGCACGACCGCCTCTTCAATTCCTCCCGGTCGCGCAGCTTGAGCCCCGTTTCACTCAAAATAGTGTCAGTCAGGCACTTTTCCTCCAAATTCTCCTCCTCTTGATGAACAAGATGATTGGTGAGCTTTGAGATGGATTGCTGCAGGATGTCAAATTTATGATCAATTTCGCTCTAGAACCCATCCAATTCCTTGTTCAGGGAGCTCTCCACTGTGTCAATTTCTTGATTGGCCCGACATTCACCGCCTCTCGCCTCCTATGAAATTATCCACTAGTTTGCCTGTTCGGGGCGATTGCCCGCTTCAATCGAAGATGTCAACCTGAGGTGGTCATATGGCTGAGGAGTCGAGACATATTACGGGAGAAGCAGGAGCGCATACCGGTGGAGGTCTCGTCCCCATGAGGAATTTGTGTGGTTCCCAACTAGGCTGTGGGTATTTCGCCAAATGGTGCATTAGTTGGGGAAACACTGCAGAATGGTGCACTCATCCATGGAGGGTTTCTTTAGTCCCTCATGGACCTAGATGAGTTTAGATTTCTCTCCACTCTGTCACGATTCTACCATGGAAGGTTTCTATAACCCTCATTGACATGTATGCACTAGGGTTTCTTCCACCGAGTACTCACCAGATTGCCTCCCAGGTGTTCCATTTGATCACAATTCAAGTTCAGTCTAGGTTCGTGGGAGATTGACTTTTACCAGCCTGCCTTATGGATTTCTAATCCACTAGAAATTCCTGTAGTAAAAACAGGGCAAACACCCAACGACCAAGAAACAATCCTACCTAAAAGGTTAGGGTTACTTAAAAAAATAAATAAATAAACTGTGAACTAAAACTAAGAAGACTAACAAAGAAGTATATACAAGAAAAATTCACCAGACTTGTGATGAGGGATCACAAGTGTTCAACTCAAGCCATCAATCGCAGACTTAGGCACCATCTTCCGGTGATCCGCGCCATTTGATTCGTACTACAAAAGAGTTGTCTCAATCAACAAAATTTATATCCTAAATTCTTCATCGTCGTAGCAAAGCTATCAAGTAGTGATAGCGGTTCTAGGGTTGAACACAGAGATGGGTTTTATTCGTATAAATGACTTTACAAAGGAGCTTAAACCGGTGAATCTAATTCGATTTTATGGTTCGGGTAAAAACAGGGGAGCTGGATGGTTGGAAACTGAAAATAAACTGGAAGAAAAATAAGAAAAATACAAAAGAGATCTCCTCAAGTATCGTGATACTAGGGCTTAGGATCCTGTGGTAACCGAGGGTTTCGTGGTCATTTCTCGCTACGGAGGACGACCTATAGTCATCTCCCCAAACCGGATCTTCATATATCTATAAAACCTAACCTAAAATAATTATCCTTTTAAAAAATGGTATTCATCGAAAGATTACATCACCAACAAAGGAGGGTATGCCTCCTCGACCCACCTTACAATAAACCCATAGAGGATAACTAATGAATCTCAGCCGATCTAGCACAAGCATCCACTAAACCCTAAAAGATTATCAAATGATCATTCAAGGTGAATGGAAGGTTACAACTAAGACGGAAGAGAAAACCAAAAATAACAGTGAATACCTGCGTTGAAAGTATGAGAACCCTCTGTTACACCCAGATCCCTTGCCCAGTAGCCTTCCTCTTCGTGGAAGAGGGAGGTTTTAGTTTCGCCATCCCTCCAAGTCATTATCCCTGAGGGTGTTTGGCTGCCCAAAAAGTGAGAGAAAAAGAAGAGAAAACGAGAGAAAACGAGAAAAAGCGGGAAAGCTGAAAGCTTCCCGCCAATTTTATTACTAAGCAAAAGTTGTCTTTGATTACAAGTAAGGTGAGCTTATATGATCACTCCAAACTAAGAAAAAATTACAAAAAGAACCAAAATCAAAAGTTATTACAAGGGATAAAATGGGAAGAAACAAAAAATTGTAACAAAAAGACAAAAGTGTGAAACAACAGGAGAGGTGAATAGTGCAGGAGGGTAAACAGTGACTGGCAGGATGCAATTTCGCAGGATGTTGCGAAATTTTGTAGGTTGTGAAATTCTGCAGGTTTGCGAAATTTTCGCAACCCTGAAAAATTCATGCGGTGCTCCAATTTCCTTGTATTTTCTGCTCTTCTTTCCTTCTGGTCTCTGATCTTCACAAGCAGCTCGACCGAATTTCGTAGTTTGGATCGACTCAACAATTTTTGCATAAATAGCTTGTAAAATAGTAAAATTTTCCACAAAATGCGACGCAGCATAGCTCCGGACCTTAATGTGCCAATTGGGTTAATTATGCTAATTAGTACACAAAAAGTACTCAAAACCTACAATAAACAGGGTTCAAAATAGCACTTTTTTAACACTAATCACCAATTGAGAACTCCTCAGCCTAGTGGGTGGGGGTGGGCCCGGGGACATGGAAATGGGTGAGTTTTCAACTCACCTAGCTCCAGTACAAGGGTGACATCTTCCCTCTTATGAGAGTTGTGGTCTCGGTATATGAGATGCAACGATGTGGAGTTGAGTCATGCGATATCCATAGGTTTTCCGTAGGTTGATGGTTGATCAACGGGACCCTCGAGTTTTGGGGCATCACAAAAACACCAAACATAAACAATTTTCACATACTACAAAACACAAAATCCATAACTAAGCCTAGATGGAATCGGAACACCTTATACAACTATAAAGACCACCTCGCTTTTGATGGTATGAACTACCAAATGTGGGCCGGTTTATCTTGAAGCTAACGATTTATGGAAGTCAGTTGATGAAGACTATGAGATTCCTCCTCTACCAGATAATCCAACTCTAGCATAATTGAAGAATCATAAAGATAAGAAGCTGAGAAAATCCAAAGCTAGGCCAGTCCTGTTTATAGCTATTTCTATTGTCATTTGCAATAGAATAATGACAATGAAGACAACCAAAGGGATATGGGATTTCTTGGAAGGAAGTGAGAAAATCAAGGGAATGCAAGTGTTGAATCTAGTTCAGGAATTTGAGATGCAAAGTATGAAAGAAACATAAGCCATCAATGGCTATATAGACAAGTTGCTTCAAGACAAGCAAGAAGGTAAGACTCCTCGTTTTGACTTTCTTGATTCAAGAGTTGTTAAAAATTCTCACACTTCTTGAAAAATTTGAGGCTACCATAACTTCTCTAGAAAACTCAAAGGATTTGTCAAGCATCACATTGGCATAGTTATTAAATGCACTTCTAGCTCGGGAACAAAGAAGGCTTATGAGACAAGAAGGAGTTGTTGAAGGAGCCTTGCTGGCTAAATCCCACAATAGCCATGGAAACAAAAACAAGAAGAATAAGAATCACAACAAAGGAGAGAAGTCATCTAGCTTTAGCAACAAAGTGGTTAAAACAAACATCTAAGATTTTTCTCCATGTTCTCACTGCAAAAAGAGTAATCATTCACAAAAAAAATGTTGGTGAAGGCCAAATGCACATTGCAATAGGTGTGGACAATTAGTGGATTTGGAGAAGGTGTGTAAGGTTTAGAAGAAGAAAGGAGAGGCAAAGGCTACCATAGAACAACCTGAGGAAGAACAACTCTTTATAGTATCATGTTTTGCTACTTCGAGCTCCATAGAAAGTTGGCTAATAGGTAGCGCATGTACAGATCATTTGACCTATGATCAAGATCTATTCAGAGACCTTGACACAACCTACATCTCCAAAGTCAGAATTGGGAATAGAGCATATATATATGTCAAACGCAAAGGGACTGTTGCAATTGAAGGATACCCAGGTTTAATACTAATCTCTGATGTTTACTTGTTCCTAAAATTAAACAAAATCTTTTGAGTGTTGGTCAGTTGATGGAGAAGGGTTACAAAATCTCATTTGAAGACAAAGCTGGCATGGTCAGAGATGTAAAAGGCAATGAACTGTTCAAGATTCAAATGAGAGGAAGAAGTTTTGCCTTGAATTTTGAAGCAGAGTAAGCTACAATGCACAAAGAAGAAAGTGACTTGATGCTTTGGCATAAGAGATTGGGGCAATTTCATTTAAAGGCCCTCATTTACATGAAGAAGAACAAGCTTATAGAAGGGTTGCCTGAACTAAAAGAAGATTTACCAAGATGTGTTGCTTGTTAATATGGAAAGCAAACAAGGCTGCCCTTCTACAAGAATAAAGCTTCGAGAGCAACACACCAGCAACAATTGGTGCACACTGATGTGGGAGGACCTTTAAAAACATCATCTTTTAATGTAAGTAAGTATTATATTGCATTCATTGATGATCATACACGAATGTGTTGGATTTACTTTATGAAATAAAAAAACTAAGGTTGTTGATATCTTTTGTAAGTTCAAAGCTTGAATATAAACTCAAAGTGAAAGGAAAATGTAGATTTTAAGGTCAGATAATGGAACTGGATATACATCTCAACTGTTCAACAAGTTTTGTAAAGATGTAGGCATTGAACATCAATTGACAACACCTTACACTCCACAACAAAATAGAGTAGAGATTTAAAAAATAGAACAATTATGGAGATGACTAGGTGCTTAAGCATGACAAGGATCTACCCAAGATGTCATTTTTCCTTGGCATGCAAACAAAGCATAACTAGAGTAAAATTTTGGTAACTCAATCAAAGTATGCAAAGGAAATTCTTAAAAAGTTCAAAATAGAGGACTGTAGACCAACCAATACCCCAATGAATCAAAAGGAGAAGTTCAATAAAGAAGATGGAGCTGCAAAGGTTGAGGAAGAGCTGTACATAAGCTTAATTAGATGCCTAATGTATTTGACTGCTACAAGGGTGTTTGTTGTAAGTCTTCTATCAAGGTACATGCATTATGTAAGTGAAATTCACTTTCAAGCATAAAAAAGGATTCAAGGCATAACTGATTTTGGAATAAGATTTCAAAGTGTGCAAAAGTTGAGTCTTCAAGGTTATTCAGATAGCGACTGGGTTGGTTGTGTTGATGATATGAACAGTACTTCAGACTATTGTTTTAGCTTTGGCTCCGGGATCTTTTCATGGTGTTCAAGGAAACAAGAAATCATAGCTCAATCCACGGTGTGGTAGAATATGTGGCAACTGTGTTAACATCAAATTAGGCCCTTTGGCTTAGAAAACTCATGATCAATTTGCAGATGGAACAAAAGAAGAGTACAACCATCTTTGTGGATAATCTAGCTACAATCTCTATTGCCAACAACCTGTTTCATGGCGTAACAAAACACTTTAAGATAAAATCCTACTTTCTAAGGGAAGTATACGGCATTCGCTTGACTTATTGCAAAACAAAAGACCAAAGTGGTGATATTATATCAAAAGCACTTCCTAAAGCAAGATTTGAATATCTTCGAGAGAAACTTGGTGTATATAGCATCAAAGTTAAGGAGGAGTGTTGACTTAGTTAACTCTGGATGTTGAATTTGTCTTATATGTCAGATTAGTTGCTGTTTCAAGTGCTAACTAGTATCATATTAGGAAGTTAGTTTTGGCTCATATCTTGCTACTTTCTAGCTTTTTATTTAACAATTTTCTATATAAATAAGTCATATCTATGCTGAAATGAAATATGCTTCCATCCATATATTTCAAACATTTTCTCTACACTTACAAACATACTACAAGCCATGTCAAGGTTCTATTTTTTTTTCTTTCAACAACACAATTTTGTTGTGAAGAATATAGAACCTTCAAAGGTCAAGGAATTCCATGATCTTCACGATATTCTTTAAATTATTTTGATGTGAATTCTCCTCCTCTATAAGATCTCATTACCTTTATAGTATATCCACTTTCATTTTCATCAAGTGCTTTAAATTTGTACAAGGTAGTAAATACCTCATATTTTTCTTTCAAAAAATATAACCAAGTCTTTTGCTAAAATTATCAATGAAAAGCAAGAAACTTTATTATTAACAAAAGAATGGGGATGAATTGGGCCACATACATCAACATGAACAAGCTCTAAAGGCTTCTTTGATGTTGTACTTGCTTCTTTTGGAAAGCTATTTTGAGCATGTTTTCCAAGAAAACATCTTTCACATAATGATTTGGGTGATCTATAGGAGGCAATCTTCTTACTATAATTTTCATGCTCAACAATTTCAAATCACCAAAATTGAGATGTATATATTTTAGATGCCATATCCAAGAAGAATCATTAACACAAGATTTCAAACATCTTACAACATCATTTTGATTGTTTGATAAAAACATTCTATTACTTGTCATCAACACATTGACAATTAAATTAACATGTTGATATCTTATGGAAAGACTTTGATTTCTCATATGAATATCATAACCATTTTCTATAAGTTGGCCCAAACTTAGTATATTATTTTTCATATCAAGGACACAGTAGACATTAGAGATAAATTGATGATTTCCATTTTTCAAATGAATCAAGATTTTATCTTTGCCCTTTACCAAAATTTTAGATGCATCTCCAAAAGTAACATGTCCACTTTCTAATTCATCAAACTCTACGAACATGATTTCCTTTTAATTTTCTCTTCATAAGGTTGCAATGACCCCATAAGTTGGTTAATGATCATAGACTAAATCTTTAGATTCTTCAATAGCCACAACAATATAATCAAACTTTAAATCTAAATATCTAAGTATTTTCTCAATCACATAGGTATCATCTAAACTTTTATCATTCCTTTTTAATAAATTCACAATTGCCAATACTCTAGAAAATAATGAGAGATTAACTCTAATTCTTTCATATTCAAACTATCAAATTCTCCTCTAAAATTTTGAAGATGAACTTAGCTCACCTTATCAACTCCCTTGTGTGTTTTTGTAGTATCTCCCAAACTTCCTTTGAGATGGTTGCACTTGAAATCTTCTCAAAAGTGCCTTTATCCATTGCTTGATAGATAATTGTGAGAGCTTTCATGTTTCTATTTCAAAACATCTCTTTGATTTGAGGATAGAGTGTACTCATGTGGCTCTTTTTAGCCATTTTCTAAAACCTCCCATGCATCTTGTGAATCAAGCAACGTCTTCATTTTGATGCTCCAACTGTCATAGTTGTCTTTGGTGAATTGGGGAACTTGAAACGAATACATTCCATTCGCCATCTTTTTCGTATGACTCTGATACCAATTTATTGGGAGGTCATGTGGAAGCATGGATAGAAATTTAATTGGAGTGATGGGTAAATAGATAGAAACATATAATCTCAAGGACTATGAAGTTGGGTGAGAAAGAAATTTTATTTCATACTATCACTATTATATTTTAAAATTATTACATAATATCCTATTTATAATGACTCAAACTAAATCAAAGAAAATCTCATAGGGCTAAGAAATACTGGTTGAAAGCTGGGGATCTCAATACTAAATTCTTCCAATGATTTGCCTTTGCAAGGAAGAAAAAAAATAAAAATTACTCATCTAAAAAATGATAGGGGATAATGGTGCATGGGGAACAAGGGCCTACACAACTCATAATCAACCATTTCAATGAGCTTTTTACCTCTAATGGTTGTGAAGATGATTTGATTCTTAGGCATTTTACAAGCAAAGTTACTATAGACCAAAATGCTAACCTTCTCAAGCCGTATGAAGCACATGAAGTAAAGGCATTCATTTTTCTATGCACTTGACAAAACTCCGAGGTTGGATGGCATGAACCCTGGTTTCTACTAGTCGTTTTTGGATGTTGTTGGTGATCAGGTAACCTTTGTTTGTCTTCATTATCTTAATAATCATCATCTTCTGGAAGGATTAAATGATATAGATATCAGGGTTGATTCCGAAAGTATCAAATCCATAAAGAGTTTGAAATCTTAGGCCTATAGCACTCTGCAATGTCATATACAAGATTATAGAAAAAGTCCTGAAGCATTGTGGCCCATGAATGTCTTCATTCATAATCTCATATACACAATTGCATTTATCTCAAGCATACTAATTACTGATAATGTAAAGCTTGCTTATGAAGTCAACCATTACATGAAGAGGAAACTATAAGGCAAATAAGGGTTTGCTGCAATAAAAATTGATATGTCTAAGACTTATGACCATATAGAATGGAAATTTTGGGAAATATGATGTTGAAACTCGACCCCACCAAGCATAGGTAGCGAGAATATCAGAAACTACCATGTGGTCCATAAAGGAGAAGCGGCTCGCCCTATCCATCCTCAAAGGGGTTAAGGCAAGGAGATCCCCTCTCACCATATTTATTTATCCTATGTGCCGAAAGACTTTCAAACATCCTCAACTCGCTAGTAGCTAGGGCCTTAATTCATGACTATAAGGTGGCAAGAGGAGCATCGGTAATCTCTCATCTTTTATTTGCCAATGACACTCATTTATTTTTTAGATCTGACTAGAATGCCTTTATGTAAAAGATAGTTTCTTATAATATAAAAAAACCTCAGGACAAAAAATAAATTTTGAGAAATCTTCCAATCTCATTCAGTTCCAACGTTTCAGAAGCTCTAAAAGATAATATTTATAATATATTAGGGGTGCCTGTAACATCACATTTCTAGGAGATATCTAGGCCTACCAGCACTCATTGGAAGAAATAAATCAAGTATTTTTTTCATTTGCTTATATAAAAAAGAGAATCAAGAAACGTTAATAGGGCTGGAATAAGAAGTTTCTCTCCAAAGTTGGTAAAGATATCCTTCTTAAGACTATCATCCAAGAAATCCCCTCGTTTTTCATGAGTGTCTTTCTTATTCCATCAACTCTATGTGATGAACTGGAGAGGATGATAAATTTGTTTTGGTGGGGACTTAATCGCCGTGAAAAAAAAGAAGAAGGAGTTTGTTAGTCCACTTGGGACAGATTGTGTTTCAATAAGAAGATAGGGGTTTACCTACAAACTACTTAATATGAATATAGCCCCTCATAGAAAAACAGTTGATGCCTTATCACCAATTCGACTTCCTTAGTTGCCATATAGGGTTTATAAAGCAAGATATTACCCTAGTTCATCTCTTCTAGATGTAGGGTTGAAGTCCAATCCTAGTTATATATGGAGAAGCATAATTGCAGCACTAAGGTCTCACTCATTTAGGTATGTGTTGGAGAACTAGTTCGTGTGCTCAGCCAATAGGAGGATCCTGTTCCTAAACCATAACCCTTATATCATAACCCCAACATTCTAATTTGAAGCTGCAATAGTAAAATGTACCGAGAGCCAAGGAGAGCCCTACATGGAAGAAGGATATCCTTAATGCTCTCTTTGTGGACCGAGATAGAGATCTTATAAGGCAACTAACTACCTCTAAGTAGCCAACATCATCAAGACTAATGGTTCTAGAGTCTAGAGAGAAAATGGGTTTATACTATCAAAAGTGGGTATAGGCGGCTTCTGATTTTAAAGCATGATCCCATAAATGAACCTACCTTGGTGAAATGGGAGAGAATATGGTCTCTTCGTGTTCCACCCGAAGTTAAAAATTTAATGTGGAGGGCTTGTTCAAACTACCTTCCCACAATGTATGCCTTACACTCTCGGCAAGTCATACCAACTAGTGTCTACCCGATATATATAAGAGAGACCGACAATGCCCTATATGCTCGATGTCTTATCAAGGAGAGTAGAGTTCCACTCATCTTTTAACTGATGTAATAAAAAAGTATTTGAATTAAATACAAGTTATTCCCTTTATAAAAAAGAAGAAGAAATAATAATAAATAAATAAATCAAATCTTCTACAAAAGTAAACTTTCCATAAACTTGAACACATAAATATTCTCAAATACTAAAACTAAAACTAAATATAGCAACTAAAATAAACTTTAACATGATTTTAGAAACTAATATAAATCAAAAGTTTCTAAATCAAGTTTACTTTCCAACAAGGGGCACTTACCTCTCCCCCGGGGCACTAGCTAGATCTGCCCTTGGTCATTGAGCTTTGACAATAGGAAATTAGTTACTCCTTTAATAGTTTTCTTGAAATTCTCTTGCTTCTCCCCGTCAACACTTATGCCTCCTTCACATCCATGTCCATCTCAAGCCATTACAATGCCTTAACAAGTACTTCATTGTTTGGGTCCTTTTGTTTTTTAACCATGTAGTTGACTACCCATCCCATCATAAAGATAACAATTGGTATAGGAATAAGCTTGAAGTTCTATGTTCATGCTCCAAAAAGTAGGGGTTAGGAGAGAAATATGCAGTTAATACAAAAAAAGCTTTAAGTTATAAATTGGAAGGGCTCTTACACCCTTGAACAGATGGGTGTTGCCATATTTATATTATATATGAAGAGTATACAATTACAATTATATCCAAGGATATAAAATACATTTATATTAACTCTATTACCCCCTCCCCCAATCTGAGTGTGGGGACACAACGCCTAGATTGCTACATAACAATTTAAAACGAGAGGAAGAAAGACCCTTAGTAAAAATATCATCTATCTGGCTATCTCCACTAATATGAAGAACAACAATATCACCCCCATAAGACATGTTCCCTTTAACAAAATGTAAATCAACCTCCAAATGTTTAGTTTGAGTATAATTAATAGGATTGATAGCAAGATATGTAGCACTAATATTGTCACAGTAGACTTCCACAAGCAAGTGCAAAGACACATGTAATTCATCCAAAACTTACCAGAGATAACAAATTTCAGCAACTACAGCAGCAAGAGCTCGATATTTAGATTCCACACTACTACGAGAAACAATGTATTGTTTCTTGGCAACCCATGAAATAAGAGTATTACCTAAGAAAACACAAAAACCAGTAGTTGACCGACGAGTATCCGAACAGCCCACCCAATCAGCATCACTTTACACCACCATATGAGAAATAGAGCCCTTATACATCTACAAGCCATAAGTAAATTTGCCTTTGACATAACGTAAGATACGTTTTACCATTTGTCAATGAACTCCCATAGGATTCTGCATATGTTGGCAAACATAATTAACAACATAGGCGAGTTCAGGTCATGTGAAAGTAAGTTATTGTAAACCACTAACTATACTTCTATATAACTATTACGTCTCAAAATTGAGGAATGGTGTGTGGAAAGATAGTGGGTACTAAAGGGAGAGTTAATAGGGCTACATGACTACAAGTTTTCCTTTTTCAATAAATCCAAAGCATATTGTTGCTAGTAAAGAAATAAACAACTCGAATTATTTTGAACTTGGACACCAAGAAAATAGCGAAGGGAACATATATCAGTGATAGAAAACTCATCTTTCAACAATTATATGAGATGACATAATAAAGAAGAAGAATAAGCAGTTAGAATAATATCATCGACGTAGAAAAGAAACACTGCCACCATTGCCCGAGTACGCAAACATAATGTAATTAGATTTGCATCCTTGAAAACCAATGTGAGACAAGTACGAAGTGAACTTGTGGAACCAAGCTCTTAGAGCTTGACAAAGACCGTAAAGAGCTTGATTTAACTTATAAACAAAATCAGGTCAAGCAGGATTAACAAAACCTTCCGACTGAAACATATAAACATCCTTATTAATTAAGTCGCGAAGAAAATCATTCTTGACGTCTAATTGAAGAATAGGTCAGTCGTAAGAAAGAGCTATAGACAACACCAAATTAATAGTAGTAGACTTCATCCTCAGGCTAAAGTTCTCGTCAAAATCAATTCCTTGCCATTGATTAAAACCCTTTGCAACTAGCCTTGCCTTATGTCTTTCTATAGTACCATCAGATCTGTGTTTCAATTTGTAAACCCTTTTATTCTAGATAATATTAGTAGCATCACTCGGTGGACGTACCAAAGACCAGGTGTTATTGGAAAGCAGTGCATTATATTTGGCTAACATGGCATCTCGCCTTGATTGATGCTTCACAACCTCAAGGTAAGAAGATGGTTCAATAGAGGCAATACGTGCAAGTAAAGAAAGAAATTGTTTGGGTTTGGAAATTCCTGCCTTTCCTTTTGTGGGCATAGAATAAGTGTTTTGATTTGGATTGAAAGGTATATCATGAGAAGAAGAAATAAGATCAGGATCAACAGATAGGGAAAGTGAATCATGTAAATTGGTAACAGAGATTTAATAAGAAAATTAAGTGGATGAGGGAAAGGAAAGGTCATGATGATTTTGGTAATTTGATTGGGAAATAAATTGAGAAGATTCAGGCGTATTAACTAAGGAATGGTGAGGATTTTTAGGAGAAGATTCTGCTAAATTGAGAAGAGAAGGAGGAGAATTGACTTGGGAAACACTTGTATTAATTGGAGGTGTGTGAGTTAGGAAGGGCGAGTGATAAGGAAAGAGTAGGATTTGAGTTGTCATGGATAAAGACACGCTTGAAATAGAAAGAACAAGTAGTCAGTCATGAGACAAAAAGCGGAAGTAAAACTTATGGATTGATATACCTTCCTAAATCATTAGCGTAATTTGAATATGAATGTTGATCATATCTACCTACAATATTTGAAAAAGGAAAAACATCTTATGTGAAAGTAACATGTCTAGAAATATAGATTTTTGAACTAGACAATTCAAAACACCGATAGCCTTTGTGAGAGGAAGCAAACCTAATAAACACACTCTCTTGCACATGGAGCCATTTTATTAGGGATCATATTAGTGACATAGGCATAACATAAGCACTCAAAAACTCAAAAATTGGAAACATGAGGCTGGTTGCCATACAACAACTCATGTGGACTTTAAAATTATAGAGACCCGTGTGGAATTCTGTTTAGCATGTGTATTGTAGTGTGCAAAGCCTCCGCCTAAAACTTTGTCGGCATAGATGAATTAAGCAATAAAGTTAGAACTGAATTCAAGAGATTGCAATGCATTCTTTCTACCATGCCATTTTGTTATGGCTTTTATGGATAAGAAAATCGAGCAATAATGTTAGAAGCATTAAATAAGTGCTCCAACTTCTTGTTAAGAAATTCACCCCACTCCGTCACGCTGGAAAGCTTGATCGTGACATTAAATCGATTTTCTAATTACCGACTTTAAAATGGACAAAATGATCAAACACTTCACTTTTTAGTTTCATAGGATAAACCTAAGAATAACCAACAAAATCATCAATAAATGAGACATAATATTGAAAACCACTAAAAGATGAAATAGGAGACTGCTAAACATTAGAATGTATCAACTGAAAAGATGCCTTAGATACATTAACAAAAGTCGGAAATGTGAGTTTGGAATTCTTCCAAATTCACAAGCATGACAACTAGAACGAATTTTATTGGAACAAAATAAATATGAATGTTACTTGTAAAAGTGAGACAAAATAGGAACTCCAAGATGTCCGAGACTTTGATACCACAGAGACAGAGAAACTTTTGACACCATCATTGCAGTAGGATTGATCAATGTGCCACCACAGCACAAGAAAGAATAAAGTGAACCCTAACTATTGCAAATGTTAGAACTGTTTGTGTTGGATGATCTTTCACAGAAAAACAAACATAATCAAAATTAAGATCACAAGAATTATCTAAAGTAAAGCGACGGACAAAAATTAAATTGTGACTCAATTATGGAACAACCAGAACATCACAAAGATTAAAACTAGAAAGTGAAGTGTGTAAGGCTTTCTTACCAATATGAGATATAGGAAGAGAATCACCATCTCCGACTTAACATTGTTAGGTTTTGTACACGGTTTATAGAAATCCAAATTATTCAAGTCATTATCATGGTGTTGTGCCTCGAGATCAACATACCAAGTGGGTTAGAAACATGTAAAATCAAAGAAAGGATCGTGACACATCTTAAGCATTGAAATTTTATTGAGGACATAATTCGCTTAATGAGTAGTCATCGCAAATCTGACATTGCATGGTAGGAGGTGGAGCGCCTAAAACAGAAGGAAACCATGGTCTTGGGCGCCCCTAAGAATGAGGTTGTGAATTAGGAGAGAAGAAATCACAATTAAAATAGCTTCAATATCGTGGTTGTGATAGTTGGTTATAGTTGTGATATTCTTTGGAATAAGATTGACGGCCACCCCTCTGAAAATTACCTCGATAAGAATGGGATTGATAAATACCACGACTTCTGGTTGTCAACAAAACTTGAGGAGTTCAAGAGTGTATAGAGTTTCCTTGTTGAAGACGTGATTCATGAATAAGAAGGAAATATCGTAACTCAAGAAATCTAGGAAAAGGATTTTTTGCTGTCATAACCGTAACCACATCTGAGTATTTAAATGGCAACTCGAACAAAACTTGCAATATCACGTCATCGTCATCAAGAAATCATCAAATAGAATGCAAAGATTCAATTTTAGAATTTATAAACTATAGGTATTTTGTCATAGATTTTGCTCCTTCGAGGTTTGATTAAAGGCCAACTTCAACCGTATATATTTTACATCGACATGATTGCGGAAAAGTTTTTGAATATCTAGCCAAGTTTGATGAGCATAAATTTGTTTTCGTTGTATCGTATGTTTCAAGATTTCAAGAAATATAGTAGCATAAAGCCAAGACAATAATATGATCAATTCAATCCATAAGGTATGTCGACTCGTTGTATGGAAGAAGGGCTACCAATGGGATTGGGAATAGTTGAAGGAGGGCAAAGAGAAAAGTCTTCAATATGATCATGAATCTGATATCAATGGAGAATATTGGTAAACAAAAGGAAATTAGTTACTCCTTCAATGATGAACCCATATCGGGTTCTTTGCCTTTAAATGATGTAACTCAGCCCATCCTATCATAGGATCAAATAATTGGTAGAGGAACAAGCCAAAGTTTTACGCTCATGCTTGGAAAAGTAAGGGTTAAGAGAATTACAGCTTATAATCGAAAAACCTTCTGGCATTTGATGAGAATCAAGAACAAAGGATTCGCCTGGGATGTTAATTAGCACAATCACAAGGGCAAGGGCAAAAAAGCTTTAAGAGGCTTGTGAAGGAGTTTATTTAGGACAACCAAGCTTTTAAAGAAGAGCTCAAGTCAAATCAAGTCATTAAAGGAATTGGAGCCAACAAAGAAGTTCAAAAGTTGATGCAAGAGCTTCTACAAAAAACTTTGGGAATTTAATCTTAATTATAGAAAATTCAGATTTGTGAGTTTGTGAAACCTTGGAGACACTAAATATATTTATATTTCCAAGTATTTTGAGTCTTGTTACTATTTTGATTCGGGAGTTGTTTTATTTTAGAAAGCACTTGCTTCAAGTCAAAGTAGTAGTTGCTTTATTTAATTTAGAAAGTTTGTTTTTCAGTCAAATAGGAGTTGCTATTTCTTTTAGAAAGATTGCTTTGGGGGAGTTGTTTTTTCTTTTAGAAAGATTTGCTTTTAGGAGTTGCATTATTTAAATTAGAAAGTCTTGTTTTCCAAATCAAAGTAGAAGTTGCTTTAATTGATTTAGAAAGTATGAGGCCTATATATACCTCCTTATTGTAGTCTTTGAAAAGACAATTGATGAATAAAAATTCTTTTGTGAGGTTTTCTTCACTTGATGGTTCTTTGTGAGAATGTCTATCAAGGTTAATTCCTTATAGTGTTCAAACTTAAAGCTCTTGGTTCTTTTTATAACTCAAGGGACGAGGTTGTTTTGTTCTTATGACTTTGGTTCCATATATAACCAAGGGAGACGAGAGACGCAACATCGCTTATGACCCTTGATTTAATATAGTCAAAGGGATGGTGTCACTGTTCTAGATTGTGTTTGAAGATCCTTGGAATAATCCGTAACAATTGGTGGATCTTGAAGCAACAAGTAGCGGGGTTCACATCATTTTGGTATTAGAGCTTCAACTTTCAATCATCCATTCAATATCTATCTTAATTCTTGTTGTTTGACATTTCATTGAGTGCCAAAGAAAAAAAAAGGAAAAAAAAGAGAACAAGATGGCTTATTCTTCCTTTTCAATTTTTGTAAACTTTGTAATATTTTGAGCATTGTTTGGAATCCTATTTGGGTTGATCTTTGATCTACCTTTGTTAATTCAAATAAGAACAAAAAAAAATGAAGTTCAAGAGTGGAAAAAAAGCAAGAGTGATTTTCATTATAAAAAAAAAAGCCAAATATTTAGTGAAAAAAAAAAGTGTGAGTGAAACACGTGAGAAAGTGTTGTGAGGTTTCTTTTTTTAATTCTTTCCTTTAATTTGATCATGTCTTCAATTAATGATCTTGCAAATAGAGAGGTAGCCAGACCAATCCTTCATACTACAGGCCATGCAACAACACTTTGCAAGATTGGAGGTTAAGATGAATGACATGTAAGATTGGATTGAACAAAATGAAGAGGTGATGAGATGAGTACTTCCTCAAAACTCAAAGACAAGAGAGGCATGTTCCAACAGCCTTGAATCATGAAGAGCTTAAGAATGAATTGGAAGATGAAGAAGAATACTCGATTGAAGGGGAGGCGTTGGTGACAAGGCGTGTTTTGAGTGCCCAAGTGAAGGAGGATGACATTGATCAACAAAATGGGAACATTTTCCATACTTGTTGTCATGTTAATAATAAAGTTTGTAGTTTGATTATTGATGGTGGGAGTTGTACTAATGTTGCTAGTGCTTTGTTAGTTGAGAAGTTGCCACCACAACACTTAAACACTCTAAGCCATATAAGTTGTAGTGGTTGAATGATAGTGGGGAAGTGAAAGTCTGAGAGCAAGTGCTTGTGTCATTTTCAACTGGAAGTATCATGATGAGGTTCTTTGTGATATTGTCCCTTTGTATGCTTCTCACATCTTATTGGGTAGGCCTTGGCAATTTTATAAAAGAAGTAACCATGACAGTTTCAAGAATCATTTCAATTTCATGAAGGACAAGAAGCTTGTAACTCTTGTACCATTGACACCAAAACAAGTGTATGAATATCAGGTGAGGTTAAAGCAAGAGTGTGATTAAAAAAAGAATGAGAAAGAAAAAGAAAGAAAAGAAAAAAATGAAGAAAAACAAGAGGAAAGAGAAATTGGACAGAAGGAAAGAGAGTGAGAAAAGAAAAAGAGAGCGAAAGAAAAAAGATCCAAAGTGAACAACGAAAAGAGAGGCAACAAAAAATATCAAGAAGTGAACGAAGAAAAAAGGAGAAACAAAAAGCAAAGGAAAGCTTTTATACAAAAATGGTGAGATCAAGACTGCTTTTTTATTCTAACAAGTCTATGTTTGTACTCGTACAAAGAGAAGCTTTGAACATTAACGATCTTGATTCTCTGCCTAGTATTGTTTCTTCTTACATGAGTTCGAGTATGTAATCTCGATGATCCTAGTGGTCGTACTCGAGGAGATATGGTTTTCCAAAACCAGCGGGGAATCGATTAGCCCATGTGTTATACATGTATTACTTGAACCCAAGAAAGATGGATCTTGGAGGATGTGTTTATTTTCAGGCCATCAACAACATTATGGTTAAGATTCGAGGATGAATCTTTTCAAGTAAGGGGGGGAATGATGAGAATCAAAGAACAAATGATCCACTTCAAATGCCAATTAGGTTAATCACAATAGCAAGGGCCAAAAAGCTTGAAGAGGCTTTCAATGGGCTTGTGAAGGAGTTTATTTGGGCCAACCTAGCTTTTAAAGAGGAGCCCAAGTCAAATCAAGTCATTGAAGGAGTTGGAGCCAACAAAGAAGTTCAAAAGTTGATGCAGGAGCTTCTCCAACAAACTTTGGGAATCCAATCTTAATTATGGAAAATTTAGATTTAGGAGTCTGTGAAACCTTGGAGACACTAAATATATTTCTATTTCTAAGAATTTTGAGTCTTGTTACTATTTTGATTTGGAGTTGTTTATTTTAGAAAGACTTGTTCTCTAAGTCAAAGTAGTAGTTGCTTTATTTAATTTAGAAAGTTTTTTTTGCTAGTCAAATAGTAGTTGCTATTTCTTTTTAGAAATATTGCTTTTAGGAGTTGCTATTGCTTTTTAGAAAGATTTGCTTTTAGGAGTTGTATTATTTAAATTAGAAAGTCTTATTTTCCAAGTCAAAGTAGGAGTTGCTTTAATTGATTTAGAAAGTATGGGGCCTATATGTACACCCTTATTGTAGTCTTTGGAAAGACAATTGATGAATAAAAATTCTTTTGTGAGATTTTCTTCACTTTATGGTTCTTGTGAGAACTTTTGAGTTTATAAAGGTTAATTTCTTATAGTGTTCAAACGTACGGCTCTTGATTCTTTTGTAATCAAGGGGACGAAGTTGTTTCCTTGGTTCTTACGACTTTTGGTTCCATATATAACCAAGGGGATGGAGACGCAACATCTTTGCTTACAGCTCTTTATTCAATATAGTCAAGAGGATGGGGCCACTGTTCTAGATCATGTTTGAAGATAGTTCGAGTAATCCCTCAACAAATTTTGGATCTCGAAGCAACAACTAGCGGGGTTCACATCAGTATCATCCATTCATTATCCCAAATCAAATTTTGCATCTCAAAAAAAAAAAATCCACAACTATTCATAAGTGTTTGTATTAACTCCATTGGTATCATGTGGTTTAACAAATTGGATTGCTTAGTAAATCCTCTATATGCTACCTAAACTAAAATCCTATGAAAAGTGTAAACTTCTATACCCCTTGTACAGTTTTGACAAATAGCACTAGGTTTTGGAAAGAAATGGTAGGAAGATTCTTGAAAATCTAAGATATTTAAATCATAGGATTATGTTATAGTGTACAAGGTATTTACACTAGGTTTACAATACAAATATACTAAGGTTTTGTTTGGGAGAGCTTATCTACAACTTATTTGAATTTATCTTCTCACATAAATACTTTTAATAACAATTATAGGTGTTTGGAAGAACTTATGAAAATAACTTATGACCCCCATATAAGCCATTTTTACCTTATTTCAATAAGCTTTGTGAAGTATATATAAAAAAAAAACTTATATGAAAGCCTAAAAACTGGACATCTTAATGGCAAAATTGTATTACTGAAAAATAATGAAAAAAATAAGGAAACAACTTTCGAAAATTATGTAAAAAATGGAAAAAAAAAAGTAAAAAACAAATTCATAAAAATTATGTACAAAAAAGGTAAAATTTTTGAAAAAATTATGTAAAAAATAAGAAAAAAAATTCTGAAATATAATGAAAAAATAGAAAACAAATTTTGAAAAATTATGTACAAAGTAGGTATTTTTTGAAATTTTATGTAACAAAATTGGAAAGGGGTTCATGTAAAAGGAAAACATTATGACATATAATTAAAAAAATAGAAAAAATTGTTTTGATGATGGGAAGAATGATATTGATAATTATTTTCTTGATTTAGAATTTGATATAGATCCATGAATGTTTTTTTTTTTTTTTTTTTGGAACTTAGAATTTTTGTGATGATGAGAAACACTAATGATGCTTGTTATTTTGTTTTGGAAATGTTTGTGATGATGGGAAACACTAGTGATGTTTTATTATTATGTTTGATGTCCTTCACTTTATTGTCTTTTATTATTAGATAAAAGCTATAGACAATATTTAGGAGATATATAATACTTATTTATATTAGATAGAGTGCACATCACTTAAAAAAACCTCGTGCCTCAAGGCCCCAAGAGGCTTTTGCGCTTTGGTGCCCCTTGTGCCTTAAATAACTATGAGTTTATTGTACATCATGTTCCAATTTATAGAAAGTGTCCGAAAGATTTTAATGAAGAAAAAAAACCTAGAATATTTTAATTTTTATAACCTCTTTTATGCATATGATGTTGGAAATAATATCAATGGGGCACACTTTAAGCTAAAGTACAAGTGGGACCCACACGTTATTTATAATGGGTCTGAGTACTAATATGTTACTCTTTATATTGTGAATATATCGTAGAAAACGGTTCGTCAATCTCATTTCCGAGTGAACGGGAAATTGATGACAAAGTGAGCCTCTTGAAGTTGGAATATAATGAGCCAAATGGAATTGAGCCTAATTGATTTCGGGCTTGACAGAGAATTGGGCTTAGTAGATTCCTGCAGCAGTTATTGGCGGTTGATGGAAACCAACTGCCCAACTGTTGCATGGTTGGTCTATAAAGAAGACCCAAACCCCATGCAGTGAAAAAAAAGAGTTTTTTTTTTAATAGATTATAATCCCCATTCGTTATTTCTGCAATTTTTAAGTTCTCATTTCTAAGTGTGTCAAAGAGTATAATACAGTCCGGTTCGCAAGACCTGGCTCTCGTTGTGCTGCGATAAACAGGTATGTGTCATTATACTTGGGAGATTGGCGTCAATTCCGTAAGCACCATAGCGGGGCGTTACGACCTTTCATTCATCATATTCAATACGAATTCGACACAGTTTTTTCGTTTATGCATTACATTTGTACTACATTTAGTCTCTACAATTAAATTCCCTTTATCGAAATTAAATATATTTGCTCGTTTCCAAATTCAACAATGCAACAGCTGAAAGATCGTAAGAATTAAAATTTTGGTATAGTTATAATACCAGTCAGTATTGCATGCATGGTTAGAAAATCTGTGGTTTATAATTTATGGTACCCATTTAGTTACTACAGTTTTAAATTCATGACATGGTTAAATTGCATGATTAGAAAATTGTGTTTATAATTTATGCGGTACCCATTTAGTTATTGCAGTCCTTTTTTTTTTTTTTAAATTGCACAGTATATTGATTGTGGTGCATAGTCTAAATTCTCAATGCATGTGTTATTCCTGAATCCAATTTCCGAAATGCAAGGTTTTGTAACAGAGTTTAAAAAATAATTTCTGCAGAATTAAAGATTATTCAGATATGTATATCGAATTTGATGATGCCTTTTCAATCTAACTCGGGCCGAGCGTGTAAGGGTCGCCGGGCCGACCCGATTGTCATGCTAGGATGCGTGCTTGATCGCCCGGGCTGAAGTATGACTATCGTAATACCGACCGCAAACCTTGATCGTAGCAATTCTCCGCAAAAACAAGGAAGAAGGGGGCCTGCGAGGCCGCGCCCGCGGCCGCCCGGCCCAAGCCGCGTTCTTCTAAGAGAAAAAAGAGATTGCTTAGAGGGAGAATGTGTTGCATACGAGTATGCCTCTAAGAATGTGCGTGTAAGAATGTATGAGGTCATGCATCTTCCAATCGATGGGGTGGCTTGCATTTATAGATGTTCAACCAGTTGGATGGTTATTAGGAGTCCTTCCCATTGGATGGGATATTTCTTATTTTAGTCCATATCGGATTTGGTACAGGATATAGAAAAAGCAGTTTACTTGTGATAGTCTTCTTTCCTTATTGGGGGATGTCCAACTGGCGATGATCTATTATTCTTTCTTTCCTTTTTAATGGGATTTGGTTGGATGAGTAATATATCGTTTAAGGAATATTCTATTTTCTGTATTGGAAAAATATGGGTTGATTGGCTGGGTATGGACCCTCCAATTTATCCGTAGATCGCATTTCGCCTACCGGCCGGGCTCGTTTGGGCTGATATGGAGGGCCCGGGTTTTCGCACGGAGCCCACTCATCTCGGTCATGAGTGGATATCAGCTCCATTTCTTTATCCCCATCAAGCAGTCTCCCCACTCTCGCGGTACGATCGCGAGGCAAGGGTCGCACTGCGGCAACGGTTGCTATTTCCACGTGTCTGCTTGGAAACGGGCTAATTAAGGCCCGACGCTGCCACGTCACGGCACATAATGACGATTCTGGTTTCGCGCTTTATTTTCATTCCCCGGGCCCCTTAGTTTCTTTCACCGATCTCCTCTCGCTCTCAGTTCCTCCGTCCTGCATCCTCTTATTTTTAGTGATCTTGTTTTCTCCGTTTTCGCCTCGCCCCTTTGCAGGTCTGCTCGGGCGTTTTTCCCGGGCCGACTTCTTCCGTCTTATTCTCGGTCCACCGCGCTCTATCTCTTGCGGTTCTTTTCGATTGGTATGACAGGCGCCAGGTTCGCTTGTCCGATTTCGCTTTCATCGCTCGCTTTCATCACGGGTCCGAGTCGTTTCTTCTTCATAGACGCGATGACTCTTCAACTATTGGGTCGGCTCGATCGGGTTAGGATGTTCCCTGCTCGTCACGGCCGAACTCTCGAAACGCTCCTCGGGCGCCCTCTTCCTTTGAATAAGGATAAAGGGAAAATAAACCTAATTAAATATCCCGGGGGTCGATACCAACCGCTGCCCGGGACATGCTGCGGAATGTGGGACCTAGCAAGGTCGGTCCTTCGTATTACCTTTGTCGAACGCACGTGACCACTCGGCGTCCGAGTATGACTCTTGACGCCCTGACTTTATGTAGCTCCGTGCCTAGGATGGTATGTTTCTTCGAGGTCGCTTGACAATGGTCTGCTTTCCACGTATCCTTTATGAAAGCAGGTTCCGCAAGATTTAACGCTTGTCCTTCCCAACTCGCTCCCAATGGTTGGGGCTTTTTGGTGGGCCTATTGGCCTTTTGTGAGATTGTGGGTTCGCGTCCCTAGTGTGGCTCTGCTCCTCTATCTTTTCAGTCCAAAGGAGACCATCGAGGGCTTCCTTTATTTCTCCAGACGTTTCAGAGCTCCTCTGGTGATCTCTGATCTTCCTTCTTCGCATAGTTCATGGAAAGGACGCTATTTCTTTGTCAGTTCAATTGGGAATACAATCCTTCTGACAGGGACAACACTCTAGGTGTTCCGACGGCTTGGAGCGCCCCTGATAATCTTCTTGAGTATTTGCACTGTTTTCAGCATGACTTGTCTAAAGGTGATTGAATGTTTCTGATTTTATATTATCTTCATATTTCCCAGGTGCTCGTCTTGACCTTTAGCGCCTCAAGATAATGTCATAGCTCGCGCTGGTGGAGGTCCCGCTTCGTCCCACTGGAGTTGATAAAGTCGGACATTCCTGGCCCATCTAATTTGAGGCCTGCACGCCTCTGCTTCGAGGCCTTCGCCTCCTTCCACCCTGCGAGTCTCCTCCATTGGGCTTATCACGCCACTCCTACCAGGAGAGATTTTGGCCATTTTGGGGCGATGCCCTGTCCCGAGTGCGGGCAAGAGGAAAAATTCAAGCTCAGCCGAGAAGGACCCCACTTATTCCGCCAAGGTTCGGGTCAGGGGCTGCCTCCGACTCTCCCGCCCCGAGAACCGCAGCGGCCGTCACCTTTAGGCGAAGCTTCCGTGGTTTTGAGCCCCCCGCCTCCTTCTAATCCTGTCGTAGAGGCTAAAAGTCTCGCGCGGCCTCGTCGAGCATCGCATGCTATGCCTATAACCGTCTGGAAACCGCCGAGAATGCCAAGTCACCTCCTCGGAGGGCGGCAGAGCTGAAGAGAAAGAAACCGAAACCAAAAAGTTGACGAAACATGGACTTTTCTCTAATGCCGAGCTCGCAAGACAAGTGCCTCATCCATCCTCAAGGATTCTGACCTTGGGAGGTCGAAAGCGTTGCCTGTTGACGAGGCTCTGGCTTTATCCCTCTGTGGGTTGCACGCAGAAGCTTCCAATCGCGGCTTACCCCATGTCGACCTCGTGTTGAGCGCTAACTTCCATGTTTGATATGTAGCCACTCATTTGAAGGGTCTCGCCGAAAAGGCCAAACTAATGAAAAGCAAGTGAGAATCGCCTCTGATGAGAGGCGAGGGGCGGCCGCTCTCACGCCCGAGCGAACCGAAAGCCGCAGGGCGAGCGCAGGACATGAATGTGAAGAAGTGGAGCGACTTTAAATCTGATCTAAAAACATACCACGTCGCCGCGCCGGCAGAAAGCAGAGAAGATGAGGTCCGGCAGCCTGATCTGCGACCGGGCGCGAAGCCCCGGAGGTCTGACGCGCCCAGCCCCGCAAATGATTCGGATTGAGACCCGAGAGGCTAAAGTCCGCCCAAAGGTGAGCTTCCAATGATTGGGTGGAGGAGCTCATCACATCCCGGGGGTGAGCCGCGGATCTTCAGTAGAGCACGCGCCAAGGTGGGACCAACGATATGGAAACACAACTCGGCGCCCGTCGCGGAATCTTCCGAGGTCAAGATGTCGCTTAGAGATTGTTCGT
Source organism: Tetrastigma voinierianum (assembly GCA_016808115.1). Taxonomy (NCBI): domain Eukaryota; kingdom Viridiplantae; phylum Streptophyta; class Magnoliopsida; order Vitales; family Vitaceae; genus Tetrastigma; species Tetrastigma voinierianum. Next base: position 78,666 of record JAEQBH010001818.1, read on the forward strand.
CAGGAGTCTGCCGCAACTTCACGAATCCGCTGAATGAGGAGGTCGCGGATGGCGCCGCAAATCTTCATCGGTTAGTTTGGTTGCTCGTGAGATGGGGTTAGGACATCCGAGGGACCAAGCCGTACCGCGGGCCTGCGGCTCGTCAACGTAAAGTCGTTTCGCGCGCACCAGATCCGACCTCAACTCGACCTCCTGCCACGGCGAGGCGCGCGCAGGAATCTCTTTCACGTTCGAATCCATTCTCAAGATCCCGGCATTCTACTAAGGCCCATTCCCATCTTCGCTGCCCGTCCCCGCGACGCCTAAACTCCGTGCTCATCTCTCGTTTGCTGATGTCGACTTATATATATATATAGTATATATGGTATATATATATATATATATATATATATATATATATATATATATATATATATATATATATATATTTTATCCACTTGTTACGTGCCCGGGGCCCGAGACCTACGTGAGCCCTCCTTTTAATAAATACTCATTTTTTAAAGATTCAAGGTTTCACCGGGATATTTTTACTTTCCTCGAACTATATAGCTCGAATTGAGTGGCGGTCCGGAGCAATCGTGCTCACAAACCGAAATAAATGAGGCCTGTTTTCTATTTTGCTGTGGCTGGGTCTTGCCTCTAGGCTCAGACGGGCCTGCAAAGGAGCTCGCCAAATTGAGCCTCTAGCCTTCGCTCTGGCCTGTCCGCATGAGTCGACCCCGTTCCCAGGGCCGCAGACGCCCCGCTTGTGGCTGAGGTCGTCAATGCGAGTAGGTGGGTAGAGCTCGTCAATGTGAATGGCTGGCAGGAGCTCGTCCATGTGAACTGAGAGGAAGAGCTCGTCAGAGCGAACAGTTGAGTAGAGCTCATCCAAGTAAACTGATGGGAAGAGCTCGTCAATGTGAATTGCTGAGTAGAGCTCGTCCGAGTGAACTGATGGGAATAGCTCGTCAATGTGAATAGTGGAATGTAGCTAAGTAACCGATGGGAAGAGCTCACAATGTGAATCGCTGGAGCAGAGTCACAATGTAAAAGTAAATGAGTATTTCTAAGATAATAGTTCCTAGATAGCAATATACTAAATTCTAAATTCTAAATATGCTTTATTTACATCATATTAATTCCAGTATATAATGCTGGAATTAAATTGGAACTCAATTTTTTTTTTTTTTTTTGTAACTCATTATGTTTTGGCATCTTTAAAATTGAATTTTGATATGCGATAAACAGAAAAATGCCGAGATCAAGGAATACAAATTCTGTGATGGCTAACCCAACTCTGGCTATTCCTACTGAGCCGGAGGCTCCTGTTATGCCGGTGGCTCCTACAGTGCATGTGACCCCTACTGTTCCAGTCAGTCAAGCTGAGAAACCTGAGAAATTCAGTGGAACATATTTCAAGAGGTGGCAGCAAAAGATGTTGTTTTATCTGACTACTTTGCATCTAGCAAGGTATTTATATGAGGAGGCCCCTAAACAAAAGGAAGGGGATGCTATTGATTTTCAAACAGTGGTTGCCATAGATGCATGGAAGCAAGGGGATTTTTTATGTAAAAATTATATTCTTAATGGACTGGATAACATGTTGTATATATTCAATGAAAGAGTCAACCAAAGCACTGTGGGAATCCTTGGATTTAAAGTATAAAATTGAAGATGCTGGAGCAAAGAAGTTTACTATTGGGAGGTTCCTGGACTACAAAATGCAAGACTCAAAGACTGTTATGATTCAAGTCCAGGAAATCCAATTGATTATTCATGACCTTCACAGCCAAGTATGATTCTAATGAACCTTCCGTGTTGAGCAATAATTGAAAAATTGCCTCCAAGTTGGAGAGATTTCAAGAATTACCTTAAGCATAAGCGAAAGGAAATGAAATTGGAAGAATTGATAATGCGTCTGAGGATTGAGGAAGACAACAGGAAGTCTGAAAGAAGGGTTGCTGGTGGCCAAGGCATGCATTCCAAGGCAAATATTGTTGAACAAGGACAGGGTTCAAGGTTCAACAAGAAAAGGAAATTTTATGGGAAAAGTTTCAAGCAAGGTTTCCAAGGAGGAAACAAGAAGTTCAAGGGCAAGTGTTATACTTTTGTGGGAAGTGAGGGCCATCAGCGTAAGGATCGCCGGCCATCGCCAAGATAGGGTCGAAAGGACATGCCAATATGATTTAAGAATTTCCATCCGTCTCGATGGAATTGCGATATAAGGTTACCCCGTGTTGTTAAGGCCGTAGATAAAACTTAGTAAGGAATCCCAAAGAGTGGGGCGGGCGGATATAGGAGCGACCTCGCCATAAGGCCGGATAGTTGTCGTCTCCACGCATAAAGAATGTGGAGAACAACTTCATGGGAATCCTATCAATTGCCGTGGTCGCCGGCATTGGAAAGTCATACCAAGATGACTCTGCAAGAGCTTACTTTGAATAATGTGCCGTGATGTTCCAGATTCGCAAGAATCTTATCAAGAGATCTTTAATGCTAAAAGTTAATGTGGGTTCAAACTTGTTTTGAGTCTGACAAATTTGTTATAAACCAAGGCCTAATGTATGTGCTATGGTTATATCGACCGATGGTATGTTCACCCAAATACCATGACTATTGTACCAAATTCAATGAATGAGAAAAGGCGAATCATACATTTATATTGTTGATTCTTCTATTTTATGGCATGGCAGGTTAGGACATGTAAATTATGGTTCTTTAAAAAGAATGGTAAATTTAGAGTGTTTTTCAAAAATTGCATTTGATCCTAATCATAAATGTCTAATCTCCGTAGAATCAAAAATGACAAAAGTGCCATTTAAAAATGTTGAAAGAAATACTGAACCTCTGGGATTAATTCACACAGATATATGTGATTTAAAGTTTATTCAAACCAGAGGCGGGAAAAAGTATTTTATTACTTTTATAGATGACGACTCGAGAATCTTTGATTACGTTTATTTATTACGTAGCAAGGATGAAAGTATGGAAGTATTCAAACGTATAAAAGCGGAAGTGGAAAATCAACTTAGTAAAAGGATAAAAATAATAAGGAGTGACAGAGGAGGTGAATATGAAGCACGTTTTGATGAATTTTGTTCACAAAATGGCATAATTCATCAAACAACAACTCCTTATTCTCCTCAGTCAAATGGAGTGGCTGAAAGGAAAAATAGAACTCTTAAAGAGATGATGAATGCCATGTTGATAAGTTTGGGCTTACCCCAGAACTTGTGGGGGGAGGCTATCCTATCAGCAAATTATATCTTAAATAGGATACCTCCTAAAAGAACAAACCAAACACCATACGATTTATGGAAAGGTCACAAACCTTCCTACAATTACTTAAAATTGTGGGGTGTTTGTTAAAAGTGGCAGTTTCTAGTCCTAAAAAGACTAAGATTGGACTAAAGACAGTTGATTGTGTTTTCATCGGTTATGCGAATAATAGTAGTGCTTATCGATTTTAATCTTGCCATCCGAGACATTCGGATATGCATGTGAATCTTATTATTGAATCGAGGGAGAAATGCTTCATTCTTTAGACATATTTTCCTTATAAGGAAAAATGAGGATGTTAATGAGGATCTCGAAATAATAGGCGATAGAGTTGAGAATTCTAAAAATGGAAGGCTAGTTCTAGTGAAAGAGACTTATGACGAAGCGAATGACGAGATTGAAGAACCAAAGGCGAGCGAAGTCTTCGAACTTGAAAATCCTTTAGTCCCAGGGTATAACATATATGATTGAGAATGACCCTTAAAGCTTCAAGGAAGCTGTTTCGGGTCCTGAAGCTCCATTATGGAAAGAGGCTATAAACAGTGAAGTCGATCCATACTGCATAATCATACTTGGGAAATGGTGATCTTCCTCCAGGTTGTAAACCTCTTGGATATAAATGGATATTCAAGAAGAAAATGAAGGCGAGATAGATCGGTGTGCATCTGAGAGGCACGCCTTGTAATTAAGGGAGTATAACGAAAAGAACTGACGATTTTGACACTTATTCCTACATGACAAGAATTACATCCATTATGCGGTGCAATAACGTTATGTATAATTTGGAAATACATCGAAATGGATGTTAAAACTGACTTTTTAATGGCGATTTAGATGAAGAAGTCTATATGGAACAACACGAGAAGAGTTTGTGTTCGAGGCGAAAAAGTTTGTAGACTTGTTAAATCCCTTTTATGGATTAAAACAAGCAGAGAGAAGCGATGGCATGAAAAATTTGGTCGTCTTAGTGATTTGAGATGGGTTTAAAATAAATGAATGTGACAAGTGTATCTATATGAAGAACAGAGTAAAGGTTATGTCATCCATTTCAACATATGTGGATGATATGTTGATCATCGGTAGTAATATGTAAATGGATATTCTTTCAAAAAGATGTTAAACTCAAGTTTGACATGAAAGATATGGGAGTTGCGAGATGTCATTTTAGGAATTAAAATTTTCAAGACATCTGAAGGATATACCTTATCTCAGTCTCATTATGTTGAGAAAATACTGAGTAAATTTGGAAAGCGTGACGATCATCCTGCTATGACTCCAATAGATCCAAATTTACACTTATTCAAAAATACAGGAAAAGGTGTTTCTCGATTGGAGTACTCCCAAATAATTGGTAGTCTTATGTACCTAATGAATTGTTCGAGACCTGACTTAGCATATCTTTGTCGGTAGGAGTGGTAGTACAGTAACCAGTAAGTCTCATTGGACGGCCATAATTAGAGTTCTTATATATCTAAGACATACCCAAAATTATGGATTACATTATACGAGATATCTAGTTGTATTAGAAGGATACAGTGATGCTAACTGGATATTAGATTCCAATGACACTAAATCCATAAGTGGATATGTGTTTACCTTGGGAGGAGCAGCAGTCTCTTGGAAATCTTCTAAGCAGACTTGCATTGCAAGGTCCACTATGGAGTCAGAATTCATTGCATTGGATAAAACAGGAGAAGAAGCAGAGTGGCTTCGAAACTTCCTTGAAGATATTCCTATGTGAAACCCAAACTAGTGCTGGTATTTACTTGGCGATAGTGAAAGCGGCTTGATGGGGCCACGGCTACAAAATCATATGTACAATGGTAAGTCTCGACATATTCGTCGTAGACATAATACCGTGAGACAATTGCTCTCAAGTGGAATAATCTCTATTGATTATGTTAAGTCAAAGGATAATATAGTAGATCCATTGACAAAAGGGCTAGCCAGAGAACAAGTGTATAAATTATCGAGGGGAATGGGATTGAAGCCGGTTACAAAAGAGTAATCATAATGCCACCACACACAATAGATTGGAGATCCCGTGAAATAGGCTGAAGGAATGACATATTTATGATAACTCTCGATCACAAAGAATTCTTACCGTTTAATGATGAAGAGTGATCCTGTTTGAGTGGTCGAGGATAAGTTTTCTTTTAATGATTCTTATATCTTGAATGTTCAACTGGAGTATAGTAGGATACTTTTAATAAAGAATCTTTATCAATAGATACTTGGCTTGGGCCGGTCATGAGAATTATTAAAGGGCGATTCTCTAAGCACTTCTCGAAACAAGTTTTGTCCCGGGGCCAAAATGAACACAACCGTATGGATGAAACGTATGCGAGTGATATTCGATGTGAAATCTACTATTCAAATTTACAATAATTTGAACAATTGTTCAGGCATCATGTCAGGCAGCTAGTAAATTCAATAGGCTTTCACTTGGGAAGGTTCAAGCAAAAGCTACTTTATCTTGATCTTGGGGTATTACACTTAATATGCTCTCTAAGATCTGTATTATTGCATTCCGTTTTTTTCTTTCATCAATTTCGTTCATGTGGGGGATTATTGGAAATAATATCAATGAGGCACACTTTTAGCTAAAGTACAAGTGGGACCCACGCGTTATTTATAATGGGTCCGAGAACTAATATGTTACTCGTTATATTGTGAATATATCGTAGAAAACGGTTCATCAATCTCATTTCCGAGTGAACGGGAAATTGACGACAAAGTGAGCCTCTTGAAGTTGGAATATAATGAGCCAAATGGAATTGGGCTAGTGATTTGAAGCTTGGCCCAGTGGGCGGCGGATTCTGCGATGATTGGCGGTTGATGGAAGCCCGGCGCTGTGGCCCTACGCTACATGGTTGGTCATAAAAGCTGAGCCCGTCACGGTGAAAAAAAGAGTTTTTTAGCAGTTATAATCCCCATTCGTTATTTCGCCAATTTTAAGTTCTCATTTCTAAGTGTGTCAAAGAGTATAATATAGTCCGGTTTGCAAGACTTGGTTCTCGTTGTGCTGCGATAAACAGGTATGTGTCGTTATACTTGGGAGGTGGCCTTGGTCGAAGTAAGCAGCGGTACGTTACGATCTTTCATTCATCATATTCGATATGAGCTCGACACAGTTTTTTCGTTTATGCATTACATTTGTACTACATTTAGTCTCTACAATTAAATTCCCTTTACTGAAATTAAACATAATTGTTTGTCTAAATCTAACAGTTTTAACATATGAAACAAAAGTGAGGAGGAGAGTATGGTTCATTAGCTATTTTTTATATTAGAGATTACATGTGAATGATAAATGTTTTAAGTATATAGTGAATATTTGCTTTATTTTTAATTTTTTATCATGATTTCATGATATGCTATATATATATATATATATATATAATATTAATTTTTAGTTCTTTATTTATTTTTTTAACTTCTTAAAAATTATGACAAGTGTTTATTTATCCAAACACTTCAATTTTATAAGTTCTTATGATGGTATTTTCAGTAATTTATATAGTTATAAGTGCTTGTGTAGTAATTAAGTAGCGATTTTTAAAATATGTATCCAAACACAAATAGCTTATTGAATAAAGTACTTATGACATAAGCTTTCATATAATAAACTCTTATAAAATAAGTATTTAATTAAGTTAACATCTCGTGAAGGCCTTTGTCTTCATTTATAGCCTTGGCAGGGTCGGTTGACTGACGGTCGACACAGACTCGTGGATTTGGTAACTTGGAAATGCCACAACTGATATGTCCCATTTATCGGGATCCATATTTTCAATAAAATGGGGCAGGGTCTCCTTTGTTCAAGGAGTTCTACCCAATAAACAACCTGTATAACAATATATCCATGACCCGTCGAGGTCTCAGCCAAAGAAAATAGTAATGATCCGCGTAGGGTCCATACGTCGTATCCACTGATATCTGACTATGTCCTGATAGTCCATAGAGTTTATTACAACACTCTTATACATAACATATATTAAAACTAGCTTATTTCTAATATAGTTTACAAAAATATTTATCAAGAAACCACATCATGGCTTCACTTGAAATCATGGCCTCGAAGAACGTCTCGGGTTGTACCACTTGCACACGAAATAAGGTCTCACGGGGGGGTGGCGATACTGATGAAGAATAATTCCTACAAGGGCCACTCCTCACCTAAGTGCACATGCAATTCCATTTCACACATTCAAGTAAAAACATACACATTCCTACTCAAATGTCTACATGTCATGGATGAGAATGTGACTTACCCTGTCCCATGTCCCGAGTCCTCACCTACTCCCTCACACATGCATATGCGAGTGTGGCAGGTCATTATATTCCACCAATGACCATTTTTCCAAAATAAAAGCTTTTTGTGTGACACCCCAATTTCAGGGTCAGTTGACAACTAGTCAGCACAATGGAATTTCTATCTTGGGTCGTCTTGCACCTAAGTCTTAGTCTTCAGGCCAGGTACCCAAACTACCCGTGGACAACGAGGTTACTCGACACCACTTCCATACATCCTTCAGGGACGATTCATTCATATTTAAATCTAAAATATGAAAAGAAAATGAATAGTATTACAGTTCGTAGGAGATTAAGATCCGCGACCGCCTTACCATAATTACATACCTGACTATTTATACAATAGTCCAAAAGAATTTTATAAAAATCCTTTTATACAAAACACTTTTACAAAAAAAATGTTACTCAAGGCCACATGTCGGCCTCCTTCGCAAATCACAGCCTCCTCGGAGAGTCATCTCCTTGTACACTCCTTGTACCTGAAAGGGGGTTCCACGACGGGGTGAGTAATGCCCAGTAGAAAAATTGTCTTACAAGGGCTACTCCCCACCTAAATGCACATGCAATGGCATACATACATCAAACCACATTCCATACAAAAAATGCAATCCTATATGGAATATTTCATGTCATGCATGAGATGAGACTCCTCATGCCCATAACCAGAGTCTTGGCCAGGCGCTCCTACGCACATCTGGAAATGCAGAAGGTGTGAAAACCGATTGGTGTTTCACTTGATGACCAACCCTGTGGACAACCCTCGATATTTATTTAATTTCATCAAATCCTGTGAATTTTTATGGGTCGCAAATTTTCGGGGACCTCGGCTGCGAGGAAGCCGCGCGCCTTGGAGCACTTTCGCGAACACATCGTTGGATCCATGTATGTGTAGAATAGAATTTGGGTCTTTCACCACAGGGAGGTGGGGATCTACCCCATGTTGCTTCACACAAACACAAGAGAAATTTATTATTATTATTTTATGCACTCGTGAGTCTCGATTTTGGACGATTGTCCCGATTTAAAACTCGCTACACATTCTGAAATGGTGAATAACCAATACCATGCACACACCCCACTCGACACAATGTCTCGTGCATATGAAATGCGAATATGCCAATTCATGTTACATGCATGATGAGTACCACAAGCAATAAAATAAATCATGGATAATTATAATTTTTACATATAATTTACATCCATCATAAATTTCATGTCAATACATCCTTAAGCATGCATTAACATGATTTTCACACAATCAACATGTTATTCAAAACAAAATTTATAACACAAAAAAAATAGCACACACACAGTCCGAAAATCAATCCCGGATTGCCTGAAAACAGTCTCGAAAATCCTATCCGAACTTTTCGGAAATAGTCCCGAAAATTCAGCCTGGACTGTCCGAAAACAGTCCCGAAAATTTAGTTTGGACTATCTGAAAACAGTCTTGAAAATTCAATACGGACTGTCCGAAAATAGTCCCGAAAATTTAGTCAGACTGTAAAAAAAACAGTCAAAAAAATTTCCAATATTCAACCCCAAAATCTTAGGAATATATCACACGTCCAGTTACGGCCTCGAAGAAAACCTATGTCATTAAATGACTTTTAAGCTAAAAATAATCCAAGTAGGAAAATTCTATACCTCGTGGAGTTTGATGAAACTCCCAAATTTTGGTACCCACGCATAGTTCTTGTTGCGTGGACCGACTTTACTTCTCGGACCATCGGGATTCGACTGTTCGAATGCCAGAAAAATCTCCCTTTTATTTTCTACCCCTTTTTTCCTCTTCTCCAATGGTTTTCCTTCTCCTTTTTCTAAACGATTTTTCTGTCGCCTCTATCTTTTTTCTTTCCTCCTTTTCTCCTCCCTTTCACTCCCGCAGAATTGGTCCCCAGTGGAAGTTTCCCCCACTCCTCCATTCTCTCACCACCTCACACTTGTCTCATTTGCATTTTTTCCTTAATTTCTTTTCTTTTCTTTCTTCTTATTGGTCTTCTTTCTTCCTTTTCTTTCTTTTTTTTCCTTGGTCTTATCCCACTGAATTATCTTTTGTTTGCCCACTCTAATTGCTTTTTAATTTTAATTTTTCTTTTTCTTTATTATTCCATTTGACTTTCTTTCCTTCATTTCTCCATTTGACACATGGCTCAATATGAGCCACTCATCCAAGTGCTATGTGTCACTTGTTACACTAAATGGCTATCATGCCATGTGTTTGTCCCCTAAGGTGCCATGTGGCATCCACATGGTCATACCATGTCACCCAGGCACTAGATCTCTCGAAAATGTGAAATTCTAAGCGTCTCGGGTTCGATGAAATTGATAGGGTAACTAGACCGCGAGAGGAATTCAATGGTGATGTCCATTAATCATCAAATCTAGAAAATTTCTGTTGCAATCGAAATTACCGTTTACCTTTATTCGAAAAATTGAATTTTCCGGATTTTTACATTCATACACAACACATGCATATGCAATAGTTATTATAGTTCCAATATTAGACTTTCAATATTAGACAACGCACCTTCATCCTCAAATAAGAAAGGATAGGTGACTCGCATCGTGTCCTCGCGTTCCCAAGTTGCCTTCTCCACTCCTCGGTGTTGCCACAACACCTTCACTAGTCGCACGGTCTTGCATCACAATACCTGATCTCGGCTATCCAAGATATGCATTGGTCCTTCCTTGAAGGTCCCATCAGTATCAACAGTAATCTCTCCTAAATCCACTACATAAGCTAGATCTGGAGTATACTTCCGAGCATGGAGATGTGGAACACCTCATGGACATATGATAAACTCGGTGGTAGCGCCTACAAATATGAAACTGTGCCCATCCTCTTGAGTATCTCGAAGGGCCCAATATACCTCGACGCTAGCTTCCCTCGGTTGTTGAATCTGACCACTCCTCTTTTAGGCATTGCCTTGAAAGTGTGATACCCACCTCGACTCTGGGGTCGATCTTGATCTGTCGCCATAGCTCTTTTATTAGGTGACTCGGTAGGTGAGAAGATGCTTCCATATTAAAGCCACCTTCTTAGAGATGTCTCTAATCAGAACCAGACCAGTGATGGAACGCTCTACCACCTCTATCCAACAAATCGGGGATCGACATGACCTCCCATATAAAGCCTCATAAGGTGCCATCTATATACTCGCCTGATAACTGTTGTTGTAGGCGAATTCCACTAAGGGTAAGTGCTCCTCCCAGCTACCCTTAAGATCCAGGAGCCCATGCTCGTGGCATGTCCTCTAAGCGTATGGTCCTCTCCCGCGACCATACGTACGCGGATGAAGCGCGATTGCTCATCGTTGCTTGTGTCCCCATGGCCTTTTGAAACTGCCAAAGTATGTAAATAAACTTTAGGATCCTGTCCGTGCAATAAAAGTATCACTCACATGTAATCTGACAGTATCTAATGTACAGCGATGAGTCAAAAACTCGTGATTTTAAATCCATTTTCGACTGTGTTACATTATAATTGCTGATTTTCATACATAAATATGGAAACCTTACCAAATTTATATTTTGCAGGTTTTATGGAAAACTTGGAAATTCCAACAAGAAAAAGGATATATATGGTCAAGGCAGTTAGGTCATGACAGACTTATGAGGTCACGATAAAGGGATTCACCAGTCAGCCGGTTTTTAAGTCATGACACGAGAAAGCATGTTCTTTATGAATCACGTTAGACAAAGGCCTTAGGTCGTGATAGAATTGAGTGCGTAGCCAGTGATCTTTGGGGGCCCAGCTATTGCGACAGACATGATGTGAGATAGAAAAAGCGAGAAAGAAGAAAGGATCTTGTCGCGACTATCGTTCGGATGTCATGGCTTGCGAAAGAAGACAACTATTGTCTGACGAAGAATGAGGTCGCGACGAGATGGCTTGTTACATAGGCGAGTCTCGTGAAAGTTTTCAGGATTTGCGACATGATAGCCAGATGGAGATATTATTCGAGGTGCGACAAAGGCTTCAAGTCATGGCGAAAAGTCTAGGCCAAGCAGCTATTGCGACAAGAGAAAAGTTGCTAAGACAAAAAAGTGGTTTCAAAGAAAGATCTTGTCACGACACCATTCTGTATGTCGCGACACCAAAAGAAAATAACTTTGGTCACAACAGATAATTGATGTCACGACAAGGAATGGTTTCTTAATGAACTGGAAAGGTCTCCGCGAGTGAATTTCTTGTTCGCGACAAAAATACAAGCTGAAGACGCGGTGAGGTCGACAGCGATTTGATGTGGCGACATGGCAGTGAAAGTTAAGCATGTTGCAACTAAGTTTAACAAGCTACTGACAAAAGCAAAGATTGAGGCGACCATTTAGTCGCGACATATACGCCACAGGTCGCGACCCGAGAAATTATTGAATTGAGTAAAAACAGTTGTAATTAAGAAATGAGGTCACGACAAGGTGGGAATTAAAAACATATAGTCAACTCGCGACCTACCTTTTTGGTTGCTACATAAAGTGCGACAAGGGAAAGAACAACGGTTGCGACCTAAGGGTGTTTATCCTTTGACGAGGTAAAGCAGTTAAGCGGAGTTTTGAGTTGCAGCACGAATAAAGGCATAAGACAAACAAATGATGTCGTAACATAAAAGGGAAGCTGTGACCAAGAATCAAAGTGGCTGGCAACAGAAATGGTGTCATGACATGAAAAATAGTCGTGACACAAAGCTTCGAGAAAAAGGAAGAAACCGGCCAGTCGCGACATGGAATTGATGTCGTGACACAAACACTTGGAGAACAGAAAAAGTTGTCGCAACAAGAATCATAACTATTGGAAACTGAACTTGGTCACAACATAACAATTCATGTCACGACAAAGATTCAAGAGAAAGAGGAAACTCTAGATAAAACTCATGTTGCAACTAAAAACTTAAGTCGCGACAAAGAAACTAGGTCACGATAACTAAATGAAGAGGCTGCAAAGAAAGACGTTGTGACAAAAGACATTAGGTCGCGACTCCCTACTACCAAAAAACTAAACAAAGAAGGTTGCAACAAGTAATAGAAGTCACGATAGACTTCGCAAGCTCATGACTGCAAACTCAGTCGTGACAAGCTCCTTTAGGTCGCGACCTGAACAGTGAGCTGGGCCATTTAATTTGGGGAAATCCAATTGAAGCCTTTAAGTCAGGCTCAATTGTTGGAAATGTATAAATAGGTGTCTTTGCGTCGGGGAAGACGGCTCTTAGAGACACGAGATCCTTGGGGATTGAAGAGAACTCCTTGTATATTTTAGAATAGATTAGTTAGACTACGTTTGATTTTTTTTTTTTTTTTTGTTTCTAGATCTAAACCAGCAATCTATTTTGAATTGTGAAGCTGGATTAAATTGTTCAATCTCTTTCCAGTGCGCACAGGTGTGAAGTCTAGACAATTTACGGAATTCGGAGTTCTTTGATTTATTACGAGTTATAGTGGGCGTTCTTGATCAATACTCCATTGTTGATTGTGATTCGGTTTGAGAAACCTGACTTCCGCTGAGTGGACACGTTGATCGGTTATAGTATTTTACAACGAAATTAAGACGAGAAATTTCACGGATTTGGGATTTATTTGATTGATGTTGTTCTTGAATTGATTTGTTCCCAATAGTAGTATCGAATACCATTCCAAGGACTATTTCATGCTCTGATATCCAGGAGGCTCTCTAAGTGACACAGAGATGGAGATTCCTGAGAGTTTTGAATGTTCTACTTATGGGTATGCTAGACTACTATTGAAGAACTAAAGAGCTCTGAGAGTTCACTTCGATAAATTTCCAATTCACTCATAATTAAAGTTGAAGGGGTTATTTGTCAATTTAAATAATAAGAGATTTCTGTAATGCGATGAAAAGATCTTGATCTTGTGTTAGTAGATCTAATCAGAGAAAGAGGAAAATCCATCGAGATCTAAAAGGAGTTCTATCAACCAATTTGTGGGGTTATGCAATGACCCGAGACTTGGGGTGCAAGAAATATCTGGAGTCTTAAATGGGTATGAAGTATTGAAAAAGAAAAATACCCAGATCTTATAAAGAGTGTTCTGAATACAAGTAATTGGTTAGATCCATGTCTTTGAAAGAAGTAGGCACCTCTAATTAGTGAATTATTGAGAAATCCAAGCTACATTATTAGGCATCTTTGACAAATCCATATTCAAAATCAGGATTGAGAAAATTAATGGATCATAATGCATAAATTAGTTGTTTCATAGCAGCTCAATATCAGTGTTCATTTCTGAGGCGGTCAAATCGATTTATTTTATTTGTTTCAATTCAAATTTTATTTTAATTAGAGAATATAAAATAGAGGATTATCTTTGTCTTTTAAATTCCGAGTTTTCAAGCCATTACAAGGAGGTGCAAATAGTGTGGATCTTGAGTAGTTAGGGTAGTGATTTCAAAATTCTTGTTTGTCGATCAGGGGAGATGATATATGGACTTGCATCCAATTTTTACTACTTGTTTGACTTGTGCACTTGCAGTGTCTTAGACTAAACTCATTTTATAAATTCCAGAAATACAAGACCATTTTCTAATTTTCAAACAACTAGCTCAAATTTTGGTTCCTACCGGAGGGAATTGTAAAATTTATAGTAAAGGTGTTAAGCGGAGTGGTTTAATTACATGCATTAAAGGAAAACGAAGTTTTATGCCCGATAGAAATCGTTATTGAAAGGTTATCATAGCGCTAGAAATGTGTCGACTTCGTGAGCGATCCTGATCACCCATACGGTATCATGCCTCCGCGGTATCAGGTGGCAAGTGGATCACAAAGTCCATCGTGACGTGCTCAACTCCCACTTCCGGCTACCTCCGATAAGCATTTGGAGTAGGCTGTTGGCTTATGATGCTTTCGGCCTTTACCGGTGACGTGAGACGCGAGTAAACAATCTCTAATGTGTAGCTTCATCCCACTCGATATCTGCAGCGATGAAGATCACGATGCATATTCGTGCCGCACGGATGCCGCAACGAAATGGAAGCGTGGAACTTACAAAGATGTCGGTCGGCTGAGGGGACCCTTGACCTATCCCCGTCTGAAGACTACCATACGTGTGAATGGCTGACATTAAGTCACGTACCTATCGTCTTTCGATCCACGATGGGCCGATATATCGTAATCCTGCGGCTAGGACTCAATCACCTACTTCGGTAGGGCGGCATAACACGAAACTCCTGCGCTCCACGGGCGATCAGCATGCTGCGGCACAAATTGTCCCACGGTCTCGAGCATCTACGCTCTGAAGCTACACTAGTCGGTACTCTCCGCGCGATTTTTTGGCCGGAGTGCATCAGCCACTACATTTTCCTTATCGGGGTGGTATTAAAGTGAGTCATAATCTTCAGATACTCCATCCATGCAGCGTTGCCTCATGTTGAAGTCTTTGTTGGTAATATACTTCAAACTCTTGTGGTGCGAAAATACTTAGGCGCACCATCACAAAGTAGTGAGCGCGAATCTTTAAGGAAAGACGTGGCTTCCAACTCTAGGTCATGTGTGAGGTGATGCTCATGATTCTTTAGCTATACGGAACAATAAGCTAAAACCCTCCGATTTGTCGAGACACATCCCGGTCGGTCCTAAAGGCATCCTGATACCCAGGTGTACCTGCGTCACGTTCGGGACTATCGAGAATAGGATGCATGGTAAGCCTTCTTTTCAATTCCTGGAATGCCTTCTCACACAGGTCATCCCACTCAAACTTGACCCCCTTCCGGGTTAATCTAGTCATAAGTGCTACTAGCCGAGAGAAATCCTCAATGAACCTCCTATAGTACCTCGCCAGTCCTAAGAGCGCATATCTTGGCCCGACTTCAACCTCTCTGACTCAAAATAGCCTCGGCCTTCGGGGTCCGCGACACACACGAGCGAAGCGACGTGTCTAAGAATTTCACCTCGATGGCAAATTACATTTTAAGACTTGGCATACAACTGATGGTCCCTGAGTGCCTGGAGAACAATCCTCAAATGATCCTCATGCTCCTCCTCAGACTGGGAGTAGATCAAGATGTCGTCAACAAAGACCACAACAAATTGATCTAAATAGGGTTAGATACCCTATGCATGAGATCATGAATCTTCAGTTGGAGCATTCGTTAATCGCAGAAAACATGAATGTAAACTCGAAATGTCATGCTAGCGTCCCTAATCTTTGTCTTAGGGATATAAGTCTCCCGCAACTCTCAGCCCGATAAGCGGTGCAAGGTATATCTTAAATGAACTGCGCCCCGCTCGGTTGATCGAATAAATCATCCCGATCGCCGTAATGGATATCGGTACTGCCGTGACCACTGACCGACTATCTATAATCAATGCACAGTCAAAGAGTCTTATCCTTCTTCTTAGTAAACAGAACAGGAGCACCCCATGGTGAAGTGCTCGGTCTAATAAAGCTCTTATCCAATAATTCGTAGTTTGGACACTTGGTTCTATGACTCATGATGCATCACATGAGTCATAGAAATAGACAGCGTCTGGGGTGTAACTCAATAATAGAAAGTCCGCATCACGTGCGGAGGTAATCCGTGCTTCGTCCGGAAAGACATACTCATACTTTACCTTGAAACCACACGAGGTGAACCCGAGCACGTCTACCCTCATCCTCTGAGGTAAGGCTTGCTAGCGATCATCGATTGTCGGCTCCGGCGGAGTCGTGCGATGCGGGGTAAACCATCATGCTTCTCGCGCTTGAAAGTCACACGAGTCTGGGTCTCGTGTGTAGGCGGTAATCGCCTACTATCCGCGATCAATGGCCGACTCGATGTGCGTCAGCGATCCACATGCGAAAGAATGGCGTAATCCGATATGTCCATCGCGAAGGTCTGTAATTAGAATACGAGATCTTTAACTCATGAATCTGACATGTCGATCGACACGCCACAGTTCCTAGGGAGGATTACATACAACGACTTTTCAAGGTTTCAACCTCTAAGCTAGAAGCTTTCACATTATGCAATTATAAGCATGGATATGATGCATCGAAATTTAAACAACATTCTAGTCGAAGTGCGAGAAACGTACTGTACATCGGAGCCCGATCACGCAAGCTCGGTCTGTGGTACAGCCAGCATGGAGTGTCCTTAGGTCATAGTCTTGGCCCATGGGCCACGTCTGGAACCACAGACCACACCTTGGCCTCTCGGCCTATATGTGTGGTAAAGGGCGCATGTGCGGCACGCTGAGGCCCGATCTTTGGATTCATACGGCGCCTTATTTGGGGTGAGAATGAGCAGCGTATGGCGCTGTCCCATTGATGGCGAGACTAGGTGTCAGTATCCACTGGATACTGCCTTTGCGGGCAATCTCATCTCACATCAATGCAGGGTGATGTAAGCGATGGAAACATGTCATCGATTCGTGTCTAGCCCAGAAGCCACAGTGCAGCCTTGGCCTTGATAGGCTGCGTATGGCCTTGATGGCTGCTTGACCAGATCCTTGAAATCCTCGTGGGATAGAAGTCTTGCTTCTTTCCCAGAACTAGAGGTTGATCCTCTTTCCTCTTGCCACTACTTGAATCTCGGACACTTTCTGTGCATCCTCATCTCTCTCTATGGCCCATGGCAGTCGACTATAGAGTCCGTGTCTTATAGGAGAAATCCTACCAGAGCCTTACGATCTGACAACTTAAGTACCGTCTGACCACTCACCTTGGGTATATCTATGGTCACATAATCATCCCCGAAATGGGCCAATTCGGTGAACTTGGCTACGTACTCGAGCACAGTCATACTTCATTGCTTCAAGTCAAGGAAGTCGACCTTGCATGCTGGCGGATGTCGGAAAAGCTTATCCAGCTCTCAGAACTCTCCCGTGTCGTCATATTTCTGCATCACCTCAACTAGCATACCCAAACACACATATTTTCATTTTCTTTTCTTTTATGCAGCAGAGTGAGACTCATTTACATGTTGTCCCATTTTAAGACCCCTACTTCGAACACCACACACGATTAATGAGGTTACCAACCATGCACTCGCACCGTTTAATGCGATGTCCCTGGAGTGCATATGCGAGCGAATGCCGTGCATGGTATATCATGTCACATGCATAATGAATGCTACATGAATGACACAGCCCACACCACTTCATAGGTGTCGTAGACCGATCATCACCTATATATGTGACTTCCATAAAATATTAATTACATTACAAACTCTTTATCTGAACGTATATCAGCGTTCATATTAAACATGTCATTATGATCCAAGCAATGACACACACAGAAAAGCCATGTAATGCCCGTTGCGCATATGATTCATCTCAGCGTGAAACATGTTAGAGCACACACATTGACACCCCAGACACATTACTCTTAGTCAGCGTGACACTTGATCCGCCGAAGACCAGTTGTGGCATAGAGATGCCCACAAAACATTCCACCTGACAAGCCATCGTAGCTCACGTAGTTTCGAACTTGGTTTGAAACTGGTCCCCTTCTGATCCCAAAATACGGACACAAACCATTAAACGACCTAAGGCATGGCAGGTCACAGGAAAACGGGACCATAGCAGGTTATATAGGTCGATTTGGAATTCAACAGCCC
Source organism: Tetrastigma voinierianum (assembly GCA_016808115.1). Classification (NCBI taxonomy): domain Eukaryota; kingdom Viridiplantae; phylum Streptophyta; class Magnoliopsida; order Vitales; family Vitaceae; genus Tetrastigma; species Tetrastigma voinierianum. Next base: position 96,790 of record JAEQBH010001818.1, read on the forward strand.
GAAACAAGTTCTCAGATAGAGTTACAATTTCCTTGAAGGATACCAGTCACTTTTTCCAGCCAGAAAATCGAGTCCACAAAAATGCGGGCTACATTAGATTTAGAGCGAAAATAGAGGTAACTTTGTGTGATCTGAAAATGAACCATAACTTGGGTTATAAATGTCCAATTTGGGTAATTCAAAAGCCTAACATCAAGTTCTGAATAAGGGATACAAATTTATTCAAGGATCTGATCCCAATTCTCCTTTTTTTCCTTAGAAAATCAGCCAAAAATACTAGACATCATATAGGTCCAAAATGAGGGCACTATTCCCATAACCCATTATTTTAAAACCGGTCCTTAGGGCATTAAAACTCCAACCAAGCAGCAGCCTCTATCATGGAAAAAAAACCAAATTAGGAAGAATCTCTACCTCTTGGAGTGTAGAAGAAACTCTAGGAATCTAGTGGACCGCTTCACTATGACTCGAAACCTGATTTCCCGAACTCCTTGCTTGAATCCTTGGTGAAATCCAGTGTTTTCAGTACCCACACGTAGCCCTCGTCGAGTAGATGAACTTTCGTTCTTGGCCTGACAAATTCCGACCAATGGAACTCCTTAGATCGATGAGAGAAGTTTAAATTTTTTTTTCTCTCCCTCTCTCTTTCTCTAGTTCGAACCAAAAAGAAAGAAATGTTTTTTTCCCTTTTTTTTTTTCCTTCATTTCACCTTTTTAACATATCTTTAAGTTTTAATTACTTGGCCCACATCCTGCCATGTGTCACGACTCGTTTGGGCCCGTTCTTGCTCCAAAACGATTTATTTCGTCTCACTTTAAGTTAAAATTATTTTAAAATGAACTTTACTTAAATTATTTCCCAATTTTTGAAATTTTCCCAAAAATCCCATTTTTAGGGTCATTGGACACGATCTAACGATGAACATTCATTATGTGGAGGCTGTGGTTTTACGAGTAGTGATTACTGCGAGGCAGATCCAACGATGAAGTCAGTTTCATCATCAGAGATCTAGAAAATTTTGAGCTTCACTAGACCATTTCGACAATTTTACTATTTTTCCCATTTTTACAAAAAAAATTCAAATTTTCCCAAGTTTAAAATTCTTCCCCCCTTAACAGAATTTCATCCCCGAAATTCACACACATAATCACATGCATATGCTACAGAATTGAACAATACTCTTGCCCATAGGCGCAAGAGTATAAACATACCTTGAATAATCGATTGATTTGTTGGCTCAATTTGAGGGTATGTGTTGAACACGCCCACAGGTCCTCAAAGTCCCGGCACGTGAGCCTGTTACCCCACCTCGACATGACCTGGCTGTCAGCTTGTCTGCAGTGCTTGGTTACGTGCGCACCTTGGGGCCCGATGCGTTCCCACAGCCGTCTTGGGGTGGGAGACAAATTTTGTTTGTGCATGTCCCACGATGATTGGGAGGCGAGGTGTCCACGCAACCACAGGATCCGCCTGCGTAGGCGATCCATCTCATGTCGGTACGGTGGCGGTGATAGCATGTCATGCGCCTGTCTAACTAGATGCTCAGGCTTGGCCTTGGCCTTGATAACCTACGACATTGTCCACAAAATCCTCGATTAGCCGTTTAGAAGAAGATTGATTATCTCTTTCTTCTCGCTGCGCCATCTGGATACCATGCGTCGTCAATCTCTTCGTGGCCATAGGCGTCACGGCCGTAGAGTCCATATCTTGTAGGAGAAATCCCACAATCTTGCCTCAGATGGACAACTTCAGACCATCCTTGAATTTCCTCATCTTGGCCATGTCGGTGGCCACATAGTCATAAGCAAAATAGGCTAACTCGATGAACTTAGCCACGTACTCTAACATTGTCATCGTTCCTTGCTTTAGCTCTAGGAACTCCCGGGCCTTTGCATGTCTAGCAGTTATTGGAAAATATTTGCCCATGAAGAACTCATGGAACTCTCCCCATGTCATTGCCTATATATCCCTCGAGGCCTTGACCCAATCCCACCATACTTGGGATTCCTTTTAGAGAGCTGGAATCAGCTAGCCTTATCTAGTGAAATGGAGGTGATCTCCGTAAACTTTGAGATCCCTCTCCTTGTCTAACTAGTCATGCATGTGCCAACCACTAATAGACCTCATCTGAACTAATCAGTTCATTCATTTTAGAACCCTAAGGTTATATTCTCAACTGTAGTGTTGTCTTTTCCATATACATTTTACCATGCATATAATTCACACAATATGTAACACACATTATGTATACAAATCATCCTTTCGACCAATTCACAAAATGCACAATGAATATGATACCCAAGTTATGGCATTGATATCAAACACCAATATAGGCATTCATAACCTAAGCTGCATACTATAGTATGTCCCCAAGCCCATGCCCGCGACTACTGGTACTCGTATACTGGCTCAGATACCAAGCTATGGCTCAGCAGAGTCAAGGTTGACTAGCTGTCAACTTACTAGAAAAGCTTATTGGATTTCGGGTAACTTTGATACCACTGCTTGTTGTGTCCCATTTATCGGGATCCATATTTTCTAATCGGATAGGAGTCTCCCTTTTGTTAGGAGCTCCCTTGATACAACATGTATAACAATATATCCATGACCTGTCTGGTCCTGACGAGAGAGTAGTAATGACCACATAAGGTCCATCTGTCCATATCCACAATATACAACTATATCACAATAGTCCATAAGAGTTTATTACATCACTCTTATACATAACATATATTAAAACTAGCTCGTTCTAATATAGTTTACAAAAATATTTATCAAACCCACATCCTGGCTTCCTTAATCACGGCCTGAGACGTCGTCCTCAGGTGTATACGCACTGAAATAAGGTCCCACGACGGGGTGGTGATGCCCGTAGAGAATAATTCTGCAAAAATTGCCTCCCAGCAAGTGCACATATAATGCTCATTTCGCACATTCAAGTAAAAACATACATTCCTACTCAAATGTCTATACACGAGTGGATGAGAATGTGACTCACCCTGTCCCATGTCCCGAGTCCTCACTAACTCCCTCACACATGCATATGCCAAGTGTGAAAACCGTTATTTATATTCCATTAGTGACCATTTTTCCAAAACAAAAGATTTTTGTTTTATAAATAAAAATCCATTGGATAAACTTCGGAATTCACCTGTTTTTACCAAGTTCCGTGTGTTTTTGTGGGTAGCGAATTTCCGGGGTCTCATCACAAGCTTCGCACGCCTTCCAACACTTTTGCGAAATTTCATCACTGGATACATATGTCTAACCAAAAATACTGGGTTTTTCACCCGAGGGGGTATCTATCCCTCCTTGCTATACCTAACACACGCATTTTTCATTTCCTTTTTCTTTTATGCAACTGTGAGACTCATTTTAGACGTTGTCTCATTTTACCGAGCCCACCATCGAATACCAAACATAGTGTTGATCTACCATGTACTCACGACATACCATCGAACACCAAACACAGTGTCGATTTACCAACCATGCACTCACACCCATTTCATGTGATGCCCCCATGCATATGCAATGCAAGATGTCATTGCATGTTATATCATGTCACATGCATAATGAATGCTATATGGACAACACAATCCACACCACTTACCGGTGTCATGGACAATTACATCACACGCGGGCTTATAGAAATCATTTTCATTCATGTCTGACCTCTCAAATGCGAGCATATATGAACATTAGCATTGACACGTCGTTCATGATCGAGGAAATGACACGCCTCTGACAAGCCATGTTGTAAAACGTGAAAATTTAAATTTAATTTTCTAGAAAAAGACAAAACATAATTTGCGGAATAGTCGGAAGGAAAGATGAGATTTTAGATCTTGGATGATAAAACGGATTGCATCGTTGGAATCACCCCGTGAAATCTAGCAACCCGGTAGAATTTCGTCGAATTCCGAGAATGTTGAAATTTCACAATTTTCAAAAAAATTGCAGAATCAGGGAACAAGTGACCACATGGCACCAGGTGGTAGGGCTGGCTTTACTTAGTGACTATTGCCAGTGCATGAAGTAGCCTTGCGGAGTTTGGCTATAGGAGCGAGTGGGAAGGTTGACTCGCCCCCCACGATTCAAACTAAATATATATATATATATATATATATATATATATATATATATATATATAAGAAGAAATCAGAAAATGGGAGATAAGAATTGGTGAGAGAGGAGGTGTAGCACCGCTCGGATCTGACCAGATGGCGATAGAGCGGGTTTTGGGATCTTTCGTTTAATTCTTTTCATTTGCCTTGTTTTTAAAAAAAAATGTCGCGACACGAGATCCCGGCCCGACCGGAATGGTGGATCCGGCAGGAGCTCGGTTTTACTCATTTATCTTATCAAAAACATTTTATTTATGTCATTCATTTTGAGTTTCAATTACGCGGAAGCTGTTTCAAAAGGTAGGCCCATAAACATTTACTTTTATACAAAACGTTTACAAAATGGCGTACCATGCCTTTACAAAATGATATACAAAACACTATTTCAGATATTAACTCTTTTGTTCACAAAATATCACATGTTCAAAAGAAATGTTATGCATATGACAGGGTATATACTTATACGCCACAACTTTCTCTATGACTCTGCGCTTCTTGATCTTGCCTTCTTTCCTATTTACTTGAAACCTGCACATAGATAAAAACTACACGCTAAACATTTTCATGCTTAGTGGTTCTATATAGTTCAATTCCAATTTTTAGTTTAACACGACATGCATTTATCATAAAACGATGCCTTTTATATCAAACTATACTCATGCTTATTCATTTCCAATGCTTTCCTTCTGAATCATTGATCATATCAAAATATGCATTTCACATGCAACAAATCATTTTAACTCAAATCATGAGGGTCAAACACTCCCAAGGATATGTATTTAGTTTAAAAATCCCATTTATATCAAGTTTGTTATTTCACTTTGTCTATACAATTTACATTCATGGCCAGTTAAGTTAGGTGAATCTAAACCCTTTGTCATTATTATGTGCTTACACATTTAACAATTTCGGTCTCCCATCATGATGGATGTCGAATGGTGCACCCCACCATGTGGTCATTTAAAAATGTCATACGCCATCATGACAGATGCCGATTGGTGCATCCTGCCAAGTGGGACATTTTAACAATGCCATACACCATCATGACGGGTGTCGATTGGTGCATCCCTGCATGTGGGACATTGAACAATTTCGGTTTGCCTTCATGACGGATGTCGATTGGTGCATCCCTCCATGTTGGTTGTTCAGTATATTGATTCAATTCGAGATGTCAAGAATTGACCAATTCGTTTACAATTCAATTAATCACTCACATGCAATTAATTGTCAGACATTTCAAATATCACATTTTCAAATCCATATGCCCTTTCGTAATATCATTTCAAAGATATACTTATTCCATATACTCATTTCAGGTTTATTTAGTAAACTACCAAACATTTGAAATGTGAATATAATTACGGTGAACAAACAATACTTGAATCAGAATAGAGGTCCGAAGAACTAACAATACTTGAATCGAAATAGAGGTCCGAAGAACTAACAATACTTTAATCAGAATAGAGGTCCGAAGAACTAACCGAAGTTGTCGGCTCTCATTTCCTTCCCTCCGATCTCAGTCCTAGGTTAGGTGATCCTCACTCGTCCAAGTCAATAACAATTACACCCTCTTAGTGGATAAACATTTATTATACATTTTTAATGAATAACAATTAATCTTCGTTAACGGTTTTGGGTTAAGACACTAAGTCTGCCCAACTTCGTCAAGGCGACGAGATACAATACATTTTTCATTTAGTTTTATCCTTATTTGAACCCCCATTAATCATTTATTAGGGTCCTTAAACTATCGGTGTACGAATATGAGGTGTTTGGAAACAAAAATCCGAAAATTGCTGGGTCATGTGAGAGCGGTATCTCTGTATGACATAGCGATGTAGGCCTTGGCCGCGGCGTGCCCCGGGGTGTCATTTTGGCACCTCGGCCTCAGCATGGTGAGGACATCCCACGCCTTAGGGTAGGTCTACGTCGTGGCATGGGTTCCCTATGCTGCGACGTAGGAGCTCGATTTTTGCCTAGATTTCTAGTTTTTCTCCTTTTTGTGATTTCCTCCAAAAATCCTCAAAATCCCAAAACAAAACATGGGAATCACTCCCAATAATATCCTAATATCATCCTAAACCAACCACAAGCAGAACCTATGGATGATTTAGGGTTTTCCAACGAAACATCTTGAAAAAATTTTAGGTTTGGATTAACACATAAATCCCTTTTGCACTTGAAGCCTTAGTCTTTTTTTTCTTCTTCCTTCTTTAAGATCTTGAAAAAATGGAAGGATTTACCTGACAATCCCTCTTCTCCTCAAAAAACCACACAGCTTTTCTCCTCTTCCTCTCTCTCTCAGCGTTTTGCTGAAATGCACCAATGTGCTCTTCTAAGACCACATTTGGTCTTATTTCTCAATTTAAGTGTAAGGCCATGTTTGGCTTACACACAAATTCCATTTCTCATTTTTCTCCTTTTTGGTCTTCATTTCACTTTCATTTATCATTTAATTCACTTTTGCATTTAAGTTTATTCTATTCTTGACCCTTAGGTCCTCATTTTACAAAATTCCAAATTTCCCTTTTTCACTTGAGTTTATTTTCGTGTTCAATCAATTTCTCATTTTAGTATATAATATTTAATCATAAGCTCACATATTCATTTCACTTTTCACAATTTATCAATTTTCCAGGAAAAACCCAAGTTTGGCTCAATTCATACCCGGAATATATAATAGGATTATTATAAAAATTATAAGGTATTTTTAGGGCGTTATAGGAGGTGCGTGAAAGTCAAAATGAGAGAAGACCAAGGAGAGAGAGAGAGGAAAATCTAGAAGGAAGGAAGAAAAGAAAATGAGAAAAGAGAGAAAAGAGAAGAAGAAAGAAAGGAAAAGAAAGAAAGGAAATGAGGAGGGAGCAGGAACCAACACATCGCACGAGGGAGCAGGCAGGAAGGCAAGGACCCAAAGCGTGCTATGAAGTAGGTTTCCTCTACTCCGGTTGTATGCTGGGGCCCATAGAATGGTCTAACAGTTTCGCCCCATTTCAAGGCGAATTTAAGATGTGTGCATTTGGTTGTTGTTGTGTGATGGTCAAAGATCGGTTTCACGAGGTTTCGAGACTATCAGGGCCCGAATGCGTGTTTCGGAAACAAATCTAGCCGAATGGAAAATGGGGTATGCCCAAATTCCCGCGCACACCCTTCTTGATAATTTGCATCAACCCCGGACTGACCATAACTTTCTCATCCAAACTTCGATTCACTCGTTCTTGGACTCTACGAAAAACTTGTTGAGTCTAGAATTTAATAAGAAAAAGTTCTCATCCAAACCATGGGTTGGGTCAAGGACATTTGAGGAATGGTCCGTTCTAGTTTCCAGAACTTCTGTTTTCAGAACTGGTTTGTATCTGAAATGCTTGGGGTTGCGTATGGCCTGAGCAAGGAATCTTGTGTTGAATGTTTTGTGTGGTATTGACACAAGTTGGACTTTCTGGACTAAGTCCAGATTATTTTCGAGGCCAAGCATGGCCGGGATTGGCTAATGTGTGTTATTGTTATAAATTGAATAACATGCTGAATGTGTGAAATTATGTGATATATGTGTGACAAAAAATGGAAATAATTATATGTATTAAATATAATTTATCCATGACACTTGACATGTAGTGTAATAGATATGTTGCATGTGACACTTAGTATACATGTAGGCATGAAATGGCATGCAATGACATTTGCATTGCATTAATGCACGGGACATCACATCAAGTCAGGTGTGAGTGCATGGTTGGGGTCGACACTGTGTTTGGTGTTCGATGGTGAGCTCGGTAAAATGGACGACGTCCAAGTGAAACTCACGAGTTTGCAGAGAGCATGAAAGAAATACGTGTGTAAATGGAGTGAAAGCGAGTAGGGATAGACACCTAGGGTGAAAAACCTAGTATATGGTTTGTTGTAGAAACCATCGGTGAAAGCCGAGTAAAAAATGTTGAATATGAAACCCCGGAAAATGAATTTACCGAGAAAGAGTAAAAGCAGTGATTCGATTGAAAATCTAAAATTTCTAGATCTCGGGTGACGAAACGGATTGCACCATTAAATTCCTCTCGCGAAATCTAGTGACCTAGAAAAGTTTCGTCAAATTCTGAGACAATCGAAATATTTTACGATTTTCTAGGTGATAAGTCACTAGTGACTTCAGGGACAAGATTTTTACGAAAATCTCAAAAGTCGAGAAGTGGCTTGGGCTAAGTTCATTTAAAATAAAGTGAACTGAAAAGAAATAAATTATTTTGAGGCATAAACGGACCCGAATAAAGTAATATGAACCATGTATCCAAAATAATAATAATTATTATAATAAGTATAATTTTTAAAATAAAGAAAAGATAAAAACGAAAAAAACATAGAAAAGTCAAACAGGCGTGGGAGAGAGGAGAGAGTGAAGAGAGAGAGGGTGCATAGAGAGATTTTTATTTTTTATTTTTTCTTCACTTTGCTTCTTTCTCAAATCTACGGAAATCGGACAGTAGGATTTCGTCGGAGCAAGAGGCAAAGTTTATCCACGCATCGAGAGCTACGCGTGAATGTGAAAATCTTGGAGTTTCGGTCGAACTCCACTGGGTGGGAATTTTCCTACTTGTGTTATTTCTAGCCTAAAGGCCATTTAATGGCTTGGGATTGGCTTAAAGGCCATGAAAAGCCATAAATTTTAGTCCTCAAATTTTTGGACTGAGTGTAGGAATTTTGAATTTCGAGGCGGTTTTGAATGACCGGTGAATTTCGCTGTTTCGCGCGATTCGAGCTAAATTACCGGGATTGTTTCGAGCAGTCCAGGCAGGGATTTTAGGACTATTTTTGAGCGATCCTCTGGGCGTGTTGAGGTTTGGTTTGATCCGGGGCGTGTCTTTGGGTTTTGTGGTCTATTTTGGTATCCCGATAATTTGGTGACGAGTAGTGAATGGGCGAAGGTGCCATTTGTTTTATGTGGATCAGAAATTGGGCCATTTTGTGTGTGTAGTAAATATTAAATAATAACATGTTGTTGTGTGTAAATCATGTTCATATATGCTATTTGATGTATTAACATGGATTGCATGGATGTCAATTATATGTAAAAAAATTATAATTGTCCATGGTATGTAAAATGTTCATGTAGCACTTTCGTATATACATGTAACATGAAGGAAAATGCATTGGCATCATGCATTTCATATGCACGGTCACATTGCGTCGAGTCGAGTGTGGGTGCATGGTATTGAGTATCCACCTGTGTTGGTGAATGGGTAGTGAGCTCGTACTTTGGACGACGTCCAATAAATGTTTCACGATTTAAAAACATAGAAAGAAATGTAATTAATGTATGTTAGGCGGAAGCGAAAGGGGGCAGATTAACTTATAAGTGAAATGCACACGGAACATGGGTGTAGGAGCACAGCGATTGTGGTGAAAAGTTTTGTTGCCCAAAAGAAGACACACCGCGGTCATGTTTATCACATAGACGGGTTGTGTGATAAGTCGGGATTGACTTGGGATTTGTTGCCCATTGGCACTTGCGTGGGTAATAGAGCGGGTGAGGGCTTGATCATGGGTCCATTGGTATCGCAGTAGCCCGGTTATCTGTTTGGCTTATGCATATGTGAAACGAGTCGATGAGTGACTCGAGATATATTACTCAATGGCATATTGAGTAATGGAGCCGGCAAGGGCTTGGTACATGGGGCATGGTGAGTCGAGTCTCATTCATAGCATGTAGACATTCAGGTAGACATGTGTGTGTTGCACTTGGATGTGTGTTTGATTGTGCGACCATTGCATGTACACTGAGGTGGGGAGTAGGGCTTATAGGAGATTATCACTACTGAGCTTTGCTCACCCCATCTTAAGACCATATTTCAGGTGCAGGACAGTTACTAGTGGACGGTGCTCCTTAGAGGCCGGCCAGGATTGAGAAGAAAGCCGAATTGTGGCTTTGATATATATATTTTGTAAATATATATGGTTTTATTGTATAAGAGTGGTGTCATAAACTCTTATGGACTATGGTTTTATAGTCATGGGCTTTTATGTTTGAGTATGGATAAATGGGCCCTATGTGGCCATTTTTACTCGTATGTGGACCCGGTGTGGTCGTTGTATAATATTGGGTTATGTTGCCATGTAATTGTACAGGTTGTATTTTGGGTAGAACTCCCCGTACAAAGGAGACTCTACTCGATTTATGGTAAATCTTGGGTCCCAAAAAAGGGGACATGATGGTGTGGTGTTGGGTTACTCGACATCCATGAGTATTCCGCGAGTTGACGGGTTGTTAACGGGACCCCGAGATAGGGGTGTCATAGCATGGTATCAGAGCTAAGGTATACGATTACCTAGGGAGCTCAAATTACCATGTAATTGTATTGGTTGTATTTTGGGTAGAACTCCCCGTACAAAGGAAGCTACACTTGGGTGCCGACAAATCTTGGGTCTTTACAGAAAGGGGCCGATGGTGTGGTGTTGGAGTTCTTCGGCACATTGCAGTATTGCGAGGTTGACGAGTTGTCAACGGGATCCTGGGATAGGGGTGTCACAGCATGGTATCAGCGCTAAGGTATACGATTACCTAGGGAGCTCGAATGGGGTATCCACAAGTATGGTCTTGATGCTAGCTCGTCTTAGCTAGGTATCAAGTGTCTGGAATTACACAGTGCAGGGTCTTATGGGCATTAGTGCAGATCATGCATTGTTATTGTGTTCAGGTGTTTTGTGTAACATCTTTGTGTGATTTGTGTGAATAATATACATGGTAGTTTGTATATGGAACACTAGGGCTAGAAAACATAACCTTAGGGGTTCGGAAAGCAAAATGAACATGATAGTTCAAGAACTGATTTGTATTAGTGGTTGGCATTATGCACCACTAAGGAAAAAGGGATGAACAGCGTAGTTCATGATGTTAAAGTCTATTAGTGGTTGGCACGTACACTACAGGTAGAATGAGATAGAAATTTAAGAACTCTATTGTTATTTGACACGTGTAGATGGCTAGCAGAGGATGATGGGAGGGAGACGAGGATTTGGATTACACCTCATGTGGTTTGTGATCTGAGATGCTTTTACGGATAAAATTTATCGGGATTATCTCCGCACGGGGATGTAGACTTTGTTATTGAGTTACACCACAGTTGATCGTCCATTTCTATGATGACTCCACATAGGATGGCGCCGGGTTGATTACGGGAACTGAGGTCCGGATGGAATTGTTGGATAAGGGTTTTATTAGATCGAGCACTTCACCTTGGAGCGCTCCGGTTCTGTTTACTAGGAAAGAGATCAAAATTCTAATGGAATGACCTGTGTGAGAAGGCATTCTAGGAATTGAAAAAGGAGGCTTACTACAACTCCTATTCTGATAGTCCTGGAAAGGGGACAGAGGTACACAGTGCATTATGATGCCTCGAAGGACGGACAGGGATGTTTTCTGATGCAGTCCGAGAGAGTTGTAGCTTATGGTTCACGATAGTTGAAGAACCAAGAGCGGAATTACCCAACACATGACATGGAGTTAGCAGCTATAGTCTTCACCTTGAAGCTATGGCGCCACTATTTGTATGGTGAGCAGTTTGAGGTATTTTCAGACTATAAAAGTCTAAAGTATATCTTTATACAACGGGACCTCAAAATGAGGCAATGCAAATGGATGAAATATCTGGAGGATTATGACTTCACTTTGCATTACCATCCGGGTAAGGCAAATGTGGTGGCTAATGCTCTCTAACGAAAGTCACGAGGAGTATTGGCTAGTTTAGCTTTCTGGGAGTGGTATTCAGATACTCGGGGTGTGGGACCGGTTTAGCTACGATGCGTGATCCCGGACTCGGGGTGTTTAGGGCGTTTAGTGGCTATGCATTCCCTCTTTTGAGTGATGATTGAGTCTGAGTGGGACTTGAGATAATGTCTATCGGGGGATCGATCTGGTGAGGCCGTTGACGGTACAAGCCGTCCCGGATGGTAGTCTTTGGTATAGGGAAGCGGTTGTGGTTCCACTGGTAAGCGAAAGGCGAAAGGAGATCGCCGGAATTCCATTATTCTAGTTTTGCGGTGCATCCAAGTGGTACGAAGACGTATCATGATCTTCGTCACCAGTATTACTAGAGCGGGATGAAGAGACACGTTGGGGATTTTGATCGACGATGACTCACGTGTCCAGCAGTTAAAGTTTGAGCATCGAGAGGCGGCGAGCACCTCCCAGCCATTGGAGTAGCGAGTGGAGAGTAGGAAGCATATCCGCGATGGATTTTGTGACTCACTTACTAGCGGACATCGCGGAATCATGATGCGGTGTGTGGGTGATAGTGGGCTAGGCTTACTAAGTCGACACATTTTCCTACGGTTATCTTGATGACCTTCCGCACTAGAGGAATTCTGCAAGTTGTACATACGAGAGATTATGCGGTTGCATGGAGTGCCAGTGTCCATAGTATCGGATCGAGGATCCCGAGGTTCTGGCTTCAGTTCTATAAGAGTTTACAAAGCCATGGGGACACCGATTGAGATGAATGCGCTTTTCATCCACGAGGCGACGGTCGATCGAAGGTATAGAGATGTTAGAGGACATGCTGAGAGCATGCGTCTTGGATCTCAAGGGTAGTTGGGAGGAGTATTTTCCCTTGGTCGAGTTTGCCTATAACAATAGTTATCATGCAAGTATACAGATGGCGCCCTAGGAGGCATTATATGGGAGGCCATGTCGATCTCTAGTTTGTTGGACCGAGGTAGGAGAGATCCACCCACCCAGATTAAGAGGAGTTGATTAGTGACACCTCGGTGAAGATGGAATTGATATGCCGCGATCTTCTCATGGATCGAGCTAAGCGAGAAGAGTTATCTTGGAGCACACGGCGACCTTTAGAGTTTGAGGTGGGAGATCATGTCTTATTGAAGGTTATGCCTAAGAGAGGAGTGATCGAGGTTTGTGGCGAGGGAAAGCTATCGCCGAGATATATTGGGCCTTCGAGGTACTCGAGAGGGTGGGTATAGTTAACTAGGTTGGCATTACCACGATTTATCAAGTGTTCATAATGTGTTTAATTTCTCCGTACTCAGGAAATACTTGAGGTCAGACTCATATAGTGGATTGGGGTGAGTTTTTTATTGATATTGATGGGACCTTTGAGGAGAGACCAGTGCGTATCATGGATAGCTAAGACCAAGTTTCTGATGCAAGGCAGCAGGACTAGTAAAGGTGTTATAGGCGGCACGTGAGGAGTGGAGGAGCTGACATGGAGGCGTGAGGACACGTCGTACACTTCCCCCTATCCCTTCATTTGAGGATGAAGGGTCGTTCTTTAGTCATTTGGTAGCATTAAGCCGGCTATTGCATACTTGTGATTGCATATGGTTGCGTGTAGAATTTCGGGATGAAATTCTTTTAAGGGGGGAAGAATGTAAAACCCCTGAAAATCCGAATTTTCGAAAAAAAGGCAAAACTATAATTTCGATTGAAAACGGGAAATTTCTAGATCTCAGATAACGAAACGGACTGCGCCGTTAAATTCATCTACGAAATCTTCAGCCAGGAAAAGTTTCGCCAGTGAGACAATCTTAATATTTTACGATTTTCTGGGTGATAAGTCGCTAGTGACTTCGGGGACAAGATTTTTACAAGATCTGGAGTGGGAAGTGGCTTGGGCTAGGATTCATTTAAACTAAAGTGAATTGAAAATAAATAAATTGTTTCGAAGCAGAAACGGATCCGAATAAAGCAATATGAACCATGTATCAAATAATAATAATAATAATAATATGTGGCAATTAAAAAAAGAAGATAAAAGCAGAAAAAAACATAGAAAGAATCAGCGGGCGTGGGAGAGAGGAGAGCATGAAGGGGGTGCGGAGAGAGATTTTTATTTTTGTTTTTCTTATAACCCGACTTTCTTTCTCGGATCTGAAAATCGGATAGTAAGTTTCGCTGAGTAAAAGCAAAGTTTATCCACGCATCGAGAACTTCTGGCGTACCACCAACGTGCTGGCTGCGACGCATGCTTTTTGTTGTTTGAAATCTTGGAGTTTTGTCAAACTCCACGGTGAAATTTTCCTACTTGTGTTATTTCTAGCCTAAAGGCCATTTAATGGCTTGGGATTGGCTTAGAGGCCGTGAAAGGACGTAAATTTTAGTCCTCAAATTTTTGGACTGAGTGTAGAAATTTTTAGGAATTTTCGAGACAGTTTTTGGACAGCCCGGGCTGAATTTCGAGACTGTTTTCGCATAGGTCGGGCTAAATTTTCGGGATTGCTTGCGGATAGTCCGGACAGGATTTTCGGGACTATTTTCGAGTAGTCCTAGACTGTGTTGAGGTTTGGTTTTGATCCCAGGACTGATGTCTTTGCGTTTTGTGGTGTGTTTTGGTATCCCAATAATTCGGTGACGAATTGTGAAGGGACAAGAGGTGCCCTGTTTTATGTGGGTCCAAGAATTGGGCCATTTTGTGTGTTATTGTGGTAAAATATTAAATAACATGCTGTTGTGTGTAAAAATCATGTTCATATATGCTATTTGATGTATTAACATGGATTACATGGATGTCAATTATATGTAAAAAAATTATAATTGTCCATGGTATGTAAATGTTTCATGTAGCACTCATATATACATGTAACATGAAGGAAAATGCATTGGCATCATGCATTTCATATGCATGGTCACATCGCGTCGAGTCGGGTGTGGGTGCATGGTATTGAGTATTCATTGGTGTTGGTGAATGGTGAGCTTCGTACTTTGGGCGACATCGATCATCATCTCAGGTTTAAAACATAAAAGAAATGATCAATGTGTGTTAGGTGGAGCAAGAGGGGACCATTTTAACCTGCAGTAAAAACCCTAGAACATGGGTGTAAGACACATGGTGTGATCAGAAAGTTACATTTGCCCAAAGAAGACACACACGATCATATTTCTCACATAGACTTCGGGTTGAGTGATAGGAGTCGGGATTGACTTGGGATTTGTTGCCCATTGACACTTGCATTGGGTAATGGAGCCAGTGAGGGCTCGATACTTGGGTCATTGATAATACTAGTGACTGTTGTCACATTTGGCTTATGCATATGTGAGACGAGTTGGTGAGTGACTCAGGATATATTACTCAATGACATATTGAGTAATGGAGCCGGCAAGGGCTCGGTACATGGGGCATGGTGAATCGAGTCTTATTCATAGCATGTAGACATTCAGGTAGACATGTGTATGTTGCATTTGAATGTGTGTTTGATTGTGCGACCATTGCATGTGCACTTAGGTGGGGAGTAGCCCTTGTAGGAGATTATCATTACTGGGCTTTGCTCACCCCGTCGTGGAACCACATTTCAGGTGTAGGACAGTTACCAATGGACGGCGCTCCTTAGGCGAGTTGAAAGAAAGGCGATTGTGCCTTTGATATATGTGCAGTAAATATATGGTTTTATTTATTTGTATAAAGAGTGAGATTAATGTAAACTCTTATGGACTATGGATTTTATGATGCATGGGCTTATATGTTTGAGTATGGATAAATGTTTCTCATGGCCTTTTTACTTGTGTGGACCCGATGTAGTGCGTTTAGTATAATATTGGGCGTATTTACCCATGTAATTGTACATGTTGTATTTTGGTATAACTCCTATAAGGAGACTACTGCTAGATTTTAATTAAATCCTTAGATTCGAAGGGGACGCATGATGGTGTGGTGTTGAGTTAGTCGACATCCACGAGTATTCCGTGGGTTGACGGGTTGTCAACGGGACCCCCGGCATAGGGGCGTATGATGTCTTGCGGTGAGAACCTGGAAATCCGTGGCTCAGAAATGCATATCACACAGTACTGGGTAAGGAAATAAGTAGGCATTGAGGGTATCCAATGTGTCTATAATTACAAAACAAAAAGCTTTTGTTTTTGGAAAAGTAGTCGAGCGAGACGCCGCCAGCGGTTTACACTTGGCATATGCGAGGTGTGTGGGGTCGGTGAGGGACTCGGGATTTGAGTCATGAGGGGCATACTACATTCATGACATGTAGACATTAAGGTACAGCAGAGTATAGGTAATTGAATGCGTGTGATTGGGATTGTATGTATTGGCATTGCATGTTGCTCTTAGGTGGGGAGTAGCCTTGGTAGGAGATATATCTACTGGGTTTTGCTCACCCCCAGTCGTGGGGACCACCCTTTCAGGGTATGCGAGCCAACTCCTTGAGGCCGTGAGTAAAGAAGAGAGCTAGAGTTATGGCCTTAAGAAGTATTTTTGTAAAATATATTAGAAGAATCCAGTTTTAATATATTTTTACATGTAAAAGTGTAAAGGAGTTGTACATCAAACTCTTGTAAAATATTATAAGAATCTGTATATTTGTAAGAAAAATATACAAAAAGGCAACCATGAATATTCTGCGGGTTGACGAGTTATCAGCCGGACCCCCGAATTTTGGAGTGTTACAGGATGATATCTGAGTATATAGACCCCTGGGTTTTGGGGCGTCACACATGTAATGACCGTTGCACATAACAATTCATCTGTGCTCCCGACTGTTGGAGCACACGTAATGACACTGAGCATCACTCTTAATTGATAATGACACTTGATCCCCAAGACTAGTTGTGACATAGAGATGCCCACAAAACATTCCACACAACAAGCCATCATAGCCCATAGAATAGTTTTGAACTTAGTTCAAAAACTAGTCCTAACGATCCCAAATCACGGACCTGAGCCATTCATGACCTAAGCTATGCGATCCTAGAAAAATGGACCATAGCAGGTTATAGATGCCGTTGGGTGATTCAAAAGCCTAACATAAAGTTCTTAGATAGAGCTACAATTTCCTTGAAGAATACTAGTCCAAATTCTCACTTTTTCCCAATCGAAAATCAGTCCCAAAAATCTAGACAATAGATTCGGCCAAAACAGGGCAGTCCGTGGCAGTCCCGGAAAACGGACCATAACTTGGGTTATAGATGCCTAATTTGGGTGATTCAAAAGCCTAACATCAATTTCTCAGATAGGGCTACAATTTCCTTGAAGGATACTAGTCCAAATTCTCTTTTTCTAATCGAAAATCAGCCCAAAAAATTGGACATCATAAAGGGTCAAAACAAGGCACTATTCCTATAACCTATTATTTTTCTTGATGACGATTAGGGCATTAAAAAGCTGACGAGCAGCCCCTAGAATGGAAAATAAACCAAAGTAGGAAGAATCACTACCTCTTGGAGCGTAAGATAAACTCTAGGAAGTCTCGTAGACACTTCATAAACCCGAAACCTTTGATTTCCCGAAATCCTTGATTGAATCCTTAGCAAAATCCAGAGTGTTTTGGTACTGCACATATGGCCCTGTTCGAGTAAGATGAACTTTCGTTCTTGGCCTGATGAATTCCGACTTATGGAACTCCGTAGATCGAAGAGAGAAGTTTAGAATTTTTCTTTTTTATTTTTTTTTCTCTCCGTTTCTCTCTCTCTAGTTCGAACCAAAAAGAAAGAAATGATTTTTTTTCCTTCATTTCCCATTTTTAACATATCTTTAAGTTTTAATTGCTTGGCCCACGTCGCACCACATGTCACGACTCGTTAGACGGATTCCTTCTTGGCTTGATTTCATTCGTTTCGATTTAAGTTCAAATTATTTTTAAATGAACTTTACTTAAATTATTTCCCAACTTTTTAAATTTTCCCAAAAATCCCGTTTTTGGGGTCATTGATGCCGTCCTCTCTCTTCTTCTTCTGCTGTTCTTTTGTGTGGCAGTGAAAGTCGATTGTAAGAATTTGACAAAAAATTTATGGGCAACTAGATTTCACGAGATGAATCCAACGATGAAGTCCGTTTCATCATCCAAGATCTAGAAAAATTTCTAGGCTTCCCTGAACCATTTCGGCAATTTTACTGTTTTTGCCATTTTTTTTAAAAAAAATTATTTTTTTCTCAGGTTCTACAACATTGCTTAGTTTGGGCATTGTTTTTTCCTTCATATCTTAATTTTATAATAAATTTATTTTTTAACTCCATATTTCTATTTTCTATTTTTACTCTCATTTTTCTTATTTACCTTCAAATTTTCATTTGTTATCATACCACTATCTTCATTACTCAATTTATTTTACCATAACTCTAATTTATGAGATTATATTTATTATTTTAATTATTTTAAATGTATTTTAAATTAACTTTATCAAATAATCTTGATATTTAAAAAATTTAAATAACGGAGTTTTAAGTTAACAACTTAAATATAATTTAACTTAAAGTCATTAAATAATAAGTATCAAATTTTATCAAATATCCTAATTTATTTTGACATGTCAAATATCCTAAGTGCTAACTAAAATTTTATAAACTGGATAAAGTATCTACTATCATAGAAATATATTGGATAAGTGAGTGATATGTATGTGTGAAATTATGATTCATCCATTTTTAAAAGGATTTTTTTTTTCTTATTTAGGATGATAAAAGAAATGAGCATTGGATTAATTTTAGAAAAATATTGCTATTTTATTTGCTGATAATTTCTTTTTTTCTTACTATGGTTAGATATATTTCAATTTTATTACACTATCTGTATTATGGATTTTTTTTCCTTTTCTAATGACAATCTTCATTAGACTGGCAGTCCATCCGTTAAAGATTAGCAGTTGGTTCAAGAATCAATCCATTGCAAAATATTTTCAGCCAGTACATTGCAGCATTCTGCGTATGATTTAACCTCCCCCAATATCTTAAAAAACATTTCACTAATGAATAATTTATATGAAATCTTGTTCATGGTTTCATATACTTATAGAGGGCTGGGGTTGCGGCTTTCATTTTATATAATAAGATAATCAAAGAATATGCATGACAATAAGATAGTCATGGAAGATGCATGAGCATGTATCAGACATAAATCATGAGAATAGTTTTGTCATTTTATTTTATTTTTGATTCCTTTTATTTTTTCTTTTATGAAAAATCAATTATTGTAATCGCAAATAAATCAAATGAAAATATTTTAAAAAAACTGAATCTAGTGATCTAAAATTTAAATTCTGACTAGTGATTGAGCCAAAAACTGAATCTAGGAGCGCCAGAAATATATATAAAAAAAAATAAATAAATAAATAAATAAATTGGACCAAGAATTATATAAAAATCTAACAAATTATTATAGTTTGAAATTTTCCAAATTTCAAAATCTTCATTATTTAATAAACTATTTTAATACAATTATGGAATTTTCAAAATTCTAACATAAATTATTAGTGAAAAGTGATTTATAAACAAGTACAATTTAATTTATGGAAAATTGTTATAAAACAAAATTAGAGACATCTATCTTATTAATTTAGAAAATAATTAAACGGCCTTAAAAATATAAAAAATATTTATATTAAAAAATGGTTAATTTTTATGGTAATAATGTTCAATATAAGCCTTATTAATTTTATTAAACGGCCTTATGAATTTCAAATTGTTTGAGAATAATCTTATTAAAAAAATTTTAATAACATCATTACTCTTTTTTCAATAATCGCTAAATAATTGCAATAAAAAAATTATATTGCATCGAAAAGATTTAAAGGCCTCTTTTATAACATCAAAAAGGAGATTAAAAGATAAAACACTATTTCCATGGGTATGTAAAAAGACATGACAATTCATTAACAAGTGAAACAATTAATCAAAGTCAAGCCAATCACCATGTGGTCTCGTGTAGCCCATGGCCAATGCAAAACAATTCAAATTATATTTGTCAATAAGACACAGGCCACTTATGTCAAAAAAAAAAAAAAGACACAGGCAACAATGTGTTCTCTCTTGGACCATAAGCCATGTAGACATTTATGCTTCCTTTAGAACCCGAAAATACTAAAGAGAAAAAAACATATTAAAGAAAATTATTTTCATGTTGGTTTATTGTGGAAGAATGTACAAGAAAATCAAATAAAATAAAAATTCTTCAAAATTTTTTAGTCTTTATTATATCATAGAGATGAACAAATAAAATGAGTTTGAATGAATATATAAAATTAAATAATTAAGTTTTAAAGCAGTGATGCCTTTTTTTCAGCGAACTAGGAATTTGGAACGTGTGAAGATGGGTTGAGTTTGGACGAGACTATGGGCGGGGTGGGGCCCGGAGGATCTTTGGGTCACTGGGCGAGGCCTTAATTAGCTGCAATGTTGGCCCGGCGGGCTTAGATCCACGGCACTTCTACGCAAAGAAACGAGGGAAGGGGGGTCGAGGCCGCGGGTGAGTGCAGCTCCGATGATGCGGTCGTGCGTTGTCGGGCTGGGGTAGGATTTAGCTGCGATCGGCGGGGCTGCGGGATTGTGACATCTCACACCAAGAGGAACCCCCCGGGAAGGAGGAAGGCGGCGAGGGGCCGCGCAGGGCCGCTCCCGATGCCTAGAGTGGATTCTTCAGGGGAGAAAGAGATGTTTAGATTGCTTAGTATTGGCGTCCCTTTAGTGTTGGAGCCTTGTATTTGTAATGGGTCTTCATCAATTTGGGCCCGATGATTAGGGTTCTTCCTTTGGAGGATAGGTTTCCTCACGTGATCATCCATAGATTTATGATGGATTAGTCAATGGAGTTTATTTGGGTAATCCT
Organism: Tetrastigma voinierianum; assembly: GCA_016808115.1. Classification (NCBI taxonomy): domain Eukaryota; kingdom Viridiplantae; phylum Streptophyta; class Magnoliopsida; order Vitales; family Vitaceae; genus Tetrastigma; species Tetrastigma voinierianum. Next base: position 117,460 of record JAEQBH010001818.1, read on the forward strand.
CCTTCTGTTGGGAGATATTCAACTAACGGTTTTGATGCTTTTCCTTTCTTTTATAATAGGACTTACGATGGGACGTCTCTTAAGGGAATGTTCATCATCCGTTATTTGTAGAATATAGTTGTTGGCGATGTATGGGCTCTCATGTTCTTTCAATTCCATATTACGGACCTAGCAGGAATTTGAGAGCCTTGGTTTCAAAATTTAGTATGGAAGGATATGGACATGGCACGACCCACACCGCTCTTTTGGGCTGGCGAGTGAAATGCTTGACCCATTTCTATATCCTTATCGGTGCCCCGGCCCGCCAATGCAGTTGCGTGGGCAGGGCGTGATTAATCTGCGACGGTTGTTATTTCCCAGGTAATGCGCTCGGATGTGGATTAATTAACGTCCGCCGTCTTACTTATATTAATAGTGGCTCTTCGAGTTTCGTGCTTGTTTTTATATTCTTTGTTTTTTCCATGTTTCTTGTCGACCTTTCTAGTTCTGACTTCCTTTAGCCTCATAACTCCCCCCTTTTGTCTTTATATTTCTTGGCGTTCTTGTATTTCGTTCTGGGATTTTGCTCTATCTGTTCAGTGTTGGGTCCCTTTCTGGTGTCTTCTTTTCATTCCACAGGCCACAGCGGCATCCGAATCTGTCATTGTTTCTTTAGTTAATCTGACGAGGCCACTGGGGGATTAGTCGATGGTTTCGTTTGGTTCGTCATGGGTCCCGACGTTCTTCCCTCTTTGCGTATCGCGATGATTCCTCTGTTGATCTTGGTCCGGGGCGGTGAGTGTTCGCTTGTTTGTGATCGTTAGGCCTCAACCTACTCAGGAGCCTCACTTTGCCGGTGAGGAAAAGGAAGATAAACTTGATCAAATATCACAAGGGTTCGGACTATCTCGGGACCGCCGTTACGACGATACGCGAAGAAGGTGGGCCCGGTGGTGTTGGCCCTTTATATGAGTCTACTTTGTTGAGCGTCACGACCTCTTCTGGTGTTCGTATATGGTCTCTGATTTTTTGACTCGTTCGTTACCTCCGTGCCGAATGTGGTATGTTTTTCAAAGTCGCTTTTGATAAGCGGCCTCGTTTTCCATGCACCCTTTCATCAAACGAGGTTCTTGACATTTTCATGTCGCCACTTCCCGGTTGGCTGATGGTTGGGGCATTTTGAGTGGGTTTCTTGGTCTTTTTAGAGGCGGGGGGCTTGGCGTCCCCTAATGTGGCACACACTCTGCATCTTTTAATCGGCGAGACTGAGTCGAGGGGTTTGTTATTTCCCTAGGCGTCACAGGCCCCTTTGGTGATTCGGACCTTCCTTCTTCTCATAGGACATGGAAAGTTTGATATTTCTTTGTTAGTAGCTCGGTAGATACAAATTCCTTAGGCCGAGGAGACACCTAAGTACCCGGAAGCGTGGGAGGTCCACATTAACAACGTGAGTATCATCTTACTTTTGGTTTAATTCATCTAAAGTCGATTGGATACCCCTGACCTTAAGTTTCCCTTATATTTTTCAGATGCTCGTCTTGGGCTTAGTGACGAAGATACCGCTGTTGCTCTTGCTCTGACTGAATGCTCTGCTCGTTCCTCACCTTGTGGAGACTATGGAGTCGGATGTCCCGACTCATCGATTAAAGTCCATCAAAATCTGTTAGGGCCTTCACCTCCCTACTGCGGGTGTTTTCTCTTTCGGGCTGTGTGGCTGCTCCTGCAGGAGATTTTTAGCTCATATGGGAGGGATATCTAGAAAACCTCGGGTGCGAAGAGGAGGAAAAGCAGTTCTCCCCAGAGGATCAGCCCCGATCCTTGACAAAGTTCGAGGAGATTAAGAGCACCTTCAAGTCCCTCGTCGAAGGCTGTTCGGTCCTCATCCCCATTGGCGAGGTTCCCCGGTTCCTCGTTCGCTTCCCTCTTAGGGCCAGCCCGCGGTGGGAATCCCTCGGTCGGCGACCCGGTAGTTGGCGGCTTTGCCCATAACCATATGGAATGCTCCTACAGACCCCGTCAAGCCATCTCCTGGGAAGGTGACAAAGTCGAGGAGGAAGAAAACAAAATCAAAGGTTGATGAAATCAAGGATTCTTTCTTTGTCTAATCTTGAACTTCCCGGCTGATGCCGTTTCATCCATCCTCGAGATTACGATATTGAGATCAAAGTTCGCGTTGTTAAGGCCTTGGCCTTGTCTTTTCGAGACTGCTTGATAAGCTTATAATTATGCTAACTCTGCGCTCATCTGTGGTTCTAGTGCATGTTTGTCTTGCGGTGCCCACTCATTTGAAGGGCTTGTAGAAAAAGCCCAAGCGAATGAGAAGCATGAGATCGCCGGGTGCAAGGCGAAAGTGGCTTCTTTGACTTAGACGGGACGGCGAGGCGGGTGCGGCTTATGTCTAGAAATAGAAAGACTTCGTCGGATCTGAAGCACACCTCCTTCGGCTCGTGATGCGGAGTAGAAATAGAAGGCGAGGTCGGGAGCGGCTGGCGGCTGGCGGGGAGAGCTTGAAGGTTCGAGATGAAGCCCGGAGGCTCTACATGATGATTTGGATTTGAGACTCGGGAGGGGCTGCTGATCTACGAGAATGAGCTTGATTAGTTAGAGGAGGAACTCGATTTCAGGGCCGAACAACGGGATCTGAGTGGAGTTGCGCGATCCGCCGGCGGTTTAGACGGAATGGGCTGGCCCAGGATGCTCGTCATGAGATTTTGGAGGGCAAGGTATTCTTTGGAGGTTTGCAGACGTGGAATCCCTCTGAAGAGCATGGACATCGGGGCCCAGCTGGCGAAGAGTGTAGTGGATTACCTTAGACTGTGTGTGACGATTTGGTTGTTCGGAGGGCGAGGTCATCGGGCAATTGCGAGACCGAGGCTAGTGCTCGATGGAAGCCTGGGTGGCTTGCTTTTTTCGTGACGGCTCGTGTGTACCCCGTCCCAGTTTTGACTTTGACCTCCGAGGCGATAGGGAGGCGGAGGGAATATCTTCCGGTCTGAATGAATCCCAGGAGCCTAGTACTCATGTTGAGGCCCCTTCGTTCTTCTTCGTCGATGCTTGAGGACCAAGAGCTCGTCTCAGCTAATTTTATTATTTTTCTTCTCTTTTGTCAATCCAGAGACTCTGCACCAGTGGTGGCCACTCTTTTAATGGATACTTGCTCCCTGGGAATTTTAATTTTATTTATTTATCTATCTTTGCTCTTCTCTGGTGCATCGTATGAATCGAGGATCGGGAATTTGAGTGCGCCTGCGTCTCTAAACTTTGCTGCTAGTTACCCATTTCGGCCAGCGTAGGTGCGGACGGAACTGACAGGTTTGGGTGCATGGCCCTCGTGCGTTTGGCTTGCGGTGTGTGTGGCCCAGTCCTTTCGTTCACGTGCCTGTTGGGTGTATCGAAATTTGGGGTTTGCAGTGTGTGTGGTTGATTAAAGCGATTTATATCGGGGAGAGGAGGCCCTTCTGAAGGCTCGTCAATAGAGATAGTAAGGAGGAGCCCGTCGCGTGTTGAAGGAGGCTCGCGATAGGATTTTAGGAGGGCCGAATGCATTTGAGAGATGGGTGAGGGCTCAAGTCTGAAAGATGGTAGGAGCTCGTCGGCTATGTTGAGAGGAGCTCGTCAATGAGACCGTAGAGGGGCCCGTGTTTGGAAGTCTGAGTGCGGGCTCGTCCTGAAGGATGGTAGGAGCTCGTCTGCCTGTGTTGAAGGAGGCTGCTTGATGGGACTTATGGAGGAGCCGTCTGTTTGAAATCCTGGATGAGGCTCGTCTGATATAGAGGAGCTTGTAATACACTGTGTTGGAAAGGAGGCTTCGACAGCTAGGATTACAAGGAGGGCTGGTATTTGAAGTCTGCGGTGAAGGGCTCGTCCTGAAGATGGTAGGGCTGGCGTCGAAGCTGTGTTGAAGGAGAGCTGTCAATGAGACTTGTAGGGAGGAGCCCGTCTGTTTGAAGTACAGTGAAGGGCTCGTCACGATAAAATGGGGAGCTCGTGCGCACGTGTTGGAAGGGAGGCTCGGTAATGAGATTTGTAGGGAGGAGCAGGAGTACGTTTGGGAGAGTCTGGGTGAAGGGCTCGTCACGGAAAGGATGGTAGAGACTCGTGCACTGTGTTGGAAGGGAGAGCTCGTCAGTGAAGACTTGTAGGGAGGCAGATGCAGAAATGCAGTGAAGGGCTCGTCGTGAATAGTAAGAGCTGATCTGCACATGTTGAAGGAGAGCTACGTCTGATGGGGGCTGTAGGGAGGCAGATCTACATTTGAAAGTCTGATGAAGGGCTCGTCTGATAAATAGAGGAGACTCGTGCACATGTTGTTGAAGGAGAGCTCAGCCCAGTAAGTTTGTAGGGAGGGCAGATGCATTTGAAATCTGATGAAGGGCTCGTCTGAGATGGTAGGAGCTGGATGCACTTTGTGTTGAAGGGAGAGCTCGTCAATGAGACTTGTAGGGAGGAGCCGTCTGTTTGAAGTACGGGTGAAGGGGCTCGCCACGATAAATAGAGGAGCTCGATGCACTTTGTGTTGAAGGAGCTCGTGATGAGATTGTAGGGAGGGGGCGATGCGATTTGGAGATGCGAGTGAAGGGGCTCCGTCTGAAGATCGATGAGACTCGTCGGCCTATGTTGGAAGGGAGGCTCGTCGATAGGATTTGTAGAGAGGGCCGGAATGTTTGAGTCTGAAGGGCTAGATCTGATGAATGAGTGATGGGAGCTCGTCACTTTGTGTTGAGAGGAGGCTCGTCGATGAGACTTGTAGGGAGGGCCGGAGTCACGCGAAATACGGTGAAGGGCTGAGTCTATTAGATGATGGAGCTCGTCTGCTGTGTTGGAAGAGGCTTCGTGATGGGATTTGTAGGGAGGGCCGATGCATTTGAAGTCTGGAGTGAAGGGCTCGTCCTACGAAGAAAGATGGTAGGAGCTTTCGTCATTTGTGTTGAAGGGAGGCTCGCGGTAAGGATTTGTAGGGAGAGGCCCGTGCGTTTTAAATCTGTTGAAGAGGGGCTGCGTCCTGAAAGATAGTAGGAGCTCGTCGGCTTTATGTTGAAGGGAGGCTCGTGATGGGATTTGTAAGGGAGGGCCCGTCTGTTTGGGGGATACGATGCAGGAGCTCAGATCCCGATGAATGTAGGAGCTCGTGCGCTGTGTTGAAGGAGGCTTCGTCAATGGGGACTTGTAGGGAGGAGCGGGTACGCGGGAGTGCGGTGGGGCTCGTCTGGTGAATAGTGGGAGCTCGTCTTTGTGTTGAAGAGGAGAGCTCGGCAATGGGATTTGTAGGGAGGAGCGGAGTCTGTTTGAAGTCTGATGAAGGGCTCGTCACGAAAAGATGGTAGGAGCTCGTCGGCTATGTTGAGGAAGCTGCGTCAATGAGATTTGTAGGGAGGCCCGTGCATTTTTGAATTACAGGTGAAGGGCTCGTCTGATGAATAGTAATGGAGCTAAAATACGCTGTGTTGAAGGGAGAGCTCGCGGTAGGGTAGTAGGGAGGAGCCCGATACATTTGAAAGTACGGTGGAGGGGCTCGTCCTGAAAAGATGGTAGGAGCTCGTCGGCCTATGTTGAAGGGAGAGCTCGTCAATGAGATTTGTAGGGAGGAGCCCGTCTGTTTGAAGTACAGTGAAGGGCTCGTCCTGATGAATAGTAGGAGCTCGTCCTGCCTGTGTTGAAGGAGAGGCTCGTCGATGGGGACTGTAGGGAGGCCCGTACGCGAAATACGGTGAAGGGCTCGTCGATGAATAGTGGGCGTGCGCTGTGTTGAGAGGAGGCTCGTCAATGAACTTGTAGGGGCCGATGCGCGAAGTCTGAGTGAAGGGCTCGTCCTGATGAATAGTAGGAGCTCGTCTGCCTGTGTTGAAGGGAGAGCTCGTCAATGAGACTTGTAGGGAGGAGCCCGTCTGCTTGGAAGTACAGTGAAGGGCTCGTCCTGATGAATAGTAGGAGCTTCGTCCGCTGTGTTGAAGGAGAGCTCGTCAAAGTGACAATTAGGTTTGGTGTTGTGGGTGAGGGCGTACGGTGTGAAGGGCCGTTTCGTGTGAGGACCCGTCTTGTGGGAAGGTAACCGTATGAAGGCGCTTTATGAGGGGAGCCGTTTCGTGTATCCTTCAGTTATTGAAAAGGTGTGAACCGCTTTTAATGCTGATTGATGAGGAATTTGGAACGGTTGTGTATGCCTTCGGGTGCTTTCTCTATAAATAGGAGTTCTGTTGCCTCTGTGCCTTACGCTCTTTGAAGATTTCTGCTTTCCATACTGGGCGGATGAAGTTTGTAGAAGATGGATGCTTGATGTTCGGTTGCCTTCGTTGGGGTTCCTTTGACGCCTCTGGACATGCTTTCTTAGATTTTTCCCAATGGGGTTGTGTTTTCCCTAGTTTCCCCTTTATTGGGGTCATGTATTCCACAGCTCTTGGCTGAGAATGCGTCTAGGAGTGGGGATGGTGCATCCTTGCACCTCACTCCTCGTTCTCTTTTCTTCCTTCCTCTCTCTCTGCTTTATGCCTCTCCTCTTTTCTTTTTCTTTTCTTCTTTCTATCTCCATTTCTCATACGCCTGCTCTTCTTTCTCTCTCCTCTGTCCCCATCTTTTTCTCCTCTTCTCCTCCTTCTTGTCTTTTTTTCATTATGTCTTTCTCCTTTGTCTCCCTTCCCCCTTTTTGTTTTTGTTTTTTTTTTTTTTGAGGGTATTGCTTGCACTGAGTGCATGGAGGGAACTGCTTGTATTGTATGCTTTTTATGATGTAATCGAGGACACCATTGATTGTATCCAACCATGACTTGAAATAAAGATGTACTTTTATTTCTATGAAATTTCCATTGTATATATATATATATATATATATATATATATATATATATATATATATATATATATATATATATATTTTTTTTTTTTTTTTTTTTTTTTTTTATGCGAGTATTTGGAACATCAAATGAATAGCCGTGCTCGCCCAGCCTTGTCACCCGAAGGCTCGTAAGGCCTTATTATGCGGCTGATGCCCTCTTGATAAGCGCGCTTAAGATGTTGCATTCCATGTATCTTTGTAAAATTTTCCCCTCCGCTGTTTGGAGCTCATAATTGCGGTCCCGGCGATCGGAGAGATATAATATAAGGGCCCTCCCGATTAGGGCCCTAGCTTCCCATGCTGGATTTTTCCTTGAGGCGTGGTTTCAAGACGAATCTCAGTAGCGTAACCTGGGCTGACTCTCTTGTTGTAGTGCCTAGCGGTCTTCCTTTAGTATTCCTGCATGCGTTGTTGAACTCACGCTTTTCGTCCGGGGCTCTAAGTTCGAATGCGGGGCCTCGTCGTTTCTCCACTCAGGGGGGCTAGCTCGGTCACGGGAGACTCCTCCGATTTCACGGGGGCTCTTTGTACGTACCCAGCTAGGGCAAATGGGTTTCGGGTTCGCGACTTACGTGTCGATCCTATGGGCCCATAGTACTTCAGGGAGGTGGAGCCCGACCCTTTCGGATCTTCAGCTTGGTTTTCAAGGCGGCCTTGGGGGTTACGATGGTGACTTGACATCCGTTTGATTGGGAGGTGAAATTTGGCGGCGAATAATGATACGATCCGAGCTCGGTAAAGTCCACAATTTTCGCGTTATCAAATTGTTTACCGTTATCTGAGACCAAGGCTCTCGGGACACCAAATCTGCATATGATCGTTCGCCATACGAAGTTGCGTATCTTCTGCTCTGTGATTGTGGCTAAGGGCTCGGCCTCTGCCCACTTGGTGAAATAATCTCACGCAGCAGTTATAAATTTACATTGGCCTTTGCCCAGTGGGCCAAGAGCTGATATGTCTGACCCCCGCTGGAAGGGCGAGGGCTGGTGATTGATGTCGGCTGGCGGGAGCGTATTTTAAGCGTGTTTGCGGATTACGCATCTTGACCGGGTTGAGTAGCGTCTTTGAGCATTGTGGGCCCGATAGTATCCCTGCCTCAAAACTTTCCGGCCAAATATTAGAACTCGGAAATGCGGTTCCCGCATATGCCTTCGTGCACTTCTCTTAGCACGTATTCAGTGTCTTCTCCTGCGATGCATTTTAAGAAAGGTGTGAAGAATCCTCGTTTGTAGAGGCTTCCCTTGTGATTGGTAAACCTGGAGGATCTCACTCTTATCTTAGCCGCTTCCTTTGGGTCGTCTGGTAAGGTTCCGTCGTTAATATAATCCCAAATAGAGGTCATCCGGTTTAGTACGGACCACCTCTTTGAAGCTGACTTCTTATCTTAGTAAAGGTCGATGGAGAGACTCTGCGAGAGATGTTGACGGGCGTTGATTCACACGATGTCTTCCTGGCAAGGCCGTGGCCAGTTGCAAAGTAATCGAGGCGGAGATTCTCTGTTAAAGGGACATTACTTGATCTGAGGCGATACAAACTTTTTAATATATCACGGACTTTGCGAAGATAGAATCATCTTCTCACCTTTGGCCTCATTAATATTGTCTTGATACGTGACCACCGGTTGGAATTCGCTATGAACCTCTAGCTGATCGACCTCTAATGAATGGCGAGATTTGAGGCTGCTAATCTGGCCTCGTATTCGGCCTCGTTGTTGGAGGCGTGAGACAGAGCGGTCGCGTACTCGATGTCATACATGGTGAGGTCGAGTTAAGCCTGCTCCGGCTCACTTGCGCATTCGAGGCTCCATCCTGAGAGGCTTCCATATGGAGTCGTCCCTTGGTCAGGTGGGCTCGGCGGGCTCTCGCGGTGAATTCCATGTGAAATCGGCTAGGATGCATCCTTTTATGGCTGTTTTTTGGCTTATCACCTGCAGGATGTCGGTCGCTCGACTCTATGACCCGTTTCATCGACCCAGCCTCCCGAGAGACCTGCGGTTTATGTAACACACTGCTTCATGGGGTATTCGATTCGGGAGTTCTATGGTGTGAGCACGGAAATAAGGACGAAGTTTAAACTGCAGTCCTGAGGCTAGTATTAATTTTCCATTTCGGATACCTCTCCTCGGCTCCCCTCGGGAGCTCATTTGCGTGTGAGAGGGCGGGTCCTGTGCTCTTTGTCTCCCAGCGAGCAGCGCTAGTTGAAAAAATCGTCTTGCCAAATCTGATGTGAGGTTCTCCTTCTATCGGGCTCACTGAGATGGGTGGCGAGGCTTCAGTATGTTTTCAAGGTTACAAAGCGCTTAACTTCACATTTCTCGTCCATTGAAGGCTTTCTTGAAACTTGGAAGAAGGTTGGCATTTGTCACTTATACGGACACGAATCGACTTAGAGGTATGATCCTCCACAGTGTCGTTGTACTTCCTTTATCACAGATGGTGAGTGGCATGTCGTGATACTTTTATTTTATACGGATTGCTTCCAATTCCTATTGGTTGACTAGCAAACGAGTGCACACCATTGACACGTAGAAGCTGTTCCTTGATTCAGCTGTATTATAGTCCCTCGGGATGCGGAACATCTCTCGGAAGTGTGAGCAATGTGGATATCGGTGTAGCGGACTTTACCCGACATGTCGTCTATGTATACACTCCATCGTTGCACCTATACATTTACGAAACATCCAGGATTCGGCTAACCTTTGGTAGGTGGCCCCTGCATTTTTGAGCCCGAATGGCATTACCGATAACGAGTCCACAATGCGTGTGAATGGCGTCTTCTCACAGTCCCTTTGGGTCCATGCTTATCTGATTTATAGCCGGAGAAGGCGTCATGAAAATTTAGAAGCTCATAGCTCTTTGGCATCGTTCGGTCGATCTGGGTAGGGGAAGGCATCGCTTTAGGCGGGCTTTGTTTATATCGGTGAAATCAATACAGGCCGCCATTTTGCCATTTGCTTTCTTAGCGGAAGGCACAACATTGGCCAACCACTGCGGGTATTCTACCTCCTGATTACTTTGCTTGGAGGGCTTAGCGACTTCTTCGTTGATGGCCTTACCTTACTCACAGTGCGAAACCTGCCTTAGCAGGCTTGAAGATGGTTGGTATTTAGCTTATGAGTGATGATTGCGGGGTCGATGCCACTCATGTCAGCTGCTTCCATGCGAAGATGTCCCTGTTTGTCTTAGGAGCGTGTGGGGAGCCTTTGAGGCCCATACACGCTGGTGGGCCAGATATAGGCAAGATGCTCCGGGTCGTCATCCAATGTTACTGGCTCCAGCTCCTCTGAGGGCTCGGGCGGTGACCCTTAGTCCGCGCATATCAAGCTCACCATGCTCACATTGTCGACGTTTTGTTTCATAGGCGGTACCTAGCATTCTGCGTGCCACTGGCTGGTCTGGGCAATTCGGCAGTTTCTTGTGGGAATTTGATTACCAGGTGATATGCTGAGGGGATGGCTTTTATCGCGTTGAGAGAGGGCCTGCCCAGCAGCATGTTATAGGCTGACGGGGCGTCCACTATGAGAAACCTTGCTGTCGTCGTTGCCTGGCAAGGGGGCTCCCCCAAGGTTAGCACCAGTTGGATCGATCCCAACGGTAACACCTTTTCTCCTGAGAACCCTCGGAGATGAGTGCTGACAGGTTCTAGCTTTTCTCTTCCAATTCCCATTTTGTCGAAGGCTATGCAAAAATGATGTCGAAATTTGAGCTCCGGATTGTCTCTGGGACTGGAGTGAATTTTATTGTATTTGCCACAATTCGCGCGGATTACCGTTAGGTCGTCATGGAGTCTTGACACCACTTAAATCCCCACAGATCGGAGAATGTGATAGTAGTGTCGACTCGCGGCATTTTGAATACTGCCTGTACCTCCCCCATGTCTGCCGATCTTATCTTGCGCCAGATTAGGCCTTAGAGCGAACTAGATTCTCCTCCTCCGGCCAAATCCTCCACGGGAAATCACGTCGTTTGGAGTTCGATGTGGGGTCGTCGTCGAGGTGGTGTGGCGGAGGCGGGGCGATTCTGGTTAAGGTCGGCCTTGAGCAGTTCCCAGAGATATAAAGCGCGTAGATATCAGGTCTTTGTATCCCGGATGCTCTATCTCTCTTCTCAGTTGTATACAATTGTGGTGCGATGTCCATAGTCCACTGTGGAACTCGCGGTGCCAGTATTGTCAATATCTCGGGTAGCGGGTTTGACTTCATCTGCGGCTGTCTTAGGAGCGCTCATTCAGGTACTTCATGTAGAGACTTGCGACAAGAACATTAAGGGAGTGAAGTCTTGAGGAATTGAATAAGCGATAAAGTCGTCTTTCGAGCTGCAGCGGGCCCGAGCGATCTAAGATTCCCTCGTCTTTTAGGGATCGCTCCACCTTTCCTTAGGAGAGTTTCCTGCAGTCGCCTCTTGGGGCTCGATCCTGTCGCTTCTCTGTTGTTTTTTTGTCCTTGCTAGCGGAAGAACTTTCCTTTACTGTGGGAGGGCCTCCTCTCCGTTTATGTATATTCCCGGCTTTGGCCAGAACCTCGGCCATATTAGCTTAGGGTTCTTTGAGATAGAGAACATCGGGTCTTTTAATTTTGTGCTCCCAGCCAGCTATGAAGGCGTGACCAGTGAACTTGCCGTCGAGGCGTATCTTCAGGGCTCGACATTAAGCGGATTTGTGCGTATGACTTCAAATTTTCTTGTGTTCCTGTTTGATGGTTAACGGATGGTAGCTCGGCTTCACATGTCCTGTAGCCCGATGAAGTGGGAGGCGAGCGCGATTGATATTCTCTGAATGGCGAAATCGTTGAAGAGGGGATTACTGTTGAACGGGCCGCCAGACCCTTTAAGGTGGTGGCGAGCATATGAATGAAGTGCAGATACCCGCCGACTCATTTGATTCTTATAGGTATTGAGATGGTCTTTGGATCCTTGGCGGCCATCGAGCAGCTTACACTTGAGGCATCGAATTTGGCCAAGGGGCGGAGTAGTTTAGCACCTCGGGGTGAAAGGTGATTACATTTGTTGCACGGGGTATCCACAGTGTCTAGGGTGCAGCCGCTAACTACCTCCCTCATGCATTTGAGCTCTTGTTGAGGTCACGAACCTTTGCTCCCATGCGCTCTTTCCACGTGGTGAGGATGTTGCGGTTCTACGTTCTCATGCGTCCTACGTATCTTGCTCGATTCTCTTCCCTCCCGAGTTGTTGTGAGCCGTGCCCCCTGAAAGCTGACTAGATTAAGCCTCGCCCGATTATTTCGGGGGAATGTGGCGTGTGCCCCTCGTGTGGAGAACATTGTGACCTTCTGAGTCTGGCAGCTCTTCGGGGTGTTGTATTTGTGGTGAGTTGCTCCTATCTCCTCTATGTGGCCCAGTTGTGGTAGTGCTTCCACCGTTTATGTTAGCGCGGATCGCTTCTGCGACCTTGGTGGCCTGCATACGCATCTCTGGTGGAGTGCGGCATCCTTGCAGGATTAGCGTTGCTCCTGTTCGTGTTCCTAGTTGATACCATCGATGGCGAGAAATCGGTTATATGTATGTGAAACGATCAGTTCCCATGACGACAAGCGTGATGCCTTTTTCAAGCGGAACTAGAATTTGGGCGTGTGGAAATTAGTTAAATTTGGACCAAGACTATGGGCGGGGAATTTGGAGGGGATCTTTGGGTCCTGGGCGGAGTATGAGCCATTTCTGATGTTGGTAGCGGGCTTAGATCGTGGCACTTCTCTGCAAAAAACGAGGAAGAAGGGGGGTCGGCGAGGGCTTCGCCAGTGGTCGCTCCGATGGTGCGGTAGGTGCGTTGTCGGGCTGGGGTGGAGATGCTGCTGATCGGGCTACGGATGTGACACTCTCTGTGGAAAACCAAAGGAAGAAGGGCGGCGAGGCTTCACAGGGACCGCTCCGTCTCCCCTAAAGTCGGATTCTTTACGGGAAAGGAAATGTTGGTGCTTGAAGTATTGGCGTCCTTTTAGTGTTGGAAGCGGCCTTGTATGTTTGTAATGGGTCTTCCATCCAATTTGGGCCCGATGATTAGGGTTCCTTCCTTTGGAGGATCGGTTCCTCACGTAGTCATCCTTAGATTTAGCAATGGATTAGTCGATGGGTTTATTTGGAGTAATCCTCCTTCCTTGTGGGATATTCAACTAACGGTTTTTGATGCTTTTCCTTTCTTTTATAATAGGACTTGATGGGAGCGTCTGTAGGAATATTCTATCATCCGTTATTTGTAGAGATATAGTTTGACTGGCCGTGTATGGGCTCTCATGTTCTTTCAATTCCATGTTCTGGACCTAACGGGCTGAGCTTTGGTTTGGGCTGGTATGGAAGGATATGGACATGGCACGACCCACACCGCTCTTTTGGGCTGGCGAGTGAAATGCTTGACCCATTTCTATATCCTTATCAAAAACTATTTTTTATTTTCTTCCAAATTTTCTTTCCTTTCACTTTTCATCTTTTTTTTTCTCTTTTTTTTTTTCCTTTATACTTTCCAAGTTTCAATAGGAGCCTTAAGCTTCAGTAAAGTTTTTAAACCATTTTTTATTGAAACTTCTTTGCTTGAGTTGTGAATGGAACTACAAAATGAGAACTACCTTAGTTGCCACAACACAAATGCCTCTTTTACCATGATGGAGTGTATTTTGATCTCTGGCTAAATCTCTCTTGGTGTATTTTTAGAGAGATAATTATCGAAAAGTAGAAGAAATCTTTGAGAAACCGTCTCTAATCGAATTAAATACCAATGTGGTTATTAAATGTGATTAAACATTTTGAATTCTATCATTGCTCATCTTCACATCCTTTGATGTGAAGACACCAATCTCATATTCCATGGGTGTGTCTATGATTTTGGGCACCAATTGATTCTAACAATTCCCAATCTTATTGCATTAATCCTGGTAATAGAAAATCTCAAATCACACAATAGTCATTGTTGGGTTTGAAATTGTCCATATCTTCATCTCAAGGGTTCTACAAGAAGATAGCTAATTTAGATATCGAACTTGAGGAAGATTTGTTGAAATAAAAATAGAGTCGATAGAATAGAATGTAGTTTGAATTTAAGACAATCCTATGCTGCATCGTCTTTATATTTTTCTTATTAAAATTTGACTCATGGTTTTATAAAATTTCGGAGTATTTTGTTTAGTTTAGAAGGAGCTACTAATGTATCATAGCCATAGTATGGATAAAATTTTCCTAATTCCTTTCAACTATCTTGTTTTTCTTTTTCCATTTGACCTTTTTGTGAAAACCCGGGTAACGTGAAACATTAGATTACTGTTATAGTACAAACTATAAATCTGGAAATTTCTCTAGATCTCGGATAACGACGCGGACCACGCCGTTGAGTTCGTCTCGCGAAATCTAGGTACACGGTCAAATTTCGTTGAATTCCGAGATAGTCGGAATTTCACATATTTCGAGACGAATGGTAGAATGATATGGGGACACATGGCATGAAGATGCATGCCATGTGGCTCCAGAGAAGAGGACACTTGTCACATGAGTGGGACCAAGTGTCATGCTCTTATATATGCATGAAAGTAGTGGTGAATAAATTGGCATGGGTGACTTGTGGCATAGAATAATGCCATGTGTCAAGTGAAATTGGAGGAGGTGTTCTCCACCTAGACAACATCAATTCGGTGGAAATGAGAAGAAGGCAAAATAAAAGAAGAGAGAGAAAGAGGAAAGGAAGAGAGGAAGGGAGGGCTGGCGCCTGAGTTTATAACGGTAGCAGGGAACAGCAGTGCGTTAGTGCATTAGCAGAAGTGGGGGTTAACCTACTCCTGGATTGTGCTGATACAGGGTCATTCAGTAGCCATGGGGTTTTAACCATGCTTAACGATTGGGCTTGTTTAGGCAGTTTTGATAAGCTGATAGTTGGGGCGGTTTCGATTAGTGTAGTTTCCGAGCTGCGATTCAGGCGATCTACTAGCATTGTATGGGATCTGAGTATGATGATCCTGTTTATGTGTCAAGGTTGGTTATAGATTGACATGATGACTATGTATGTTGTTTTTTGGGTTTGAGAATGAAAAATATATATATATATATATATATATATATATATATATATATATATAGTTTGCGTGTTGATTGCTTGTTTGAATGACATGCAGATTATGTGAAACTGATGTTGATATATGTTTGTTTCATATATATTAACATGATGCTTGGTATGAAGCGTGATTTATGAATTTTGCATGTAGTTTTCATTATGCATGTAACATGAGACATCATGTAATGGCATCAACATTGCATGTGCACAAGGACATCACGTGAAACGGGTGTGCGTGCATGACATGGTTAATAAATAAATCTGACATCGAAGGGTTGTCCAGCATGTTTTGACATTGGAGGGTTGTCCAGTATGTTTTGACATCGGAGGGTTGTCCAGCAGGTTTCGATATTGGAGGGTTGTCCAATGAACTTGATCGAAGGGCAACGTACTTGATCGGAAGTTTGTCCAGAATGGAATGATTTATAAAACAAAAATCTTTTGTTTTGAAAAAAAAAACAGTTTTCATACATGGCATATGCATGTATGAGGGAGTCGGTGAGGACTCGAGACATGGGGCATGGCATGTAGACATGCATGTAGAAATGTGCATGTTTTTACTTGAATGTGTGTGAATGTGTGAATATGGCATTGCATGTGCACTTAGGTATGGAGTAGCCCTTGTAAGAGATTTTCTGCGAGGCATTTGCTCACTTACGTCGTAAGGAAAATATTTTCAAATCTTTGGAGGTACACCCGGGAGATAAAACACATCAAGATCTTAGTTGTGAAAAGACGGATGTAAGCGAGTCACTTATTTTGCCGAAACTACGGACCCAGGTTATCTAGTTTCTATTAAATTCTGAATGGTTTATTCAGTTTCTGTATATGTAACGAGAAAGAGTTGTAATAAAACTCCATTTTGTTTGATTCGTATAGCCTGGTGAGTTTTCCTAGGTTTTCGATAATTTCTGTAATAAAAAGGCTACTGGAGATGGAACTTAGTGTGTTTTGAATAAGGGTTGAAGGTGCAAGAAGGGCCAGGAAGGCTACTACAGGTATTAGGTTGCGACAAGGGTTTCTTAGTCGCGATTGAGCTTTCTAGTTATGTGTTACGACATGGGTCTTTGTGTCGTGACATGGTTCTCTAGTGACAAACTATGGAAATGTCGCAACATAGCTTTCTTTGTTGCGACAGGATTTCGGGTTCTCTGTCTTGACAGTGTTGCGATAGTGGGTTTTGTGTCGCGACAGGATATAGTCTTGGCAGGGGGTTCCTAGGTCACGACAAGATTTTCTTGGTCACGACAGAAGATCGTTAAGACTAAAGAGTTCTATGTAGCGACATACGGTTTTATGTTGCAATAGAGTTTTGGTCGTTGTATGAAGGCTCATTGTCACGACAAAGAATTTCATGTCGCGACAAAGCTTGGTCATAGGAGGAGGTTCCCATGTCGCGACCTGATATTCTAGGTCACGATAGAGTTTAGGCCATGACATGGGAATCGTGTCACGACATGGCACAACCGGGTCACGACAGAGTTGGAACTACAGGGCTTGGGGATGCGACGACAGCGCTTTGGGTGCGCACACAACAAGGCACTACGCGCGTGACCAAGATACGACAGGAGGTTAACGATTCATAAGGAATTCCACCACTAGATAGATTTCTAATTCTCTATCTAACCTTTTCTACAAATAATATAGGTAAATCAACTATAAACTTTTCTATCCAATAATGGTTACTAAAATCCAGCCTAGTCATGATCTTGACTAAAAACATGTCTTGATACCATTTAAAATCTTGAAGTGCTAGGCATCTAAAATTAATGAGGATTTGTAGTTTGTTCTTGAAAATAAACAAGATCTCCTATGAAATGTTTAGTCATTAAAAATATTAAAGCATTAACAACATCATCTTCATAGGTTTGCACTAAGGTTTCTTCTTCTTTAATGATATTCATTTTTATTTATTATACTTCTATCTGCTTTATTCAAATATTGGTCTCAATCTATCCTTTAAGCATCCCTATAAATCCTATAACTAATGCACTAGCACCATGATGATCTGAATTATTATTTTTTATTTTATAGGCATTAGAAGCCATTTGCATTCATTGGAGTAGATTAATAGTTTGATGTTCGCTTAGCTATATTCCATTCGTAAAAACTGCTGTCATCATACTTAGAGGGTAATTGAAAATCTCTTCTTGTAAAATTGTATCAAGAAACGAAGGTCTAGAGTAATAATTCTTTTTGACAAAATTATTGGATACGGTATTGATTGTTGGTAAGTGGATGGAGTGATTAAATTGTTCTAATTCCCTATTTGCGTTGCTGTGTTATGGCTTGAATTTGATTTATACGTAATCTATTCAGAACTGCTGTATATCTTAATTTTAATATATTTTCTAGGCTTCATGAGTTTAATATTTCAACTTGCGGCATTTATAAGGAGAAAATGAGTATTTTAATTGTGGTGTTGAAAGTGATAATGAAGACGATTTAGAGAACAAAATTGACCAAATTTTGTTGTTTGGTGATTTAGAGGTAAAGAGTTCCACTGGGACAATTTCAAAATTACAATGATGTCTACTAGGTTTATTTAGTTTTCATGTTTGCCTGAACACAATCAGTCATACATGAAGCTCAAGTATATTGTCGCATTCTAATTGATCTCTACTAATTGACCATCTTCTTCAATGAAGAGATCCATAAGCTTTTACCAAATATTTCATTTGTTGAATTGAATGCCAAAAGTCACACTGTTGGCAGCAGAACACAACTCAGATTTCTATTCTCAATCGCCAGCAAAAAACATCCAAACCACAGAAATAGCCAATTAAACCCAAAAGCCATAGGCTGTATTTAAATCTATTCTCTTGAAGAGAATCGTATAGAAATTAAGCATGGGAAAATATAATCACCAGGAGACATATTACGTTTCCCACAACATAAAATCAACAGCAACCTCAGCAGCTCCGAGTACTCAAAAACACAGAAAACCACCGCTCACGAGAGAATTATTAAAATAACTCATGAAATCAACCATTAAACAAAATATAAAACTAAAAATAAACTCATTAATAAAATTGAAGATAAATAGAGTATTGAAGAACTGGCTATTTATATCTAAATATGATGGAAAAATATTTGCAACCTTAATTTATGGAAAAGAAGCATACCATTAATCAATACTTTATTTTTTCGCTTGTGTTCTCCTTTCTTCGAGAACCGTTCCTGCCAATTAATTCTCTTTTCTTTTTCATTGAGATCGTTTTCCCTGCTAGTATATAGAGATTTCCCTCAACTTCAAGAAGAGAAGAAGAATTTCTAATTTTCTTCCTATCTTTTCTTTTTCAATGGATCGGTGACGGAGCAGCTGCTTGCTGTGTGAGACCAGGCAAACAAATACACAATTGGGAGTGAAGACAATTGCCAACACTATAGCTATATTTAATTTGCCCAGGTAGAAAGTTGGTAAACCAGCTGATTATATATATATATATATATATATATATATATATATATATATATGTTTATGTACAATAACACTTCAGTAATTCTGCAGTTACAACTTGTGTGTAGGATTTTAAGACAGATTAAAAAAAAAGTTACAGACTTTGGTACCGCGTTTGTTTTACATACTTAAGCCTGAATTTGTTACATCTTTGAAGTCTGGGTAAAGTGATAAAGGGATGGAATTAATAATGAACAAGGGAACCCAGGATATACAAAACATAGAATGTAGTATGATGTAAAGTGAAGTGAATAAATATAAAAAAAAATGCTAAATTTGTTTTAAATAGTGTTTAATAGTTTTTTTTTTTAATACTTTATTTTTATCAAATATTAAGTTTGTTTGCAGGTTAAAAAATCTTTTTTTGACAAGCTTAACATCTATTAAACAGTTTATCACACTAAGGTATTAAAAATCACTATTTTTAATACCTTGTGTATTAGAAAAGATATTTTGATTTGTAAGATGATAATTTTACTTTATCATTGTGATAAAATAAAAATATTTATGTAATGTTTATATAACATTTTAATTATATTTATAAAAAAATAAAAAATAAAAATCATTTCAATAATAATTTTTTAAAAATAAAATTTGAAAAATAAAATACTACGACAAAAAAATAATCCTCATTATACATGCTAAATTCATATAAAATTTACAAATTAAATTGGTATTTTTATCCAAATTTTAAGAAAATTAATTTTTAAATAAAAACAGCTATCCTATCTACCAAACAAGAAAAAAAGAAATCAATCTTTTAATCTTCATCTAAATTTTGAAAAAATAAAAATTTTAAAATACACATGCTTTTATTTAATTGGCATGAGAATAAATAATGAGAGTTTCAATTGTGATTTTGCAATGCATGGCCTAGCGGAAATGCATCAAATGGTCAAACGAGTCCCCTAGCCCATCGTTCATTTGGAACTTAAGCAACATGAAGTGCGGAGGTCCAAGGGGATGCGAGGACGAATGAGAAGCCTATATATCATCAAACATGCGTAGGTTGGATCCTGGTTCTTAGGGTGAAGATGGATTGTGGATTTGTATCGATAGCCGAATGGGCCGAGGCTTCTCTCCTTAGCACTCGGGAAGTTAATCGCCCTGGTTTAAGGGGGGAGGCCTAAGATCTGAGGATGAGATGGCGGTGGATGCTTAGTAGTTCTAGGAGAGTCACTACCGTTGCATGCAAGGCAACTTTTTGGCTTCTAATCCACCATGGTAGTGGCCTACGTGGAGGCGGAGTTCGTAGTGGGTCATAGGAAAATGAAGTCCGGGTAGAAAGTTGGTAAACCAGCTGATTATATATATATATATATGTACAATAACACTACAGTAATTCAGCAGTTACAACTTGTGTAGGATTTTTAATATTGAGATAAAATAAAAAAGGAAAAAATTTTTTTATAGACTTGGCACCGCTGTCATTTACATATACTTAAGGTCGAATTTGTTCCATCTTCTAAGTCTCGAGCAAGATGAAGTCTGGCCCGAGTGGGGATAAATGAGTGGAAATTAATGAACATACAAGAAACCCAAATGCAACATAGAACATATAGTATGATGTAAAGTGAAGTGAATAAAAGCAACTATCCTATCTACCAATCAAGAAAAAAAAATCAATATTTTAATCATCTAAATTTTGAAAAAATAAAATTTTAGGTAAAAATTTTAAAATGCACATTCTTTTATATAATCAGCATGAGAACGAATAATGAGAGTTTCAATGGGATCATAAAGTATGATTTTCTCTTGCTTTTGTTTTAAGAGTTTGAAAATTCTAGTTTTTTTAATAGAAAAAAGCATTCACAAAAACTCAAAATTTTAACCTTTTCTGTTTTTTTTAAAAACTTTAAAAAAATTCAACTATAAGTTATGATGGGGATAAAGAAATGGGCCCAGATCCCACTCGCTGCTTCCAAGGAATGGTGGGCTCCATGCAAACCCAGCCCTCCATATCACCAAAGGCAGGACCGCCGCTTAGGCCCAAGCACGATCCCGATAAATTAGAGGGTCCATAAATTGTACTAATCAACCCATATTTTTCCAATACAGAAAATAGAATGTTCCTTAAATGATATATTACTCATCCAACCAAATCCCATTAAAAAGGAAAAAAGAATAATAGATCACCGCCAATTGGACATCCCCCAATAAGGAAAGAAGACTATCACAAGTAAACTGCTTTTTCTATATCCTGTACCAAATCCGATATGGACTAAAATAAGAAATATCCCATCCAATGGGAAGGACTCCTAATTACCATCCAATCCGCCGAACATCTACTATAACACGGCCACCCATCGGTGGAAGGTACGCCAATAATTAAGGCCACATTCTTACACACACTCTAGAGCCAATACTAAACAATCTGCGCCTCTTTTCTCTCATGAAGAAACTGACTTAGGCATCTGAGCGGCTACCCGCCAAGCCCCGACCCTCTTCTTGATTTTGCAGAGGAGCAATGATCCAGGAGCCTGCAGATCAAAGACGCATCCCGCTCAGCCTCCGTGTGGGACGATCCAAAAGCCTCGCATCCCCAAACGCCAAAGAATCGTGGTCCAAATTTGGGCCGAATTTAAGACGCTCCAAACATCCGCTGAAAGCATCATCGGGCCATTATCCGGAATCCGCCGAGAATGCCAAGCCACCTCCTCGGCTGGGCAGAAATAAGAGAAAGAAACCGAAACCAAAAGTTGACGAAGACATGGACTCTTTGCTCTCTAATGCCGAGCCTGCCAAGAGTGCGCCTCATCCATCCTCAAGGATTTGGACCTCGGGAGGTCGTAAAGCGCGTTCGTTGACGAGGCCTTCCGCTTTATCCTCTTCCGTGGGGTTGCATCAGAAGTTTCCAATCGTGCTTAATTTGCTGCTGGGATTCCGTGTTGAGCGTTAACTTCATGTTTGATATGTAGCTACTCATTTGAAGGGCCGCAAATTAAAGGCCAAACTGAATGAAAGTACGTGAGAATTGTCTTGATATAGCGCAGGGGCGGCCGCTTCTCATAATGCCGGAGTTGAACCGAGCTGCGTGTGGGCGAGCAGATATGAATGGAAGAAGTGGGAGCGACTTAAATCTGATCAAACATACCACGTCAGCCCGCGCTCGCGTAGCGTAGAGAAGATGAGGTCCGTCACTCCGCCGACCGGGCTGATAGCTTCGAGGTTCGGCACAAAACAGCCGCAGTCGATTTGATTGGAGACCCGAGAGGGGCTAAAATCTGCCCAAAGTTGGGGGAGCCTGGGTTAGGAGGAGTTTCCATCACATCCCTGGCGAGCTGGATCAAGTAGAGCCACGCGTGGACCACGCCTGATCTCGAACGATAAGGGAAACACAACTCGGCGCCCGCCAGGAAGCTTCCGAGAGGTCAAGATGCTGCTAGAGACTGTTCGTCGTGAGTCCTCCGAAGCCGCAAACTTGAAGGAACGGGGCTGGGAATGAGAGGAGTAAGGCGGATTGGCGCCAAAGACTTCATCACGTTAATGGTTGCTCGTAGAGATGGGGTTATTAGGGACAACCGAAGAACCAAGCCGCTCGCGGGCCTCCGTGGCCTGCCAATAGAAAGCCGTCAAGGCATCTCGATCCGGATCTCAATCTTTGGACCTCCACGACGAAGAGGCAAAGAGGAATTTCTTTCTACGAACTATTCTCAAGATCCCGTACTCCTACCGAGGCCTATTCCCCATCTTCGCCCGCTCCTCACGACGCCAAACTCCGTGTCTCTCGTTTGCTTGGATGCCTTCCATTTATATATATATATATATATATATATATATATATATATATATTTTTTTTTTTTATTTTATTATTTTATGACTTCAGGTTCTCACCAAGTATTTCTCGCTTTTCTTGCGAATCAGATGCAAGTATGGATCGGGGTCCGGGAAGATGAGCGCATTAAGCTCGCCGATGAAGTTGTTGATGCTGGTAGCTAATTTGTATGAGCCGGGACCGATTCTTAGGCCAGAGTGTTCTCGCAGATAGAATAGAGCCAATGTGAGCCGTGGTCCTCGCGTCCCGATTTTCACGAAATGTAAATGATTCCAGTCAGGTAGCTCGTTGAGATGGAGCTCACATAATGAGCCGACGGCTTCCGCTGCTCACCGCCGAGCCTGTTGACTTCCAGTCAGTACGGCCCCGTTAAGGCAGCCTGGCCAATGCAGAGCCGTTGATTCGTCCGACTTTCACCTGAATTGATTCCTCGTGTCAGAGTGGCCTGCTTAGCAAAGCTCGCCACGAGTCGCCGATTCGCCAAGCCACTCGCTGAAGTCAAACTGATTCCTCGGGTCAGGAGGACTCGTAGACCGACGCAGCTCGCGCATCGCTTGGGTCTGGGCCGGCGCGAACAACCGGGTAGGGCTTCAGTCTAAGGAATCAGCTGGGAAGAGCCTACAAGGCGAATCGCTTGGGGTAGGCCTGGCCCATGTGAACTTCGGGAAGAGCCTTCCATCGCGCGAACCGAACTGATTCCGACTCGCAGGGCGCCGCGGGTCATTGAGCGATCACCTCGCCAAAGCGAAGCATTCGCCTCGGGCAACAGGGCTTTGGTGGCATGTAGCCCGAAGCCGATTCGACTCAGCGCCGTGGCCTCGTGGCCGGCGGATCACCTCGTCAAACCCGAGCCAGCGTGGCTCCGCGCCAGGGCCTTGGTGGCAAATAATAAACCGAATCACCCTTCACACCAAGGTGTTACGCTTATCCGCTTCCAAAAAGAAATTAATGCCATGGAAACTACGGAACCAAAGACCCCGTCGACCATCCAATACGCCATACAAGAATCAAATGGAGTCGCATGGGTATCAAGACCCCGCATCGCGTGGCTTTTTCCACTACACTAAAAGGCCCGAAATTAGCCTCGGCTTAATAGAATCCCCTTCATCGGTCTCTTCATTCGTGCAGAATCATCCATTCCGCTCGCCTCCCCATCGGTCGTGGACACAGAAGCCGAGTTACCATCTACATCGACCGCTGCGCAGGGGCTCAGAGGGGAAAGCCCAAGTCATATAATGTGCAAGATTCAACGCCGAGTCCCTCAAGAGACGACTCGGCGAAAATTCGCTTAATACAAAGATTCATTGCAGGGTTAGGAGTGCAATCAAAGGATCTGATGTTTTCCATCTCGAAGAAACTCCCTGCTATGCGGCCGAGGTACGCAGCGCGTAGTTGCTAAACGCATGAGGAAACCTCATATCCAAGAGGGAGAGTTTTTCCACCCATATAAAGAGAAGTAATGACGGACAAACGGCGAAACGAAGCTCCTAAAAGACAAGACGCACCAGGAAAACTCTGCTAAAGATCGAGAACATCCTCTAAAAGGCTGGGAATCTCGGGGAGACCGTCTGGGCCCACCAACTGAAAGACTCCACGACTTACTCGCCTCAACGCTTCACTCCCCTAACAGCCTCAGTAAAGGTCGCAGTCCCGTGCATGAAGTACCGAAACGAGTAGTCTCCCGATGGTCAACTCGATGAAATCATCCCACCACAAGGGACAACACCAAATATCATGAGTTCCATGGGATTGCGGGGCATCGCATCGCAACAATTGTGTATACAAGAATCAAGAGAAATAGAATACTTACAACGCCGGATACCTCCGCCGTTGTTCTCGGGAACCAAGCCCATAATCAAGCCCGCATCGCCCAAAGTCAAAGCCCGTAATCGCAACTGTGCCCGACTCAACAACAACCGCCTCAGAAAACGACGACTCAGCACCAGAAAACCCTTGGAGAAATCCACGTGATCTCGGGAGGATTCGCAGGAGGAGGAGAATCAAGTTCGGCTCGGAAGGCTCACTCCGCGTAGTGCATTACTATATCGCCAGAAATTGGGAAATACAAAGATCTAAACCACCGCGACTCGACACTACCATCACGCCTCTTCCGACTCGTGCACTCGAGGATGCCAAAAGACTTATGACGCACCCATTGGTAGTTCAGCTGACAGGCCAAATACATCAGCTCATCGGGTTTTAATTGATAACGGAGTTCAAGCAAATGACATCATTTTCGCCACTTTGGACAAAATGGGCATTGGAGAAAAGAACTCGCAACACGATCCGCGAGGGTTTTCTTTTCGGAGAAAAGGTATTACCATCGGGGCTCGATCTAACTCGTGCTCACCTCGGCGCAGCCCTCGCCAGGCGACGATAAATAAGAAGGTTCCATCGTGACTCCGCCTATAACATGTTGCTAGGGAAGACCTCTCAAGCAATCGAAAACCATCCCCTCAAATGTATCACATGATAGTCAAATTTCAACCATACATGGGAGTAGATGGTCCGAGGAAATCAGCTGGTGGCCAGAATGTTAATGTACCTCCATGAAACAAAAGAGCAACAACAACGGAATGTAGACGAGTTTGGATGGGCGCACGAGGTGCTCACCCGCACCGAGCCCTGAGGAACTAGAACCGTATCGCTGCGACGAATTCAACATCTCGCTCTACATCTAGCCCTGTTAAACTACCGGGAAGACCTCAAAAGCCTCATCACTCGCTTAAGACATAATAGAGACGCTTATAGCTAAAAGTGCATGGGAGGAATCGAATTCTACAAGAATCACTCATAGATTGAACACCAACCCATCCTTCAAACCAGAAGCAAAGCGCAGAGTCACAAAGGCAAAAAAGCCATCAACGAGGAGATCGGCAAGCTCCTCCAAGCAGGAGCGATCAGAGAGGTAGAATATCTCGAGTGGCTGCCAATAAGCCGTATCATTAAAAAGCTAAATGGCAAGTGGCGACTCAGATCACTTCATCGACATAAATAAAGCATGCCCGAAGGACAGCTTCCCTTTGCCAAGGATCGACTCTCATCGTGGGACGCCAACAGAGCTACGAACTTCGGGCTTATGATGCATTTTTCCGGTTATTAAACTAGGGACAAAGATGGACCTGGCGACCAAGAAAAGACCTCGCTTCACACAGACAGGAACCTATTGTTATCGTACGCTGCGTTGACTCAAGAAGGTAGGAGCGACCTACCAGAGGTTATTAGTAAACCGAATGTTCCGTACAAGATAGGCTTAACTATGGAGGTATACGAGACGATGCTGGTAAAATCCACAACCCGATCTCCAATCGCTTCATCTCTCCGAGGCTCTAGATCCTATGAATTATTAAATATGAAACTGAACCATTTAAATAGCTTTTTGCCGTGGTCACCCGAAAATTCTAGGTTTCATAGTCAACCACAAGAGAATTGAGGCAAACCTGCACAAAATAAAGGCAAGGCTCGGTTACGCCATCACCCATCAGAATAAAGGGGAGGTCCAAATGACGACAGGAAGGACTGCAGCCTTTAAGCCGTCGATCTATAGGCAAGTGATAAATGCCAGCCTTTCTTCCAAGTTCTGAAGAAAGCCTTTCAATGGGACCCAAAGTGCGAAGAAGCATTCTCGGCATTGAAGACATACTTGAGTTCCCCTCCTATCCTAGTAAGCCCTGTCGAAGGGGAGCTCCTCACTCTATACTTAGCCAGATCGGGACTTCTTTCAACCAAAGGTCAGCCCTCCTCAGAGATAAAGAGCGAGTTCAAAGATCCATTTTATTATCATGTACCAGCCTCTAAGAGGAGCAGAGGAGAGGTACCCTAAGAAATGTGGAAAATGCACCCGCTCCGTGACCGCAGCTCGGAAGCTCCGCCAGATTTCCAAGCCCACTATAGGAAGTCCCACAGACACCCAATGAAGCAAGTATTACATAAACCAAGACCTCCCAGATCAAGGGCGGCCATAGAGCCGAGCGTAGTCTGGTTATCATCAGATACAGGCCAAAACCGCAATAAAAGCGGCAGGTCTGGGCCGACCACATGGGAGTTTACATCGCTGAACCCGCAGGGGGATGCCTAAGCGGCAACACTGACCTCCACTTTGGAAACTCTCTGTGATGGAGCCAATGCCGTGGCGGAGGGAGCAGGTCTTATCCAACTCTCCCGTAAGGAATAGGACAGTATGTACCTGGGATTTGATCTCCATACATCTAATAATAACGGCCGAGTATGAGGTCAGCCATAGCAGCCTACAAGCTCATCATTCATTAGAGGTCGACCGCCTAGGAGGTCTACAAAGGGACTCTAAACTGTGGTCGTATGTCAGTAAGACACCTACGCAGGCCAAAAGTGAGCGTTGATGATCTTATACCTCCATAAGGTCCGCGATGATAAAGAAATGTAGCTGGGTTCAGCCAAACATGTCCCGTGAGCAGAGAATTCCCGAGCAGACGCTCTTTGGCTAGTTAGGAAGCCACAAATTCTTCACAGAAGACCTAGTAGGTCGACGCCCGTTGAACATTTGCTGAACTTATCGATCCTTAGCATGGTGGTCGCCCAGAGGAGTCCAGGCCGAGCTGACACGGACCTCACGATGGAATTATATAATAGACTAAGCCTACCGCACAATTCAAAGAAGCTTGTGCCAAATAAGGGAGGCGCCTGTGTTCACTAATCATAAAGGAAGCCCCTAAGGCGAGGATTTTTTCAATCTTCCTTAAATGCATCGCTGAGAGGACACCAAGTAATGTGGCCGTGAGGCACACGAGGGTATATGCGGAACTACATCTGAGCCCGGGGCATTAGCAGTGAAAGTCTTAAGGCAGGATACTATCGCCAACTATACTGATGCAACCGAATTTAGCCAAGAAATGCAAGATCTCGCCAGAGCACGCCAGATCTTCTACGCCCCGTAAGAGCCCTTAAATATAGATCATGTCCCCGCCTCTTTCCAAATAATTCGGCCTGACATATCGGGACCCTACCCATTGGCAAAGGCCAAATCCAATCGTCGCAGGATTACTTGCACCAAGTGGGCAAAAGCCGGTTTTTAGCCTGCCAATTACAGAGCAAAAGATACGCAATTTCATAGACATCATATGCAGTGCCTGCATCCCAAGAGCCCCGCATCGACAACAAAACATCAGTCAACGCGAAATTCGTAGATTTGTACGAGCCTGGAATTAAAATTATTACTTCATCCCCAAAGACACCTGCATCCGTAAATGGACATAGCCAAGTCACTATCGTGAACCCTTAAAGTCGCCTTTGGAAGACCTTAAGGGAAATTGGGGTAGAATCACTCCCGAGTAAGTACTAAGCCGCCCACAGTGAAATACGTGTTTTTTCCAAAGAACTCCGAAACCCCGTTTGGCCCTAGCCTTCGCACCGAGGCAAGAACCCCGTGGAGGTCGGAATAAAGCCCCCAGATCAAAGCATAGCATCAGAGGGAGCATAATGACGAGGCCCTTCGCTTCAAACTTAGAACTCCTAGATGAAAGGAAAGGTGTCTAGCATGATTGGGAGGAGTATCATCAAAGGAAAACAAGGCAATTATATAATCAAATAGCCAAGCCTGTGAGCCATGCCAGCGACTTAGTCTTAAAGAAGCTCCCGCCACGAGGAAGAATCCAAAGGCATGGAAAACTAGGGCCCCAACCGGGAAGGTCCTACATCATATCCCGAGTCACGATCAGCAATTATGAACTCCAAACTAAGAGGGAAAATCTGCAACATATGGAATGCTGAACACTTTAAGCGTTTTTACCAATAAGTGCTTCACAGAAGAGCAGCCTTGTTAATTATTAGATGGCGAGTTGAGTATTTGATTACGCTTATCGGCATCTCATACAAACAAATATACGAAAAATTTAAAAAGGCATAATAAGAAGATCTATAGACATGAAAGAAAGCCTCTTATTACTAACCGGATTACAATCGGATTACAATCGGGTTATAATCAGTTACATCATCTACTACATCTTGAAAGCACACAAGAGCAAGCAGCTCCTTAAAACAAAAAAAAAAAAAGGTGGAGAAGCCAGCAAGAGACAAAGGAGAAAGATGTAGTCGAAGGGAAAGAAAGGGAGATGGGAAAAAGAAGGAGGAGAAAGGAGAAAGAGGAAGAGGAGAGGGAGAAAGAGAAGAGGAGAGGAAGAAAGAGGAGGAAGAAGAGGCCAAAACAGAGAGTAGTGCAAGAGATGCACCGCTCACGCATTCAAAGACGGCTAGGGAATAAATATGACTCCTAAAGGAGACCTAGGGAAACACAACTCCTGGGCTAAAGAAGAGTCGGCTGTGACCGCTTCCACCTGTGGATGCCCAAAGGAAGACCTAATTAGACTGAGCATCCATCTCATGCACCCAGCTTAATGCATCACAAAGCCAGTATTCAAAACGTAAAACCTATTAGCCGTATGAAGCTTACCATTTATAAGAAGGCCAAAGTACTCAAAAAGGTCACCAACGCTCCAAATTTCCATCAATCAAGATTAAAGACGCTCGCACCTTTCCATCAAGGAAATCGTGGTTTAATGGTCGACGTAAGAAATTCAACTCCAACAGACTTGCAGCCAAGGAGCCAAGCAAACACCATTGACGAGCCCATCTACTTCCCGCACAGACATCGCCCGTGAGTCAAACCAGCTCAAAGACAGACACTTAAGACGCCACCTTCACTTAACGCCCACCATCGACGAGCCCATCTACTCGCATTGCGCCACGCTTCAGGAGTCACCAGCCAAGCTTACATCGCCACTCGACCACATCGCCACCCTGGGCCAGAACGCCCACCATTGGACGAGCCCATCTACTGCGCATTGCGCCACCGCCCCGAGGGAGCCACCCGCCAGTTATGACCGCACTCGCCATCGCGCACCTACCGGAACGCCACCATCGGGACGCAGCCCATCTACTTGCACAGCCACGCCGCCGTGAGCTCCACCGCACTGTGCCACATTGCCACTCCGCCACACGCCACTGGGCTGGAACCCACCATTGGACGAGCCCATCTACTCAAGACAGCCACGCCCGTGAGCCACCACCAGCCACACCGCGCACTTCTGGCCATCGCCACTCCTACCGAACGCGCCACCATCGACGAGCCCATCTACTCGCCTGCGCCACGCTTCCTCGAGCCCCAGACCAGCCAGCCATCGCCACCGCTACACGCCACCGCTCTAACGCCACCACGGCGAGTCCATCTACTCGCGATTGCGCCATCGCCCGTGAGTCGTAATTCAACCCGCCACATTTTCGCCACTCCCGCTAGAAATCCACCACACACAGCCAAGATCCGCAGCCCACTTCCGATCGAGCCTTCCCCTCAGCTCATATGGACGAGCTCCCGCCAAAGAATTCACCCGGCTGCCTTCCCACCGCCACTGGACGGGTCGCTACCCAACTATTCACATCGACGAGCCTCTTCCCATCATTTACTTAGATGAGCTCAGCTTCAACCGTCCTCTCCTTCCGACGAGCTCCTTCCTCTCGCCCACTCGGACGAGCTCTACTCAATCCATTATCTTCGTCCACGCAGCCTCTTCCCAAATTCAGCACGGACGCAGCCTCCCCTTCAATTGTCCACTCATGCTTCCTTCCTCTCGCTCACAGATTCCAGCCTCTGGTAGCAATTCACTCCATCTGTTTCCATCAGCTTACTGGACGGGCTTTTCTATCTAACTATTCACATTGACGCAGCTCTTTCCCAATTAGCGACGGACGATCTTCGCTTCAACCGCCCACTCGACGCAGTTCTTCGCCCACCTGGACGCAGCTTCATTCCGTACTATTCACATCGACGCAGTTCTTCCCATCATCGCCATTTCCGGACGTAGTCTCGCTCAACCGTCCACTCCGACGAGCTTTTTCCCGCCCACTGATGAGCGCCATTCCACTATCCACATTTTCGACGAGCCTTCCCATCGCTTTACGGACGAGTTCCCGCTCAACCGCTCACTCTTACAAGCTCTTCCTCTCACTCACTCCTGACGAAAGCTCTACTCCAACCATTCGCTCCGACGAGCCTCTTCCCATCGCCGCCTGACGGGCCTCTACCTAACTATTCCATCCGACGAGCTCTTCCATCGGCTTACTTGGACGGCTCTACCAATGTCACCACTCGACGCAGCCTCTTCCTCTCAATTCATGGACGCAGCTCCTTCGCCAAAGAACTCCACATCGGTCAGCCTATTCCCATCGGGCTTTACTGGACGAGCCTCTCAACTGTCTAATTTTGACGAGCCTCTTCCTCTCGCCCACTTTGACGAGCTCTATTCCACTATTCACATTGACGAGCTATTCCTAATGCTTCACCCTGATCGAGCTTACTCAAAGAATTCATCATCAGCCTTCCCATCAGCTTTACTTGATGAGTCTTATTTAACTCGTTTCGCTCCGACGAAGCCTTCTTCCTTAGTTCATGGACAGCCCCGCCACCCATCCACATCGACGAGCCTCTACCCAATCTCCACCATTGACGACCTCAAATGGCCAAACAGGATCGGCACCAAGGAACACACAAATAACCTATGCCAGACAAACACGAAGGCTGTGAGGCTCCACCTGACGAGCTCCACCCCATAATCGACCGCACAACTTGTGAACCGCCGCCTGAGCAAAATAGAAAATGAGCTTCCAATGATCATGACGAGTCATTGCTCGCACTCAATTGTTGTCTAAGGAGAAAAGTAAAAATATCCTGAGAACAAATCTTTAAAAATGAGATTTATTAAAAGGAGGCTACATAGGCCCTGCAGCCCCAAAAGCCCACAAAAGAAACAGTGGGATAAAAAAAAAAAAAAAATATATATATATATATATATATATATATATATATATATATATATATATATATATATATATATATAAGTTTAAGATCAAGTAAAATGTAGATGAGCATAGAGCTCGCACGCCAGCAGGAGGAGCGGACGACGAAGATGGGGAATGGGCCGAGGGAGTACCAAAGATTTTAGGAATAGTTCAGAGAAAGAGATCCCTTCGCCTTCGTCAGCTTCGGGAGGCCAAAGCTGTCCAAGATTCGAGCAATGCTGCGAAATGTAGCCTTCATGCTTGAAAAGCGAGCCAACTGGGAGGCCCACCGAGCACTAGCTTAACCTTCATCGGTCTAATAAACCCCATCTCTCTGAAAGCAACCAAACTAACCCGCCGATGTAAAGATCTGGCGCAAAAGAATCAAGGCACCTCATTCAAATTCAGTTCGCTTAAGTTTCATAGCTGGAGGACGACGCATTTAATAAATCTAGTGCAGCATCTTTGACCTCGGAAGCTTCCAAATGGCGGGCCACTTCAGTTGTGTTTTATCCTTTAGATCACTATCAATAAGGCTAGAAATGAATATCACTAAGATCCCAGTCACTGATGTGATGAGTCTTCTCCCTAACCATATCTAAGCTCACACTAGCAAAGACTTAAATTTCCTCTCGGTCTCAATTCAACCATTTTGTGCGGCCGAGCCGCATCCCGAACCTCCCGGGCTCGCCTGGTCGTCGCTGGGCTACTTTTGACCCATCTTCTCTACTTTCGCCCGAGCGAGCCGGGTATGTTTAGACGACGGCCGCTCCACTTCTTCATTCATTACGCCGCCCCGCCGCCTACTCTGGGCCCCGCCCGTGACGTGAGAGAGCTCGCCGCCTCGCTTATAACCGGCAATTTCACATGCTTTTCATCTGGCTGGGCCTTTTTCGCCAGCCCTTCAAAATGAGTGGCTACCCGACATCAAACATAGTTAACGCCCAACACTAATCAGACGGGAGGCACGATTGGAAATCCACTGGAGCGCAACCCCCAGCGGATACAAAGCCAGAGCCTCGCTATCAGTAACGCTACCTCTTCAAGGCCGTAA
This sequence comes from Tetrastigma voinierianum, assembly GCA_016808115.1. NCBI lineage: Eukaryota > Viridiplantae > Streptophyta > Magnoliopsida > Vitales > Vitaceae > Tetrastigma > Tetrastigma voinierianum. Next base: position 149,405 of record JAEQBH010001818.1, read on the forward strand.
TCTCGAGGATGGATGAGACTTGCGTCGCGAGCCTTCGCATTAGAGACAAAGAGTCCATGTTTTCGCTCAACTTTGGTTTCGCTTTCTTCTTCAGTCACGCCTTCGATGAGGTAGACGGTATTCTCCGGGCGATTCTGCATCTAAGATAGGCATAGCCGCCAACGGCTGCTCGACGGCCGCACCCAAGAGACTTTTTGCCTCTATGAAAGGATTAGAAGGAGGTGGGGGGCTCAAAACCACTGGAGCTTCGCCTAAAGGCGACGGCGCCCGCTTCGATTCCTCGGGGCAGAGGCCGGAGACGCCCTGCTGGAACTCAGCCTGAATCCGCCTGGGCCCTCGCAGAGCTTGATTTTTCCTTCAAGATCCGGCTTCAGGCATCACCCCAAATGAGCCAAAATCTCTCCCTGCAGAGGGCGCAGTAGCTTCCAATGCAAGTGGGAGACTCCAAGGTGGAAGGATGGCGCCTGGGCAGAGGAAATGCAGTCAAATGATGGGCCAGAAATGTCCGACTTTGACAACTCCGATATGACGAAAGGTGACATCGCACCAACGCCGTAGTTTAGTGACATTTTCAACGCTAAGGTCAAGACGAGCACCTGGGAAATATGAAGATAATATAAAATCGTAACATTCAATTTTAGATGTTCATACTGTCAGTAAATACTCATCGAAGATTATCAGGCATCGCCGCCGGAACACCTGCAGTATCGTCTTGTCAAGGATTATATTCCCACAAACCGATGACAAAGAAATAAAGGCCCTTCCATGACCTATGCGAAGAAGGAACAGAGATCACCAGAGAGCCTGAACGTCTCAAGAAATAAAGGGGAAGCCCTGGTCCCTGGATTGAAAGATGAGGAGTAGAGCCACATCTAGGGACGCTGGAACCCTTTGTCCCCAAAAAGGCCAATAGGGGCCCACCAAAAATGCCCCAACCATCGGGAGCGAGCCAAAGGACAAACGTTGAAATCAGCAGAACTCTCTTTCAAAGGATGTGGCGGAAAACGAAGACCATTGTCAAAAGCGACCTCAAAGAAACATACCATCCCAGGCACGGAGGCTACATAAAAAGTCAGGACGTCAGGAGTCCATACTCCTGACGCTAGGGGAGGCTGAGAACGCTCGCAAAGGTAAATGATACGAAGGACCGAATTTTGCTAGTCCTACATTCACAAAGATGGACGTGCGCGCATGGAGGTAACTGACCCCCAGATATTTAATTAGGTCGCATTTTCCTTTATCCTTATTCAAAGGAAGAGAAGGCCCTGTGATGCTTCGAGGTTCGAATTGCTACCAACGGCCGGAGCATCCTTTAACCCGTCCGTGAACCGGCAACAGCTGAAGAGTCACGCTAACACGCAAAGAAGAAGAACGCATCAACTCCATGATGAAAGCGAACAAAGAAAAACGTAAATCTGTATTAATCAACCCTAGCGCCACGTAATTCACAAAAATAAATACAAAGAGATAGAGACGCAGTGGACCCAGGAATAGGACAGAAGAAGTCAGCCCAGGAAAAACACCAGAAAAAGATCCTACACAAAAGGGGCATCGAAAGCCTGTGAGAAACAAGATCACTAAAATAAAAAGAGGATGCAGGACCAGAGGAACCTAAAGACAGAGAGTAATGTGAAAGAAACTAAGGGGAACCGAGGGGGAAGGAAATAAGCGAAACCCAAAGAACGGCCATTATCACGCACATGTGAAGGCGACAGCCTTAATGCAGTCTGCCTGCTTGGGACACGTGGAACAGCAATCGCTGTTAGTGAAAGACCACAAACCCTTGCCCACGCAATCCGTACACAAGGGCTGGGGGGCAACTGATGGGGATAAAGAAATGGGCCCAATATCCCACTCGCCAAGCCCAAGGGAATGGTGGGCTCCATGCAAAACCCAGCCCATATCGCCTGGGGCAGCGCCCATTAAGCAGTCTGCATCGAGCACCGATAAATTGAGGTCCATACTTCCAAATGCACCAACCATATTTTTCCAATACGTAAATATCAGAATATTCCTTAAACGATATATTACCCATCCAACCAAATCCCATAAAAAGGAAAGAAAGAATAATGGATCACCGCCAGTTGGACATCCCCCAATAAGGAAAGAAGACTATCACAAGTAAACTGCTTTTTCTATATCCTGTACCAAATCCGATATGGACTAAAATAAGAAATATCCCATCCAATGGGAAGGACTCCTAATTACCATCCAACTGGTTGAACATCTACTATAAATGGCCAAATTCCCATCGGTGAAGGTACGCCACACTTCATACACATCTCTTACACGCACTCTTAGACGCCAATAAACACCTAAGCAAATTTCTTTTCTCGTGAAGAAACTGACTCTAGGTGATCTGAGCGGCACGCCAAGCCCCGTCGAATCCCTTTCTTCTTGATTTTGCAGAGGAGTATCGATCCAGGAGCCCGCACCAAAGACGATCCCGCCTGTACCCTGCACGTGTGATCCAAAGCTCACAGATCCCAAATTTCACAAAGAATCGTGGGTCTGGGTCTCTAAATGACCCTACACGCTCCAGCCTAGCTCCATGGAAAAGCATCATCAAGTTATAAAAAAAGTTAAAAAAACAAACTGTCTAAAGAGTGAAAGAAAATTTCTTTAAAAAAAAAAACAAACAAATGCCATCTGAATTTCTCCATGGGCTTAGCTTCATTTGCCATTCTCGAAAATCGGCGTTTAATTAATTGTGAGCGGGCAAATGAATCTGATTAAGAACTCCATCAATTTGATATTTTTGCCGTGACTCTACCTATATTACACTTTTTAATCCATTTTACTATATTTAGGTTCATTAAACATTACAATGAGTAGAAACTTATGTAAAGACGTAGATTTTTAAAGATATATAAATTTTTTTGTCACTGTGTCATCCCAATTTCCATAAGCAAGTGGTGGGGTCCATCCCCATTAAGAAGGTTGCTATAGTAGCCATTTTCTACAACCATGCGGCTTAGAAAGAAAATTGGTGTTTCTTCACCGCCATGCCACATATGGTTGAGTAATATTAAACCGTTCTCTTTGCCAATGGAAACTGTTTTTGTTTCCACCAATCAAATCCTTCCTCTGCTTAAAACATTCGCCTAAATAAAGATTGAAGCAATAGTAGGAAGAGGTGCGAGGCAAAGCAATAGAAAGAGAAGAAGATCATCTTTCTTCAACCATAGAGAGTTGAAAAGGTGTGAAAGAATGGGCACAAGCAACTGTGGAGAGGGTAAGAAAGATAGTACTCTATAAAGTGAGTGGGCCAGAGTGTAAAATCGAAAATTGAGCATCCGGTGTGTGAGCATCTTGTGCCAGACATGTCATAGTGGATTATTTTCGAATTTGCCCCGTGGAGGCTTCCCATTCGAGGTCTTACCATTTATATCGGCAGTGTCATTATCTTCCTTTCGCTCCTTTAAGATTGGCGAAATGCATCCATCTACATCTTTCATTTCCCCAAGGCCGTATAGCCACCCACCTGCTACTTTTATTATGTGGATTGGCTCCAAATTCTCCCCAACCGCTATTTATATTTCAGGATTTAGCCACTTAACTATTGTTTAATTTTCAAGGTCGGTATTGCCACCCAATTGTCAGTTATCCTAATAGATTGGCCACGCCCAATTGCTAACATTTACAAAGGATTGGGCAAAGCCACCCAAATATTACTTGTTATACATTCCACAGGTCACCCATAATCCCAAACAACTCGGCATCGCAGCGTGGTTCAAGTTTGGGTGGGACTGGGCAATGTAAAGTTATTCAGTCCCAAGGTTTAAATGACAAAGAACAAATTATTCATAGCTAATATGATGGAGGCCTCTTTAATTGTAAGGATTTATATGATCCGCATGAGAGATAATGCCAAAACCATGACATCGTGATGCTGATTGGAAGAAGTTAAAGAAGAAAACATTGGGTGTCATTCACCAGTGGGTGGACATCAGTCTCTACAATCATAAGTTACAAAGAGATTCCTGCACTCTCTTAAAGAACTTGGAAACATATGAGACAAAGAACCACAAGTAAGGATTTTCTTTTGCGCGAAGCCGGCGAATCGTAGCTCGTGGAAGGCCAAATCAATTGGCCGAGCATTTGAAATCGACTGCAGCACGCTGCGTGTCTTCCATGATGAGACCCGAGCATGCTTGCTATCACTCATTACCGTATAGTTGGAAACACTCATTGGTATCTTCCGGGAAATTCAAACCTTAGAAGGAAGTGTCAAAGACACTATGTATCATAAAGAAATGATCCAATGAAGAAATTCTCAGAAACCCAGAAAATTAGTAATTTTCTGCAGAAATGGCAAAATAATAATAATAATATCAATTACCGTAATGGTCTGTGTGAAGCCTAGAAAATTCTCTATATCTCGGATGACAAAACGAACAGTGTCGTTGGATTCATCTCACGAAATCCAATAACCCAAAAAGTTTCAATGACCAGACAATGGAATATTTACATTTTCCAATATAGTCGCCAGCGACTCGGAAATGAGATTTTTACGAAAATCTTAGAAGTCAGGAAATGACTTAAGCTAAGTTCAATTAAAATAAATTGAACTGAAAAGAAATAAATTATTTCAGGGTAGAAACGGACCCGAATGAGTGATGGACACATGGCGCAATGTGAGCCATGTGTCCAAATTAAAAAAAAAATGGAAGTCAAAAGGAAAGCAAATTTCTGTGAGACGAACTGCATGGAGAGGAGTAAAGAGAGAGAGAGAGGAAAGAAAAAAAAGGTTTTACTTTTAAGTTCTACTTGAAATCTGACAGAGGGTTTTCACCCAAATAAAGGTTAAGTTGATCCACGATCGCAAGCCACGTGTGGTACCAAATCTCGGGAGTTTCGCCAAACCCACAGGCAGTGGGAATTTTCCTAATTGAGTTATTTAATCCTCTAAAGACCCATTTAATGGCTTGCTTTAGATGGCCATGAGAGGCCGTAAATTTCATTTCCCAAATTTTGGACCGTATGCAGAATTTTTAGGAATCTCTTGGGACTATTTTCAAAAACAAATTCAGCTGGGAATTTTTAGAATTGTTTTGACAAATCGCTGAATTGGGATAGTTTTCTGTCAATTTGATAGGATTTCAAATAGTTTTGTTAAATCCCGAACCGTGCTGAGATTTGGCTTAATTCGGACCGGTTGGGCTCCTGGCTTTATTGAAGTTTTTCAGATCATCAGAATTTATTACGAAATGGAACCCAAAATGGTTCATGGGCCGGAAGGGATCCGAGAGGTACTTTTGTTTATGGGTCCGAAGATTTAGCCATTTTTGTGTGTTATTATTGGAAAATAAATAAATATAGTTGTGTAAAACTGTTATGTGCTTGTGTGGGATGTATTAGTATGGAAATGATAGATGAAATGAAAATTATAAGGGTAGAAAGAGTATCCGGAATGTATAAATGTCAGCATAGAAAGATGACATAGCAGCATGAAATGTGTTGTTGATCAGATTTCATATGCCCGACACATCTCACGAAATGGGTGTATGTGTTATTATTCACTATTCTTGGGTGAATGGTGAGCCTTAAATGTGGGACAAACTTCCAAAATCGAGACTCAATAAATTGTGTAAAACAATAATAAACCAACCAATGGTCTAAAGCGGTAAGCAAGATGGGGTAGATCCCGCAGGTGAAAGACCCAAATTTTATTCGGTTATATGCTTCCGTGATGTAAGTCTGCAAAGGCTCAAGTCATGTAAGCTTCTTCATGCTGACCCTAAATTTCCAAATCTACGTAAAACACACGGATTTGATAAATTAAATCGAGGGCTATCGAAATGGGCTAAGTCATTGGGCAAACACTAAGGACTAGTTTTTGGAGCATTCTGCAAGCATAGTGAGGGAGCCGCCTCGACTCAGGGTCAGGTATGGTGAGTCCCATCTCATGCATTTATCACCAACATTCCATATAGGATCAGACATTTATTATTTATATGGAATATGATTTGATAGTTTTATATATGTGCTATCAGATGTATTTAGGTGGGGAGAAAGCCCTTGTAAAAATTTCTACTAGCCATTGCCCAACTTATCGGGACCCCCTTTGGCACAGGGGCAGTGGAGACTGCGCCCGATAGAGGCCAAATAGATTATGAAGGACAATATGGGTGTATCTTACATTAATTCTTGCAAAAGATTGTATAAAAGAATTGTAATTAAATTCCTTTTGGGACTATTGGGTCTAAATAGTCAAGTGTAAATTAAGGTAAAGAGGGTCGGGACTCTGAATTTCTCTTACGAGTTGTAATTAAGTGTTTTACTTTCATATTTTAGATTAAAATGTGAAATGGATGGATCCGGGAGAAGGATGTGCATTGAGGTGGTTTGTTCAGCTTTTCTATATAGACTAAAACTCCTCAAAATAAATACAGCTACAAGATCCTTACAATTCTTATACCCATGTCACGTTGACAATTTGGGCTTAAGCAAAATAATTTTCTCTAATTTTCGTGATTTAAAAAATAAGGGTTCAATCTATGGCACTGCAAGTACAGGCCATACAAGTAGTAAATCTGAAATGTAAGTCCATCATTCCCACAGTAGATTGATAGCGTAATTATTAAAATAACTACCCCAACTATCGAAATTCCAGTTACCATTTTGACCTCGAACTCATTGTGAAAGCCGATCAAAACTACAAAATTAAAATCTATACTAACGAATATTCTCAAATTAAACCAAACAGCAAATGCATCTAAAAAATAAATTGTACATAAAGAAATGGATTGGAATCGGCCATCAGGAGAAACGAAACCATCAATGAAATACAAATGGAAACAAACTAATCCTGTTAATTCATATCCCTTTACTTTGTCTTCTATATGGATCTTATTTTTGGTCCAAGATTTCCTAATTATCGAATTGATTTCTCCCTTTTTCACCGATTTAACATCTCTTGCTTTCTCGAATACACAAAAGATCAAACCAGCTACTTCCGTATCTCCAACATTCTCTGTGCAAGATCTCGGTATTTTTCTTTTCAATACTTCACATCCATTTCCCGTTGATAGCAGAACTTTTTTGCTTACCTCGTGGATTTTCGCAAAAACTTCTACTACTTAATTATGGTCATCCTTTAAGACGATAGCTATCCTTTCCCTTTGATTAGACTTGGAGCTTAATACGGGATTAAAATTATCCTTAGATTAAGGTAAGAACTCTCATCGATTTATATTGTTGGGGTCACACCCCTCCAACTTCAATTATGAGCGAATGGGAGATTTATCAAAATGAACTCTCAGAGCTCAGCAATTCGACAATGGTAGTCGAACATACCCAGAAAAGAATGCTCCCAACTCTCAAGAATCTCCGTCAGGTCACTTCAGAGGCATCCTGATATCGTAGTAAGATACATTCCCAACTGGTACTAGGTACTACTATTGGGGAACTTATCCATTAAAAACGACCGGTTTGGCAAAAACTAAACCCAAATTAATTTCCATAAATGTAAGTGGGAAAGATCAGAATTAAATGTAAATCAATCCAACTGAGTCACAGCTCGACATCGATTGCGAATTAAGAAATGGAAATGCCGATCACGACCACCACTATAATTGCAAGTTTAAATCGAGAAGTTGTTAAATTTTAAATTTGGTCTAGATTTGCTAAATTCCAGCAAGAATAATCAAGAAAAATAACAAAGACTAACAATCCATTTACTGCCTTCGCATAAAACAGATTCAAAAATCAGAAAATAAAACTAAAAAGATTAAAATAAATCTACTCTATATACATTGAGTTCCTTCTTTCCTTTTGGCCGGGTGCGGCATGAGAAACCGCATTTATTCGAAGCTCTCTACGAGCATCAGAAGAATCTGGAAACTGACCCCAAAATACCCGGTGGAAATCCAAAAAAAAAAAAAGCCCAACCTAATCGTTTATGTCGCGACCTTCAATTTGATGTCGACATGGAATGCTCTTTGATGGCTCATTATCACCGCGACATCTTCCTTTTCGTTGCAAACTGTTTATCTTTTCAAACAAATTTGATTAGTGGTCGCGACATCGGCGAAGGTCGCGACATCTTTGTCTGGGTTCCTTCAAAGTATTGATAGTCGCGACTTCGAATGATCGCGACATCATTGTCTTCCTATTCTTCCGCCAGCTTGTGTTGCGGTTACATCATTTTTGTGTCATGTACTACCTTGATAGTCAGATGCGATGACTCATGTTGCGACTTTGATTCCTAGGTCGCCATTGTGTTGGTGGTCTCCTTGTCTTCATAACTTTCACTTGGGCGCCGTGACCTCATGCAGGAGCGTCGCGAATTCCTTTGTCGGCAGTCTATCTTCTTCGTGCCATGCACTCCTCAAAGACGTTGCAACTGGGACATTTCTCTCTCTTTCCAACTATTTTTCCGTGTCGTGACATCAAGGTGATAGCCATGACATCCTTTTCTTACATCAGCCTTTCTTTTAGGTCATGACTCCGAATGAGGGCTGGGCGAAAGATCATTTCTCTTTTCTTTGTCAAGACTTCCAGTTCCTGTTTTCATAGTCATGATCAAAGACATCATATAGCATCGCGAATTTCCAATTTGACTCTTTAATTAAAACTAGCTGCACTTCTAATTTGTAAAGACCTCAGAGCTTCCATAGACAGATCCTTGTCGCCGACCCCAGAAAGCAGGTCGCCGAAGATCATTTATCTCCAGTCACGAAGATCAAAGTGATGTCGTATTAAATTCCTTCATTTATTTGTTTGAGTCCTCACCCATCGCCTTCGTGGTCGCAAACTCCTTTCGCTCACGATTTCACTTGTCAAGTTTCAGCTTTCTTATTTAAATCCAAATTTATTGATACGCCGTGACTTGGAAATTACGGAAATCGCACTTCCCGTCGCGACCTCACCGCCGTGACCCCACCGCTTAGGGGATGATTTCTTCGATTTGCTAAATTTGATTTTCACCAGATTTTCCGCAGAAATCGAATTTGGAGTCAATTATCACTTTTCAAAACAATTCATCATTATTCTCATAATAAATTTTAAAATGGATTAAAATCTAGTCAGAGTTTTTGACCCAAATTCCCCCAAACTTAAAATTTTGTCATTCCTGCCAAAGAAGAGAAAGAAATTGTTTGTCCTCAAACAAATGTTTAGAAAAAAATTTTAAGGACATTTTTCCGATCTGCACTACGCTTCCCATTCCAATCTTTTTGGAACCGGAATTAAGAGATACCAACATTATTTTTAAATTTCGCTTTGATGCAAGAACAAGACATGGTATAATTCTAACACAAAATTTCGATAAACTAATGTATTTAAATAGCTTTATTTACAAGTCTTGTTCTGTGTGTGTGCAAATATCAACTTTTCATCTTCATGTTGAATCGAAGAATCTTCTGGGAGTTTTCTAGACTGCTTGTCAAAGTCCCATAGGCTTGTTTTTTATTGATCTCCACTAATGTAGGTAAATTCAAATCCTCTTCAAAATCAATGAGGTCTTTAGCTTGTGTTGCCGGGCGAGGTATCGGGGGTAGAAATGGAAAATTTAAAGGTACTACCCAGCTTCCATCTTTTCCTCCATTACTAGTCAACTTCCACCCTTTTTTCCTTGTTCTTTCTGCCTCCCAATCTAGCCTGATTCATCACTTTTGAATCTTCTTTCATGGAATTTCCACCTCCATATGTATTTGATTCGTATCTTCTTTGTCTCAAACTCCTTTGCTTTTATTTTCTGCAAGATTCGAATAGTGCAATGTTTTGGTCTTCTTAGGCTTTCTATTAATTAGAGAACTTCAAGCTAGCAACTCCCATACCAGCCAAAAGATGAAAAGAAAAGAAAAACAATTCTACGAAATGAATTAGTTTAAGTGGAAGAGCTGGTATTAAATCTTATTCTTTCTAGGCTTCACTAAATCTCAGCTTGGCTTCTTCCAAACTCCTCTATATTTAATACACAAAATCTTGAAATATTTAGTCTCCAAACTTAGTTTTTTATACTAAACCTTTCCGAACTCGAAACTCTGATAATCTGGGCTCCTTCCTGTATACAATGATTTTGGTGGTTAGTGAATTTCCACTTCTTCACTCACGCGATTAAGAATATAATGTATTGGCCCAAACTAAGGAACTAGAGAATATATGCAAGCATTTGAGGTGAGCTGAAAGCCTGGGTCACTAAGGATGGCCTTTAACATTTCTTACTACTGCCACCCAGGATTTGCTCTGAATAAATAATCAAACAAGTCTATAATTCATGAACTCCTAGTTCCGACTCTGCATGTCCCTAATTCCCGCCAAAGTCAGTGGGTTTATTGAACCATGTATTATTTGGGGACTTGGGTATTGATAATCGCTTACTTGCATTATTCTTAACTACATTTTATTCATCAAACAATAAACCCAATTAACATGCAAACTAAACTGAATCAAAAGAATGTAGTAAAGAATTCCTAATTTCAGCTTGAATGATTCAAAGCCCCGATTTTTTCAAATTTCATTTTATATAAGTCAGAATGATGATTTGATCTCCTAAAAACATAAAAAGAAAGCCAGACAGCTGCAAAGTTTCAAAATTTCAGATCATGAAGACTTCAATTTGGTGTCAAATATAATTTTATCCAAAGACTTCAAAACATTTTGATATCATATAACTAGCTACAAATAAATTATAATAAATCAAGAAACCCCATTTTCTGACGAAATTCTAGTGATCTCTCTAGCGGCGCTTCCTGCCTGGGGGAACACTGGTCGTACCTGACTTGAGTCGTGAGGATTCTGCTTGCGAAGGTCGCTCAACAAATTCGGAGCCTTTCTCCCTTTTTCTGAGCTCCGGCTGATAGGTCTTAATTGAACCTTCTTCTTCCACCCCTTCCCATCAACCACCTCTTGATTACACAAACATTTTATGGAAACAAAGAAACGGAATTAGCTTATTTCTCCACTCCATTCATTCCATATAAACTGTGGTTCGCAACCTGCTGGCCCTTCTTTCCGCCTTCCTTTCCACATTTTCGCGTATTTTTCCTTTTGTCTTCTCTCTAACTTTTATAGTGAATTGCATTTCAGAATTTACAAGGCCATTTATTATTTTCTTAAATTTACGATAAATGGGATTAAAATGAGGTTCCTCTTGGAATTTATGCCTTCCGACATTTCCAACCGAGATTTTGGCCTTTTCTTGAGAATTTTGACTGCTTTTTTCTCAATTTATTAACTTTGTCATATTCTCCTCGAAACCGAGCATACTAAACAACTGTCTAATCAAGAAATGAATTTCGCTTTCAAGATTAATAAACCATTTATTTTAACAAAATTTTGAAATGAATGTTGCAAAATGAAGGTGTGGCTTAGAAATTGTAGTTTAGGTGGATTTTGAAATGAGAATAGATAAGTCAGGCTTTAATCATGACAGACTTCCTGGAGTCAATAAGACATTCATTATCAGCTACCACTAATGCTTTTTCAAATGACTTTATTATGTCTAATGAATTCTGTCACGACTTAATGCATGTCGTGGACCTAAAATTTAGGTCAAATGCATAGGAAAATTATGTTGCAATCCTAAAAAATTGTTCTTCCCTCTTTATTTCGGTTGCAGGACCCCAATTTCCAATATTTTGGACTTACTTTTCACTTTTATTCTTCCACATCCAGCACTCCTTAGCTGCCACTTTTGGAATTAATGTTGAGAACCCAAAACAAAAACACTCAATTTCACACTTCAACATTTTCACTCATTCAAAACAAACAACTACAACCTAACTCCATCTCAGATTGCGCAAAATTCTAGAACTTTACTATGTCATATTCATCAGTTTAAGCATCAAAACAAGATAAAATTCCCAAACTTTCAACTGTTATATCAAAGATAAATTTAAAAAATTCAAATCAAGAAGAAGAAGAACCGCCTCTTGGTCTCTTAGGCTGACAAATTTGATTCGGGCGTTTCCTTTTTTGCTTAATCTTTCTGCGTCCAGAAAATGTTTGCACTAATTTTTCCAATCAAAAATTATTAGTAAAATCATAATAAGAATAAAATACGTAAATTGTAAACTATAACAAGAAAATTAAATCAAACTGATGGATTGGCTTCCAAAGTCGCTCCATTTTTAGTCTTTAATGGACTTTCACAGCCATTGTCTCTGCTTTCTTCCAATTCTTCATTCAAAACTATGTGGTTTATCTTCCAATTATTTCCTAAGATAATGCTTTAATCTTCCGACCATTAACTTGAAACTCTCATGATTGTCTTTCTAAGTGTCATCGCCCCAAATTGTGTGTGCTTGATAATTAATCGTAAATGGTCCACCATTCGACTTCAGGCTCTATGGAAGAGTCTTAACTTCGGAATCAATAACAAGACCCGACTTCCTTTCGCCTTGAATTCCTCCCAAAATTGCTGATCATGCCATTTTTTGTTTTGTCCTTGTAGATTCCGGCACATTACAGGCTTCATTCCCTCAACTTTCCAATCTATTTAACTTGAGTAAACCTATCTTTCTTTAGCTGAAATCAAAATTAAGCTTTCATGGCCCGTTATAGCTTTATATTCTAGCTCAAGAGGTAGGTGATAAGGTTTTCCAAAGACAAGTCCAGAGGGGAGACCTAATGGGAGTTTTAAAAGCTCACTCAGAGCGCCCATAGCAAGGCATCATCAAGCTTCCAAAGACCAATCTCTCCGCTGTAACTTACGCCTGCACTTTATTTCGTGAAATTTCGGGGCCACCATTTGTTTTTCGATGATGATAAGCCAAGCTCATAAATGTGTTTGATAATTATATCTGCCTGCGAGTTTGTCACAAACACCTTATTTGCAAATGGTCGCATCACTAATTATAGTCTCCGTGTCCCAAATCGGAATATTTCAGAAACCCCAAGAATCAGATTACCGCATCATTCTTTCGACATGTCGCTTCTACCCATTTTGGATACATAATCCACAGCTAGAGTATGTATATATTTCAAATGAAATCGGAAAAGGTCCCAGCAAAATCCATTCCCATACATCAAATAACTACACCACCAGATACTCTGCAGTATCTCGCGCCTTTACCGATGTTTCATCTTTTCGCATTGGATCAACTACCCATTCAAAACAGTCTTAAAAATCGTAGGCCAAACTCGACCGGGAGAATTCTTTGGGGTTGTTTATCCTCGTTGTAAAGTGTCTCCATAAGGTGATGCAAGGACATTCTTTAAAATCTTGCTTTGTCCACCTTCTCCGTACACATCTCCTTATAATCATATCATCCTTTAAACAATAAACTGATTCATCCCGTATGTAGTACTCACGTCATCCTAGCTTTTTTTCGTTGGCAGCTGGGAATTCTGCAGAGAATTTCCAACAAGCTAAGAAATTCAATATCAAGATACCCAAGGTGATCGGAGGACAGCAAAGAATCAGTTTCATCCGGAAAATTTTCTCACATTTCTCTTCTCTTCTCAGACAAAGGGTTTTCTACTTCTTGACAAGGATCAGCCATCACATTGTCACTACCTCTTCTTGTCTTTTATTTCAAATCAAATTCCGTAAATAATAGCAACTCCACCGATCAATCTGCTTTCGCTTTCTTATTGTCATTAGATATTTAATTGACGTGCATGACTAGTGTGTGTATAGTCAAATACGGGATCCCAAAATGTATGGCCTGAATTCACATGCGAATACTTCATACAAAGATTCCTTTTCAGAGTAGAGTAATTTTCTTTGTGTCTACTTAAAGGTTTGCCAAATATAGTAGATGGCCTTGGAACACTTTTTTTCATCTTTCTTCCAATACATCTCTATTGGCAAAATCACGGCATCACACATGATTTCAAATTTCGCTCCAACTGCCGGCCGCGACGGGAGCTTCAAACGAACTGATTTGATTCTTTCAAATGCTAGCAGGATTCATCAAAATAGGAATTTAGTATCTTTCCAATCAGATAGTGGTCTAGCAATTCTTTGAGAAATCTCCGACAAATCTTTCTATAAAATCCAAAGATGTCCTAAGAAACTTCGATTCCTGACCGTAGTGGGTAAGCATTAGGGGTTTCCTTAATTGGAAACGGCCTGGCCACTCAAGCCCCACAGCAAACCATATGCCCCAAGACAATCTCCTTCAGAATCCATAAAATGGCATTTTTTCCCACCAGAGCCACGATTCAGTTTTTGCACTTTTCGGGCATCAGCCCCTGTGTTATGTGCATTGTTCAAAACTGATCCATCAGAAAATCATCCATGAAGATCTCCATAACTTTCCGCTTAGATCGTAAAATATAGACATCATGCATTTTTGGAAAGTATCAGAAGCATTACACAAACCAAATGGCATTCTCCTAAAAGCAAAAGTACCAAATGGGCATGTAAAAGTTGTTTTCTCCTAGTCCTTCCTAATAGAAGTAAATTTGGTTATATCCAGCATCCATCAAGAAAACAAAATTGAGGTGGGTCCCGCTCTAACCTTTCTGCATCCGATCATCAAATGGTGCTGTAGCCGATCCTTTCAAGGCGTGATTCACCTTCAGAAATAATACACACCCATCCGTCACAGCTTCAGAGGAACCGCCCATTCTTTTTTCATTTCTAATCACAGTGAATCCACCTTTCTTGGAACCAAGGCGCATCGCTCTAAATGCAAGAACTATCCATTGGGAGACAGTATATATAAAACCCAGATTAAATCCATTTGCTAACTTTCTTTCATCACTGGTCTACCTTCCTTTCACGCCAATAAGTTTGCATTATCTTCCAACACATTTTCAGGCATATGCCAAATAGAGTGGGACCGATACCTTCGATCTTCAGCCGACCAAGCAATTAAGTTTTGTATTTTCTTTCAAAAATTGCCAGCAACTTCTATTCTTTCAACTTCACCAATGCACCGAGTTATGATAAATGGGTTTTCTTTCCGGTTCTAAAACTCATATTTTAAAATGACTAGGCAATTGCCATTAGCCCTTCGCACTAGTTTCCCGCCCATGAGTTTGGTCGCTTTCGCCGCTTACTTCATCTTAACCGTTTACTTATAATCGAGACCGCTTCTCGTTAAACATATCAGCGCGATTTCACCAAAGCTCTCAAGGTACTGAAATTCATCTCAATTTCATTGATAGAGTAAGAAATGATACAATCGTATCCAATTCATCATCATCGAAGGCTATTGTTTCTTACAGCCCATACAACTCCGTCGCTTCTACATTAGGATGTTCCACTTATTAATATTAAATCGTGACCGTCGATCCCCAACTCGAGGCCGCCTACCCTTTCAGACGTTTATCATAGCCCTCAAGTATAAGAAAGGTCTTCCCAAAAGAAATAAAGGAACTGTATCTTCTCCATCTGTAGTGATGATAAATAAATCCACTGAAAATGAATTTCCAACCTCGACAAGTACATCTTCTAGAATGTGCCCTCCGGTTGTTTACCGGGACCCATCATCCATCCGCAGAACGAATTGTTGTCAGTAATTTCCAAACTAAGTCTCTACCACCGATAGAGGCATCAAATTTATAATTGTTTAACCATAAAGCTTTCTTTGACCAGATTTCCTAGAGCAGGGAATGGTGTGAAACCGCACATCTTTCATCTTTGGCCGAGCTTTCACGAATGATGGCACTGCAAGAAAGCAACAAGTTAACTATAATCTCTCCTCAATCCATCTTTCTTTTCTTGCTCAGTATCTCCTTCAGAAATTTTTCATATAGAGGCATTTCCGTTGATCACCTCAAAAGAATGGGACATTTATTTCTATTTTCTTGGAAAATATCCAAGAATTTAGAAAATTGCTTCTTCTTCTTGACTCAAGTCTCTGTGGGAAATGGCACCGCAGTGTATGTTTGCATCTCTTCCTTTTTTCTGGTCATTACTTTTTAACTGTCTAATCTAATAGTTTCTTCTCCTTCGCCTCTCTTTCTCTCGCCCCGCCTTCTTCCCTCTCTCACTTGTTGCCTAAATCCTTCCCACTTCCAACCGAATTCGCCGCAGATTTTGGGTTCTTCCTGTATCACTAGGAAATAAAAATTCTCTTGCTCTCTTACATATCTGTGCACACACCCTACCAGGTCTCTAAATTTTCAGCAATTCAGTATCTCTTCTAAACATGTGTGCATCGACTCAGCTTCCAAGCCGATAGTTTCGCTTCATGAATTGTGAATAGCTCTTTGTCATTCCCTATGAACTGCAGAATTTGTTCTTTCAAATGGTTGGGCCTTCCCTCGACCCCGATATTCATTTCGCCTTCACCTCCTTGTTGTCGTTTGGAACCCCGTGGTCGCTATCCTTGTCAGAGATAAAGGTCCCCGCCTTAGGCCAATGCCCTCTCCCACCATAGAAAGGAGAAATTCTGGTCTCCTGTTACTGGATTAATAGAGTGTAAAGTGCTAGGATTTGGCTTGGAAATGATAACTTTGCCTGCTCAATGATTTAACCTCTCTCAGCACCATAAGAATTTTCTTTCTCTCATGTTAGCCAAAAGATTCCATTATTCTCTTTCCACCGTCCTATTTCCAAGAAAGGTGCATCTTTCTCATTCATTCCATCCTATGCATTATGGCATCCAACTTTGCTTCCATGGCACATCTTGCTCACCTAAGGACCCCTTTTCCTCTGTCATTTCCTTGGAAAACCCGGGATGGAGCTTTCAGACAGACATTTTGATAAATCTTCGATCGATCTCGCTTCAAAGACTTTTCGTTTGAATGCTCCACACAAAAGATGAAGCATCGAGCACAGCCCTTAGACATGTAATTACGAAGTATGATACACTATGTCCATCTGGTCTTCAAATCTATTCCATGCATCGTTACCAGCAACCTCTGAATCTTTCCTGGGGCTATATATAGCTCTACCTTCCCCTTGCTGAATACCTATTATCTCTCGTCTCAAGTGCGAGATTGGGTGAATTCGCCCAAGTAAGCTTCTACCAACCTCTTTCCCAAGCATCAAACAAAGATATGGTAACATCTAAACCATGTGGCAGCCAGGCCTCTCAAAGAAAATGGGAAGAGATGATGCAACTTTATCACCGGCCTACCATTCAACTTCACTGTATTCGCCATTTTGAGAAATCTTCCTACTATTTGGTCTTCGGATGACCAATAAACTGGGATAGTCATTGAACCATTGTAATTAAGGCTGGCTTTAGTCTAAAATTATTTGCATCCACAAAGAGGGTCAGTCTTCATCATTGTAGAATATTCTTCTCTTGAAATAGGCCTCCGTAAACTCCATCGTAGCCGCAATAGGGTCTTCGCCATCACCGCAAGGTCTTCCGTTGGCTTCAATAGCGTCTCTCATCCGCCATGGCTGCGCTTTTCTACTCTTTGTCTTTCTCTGCCTTGAGGTTCTCTCCTAATTCAGTAGTCCACTGGAATCAGCCGAATCCGCTTCCTGCATTAAAGGTTTTCCCAGAATCAAACACACTCCGACACAGGATTAGCTGTCAAACTTAAACAATTATAGTCCAAATATGGCTTAAAAAATTAGTGGTCATGTGCAGCCAACGCTTGAAAGCTATTTTGTTCTTTTCAAAATGTCCAAATTAGTATTTTTATTTGGAATATGATATTGATCTAATTAATCTTTTCAACTCGCAACTGTTTATAAAAAAACTTGTCTTCGCTTTTCTCATGCACTAAACCCCAAAATAACACAGCCTACAAGAGCCTTGCCACCCTCTTATATACCCATGTCATTGTAGCTGGATAATTTGGCTTGCTAAAAGAATTTTCTTAATTTGTGGATTTAAAAAATAAGGATTCAGTCTATGGTGCACTGCAAGGCACAGGCCATACAAGTAGCAATCCGAATGTAAGTCCATCATTCCCACAGAGATCGAGCAGTTTAAATTATTGCAACAACTACCCCAAACTACTAAAATTTCATACTATCTGACCCAACTCATTGTAGAAAGTTTTATCAAAACTACAAAAAATAAAAATCTATACTACTGAATATTCTCAAATTAAACTAAAACAGTGCTAAGACTAAAAAATAAATTAAGTAAGACAAAGAATGGATTGAATCGGCTTGATCGTGAGAAACGAAACTATCAATGAAATACAATGGAAACAAATTTAATTCCACATCTATATCTCATTTTGTCTTAAGTGTATGGATCTTATTTTTCTTGTCCAAAGATTTCAATTATTGGAATTGGATTTCTCCTTTTTTCATCAACGATTTAATATCCTTGCTTTCGAATACAAGATCAAAACCAAATACCCGTATTCCACATTCTCTTCGCAAGATTCGTATTTTTCTTTCAATACTTGCTAACACCTATTTCGCGACAGTAGAACTTTTGCTTTAATTTTCTCGTGATTTTCGCAAAACGTCTACTACTTAATTAGTGGCTCATCCTTTAGATCTATAGCTATCCTTTCCCTTTGATTAGATCTCATTGTTATGGGATTGGAATTATCCTTAGATTAAGGTGAACCTCGATTTATATTGTTAAATACACCCCTCCAACTTCAATTATAGAGCGAATGGGAGATTTATCAAATGAACTCTGCAGCTCAAAGAATTCATTAATGTAGTAGCCGAAATATACCTTAAAAGAATGCTTCTAACTCTTAGGAATCTCGGGCCTGTGGTCACGCAGAGGCATCCCGGATATCGTGCAAGACAGCATCTCCCCAACCGGTACCTAGGTGCAATTACCATTGGGAAACCCATCCATTAAAAAAACGACACCGGTTCAAGTAAAAACTAAACCCAAATTAATTCTACATAAATGTGCGTGAAAGACCAGAACTAAATAAAATCAATCCAAATGAGTCAGCGCTTTTGATTAATATCAGACGAAATTGGCAAATGGAAATGCCATCACGACCACCAATTATAATTGCAATAAAACTGGGAGAAGAAATGAATTGGGGAAATTTGTCTAGATTTCATAAATGCCAAAAGACATCAAGAAAAATAGCAAAGACTAAATAAATGCAAATACTCAGCTCAACAAATGCAGATTCAAAATCGTAAAATAAAACCAAAAGATTAAAATAGAAAATCTACTTACAATATACACTGAGTCCCTCTTCTTTCCCTTTGTCGTGTGTAAAGAAGGAGAAAACCGCTTTACTGACCAAAGCTCCTCTATTTATATTGTAAAAGAATCTGAAACTGGGCTAAATCCCCAAAATACTCCAGGTGGAAATCCAAAAAAAAAAAAAAAGAAAAGCCCAACCCACTATTCTCGTCACACTTCAATTTGATCGCATGGGAATTCTTTGATGGCCCATTATTAGTCTCAATTCCTTCCTTTCAAGTTGCAAACTCTTTGTCTTTCAAACAACTTGATTAGTGGTCACAGATCGCGATACGAAGATCTTGCCTGGGTTCATTCAGTTAGTCGATAGTCATGACTTCGTAATAACGATGACAGTCGCGAAGATCATTCCTATTCTCCAGCAACTGTATTAAGACCAGCCTTTTAGGCTACGTACTACCTTGATGTTTGTTAAGGATGACCTATGTTGCAACTTTGGACCTTGTGTCGCCATTGTGTTGGTGGTCCCCTTTGTCTTCATAACTTTTCATTTAAGCGTCATGCACTTCATGGTGAGGCCGAATTCTTTGCTTTCCAAGCGTTTTTCTTCAGTGTCATGCACCTTTACGTTGCAACTGATTTCTTTTCCAACTATTTTCCAAGGTCGCGACATCAAGGTGATCAATGGCATCCTTTCTTATTATCGCCTTAGGTTGCAAACTCGAATGAGGCTGGGCGAAGATCATTTTCACAAGACTTCGGGCCCATGTCGCGACCAAAGATATCAAAGGCGTCGCGACTTCCATCTTGACCTCTTTAATAAAAACCAGTTGCCACTTTCTTTTACTTAAGCGCGTAAGACCCCTCAGACCTTCATAGACGCATCCTCGCCGGTCGCGCACCCCGCAAAGCAGGCCGGACATCATTTATTATCTCGTGTCGCGAAGACAAAGTGATAGTCGGTTAAATTTCTTCATTTATTTGTTTCCTTTGAGTCTCACCATCAGCCAGCCTTTCTTTGTCGCAACTCTCCTTTTTCGCCAATGCACTTCACGGTTCAAGTTTCAGCTTTATTCAAATCCAAATTTGATAGCCGTGGATCGCAAATTGGCCGTGAAATCAGCATCTCCCACACGACCCACTTCCAAATGGACTCTGTTAATATGTCAGTAAGTAGCCGATTTCTTCGGGATGGCTAAATTTGATTTTTCTCACCAGATTTTCCAAATTGAATTTGAGTCAATTATCACTCTTTTCGTAAACAATTCATCATTATTCTCATAATAAACTCATAAAATGGGATTAAAAATCTAATGAGTTTTGACTCATCAAAGTAGCCGAGGACCAAAGGTCCACGAAAGAATTGTGGATATAGTTATTTATCGGGATATGGATAAATGTGGACCTCTGTGTATTACTTACTTCGTTGAGACCCCGGATAGGCTAGTGGCGATATTGTGCCAGGCCGGGATAAAGCCCCAAAAAGGAGACTTTATCGATTTTGTGAAAATATGGATCCCGAGCAAATGGGACACAAATAGTAGGAGATTTCCGGGTCACCCGAACCAGAATTCCATGAGTTGACTGCCACAGGACCCCGGATTTGTGTGTCAGCAAATTCAGCTGAAGAACTTAGGCAAATAGGACATACGCCTTTGGCAAGTGAAGAATGAGGGTCACAAAGTAGAGGACCATTTGGGCATAACAAGTCAAGATGAAAATCCAAGTCTAGAGGGAAAATAAAGTGTTATCATTGTGGCAAAATAGGCTGCATAAAGAGGAAACCGTAAGATCCTGCTGCAGGAGGAGACAAGAGCAAAAAGCAAGTAAGACGTATAAAATACTATCACATAAATAAGTACCAGTTGACAATCAAAGACCTTACTTTGCAATCAACAAGAATATTGTTGTCATGTAGTAGAACAAGATGTTGGGAGTGGGTAGTGGACCCAAAGAAAGATCATACCATTGCGTCCCTGTGAATACTTCAACATACACAAAGTACGAGACTATGCACAGGAAGATGTGAAACAAAAGTACTTCCCAGATCATGAATCGTGACATTTACAAACAAGCATGAGGTACATTAACGTTGGAAAGATGCGTATTACATTTAGACTTGCCTCTAAAACCCGATTTCGTGTATATACCGAAAGCATGGATACAACCACTTTATCAATAGTAGAAATCGGAAGCTCACCAAGGATCATTGCGGTGGCATTTGAGGCGCATTATGTCATGCTCATGTACGTTTCGCTGCTGTGGTGCTGGGAGGACAACTAAATGCAGTTGATGATGATACTTCTCCAGATTTGTGGCAAAGCTAGCCATAGCATATGAGCGAGAAGGGTTACAAATCTTTGGCTAAACAATCCTCATTCCTGCGCACAATGACAAATCATCATCAAACCCTTAGCGCACTATTACTTATTCGGGAAAGCAACATAGAGTTTCCATTCTCCCAAAGAACTCCACTTGGAAAATTGGAGAAATTGGAATTAGTATAGCCCCCGATGCTTCACACTCGCGAAGAAGGTAGATTCATTAGGTGGTACAACATTGTTACTTTCATTGACAACGTCAGAGATACGTATACCTATCGCATACAAAAGGTCGTATTCCAAAGATATAAATTTCATGCCATGGTGGAGAGAGAGACGGGAAATCCTTTAAAGCACCTTCGAACAGATAATGGTGGAGAATACATCTCTAGGGAGTTCAAAGAATATTGCTCCAAGCATGGAATCAGGCACGAGAAGACGGTTTCTAGTACACCACAACACAACGGTGTTGCAGAGAGGATGAATTGGACCATTGTGGAAAAAGTAAAATGCATATTAAAATTGGTTAAACTTCCTAAGTCATTTGGGGCGAAGCTATTAACACTACAGTCTACTTGATCAAAAAATCGCCATCAGCTCCTTTGGACTTTAATATTCCTTAAAGAATTCGACAGAAAATATATGTACCATACTCACTAAGGTGTTTGATGCACATTCATGGCGTATCAAAGGAGCAAAGATCGAAGCTTGATGTGATAAAGCAACCTCGTGCAGCATCTCAACGGATAGCGGATGATGGGAGCGGCTACAAAGCAAGTGGGATCTGGGAAGCAAAGACAAATGTGGTTGGGAGACATCGTGTTTCATGAACATGAAACCATTGAAGATATGGAGAAAAATGTGAGTGGTGCAAAACTCACATATGAAGGCATTGCAGATCTGGCACCTGAACAAACTTCATTAGAAAGGGCCACTAATAAAGCAGAGAAGTCTGAATCAGAACCAGAAACGGAACTCGAAGAACCAGTCATCGAGGAGGAAGAAAGTGGTGATGATAGTGACACGTGAGGTGTTGATCAGGGGGAGCATATCCCTCCACTAGAAGAAGGACCTCAGTTAAGACGAACAACCAGAGAACACCAACCATCTACAAGGTATCCAAGTTCAGAGTATATTCTAATTTTTGATGAGGGCAAATCTAAAAGCTTCCAAGAAGGTCAGCCTCCGTTGATACATAAAGTGCGAAATTTATTGTGGTTTTAAGCCCTCAAATTTCATGTTTTGTTTTCATTATTGTGAGAATAGGAAGCTTTTGACCTTTCTACCATTTGTATGCAGTGTGCAAAGTTGGTCACAGTCCCGTACATTTTCAAAGAGTGGTTTGGTTCCAGAGAAAAATTGTAGATCATCGTTGTAGATTACAGACGCTGTTGGGAGGCCCTTAGTTCTAAATGCAAGAGGGGCAAATACTGTGGGAGTCAAAGGGTACCGGGGACATCATTAATTAACTCGGTACCGGTACCACATGCAAGGGAGAGGTGGTGCCGGTACCAAAGATAGTGGCACCCTGCATCCTGCAATACTGGGAGTACCAAAAAGGCACTTTTTGGCACCGATACCACACTAACCAGTACTCCGCACTAAAATCTTTGCAGGATTTGAGCGGAATTTCAATCTTGGTGTATGGGCATGCTCGTCTTTTGATCACCACTTCGAGATCACTAATGAGGATTGTATTTAAGCCCACTTTAGGGCAGAGTTGAGAGAGTTCGAATTCTAGGGTTTTAGCTCTAACCTTTGGAGTGTTTTCTCATATTTTTCTAGGGTTTTCATAGAGTAGAGTACTTAGTTTTCTTCTGATTATGAGTTTTTAAGCATTCGTAATCTTTCAGATGGTTTTATAACTCGGGTGTTCACGAGAGACTCGCTGATATCTCAACCTTGCCATTGAAGTGTTATTTCAATTCTATTTACTAGTAGTGTTCCAAAGAATTATGAATAAATTCTTCAAACTTTAATGGAGTTCTCAACCTCCATGATAGGTTCTAACTAAGTGGGAAACTCACCCCCTTCAAGGTAATGTTCTCAATCCCTCAGGCTTCCTGAATGGAGTCAGACGATATTGAACACTTGTGAAAATTCTCTAAAACCTTAGTTTGGCATCTTCTTGACAACATGTGAACGAGATTCTGGTACACGTTGAGCTTGATCTCAAATGCAAACTAAGAGTCCAAACAAATCGTCTGAGCAAGCATTTGATATCATTCAATTATTCTTTGTCTTACAAAAGCTTTTAAAGTTAAATCCCCCATCGAAGACTATTCATAAATGGCTTCTAGAAGAGATTGTAAGTGAGAGGTGGGTGTTACCTAGTTGGTGGTGAGAGGAAACCTAAGGATCTTATCATTTGCCCTTCTAATTTTACAATAGTTCAAGTCAATCGGTTAATAAATCAATCAATCACAACCTCTAGATTTGTTTCTAATCACACATTCATCGGTTGAATCCCTAAGGATCACCTAGGAAACCACTCCCCGGTGGAAATGACCCGTGGACTCCCACACAAAGATTATAATGCTGAGCCAACATTAGTCTTACGCCAGAAAATAATTTCAAAGACACGAAATGTATCGAAGCATTTTCGCACCGTCACGGGGAGGCGTAGCGCCTAGTTGATTCAAAGAGAGAGTTGTGGTAATTTGCAATTGCATTGCAAATCCTGGGTGACGCTCTCTACCTTTTCCTTTAATTCTTTTGTAGATAATAGAAGTGGATACCCGTCTAGTCAGTAATATCGGGTGCATGCCTACTGGGCTCGGTGACGAAAGCAACGCCGACTTGTAAGAGTTATAATTCTAAAGACAACCTCGAAGAGTCCACAGAAAAACTTTTGTTTCAAGAGAACCCTAAACCTTTAATGGAACATCTCGGGAATCAAAAAACTCTTTTTAATCCAAATGACCAAGGGTTACTTGGTAACCCACAAAGACATTATGAACCTCCACGACAAGGAGATGGTATTGCACTGCCGGCAACCCCAACGGTAGGAGGGGGAAATGTTAATTTTTAGCAAAATCAATATCGAGCTCCCCCTGCCCCTTTACCCAATGTGGAAAGAACTCTTCGGGAGATCCTGCAACCTCAAAGAACCACAACAAACTCATGTATTCGCCTACCCGAAGAGGCTAACCAATTCCTTATGAAGTTGGAGATGATTCGTCTTCTCCCTGTGTATCATGAGGGATTTTGAGGATGTTTGCAGTACTTTCCTTTCTATAGGATTGCCCCTCCATATAATTTGTATGGTTTTATTCCATTCTCTGAAGGAAAAGGCCAAATATGGTTTCACTCTCTTGCTCCCAATTCAATTTTCACTTGGGAAGACATGCGAAATGAATTTTTGAATAAATTTTTCCCTCCCGCACGTACTAATGCACTCATGCTAGCAATCCAAAACTTTTCTGAAAAAATGGGTGAACCTTTCGCTATTGTATGGGAAATATATAAGGACCTCCTCCATGCTCTCCCCCATCATGGTTTGGATGTGGACAAATTGTTGCATATTTTCACAAAGGACTGTCCCGAATAACAAACAATACATCCAAATGATGTGCGGGAGTTCTAGTGAGAAAAGCGCTTAGGGAGGCTATGACTTTTGATAAAATAGCGTAAATGCACGAACTGGGAGACTAATACCTCCTGCATTAATCGCTAAAGTGCATAATACACCTACAGGAGGAGGAATACATCACCTAAGGGAGAATGATGACCTACAAGCGAAAATAGCCAATTTAACTAGGAAGTTGGAGGCCATCGAATTGAAAAAAGTGAATGAGGTGACTGTTGTACCTAAGGTACCTTCGGTGCCTATGGGATCTGGAGTAGAGGAGTCATGCATCATTTGCGATAACCCCACTCATTCAACCATTAACTACCCTAACCTTCCTCAAGTCAAGGGAGCAATCCAGATAGAGCAAGCTAATGCTCTTAATTACCAAAGGAAGCCCTTCAATTCTCCATACTCTGAAACTTATAATCCAGGGTGGGGTAAGCACCCGAATTTTAGTTAGAGTAATGAGGGAGGCCAAAACCATTTTTCAAATAACCAACGCCAGAACTTCCAAACCCAAGGTTTTCCGAATCAAGCCCCTTAATTCCAAAATCAAGGTCCTCAAGGATCACACCTAACCAAGGGTTTGCCCCTCTTCTCAAGGGAATCAAACCAACAGTTTACTAACCTCCACATAAGAGAAGTTTGAGTGACATTGCATATTTGTCCAGGCTCAATAATCCACAAACACTGAATTTTGAACTGCCTTAAATGATGTGAGATCTCAAATCACTACGTTGACCTCTTCTATAGGAAATTTTCAACAAGAAAAAGGGAAACTCCCTTCTCAGACCATCCAAAACCCTTAAGGTCAAAATAGTGTTGGAATCTCAAGTCCAAATGATGTAACCTTTGAACATTGCAAGGCTGTCACCACTCTTCGAAGTGGAAAAACAATTGATAAAACCATTTAGCCCAAGGAATTGTCCAAAGAAACAACAAAAGATGTGCAAAATGAATCATTAAGGGATGACGGTAACCGACCGCCTCATGTTCCTAGGACAGATGTCATGGATGTCGGAGCCGTAAAAGATAAGCATTCTATGTCCCTCCTGCTCCATACCCTCATAGGTTGAGAGTTCCTAAGAAAGTGAACAATCACTCTGAAATCTACGAGTTGTTCAAACAGGTTAAGGTAAACATCCCCTTGTTGGATGTCATTAAGCAAATTCCATCATATGCCAAGTTTTTGAAAGACTTGTGCACTATGAAAAGAAAGTTAGGTGTCAACAAGGACGCATTCACGATCGGGGAATAATCCAATTCTCCTTGATTAGGAAACACCAACTCATTCCCAAAATACAAAGATCTGTGAAGTCCCACCATTTCCATAGTGGGCGGAAATTCAAATTGAGGCATGTTCTAAAGGGACTCGGGAGCGAGTGTTAACTTGCTGCCATACTTAGTATATGTTGAGCCAGGGGTTAGAGAGTTAGAACCGACTAATATCACCTTCGCCTAGCTTAATCGTAGTGTGAAAATTCCTTGTAGGGATAGTAAAGGATGTATTAAGTGGCAGACAAGTTCTACTTTCCCGTGACTTACTGTTTCGACACTCAACCTATGGTGAATCATGACCACCTCAAAGTGATTCTTGGTAGGCCATTCTTGGCCACTGCCAATGCCATCATACACTGTCGGGGAGGACTAATGACGATATCTTTTGGTAACATGACTGTTAATTTAAATATCTTCAATATATCATGAGATAGGGACGCATGAGGACATCGTGGAGGTAAATTATGATAGAATCAAGTGTAGAACTATGTAGACTGTTTTATATGAGGATCCCTTCCTGTCTTGTCTAGTAAGCCCAAGTTATGTCAAGGAGGTACCAATATCTAAATCGGATTTCTCAGATTCCCACAATTGAGCATAGGCGAGGTAATGGAGGCAAATGGGTGGGCACCCGATTTGAAAATCACACCAATTGAGACGAGTATTACCTTCTAAGAGAAACCACTAAGTTTCGAAAGGTTGAAACCCTACCATCGCATCTCTAAATATGCATTCCTAGGTAGAAGAACTTTCCTGGTAATTATATCCTCCTTTAGAGTCGATCAAGAGAATAAACTGAGATATCAGAGAACCCACAAAACTCCGCCATAGGATGACAATTGGTATGATAGAAGTGAATTGGGCCCTTGATTTGCACACACAGATTCACTTAGGAAGAGGATGTCAAACCTCTGCACAACCCCAAATGACGACAATCCACAGAAAGAAGTTGTCAAGAAAGAGGTTTTAAAACTGCTGGATGTGGGTATTATTTACCCCATCGCAAATAGCAAGTGGGTCAATCCAACCCAAGTAGTTCCTAAGAAATCTAGGGTCACTGTGGTAGCAAATGAACACAATGAGCTAATTCCTACCTCTGGCCACGCTACTACGTCGAGGGTGTGCATGGACTATAGGAAACTTAATGTTGGCACTAGGAAAGATCATTTCCTCTACCTTTGTGGATCAAATGTCGAGAGAGTCGCAGGCATGAATTTTATTGTTTTCTTGATGGGTACCGTGGTACAATCAAATTGAGATAATCTTCTAGAAGATTAAGAAGAGAAACCATCGACTCAGCCTCTTTGGTACATTTGTACTTTAGGAAAATGCCCTTCTGATTATGTAATGCACTAGGAACCTTCTAGCAGTACATGATGGGGATTTTTAGTGATATGATAGAACATATCTTTGAGATTTTCATGGATGATTTCTCTGTTTTTGGAGATTCATATGAGGGATGCCTGGAGAATTTAAGGAGTACTGGAAAGGTGTCAGGAGAAGAATTTAGTGCTGAATTGGGAGAAGTGTCACTTCATGGTGACACAAGGGATTGTGTTAGGACATATAGTGTCAAGAGACGGAATAGAGGTAGATAAAGCAAAAGTTAAGTTGATCTCCAACTTACCCACCCCTAAGTGTGTCAAGAATATACGGTCATTCTTAGGTCATGTAGGATTTTATAAGAGATTCATAGTAGATTTAACACATAGACCGTCCTTTCAGGCAATTCCGCTTGCCAAGGATGTCACCTTTGAATGGTCACAGGCATGTGAGGCGGCCTTTGATAAACTGAAAACTATGTTAGTGTCACCTCCTATCATGTGATCTCCTAATTGGGACCTTCCATTTGAGATCATGTGTGACGCTAGTGATTATGCCATAGGAGCTGTATTAGGGCAAAGGGAAGATAAAAAAGCATTTGTGATCTATTATGCCAGTAAGACTCTAGATTTTGCTCAATCCAATTACACAACTACGGAAAAAGAGTTCTCGGTCAGAATCTTCGCCTGGTAATCTGTGTCTTACATTGGTGGGGTCTCCTGGTAACCATTTTTTACTCTATCATGCAACAAGTACTCGCTTCTCTAAGTCGATATTTGCCTTCTGCTGACTAGGTGGATCTACTCTGCCAAGAATTTAACCTTAATTCACATGATAAGTAAGAGAGTCGAGAATGGTGGCCAACATCACCCGGCTCAGTTAGTTTCTCGAAGACAAATTTCCTGAGGGCTCCAATTGGCAGCTAAGACCTTCCCCGACGAGCAACTTTTTGCTCTCGTCCACGCCCATGGTATGACATAGTAAACTATCTAGCATTTATTAATTTATCCCAATAGACCTCTCAGCAAAAGAGGAAATTTTTGGTGGACATAAAAAAAAAATACTACTTTGATGATCCTACTATGAACATCGGGTCCCGACAATTGTCGAGAAGGTGTGTATCCAATGATGATCAAATTAGGTACTCACCTTCACACTCAAGCTTCTCAGGAGGGCATTTCTTACAAGAAAACATTGACAAAAATCTGCAGTTCTGCTTTTAGCTGGCCCACTTATTTAAAGATTGTTTGACTTTTTAAAACTCGTGCTCTGGGTACAACAATTAGAGGGATCACAAAACTGAACATGATGCCTCTTACTCCCTGCTTTTAATTATCGAGATCTTCGATTGCTACGGCTTAGGACTTCATAAATACCTTTCCTCATGTACCTTACATTTTATTGGTAGTTGACTATGTTTCTAAGCTGAGCAGGCCATTCCAACGAGAACTAATGACCACAAGGTTGTTTTGAAATTTTTGAAAGAACATATTTTTTCTCGCTTTGGAATGCCTCGTGCAATCATTAGTGATGGTGGGCTCCATTTTTGTAATCGACCCTTTGAAAATTTGTTAAAAAAGTATGGAGTCACACACAAAGTTTCCACGACTTACCACCCACAGACCAACAATGGGTCAACTAGCCATAGGGAGATCAAACATTTGAAAAATCGTTACTCCCAAATCGCAAGGATTGGTCGCTTCGACTAACCGATGCTCTTTAGGCCTACCGTATTGCTTTTAAGACTATTCTTGGTATTTATCCCTATAGGCTAGTTTATGGCAAGGCATGTCATCTCCTACGGAAATGGAGCACGTATATGTCAGCCATTAAAACTCTTAATTTTGATTTGGCTAAGGCAGGTAAACAAAGACTGCTGCAGATGAACGAACTTGATGAATTGAGGCGTGAATCGTATGAGAGCTCGAGAATCTACAAAGAGGCCTGCTTCTTCCAGACAAGAAATATCAAGGGAAGACCTTTGAACCTCAACAAAGGTACCGATGTACAACTCTCGCACATCTTCCGTAAACTCCGTTCTGTATGGACTGACCTTTTCACCGCCAAGGTAGTTCACCCATATACGAGTTTAGACGAGAACTAAAATGGGAAAATCTTTAAAGTCAGTGGTCAACACTTAAAGCCATTTCGAGGAATTTAACCACTAGAGAGTAGCGAGGAATCGGTGTAATCCGGGCCCACGGATGTTCCTTCACAGAATTTCCGTCCTACCCTTTTGTATATAGTTTTTCTTTTCCTTTTCTTGCATTTCTTTACACTTTATTCATTTAGTCTATATTTTCGTTTTTAATAAAGGAGAGTCCAACCCTTATGTAACCAAAGATTGGTCTTCTATAGTCCGTAGAAACTGGCTGCTGCATTGAGGGCAATGCTTATTTCCATGGTAGGGGTGGGCATACACTAGTTAGAGCCATTTAAGTGCATGCTATTTGGTTTAATTTGGTGTTCTTAAGGGGCTAAGTATGCAATTTTTTCGATTTTCGACTCTTTTGAGTATGGTAATTAACCTTCACTGTATGCAGCCGCATGACCTTATGTATGCACTCCATATAGTTTCACTGCACATACATAATAACAGGCCTGCACAAAACTTTTTTTTCATATTTGGGACCATATTGACCCAATTCTTTTCAATTCTCTAGAGTCAATCTTGACTAGTATCATTCTCATTCATAAATTACACAAGTCATTGATTTCCTATCCCAAGCTCATGTTTGCTTGCTATTGCTTCAGTCTATGCATTTTTTTAGCTTGCCATGTCAACTACATCTTATTCTTTGAGGAACATCCATACGTAGTTGAAAGACAGATTTTAGGCCATATTTTTAAACTTCTAAATCATACTAAGTCACCTCGCACCCTTCTTAGTTCCTCAAGTCAAGCTGGGGCCTGCTCAAACCCAGGACTCTTGATCACGTGGGAGTAAGGATGATTCCAAGGTAAGCGCTAAGGTATCGTGGAGAGCGTAGCAGACACAATTCAAAGAAGCACAAGTCAATTCGAGGGGTTTAAAGCAAGGCAAGAAGTGAGCATGTCAAAGAACCAAAATGTAGAGAATTCTAGAAATTTTTGTGCGGGTACCGCTACCACACTTTTGCAGAGCATCGCTTACCCATCAAGGAAAAAGGGCAGTAGGGGTAAAGTGGCACTGTACCACACTTACTCGGTACTGAATACAATCCAAGAAAAAACAGAATTCGGGCACCGCATTCACACTTATCGGTACCCAGATCGCCATGCGAATGGGTATTTGAAAGCTCTTTTCTCCCATTTTGAATCCTCTATATTCTCCCCTAACTCCTATATAAGAGAAACCCTAACCTAACTTCTCCTCTCACTGTGCCAGTTTCAGTCCAATAGCGCTTCCTCCAAAGGTCTTCATCACTGACCTAGGGCATCCACAGCTTCTTCGCACGTTTGTTCCTAAGTGTCTGGACCAAAGGGTGGTAAGTCTCTGTTTCTATAGAGCAACTGATTGGTTTTTCAACGTTAGGTATGATCGTGTCTCGGTGGATCTGGGGTCGCGGGTTCTATGCTTCCGTCAAGTTAGGCATCCGCCACGAGCAATATAGGAGGAAGGTTTTTGAACGATCAGTGTCAGAGAATGCCAGAGATGGGTCATAAAGAATTTGTGTGTTTATGGACTGTTCTAGTAATATTCGCCATTTTGGTCGTATCTATGGAGAGATCGAATAACACAAGGAAAGGAAAGGCCACTAGCTCTGAGGTCCCCAACTAAGAACAGGCACATCCCCTTCCCGACCCTAGTTACAAATTTGGTGGAAGCTATTAGAATAAGGGGCTCTGCTTGAGAAAACAGAGTTTGTCTTAGGCTAGGGCCCATCACAAATTAAAATGATAAGCAAAAGCCGAAGCCGCCTCCACAAGGCCTCACAAGACATCCCCTCTCAAGTGCTATTTCTAGCTATCATCATCGCTCTACTTCCCGGACCGATGAGTACATCTCTAAAGAGGACGGCTGTGAATCAGCTTTAAATGCATCCTAGGGAAGCAAAATTAGTTGGACCATAGGCTCTCCAAGCTTGAGGGCCACATCCTACAAGGAGAGCCCGTTGTTGTTGACGACCCCCCCTCCTGACTTGGAAGGGGATTCTGATGAGTCAGATGATCACAGGATGCGTATGCATTTTCCCTCGAATGGAGAGAGGAGGGGGACGTAAGAGTAGTGGTATCTCGCCTTAGAATGTGGTGGTGCTGGCAATTGGTAGATCTCAACATGTCATGCCAACACCCATTTTGTGCACCCGAAACCCTCTATTTCAGGTAACCCATGGTCATTACAAGCTTAAAAGACCTTTTCTATTTTAGTTATTTGCGGTGTTCCTTTTACTTATGCATGTTAGTCATTTGGGTTATGGTGAAATGTTTACGCCTTAATGAAGGTCATTCCAGCTGGGTGATTTATCAAGAAACTTTATTTCGCATTTGGTGGATCCCTTATATGAGATTCTCTATTTTGTAACAGTTTGTTATTTTGTCCATTACATTTGGGATTGTTGGTGTTCATTTAAGTTCAGGTGGTTGCATACTCTGCAAGGTTATAGCACTATGTTCATATTTGCTCTTTTAGGAATCTTGCAATGCCTGACTACTCCTTAGCGCACTTTATTGAACCTCATAGTCAGTAGGCGTTACTAGTTCAAATCTTGCTAGGGACTAGCAAGATGTAGGTTGGGGGGTGTGTTGGATACATAAAAGTGCGACATTTATATAAGGTTTTAAGCCCCTCAACTCATGTTTTGCTTTCATTATTGTGTAGAATAGGTGCTTTTGACCTTTTCTACCATTTGTATGCGTGTGCAGGTTGTTCAATGTCCCGTGCACATTTTCGTAGCTTAAGCCAGTTCTAGAGAACAACCGTAGATCATCAAGCAGTTGATTACAACATTACCGGAGGCCCCAGGTAGTTCTAAAGTGAAGAGGGTACAGGAGGCAAGTGGTAGCCTCTAAGATCATTCAATCGGGTAAATTCCACCACATGCAAGTGGAGCAGTGGAATGCAAGATCAAAGATATGGTACCGATAATTCAAGGTCATAGGAGTACCAATGCACTTTTGGTACTGGTACCACACTAACTGGTAACGATACCAACATGTGATCTTTACAGGATTTGAGCAGAATTTCAATTTTAGTGCAAGGGCACGCTAGTCTTTCGATCACCACTTCGAGATCACTAATGAGGATTGTATTTAAGCCCACTTGTGCAAAGTCGAGAGTTCGATTCTAAGGTTTCGCTCTAACCTTTGGAGTGTTTTCTCATATTTTCTAGGGTTTTCTTAAGTAGAGTAGAGTGCTTAGTTTTCTTCCTGGACATGAGTTTTTAAGCATTTGTAATCTTTCACCTGGGTTTTATAACTTGGTGTTCATCGGGAGACTCGTATTTTTTATATCTCAACCTGCCATTGAAGTGTTATTTCTCAATTCCCATTCACTAGTAGTGTTCAAGAATTATAATCACTGTCCTTTAATAGAGTTCTAAACCTCCATGATAGGGTTCTAATTGTATGCGGAACTCACCTTTCAAGTGTAGTCAACCCTCAATCCTCTTTGTGCTTCAATGGGAGTCATGATATTGAACACTTGTAGTAAAATTTCTTCAAAACTTTGAGTTTGGCATCTTCTGACAATCAGAACGAGAGATTCGTACACATTGTGTTGATCTCAAATGCAAACTAAGAGTCCAAACAAATCGTCTGAGTAAGCGTTTGATATCAATGAATTATTCTTTGTCTTACAAAGCTTTCAGTTAATCCCATCAAGACCATTCACTATTTGCCTAGATGAGATCAGAAGTGGAGAGGTGGGTGTTACCTAGTCAGGTGAGCGAAACCTAAGATCCAGAATATTCGGCCTCTTCTTCCAATTTTACAATAGTTCAAGTCAATCGATTAATAAATCAATCAATCACAACCCCCTAGATTTTACTTTAATCGCACATTTATTGGAAAGCAATCCATAAGGATCACCTAGGAAACCACTCCTTGTGGAAATGACCTCGTAATTTCACAAAGATTATAATGCTTGACATTATTAGTTCTAAGTCGGGAATACCTCAACACATGAAATAGACGGCTAGCCAATAAAGACAAAGACTATTGGATAAAATCCATGTGAGAAGAGATGAATTCCTTATGGAAAAATGATGCCTACGAGTTGATAGAACTGCCAAAAAGGAGAAAAGAACTCAAGAATAAATAGGTGTTTAAACTAAAGAATGACGACGATAAGTTGTTGAAGTACAAGGCTTGTCTAATGGTGAAAGGTTTCGGCCAAAATCAAGGTATTGACTTTGATGAAATTTTTTCACCTATTGTGAAAATGTGTTCAATTCGAGTTATACTAGATCAATGAGTAGAATCTCGAATTGGAGCAACTCACAGCAGACCGCATTTCTCGCATGGTGATCTTGATGAAGAGATCTTTGTGGAGCAAACTGTGAAGGCTCAAAGTAAAAGGAAGTAGAACATGGTCTCGCAAGGAAAGAAAAGTCTATACTGACTTAAACAAGTGCTAATGTAAGAATGGTATAAGAAATTTGACTCTTTCATGATGAGTCAAGAGTATAAAAGGACATTTGCATCTCAAAGTTTATGTTAGAAAATTCTAATGAATAATCTACTCATTCTCCCGTTATATGTCGATGATATGCCGACAAGGGTCGTGATGTCGATATGATCCGTAGTTTCAAGAAACGGAATTGTTAAAGACGTTTGACATGAAGGATTTGGGCAATGCAAAGCGTATCTTGGGAATGGAGATTCTACGAGATAGGAAGGTAGGAAAATTGTGGTTGTCAAGGGAAAGATATATTGAACAGATGTTGGAAAGGTTCAATATGAAAAATCTGTGCCGGGCTTCTACACCACTTGGTTTAATTACTTCGAAAGCAAGAGACTCGGGTCCATCTACGAAAAAGAAAAAGGCGAAATGTCAATCATTCCATACTCATCAGCAGTTGGAAGTCTATGTTATCGTGTGTACAAGTCTAGATATATCTCATGCAGTTAGAGTTGTAAGCAGATTCATAGCAAATCCTGGTAAAGTACACTAGTAGGCAGTGAAATGGATCTTTAGATATCTCAGAGGCACCTCAAAGGTATGTTTAAGCTTTGGGGGATCAGAACCATATCTTAAAGGTTATACCGATTCTGATATGGCTAGAGACTTGGATTGTAGAAAATCTACTTCTGGGTACTTATTTACATTTGCAATGGGAGCTATATCATGACAATCAAAGCTACAAAAGTGTGTTTCACTATCTACTACGGAAGCAGAGTATATTGCAGCTACTGAAGCTGGAAAATAGATGATGTTAATGATGCGGTTTCTTCAAGAACTAGATTTAAAACAGAGAGACTACATAGTACATTGCGATAGTCAAAGTGCGATAGAATTAAGAAAGAACAATATGTATCATGCAAGGACAAAGAACATAGATGTGAAATATCATTGGATCAGGAAGGCAATTGAAGAACAACTATTCCAAATAAGAAAGATCCACACTGATGAGAATACTATTGATATGATGACAAAGGTCATTACAAAAGAAAAACTGGTATGATTTATCAAGAACATGGGCATGAACTCCTACAAAGGAGTCAAGAATACTCCCACCTTGTAAAACCCAAGAAAATTAGAAATTTTCAAAAATGGCAAAATGATAATAAAAATAATAAATTTCCATAATGGTTCAAGGAAGCCTAGAAATTTCTGTATCTTGATAACGAAATCCGGGATCGCTACTGCTAAATCTGGTCTCGCGAAATCTAGTGACCTAGAACATTTTTGTCGAATTCTGAGACAATCGAAATTTTTTTATGAGTTTCTAGGTGATAAGTTGCCGCTGATCTCTGTGTGGACGTAGATTTTTAATGGAATCTCTAAGTCAAGAATGACTCGAGCTTAATTCATTTAAACTAGCTGTTCAAAAATAAATAAATTGTTTCGAGATAGAAATGGACCCGAATGAGAAATGGACATTGCGTCATGTATTAAAAAAAATAAAATCAAAAGGATAAAAATCAAAAGCAAAGTCAAAAACCATAAAAAGGAGAAATGGCAATGGGGAGGATGAGAGCCAGAGAGAGAGAATTTGTTTTATCTTTTTCTTCTTCTCTCTAAGATCTACGAAAATCTAGACCTCTGCTAGGTTTTTGCTTTAAGCAAAAAGGCAAAGTCAGGTCCACATCGGAGCTACGCTGGGTACTCAAAATTTGGAGTTTCTAAACCTAATGAGGCAGAGAATTTTCCTACTTTGGTTATTTTTAGCCTAAAGGCCATTTTAATGGCTTGAGGTTTTTCTAGAGTGTCAATCGAAGTCCCACTTGGGACCGAGTGTAAGGAATTTCGGGAATGTTTTCGAACAATCCGGCTGAATTTTCTCGCATTCATTTTTGATAAACCCAATTGACTTGAGGATCGGTTAACAACTGTGCTTGGGATTAGCCGAAGCCCGATCGTGTTGAGGCTCGTTTGCGGTGTGTTTTGGTATCACACACTGGACAAACCATGAAAGAACCAAGAGGTGCCCTATTTTATATGGGTCTAAGATTTAGGCCATTTTATCTGTTGTGTATTGTTGAAAATAAACAGCCATGTCAGGTACAAATCATGTCAGATAGGTTGCTGATGTACTAATGATGGAAATTGTGATGAATTAGTACTATATATAGAAATATACCATCCCGAATTTATAAGTGCTGCATGTAGCATGACATAGCATGAAATGACATGATTGCATTATATGCACGGTCACTATCGAGTCGGGTGTGGAGTGCATGGTCAGTGGACACCGTGTTTGGTGTCTCGATGGTGAGTTCAAGTAGGGCTGGGACAACGTCCAAAATTCCTCGAGAATTCACTGTTGCATGGCATCAGCATGTGTAAATGGGTGAAGCAAGTAGGGATAGACACCCTCCGTGAAAACCCAAGATATGGTTTAGACATGAACCGTCAGAAAGCCCATAAAAATGTTGTATAGCGAGGCGCATCCCGGTGAGAACCCTGAATCCATGACCCATAAACGCATAACACACAAGACTTGGTAAGGAAATAAGTAAAGTATCAAACCCAATGTGTCTAGAATTACATAAAACAAAGCTTTTGATTTTTCGACATCTTTCAATGAAGTTTGAGTGGAAATGATCGGGAGAATGGGGTAGATATTCATCTCATGTATGATACCTAACATTCCATAGAATGCACATTTTGCATGAATAGGCTTGATCGTTGCACTGCGTGCATTTAGCGTGAGCAGCCACTGTAGTATAATTTTCTATCGGGTATCGCTTCTCACTGCATGACCGATACAGGAGACGGCGCCTCCGACGAGGACGTGATCAGAAGAAGCGTTTCATATGGTTTCCACACAGCTTTTGTATTTTTATGTAAAAGAATTGTAATTAAATTCTTTTGGACTATTTTATAAATAATCAGGTATGTAAATATGGTAAGAGGGCATTGATCGGACTCTTATGGACTATAATTAAGCTTTTTATTTTCATATTTTAGATTTAAATGTGAATGAATGTGTGACACCCCAAATCCGGGGGTCCGTTAACAACCGTCAGCGTCACGAATTCACGTAGTTTGGTGACGGATACCACATATTATCCCATTTATCGGGATCCATATTTTTAAGAAAATCGGGCAAAGTCTCCTTTGTTCGAGGAGCTCTACCTAACATACAACCTATATAATAATACAATCATAACCCTTCCAGGGTCTCAACAAAAGTAGTATTGACCCCACATGGCCCATCTGTCCATATCCCCAATATACATCCCTTTACCAGGACCCATTCATTCACATTTAAATCTAAAATATGAAAATAAAACGTTTAATTACAGTCCATAAAAGTCCAATCACGACCCTCTTACCATATTTATATACCCGATTATTTATACAATAGTCCAAAAGAATTTAATTACAATTCTTTTTACATAAAATACTTTTTATAAAAGTATTATCAAGGCCACATGCGGCCTTCTTCACAATCACGGCCTTGTCGAAGCGTCGTCTCCCTGTACACCCCTTATACCTGAAAGGGGGTCCCATAACAGGGTGAGCAATGAAATGGCTACTCCCCGCCTAAATGCACATGAAATGGCTTACATAAAACATCAAACCATATTCCATATAAATAATGTAATCTTATACAGATGTTCCCGTGTCATGCATGAGATGGGACTCTCATTGCCTGACCCGAGTCCCAAACCAGAGCTCCCTCACAGCGGCAAATTATTGAAAAGCGATCTTGGTGTCTCACTTAATGACTTAAACTATTGGACAACCCTTCAATATTCATTCGAATTCTTTTATCAAATCGTGTATTTATTCATTTGTGGGCCCGCAGTTCCGGGTTCTCTACAGGCGTCGTACGCCTATTCAACATTTTTACGGGCTTTCACTTAGACGGTTTATGTCTAAACCATATAGAATTTGGGTCTTTCACCTGCAGGATCTACATCTTACTACCAAAACACACATGATTTATATTTATTATTGTTTTATACAACCTGTTAGTGTCCGATTGCGATGGTCCCCATTTCAAGCTCATCACACATTCACCAAGAATGGTGAATAACAGTACCATGCACCCACACCCGACTCGACGTGATGTGACCGTACATATGAAATGCAAATATGTGATGTTACATGCACAATAAAAGCTATATGAAACATTTATAAATTTCGGATAATTATATTTCCTACATGTAATTTCCATTTATCACAATTTTTCCATGTTAATACATCACGCAATACGTATTAACACATAGATTTTACATATAGCGACATATTGACTATTTTTCCAACAATAACATACAAAATGGCCCAAATCTAGGGCCCATATACAACAGGGCACCTCTTAGTCCCTTCATAGTTTCGTCACCAGTGCTGTGATAATAAAACACATACAAAACCAAGACATCGGTCTCGGGTTTGACAAACATAACAGATTCGGGACTACTCAGCAGTTAGAAATTAAATGAATTCTCAGAAAATAAATCCCCAAGAATTCAACCATATTTATTAGAAATGGTCGAAAATTCAACCCCAAATATCCGAAAACAATCCAAAAATTCTAAATTCCTACACTCAGTCAAAAAATTTGGGACTGAAATTTTCTGACCTCATGGCTCTAACAAGATCTGACCATTAAATGGCCTTTGGGTTGAAATAACCTAAGTAGGAAAATTCACACCTCAGTGGAGTTCATAATTATCAAGATTTTGGTGCCACGTGTGGCAGTATGTGGATCAGCACTCTTCTCGCTCAGAAGAAAACGGCTTGATCCTTAGAAATGAAAAAGCCATTTCCACATTTCTCTCTCTCTCTCTCTCTTCTCCTTTCTACAATTTTTCCCAATTTTTAATTTTCTTCATTTCTTTTTTTTTCTTTTTTTTTTTTTTATTTTTATTTATTTATTTTTGCTTTTCCTTTTTTTCTTTTTTTTCTTTTCCCCATTTATTACATCATATTCACATGGCTCAACGTGAGCCATGTATTTCAAGTGTACCACATGGCTCTTGCCATGTGTCACTCTCTTGGGTTGCCATATGGCATCACATGATCATGCCATGTATTGCAGGCCCCATGCCTCCCGAAAAACATGGAAATTTCTGTCTCGAGGTCGACGAAATTGATGTAGTAGCTAGAGCTGCGAGGCAGATTCACTTGATGAAGTCTGTTTAGTCATGAGGATCCTAGAAAATTTTAGGTTACACCAACTGAAATTACCTTTTTACCCTTTTTAGAAAAATTTGGATTTTTCGGGAGTTTCTGGTGGGTCCACAGTAGGGATATATATTGGGGATATGGACGGATGGACCATGTGGGGTCGATACTACGCCTAATTGGACACTGGATGGGTTATGATTATATTTATACCGGGTTGTATGTTTGGGTAGAGATCCCGAACAAAGGAGACTCTGTGGATTTTTAAAATATAGATCCCGGAATAAATGGGACACAACAATATAGTATCAGTCACACAAAATCATGAAATTAGCCCGGGTTGGCGGGGTTTATCTTCCCAAGGTTTAAACATTCATCTATAAATAGCATTGAAGTAATAGTAGGAAGAGGTGCGAGAGTAGAGCAGTAGAAAGAGTAGCAGATCATCTTTAAACCATAGAGAGTTGAAAAGAGAGATTTGAAACAGTCGAGGTTATCACATCGGGGAGAGTGGTAAGAAACATAGTACTCTATAGAGAGAGTATTGAGAGGTGAAACTGAGAGGATTGTGAGCATATCCTGGGTGTGTGACATCTTGTGCTAGATTGATGTAACGACTCGTACCAAATAATACAAGTTTTTAAAACGTTTGACCAAGTTTGACCAAGTTTGACTAACAATTAGTATGTGGGCCCAAGTTGACTTTTTTTTCAAGGATGAATAATTTTGGATTGACTAAGACACCATTTCGTAGGCCTCGTTGATACGAGTTCATAGACGGGTTGAACGTTAAAATCCGACTTACGGGCGAAAGTTGCTGACCACGGGAAGTTCAAGCATGGAGTGTTTTAGCGATATCTATCAGTCTAGGGTTTTACGAAAGTGACCTGGGCTCTATATGAAAATCTAGTTTTGGTGCCCGTGAACCCCAGCCCCAACACACCCATTTTGCTCTCAAAACCCCTAAAACTCCCCAAAACCATGAACACCGAACTAGGTCGTTTTGACCATTTAGACCAAGCGAGGTTTGGCGGGTGGGAGCGACAGAGCCACCCACTTGCTGCAGCGCTGGAACGGGAGCGCCACCAGACGGCGTCGCGGCGAAATTTCGCGCAAATCCACGGCCGGACCTTGGTCGAACGGCGAACAAAGCGGCTGACGCCCTTTGATTGGAGTCGCGGTTTTCCTATTTTCGGCCATTCAGGCGACTTATTTGCCTCCTCCACCATTTTGGACCCTCCCGAACTCATTAGGTGGTCCACTTTTTATGGTCCCTCACCGTTTGAAGATCACAATGAAAACAAATTTGGCTTATTGTTGGATCGTGTTTGGCCACCACGGTAACCTTTGGACCAAGGTAGGGTACCTTGTGTTCTGGTCTCTTATGGGCTTCCAGGTGATAAGTTTGTAAATTTTGAATGTCGTTTGGTTAGTTTTCATTTTGGACCATTTCGAGTAATAACCGAAAGGTTTGGACTGAAATTGGGCCTGATTAGGTGGAAATTAGACAAAATTGAAGTTAGTTAGTGAGAGTGGACATTTTTATGGTTATTGGAAGTTCGTTCGAAGACCAGCCTCAGGGTGAAAAGCTGTTTGGGTCATAGGAT
Source organism: Tetrastigma voinierianum (assembly GCA_016808115.1). Taxonomy (NCBI): domain Eukaryota; kingdom Viridiplantae; phylum Streptophyta; class Magnoliopsida; order Vitales; family Vitaceae; genus Tetrastigma; species Tetrastigma voinierianum. The sequence goes on from JAEQBH010001818.1 coordinate 190,168, forward strand.
ACGTAGAAGCGCCTTGTATAATTAGACTGTCGGGGTCCAATTTAAATAGTTCCTGGTTCAAAATTATTGAAGACATTTTGGGGCGTCCGATGTCTTTGGTTTAGTTAATGGATCTAAATGGTATTTTATTATATTACGGGCGCTCATTTGAACACAGGCGTTCCTGCTGGAGAATTGGGTGAGCATGCGTAGTCTGTGAGTGGTTTACATGTTTTAAATGCTTTAAAGATTATTATTATGATATATAATTGTGGTTAATTGTATATATATAACTTATTTGTTGACGGTTGATTATGCGTAAATATAATTATACATTTTTATATAACGAGTTATCATTTCATGTGGATTTTGTCAACTTGTTTTAAATATTTGGAATTTCTTGAGTTCATGGATAATTGCGGTATTCAAACATTTTGGTACATGGATTGAGGTTTTAAACCATTTTGAAAAGTTATTGATTTAAGAAATGGATTTTGAGACTTTGTGAAACCTGATTATATGCATTTATCGTTGGAAAGGTTTATTCAGTTTGCCCACGTGATATCGTGTTTACCGAAGGTTTATTGGTGCCGTGGTGTCGGTTTTACCCGGTTTGTGGATTGCCACGTGATGTCGGTTTACCCGAAGGTTTGTAGTTGCCACGTGATGTCGGGTTTTACACGAAGGTTTATTAGTTGCCCGCAGTGATGTCGGGTTCTGGGGAAGGTTTATTAGTTTCACGTGATGTCGGGTTTACGAGGTTATTAGTTGCCGCGATTGTCATGGGGTTGGGTTTACCCGACCCGGTTTACTATGGGTATATGAATTACGATTTTGACATTTGGTTTCTGAGTAAGGTAAAACCATTTCAATATTTATGGTTATTATGTTACTCTTTGAATTATTTTTACGACATGATGGTTATATATATTTTATACTAAATTTTATGTTGTGAACAAATTCAGGTTATAATTTACGTAGTAATCACGTGGTTTAGAGATTTTTGAGCATGAATTTCACATTTTTAACAGGTATAAATTTGGGTTTTGTGGGATGATTCCAAGCGGAGACCTTATAAAGAGTGGACGTGAGGTCTTGAGAGAGAGAATTTTGAAAAATAAAACATTATTTTCCTTATAAATTATGCCACTCCACGAGATTTATTTATCTCACGTTTGCATTGTTTTAAATCCGTTCTCTGAGTCCAGACGATCACGTAGAGATCTACCTCATTTGCCGACTCGTCACTTGTTTTGCGCGATTCTGGTATTCTATCACTATCATACGCCTTTCTTTTATTGGACTTATGTATTTTCATTTTACCCATAGATTCGCAAACACTCTTAGAAGAATGCTCCTGAATCTTAGTATTGAACTCATATGAGTCTTTATCATGTGTGTTTGTGGTTATGACCTACAGTAAGATGGGTCGGTTGTGGAATTGAGCGGTTGTGGATCTTTTATATATATATATATTGAGGTATTACATTAATGCAGGTGTTTACTTTCTTTCTTAAAGTTGGGGTTCCATTGGACATTCTACAAGGGTTGTGCAATTGGGAACTTCACTAAGCGAGACCACTCGGGGAATCTTGGGAGGGTTCCGAGTGTCGGTCTTGTCGGCAATTATCAGGCTCTAGGTTCCTAAATTCCGCGGGTTGTACATTCTTTATTGCAACTCGGCCAAATATTTGTATACCTTCCTCACCTTATCCTTGAAATTAATTACATTTCATTTATTCTTAGCTTGATTTTCTTCGATGGCGCCCAGGTAGGCCAGTGGGCTGACGGAGCTTGGGTGGAAAGTTCGGATGCACCTACTTATGAAGAGAGTCTTGTGGCCTTTGGCTCGATTACTCAGAAAGGAGTGGGTTTCTTTAGTGTGGTGGTCGAGGCTCGTAGACTTGGAGCAATGGGTTTTGATGGCTCCACGGATCCCATGGTGGCTTTATCCTTGCTAGATGACACAAAGAAGATTTTGGACGAGGGTATGCAGTGTCCGGATGAGAATAAAGTCAGGATAGCTGGTTTTCTGCTAGGGGGTAGTGCAAGGAAGTGGTTTGCCCCCTAGCCTTTGTTGAGACTAAGAGGCTAGAGTTTGAGACGCTCACTTAGGGTAGCATGACAGTTTCTAAGTATGTAGTGGATTGCGAGAGAAGCTTCATCAGTTTTGTCTCAATTTGGTGAATGAGGTCACGGCGGAAGAGGAGGCTTCTGGGTAGTTAGTCGCAGTGCGCTGACCTCGGTTCCGACCATCCGCGATATCGATCGATGAGAGATCTTGCTCTAGAGGTGGAGAGGCGGACCCGCATTACCCCGGACTAAGCGTCGATCATACGATTGTCTGGGAGCTGGTCGAGGATCATTTAAGAGGAGTAGTTTCGGCTCTAGGTCTTTGGGCCTTGAGAGGATCCGAGTGGGGGCAGGCGTGGTGCGGCGGTGTGAGTTGAAAGTGGACATACAGGGTTAGTTTCAATCGGTGTGGTAGTGGCGATAGCCATTTTTGAGAGATCAGCGGACGAGGCGGTTCGGATTCGACTTGTGGCGTTTGCAATAGGACTCATGATGGACCATGCCAGTGGAATGATGTAGCCGGTCGCGGGCGGGCGGGACCTTCTAGAGTTTATCGAGAATCGGTATAAGTCTCGGGCTCCGGTATTCGGTTCTGCAGGCTGAGTGGGCATGGGGGCCCCGGATACGGCGAGGCGGTTCGGGTGGTTCCTTTATGCGGGGCCCGGCCAATGCGCACCCGAGCGGAGGCGGGGGCGGAGGGCGACCGCTGGGGCGAGTTTATGCTATGATGACCGAGGCGGGAGGCCTGAGGCCACCACGGCGTTATGATAGGTACATTATCTATTTTGGTGGCGATGCACATGTACTCATTGACCCGAAATTTACACTCTTTTATTTCACGTGAGTATGTTGCACGAGTTAGGATGATGACTCAAGATTCCTTTTTGGGATGTGGTTTGGAGATTGCACGCCCACGGGAAGTCTATGGCCTAGTCGGATGCCCAAGGGTAGCTTGTTTTCTGTGAGGGCAAGTTATGGAGCGGATTTGATGTAGATCTCAAGGGGTTGGATGTGATTCTTGGGATGGGATTGGCTTGCTTCAAACTATGCTTCAATGGATTGTTTCCTTGGGAGGTGATATTTAGGCGGCCCAAGGGACTACAGTGTAGTCTTCTATTGAGGCGGAGGCGAGCACCTTCGAGGTTTGAGCTTACGTCATTTTAACTGGTCATTTGCTAAAGGTTTGTAAGGGGTATCTGGCTCACGTGGTTATTTTCGTGGTAGCGAAGTGGGATTTGAGGATGTACCGATGGTGAGGGACTTCTGGGATGCTTATTTCTGGCGATCTTCGGGTTTGCCTCGAGAACAAATCGATTTTCCCATTGATTTGGTCCACACAGTACAGCTCTGTTCTTTACCACCTTATGGAGATGGCTTATAGGCTGAGTTGAAGAGTTGAGGCTTCGACTCGTGCAAGTGGATAGGGGATTTGTAGGCCCAGTGTTCACCTTGGGAGAAGTAGATGTTATTTGTGAAGAAGAAGGATGATACTTGGAGGTTGTGTATAGACTACAGACAGTTGAATAAGGTCACCATTCGTAACAAATATCCTTTGCCTCGTATTGATGACCTATTTGATCAGCTCCAAGGTGCAAGAGTGTTCTCCAATATTGACTTGAGGTCAAGGTACCATCAGTTAAGGATTAGGGAATCGGACATTCTCAAGACTGCATTCAGGACGAGATATGGGCATTATGAGTTTCTAGTGATGTCTTTGGACCGATGCCCGGCCCGGTTTTCATGGATTTGATGAACCGGGTCTTCATTCCATGCGGTCAGTTTGTCATTGTCTTCATCGGCCCGATATCTTGGTGTACTCGAAGCGGTTGGAGCATGAGACATTTGGGTTTGGTGTTGCAAACTTTAAAGGTAGTCTGGAGTTGTATGCGGATTCGTGAATGAATTTTAGTTGGCAAGTGGGATTTCGGACATGTAGTTGTGGCGATGGCATTTATATGGATCCTCGGAGAAAGTGGAAGCGGTGGCAAGTTGGGAGCGACTGACTACGGTGGCCAAGTGCGGGTTTCCTAGGATTAGCGAACTCTTACCCGCGGATTCATAGAGGGTTCTCAAAGATCGCGGGGACCCTTCATTGTTTTGACTAGGAAAGGAGTTAAGTTTTGAATGGGTGACGGGTGTGAGGGAAGCTTCAAACAACGAAGGGAAGGACAGCGTCAGCTCTGTTTTGAACCTTTGCCCGGAGAGACGCGAGGGGTTCGGGGTTTACAGTTTGATGCTTCCTGCAAGGTTTTAGGTTGCGTGTTGATGCGACATAAGAGGTTGTGGCGTACATGCTTCCAGGACAGGTTGAAGAAACACGGTGTGAATTATCCACTATGACTTGGAACTTGCTGCGGTAATTTTAGCGACAGAAGACTTGGAGGCATTACTTGTGGGCGACTTGTCGAGATGTTACCGACCTCAGAGCCTTAAGTATTTGTTTTACCCGAAGGGTTTAAACGAGCGAGGAGGTGGGATGGAATTACTTAAAGTTACTGATTGCATTATCGATTACCATCAGTAAGGAATGTAGTGGCGGATGCTGAGGGTGAAGCTCCACAGTTCTTGGCTTATATGCGCATAATACAATCACTGATACTATCAAGCTGCGTAGAGTCAAGCCGAAGTTGAGGATGAATGTCAGAGCACTTTTTGCTAGTTTCCAACTACGACCGGAGACTTGTAGATCGATTCTCCGAGGCAACTAGAAGATCCCTATTTGATGAGCATGAGAAAGAAAGTCGAGGAAGGAGAACAATCGTATTTTTCTATTAGAGGACGACTTAGAGCCTCGGGTGATTGGTTCTAGCTTTGAGGTTCAAAGAATCAAGAGCGGGAAAAGGCAAATATCGAATAGCCTATAGTTCTATGCTATGCAAACTCTGGTAGAGTACCAAGATGTACCGCATAATCAAGAATATTATTGGTGGTCGTGATGAAAAGAGAAGTTGGCGAGTATGTATCCAAGTGCTTCATCTATCAAATGTTGAAGGCAAAGCAGACAAAGCCTTCGACTTCAGCCTCTACCCATCCTGCATCGGAAATGGAGCTCATTACACGGATTTTGTAATCAAATCTCCCTCCTGTTCCCGGCAGGCATGACGGTGCATTTGGGTGGTAGTTGATCGATCACTCACCAAGTCCGCAAGATTTCATACCCTATTCGCAGAGAAGTTTTCCTCATAAACTAGAAAGGAACTTTATGAACATAGGGTGGGTTTAATGGGTGCCGTTGTCTATCATTCTATAGAACTGTACCATTCACTTCGAGGTTTTGGAAGGGATTGATGAAGGAACTAGGGCCATAAATTTGAGTACCGCTTCACCTCTGTGGACCGAGACAACTGAGAGACTATCTCACTCCAGAAAAACATAGTGTTGAGGTCATGTACCACAATCTACAAAGGACATTGGAATGAGTATCTACCTTTGGCAGACTTCACTTATAACAACAGCTATCACTCAAGCATTAAGATGTCACCTTATGAGGCATTGTATGGGAAGCAATGTCTCACTCCATTATGTTGGAATGAGACTGGCGAAAGGAAATTACTAGGTCCTGAGATTGTATAAACGACATGATATGTAAACGTTATACGTGCTGTGCTGAAAGCAAACAGATGTGCAAAAGAGCTTATGTGCAAGTGCAAAGATCTTGAGAGGTTGAAGATCGAGTATTCGTCTCCTCGGAAGGGCGTACGCTTCGGGAAGCGAAGCTAAGTTCGCCATTTGGACCTTTTGATTGTTGAGAGAGAAAGGTCCAAAGGGCGCACAGACAGACTTGTCGAGGAGCTTTCGAGTCCATAATGTGTTCCACATTCCATGCTACGCGAAGTATATCCCAGATCCTCACACGTGTCGAGACACCAGAGATTGAGTCGAGGGATGACTTATCCCATGAGGAGCAAACAAGGCAGATTCTGGGCAGAGAGATAGCTGAGTTTCAGAATGAAGACAATATCCTTAGTGAAGGTCCTTTTGGAGAAACTACATCATCGAGGAGGCGGAGCTGGAGGACCAAACGGGGCTGCAAGATCCTTCATCTCTCCATGACATTAAAAATTTTAATTTCGTGGACTAAATTTTTTCATATAAGGGGGTAGGCTTGTAACAATTCGCAAAATAATACAAGTTTTTAAAAACGTTTGACCAAGTTTGACCAAGGTTGACCAATTAGTATGTGGGCCCAATTCTTTTTTTTCAAGGATGAATAATTTTGGGTTGACTAAGACACTATTTCGTAGGCCTCAAGCGATACGGAGTTCATAGACTGTTGAACGCCAACCGACTTACTTAATAGAAAGTTGAATTTTTATCTTGTGAGTTCAAAGAAGAGTTTTAGTATCAACCATCATTTATTTTAATTCTAAAGCTAGAATTTTTGTGCTCTATAAACCTAGTTTTGCTTCCAAATAGAACCCTATCACCCATTTTGAGCCCAAAACCCTAGAGAAATCTAAAACCATGAACACCAACCTGTCGTTCACCCATTTGTAGACCAACTGTTTTGGTCGTGGAGGCGACACCTGCCACCCACTCATACACGCCACCAGTGGAGGAGCGCCACCACCAGATGACGTCACCGGCAAAATTTCACGGCAAACCATCGTTGGACGTGCCCAGATCGGGCCTGCGAAAACGGCGGCGGCCGCCACGGTGGGTCACCGGATTTTCCTATTTTCCGGCCATTCCAGGCAGACCCATACCTCCCTTCTACCATTTTTGGACCCTCTGAACTCATTCATGTGGTCCCTTTTCTCAGATTCCTCACCGTTTGAAAGATACTACGAAAACAACGGTCGATCATGGATCGAGTTTTCCTACCACCACAATAAACTTTTTGGACCAAGGTAAGGGTACTCGTGGTTCTTGTCTCTTAGGCTTTCCGCTGATATAAAGTCGCAGGGGTTTCGATGCTTGGTTAAGCCTAATTTTTGGGTCATTTCCTGCAATTACCGAAAATGTTTGATCGAAATTGGGCACACAATTGGTCAAATTAGACAAAATTGATGTCGGATTAGTGAAATCGACATTTTACGAAGTTATCGGGAAGATCTCACTCAAAGATTAGCTTCCGTGAAAAGCCCCAATTTCAATGTCCAGATAGGGCGCATCAGATAATCGACCTCGGCTTGTCCAATTTGTAGATAGTTTCATAGTTCTACCATTATTCAAAGACATTTCGCCCCAATGTCTTCGTTTAGTTAATGGATCCTAAATGGCATTTTTATTATATTACAGCGCCACGCTAACCTGTAGACGCTACAGAGTAGGAGCAGGACCGAGCATCTATAGTCTCTCGTGAGTGGTTTACATGTTTTAAATGCTTGGGGTATTATTATGATATATAATTGTGGTTAATTATTATATATAAATATTTGATCGAACGTTGATTATGCGTAAATATAATTATCTGCTTTTATATAAACAAGCACATTTCATGTGGATTTGTCAACATTTTAAATATTTGGAAATTTTACCGAAGTTCATGGATAAATTTGTGGTATTCAAACATTTGGTATATGATGATTTGTGAGGTTTTAAAACCATTTTGTTGATTTAAGAAATGGATGAGACTTGTGAAATGATTATAATACGCGGTATCGTTGGAAAGGTTTATTAGTTGTCACGTGATGCCTGGGTTTACCCGGGTTTATTAGTTGCCACGTGATGCCTGTTAATAACCCGGCTTTTATTACCGCCACGTGATGTCGGTTACACCCGGTTAGCTGCCACGTGATGTCGGGCTTTCAATGGGTTTATTAGTTAACGTGTCGGGGTCATTTACTATGATGGTTATATATATTTAAAAGCAATTTATGTTAGAACAAATTCAAGTTATACTTCCGTGAAATGTCGTTAAATTTTTGAGCATGAATTTCACATTTTTAACTTGGTATAAATTTGGGCTTTATAAATGATCTTAAACGTGTCCCTGGTAAAGATGGACGTGAGTTCTTGAGAGAAGGAATTTTCAAAAAATAAAACATTATTTTCCTTATAAATTATGTCACCACTGAGATTTATTATCTCACGTTTTATTGTTTTAAATCATTTCTTGAACAAAAATTCAGAAGATTCTCTACCGCGCCAAATTTTCACGCCACTCATTCTCATAGCCAGCAGTGATTCTATCTTTATCTATCTCATTTTCTTTATACCTGGATTCTATAAGATTTTCATTCCTAAACGCAAAACACTCTTAGAAATTGATCTGCATTGAACTCATATGAGTCTGTATCATGTGTGTTTGTGGTTATAACCTGCTTAGTGGGTCTAGGTCGGTGGAATTAAGCTGGGTCAGGGATCTTTTATATATATATATTGAGGTATTACATTAATGTGTGTTTAATTCTTTCTGTTCCATTGACATTCCCTGTGGATTGTGGCTGAACTTACTAGGTGGGACCACCCGTGGAATCTTAGGGAGGGTTTCCTGCCTATTCTCACATTGATCTCATAGTGGATTATTTTTCTTAGATTTGCTCAGGTTTCCTCATTCCAGGGTCATACCCATTTTATATCGGTGTCATTATTATCGCCCTCCTTTCTATTCTCCACAATGATTAGCTTAGCCAATCACTCTAAGCACTTTATTTCATGAAGGTTGCCAGCATGTAATCAGACCGTTGCTTTTATTATGGTCACCTTCCCAAACGCTTATTTACATTTCCATGGATTTCAGCACAAACCCACCAATCGCGTTATTTACTGGCTCGACATTGCCACCCAATTGTTGTTTTATCCTGTGGATTGGTCTTGCCTCCCAATTGCTAATATTTATAGTGGACTAGCAAAGCCACTCAAATATTACTTGTTGTGATATTCCACAGGTCACTCACAATCCCAACAGCAAGCACCCTAACACTTAGGCTACGTTTGCTTTCCTGAAAATACTAAGGAAAGAAAAAGTGGGCACCCTCAAAGCAAGTGCACAAACACAGCTTAAAAGAAACTCCTAGCTTGGAGTGCCTGTGGAACTCGTAAAAATCTAAAGTCCCACATCAAGGAATGGAAGGATTATGAGTTAATAAGATGGAAAATCCAACTCAGAGTGAGGTCTTAAAGCCCATATGACAATACTCAACATGGAGGAATAGGTCCATAAAGTTCGCTATAGAACTGCTATTTCATGAAGATCTATTAAGCAAACAATCGTGGCCACACCATCTAATCATTTAGAAATTCTCACAATTTATGAAGCAATACATGAATGTATATGGTTAAAATCGATGATCCAATATATTTGAGAATCGTGTGGACTATCCTTTATCCAAGACAATCCAAAAATATTATTTGAAGATAGTGCTACATTCACAAATCATGGAGGTTATATTAAAGGGGATAGAATGAACTCCAAAAAAATGGTGAAATTGATGTTCAACAAACAAGCTCAAATGATAATCTATCATATCTTTGTTCACAAAGTCATTGCCTACTATAGCATTCAAGAAACTTTTACATCAAATTGGCATGCGTCAACTGAAAGATCTTCAAGAGTGAAGCAATAAAGATTACATAATCATTTACTACCAAGGAGAGTATGGATAAAGATGTCAGTATACCGTACTTTTTTTTTCCTTCGTCCTGGTTTTATCACAGAGGCAACACTAATAATTTGTAAATATATCATTTAGTGATGGTCATTTTAAAATAGGGTGTTATAATAACAGAATAAATAAAGATAACCGACTAATACACTAGAGTAGCTAGGACCTTGTGCTCTAGTTGTAATTGACATCTATACAGCAATTTAAAAGTATAAACTCTTTTCGCTCCCATCATTCAATCACAATCTAGAAGTTTTTATATATATATATATATATATATATATATATATATATAAAGGTTGAATTAGACTTACGTTTAGTACTTCAAGCAAGAGTTGAAATTGATATAAACTTAGGCCACTTGTTTACAAATATATGTTAGGTGAGCAAGAGTTCAAATTGTTATAAACTTAGGCCACTTGTTTGCAAATTTATGTTAGGCTCAAGTCAATCAAATCATCAACTCAATCAACTTGACTAATCTACCCAAGTTGCACCCATGCACTTTAATATAACTATATATATATATAGTATATATATATATATATATATATATATATATATATATATGTTTAATTGATATAAACTTAGGTCTTGTTTACAAATTCATACATGTTAAATCAATCAAATCATCAACTCAATCAATTTGGATCTACCCAAGTTGCACCACCTCAATATAACTATTCAAACATGAATTTTTTTTTTTTTTTTTTTACCTATATTCACTTTGCAATATATCATATATCATAATAATCTATTCTTTCACAAATTTTTTTCCATTGAGACTTGAACTCAAGCAACAACCATTTAGTTGGACAACTTAGAAAAATAGACATCCACAAAGAGAATGTTTATCGATCCCAACAAAGACTATAAGAATCTATAATCAACATCCACACCTCAGAATTGTGCATGCTCCCATAGCAATAACATTTTTTGGTTCAGTCATTTGCTCATATAATCTCACTAAAGAAGGAGTCGTTTTCATTGTTATCATGCCAACTTTTAAAATTAGGTCCGCTTGTCTAGGACTCGACCTAGGTACTAGTCCATAACGACCAAAGTCGAATCGCGATCATATTAACGTAAGGTGAAGCAACAATTTGCATTCCATAGAGAAGGGGCTTATGTTAGAGTCTTCAATTAATGAAAGATCGCTTGATGTAGTTAAATAACCGAATTTTGGGTTGTCTCGATCTAGTAAGGGAAACTATATTGTTTATTGAGTTAGTGAATTATCATGTTCGGCAAGGTTTACAAATTACATTGTTTAATACATCAAATGATCAAGCAGGGAAACTATATTAAACTACATATTGTTTACAAATTTGTTTCACAAATTAAATGTTTGAAAATGTTTTTTGTTTTTGTTAAGTACTAAAATTGTAATTTTCTAGTGATTATCACCAATCTACATTGTTTATCGAGTTAGTGAATTATCATTTTCATTAAGTTACCTTTGTAACTCTTCTTTGACCTTTATGATCTCCTTTTTATTTTTTATATTATAAATGAAACCTTTAAAGGAATAATTTTTTTTTAATATAGTAATTTAAGTTTTGTTGGAAAAAGTGTCCATGAAATTATTAAATTCTTTTACTAAAACTATTCTCAAACAATTTGGATTTTTCCTACTATATCGCTTGCTTAATTATTAAAATCAATAAGATTTCATTTATCATTTTAAATAAGGAAAATCCACAATTTCTTAATAATAATATTGTTGATAATTTTAAGAACATTTAATTTTTCTTACCTAAAATTAATAAGTAGTATGTTTGTAATTTTTTTCTAGAAAGATTTATGTTTGAACTCTCTATTCACTAGTCATTTACATTAGTATTTTCATAATTATATTTAAATATTTATTGGATTGATTATGAAATTATAATTTAAAATTTTCAAATTATAATTATTTGTTAATATTATATATATTTTTTAATCCAAAATTTTGTTTCTATATTTGCTTCCTCCTAGGTTCATGAGCTTTGGCTCAACCACCAATGAGAGTCATTAGCATTAAATTGAATTTTTACTGTACTATGAGATATAAATATTTTTCAGGATTTATTTACTGATATTACAATTATTGGATTTTGATAAAAGAATAATGAGAAAAACAAAATGAAATGATATATTAAACAATTTTTCACATGACTTTCTAATGTGAGATATATGCTACATCTTATGATTATTTTATATAAATTATAGCACAGTTCCTACAACCAAGTTCCACAACCATATTGAAAGTATATGAAAGGGAAAATGTTTGATATAAATTATTTATAAATGAAATGGTTTTTCTCTTTTTAGGATATTGGAGGTTAAATCAAACTTTTTGTCGGCTAATGCACCAAAAAAAAATCATAAAACAATAAACCTACAGTAAGAACACTTAATACAAAGTATGTTATAACGTTTTGGTGTAAATCTTACTTAAAATATCTTATTTTTATTATATTTAAGATCACATAAAACATAATAAAATGATTATGTGTTTCAACGGCAAAAACACTAAGATCTATGGACAAATCAGTCTCTCCAAACCATAAAAGAGTTTATAAAAGAGGTATTTTATTAACAAAGCTGAGACTCTTCTTGGTCACGTTGTTGGCGGATCATGAAGACCATCATCTTCACCCGTAAAGCTATGGCTTCTTGCTGGAGAAGAGGTCATGTTAATTAATTGCTCTTTTGTATAGCTCCTTTGTAGTTCAACAGCCCAATGCCACCTTCTTTATAGAACCCATTATTGTAGAACCAACTCAAAGAAAATATTTCCGTCAAATAATTTGAATTGTTTTATATTAATTATTTATTAATGAAATGCGTTTTAAGATACTGGAGGAGTTAAAGAAGTTTTGTTCGTATAAGTTGAAAATATTTAGAAATGAATTGATTTTTTTAGTGTATTTATTTTTTAAATTATAGAAAATCAAATTTCAAATATACTAAAAATTAAATATGTTTTTTATTCTGTATAATTTTATTTTAGCTTTTTTTTTTCATGTTGGCAGATGAGTAGAAACTTAAAACAAGTTATCAAGCATAATCTTAAATTTTTATTTTGATAAGTTTAATTTTCAAAATTATTTTAAAATTTTCAATAATTAAAACAGAATTTACAACCATGCCTATTATAAGACTTATTGTTTCTATTAAATTTAATTTTTAATTAATCATCTTCATTCTTAACACTTAGATTGAAATAAACTCTATTTAAATGTAAAATATTTGATAAAAATATATGTTACCTTGCAATTATAAAATGTTGGTGTTGAATGGAAGAAAGATCAAACAAAAAACACAAGAGAAGAAAGCATTCACAAAGTTAAATATTTTACAGCATTGCTTTGCCAAAAATTTCAAAAATTCAATCATAAGTAATGAAAAAATTAATAAAACAAACTGTCTAAAGGGTAAAGGGTGAAAGAAAAATGCTTTAAAGAAAAAGGCCAAAAAACAAAAAAAACAAAAACAAAACAAACAAATGCCATCTAAATTTCTCCATGGCTTCGCTTCTACTAAGTTGTTCTGAAAATCGGTGTTTAATTAATTTAGTGCGCAACAGTAACGGATTACAGACTCCATTCCATTTGATATTTTTGCTCGTATTCCTCCCTATATTACATTTTTTAATCCATTTTACTATATTTAGGTTCATTAAATGACACAAATGAGTAGAACTTATGTAAAGACGAGTTTTTTTAACTTATAAATAGTTTAATAATAGGTGTCATCCCTACACCTATGAAGCAAGTACCCCATCACTTAGGCTATGTTTGCTTCCCTGAAAATACTAATGAAAGAAAAAAAACATCATGAAAAATCATTTTCCTTTGGATGCCAAAGGAAAATTTTTTTTTTTAAATGTTAAGGAAAATATGGTAGCATTTTCCCAATTATGTACTGATGGGGTTAGAAAAATGGGCTCACCATCCCACTCGCCAAGCCTAAAAGAATGGCGTACCCAATGCAATACCCAAAGCCCCCATAAGCCCAAAACGAAGGTCTCACTAATTAGGTCCAAAGGATAACCTTGATAAATTGGAAGGTCCATATCCTCGCAAATCGACCGTGGTTTCGCCAATACGTAAATTAATAACTCCTATCAATATATTATCCTCGCCGATCCAACCAAATCTCATCAATATGAAAGAAAATAATGACAGATCATCGCCAGTTGGATTCCCTCCAATAAGGAAGGAAGATTATCCCAAATAAACTGTTCTTTCTAAATCCACTACCAAATCCGATTCTGATAACAGGAAAATCCCATCCAATGGGAACGAATCCTAGTCACTGTCCAACTGATTGAACATCTACTATAAATACAGGGCAACCCCAACGGTGAAAGGGACGCACTCTTAGGCGCATACTCATATGCAAACATATGCAACACCTTCGCCCTCTGCGCCTCTTTCTCCTCAAAGAAACCGACTTAGGCATCGGAGCGGCCACGAGCGAAGCCCCTCGCCGACCCCCTTCTTCCTTGTTTTGCAGATGAGCTACGCCCGCAGCCTCAAGTAGGACAACAAGCAAATGATTCTACTGCCTCAAACAATCCAAGAGCCCGCATCCTGTACCACCAAAGAATCCAGTCCGCCACGACCCCTACACGCCCAAATTTCGGGGCCCGCTTGAAAAAAAGCATCATCAACATACACACTGGAACGACAGCCTTATAAATATAACCCGATTTCTCGCCACTCGTGTATTAACCCGAACACAAGGTGAGTAACGCCAATCCGCCAAGGATGCCGGATCCACCAGCGACGCGACAAATAGACCTCCCGACAATAGAAGTACGTAGTTAATACGAACGGCGGAATCACTTCGCCTCACAATCAACGCCCGATAGAAGAGTTGAACAACTTACCGATAGATGCAACATCCACCTGGAGACACGACAGACCTGTGAAGGTCAAGCAACATTCCATGAGGAGCAACACGGTCACGACATTCCCCAAGGTGCTGAAACAGGCTTAATCCAGCCCGGAGCCAGGGCAACAGACCACAATCGTCCCGCTAAGAGGGAAACTGAGCAATGCTCCTGAGGACATATCTGAACGAAGAACTACATCACCTCGCACCAGAGCAGAGAGCAATCATGGAGCAGAGGTTTAGGAGTCTTCAACAAGAGCTCAGCCGGTGAAGGAGGTGGTTAAAGGACGCACCCCAGACACTATGGACACCTTGGTACTGCAAACAGAATCACCCTTCACAGCCGAGGTGCTACGCTACCCCTTCCAAATTTAAATCTCGTAATGCCACAAGTGGAAGCGCATTCGATGGAATCAAATATCCCGGTCACCACCTCAATACTTACGCGAAAAATCAAATGGAGTTACATGGGTATCGTGGCACTTCGTATGGCGTGCGGCTTTCGCTACACACTAAAAGGCCTACCTCGCCCGAAGGTTTTAATGTAATCTCCACCTTCATCAATCTCTTCATTTAGAGAACTATCCATTGTGTTCGCCTCCACTTAACGGAGCCGCGACGCACGTAGTAAAACCGGAAGCTACCATCTATCGACCGTCAAGGTGGCTCGCAGAAAGTCCAAGTCCTATTTGCAAAGATTCACCGTCAGTCCAAAGATAGACATAGCCGATGAAAAATTTGCAATCACTGCATTCATTGCTGGGTTAGGAGTGTAGTCAAAGGATCTGATGTTTTCCATCTCAAAGAACCCTCAAGCAAGCATGGCCGAGGTGCTCGCAAAATCAGAGAAGTATAAACGGCGAAGAAGCCCTCATATCCAAGAAGGAGAGCTCCTCCACCCATAAAGAGAAGATGACGTATAAACGACGAGGACGGCTCTAAAAGACAAAGCCGCTCGGAAACCCTAAAGAAAGATGCTGGAGAACGATCCCCAAAAAGGCGTGAAACCTCAAGGATCAGCCTCGTCCACCGCAATCCAAAGACGCACGACGTATTCGCCCTCACGGCTCACCCCAATCCGCCTGTCACAGTCCCCGTACGGCACCTGAAGAGCGCTCCGAGGTGGCCAACTCAAATGAACCTAATCCCGCCACAAGGGACAACACCAAGTATTGCGAAGTTCCATAGGGACTATGGACACCGCACGGACAACCTGTAGATATAGCCAAAGAGAGAACAGAGTACTTAACATGGCGCTGATATTCCGCTTTCATATCTCCGAGAATCAGCCCAGACCTGTGGCTCCAGACCAAGTTTTAACCAAAGTTCTAACTCACAATCGCGATCTCAAGCAGACGACGACTCAAAGACCAAAGAACCCCTGAGAAATCCAGGTGATCTCGAGGATTCGCAGGAGGAGGAGTAGTCTAGTTCACTGGA
The DNA here is from genome assembly GCA_016808115.1 of Tetrastigma voinierianum. Taxonomy (NCBI): domain Eukaryota; kingdom Viridiplantae; phylum Streptophyta; class Magnoliopsida; order Vitales; family Vitaceae; genus Tetrastigma; species Tetrastigma voinierianum. The sequence continues at coordinate 206,094 of JAEQBH010001818.1, forward strand.
AGCCCATTCCACGCAAAGTGATCGTGTCGGCCGGGAAATAGGGAAATCCAATCGATATCCAACCGCGCTGCCGACACATCCATCACATTCTCTCGACTAGGACCGAGGGATGCCAACACCCCATGACGACTCCATTGGTAGTTCCCGCAATCAGGCCAACAAGACAAGCCATCTAAGCCCAATGATAACTGGGAGCTCAAATACATCATCTTCGGGTCAGCCTTCGATAAAATGGGCACTGGGAGAAACCGAGCCCATCAACACACATCCGCGGGTTTCGGGAAAAGGTATTACCTGGGCTCAATTCAAATTCGGGTGCTCACCCCTGAGAGCCCTTCCGTGCAACGACAACAAACAGATTCCTCATCAGAGACGCCCATCGCCTTATAATATGTTGTTAGCAGCACTTCAAAGCAATAAAGGCCATCCCTCCGCTGCACCACATGATAATCAACAAGTTCCTAACCATACACCCGAGTAGGATGGTTCGAGGAGATCAACTGGGTGGGCCAGGAATGCTACATACCTCCACGGCGTAAAGCAACACAACGTGAATGGATCTAGCTTGACACGCGTGGACGAGGTGCTCTATCCGACCGAGCCCCCTCAAGAGCTAGAACCAATATCGCCGATGACGACCCAAACATCTCGCCCCATCGGCCCAAGCTAGCAAAGACCCTCAAAAGCCTCCTTACTTAGCTGAGACGTAATGTAGACGCTACCTTCGCATGGAAAGAGGCAGATATGGGAGGAATCACCCTACGCAATCACACATATCAACACCACTCGCCCTTCAAACCTGGCCAAGCAAAAAGCGGCGAGCCGCACTTAAAGGCAAAAAGCCATCAACGAGGAGGTCGGGCAAACCTCCAAGCGTATTTCATCAGGAGGTATATCCTGAGTACGCTAACGCCGTTTCGCCAAGAAAGCAAACCAAGAAGTGGCGACTCAGACGATCATCGACATAAACAAAGCATGCCCAAATGACACCTTCCCTTTGCCGACGATCACCATCGTGGACGCTACTTCATGCCATGAACTTCTCGGGCTTTATGGATGCTTTTCCCGCTACAACCAGATCACATGACCCGCATCTTACCTGCCAGCACTGCTCGTCACAAACAGGAACCCATTACCGGGTGATGCCGTTCGAACTCAAGAACGCAGGAGCCACCTACCAGAGATTGGTGAACCGAATGTTCCAGAAGCAGATAGGCGTAACTATGGAGGTATAGATGTACGACATGCTAGCCGGGAGTCCACACCACACCAACTCCACATCGGCCATCTTTCCGAGGCGTTCCAGATCCTGAGGAATTACAACATGAAACTCGAACCCGCCTAAACAGTTTCTACAGAAACACTGAAAATTCTCGGGCTTCATAGTAAACCACCGAGGAATCGAGGCAACCGCATAAGATAAAGGTGGTGCTCGACATGCCGTCACTGTGTGTAAAGCACTACCGGGCCGTAGCTGATCGCGCTTGCTCTGCCTGTATCTAGGGCGAGTGATAAATGCCAGCCTTTCTTTCAAGTCCTGAAGAAAGCTTTTCAATGGGATACAAAGTGTGAAGAAGCATTCTCAGCATTAAAAACGTACCTGAGTTCCCCTCCCATTCTAGTAAGCCTTGTCGAAGGGGAGCTCCTCACTCTATACTTAGCCGCGGTCGCACTTTTTCAACCAAGAAATTTCTCGTCGTAAACCAAGAACTGCACAAAGACCTAGTTTACTATTGCAACAGCCCTAAGAGGAGCAAGAGGAGAGGTGAATTCAAGGATGGAAAAGCACTCGCTCGTAACCGCAGCCGGGCTCCGCCATATTTCCTGCACATACCATAGAAGCTCCACAGAATAACTGAACATGCGCCGTGATAAAACCGTAGACCTCCTTAAGGCCGGGAGCGAAGGTCCAGAGTCGAGCGAGTTCGGGAGACAGATACAAAGCAAAAACCGGCAATAAAGGGGCAAGTCTCGCCGATTTGGCCATGGAATTTACACGAACTCCGCAAAGATGCCTGTCAACGATCGACCTCTCCACTTGGAAACTCTCTGTAGATGGAGCTTCGAACGCGCAAGGGAGTGGAGCAGGTCTTATCCTAACTTCCCCAGAAGGAATAGACATTGAGTACGCACTCAGATTTGGATTCCATACTTCCAATAACTAGTCGACTACGAGGTCAGCGGGAGCAAGCCCCAACCTCGCCTATTCATTAGAAGTCAATTAACTAGAGGTCTACAAAGGACCCAACCTGTGGTCGTGCAAATAGAAGATACCTACGAGGGGCCAAAAGTGAAAGGATGATCCTATACTCCGAAAGGTTCAGCAACACTATCAAAAAATTGCTGGTTCAGGTCAAGCATGTCCCCAAAGCGGAGAACTCCCGAGCCGACGCTTTGGAAAAATTAGCCACAAATTTCACAGAAGACCTCCTCAAGAGTCGACACTGGCCGAATATCACTGGCTAACCATCTATCGATCTCTATGGCGAGTAGTTGCCCAGGCTCCGTCCCAACCGACTCGATGTGAGCCCATTTGGTATTATATTATAGACGGAAGCCTATCAGACGACCCGAAAGAAGCGGCTAAAATAAGAGCGAGGTCTGCCAGGATTACCAATCACAAGGGAAGCCTCTACAAGCGAGGATTCTTCACACCTTTCCTTAAATGCATCGGGAAGGAAAAGACACCGAGTACGTGTTAAGAGAAGTACACGAGGGCATATGAATCACATCCAGCTCGGCATTAGCGTGAAAAGTCTTCGAGGCGTGGGCACACCGGGCCTACAATACTCAAAGATGCAACCGACGAAGTCAAGAAACGGACCGCAGAGCACTCCAAGATCTCACGCTCCCATCGCAGCCCTTAACGCCGATCACAAGCCCCGCCTTCCAACAGTGGGTTTGACACTGACCCTCGCCCATTAAAGGGTCGGCAAATTCATAATCGCCAGCAGCTAGACATTTCACTGGGCAGCGGTCGAGCCTTTAAATGCACAATTACGTAACCGGCTACTTAATTTCTCAGGTGGCGAGCCATCATATGCAGGTTTGGTATCCCAAGAGCCTTGGTATCAGACAACGGAAAACAGTTCGACAACGCTAAATTCAGAGATTTCTGTGTCGAGCTCGGGATTAAAAACTATTACTCGTCTCCAGCACACCCGCAACTAAATCGAATGTGTCAAGCGTCACTATCGAACCTCTAAAGCCTTTGAAGACCAAATTGGAAGATCCTTAAAGTGAACTGCAGAATACCTCCCGAGGCACATGGGCCCACAGACGACACGGTCGCTGAACCGAAATCCCATTTGCCCTAGCCTTGGCACCGGGGCAAAGAGCCCCCGCTGAGGCTCGAATAAAAGTCTCCTAAGATCGAAAGCTAGCATCATGGAACACAATGACGGTTCGTCTAAATTTAGATCTCCTAGATGAAAAGCGAGAGCAAGTCCTAAAGCGCACAGAGGACTAATAAAGGAAAACTACGAGGTACTACAATCAAAAAGGTCAACCTTGTAGCTTACATGCCGTGATTTAGTCTAGCAGTTCACAAGAAGGAAGAACCCACGCATGGAAAAATCAAATCTAACCGGGAAGGCTCCTTACGTCGATTCGAGGTCAGTCAGATCTGTGCAATTATGAGGCTCCAAAACATAGGAGGGAAAAAATCTTACCACATACACGGAATGCAAGAGCATCTTAAGCGTTTTTACCAAATAGCATCGACTAGTAATATTAAATAAGAGCCTTATCGATTCTTTACGTAACGAAATGAGCTGCTCACTCCGGTTATTTAGTTAGACATCTCAAACAACTCGTGATATATAAGATATTTAAAAATACATAATGAGAAAGTCTGAGGACATAAAAGCTCACTTTTTATTCCAATCGATTATATTCTTATTACAATTAGTGATGGCATCGACATAATCAAGACGCGCCTCCCTTAAAAAAAAAAATGGGGTGCAAAGGAGAAAGAGAGAGAAATGAAAGAAGGAGAAGGAAAAGAAAGAAGTGGAAAAGAGGATAAGAAGAAAAGGGATGGAAAGAGTTTGTGCAGAAGAAAAAAAAAAGGGAGAATGAGATGTGGAAAAAAGACGAAAAGTAGCTGAGAAGGAGAGTGCGGAAGGAAGAGAAAGAAGAATGTAAATGGAGAAGGATACAAGAAATGCATCGCCTCTCTGTACGCATTCCCAGCACTGAGCTAGGGAATAACATGACTTACAAAAGTGTGACTAGGGAAACACAACTCCCACAAGCATAACCAACGTAACCGCACTGCATCTCGTTTTGATCCCAAAGAAAAACGACTCTGCATTCTCGACACTTCATCTCGCACTCAGTTACGCACCAGAAGGATCTAAGTATAGACTCCATAGCAACAAAGCCGCCATTTATAAGAAGGCCAAAGCACTCAAAAAGTCACCTGAACGTTCCAAATTCTCCATCAATCAGCATTAAAGACGTTCGCACCTTTCCAAGAAAATCAGAAGTCGAATGGCCGCACGCAGCAGTTCAATCCAAACAAATCGCGGCAATACCCGAGCCCAAGAGCTCACACTGACGAGTTGATCCACCTCAAGACAGCCACGCCGCTCAACGAAACAACCGCCTCAGGCCGAACGCCCACCAAGGCTACACCGCCGTGAGCCTAAGAGCTCACTTTGACGAGCTCATCTACTTCCGCAGCGGCCACGCCGTCTGCGCCGACCGCCCAGCTACATTGCCACCAGCTACATCGCCACCGGCTATAGCGCCCGAAGCCCAAAGAGCTCACTTGACGAGTTCGTTTACTAAGATGTGTCACGCCGCCTGTGAGCCGACCAACAGCCATCACACTGGCTACATCGCCACCTCCTACCGAACGCCACCAAGGCCACTCCTGGGCTGAACGCCACCACACATACCGGGCCGAGCCCAAGAGGCTCACTTCTGACGAGCCTCATCTACTCAAGACAGCCACGCTTGCCTTAGGAGTCGACCAAACAGCTACATTGCCACTGGCCACATCGCACTCTACTTAACGCCACTGCGCTGGCTGGGCTTAGAGCCTAATAGCTCACTTTGACGAGCGCCTCATCCATCAAGACGTGCCACGCCGCTCGTGGAGTCGCACCACCAGTTACATTGCCACTCCTGGCCACATCGCCACTGGGCCGAACGCCACCAAGGCCATAGCAGAGCCCAAGAGGCTCACTTTGACGAGCTCATCTACTCTCGCACAGCCACTGTCTCGTGAGTCGACCACCGTGCCACATTGCCACTTCACATCGCCACTGGGTCGAACGCCACCTAAAGCCACGCCGCCAGAGCCTGCAAGAGTCTTCACATTGACGAGTTGATCCACTCAAAGATGTGCCACGCCGCTCTAACGAGTCGATCACCAGCCGGAACGCCACCAAGGCCACAACGCCGGGGGAGCCCCATCACATCGACGAGGTGATCCACTCTCAAGATGTGCCACGCCGCCTAACGAGTCGATCGGGCCTTAGGCTGAACGCCATCAAGAAGAAGGCCGCCAAGAGCCTGGGTGACTTACTGACGAAGCTCAACCATTCCATGCCAGTGCAACCTAAGGAATCAGTTCAACTCATGCAAGTCAGACGATGGAGGTCAGCCGCTCAAGTTGACGAGCTCTGCCAAAAATAGGCCATGCAACCTAAGGAATCAGTTCAACTCATGCAAGTCAGACGATGGAGGTCAGCCGCTCAAGTTGACAAGCTCTCGCAAAATAGTCATGCAACCAAGGAATCTCGCCTTCAATTCATGCGCCACCACGGAGGTGAGCCGCTCAAGTTGACGAGCTCTGCCAAAAATAGGCCATGCAACCTAAGGAATCAGTTCAACCCATGCAAGTCAGCCGATGGAGGTCAGCCGCTCAAGATGACGGTAGCTCGCCAAACAGGCCGCAACCTACACCGGGCCTAACTTATGCAAGTCACCACGGAGGAGCCGCTTCAAGATGACGAGCTCTGACAAAAAAAGGTCATGCAACCTATGAACTCGCCTAACTCATGCAAGTCACCGGGATGGAGGTGAGCCGCCAAGATGACGAGCCTCGCCAAAATAGTCATGCAATCTAAGGAACTCGGCCAACTCATGCAAGTCACCGCTGAGGCGAGCCACTCAAGACGACAGCTCCGCAAAAAATAGGTCATGCAACCTAAGGAATCGGGCTCAACTCATGCAAGTCACCGATGGAGGTGAGCCGCCTACGACGAGCTCCGCCAAAAAATGCGTCATGCATCCTAAGGAATCGATCACCGTGCAAGATACCAACAAATACCAAGAACTCCACCTTGACGAGTTCCGCCATACAAGCCATACGCCTCAGAATCGGGCCACCGCATAACACCAACTAATGCCAATGACCACTGGATTTGAGCTTCATTTGCTCCAACTCAGACCCTCAATTCGGGCCACACAATTCATGAAGAAAAGCTCAAAATACTACAGCTGAGAACGTTGCACGATAAAAATGAATATTTATTAAAAGGAGAGTTACATGTCTCGAGCCCCAGCCCAACAAAATAAGCAGTACATAAAAGAAAATATAAAAAAGTCAATATCGCGCAGAAATGAGTACGTAAACCTAGGCTACGCAGGAGGAAATCGACGATGAAGAGGAGAATGGGCTTCAGAGACCGCCGCCAGAATAATTTGCAGAAAGACTCTCTCACCTCCTCGTCACTTGGGAGATCTTGGGTTGAAGTCCAAGTCGTGGGTGTAGACGTTAACGGCCTTCTCGCTGAAAGCTAGCCAAATCTGCAGGCCCATCGAGCACCGGGGCTTGGTCCTCAACTGCCTAATAACATCATCCTCCGAGCAACCAAGGATATTTGTCGGTGAAGATCCCCGCGCAATCCGCCACTCTCATTCAAATACCGCGACCCCAGGAGAAGCCCTGAGGTTCAATGACGAGCCGTGCCCAAGAAATACCGGGCCTCGAGGTTCCCGCCATTGCCACCGCTAGTCAAGGCTACTTTATCACACAGATCGCTTCACGCCGCACGAGTTCCTCTGAGGACCTCCCGCAGCCGCTTCGGATGTGACGAAATTATCCCTAACTGGTCTGGGGTTCGCATCGAGGACTCCAGCCCCATCCCGGTCTCGATCGATCACCTACCAAGCAACTGGAGCTCACCACGAACCTCCGGCTCGCTTCAACCGCCGCCAAGCCACTAACTTCATCCTCTCTACTTTTCGCCGGCACGAGCCGACACTGTATGTTTAGATCGATTAAGTCTCTCCACTCTTCGCCATAATAACAGGTCAGCTTCGTACTTTGGCCCGTCGTAAGAAAAGAGAGGCCGCTTCGCCTTATAAATCCAAGCATTTTTACATGTTGCTTAGTTTCGCCTTATCGCTTTAATTCTTCAAATGAGTGGCGACCTGCACACCAAACATGAAGTCAATATCCAACACGGGATCAACCTGAAAACAGACACTATCGTATTACGTGGACTTACCGAGGGCAACCCTCAAGGATAGAGCCGAGCCTCATCACCAAAGTGGGCGACCTCCCAAGGTCGAATCCTTAAGGATCTGACGGTAGATCGCACCTGCCGCGAGTTCAGCATTGGAAAGCAAAGAGTCCTCATCTTCGCCAACTTTTGATTCCAGATTTTTTCTCTCAACCCTTCCACCCCTTCGAGGAGGTGGCCTAGCACTCGGGCTGCGATTCCGTGAGACCTGCACAGCATAACTCGCCACCCGGGCCGGTCGACTACCCATCCAAGAGATTTTTTGCCTTTACAGCAGGCTTAGAAGGGGGCGGAGAGCTCGTGACCACAGGAGCCTCGGCCGCAGGCGACTGCGCCCGCTCCGGCTTTCGAGCAAGAGAAGTCGGAGACGCCCCAATTTCTGAACCTTGACCAAAACCCGCCGATCTTTCTCAAATGAGCTTGATTTTTTCCGCTTCAAGATCCGGGCTTCCGAGACAGTGCCCCAACTGGACCAAAATCTCTCCTCTAGTAGGAGTGGCTGCGGTAAGCCTAATGGGAGAGACTCCCCTGGTGGAAGGAGGCAAGGGCCTCGCAAGAGAGAACGCGGCGCATCTCAAATCTCGACGCCGTGAATGTCCGATTTTATCAGCTCCGCATAAGGACGAGCAGGACATTCCGCCAACACCAGAGCTACGACATTATCTTCAGCACTAAGGTCAAGTCGAGCACCTGGGAAGCATGAGAATAATGCAAAATCAGAAATATTCAACAACCTTCACACGAGTTACACCGAAATGTAACAAACACTCACGAAGATTATCGGGGGCGGTCCGCCACCGAACGCCTGCAGCATCATCCTCGCCGGAAGGATCATATTCCCCAGCCATGTACTCACTAACAAAGAAATAACGTCCTTCCACTTACCTAGCGGGAAGAAGGAAGATCATGATCACAGAGGAGCTCCAGGCGCCCGGAGAAATAAAGGAAGCCCTAGCTCTGGGCTAAAAAGATGAGGAGTAGTAGGCCACACTGTGACGCCGAGCCCCTCGTCCCTAAAAGGCCAATAGTCTACTAAAATGCCCCAACCGTTGGGAGCGAGTCAGCGACGACATTGAAATGTTGCAGAACCCTTTCATGAAGGGATGCAAAGGGAAAACCTAAGACCATTATCAAAGGCGACTTCAAAGAAACATACCATCCTGTGCACGTGTTACATAAAAGTCAAGACGTCAGGGTCCATACCCGCACGCCGTGGGGAGGTCGATAACGCCCAGCAAAGGTAACCCCATACGGCTGACCAACCCCGCTAGGTCCCACAACAAAGATGTCAGACTACAGAGCCGAGGTAATCCGACCCCAGATATTTAATTGTGTTTATTTTCCCCTTTATCCTTATATCCAAGGGAAGAGGAGGCGCCTGTGAACGCTTTCGGGTTCAAATCCACAAATAACTGGCCAAGCATTCCTAACGCAGCCCGTAACCGGCAATAGTCAAGAGTCATCGCCAATACGTAAAGAAGAAGAGCTACCAGGACCCATGGCAAAGCAAACAAGAAAAACAAAATCAATCAATTTAACCTCAAAGATTCCTCGTCACTAATCAAGAAAAACCAGAAGAGAGACGCGAAAGGGTTCCAGGAATAAGACTGGCAGCCACCTCAGAAAACGCCTTTAAAAGGACTCTAAGTACAAAAGGGGCAGACGAAGAACTAGGAGAAAGCGAAATACGAGACCACTGAGAATAAAGAGGAGGATGCAGGACCAGAGGAACTCAAGACAGAGAAGGTCGGCGGAAGAAACCGAAGGGAACTGAAGGGAATGTGAAAAACAAGCGTGAAACCCAAAGAGTCATCATTATTATAAGATATATGATGGCAAGCAAGCCTTAACTAACCCAACCCCAGGCGGACACGTGGAATTCGCAACCGATACAAGAAGAATTACAGCCCTTGCCCACGCAATCCGTACACAAGGGCTGGGGGGCAACTGATGGGGTTAGAAAAATGGGCTCACCATCCCACTCGCCAAGCCCAAAAGAATGGCGTACCCAATGCAATACCCGTGCCACTCTGCATCAACTCCAAACTAAGGCCCAAATTCGCCAGGGTCCAAAGGATAATCTCGATAAATTGAAGGTCCATATCCCGCAACCGACCGTGTTTTCACTAATACGTAAAATAATAACCCTAACAATATATTATCTTGCCGATCCAACCAAATCTCATCAATATGAAAGAAAATAATGACATCATCGCGGCTGATCTCCTCCAATAAGGAAGGAAGATTATCCCAAATAAACTGTTCTTTCTAAATCCACTACCAAATCCGATTCTCGCTGAGCACAGAAAATCCATCTTAATGAACGAATCCTAGTCACTGTCCAACTGATTGAACATCTACTATAAATACAGGGCAACCCCAGCGGTGAAAGGGACGCACTCTTAGACGCATACTCATATGCAAACATATGCAACACCTTCGCCCTCTGCGCCTCTTTCTCTCGAAGAACCGACTTGGGCATCGGAGGCGCCACTCCGGCGAAGCCCTCGCCGACCCCTTTCTTCCTTGTTCGCAGAGGAGTGCTACGTCCGTAGCCCCGCAGATCAACAAAGGCAGCGATCCTACCTCAAATCCCGCACAACTAAGAGCCTACATCCCAAATAGCCAACAATCCAGTCCCGCCAACGACCTCACACGCCTCCAGCCTGGGCCCCGCTGAAAAAGACATCATGTACTTTCCTTAAAAATTAATAAGGAATAATGAAGGAAAGAAAAAGAAAAAGTTGTTTACATATCTATATAATATTTTATTCCCAATTATGTATATGTATCATTTTATATTGTTATATACAAAGTTAAAATATCTCATATATCGTACTTATTATATTTCCGATACTTCCAGACGACCGATATATCTGATACTCCAAGAATATTCTACACGATATCGGCAATCAATAATCGTTTGAGGGAAAAATCGACAAAAAATCGGTAATATCAGCGATATATCGGTATTAGACCGATATTTCGATGAAATTTTGGTTGTGAGACACACGTGCAAGTGGGAAATTTTTTTATTCAAATTATAGACAATATATTGAATATATCGGTGATATATTGGTGGCTTAAAATGGACTTGTTGATTGATCTGACGGTTGACATCATCTTGCAGATGATCCAACGATCCAGATTTCACATGAGTTTTCAAACCTTTCAAACGACTACTTTGACTGATCTGACGGCCAAATTTGAATCTGCTTTGATCCAACGGTCCATATTTCACCTGAATTTAAAATGCTATCCAACGGTCAGATTTTTGATCCAACGACCAGATTTGAAATCCTGACTTGATCCAACGGTTTTGAATTGATCCCAACGATTTAAAGAAGATCTAATGGTCAAATTTTCACTAAAATTAAATCCAACGGTTAGAATTAAATTACAAAGATATTTTGACCATCTAATGGCTTTTTTGACCCAAAAAAAAAATCTATAAATACCTCTAAAATCAATACATTTTATCACAAATTCTCTTTGCTAAAAAAATTTCTTTGTTATATATCTCAAAAAAGGTGGATATTTTGGTGTTTAAGGTTTCAAGTTTCAAATTTCAACAAGGTTAATTAAGGTATGTATTTATGTTAATTTACTTTTAAATCGTCATTATTGTATTTATATCTTGTGTACTTAATAGTGTTACATTTATGTTTTGTATTTATGTTAACTATATATTAGCTTTATTTTATAATTTCATATTAAATTATAAATTTAACAATAAAATTTTATATTAGTTTAATAAAATATCATATAGTATATTATTAAATAATACTATATTTTCATATAGTATAATAAATTTAATAGTAATGTCTTCTTTAAAATAACTATATACAAGTCGGATCAAGCCACTGGCCAAAATGGGCATGACCAATTTGGCCAACTTCTATTCAGGTCTACGTTTTTATCAGTCCAACTTGGCTTTATATGGGCCATGGGCCAAAACAGACCAAGATATTTTAAAATATTTAAAAATGCTATAAACACCAAAACAAGCCAAATTTTTTTATATACATATCACTAAATATCTTTATTATCTGGTAAGGATTACAATTAAAAAAAATCAATGAAAAAATGAAGCATCATATGAGATTACAGAGAGAAAAAACAAAACAAAAACACCTTATTAACTTTCTTTCTTTCCTTCTCTCTCCCTTTCGCGCTTTGTTTCTCCCCTTCACTACCCCCCTCTAACGTTACGATAATAAGAGAGAAAAAAAAAACAAAGACACCTTCTCCATATCCTCTATAAGAGTTCACTATGAGTTTAGAACATGAGAAGAGGTTTTAAGAAACACGCTTCACAACAAAGCAAGTGAACAACCTAGCTTGAAAATAGAGTGAGACATGTATTTATACCCAAAGAAGATAAACTGCACAGGTACAGTAACTAACATACTAAACAAAAACACAAAACTTTTTAACTAAGTCTTAAGGTACATAAAATATAATAGTTTCATGAAGTTCTTCTACAGCCCCCCTCAAGCGAAATGGCACATGAAGCTTGTCCTTAAGATAAAGAAAACGATCAACAGGAAGAGCTTTAGTGAGCACATCAGCCACTTGATCCAAAGCAGGGACATAACGCACATCAAGGGTGCCTGCAACAAAGCTGCTCCCCATAAAAATGATTATCAATCTCAATATGCTTTGAACGAATGAGCCATAATAGCAATCACTCTGATTATCAACCCACATAATGGGACAATACAGTAAAGAAACATGAAATTTATTCAGAAGAGACCAAAGAGAGATGAGTTCAACAGAGGCAAGAGTAAGAGAGCGTAATTCACTTTCAAAGTTGGACTTTGAGACTACTTATTGTTTCTTGGAAGACCAAGAGATGACATTTCCACCTAGATAAACAATATAGCCACTAGTAGAATGTCTTTTATCAGGGAAGCTTGCCCAATCGGAATTTGAGTATGCCTTCAAACTCAAGTACAAAGGAGTGAGAACCAAGCCATGAGTAAAAGTACCTTTTAAATACCGAAGAAGATGTTTACAAGCCTACCAATGGAAAATAGTTGGAGCATGCATGAATTGACTGAGACGACTTATGATAAAAGCAAAATTTGGCCTGGTTAGTACACAACATCCATAGGAATAAGCTTATTGACTTCCTGAACAATACTATAAGAATCAGACAACATCCCCCGTAATCAGGCATGCCGCCATATCAATAAATATATTTTGGTTCAGGCATTTGCTCATATAATCTCACTAAAGAAGGAGCCATTTCTATCATATCAGGCCACTGCTAAAATTAGGGTCCACTTGTCTGTGCTCGACCTAGGTACCAAATTCATAAATCGACCAAAGTCGACCGATCCCATTAACTGGGCTAAAATTCAACGGCTAAACAATTCATACCATAGAAGCACCATAAGCTAGAGAGTCTTAAATCCAGAAAGATCATTTGATGCTGAAATAACCGAATTTTAATACCCATCAAGTATGGAACTACATCGCTTATCGAGTTATCGGGTTCATCATGTTTTGAAAAGGTTACAAATTACATTGCTTTACTACATCAAACGGCCGGGCAAGCGGAAACTATATTGTAAACTGTTATTGTTTACAAATTACTCACAAATTAAACAATGTTTGAAAAGGTTTTATTTTTGAAAATTAAGTACTAAAAATTGCACTTTTCAGTGATTATCACTCAATCTCATCATTTATCGAAGGTTGAATTATCATGTTCATTATGTTGGTCTTTGTAACTTTCTTCAATTGAATATGACTCATTTTTTATATTATAAATAAAACTCATGTATCAAACCTGTGGTGTCCGCTGATCATCCGCTTTCAACTCGCTGGAAAATCTATACGCCTCAGACATTTAAACCCATATATATAAAAATGGTCTCTCAAATCATAAACCAATACTCATCAAATGTATACCCAACTGCATTCCAATAGTCCAAGAGCGTTTCATTGCCTAATACAAATACATATTAAAATCTACAATTCTAATACATATTATCCAAAACATCAAAGCCACAACCCATTTCTTCAAAATCGGCCTCTAAAATGAGCCGTCTTCTCGAACGCCCCCGTGAGACCAAAAAAAAATATTCCCTGACAGGTGAGTTATTCGCTCTGAAGGGAATCACCCTAAATGGGCTACTTCCACCTAAGTGCATATGCAATGCCCAATTTAAACACACACTCAAGTAATTACGTGATCCTACTCTTGGAATGTCTACATGCCCATATTCCCATGTCTCGAGTCCTCCCACTCCTTCACACTCGCTAAGCCATGTATGAGAAAACACCATTTTCAAACAAAACTGTTTGTTCTTAAAAATAAACACCATCGCTCAGAAATATTGACTGAATTCCTCCGAGGTGAATGTGTTGAAGAACTTCCCGAATAAGCCATGGTCCCTTAACCAAATGATCCGGCTGACCGCCTCCCAACCCCATTCTCCCATCATACTATGAAATTCCTTTTCGCAACCATGTTCGCCGTAGTAAATTCATGTCATGCACTCACACCTAATTTAGGTTACTCCGCAGGCGAAATGCATTATGCCATTTCAATCATTTTATACCAATATATCAAATATGCATAAGAGCCAAATTTAGAATCACACCACATGTAATTCAACAATATCAACCATCACCCAAATTAGCTCACTTGAGCAATTCACAATCTCATCTCCAATGGTCTACACACACAATTATATTTCATATAATTGTGACATTATGTTAATACACAAAGTTCATGCATTGACCTACTAATTCCTATTCAACTCAATCCATTACACCAAAAATTAGCTCACATTGGACGAGCAATTCAATTTGAATTACTCATCCAAGCACATTTTCTCACAAAAATATTTCGTGAACACTATTCATGCGTAATGTTGAAACTTCTCGGGCTACTGCTCACTACTAATCGACCTAACATCGGTTCCACTTTATGAACCCGAAATCCATGGCCTAAACCCGGCCTTATACACACCAAAACATGAATTAATGCATAAATCATCACCCAAGATGACCAAATAGTCTGTGGACTGTTCAAACCGTCTCCAAAAATTCCAACAATTCGGTCCCAATTTTTTAGGACCGATCAAACGGTCGTTCATGGCCTCAAACCAACTCAATCATTAACAAAACACTTAAACAAAGTGTAACTTCAAGTAGGATAAAACCCCTACCTCACGGAGTTTGTCAAAACCCAAACCAGTATCCACGCCAAGGTTCCTCGCTGCGTAGAACAATCCTTCTCCTTCTAGGGGCCCGAAGAAATCCGACGGTCCGATCGCCGGATCTTAGAGAGAAGGCACTCTCTCTCTCTCTAAAAATTAAATAAACCTAAATATCCAGCCTACTGCATCTCTTTTCCTTCACCATCACATTTTTGTCTCTGCCGAAGAAGATGACTACTATTGGCTATCTTGTCTTCTCTTCCTCATTAAGAATTCAAAAATGCCATCCATGTCCTCTCTCTGGATTTTGACATGGCACCTCCTACCGTCCATTTCCATCATCTCTACTCATGCAACATGTATCACATGAGAGGCGTTGTTATATGTGACTTTGGCACATCAAATTAAATTTCATTTACTAAGACCCGACATACTCAAGGTCGAAAAACGCTAAGTAAATTCACTTATCTTTAATTCAAATAAAATTCGACGTGTTAGCTAGATTTTTCGAGACGATTCCAACGGTGAAATCCATTTCATCATCCGAGATCTAGAAAATTCGGATTTACCAAATTACGACGGCCTTTTCTTAAAATCGGGAATTCTCTCCTCGGGGTCTCACATTCTCCCCTCCTTAAAAAGAATTTCGTCCCTAAATTCCACACACATACACATCCAACCACGTGCATATGTAACCTCACCCAACTCCAAGACCGTGTCGGGTATGACAACCCAACTAAGGTCCTAATTACTGACAACCCGATGGTTGTCATCCATGTCAAGAATGACATCCACACCCAATATGCCTACCACCCTAAGGTCCACCATGAGCAGAATCACTGAGATCCCTGACTCACGATCTTGACGCATCTGACCAACTCTCACCCTACATTCTAGGGAAGAATTCTCTCATATTATGGCTTTTCTAAAGGCCTCAACCTCTATGCCCAAACTTATCACACAAGATGCATTAATGAACGAACATGATGCATCCAATTCAAACGTTACTCTAATCAACAAGTGCAAGAGTAGAAACATACCCTGTTCATCCGGCTAATCTGAATGCTCAGTCTCTGTACCATGAGATCTCTACCTCCTAGGACAATCTCGCCTCTTGTGCCCAGGCTGGAGGCAATGGTAACACGTCATCCGCCCCAACCGACCCGAATCCTCACCGCAAATCCCGTGGGTCAACCTCGACCACACGACTCGCCTATGACCCGGCTCGCGAAATACTAGGTGGATCGGGTCCCTCCGACTCCATACTCAAGGTATGGAGAAACAAACCAGATCCGCCGCGCCCCTCCGGCTGGACTGGACTCCACTGGCCCCCAAACCTCGGATCCCCGCCTGGGGGTAATCCCTCCTCACATGTCCGGGCCGCCGGCAAATGGTAGCACACCATCCGCCCATCCCGACCGGGCAAACCCTAACCTCGTCTCACCGATGATCGACCAAGGTGTCCCATAACCTCGATTCCCGCCTCCGCGGACAATCCCGCCAATGTGTCCAGCCGTCTACAGAACAACACATCATCTGCCCTGCCTGACTAAATGTCCCATCCTGGCCTTGGTCCTGATGACCTCGACCTCGTCCTAGATATCCTTGCGAAACAGGTCTTCCATTCTTCCGGATCGTTAAGATGGATCTTCCTTCCTTCTGGCACAAAGATTCCCTATCGGATGCCTCGCATAACATCTACCTCTCCCTCTATGATCATAGTCGTCCTGACTCTAAAGTCCACTTATCCTCTAACCATTGGAGGACGATGTACTTCTAAACGCTGGAGGTCGTTCGACCCGCCTTGGCTCACTATTGCATATGCCTATGCGATAGCGACAAATGCAATCCCTAAGGCCTCAACAAAGGCCCGTTGGTCAAAAGCCGATGGTGCCTAACCAGTACCCCGTGGACACCCTCTACGTCCTCTCCCGCGACTAGCCATCTACACAAGTCAAATGGCAGGTTAAATTCCATGCAGTATCTCTAAGGCTCAAACGCAGCCTCGAGACACTATTCATACTCAGAAAATAGTTCATATATTATGTCCCTGCATTTATAGGCAATGCAAGACAATTAATTCCACATTAATTCATATTCAACATCAAATTTTTTTTTTTTTTTGAAATTTTTATTTTTAAAAAATTTTATCTCATTTTATTTTATTTTCAAAAATATGAAAAATTTTGTGAACGGGTGTCCAAACAAAGGATCAAACAAGCAGACCGAACCCAAACTCGGCCGGGTGCACCGCGTAATGCCACCCAAAGACGCGCACATGGTGCGCTCAGCCGCCACGCACACGCCAGCAGCTGGTGTCACGTGGTCGTGGCTCACAACCGCCGCGGTCGTGAGCCTGGCTATCGGTCGCGTCGCGCAAGCCCAGCGGCCGCGGCCATGGCCGCAGTCACGCTGCGGTACGCCGCGGTCGCGGGCCCCCATGTCGCGACACAACCCCGCTCAAAGCCTCCTTCCGTCACGAGCATAAACTTTGTATCGCGACCCATTCCTCGCTTCTACCTCTTCTCCTTTCGTTTCACGATACAAGAGTTCATTTAGTTCTTCCTGTCACAATACACCGCAGCTGTATCATGCATACACCCCAACCATTCAGTTCGTCACGCTACACCATTGTATCGACACCGCTTTTCTCCTCAAATAAATCAGCGCCCTTTTGTCACAATTCAATGGTTGTACGGTATACACTCAATGAAATTCTTCACAAGACGCCTTTATCAAGGATACACCTCACCAGCTACCCTTACGTTGCAATACAATTTCCCAAATGACGCTTTCAGCCCAATTCTCATGTCACGATACAATGGATGAATAAAGGACACTCTCCAAACATTTTGCACTCCCAAAACCCGTCAGGTCATAAT
Organism: Tetrastigma voinierianum; assembly: GCA_016808115.1. Lineage (NCBI taxonomy): Eukaryota > Viridiplantae > Streptophyta > Magnoliopsida > Vitales > Vitaceae > Tetrastigma > Tetrastigma voinierianum. The sequence continues at coordinate 223,632 of JAEQBH010001818.1, forward strand.
ACAATTTCCCATTGTATCAGGACACGCCAAGAGCCTAACCTATTCCAGCTCGCACCTCTTTTGTTTTTTTTTCTTTTTTTCAGCATTTTTTTTTCATTTCTTTTCCAAATTTACCTAAAAACTCCCAAAAACATATATATACATTTTTTTTTCATTTTCCAAAGATACCCAAATGTTTGCATGTTTATTTGACGGATTTTTCTCCGCCACACATATTTTCCTGAACACCAAAAATATACATATATGTATGTATATATATATATATATATATATATATATATATATATATATATATATATATATATATATATATATATATTCATTTTCCAATAAACCAAATAAATTTATTCAAATTTATTTTATTTCTTCTCTTCTTCCAGTTTTACACACTGTAAAACTCCAAAAATTTCTCCAACACATTTATGTGCTAATCACTAAGCACACAATTACTCAACACATAACACTCCATGTTATAAAACCAAATTCATCAAACAATCACATGATCACACGTCATTCATGTTATATACATCAGTCACACATAAAACACCATGCATGCAGTGTTCTAATATTATCCCGTGACTTCCTAGGTAATCACATACCTAACTCTAACATCAAGCCACCAAGTGGTGGTGTTCTTATCTCAATAACTCTGGCCTTGACCCAATTCCCTCAAGCCCTAGGTAATCGTATACCTAACTTATTAACACTAAGCTCTAGGTATTTATAAACCTACGCTTTGATACCAAGCTGTGACGCCCCAAACCCGAGGTGTCCGTTGACTACCCGTCAACCTGCGAAAAATCTATACGTCTCGTATTACGAGACTCATACCTGAGTAAAAATGGCATCTTGGGCCCATAAACCAATACTCATCAAATGTATACCCAACTGTATTCCAATAGTCCAAGAGTTATTTCATTACTCTTAATACAAATACATATTAAAATCTACAATTCTAATACATATTATCCAAACATCAGTTGCTAACCCGCTTTCTTCAAAATCGGCCAAAATGAGCCGCCTTTCTCGAACGGCCCCGCATTTCTGAAAAATATCTCCCCACAAAGATTTGAGCTATCGCCCAAGAGCTAATCACCTCTAAATGGGTTACTTCACCTAAGTGCATATGTAATACCCAGAATTTAACACACTAAGTAAATACGTTGATCCTACTTGAATGTCTACATGCCCATTCCCATGTCTCGAGTCCTCACGACTTCACACTTGCCTAAGCCATGTGTATGAGAAAACACCATTTTCAAAAACAAAACTCGTTGTTCTGGAAAAAATAAACTACCGAATGCTCCAGAAATAGCTGACTACCCTCCGAGGTGAATGTGTCGAGAACTTCCCCGAAATACCATGGTCCTCATCCGAAATGATCCATTGACCGCCTCAACCCCATTCTCCGAATATCATACTATGAAATTCCTTTCGCAACCATGTTCGCTTTTCGTAAAATTCACGCCATGCACTCACCTAATTCTAGTTACTCCAGTGCATGCGAAATGTAATATGCCATTTCAATCATTTTTATACCAATATATCAAAATATGCATATATTTTCAAATTTAGAATCACACCACACAATCTAACAATATCAACTATCACTCCAAATTAGCCTACTCGAAAGAATTCATAACTTCATCTCCAATGTCTACTAACACACACAATTATATTTCATATAATTGTGACATTATGTTAATACACAAAGTTCATGCATTAATCTACTAATTCCTATTCAACTCAATCCATTACACCAAAAATTAGCTCACATTGGCTAATTAACAAACACGAGCAATTCAATTTGAATTACTCATCCAAGCACATTTTCTCACAAAAATATTTCGTGAACACTATTCACTTGAACAGTGAAACCCTCGGGTTACTATTCACAACCAATCACCCAACATCGGTTCCACTTTGTGAACTTGAAATCCATGGCTTAAACCCGGCCTTATACACACCAAAACATGAATTAATGCATAAATCATCACCCAAGATGACCAAACAGTCCGTGGACTGTTCAAACCGTCTCTAAAAATTCCAACAATTCGGTCCCAATTTTTTAGGACCGATCAAACGGCCGTTCAAGGCCTCAAACCAACTCAATCATTAACAAAACACTTAAACAAAGTGTAACTTCAAGTAGGATAAAACCCCTACCTCACGGAGTTTGCCGCGTTCCTAAACCGGTCCACTGCCCTCGCCACAGAACAACCCTTCCTTCTCAAATTTCAAAGAACCGACCTGGGCCCTGATCAACTCGATCTTGTGAGATAAGGCACTCTCTCTCTCTCTAAAAATTAAATAAACCTAAATATCCAGCCTACTGCATCTCTTTTCCTTCTCCATCACGTTTTTGGTCTCTTTTTGAAGGAAGAAGATGACACTATTGGCTATCTTGTCTTCTTCCTCATTAAGAATTCAAAAATGTCATCCATGTCCCTTCTCTTGGATTTTGACACATGGCACTCTCTCGGCCGTCCATTTCCATCATCTCTCTACTCATGCAACATGTATCACATGATTATATGTTATATGTGACTTTTGTCACATCAAATTTTGTTTTACGGCACCCGATACTCGGTGCTTCGAAAAACGTGCAAATTCCGACTGTCTTAGAATTCGACGAAATTCGATGTGTTAGCTAGATTTCGCGAGACAATTCCAATGGTGAAATCCATTTCATCATCCAAGATCTAGGAAAAATTCTGGATTTTTACCGAAATTATGATTTTGCTCTTTTTCAGAAAATTGGAATTTTCTGGGGTCTCACAAAACCTTTAAAGGAATTTTTTTTTTTACTATAGTAATTTTAAGTTTTATTGGAAAAAGTGTCCATGAAATTATTAAATTCTTTTACTAAAACTATTCTTAAACAATTTGGATTTTTCCTACTATATCGTTTAATTATTAAAATCAATAAGACTTATATTTACTGCCTTAAATATGAAAATCCACAATTTCTTAATAGTAATATTGTTGATGTTTTTAAGAACATTTAATTTTTCTTCCCTAAATTAATAAGATTTATGTTTGCAAGAGGAGCTTTGTTCATCTTGTACTTGGGTTAAGAATCCTTACACAACTCTCCCACAACGAATCCAACCTTATCCTTAAAACTGCATGCAAATTGAGGGTTCCAACCCCTTCTCCTTACATTGCATCCTATTTTTTTGTTTCGTATTGATTTTGTCACCAAAGATGAATAATCAGCTCAAATTTCTTTGTATTCTCTACACATAAATAATAATGCATTCCAAAATTTTAATTAATAGATGATGATAACTCAACCACCATCAATGATGTACATTTTTATAATATGGAATCACATATTATTATTGGATATAATAAGGATGAGGATGAAGATTAGAGACATATGAGATTTCATTTGATACTTTGAAGTTGTTTTTTTTCAGATATGTTATTAAGTTGTTACTTTATTGTTTTGGTATAATTTAGCTAGTTAGTTTGGTACTTTGGTTATAACAATGCTCTAGCATTATTTATTTATTTAAGTTTGTTTAGTATTATTCTATTGTTTAGACTCAATCATTTTATATATTAATTATTCTTATATATTTATATATTATTTATTTTTATTTGAAGAAATGATTAATTTGTAAAATTAATTTTTTTAATATTTTTTTTAGATCTTGGCCCGTTTTGGCCCAAAACTCGCATGGGTTGGATTGGACTAGTCGAAAGCTAACCCGAATAGAAATGGGTCATATTAGCTCAACTCGGGCCGACCAAGGCCCAAAAATGAGTTTGACTGTCCCGCGACTGCATCTAAAATCGTGGCCGTCTTCCTTCTAAGCATTATCAGACCCTAATTTTCTAAAAGGAAACATATCATAAGAAGCTTAAAAAGTTAGCAGAGACAAAATTGTTATTTAATAATAATATGTAATAAATCACTACAAAAAAATGACCTATAGTAGCATTGTTTTATAGGGTTTTTTGTACCCTAACTAAAATCATGTATTACCGCTGCTTGGTGGATTTATGCAGTATAGGAATTTTAATAATTTTTAGATGGGACACTAATAAACCGGCTACTATATAGGATCCTAACAACCGCATGGAAAAAGAAAAAGAAAACCACTCGCTTATACATTTTGTACCTAACTAACAATGTCGTGGTTTCCCCCTCTCGCTAATCGCACGACACATTTTAGTTAGCAAAACTCTGAAGCACCTCATAAAACCCAAAAATCAAGCAATCCTCACTTCAGAGTTGGCTGATTGATCGCTCTACCACCAACACTGATAGTCAAAATCGAAAGCTTCGAGATTAAGCTCAAAGGTGGATTCCTATAACAGGAGCAAGATCAGATATGATATCAACATTGAGGAGTTGAGTATCATTTCTATCATCTACCCTATATTTTCTCTTTTCTATTTAAAGAATTCCTCTCAATCATCTTGGATCATTTCATAAAATCCATTTGGAAGAACCCGAAGCAGAAGAACCCAAAGCCTTCCAACTTCGTACCTTCGCTTCCATTCTCAGCAGGTTTGTTTTGAAACCCTAAATTTTGCTTTCTTTGATTTCTTTTTTCTTTTTGACTGCATCCAAATTTTCAATACACTTACAAGACAACCGCTAGTGTATTCTCCGCCAAGCTTACAGTCTAGCAGGTTTCACAAGTCCTAAGTGAGCTTCCGTATGCAACATCTAAAACAAATTTTCAATTACTCTTGAAATTGCTCAATCCGATAGGATTCTTGAATGATTTAGGGTTTTTTTGGGAATAATTTGGGGCTTGTTGTCAATTCTTGGCGATTTGATTAAATTTATTCTTACATTGTGCTTCAAAGCAACGTCAACTAGATGCAATTGTATAATTAAATATCATAAAAATTTCTAACTTCTGTACATTTGGTAGAAGACTACATGAAGTAAATGTTTTGGGTGGCCTTATTCTTCTAATTTGGGGAACTATCGAAAAGGCACTATCTAAACAGGTAATCCAATCTTTGTATGCAGCTTAATTTATCGAATTATTAAGATCATGATACTGGGTCCTTATTAGTGGAACGCTATAATCTAGATTCTAAGATAATAATTGTTGGTTTTTCAAATAAACTTGGTGTTTCCATAATATAGATACGTGGTGTCTTATTTTTAGCATTATATTGCATATAAATTGTGATGTGAAGAGAAGTGGTCTTTATATAGTTCACATGATAATTTTTTATCTCATGGGTTTGTTCTACTTTCTCATTGTCCTTTAATATTGAACTTTTATACTAATAGTCACTTTAGTACTTCTCTATTAATAGTAAAAAATTTCTCAACTTGCATTTTTTTTCCCACTAATTTAACTACGAAAGCATATTCTATGAGATTATGTTGCAAGAATTTGAGTCAAGTTACCAGCCGCTGGTGCTACTTCTTATGGTAATGCAATTAGTATACAAGAATAGAAATAGCCTAAATATTTGATTTGTTAGCTTAGTTTCAACATCCAAATTGTCGTTCTAGGTTCTGCTTAAGATACAAGAAATACGCCCTGGTTTGCTTGATCGATGTCCACTTCTTGACATATAGATGTTATTTTTGTATGCGAAGGAAGATTTTGGATTTTTGTAGTTTTTATTTTGATTTTGATGCCACTCCCCAAGACCTTCATGGTTTAGTTTTTCTAAATTTTGTATAAATACATGTTCGTTAATGGCGCTTACCCCATCTACCAGCATCAGCCCATTTCCACGCATGGTCGTCTACTAGTGAGTCTAATCGGGAACATTGAATTTGAAAATCTGGGTTTTTGACCTGCCCTAATTGATTTTTTTTTTTTCAGTGTTTTGCCAGTATGGAGGATATTGGGTACTCGCTGAGCCGCTTTGGTGGATGTGGCATGGATTACTAGTGTTTTTTTAGGTTTAGGCTTTTAAGTTATTGTATCAGAATTTTGATAAGCTACTGAAAAATCTGAGGTTCAAGGTATTAGTTTCTTTTATTTTCCTTAAGCATTACCCAATGGGAGCAATTATGATTAGCTTTTCTAGAGAAATAATCTTGGGTTTTATTGGTTTTGTACAAGACATTGTGACGCCCCAAATCCCGGGGGTCCGTTGACAACTCGTCAACCCGCGGAAAACCTGTGTGTCTCATATCATGAGACCCATACATGAGTAAAAATGGTCACTTAGGCCCATACATCAATACTCACCAAAATCTAACCAACTATATTACAATAGTTCAAGAGTTAATTACATCACTCTTATACAAAACATATATTAGAATTTAGAATTCTAATACATGTTTTACAAAATACATGTCAAAGCCGCAATCCGGCTTTCTTCTCAAAAGCGGCCTCTAATGAGTGCCGTCTTCCCGAGCACTCCCTGTACCTGAAATAATATTCTCGATAGGATGAGTAATGCCCAGGAATGATAATTTCCTACATGGGTTACTCCCCACCTAAGTGCACATGTAATGACAACCAAACACACTCAAGCAAATACATGATCCTACTTGAATGTCTACATGATATGGATGAGAATGCAACTCACCCTTTCCCATTTCTTGAGCCCTCACTGACTCCCTCACGCATGCCTAAGCCAAATATGAGAAAACACTGTTTTCAAAACAAAGTTTTTGCTCAAAACGCACTACCGAAGTTTCGACAAATCTATCGATGTCCTCCCTGGAGGCAAATTTGTTGATAAACTCTCCGAAACAATTCATGGGCTCCCTCCAACGTGAATTATTGACAATCTCCCAACCCACCTCCGGAAAATCTTCCATTGAAATTCCTTTCTACAACTATTTTTGTTTTTCATTTTCTTTCATGTCATGCACTATACCTATTATTCTAGGTTGCCTCTTGCATTATGAAATGCATTATGCTTTATTTCCATAGCAATTCATGTTAATATATTTACATGCATATATTAACAAAATTAACTCACAACATCATGTTATTCAATTCTTAGCAATAACATCAAAATTAGCTCACATGGGCTAACCAACAATCCAATTTAATTCCAATGGTTCTCACACAATTATATTTTATATAATTCAAACACTCATGTTAACACACTAAATTTTCATGCATTAACAATTTCTTTCCTTACACACTCCAAGTCATTCATCTTAAGCAATATTTTGCTTACAACACACATGGACCATTTTCGGTCCAACAAGCAACCAGACTGCTTAATAGTCCTATTATTCGTAATGGCTGTCCATGGCAGCCCTCTCAATTAAGCATTGTCCTAATTTCAGGAACCGAAATTCATGGTCATTTCCTGCCCAACAACACCCAAACCATAACTTAAGGCATAAATTATAACACAAGCCATACAAACAGTCTGTGGACTATCCAAAACGTGTCTCTAAATTCCAAAGATTCTCACCCCGTTTCGGATTGGACTAAACGGCCTCTCACGGCCTCATACCACCCAAAGATTACCAAAGCCTCTTAAAGTGATTAAATCGCAGAGAAAACCTCACTCTCCCGGAGTTGTCGAAACTCCCCAAAACCAGTGCCCACGTGTAGCCCTTGCCACGTAGAATAACTTTGCTTCTTAGCCCGATGAGAACCGACGGTCCGAAAGCCAGGAAATCTAGAGAGAAGTTGGACACTCCCTCTCTAGAATCTGATTTTTCCTTCTCCACTGCCAGATCTAGCAAAATGAGAGAAGTGTTCTCTTTTCTCTTTTGTTTTATTCCCTCACTTGCCACATGTCAAGCCATCATTGGCTTATTTGGATTTCTTATCCACTTATCCACCTACCTTTGATTTTCCTCCAATTAGGAGATGCCACATGTCCACATGGACCCCACACTTGAGCTCAAGTTGACTCATTTTGTACCTGACACGTGGCACACTGTGAGCCACTCAAAATGTGACAAGTGTCCACACTACGCTCGTTGCCTCGAAAAACGTACAAATTCCGACTGTCTCAAAATTCGATGAAATTCAACGTGGTAGCTAGATTTCGTGAGACGATTCCAACGGTGGAGTCCATTTTGTCATCTGAAATTTAAAAAAATTTCGGATTTTGACCGAAATTACCATTTTACCATTTTTCAGAAAATTAGGATTTTCTCGGGGTTTCACATTTTTTTTTCTACCATTAATTGGGGAAAAAGGAATATATTTGATTTATTTCTAAACAAGGATTGATTGGGAAGCATCAATTTGATTTTTTTTTTCTTGTTTTTATTTTTTGTGTAAAAATTGACAATGATTGTTGGAGAAATAGCCAATTTTGTAGCTTGTTTCATTATTTTTTCCATTTTTTTCAATTGATTCATTAGGCTAAATAGCTCACTGATGAAACTCCTAGGTGAGTCCGATGTGATATCCAAGGCAGTTGGGGACTTTGTGCCTTTAATGCTTCCCCAGCTCTTTGCTTTTTCCTTGAACTATCCGATTTCTAAGTTTCTGCAGTCACAGAGGAAGATGATTGTGATTTTTTACATATCGGTTGTAACTCTAATGCTCCATGCACTGATTAGCTGGATGTTGATATTGAAGTCGGGTCAGTTTATGCAGCGTGGTGCTCAATGCATTCGTGGTTCATCATTGCGGGCCCAACTCTTCTATATTCCCTATAATGCTCAGGTTTGATTTCCAAACATTTGACGTTTTCAAAAATGTCAAGAATTTTTTAATTCTTTTAAAAACACCTTTGTAATTTCTGGGTTTGTTTTAATGTGGCTTGTAATTCCATTAACTAGACTCATCTGCCTCATTCTCTTATTATATTTAATTCTGCAATCTTTAATTTTGAGCATTAATTAAATTATAAACTATATGCAGTTTAGAAGTGTGGTACTTGGCGATATTGGAGAAGGTGATCCAAGAGTCAAAGATGCCAAACAATGTGCAGGAGAATTCCAAGGTAGCCGCCGCTTCGCATACGCTGTAATCTTCAGATACCAAGTGTTGCCGTAGGAATAAGAAATTATACTAATTCTAACTCTATTTCCCTTTCTTTTTTTTTTCTTCAGTTACAAGAACAAGTGATGAACCGTGGTCGCATGGTTGATATGTTGCATTAAGTTTTATTTCATTTGTTTGAATTTTTTTCTTTGATGTGAGCATGCACTTCTTTCATATAGCCTCATTTCTTTGGTTCTCATAACATCAATTGTCTTGTATGCCAAAGACTAATTTACAAACCCTAATTTGCAGATTAACATGATAGGTGCTTCTACTCACATATGGTTATGATGCTCCAAATACAAAGAAGCCACCAACAAGGACATGCAACTACTTGCCAAATGGTGCTTCGCGCTGCGGGTAAAGAAGAAGAAGAAGAAGACTAACAAGTATAAATCTGAACTAAACAACAGAAATTCTAGTAAGGCAGATGCTAGAGGACATGTACCTGTGTGTGCCTTGGATAGTATTAGCACTAACATATGCAGCACTAAAATTTGTTAGCTGGTCTAGATTAACCATATTACTTATTTCCAGCTTAAACCAAATTTATCCAAGCTGGTTGTAGTCTCTACAGAAGAATTTAGGAAATAATTTTCATTCTTCACGAAATGATAATTCTAGTTAAGCAACTAAAGGAAAATTTTCTAGTCAATTTTACTATTTTGGAGGATTATTTCTGATATCAGTTTCCCTATAGTTCAATCATGATGAATATTGCCCATCTGTCTTTTCTTTTGCCAATTAACTTGGTAAGGTGTAGGTATTGAAAGTGAAAATGTGGCTCTCATGTCTAAGCAGAAGTTGGAAAAGAAGTTTGGACAGTCTGCTATATTTGTTGCCTTTACGCTGCTAGAGAATGGAGCCACACTAAAAAGTGCAAGTGTGGCATCCTTGCTTAAGGAAGCCATTCATGTGATTAGTTGTGGCTATGAAGATAAAACATAGTGGGCAAAGGAGGTACATATAGCGTCTTTTGGGTCTTCTAGAACTTTTTTGTCTTATGTTGTTCACAAATTTTGATTTCCAGCCAAAGTATCAAAGAGAAGAAGCAAAATCCAAGCTCGGGTGAATCTACATTAATCTTTGAGGCAAGAAGCTCACTAAGAAAGCTTGAGGCAAGAACATTCTTACTAACTTCCATCAATTATTAACAATTTTCATGTTCATAAACAACATAACATTAATCTTGTTTTCTTTTCCATTTCTAGGGATTTTACAAAACTTAATGACATTAATCCTATAGTCACAAACTTTTTGAAGGTCCTGTAAGTTCTCATTGTGATTCTATTTATCATTCAACTAGTTGGTCTGAAATGACTACATGGATTGGCATTTCAACTATTCCTCACATTTATACATCTTTTATCTTGGCAGGAAATCTGAAGCTTATATATTCGAAGATTCAGAGCCTAATGGTTGGAGCCAAAGTGAAGATTTTTGAAAACCAAAGTGAATTCATGGAGCAACAACAGGATTGGGAAATGGGTTTGATCAAAGCATACTGTGAAGTTAAGTGATGGAGAGGTGGTCAGATGGAGAGGTAGAAGAAGAAACAGACCAACTAGGTCAAGTGGAAGAAAATGAAGGTGTTTGTGACAAGTACATGGAGGAAGCAAGGAAGGTTTCTGATTAGATAGCTGAAAATATGGAGTTTGTAGAGAAAACTGCAGAGAAGTTTGAAGCTTTTCAAGATGATCTGATAAAGACTCTTGAACTATCCATTCCGGGTGTTTCAAAAAAAGATCTAATGAATAGTGATTCTGTTTCCAAATATGAACAAGAAGAGGATGATGGAAATGAAGAAGTAGTAGAAGAAGAAGTTGAGGAAGTTAAGGGAGGATGATGGAATGGAAACACAACATTCGAATCTAACAGAAATGTCAGAATAAAGCTCCTCGTATTTCAGAATAAAACCTTATTACAGTTAATAATATATCTCATGTTAGTTTTCTTCTAAAAAATTTGAGAGATTGATGGGTAAGTTGCTCATGGGACCCGTTCATATTGAATGTTGGTTTTAATCAGAATTCATAGAAGCCATGTCTTCTAAAAATAATAATAATAAATGGGCCTATAGTCGCGGCCAAATACAAACCCCGACTATAGATCCCATATAGCTAGGATTGTAGACGACCCCAACTATAAAGTCTATATAGCCATGGCCAAAAGTGACCCCGGCTATAAAGACCTTATAGTCGAGGCCTTTACAAAACTACGGCTATACACAAACATTATAGTCTACACTTTCGCCTACGCGTCCATAAGGATTCGCTCCACACTTATAGCCATGATGCCATGGTTTTCCTCATATGCAGCTATAGTTTTCCTCATATGCAGCTATATTCTATAGCTGCATTACATATTACCTATAGCCAAGGTCACTAACCACGACTATAGGCTCTCCTCCTTGTAATGAAAGCATAAAACTAATGAAAATTTGGAGTTTATGTGTTTTTACAGTAATTAGTGCAATTAGAAATGTTTTGTCCTCAAGCCATATATCCCAAGGTTGATAGCATGCATTGGACATGTCCGGAGATGAGCAAAGATCAAATCGAAAGCGTGAGGAAGCCCTGGAGTGATTTTTCAATCACTAGGAGTGACTGCGAAAATCTCACACAGCTCATGCATTATTCCTCATTAGTTTTGCAAATGACTCCCTAGTTCGTAAAATTCCTTACAATGTAATGGGTACCCTCTGGAGGATTTTGCATTGACTTTTAGTCACCGCGGCACTTTCTAGTAGCTTAGTCATTCTCCCTAGACGCTTTGCGCCGCTAGACATATTGTAAATTTACTACTATTAGTGACTCCGCAAAAATTGTGAGAAAGATAGAAAATGAAAGAAATTATCGAGATCGGGTGGAAGAGTCCCCGGGATGATCAAGAATGAAAGGCACACCATAAGAGGATGCGTTCTGGAGGCCCTAGAGTGGCTCCAGAGAAATGAGAGGAACCTGAAAGGGAGATATACACAGAGAGGAGGTGAATTCAAGAGGAGATCACAAGAAGCTTGGAGGACGTCGACGGAGTTCATCAGAACCTAAGAATTTCTTCTTCTATGTTTTCCTTTTATTTTTGCTAGATACTTAGTTTAGTTATGTTTTAATTTCTTTTGTCTAAAGCTATGAACACTGTATTATGTTTTTAATTTAACCTTTCAACACTTTTTCTTTTATTATATTGAGTGTTTCATTCTATGCTTAATGCTTGTGGGCAATCGACATTGTTTGCATGGGATTTAACATTCACTCTGATGACGAGAGGATGGAAGAATGGGAAAGGGAATGGAGTACTGTGGGTGATCATAAGATAGTGATACCTATGGCTCTGCCTGGTCTAAAGATTAACTAAACCTAATGCTCTCTTTAAACATGGAGTTTGAGACAAAGATGCGATAACCTAGTTTTATGAGGCGTTGATGTTTGGAGAGAGATTGACATCAATAATAGGATTAATCGACCTTTAATATAGGAAATGGTTGCTTTAAGATTTGATTATGCTTAAGTCATTGGGATTAACCTAGATGAAACCGAAAACCTTAGATTTCTCTCATAATTTGTTAATCTCATAATTAGGTTAAACAAAATCCCTTTTAATTTGCATCCAAACAAACTTAGGATTAGACTAGATTGGTAATCAATAGAGGTAGTCTTGATGGTTCAAATAACTGACTTCATGTCCAATTTATCACTCTATGCACTGTATACTTGCGGTGAGTATTTGTGCATAGAAAAGGGAACAACAAGTATCTTTAACACTCTTGATGTGTTTTAACAATATTAAGAACATTGATGGATAAGTGTAGTTAGATGTGTGAAATCCGGGAAAATTTCATTTTTCTAAAAAATGGTATAAAAACAAGCACCTTGCCTCTGAATAGTACAAAGTTAAAAACCAGAAATTTTCTAGACTTCATGACAAATGGACTTCACCGTTGGAATCGATTGACAAATCAGCCACTTATTAATTTCTAATGGATTTCACACAATCAAAATTTCACGTTGAGACACGAGGCCGACGACACTGCATGATGCCACATGCACCATGAGCCGGTGCCATATCATGAGCTGTTTGGCCAAGGCACTCATGGGAGGATCACCACACGGGTGGTGTGGGAGAAGCCACCCAAGGGCCTTAAGCATGCAATTGTCACATGCATGTATAATACCATCGTGACAAGTGTCACATGGAGAGGACAAGCTTGAGAAAATATCCAGGGGGAAACAAATAATTCGTAGAGAGCAAAAAATAAAATAAAAGGAAAGAAAGAAAAATGGAAGGAGGAACAAGAGTAGCGGAGAAACAGCAAGAGAGGAAAAAAAAAACAAAGTTGGGTCCCATTTTTTTACTAATCATTGACAATACGAGTTTGGTAGCCCGACACCAAAGTTGGTCTACAGACAGAGCCACAGTAGGTACTGTGTCCAAGGATTCAAGGCTTCATCCTCCAAGAGGTAGGGGTTTCTTCCACTTGGTTCTTTTTCATTTAAGGCCTTAAATAATGGTATCGACTACTACGCGATCGAGTTTCTGGCCATGAAACTATTTTTCGGACAATCTAGGATTGGGTTTTGAAGGTCGATATCTGAGCCAATTTTGGTTTAGGACTGTTGGACTTTGTTGTGGCCGATTTTCGGACCATGCATGATGGGTTTTGAGGTTGGTTTTGATTCCAGGGTTGCTATCCGGAATTGATAAAATTGGTAAAATTGATAAAATTGGTAAACAAAATATATTCAGTGTTAGGGTTGCCCGTAGTTTCGGGGTGATCAGTCCAGACTAAAGCCAAACTGAATGATTTTACATGAACCGTTTTTTCTATAATCTTTCTGCTCGCTAAATTTTATTACAAAGGTATCAAAATTTCGACTAAGTCTAGATTTTTTTTTATGGCTATACGTCAGAATTATGGCTTCTGAGAATGGCGAGGTTATTGTCACCCAATAACATGCTAAATATGTAAAAGATATGTTAATATATGTGTATTTAAATGTATTAACAATGGATGTGAATTATATATGTTTGTTACGGTACTTGACATGAACAGATTATAGAATGTTCCACGTAGCGGTACCATACATGTAATACGAGAATACGCACGCAAGATTAGACTGGTATACACACATGACACTAGACATGCTGGTGTGTATTGGTGGTCACCAACAATATTGATGCGAATGGGTAGTGAGCTTGTACTTGACAACGTCCAATAAATGTCTCATGTTTTAAAACATAAAAGAAATATAAAGGCGTGTGTCAGGAGCAAGAAGGACCGTAACTCCCCCCGGTGAAAAGCCCAGAACATGGGTGTAAAAAGACCCGCGGCAGATCCTCGAAAAGTTCTGTATGAGTGTAAGAGCCCCGCGGTGTGAGCCTAAAAGTTCTGTTGCCCAAACAGAAGACATAACCACCGTTTTATCACATGCATTTCGTCAGGTGGGATAGAGCCTGATTGACTTGATCGGGTTACCCATCAAGACTACATTGCGTAATCGATACTTTGAGGCTCAATATACGGGTTGGCGGGCAATATCATGACGATTTTCATACTTGGCATATGTACGTGAGGGAGTCAGTAACGACTCCCGATATGGGCACGATGAATTCATGTTTCCATACATGACATTCATGTGGTGATATTTACTGATGTGTGTTTCGTTGTTCGACCACATTGCATGTACACTTAGACGTGGGAGAGCCCTTGTAGAAGCCATTCTTTACTAGGCTTTGCTTTATCCGCTAATCCTCTGCGTACAGTCCAAAGGTAAAGGCTCAATTCCGCATATGGGACCACATGAGGGATGAGAGCCACGCGCTTGTTGCTTTCGCTTTTTGTCTTGTATTGTATTCAAGCATAACTAAAAATATACACTTTTTTGTTGTATAAAAGGATTGTTATATGGATTGTTGGTTAAATAGTCTATCATATATTTTTGTATATTTGTAATTAAATATAAGAAGAGGTCCAATATATGAGACAATGAGTGTGGATATTTGGGACACCCGATATTCACAGTCACTGTGTTGACGGAAAGACAACTGACCCCGAAATGTGGGGGGCCCAAGACGATTAATGAAGAGAAAAGGTTAGTAATGCAGTTCGGTCAGGCCTACATCTGCAAGGCTATGCCAAATATGCAAACGAGTTCCACTACTATGAATCAAGTTACACTTGGACTTGTATGAACAATGACTCCCTCCTTATTTCAATGCCTTCTTTCACCTAATTAACCTTCGTGTACTTCAAAACCAGATCCCCTTCTTCTCCCAACAAACATGCTTCCCAAGCATACTAATCGAATCTCCTACTAAAGAAAGAATTTTACTTACCGTGATAAAACCTCTCAATACAAGATTCTCTCAAACCCATAGACACCCAACTAGCTGCTATATCTACCTTTTCTTTCTTTTCCATGTTTAGATTTTGAGAATTGTCTGATTTCATTTTCCACCTCCTTATTTAATTTGTAGCCTTTCCATTTTTTTTTTCGCAAAATCCACATTATTCAAACCTTATCTCTTATTGAAGTTAATCAACATTATCTAAATCTTCTTAATTATCTCAATTGTATCTTTTGTTTTAAAATTCTTTAGTGCTATCTAAAGCTGGAAATTAAGAGGAGATAAGCTTTAGAGAACTCCTATAGCGTATATTACCAGATGTTCCAAAGATGCGTGGCACTAAGGAGTTAAGGAACAAATTCCACTGCTTTAACACTACTTGTGACACTGTTTAAGAACATTATGCTTCTTTGGCAATTTGAATTATGTGAACATAGTTTTGCCTAAAGAAATGCCAACACATCAACCTAACTTGTGTCATTCAGTTTGTAACAGTAAAACCAATTCAAAATTTTAGTCATATAACCTTTGGAAACTAAACAAATTTAGATAATAGATTATTCTACCAAAATAAAATTATGGCTCGTTGAATTTTTATTACTTTATCACTGCATTCTTTAAAATTATCCTTCATATGTGTTTCTAATTAGTTTTTGGAAAATACCATATCTCTAGGGCTTTACCATGTAATTTGCTAAATTTGATTGAACAAAAACGACAATTCTAACATGCTAATCTTTGCCAAGAGTTAAAGCCTTATACATAATTAATCAAATTAGATTTATATTTAACCAATCAGAAAAAGCATACCTAAGAACAATGAGTTTTCTAAGTGATTTCATTCTGATGCCAATCATAGTAATACATTTATTTATTTATTTATTTATTTTTCTATTTAAAATTATTGAGTTTGATAAAAAAAATAGAAAAAAAAACATATTATACATACAAATTTTTTTAACTTGCTACAATGTAAGCGAAATATATAAAAATATGCAAATGTGTTATTATAACAAATAATAATTGTGAGGATATAATATTTTGCACAATATTCTTTATCAAAAGAATTTGATTCCTTAATTTTAATAACTTTTTTCATTAATAAAATTCTCTAATGAGAATTTTGTTTATTTGAATTCTCTTTTAACTTCTATAGGAAAATTTGGTTTTATTTACGTGACTAGAATCTGTAATCTTCCAAATTTGGTCTTGTGATACCTTCTGAGTATATTTGATGTATCACTTGCCAAGCGCAAATTTTGCTGAATTAAAAGCACAATTTTGATGATAGTTAAATTCTGATACACAGAATTTCAAACAAATCCCGTAACAGAGTAAAAGAACTTTTATGACTTTTCAAAAAAACAAAAGAACTTTTATCAGTGTAAGACTTGGACTTGACTTGACTTTCGATTTATTTTTTATTCTTCTTGAATGCAACCAAAAAATTATTTTTATTCTTTAGTTCAGATATAAATAGAGAGAAGGCATGAAAAAACATATACGTATTCTTAAAATAAAAAATGAGGAAGGAATAAATTTCCCATAAAAATGATTATTTATATAAAAAACTTACTATTTTTATCTTCTCGTTGGATTATTAAATAAAATTCTAAGAAGCTTGACACGATATTATACATTACCCTTCAAAACATAAAGGACAAAAGGCAAAAATAAGGGCAAAATGAAACAAATCAATTTTCATTTACATCATTATTCATTTTACTCTTCTTTTTTTTAATAAGAAGTTGAATATTTCCTTATATCATTTTCTTAAATCTTTCAAAAAATAAGTTTTTGTTTTCTTTTGAACACAACATCCTTTATTATTCTCACTTTTTCCTTAATCCATCCATTCATTCAGTGGTTCATATGCCATAAAATTTAAATATTTCATTTATTTATTTAAGGATAAGTTCATAATAAACTGCATACAAAATAGTTTATACTCTTATCCTATTTTATTTTATGATTGGCCTAGTTCAATTGTAATAATGATTTTTTTATTTTTTATTATATATTTTTATATAATTATAAAAATCTATCGATTAGTTGGTCAGACTTCTTAATAGAAATGGGATAATTTTAAGTTCAATCTAGAAAAATATTTCAAATTGAGTTAAGAAATGTGCGACATGCTCAACTGAATTGCTCAAGTCTATTTATTAGAAATGTTGGACATGAATTTATGAATCATGTGAAATGCTGAAAAAAAATGAGATACAAACTCTTCTACATAAAACAGTATGAACCTTGTGACTGGCATTTATAATCATGTGTTAGTCAGAACACCATATATTAAATATAGGAGTCTTATAAAATGTAATAACATGTTGTACCATAAGGTGAAATAATTAACATATTTTTTGTGATATTGAGATGTACCAACTTGAGTTCTTCATCAACTAAAAGCAAGATGATCTCCCAATTGAACTGGCAAAGGCACCCCAAATTTTGAAACAACCCCATTAGCTGGGGCCAAGTAAACAGACAGCAACCTCATGATCATCCTCTGCCATCATCAAAACCCCTCCTCCACCCCTTCTGGATTTCGCTCAGTCAACTTACTGTCTCCTCACGGTGGGCAACATCTACAAGGCCTTCCATGACCAAAACTTCTTTCTGCACTCACTGTAGGGCCAAATGATATTCGGAGCAAATGGGTCTTCCTTCATTCTAGGTTTCGCCTTCACAATGCTGTTAGAGCTGCCGTTGTCGCCGCTTGGAGAAGGGTCCACCTGGATCAACTTGGGTTCCTTCTGGCATTTGATTTTTTTTCATTCTTTGACGACCAGAAAAGTGCATGTGTGATTGAAAATGTCGGATTATTGTGCAGTGAGTTTGACTTGAATAAAGAGGAGGGGGGAGGAAACCAATTGAGAGACACCGGCGTCTCAAGGGCGTGTTACCCTAAATACATATAATAAATGACTAATTTCATAAAGTTAATACGTAATAAGTGGAAGATTGCTATATGTTGGAAGAATAATGTATGATAATCCTGAAAAAGGATGTATTTTATTCTCCTAGGAAAGTAAAAACTGTGTTTCTCACATAGGCTTTTTCTAAACCTTATATATTTATGATAATAATAATATTAATGTTAACTTAAACATCTCTCTTTGTTTTTAATTATGTTCTAATATTACCTATAATTTTGACTTTTACCCTAGGGTCTTCAAAAAGCTCAGGGTCCGAGGCCCTATTGAGGCTCGGCCTAGCCCAAGCTCTAGCAGGCCAAACCCGACCCAAGCCCGTTTTTGGAAGGGTTGGGTTGTGGAGTTTATTTTAGGTTTGGCCCATAGGCATTCAAGTACGCCCTTAGCCTATAAGCC
Organism: Tetrastigma voinierianum; assembly: GCA_016808115.1. Classification (NCBI taxonomy): domain Eukaryota; kingdom Viridiplantae; phylum Streptophyta; class Magnoliopsida; order Vitales; family Vitaceae; genus Tetrastigma; species Tetrastigma voinierianum. The sequence continues at coordinate 242,224 of JAEQBH010001818.1, forward strand.
TGTTCTGATAGGCTCATCCCTTGTTCCTATGTTATTTTTGTAAAATACAATATGTGAACTCCTATTTATGAACATGATTTAATTAAAAGTTTATTATATAAGTCAAATATGTATAATTTAGTTTTTATGCATTAAATTTGGGTTATGAGAGGTTAAAAAAAAAGGTTTTAATTGTATTGCCAAGCCCAACCACTCAATGAAGGTCAGCCCGCTTCATCCTAATCTTCTGTCAAGCCCACCTATTCTAAGTTCGCTCGTCTTAGTACAAGGCTAATGGGTTGGGCCGCGGGCCTTAAAAAAATACAAATCCCAACCTAGCCCGTTGACCGATCAATCGACCTATAAGCCTGACTCGAGACGGGTCACAAGCCTCATTTCTTCGGGGTCGACCCGTTGGAGACCCCTACTTTTACCTGTAAGCGATATGCCCACTTAACATTAACATGTTTATGAATATTGACATGTTGTTGCACATGTTTCTTATTTAAAGTATTCTTTAATGCTAAGTAAGTACAACAAATTTTTTATAATTGTATATTATATATATCTTTCTATATTTTTATGTATTCAGAAATGCTTTTAAGATAAATGGTCAGTTAATATGTTTTTCATCAATAAATAAAATCTGCTATAAGAGGAAATTTAATTTTTGTACTCCTTTGTAAATAAATTAATAAAAATTATTTTTAAAATTAAAATAATAATAAAATTGATCCTAATAAAACATGAACCTTTAAATATCTTTGTACTTATTAATTCTAACTAGATGCGGGCAAAACATTAATATAAATATCTTTGTACTTATTAATTCTAACTTTAAGCAGTGAATATAAGATAGGTTTTTTTAGACATCTTTGTTATTGCATCATAATTCAACAAAAATATGAATTTTATAAGTATATCGTGTTAATAAAGGGTAGTCTTTTTCAAAAAAGAACTTGTTCCACATGAAAAAAATACATTAGTTTTTTTTGAGTTTATATAATAAAACCCATCTTTGGGCTTGTACGTGATTGAGATGAAGGGAGGCCTCGGATGTCCAAGAAATGGGCTTAAAGTCCGATTTCAATGCAAATCATTGGATTCCCTTCCCCTTGCGTGTTGCTCAAAATTATTTTTTGTTTGTTTGCCTATATGAAAACATTTGTTTTTGGCTACTTAAAAATCAAAACGGTTCAAGTTTTGAAATGAGAATAAATTCAAAATGGCTATTTTTGCTTTAATTTCAACCTTAATGGCCAGCTGCTAATTTTTCAATTTCAAACCTCAAACCCAACTATTACAGATTTTTTTTTCCTATAAATTGAGACATTTGCTGATATTGAAAAATATATCTTTTCTCTCCCTTTTTGGATTACTTTCTCTTTGTTGTTCATATTTCAGAGGCACTATCTGAAGAATTATTGAATCCCGTGGAATAAAATTCCTAAGGACAATGTTTTACAAACACGCCTTAGTTATTTAATTTATTTCTACAACCCGTGCGTCCAGATTTACGTAGCCTGCTGTCGAATTCTTATACCTACAATTAACTGTCTTTTCATTCAAACAACCAACGTGCACAACATATCTTAAATATTATTCAACAACAATACTATTATATTAACAATAATATGGATAACTTGAAGATATATTTAGTATTTTATTTATAATTTATTTTTATTTACATAAATAAAGAATAACGATAATATTATAATATTTCTATTCAATTATCGTATAAATAATATAAAAAACTTTGTTATGAAAATTATGATAGTAAAATTCATTTATTAGAATAATTTTTTTAGTATTTAAATATAATATTACATAATAAAAAAAAAAAAAAAAAAAAAAAGGTTAGGGCATGTTAGAGAAAAACTCAAAAAAGTGATTTAATAAAAAATGTTTGTGATTCAATACCCTATTCTGCCGTATTATCAGTTTGTTATTATCGTGTTGAGCCTACGACTTCCATTCACCGATTTTTTCAATATTTTAATCCATGAATCTAGCCTTTTTCTACAATCATTCAATCACTCAATCATTAGCCATTGTGCTCTCATGCAATGGTTAAATATCACAATGGTTAATGATTTTTAATATTCTCAATATCCCACCCTATGTGCAGTCTCAACATTTTAACATATTTATTACTATCCTTGTAATTTGCAAATTTAAAAAGTATTCTTACATCTAAGTAAACCTCACAATTTACAAACACTTTATCAATTTCATATGTTTTGTCATGAAATTGCGTATCACACATTTCATATTTCCATACATTCTATAAATAAATTAGTGTAAAATTTTATTAAGGACAAACTTATTTGGGATTAAATGATATTTTATTACAAATTCTAGCAATATTTACAAGGTGAAATATGTATCACAATTGGCAAAGGAAACATGCTGTTCCTTTAATAAATAGATTTAACTGAAATATTCCTTTGGAAATACAATTCTTAAGTAATTAAAATAGTTTTCTTGCCGATAAACTTGAAATAAGCTATTTTGTAAATAATTTTAAATAGTTAAATGTTAATGAAAAAGCATCATTTTAGAAAAAATTAGAAAAACAATATATATATATATATATATATATATATATATATATATATATATAAACGATTAAGAAAATTTGTGTTTCTACATTAGTGGTATTGAATTAAATAAAATTTTTAAAATCATTAAAATATATTTATTTACTAAATGTGCTTTTAGTATCATGTTGTAGGACAAACTTGAATACAAATGTTTACCTGGCAAGGAGCAGACTCGCTTATGTTGTTATTGACTTTTCAATAGGCTTGGCAAAATTTAGCACAAATAATGACCATGACACCAACTCCAAATGTTTTCTATGGGTTTCGATTGAGTATAATCATTTTTTGGTTAAATTTATGTTGACTCGTATAACTTGTTTCATAAATGAGTTATATTCGTGTCAATCCGTATAACACGAAATTGACCACAATTGACTCGTTTAATTATTATGTCAATTAATATTGAACATAGATTAACTCATATAATAACTTAATTTGTGTTAAATATTGATTGGTTAATTATATTTCATATTATTTCAAATAACCGAATTAATAAACTAGTGTGGTGTTGAGACGCCCCGACCTAGGGGGTCTCGTTGACAACCCGTCAACTTACGGAATACATGTAGTCATTGAGTGTCTAAATGTCATAAAATGAGTGTCCCTCTACCCGAGACTTAAACATGAGTAAAAGTGGCTACGTCGGGCCCATACATCTATACTCGCCAAAATATAACCAACTATATTATAATAGTTTCAAGAGTTAATTACACTCTTATACAAACATGTATCAATAAGAATGTTTCATACATATAAAAAAATATATAATCAAAGCCACATGTTGGCTTTCTTCTCAAAAGCGGCCTTTAGTGAGCGTCGTCTCCCTGAATATTCTTGTACACGAAGGGGGATCATGATAGGTTGGCTTGATAAGGTAGAGTAATCTATAAGGGTTACTCCTCGCTAAGTGCTCATGCAATGACAAACCGCAGCGCATTCAAGTGAGTGTGATTCTTACTCAAATGTCTACATGTTATGAGATGAGAATGTGACTTACCCTTCCCGCTTCTCGAGCCCTGTGACTCCTCACGCATGCCTAAGCCAAGTGTGAGAAAACATTTTCAAAACAAAAGGTTTTTTGTTCCTGAAAACATAATACCAATTTCCGATAAAATTCTATTGAATAACCCTCCGAGGTGAATTCCTCGATAATTCTCCAAAACAGTCATGGGTCATCCTCCGATATGAACCGTTGGACAACTCTCCAAGGCAATTCTTTGGAAAATCTTCCGTATTCGTTTGTGACCATGTTTTGTCTCATGCACTCATACCCTGCGCATTGCAGGATTTACTTTGGTGCATATGAAATGCAATATGTCATTTCTATGTTCTTGTTAATATATCAAGCATGCATATATTAACGAAATTCACACAAAGCAACATGTTATTCATTCATAGCAATAACATCGAAGATTAACTCACATGGGCTAATAAACAAACCGACAGTCCATCTTGGAACTGCCCAAAGCATCACACAACAAACACACAAAGTCATGTGAACAGTCCAAACTTAGTCTCAAAACTGTTCAACGACCACTCCTAGGGATTTCACATCAATCCCAAGCTGGGCGAAAACGTATTTAGGCCTGAATATCTCATCCATTAAAATGATACATTAGTCCAAAGGAATAAATCAAGTAGGGAGAAAAGCCCTACCTTGGGTTACGAAACTCCTGATACCGGTACCCACGCGTAGCTCTTGTAGTGGGGATCAACTTTGCCTCTTGTCTCGCCGGGATTCGACGGACTGATCACCGAAAAATCTAGAGAGAAGGTAGTGCCTCTCTCTCTAAACTCTCTTCCTTTCTCCCTCTTTCTCTCTCTTTCTTTCTTTTTCCCTCCCAAACCTGTTGGGTCAAGTTGGGTCAAGAGAATTGTCCTCTCACTTGCCACATTTCACCCTCTTAGTAGTTCATTTAGGATTAAGCATGTATCCATCACTTTGGATTTCTATCCAGACCTTTGATCACATGTCTCTATGGCCTTGAGCTCAATGTTTGACTTGCTCTCAACTTGACATGTGGCACACTATGAGCCACTCATCTCAAACTGAAGTGTCTTACCATTTCTCTCGATGCTTCAAAAAGCGTGAAATTAAGACTATCACGAGATTTGGTAAATGACAATAAGTATCAGGAGACGTTGGGGCGTGCCAGCGTTGAAGTCGTTTAAATCATCAGAAATCTGAAAGGAGATTAGTAAAGATATGTTCTGTTTCTTGAAATTCAGATTTTAGTTTACGAATTGCGTTCTGATAAGTGGTGTTTGTTATATTCTTTTGATTATGTTGAAGCTTGTTTTAGATTCGCAGACAATGAATAGTGATGGACAAAATTATGTTAGTTTTTGTATGACCCTTTTTGTCTGACTAAAATGGTTTCTTCTGATATGGCATTTATTATGATATTTTTAAATGTCTAACGTCAATAAAAAAAATTGGATTCTAAAATTGTTTATTTTAGTAAATTTAGATTAGATTTGGTTAGTAACATTTTATAAATCTTTTCACAGTAAATTTGTTAGATATGGTAGACGTCACTTAAAGATAACTATATATAATAGTTAAAATATTGTGTAAGTAAAAATAGATAATAAAATTTAATATAATATAAGTAAATAAACCTGACTTCATTCTCATAGTCAAAACTTTGGGAAGAATAATGCTTTATGAGCTCTATATAAATTTCCCCTTTTATAAAAAATCTCAATAGTTGTAATCGAAAATAAATAATATTTATGTCATAATAATCTAAAAATTTAAATTTTTACTAGTGATTGAGCAAAGACTGAATCTAAGACCAGGAAATATATATATATGAAACAATAATTTTGGACCAGGAATTATTTAGCACAATCTAACAAATTATTATAATTTGAAATTTTCCAAATTACAAAATCCTCATTCTTTAATAAACTATTTTTATACAATTATGGAAATTTCAAAATTCTGACATAAATTATTAGTAAGTACAATTTAATTTATGGAAAACTATAAACCAAAATTAGAGACATATATCTTATTAATTTAGAAAAGAATTAAACGGCCTTAAAAAGATCAATAATATTTATATTAAAAATGGTTCATTTTTGTAGTAATAATGTTCAATATAAGCCTTATTAATTTTATTAACTAAAAATAGATTATGAATTTCAAATTGTTCGAGAATAATTTTATTAAAAAAATTTAATAGCGTGATTATCTTTTCAATAATCCCAAAATAATTGCTATAAAAAAATTATATTGCATCGAAAAGATTTAAAGGCTTCTTTTAAAACATCAAAAGGGAGATTAAAAGATAAAACACTATTTCCAAAGGGAAGCATTGACAAGTGAAACAATTAATCCAAGACATAACAATTAATCCAATTCAACCCAATCACCATGTGGTCTCGTGGCCAGCCAATGCCAAGCTATTCAAATTATATTTGTCAATAAGACCTGGGCAGGTGTATCAAAAAAAAAAAAAAAAAAAAAAAAAACACTGGCAACAATGTATTCTCTCTTGGATTATAAGCCATGTAGACACTCAGGCTTCCTTTGGAATCGAAAAATATTAGAGAAAGAAAAAAAAAATATTAAGGACATTTATTGTGGAAAATATAAAATCAAATCAAATAAAATTTTAGAAATTTTTTAGTCTTTATTATATCATAGAAATGAACAAATAAAATAAGTTTAAATAAATATACAAAACTAAATGATTAAATTTAAAACTATTTTTTATTTTACAAAATTTTCTTTCATACTCCTTTTCCACACTATTTTCTCTTTATTTATTTCTTTTGTATTTTCAGGTTCCAATCGTAGCCTTAAGCTTCAATAAAGTTTTTAAACCATTTTTTTATCTGACGGTATGGATAAATGGCGGTGATCTAAAGATCAACAATGAGCGAGACTCAAACATATGTAATGTTATCCACTGTTTCAAAACAAAAGTGTTTTTTGAATACAATGAAACAACCCTTAATCTTCATAAGCTATTTCGCGAGGAGCGTCACCAAACTTGGTGCCAGCGCCGTGTCAAAAATTTGGAGGTGTGATGGTGGCCCGATTTGGGCGTCACTAAAAATAGGCATCTCAGCCAGAAGCCCGAGGCAGCTTTGGGCAGGCCGGCAGATGGGCTAGCGACCCAAGCCCAGAAATTTGGCTTGGCCAGAGCCCGTTAAAGGCGGGGCGAGACGTGTTCCATTCGGCGGGGCTGGCGGTGGGCCAGTCTTGAATCGTGGCACAGCGCCCAGCTTGATCAGAGGCGTGGCAGATCCGGGGCCGCCCGGCCCACTCCAAGGCCGCCCGGGCGTTTAGGCGACAGGGCCGTGGAGGCCACCCATGAAGCCATCATCGTACGAAGCCCATCCCCATGGCCACCCGAGCTTGAGTCTATGGGCCCATGAAGCCCTTCAAGCCCTGACCCTCAGTGTGGGTTTTATTTAAATTTTATTGGTTAAATAAAAGTAAAACTAAAAAAGCATTCAAAATAAAAAATACATCATTTAAATTTTATTAATCAAATATAATTATATATTTAGAAATGTATGAAAAAATTTACATAATAACTAAAATAAGTAAATCCAATGAGTTATTTTCTTATTTGTCGTCGTTTTAACTTTTCAACCATAAGAAAATAAAAATCTGATATCATTTGATAAAATATTTTAATCATTATTTTAAATTTGTTCAATTATCTTTGGATGCATTCATGTCTTGATATTTTTAAGTTCTCTGTATCAGCCACTAGTTCAGCTTCTCGAACATGATCATGCGATAATGACACGGATATCAGGATTGAATAATACCTTCAATATTGTTAGTATCAAAATTTCAAAAACATCGTAGAAGGTCCTTGATATGTGTCATGTCGTTTAATAAATGACATCTACGTCGATATTATTATTATATAATTGCATTTATTATGAATTGTACTACTTTTTATATTTTGTAATATTTTTGTAAAAAGCTTATAGTAGAAATTCCATCTAAATTTGGTATGTCTAAACTTATATTTTTTCTTTTAAATATTTACAATTTTCTGACAATAAAAAATAATTAAGTGTTTTGTAGGAACGATTAATATTATATCACGATGTCTCTAATTTTTCTAATGTGCTATCAACTTGTTTTAATCCATCTTTTACAATCAAATTTAAAATATCTTGCCTGACAAATCGATGAAATAATTTTATATGATCATCTTTTATTTACTGAAATCTTATAATCACTGATTTTTACATCATTATTTGAAGCATTATCTAATGTTATTGTAAACACCGTTCGTACTATCTTTCGAACCTAGGATATCTCTTTAGCTAACTACATGCATTTTTGTTGCAAACACTTCATTACTATTACGAAATGAGAGTCTCAATGAAAATGCAAATAATATTAATTATAAATATAATAATAGTTTTTAAGCTTTCAAAAAATAATAGTTTTTATATACTTTTATAGAAAATATTTTGTTGTAAAAATATAGACATACTATTATTTTGATTACTATATTTTAAAACTCAAACATATATTGGCAAAATTAATATTTAAAATGCTTTTCTTTATTTTAAATCACTTTACAATTTGTGAAAAATATTCGTATTATTGAAACCCAGCTTGTCAAAAGAATTTTAAAATATTAAAACCCCCTCTTCTGATAATTTTTCTACATATTTGTATAATATTTTTATTTTTTTAGAATATATCAATTTTTAACAAAAAAAAAAAAAAAAAAAGGGATGGGAGGGGAGTAATAGCAGGTTGGGGGAAGGGAAGGAGGGGAGGAGGCGGGGAAGGCGCGAGGCGAGTGGTGAAGGGAGGAAAGGAAGGGGGGAGGGAGAGGGCGAGGGCCGGGGGCCGGCGGGGCGGCAGCGGCCGACGAGAGACCCAGCGGGGCCGATAGGGAGCCAGCGAGGCAGCGGGGGCGACGGGGAGCGGCGGGGAGCCCGTGTGACGTGGCGTCTTCCCACAGGCTCGTCGGCCGAATCCTCCCGACTTGTCGGGCCGCGGTGTAAAGCCCGATGGGCTGGCCGCGAGCAAAGAATTAAATTTTGGCGACCCGGCAGTTGGCGTCAGCGAACTATAGGCCGACGAGCCGCGCGAACCTTGATCGGTGACCCGCGCGGCCGGCCGTTGAAGTCACTACTAAAACCATACGTCAGAATTGTTTGTTGGGATGAAATAGAAGCATTGTAAAGAGACTAGACATGCATGTCCGACTAACTCAGGGGTATGATCTCAACACTAAGAAAAAGTTATTCCATTTGTTGACGTATCGTTATTGATAGAGTGCTTGACAAAAAATATAATCATGAAGTGCCTCACTTGTTGGCATAGTGGATGCTGCAGCGAATTGCCTATCACTTTTGCATAGAGTTGTGTATGTCTTCTAGAGAGAAAACATAAAGAACGGTGGATCTTACCTTAGCTAGACATCAACTGCATTGGAAAGATTCTCCTTCGAATTAGGCAAGAGATTCAAAAGATCTAATATTATTCTCTACGTATTGAGGAAGAAAGTATAAAATGGAGAATTGTTATCATTCCGGATTATGAAAATATCAGCAATTGGAAATATAGCCCCAGCAGAAGGTCTAGTTGTTGACCATCAACTGCGAAATTACTACCTTAGGTCATTCGCACCTAAGCCTTGGTATAAGCAGTGCCGCGATTGCTTGTGAACGAGGTTGCTTTGCACCACCTCAATACGTCCTTTACCGGGACTGATTCATATATATTTAAGTTAAAAATATGAGAGATAATACGGCAAATAAATTCAGTAAGAGTCAGATATGACCTCTGCAATTATTAATCTTAAATTATGTGGAAATAGTCCAAAAGAATTTAATTACAATTCTTTTATACAAAAATATATGCTAGAATTAGTTTGCCCTAAGCACTTTTTACAAAAGGATTTATCAAGGCCACATGTCGGCCTTTTTCATAATCACGGCCTCGTCTGGCCAGCAGCAATCCACCGATGTAGACCACACTTTTCAGAAGGGTTGTCCCATAAAGAGTGAGCCACACCTAGTAGAGAATACCTCCTACAAGGGCTACTCCCCACCTAAGTACACTTAGCATTTCACATTCACGTTTCAACAAAAACATGTCAATTCTATATGGAATCCTACATGTCATGCCAGGAAATGAAATGAGACCCATAATGTACCATACACCTGAGCCCTCACCGACTCCCTCACACAGCGCCTAAGCCCGTATGTGGTCTTGAGTCGATACGGATGACATCCAGTGATCATTTTCAAAACAAATTTCATTTGTTTATAAGCCAAATCTTTTGGATGATACATCACAATGATAATTTTACATTCAAATCATCGCGCCTTTTTGTGGGTAGAAAGTTTTGATGTCTGTGACTCCATAAACCTAGACACTTTTACGGCCTTTCCTTCGCTGGGACTATGTCTGGCCATAATTGGGTCTTTCACCCAGAGAGAGATCTCCTTTGGCGATACGACACATATTTTCTTTACCATTTAATCCAATAGCTCTACGTTGGATGTCCCATTTAACCGAGCTCACCTAATCAAACACCAAACGCAAAGGTCAATTCATTAACCATGCACTCACACCCATTAATGTGATGTCCCCGCATATGCAATCGAATATGTCATTGCATACAGACAGGTGGCTTATGTATAATGGAAGGTGGCGAGAACACAATCCACACCACTTTACCTGATGCGTGAGAACGCGATCACCTGCATATGACTTCCATACATCATTTCATTCATATCAATATATCATGCAAACATATATCAACATTCACATTCAACATGTCATTCTATGATCAAGCAATGACACACACACAAGCAGGCCATGTAATGGTCTTGCACATAACAATTCATCACATGTCAATATGTTAGAATACTCACATTGACATCCAAACAGGTTACTACATTATCAAGTAGTGGCACACTTACAATCGCTGGGCGTCATGGTCGCTTAATAAATAAACTCATCACATGTCAACATATTCAGAAAAACACAATATTATATTGACATTAAAATAGGCGCCGGAATGCTGGGCAATGACACACTCAAACAAGTCACATAATGGCCCCTAAAGCAAGCCACTACAATAAAAAACCGGGCCACAAGACCGACCCTAAATAGGCCATAAACACGGGCCTGGGACAATCGCAGGCTCACCTAGGCGTAGCCTACCTTTGCCTAGGCGAAGTGGTTCGCCTTGGTGAGCAATAACCTCTCCTAGGTAGACCAGAAGGTCCCATTTTCTGTCCTCGAGCTCGCCTAGGCGTACATGCCCACGCCTAGGCGTCCCTTCACCTAGGCGAAGAACCAATCTTCCTTGAGAAGATTCACACCTTCGCTTAGGCGAACTGAGGTTTGCCTAAGCAAAGAAACATCGAGCATAACCCAAAAATCCAGTTTTTCTTCGCCTAACAGACCCTTAAACGAAAAACCCTCTTTTCCCGGCCCAAAGATGGAAAGTAAGCCTAGGTAGAAAGAATCTCTTACCTCTAGGAGTGTGATACACGGTAGGAAGCCTCCTCAACCGGACAACTTCGATTTCCCGAAATCTCCCCTCTTGGATCTTCGGCGAAATCCCTTTTTTTAGGTACCCACATGTACCCCTCGTCGATGCGATAAACTCGCCTCTTGCCCGACGAAACTCGACCAATGGAACCTCAGAGATCTCTGGAGGAAGCCTCGCTCTTTCTTTCTCTCTTCTCCTCTCTCTCTCTATCAAAACCAGGAAAATAGGTTCTTTTTGCCATAATTCCTCTTTTGTCCCAACTTAAGTTTGAGTTGGATGTGTAGCCAACATCATGCCATGTGTCCACCCTCGTTCGGGTTTGATTCTTGCCCGAAGCGATTTATTCCATATCAGTTCAAGTTCAAGTCATATCCCATGAACTTAACTCAAGTCATTTCCCAACTTTCAAGATTTTCATAAACAATCTCGTACCTGGGAATCACTAGACACCCATCACCTCGAAAAACGTGAAAATCCATCTATCTCGGAATTTGACGAAATTCGTCTAGATAACTAGATTTCGCGAGACAAATCCAAAAATGAGTTCAGTTTCATCATTCGAGAACTAGAAAAGTTTCAAATTTTCAATCTGTACTACTATGTAAATTTACCGTTTTGCACTTTTTAAAAAAAATTTGATTTTTCTCGGGTTTTACATATCTCACCTATAAGAGCGCAGTTGGAAAGGAAAAATATTTTGTCCCATATATAAAGAAGGAAATCAACTAGTGATGGTAAACATATAAAACAACTTTGGAAGTTTCCGGATTTGGCTAATGTAAGAAGATCTCAGCTTCATGCATAAATAGGAGAAGAAGACACCCTTGCAAATTATCGATTAAGCACACAAACAGGAGGTCTTCTGGAGGAGTTGTTATTCGGAGAAAGAACTGCTGCAAGTACTGCTTGAAACCTTGATGTGAGCAGTACGCTTACTCCACTAAGGATGGAGTGATTAAGCATCAATGAACCCAGATGTGTATGGGAAATAAGGGGAGCTTATTTCAATGTTTCTCTATGTGATAGTTAGGAAATACGACTATGACACTACAAGAAAAATCAAAGTTAGAGACGGACAATTCGGTCTCTAATCCGTCTATAAACAGAATTCCATAATACCAATTTGAGACAATTTTCGGTCTCTAAAATACTGGTATCTAATTGTGCTCATCTCAATTCCGTCTCTAATTTTAGGGACGAAAAAATTCCATCTCTAATCAAAGACAGATTAGAGACGGAATTTTTGTCTCAAATTAGAGACATATTTCATTCCGTCTCTAACTCGAAAAAGAGAATTTCGTCTCTAATTAGAGACCGATTTGATTCCTGTCTCGACGTGAGAAGGACATAGTCCCACTGTCAGAGATAGCTTCCGCTTTGAACAAAGACGGTATCCATCCCATTTTATCTCAGAAATACTAGAACTAATTTTCAACGTGCAAGTTTTAGCTTTTATTACTAATTGAACCTATTATGGCTAAACATTTCAATTATATGTAATCATAAACTTCTAGATTTTGGCACTAAATTAATGTATGTCATTAAATATCTTGAAACTATATTTTTCATTAATTATAAAATCAATATTATATCGTGAGATAACAAAATAGTAATATTAATGTCAAATGTACTAAATATAATATATTAACTAATAATCAAACTAAATTCTAAGTGTCCTCGTGAACATTCTTCCAAGTATACTGGCCCTTGTGAAGTCGCTTAAAAATCTTGGTGTCTTTCATGAGCATTCTTCTCGTGGGGGTAGCAACCTATGATGAAAATTACTTTGTTAATTACATTATGTTATCAAGTAATGCTACGTATTACTTAAAACCATAAAGCAAGCATAAGCAAATGTCCTTATTTTGTTTTATCGAGATACAATGGACTTGCTCTATGCAATAAAGTTTTGAGTTAGTAATCTACATGAAATAATTATAAGTTACGTAAATTACCATCATTAAAACTTTATTTTATTTTTTAATAAAAGTAATGAAATGCACAACCGTAAAACTAAAGTCGTTTCTCTATAATTAATCAAAATCATTTATTAATATTAAAGCAATTACAAGAAATTGTTGACTCATAATTATGATTAAGTACACTTATGAAACCTAAGTATTGTTTATGGGTGCGTGCAAGCAAATTAATTACAATTGGAGGAGAAATATTTCTACAGAAGTAGTTATTTTGGGGAGGCCAAGTCCTTTGGTCGGAAGCTAAAAGCAAGAAAAAGAAAGAGTGCTCCTATAGAATCATTATCAAGATTGCTCCATAACATAGAAATATAGATGATTTCAAGTATACATCTATAATCACTATGTTCTTCAGAGACAAAAAATTCAAGAAAAAACATAAAATACGAAGCATACCCAGTGTCTCCTTCAAGCACGTTGAGTGCACAATACAGTGGAACCACTAGATTGCTTGACTTTGACAACTGAAGTGCAATAACCTACAAATACCATATCATCGCAAAAAGACTTTAAGTGCAAATAATCGTGATAGATAAAAGCTTCACATTAGAGACCAATTAATTATTACCATCGTAGAAAAAGCAAAAAGAAATACATTTGCACTTCTCACATTTCCTTTAATCGATCATCATCCTACAAAAACAAAAATCATACCAATCATAGCTCAATCAACTAATCAAGTAATTAAAGATGACAACCTCTAATAACACAATTGGCTCTTTTACATAATTCTTTATTACCTTCAACTCGTAAAACCACATTGTTCGTGATAACTCATCCAACACTCTGGCCCAATTTCAACTCAACTTCAAAATAAGCTTCTTTACAAATTTCTTCAAGGCCTATACCCTTTTTCACCCTTGTATTAATGACACAACTGAACCAATCTTTACATAAAGAAACCAACATTCAAGTCACCGATTAAGAAAAAACTTTAAACTTGAACAAAAGTTCCAATTTTTACTAAATAAAGGCCACAGAATTGTACTTACAGCTTTGCTGCTAATACAATGGTCCTTAAATAAACTCCTGTGACCCTCTATAACCAATCCTCCACCTGATTCTCTAAACATTTCAATCTAAAACAAAAACAAACCCATTAGCTCCAAACCCTTAAATCTGTAAAAGAGCAAGCAAATGAACAAAATTTGCGAAATGCTAAAATACGCTGCGACGCTGGGCAAGCCTCCCACCTTGACAGGAGAGTAAGTGCCTGTGGCCCATGGAGAGGACAAGAGAGATCAGGAGGCCTGTGAGGGATGGTGGGGTTTAGATTTTGTTCTACCATGGTTTGGACCAAGTTCTCATAAGGTTTGAAAGCCGGGGTTTTGTTGAGAGAAGTTGATTTAGCCTTGTGATGCCTTCATGTTGTCAGTTGTTGAGCATCAAGAAGAAGAGGTGATGGTTTAGATCAGTTTCAATTTAGTGAGGGGTCACTGGTTTTTGGGTCTTCAATTTTGTTCGGTGAGGTCTAGTTTTGGCAAGTTTGGGGAGGTATTTACTGGTGGCTAGTGGCTGGTGGCCTGAGTTGTGTCGTGGTCAGAGACGGAGAGATCACTGGTAAGGGTGGAGCTGGATCAGGTTCAGTTTATAGGAAGAGCTTTCGGTTTCGGGTCAAAGAGAGGAATGGGTCACGCGGGTCTGGTTGTGGTGACCTATGGGAGGTGTTTGCTAGTGGATGGTGATATGAGACGAGGAGGAAAAGGCGAGGGTGGAGTTGGATCGTTGAAAGGGCTGCTGGTTGATTGCAATTCTCACACCAGCTTGCTAGCTTATTTTTTTAGACTACTTGAGAATTGCATAGCCTCTAGACCTTCCTAGTCGGCATCAATCTCAATAATCAAACCAGATTCACAAAAACTCACTTTTTGACCTCTCAGTCAATGAATTCATCCTGACTGGCTACAATTTCTATTATCCAGGTTTGGATTATTTAACTAAGTTTTAAGCATGGAAATTTTGAAGTCTGAATTCTTGTTAGTGGCTCTTTCAAAAGATTAGCATCAAAAGAAACATGAAGTCCCAACCATACAGTACCAGATAGCAAACGAAAAGAAGAAAATAAAACAAGAATGTCTCACCTCCAGATGAAGCGTTGGCTTGAACCATAACTTGCCCACCATACAGCACTTGATGTTGAATAAGTCATAACAGATAGACCAAAACCTCTATATAACCCCCGACTGCCATCATACTTCACAATCTTACGAGCAACATCTAGGCCCCCCTTATACTCTTGATGGCCTGCATATCCTTGTACCATCAACTTTTGGCTAACCTGAATAGAATCCATTTCAGTGAAAATTAGCATCTCAATTCCTTATTGGTAAATGCAGTCTTATCCCCAAGCCCAATCCAAGGGCTATGCTCAAATTAGGATAAACATGTAAATTTTTCATGCATAGTTTTAAGCAGAAAGAATGTCAAAATATGTCGACTTTGTGATTAAAGATAGCATTCAAAATGCCCACAGAACTGCATTCTAATAGTCAGATTTGTGACAAAGCAAACTGATGCCAACATGATGCAAGTCTGAATATCCTTGCACCATAAACTTTAACTGACCTTAGTAGAATCAATAACAATTTTTTTGTATAGGCTAAAATAAAATCAATTATAATGAGAATTAACATTTCTACTACCCCTCTTATTGAATTGGACAATCTTATCCCACCAGCTATGGCTAGACTCAAATTAGCATCACAAGGAAAACCCCCCATCTGTGTTTTTAAGCAGAATAAATATCAAAATATGCCAAATCTGGGTTGAAAATCACTATTCAAATTGAAAGTACCCACAAAACTGCTTTCTAATAGTTAGATCTAGGCAATTGTGGACTAATATCAACCTGGCCACACATTGAACATCGTTAGACATCAAAAGTTCCTTTTTGGGTTCTAATAGTGCAGTTGGCAGAGTACCTCACCCAGAGAAGCCATGCAATTACAAAACCTAGACACTCAGAACCTTATCCCTCAAAAAAGAATCATGAAACAAGTGATTGGACAAGAAAACGCCCGGAAAAGAGCATGAACAACATACCACATCAATTGGAACAAAGACAGCCTGAGAAAAGTGGATGAAGTCATGCCAGCAATTCCATTTACATAGCTGCCTTGGTTGGTTCAGATAGTTTAAAATGGTTCAACCATCTTGAAAGCAGCCACTTTAGTTGTCTCCAAAGCTGTAAGGAAAATAATCCTGGCAGGAACTGCACCAGTGATGACAGTGCCAAATCCTCTGTACAGACCAGGGAACTCATCCGTTTTCAGTAAGCCTTGAAACAGAAGACATTTCTCTCAACAGCATCCCCAGCAACCTGAAGCCTGGTTTTTATAACAGAGACTGGGTACAACCCTACTGTAAGCCCAGTAAAGAGGCCTGCTCCTACGACATAAAACTTAGTTTTATGAAGCCTGCAAAAATTAGGTAAAATGCATAAGCATAGAACTTGCAGATGTAAAAATCACACAATTAAATGGGAAATAGTAATCAAGTGCTTAAGGGAAGAAGATAGAAACTTCGACCCTCAAAGATTAAAAAATTATAAATAGACATAATGAGTAAGATGACATCAATTTAAGGAACATCTACAAACCAGGGAAGGATAGATTTGATAAAATACTTGCTTACCTTGACTCTCATAAAGGTAGGGGATTCAAAAACCTAGTAAGGAATGGGCCCCAAATTTTGATTGATTTTTTTAACCCCACCTTTCCACATAAATAAAAACTAGATCTTGGACATATTTGGAAACCATGTTGCCACTAGCTTCTAGTCCAATCCATGCAGGCTAGCTAACCCCATGAGCTTTCTACAGTTGTACCAAATGAGTGATACAAAAAGCTCCTACTCAAAAAATAGGTGTGATATGCTTGATGCCTCTCTTAACAAGAATGATCTGGGTTTTCTTGGATATGCTTAGTGCAGAAGTGAAAAGATCCTTCAATAACATAAAATACGCACCAGTATGGAATGGTATCAAAAACATTTACATATTGCCGTTGACAAAGGTCACATTTGTACCTTCCATGCAATTGATATTGCTCCATTGTGTTTTATGCATAATTTCCTCTAATAATCCATTGACAATCGAAGCCATGATATAAAACGTTGGCCACCACTAGGGTTGGCAAAATTTGACCCGACACGTGAACACGACACGAACTCAACACGGTTTTTGCGGGTTTGGATTGAGTATAATCGTGTTTAAGAGGCCCGTGGTTGACCCGCCTACATTGTTAATAGTCACTAAGTATTCGCGGTTAATTCGTCATCACTCTAATTTAACCCGAATTGACCTATTTAATTATTATATTAATTAATTAACCTATTTAATAAGTTATTTGTGTTTATAAATGAATTATTAATTATAATTCTTATTAATTTAAATAATAAAATAATAAATATGTTAAATTTATTAGGTTATTAAAGTAAATATGTATGGATGATTAATTATAATTCTTATTATTTTAAATCAATTAAATGAGTCATATTCGTGTTGACCTGCCTAACACAAATAATAAATGGGTTAGGTTTGGGTTAGCGAATGTTGACACATTTATTATTCGTGTCGGGTTTGGGTTGGCAAATGTTGACACGATTCGTACATTGACACGACACGAACACGACCCACTAACACGAATTGCAACCCCTAGCCACCACCATATACAATGGTAATAAGGAAATAGTTTGGCACCATTTTTTGAAGCCCTTCAGACAAATAATAATAACAATAAGATAAAAAGTGACCAATGGAGGGAGAAGAAGCAGAAGAAAAGATCACATGCCATCGGCTATGGGATAGGTTTGTGTGTCTCCACGATGCACAATGAAAGCCATTCTACTTCCAGGAAAAGTCCAAATGCACACCAGGAGATTGCAAGAGTTACTTTTCAATCTCGTGAATTTCAAGAAAACGACCTCCCATGCGATTTCCTCAAGCACCTCCAAACTCGATTCAACATAGTAACTCACCATTTATTCTCCCTTCAAAATTCAACCCTAAACCCAAACCCCCCTCCCCCAACCCAACATAAAGAAAGGGAAGAGAGAGAATCCCAAACACACGATAAAGGACCAGAGATGGAGAACTCAGCGTATTAAAGGTCTTTTCCTGCTTCCTTTCTTCTTTCACAAACCAAACAGATCATAAATTCCAATCGTACTCCATTGGCAATAAAAATAGACGAAAAACCGATACAATTGAACACATACCCAGAATCAACCCAAGCAAAAACAAATTAATTAAAGAAACAAATCGAGATAAAATCGTACTTGTCCCAGTTGATTTCGGCATGTCCGAAGGTTGGAGCTCGAGTAAAACAAATATAGAGGAAGAGGATCACTAGATCAGATGAAGGAGAAGACTAGAAAATGCTCGAGGATTCTGCCGAGGAGGTGGTCCTGAGGGCCTGCAAGAACCGAGAAGGAGAAGAGCTCGGTGTTTTTCAAAAAGCCAAAAACCAAAAGGAAACAAGGGTTTTTTTTTTCTATTTGGCAAACCGGGCCACCCCAAAAAAACCGGTCCAACCCGATCTGATGCTGATTGACTTAATGGGTTAATCGGGTTGGACCAAATTTGGCTCAATTTTTTTAGACCAATAAAATTAGAGCTCAGTCTAACCTTAATTTTGGGTTTGTCATTGTTGGCCCATCGGGGCAGGCTCAAATTACCAACTCTAGTTATATGTCATTTTTTTATTTAGAAATTAATAGTTTATTTGTTATGAATTCCTTTCAATCTTTCCGCTTTCCTAAAGGAATGTAGTAGAAGTATTATGGTGGTAGAAATTATTATCTTTATCTAATGAATGGTGATATTGGAAATAAAAAATAAAAATTGCGCCTTCCCAACAAAAGTTTTCGTTTTTGGTTGGAAAAAAAAAATCAATTGAATATCAAGGAGTAAATTATAAATTAGTCCCTCTAATTTAGAAAAATAAATTAATTAGTTTTCATTTAAAACTAATCATTTAGTATGTTTACTAATGTTTATCATACTTAATTTAATATTATTTTATTTCAAAAATATATTCTTTTCTTATATAATCTTTCTATTTTTTTACTTATTTATATTCTTTTACTAGTTCTTAAAAAAAATCAAAATAAATTGAAAAATATCAAAATTGACTAAATTACAAGTATATTTAAAAATATATGAACTAATTCATTAGTTTTTGAAATAGAAGGAATTTCTTGATTTGTTTTTCAAAACTTAAAGGCCTAATTTATAATTTACTCGATATCAAGTTTAGGATTCTATAATTTTAAGAATAAATTCCACTTAAACCATTTTTAGCATTCATGAGAAAGGTATGTCTTTATTCAAGAGAATTAGTGAGTATTTCAAAATACATTTGTTTGGTAAAAAATTAGTTACAATTCTCTACTTAATCATTTAACTACCTCCATTGCTATTTCTAATTGTGTATAATATATGTCCCCTTTTTTGAAGGTTATTCAATAGGATTTTGATCGTATTCAAGAGAATAAAGAGTCTTTATTTTTTATTTAACTATTTCAAAATACATTTGATTGGTAAAAAATTAGTCGAGTCTTTATTTTTTATTTAAATATTTCAAAATACATTTGTTTGGTAAAAAATTAGTTACAATTCTCTACTTAATCATTTAACTACCTCCATTGCTATTTCTAATTTTGTATAATATAGATCCCCTTTTTTGAAGGTTCTTTTTTCTCTATTTTATTTTTTCTGAAAAAAATAGATAAGTTCGTATTTGAGTAAATTAATTAGTCATTTCTATTTCAAAAACTAATTATTCAATTCTTTTTATTCATTTTTTTTCCTAAATATTTTTATAAAAATAATATAATATATATATATATATATATATATATATATATATATATATATATATATATATATATATATAAAGATTGATCGGCAAATTTGACATTTTTTTAAAAATAAAACAAATTTTAAATTAATCATAGTCAACAATGTTAGACAAAAAACTTAATTATTGGTTTTTGAATTAAGAAAGCTTAATTAATTCATTTTTTTAAAACTAAAATGACTAATTTATAATTTATTTGCGCATATTTGCAAGAGTTTTTTTCCCTTGGATATAATGTATGTGACGTCCTAAAATCCGAGGGTCCGTTGACAACCCGCGAAAAGTCATTGCGGGGATGCTCTGCAACCCACACTCACACCACCGTGTCCCTTTTTTTCTGGACCCATGATTTAACGTAGTTCGATAGAGTTTTTGTAATGGGAGCCCAATCCAAAAATACAACCCGTACAAAAACCCGACAACATGGCCTAATATAATACAAATGACCTCATTAGTCCAATTATGCGAAAGCCGCCTAATCGCCTACTCATCCACACTACAAATATACAGAACTAATTACCATAGTCCTCAAGAGTTTAATTACAACACTCTTACAAATATTACAAATTAGAACAAGGTTGTTCCAAAGTATTTTTACTATTCATTTTACATGAAATACAAGCTATAACTAGTTTGTTCCAAGCTTCTTTACAAAAATTAATTACAAGCCACAACCTAGCTTTCTTCGTAACTACAGCCTCGAGTGAGCGCTGGTCCACCCGCATACCCCCGTACCGAAAGGGGGTCCTAATGACGAGGTAGCAATGCCCAAGAGGGTAAACCCCCGCCAGGCTACTCCTCTCCTACGTGCACATGCAATGCCATGTTCACACAATCAAACATTCAAAGTAAAATGCAGTTTCTATTATGGAATGCCTACATGCCTACATGCCATGAATAAAGTGTCACTCACCATGCCTTTAACACGAGTCCTCACCAACTCCCTCACACATGCTTATGCTAAGTGTAAAAACTTGTCATTGGTGTTTCACCCATTGACCCTTTATCCAAAACAAAAGTTTTTTGCTTTTAAAAACTCATTAGACATCCCTCGATAAACTGCTTTATTAAAAGTCATTGGACAATCTCCGATAAACAGTTTTAATCAAAAGCATTGAACAATCTTCGATAAACAACTTTATTCAAAAGCATTTGACAATCTCTGATAAACCGCTTTAATCAAAAGCATTTGACAGTCTTCGATAAACCGCTTTATTCAAAAGCATTGGACAGTCTCCAATAAACAGTTTTATTCAAAGCTATGAAATGCACCCGTGAGACTTCGTTAGACGTAGTCCAAAGTACCAAGCTCACCACCCACTCACCAAGAATGATGAATGATTATGACTATGCACACGCACCCATTTAATGTGATGTCCCTGTGCATATGAAATATAATTATGCCATTCCATGCCTATATCATGTCATATATATGATGAGTGTCATATGGACATTTTAAACCATGCATAATACCCATACATAATTTGGACAATCATATCAATTAACATACAATTTCCAAATAAACCACACAATACATGTCAACATATTATACACACATATATTGACATCTACAAGTCATCACCAATCAAGTAATGACTTACCTTATACTCTAGGCTTAATTGTACACCATGTCTACAATTAAAATTCACAACCAAGCCATGCACGGTCTTGTTCATAATATCAAACATACCACAAGTCAAACCATTAGAGCACACAATTTGACTTCAACACAATTTCAACCAAGTATATCACTCAATTCAAGCAATGATATATTACAATCATATACCTATTGTGGCAAAAATCTGGACACAAATCATTAAACAACCTAAGTTGTAGCAGTCTTGGAAAATTGACAATACCTTGAGTTATAGAGGTCCGATTTGGGCAATTCAAAAGTCTAACATCAAGTTCTCAGATAGAGCTACAAGTTCTTTGACTAGTCCAAATTCTCACTTTTTCCCAGCTGAAAATCAGTACCAAAAATCTGGACAATAGGTTCGGCCAAAACAGGGCAGCCTTTGGCAGTCCCGCAAAACGGACCATAACTTGGGTTATAGACGTCCAATTTTGGTGATTCAAAAGCCTAACATCAAGTTCTCAAATAGGGCTACAATTTCCTTGAAGGATACTAGTCCAAATTCTCCCTTTTTCTAACCGAAAGTCATCCCCAAAAACTGACATCATATAGGGTCAAAACAGGATACTATTCCCATAACCCATTAATTTGCCAAACAAATTTCTTAGGGAAAAAAAGCTAAAAACAGCCCTTAGGGCATTAAAACTCAACCAAACAGCCCCTAGAATGGAAAATAACTAAAGTAGGAAGAATCTCTACCTCTTGGAGTGTAGAAGAAACTCTAGGAAGTCCCATGGATACTTCCTAAACCCGAAACCTTTGATTTCCTAAACTCCTTGCTTAAAAATTTGGAGAAATCTGGTAATTTTGGTACCCATGCGTAGCTCTCGTAGAGTAGATGAACTTTCATTCTTAGCTCGACGAATTCTGACCAGCAGAACTCCGAGGATCGAAGAGAGAAGCATTTGGAAGCTCTCTTCTCTCCCTTTTCTCTCTCACGGTTTTTAGACCAGAAAAATCAGGAAATGGGGTGGGATATTTTGTCCCCATAGCCCCTCCTTTTGTCCCATGCCCTCTCACTTAAGTTTAAGTGAGAGGTTCACATCGCGCCATGTGTCCGTGGATTGTCCGAGTCCGTTTTTGTCCCAAAATAATTTATTTCGTCCCGGTTTAAGTTCAATTTATCTTAAATAAACTTTACTTAATTTATTGTTCACTTTTCGGTATTTTTTTTTCTCAAAATCCCCTTTTGCATTCACGCATACACCCATCGCCCTCGAAAAACGAAAATTCGACTATCTTGGAATTCGATGAAAATTTCAAGAATCTGTGAGATTTCTTACTTACAAATCCAACGCGTCTTTTTTCATCATCCGAGATTTAGAAAATTTTACAGGCTTCCCTTAACCATTTCGACAATTTTATTGTTTTTGCCATTTTTCAGAAAAATTAAAATTTTCCCTGGTTTGTTAAATGGGAAAATTTTTGACCCTTTTATAATTTATTGTTATCATATCTTTGGATTGTGCTAACTAGTATATGTTGTGATTCTAGACTTTCTATTTTAAAAGCAAAAATTTTTAGTTCTTTTTATTCATTTTATTTTATTTTTTACAAACATTACTTATAAAAAGTAGAAAAAAATTACATAGATATTATAGGATCAAAAGATAGATGAACAAATAGGATATTTTCTAAAATAAAACAAATATTAGGAAAAAAAACCTAGATTGTTTTGAGGGACAAAGAGATTTTGAATATTTTAGTCTCATACTATTTTTTTTTTCATTTCGTCTCATATCAGAGATGGAAAACCAATCCGTCCGGAAAATAAATATGTTCTCTCTTGGACCATAAGCCATGTAGACACTTAGACTTCCTTTGGAACCCGAAAAATATGAGAGAGAAAAAAGAAACTCAGAAAAATGATTTTCTCATGTTTGGTTTTATTGTGAAAAATATAAAAGAAAATCAAATATAATAAAAATTCTTCAAAATTTTAAATTTTTTTAAATTTTTTTAGTCTTTATATCGTAGAGATGAATTGTAAAACCTGGGAAAAATGTAATTTTTCTGAAAAATGCTAAAAAAAGTAATTTTTCGTTGTAGTACAGGTTGAAAACCTGAAATTTTTTAGATCTTGAATGACGAAACGGACCTCACCGTTGGAATCATCTTGCAAAATCTAGCTACCTAATCAAATTTCGTTGGATTCCAAAACAATTGGAATTTCACGTATTTCGAAACACGAGTATCGGATGACATATGGAATGGTGCCATATGGCATGACCATGTGGATGCCACATGGCAAGCTTAGAGGAGGGCACATGGCATGAGAGCCATGTGGTGTGGCATTTGCCACCTAGTGCATGTGTCCATGTGACACATGGCACATGGCAAATGGATCACAAAATGTGAGAGGAATAGGAAAGTGAGAGGAATTTTCCTCTCACTTGGATTAAACCAAGGAATAGAAAAGAATTCGTTAGAGGGAGAGAAAAGAAAGGAGAAAAAAAGAAAGGAAAGGAGAGCAAAGAAAGGAAAAAGAAAAGAAAGGGGAGGAAGACAAAAAGAGAGGAGGAAACAAGACGCGGCGTGGGAAGGCGTAAAGGAAAAGGAAAAGTGGCTTGATTCTCCGTGGTTCACGGTCGGAAGTCATAGTCCTAAGAACTAAAGTTGGTCTACTCGACGAGAACTACGAGTAGGTGCCAAAACAAAGATGTGGTTTTCCTACATCTAGTTCCTCTTAATCTAAGGGTCGTGAAATGCCGTGTGGTTCACCCTAACCACAATCGAAGCTTTACGTCGGGGGACTATTTTTCGTGACGCCTTTCGCCAAGTTTTGTGGACCGCTTTATGGCTGAATTTATAGATGTTAATGATAGTCTTGAAAGTTGTAAAAAATAAATAAATACAAAATAAAAATAAATAAAACAAAACCTGAAATTTCCAAGGCCGAGTATGGCCAGATTTATGGCTAGGAATGGCTAGTTTGTGTGGACTATTTTTGTGTGGACTATTTTTGTGTGTTATTGCTAAAAATTTTATAACATGTTGAATGTGTTGTAAATATGTCGACATTAAAAGTTATATATATTAACATGAATGGATGTAAATTATATGCTTTTGATATAATTATCCATGGTACTTGGCATAAAGTACGGGTTATAAATTGTTCCATTGTTCATTATACATGTGACATGGTATAGACATGCAATGGTGCATCACATTGCATATGCACGGGAAACATCACATTTCATGAGTGTGAGTACATGGTTGGTAAATCGACACTGCATTTGGTGTTTGATTGGGTGGACTCGGTAAATGGGACAATGTTCAATAGAGTCGCATTTCACGCATGAACGGAAAAATATGTGCCATCAAGAAGAAGGATAGATCCCCTCGGGTGAAAACTCACCACCATGGTCAGACATAGTCCCTAGCTGTGAAAGGCCATAAAGTGACCGAAGCTTACGAGCTCACAAGGAGACACCAAAAATATGTTACCCACAAAAAGGCACATGGATTTTCAATATATAAATGACTACTGTGGATGTGTATCATCTAAAAAGCTTTTGGTTTATATACAAATGAAATTGGTTTTGAAAAAGTAATCATTGGATGCCATCCATCGATGGTTTTTCACACTTCTGGCATAAGCATGTGTGAGGGAGTCGGTGAGACTCGACATGGGGCATGATGAGTCTCATCTCATTCCATGGAACGAGGATCTCCATGTAGAATGGTAATATTCCTTCATTGTAATGTTGATGCGTTATTATCATATGTGAACATGGTACTGTACGCATCAAATGAGAAATTTCTTGTAACATTTATCCTTATTAGCATTACTCACTCCCGTCAGGACCCCTTTCAAAAAGTGTGCTATGTACAGGCGGCTAACCCTCATCCGGGACCACAGGTGTGAAGAAAGTTGAATTGGGTACTACTAGAGATTTATTGAGGATTTCTCCCGACTAGTTGCACCTATGACGAGATTGACCCGGAAAGAGGTGAAGTTTGAGTGGAATGACCAAGCAAAGGTGAGAAGACTTACCGAATTAAAAGGAGGCTTACTTCACCCCTATCCCGATAGTCCCGAAAGGGGATGTATGTACACAGCAGGTCGCGATGATTCTAAGGACGGATTGGGATGTGTTTTGATGTAGTCCGGGAGGATGGTAGCTTATGGTTCTAAGCAACTAAAGAACCACGAGCGGAACTACCCCACACATGACATGGAGTTGGGAGCTATAGTCTTTGCCTTGAAGATTTGGCGCCACTATCTATATGGTGAACAGTTCAAAGTATTTTCAAACCACAAAATTCTGAAGTATATATGTGACGCCCCAAAACCGGGGTGTCCGTTGACAACCTCAGCCAAATCACACACTGTGGATGCCGCACCCGACACCACCACGAAAATCAGCAGAGTCTCCTTTGTACTGTGGAGAGCTCACCTAAATACAAAACTCCTGGTCTCTAAATGGGGCTCAATATGGCCACTGTATCCATGTAGTAAAAATAATGACCACTTGGGCTCCATCAATACTCACAAAATACATCAACTATATGCAATAGTTCAAGAGTTAATAAATTACTCTTCATACAAACATATATTAAAATTATAAAACTCTAATACATGTTATACAACAATATCAAAGCCATTAACCCGAATTTTCTTTCTAAAACGACCCCAATGTGCCGCCTTCCGATTGCTCCCCCAGACCGAAATGGTGATCCGACAGGTGAGCAAAGCCCAAAGAGAGATCATTTCTTACATGGGTTACCCCACCTAAGTGCACATGCATGTCAAACAAAACACATTCGGCACTCTAAGAATCACTCCGAATGTCTACAAGACCAACCCATGTCTCAAGTCCTCACCGACTTCACACTTGCCTGGCTTACAAAGAGAAAACCCGCTTTCAAAACAAACTTGTTCTCGAAAAACACACTACCGAATCTCCCGATAAAAGTATCGACGCCTCCGAGGCGAATAAAATGGAGAACCTTCCTAAACACCATGGTTCCTCCGACGGTAATTGTTGGACCATCTCCCAACACAATTCTCCTGAAAATCATCCATTGAAATTCTTCTCTCGCAAACATTTCCGTTTTCCACTTAAGGTCATGCACTCACCCCACATTCTAGGGTGCCCCGTGCTGCATATGGAAATGCATGATGCCAATTCCAACACACCATGCTAATATATCTACATGATATATATTAACATAATTAAATCACATGAAACATGTTATGCAATTCACATCAATAACACCAAAATTAGCTCACATGGGCTAATTAGCAAACACAAGCAATTCATTTTGAATCACTCAACAAACACATTTTCACACAAAATTATTTCGTGTCACTATTCACATGAACAGTGAAACCCTCTGGTTACTGTTCACGACCACACAAAATATGAATTTTCTCCACTGCCCAAAGCTTTGAGACTGAAGCCATTTAATAAACAAGCCTCAGAACATTCCTAACCATTTACATGGCTCTTAGCCAGAGATTAACACAAGTAGAAAAAGATCCCTACCTCTTGGAGTTGTTGGAACTCCACCAAATTGGTGCCCATGCGTAACCCTCGCCGCGTAGAACAACTTTCCTTCTTGCTCACAAAACCACTGCGTCCAATCACCGGGCCGAAACCCAGAGAAAAGCCACTCCTCTCTCTCTAAAAACCTCACTCTGTTTCTCCATCATGATCCCTCCAAAGATTCCATTTTTGCCTCTTTGAAGAAGATGAACACTGTTCATCTTTTGTCCTTTCTTCATTAACAATTTCCAAAATTCCCATTATGTCCATTTTTTCTAGATTTTTGACACTTGGCACAATCTAGGCCGTCCATTTCCATCATCTCTCTACTCATGCAATATGTGTCACAAGAGTACATGTTATAAAGACTTTTTCACATCACATGTCTTTTACGGCACCCGAGTACTGCACCTAAAAACGGCAAATTCGATCACCAAATTCGACGAAATTCGACGTGGTAGCTAGATTTCGCGAGACGATTCCAACGGTGAAGTCCGTTTTGTCATTTGAGATCTAGAAAAATTTTGGATTTTTACCGAATTGACCATTTTGCCTTTTTTCCGAATATTGGAATTTCCTCATGTCTTTCAATATCTTTACACAACAGGACCTCAACATGAGGCAGCACAGATGGATGGAGTATCTAGAGGATTATGACTTCACTTTTCATTACCATCTTGGTAAGGCAATGTAGGTCGACTGACTCGCTGAAGTCATGGGAGTAATCGCAAGTGTAGCTTCCTGCAAATATGTATGCTTAAAGTTGTGGGATGCTTTAGACTACAAAAGATAGTGATAAGGCCTGTGGTGTTTCTGGGGAGTTTATGGCACGTCTTCCTACCGAGTAGAGTGATTGAGTCCTGTGGACAGCATCGAGATATCGGCCCATCAGTGGACTGGTACAGCCAGTATAAGGATGGCTATCGGCTATTCACACTGATGATAACCTTCTTGTATAGGGAACGAGTTGTGGTTCCTTAGTTGATAGATTTGAGAGAGGAGATTCTCAAAGAGTTCCATTGCTCTCATTTTGCAGTGCATCCAGGTGGCACAAAGATGTATCGAGCTCTTCGTCTTCAATATTACTAGAGTAGGATGAAGAAACATGTGGCGAACTTTGTTCGACGATGTCTCACATGTCAATAGGTAAAGGCTGAGCATTAGAGGCCAGCAAGGTTACTCCAGCCTCTGGAAGTAGCAGAGTGGAAGTGGAACATATCACGATGGATTTTGTGACTCACTTGCCACCGAAATCGCGAAAGCATGATGCGGTGTCGGTGATAGTGGATCGGCTCACCAAGTCGACACATTTTCTAGTTGTGTGAATGACCTTCACACTGGAGGAATTCTGCAAGTTATACATACGAGAGATCGTCCGGTTACATGGAGTGTCAGTCTCTATCGTATCAGACTGGGATCCTAGGTTTACAGGTCACTTTTGGAAGAGTTTCCAAAGAGCCATGGGAACACAGTTGACGATGAGAACTACTTTTTAACCACAAACATACGGCCAGTCGGAGAGGATCATACAGGTTTTGGAGGACATGCTACGGGCATGTGTCCTAGATCTTAAGGGTGGCTAGGAATAGAATTTTCCCTAGGTAGAGTTCGCCTATAACAACAGTTATCAAGCGAGCATACAGATGGCACCCTATGAGGCTTTATATGAGAGGCTATGTTGATCTCCGATTTGTTAGACGGAGGTGGGAGAGAGATCTACCACGGGTCCGGATTTGATTAGAGACACCTCTAAGAAGGTGGATTTGATATTTAAACAAGTTTCTCTCACGACTGAGCTCTAAGAGGTGAAGAGGTGACGCACCTTTAGAGTTTACGGGTGATCATGTCTCGCTCTAAGAGTATGGCTTTCGATCGGTTCAAAATAAAACTATCGCTAAGTATATCGGGCCCTTCGAGATACTCGAGAGGGTGGGTACGGTTGCATATCGGTTGGCTTTACCGTCGAGTTTTTCGGGTGTCCATGAGGTATTCCATGTCTCCATGCTTTGGAAATACACTCCATTTCCGACTCATGTAATGGATTGGGGTGAGCTTATTATTGATACAGATGGGACCTTCGAAAAGGGACCGGTACGTATCATGGATAGCTGGGATTAGGTTTTGCGACGTAAGACTGTGAGGCTAGTGAAGGTGTTATGGCAGCACCAAGGAATGGAAGATGCAACATGGGAATATGAGGACACGATGCGTGCCACTTATCATTTCTTATTTAAGGACGTATACATTCTTTAAATATTCGGGTACTTAAATGGATTGTTATGCATGCATGAGATTGTAGGGAAGGTGGTGTAATTTCGAGACAAAGTTTTTAAAGGGAGAGAATGCAAAACCCGGAAAATGTGGCAAAACGGTAATTTGTCAAGTATAGTACAAAGAAAACCTAATTTAGATCTCGATGATCGAAATAGGACTTCAATAACTACTCGCGAAATCTAGCTACCTAGTCAAATTTAGTTGGATTTCGAGACAGTCGGAATTTCACGTATTTCGAGGCATGGGTGTCGGATGACACATGGCATGAGAGCCATGTGGTGTGACATTTTCCACCTAGTGCATGTGTCCATGTGACACATGGCACATGGAGCATCGATCACAAAATGTAGGAGGCAGGGAAAGTGAGGAAGTTTCCTCCATTTGGATCCAAACCAAGGAATAGAAAGAATTCGATTGTAGGAGAGGAAAGAAAAGGAAAAGAAAGAAAGGAGAAAAAAAAGAAAGGAAGGAGAAAAACAAAAGAAAGGAGAAAAAAGAAGGAAAGGAAAAACAAAGAAAGGAGAAAAAAGAAAGAAGAAAGAAGAAAAGGGAAGGAAGGCAAAGAGAGGAGGAAAAACAAGGCGTGCGTGGGAAGGAGAAAGGAAAAAAAAAGGAAAGAACGGAGTTCGGTGTTCCGGCGGTTGGAGTCGTTAGTCGGAGAACTAAAGTTGGTCTTGAGAGCAGGAAAATCCAAATTTTGGAAAATGGTAAACGGTAATTTCGATCAGCAGAATTTTTCTAGATCTCGGATGATGAAACGGACTTATTTGTTGGCTAAATACCGTGAAATATAAATTTCGCGTCAAATTTCGTTTAAATTATAGATGGTTAGATTTCATGTCTTTTTAGAGCAACGAGGGCTGTCACGGGGGACAACGGCATGATGCGTGGCTGCAGTGTCGCCACGTGTCAGTGTGAATGATTGGCTGATGAGTTGAGAGTGGGGCCATAGGAGACATGTGGCAGAAGTAGGATTGGATTATGGGACCCTTTGAAGTGGATGGATGAATGGATGAAATCAAGTGAGCCAATGATAAGGTGACATGTGGTAAAAATTTTCCCATGGCCCATCTTGGACCAAACGGTGGGAGAAGGAAGGAAAAAGAAAGAAGGAAAGAAAAGGAAGGGAAAAAGAGAATTTAGAGAGAGAGACACCACCTTCTCTCTAAATTTCTCGGCGATCGGACCGACGGTTCTCGGGGGAGTAAGAGGAAAAGTGCTTCCTCGCGACAAGGGCTACAAGTGGAAACCGGAACCGGGAGTTTTGAAAAACTCCAAGAGTTAGGGGTTTCTCTCCTACTTGGTTTACTTCTTGTTTAAGAGCCATTTGATGGCATGGGTTGTTTTGGGGTTGTGAGTGGTCGTGGTTTGTCCCAAAAACTTGGGATTAAATGATGGAAATTCCGAGACTATTTTCGGACATTTCGGGATTGTGTGTAAAGATGGATTTTTACCCCCATGACTGAGGTCTATGGGTTTGGTTGTGTGTTTGGTGCTTAGGGCTGTTTCGGCTCAAGCTGAAAATGGTAAAACGAAGGGAACGTTAGACTGGTTCAGGGGATGCATGGGGGCTAGACAATGCCCTGTTGGTGTGAGATCCTAAATTAAGGATCTTTTGTGTGTTATTGTTTAGTGGTTAAATAACATGGTTGAATGGTTCGTGTGTCATTGTGTGACAAATGAATGACACATGGTTGTGCATGATTAAGGCCATTACATGGCTCGTTGGAGGCTAGTCGTGGACGAATTGTGTTACCACTAGGCCTAGGGATTTATATGTATCATTACTCGAGTGGTAGTGACTTGTGATGTCCATGTATGTTTGAATTGATATGATTTATTTGGAATTTGTATGCACCTTAATATATATGTCCAAATGATGCATGGATGAATATGCATAAATAGGTATGCATATATAGTTCTCATCGTATATGTTGCATGGTATGAGTAGGCAATGGCATAATTGCATTGAACATGCACGAAAGCATCGCATGACATGGGTGTGAGTGCATAGTTGAGATCGACACTATGTTAGGTGTTCGATGGTGTGTCATGGGTATACGATTGTGGATCAACACTGCATATGGTGTTGATTAGTGGGCTCGGTTAATGGGACAACGTCCAAAATGAGTCGCACGGGTTAAGGAAATGGTAAAGGATAATTATGTGTTGGGTATTAGCAAGTTGGGATAGATTCCCCCCAGGATGAAAGACCCATCACTTATGGTCAGACATAGTCCCCAACGATGAAAGGTCATGAAAGTATCTAGGTTTGTGGAGCCCGTTGCAGCAACACCAGAAATCCATTACCCACAAAAGGCGCATAGTAGTAAATGAAAATATGAAATGATTAAGAACAATCTTTGGTTGTCGCCGAATGTGATAGCTCACACTTGGCGATTGCATGTGTGAAGTCGTGAGTTCGGGACATGGGAAAGGGGTAAGTCGCATTCTCATCCAAGGCATGTAGACATTCGAGTATAAATACGCATGTTTTGCTTGAATGTGTGTGTGTTTGCCATTGCATGGACACTTAGGTGGGGAGTAACCCTTATAGGAGAATACAACTACTGGGCATTGCTCTTTATCGGTAAAATAACAATTTCAGATGCGAAGGTACCGGGGATGGGACCTTGTCCCGGCCTTAGGGCGAAGAAGTAAGCTAGGTGGCCCCTTATTTCTGTATTTTGTAAAAATCTAGGTAGAAGACCTAGTTTATGTAATTTGTAATTAAAGAAAAATTGTAATGAAACTCCTTTTTGTATAAGAAATACATTTTGGTGAGTTTTCTAGGTTCCAGTAGCTTTTGTAGTAATAAGGCAATTAGTTGTTGGTTTTACAGTAGGTGGAACAAAAGAAAAGGGTGCAGGAAGGAATGGAATGGAGCTCACGCCCCATTTCGGAGTTCTATGTCGTGATAGGGAATTGATCGTGTGATTACCGCATTTGGAGTCGTCTTGCTTAGCATGTGAGCTTGATGCAGCGTCTTGTGGCCGCAGCGTGAGTTTTAGTGCTCGCGATAGGAGAGCTCTGTCGCGACAGAGGATTTTCTATTGTGACAGGAGTGGAGGATTGCATGTCGCGACAGGGTTCCTTGTGTCACAACATGGGTCTTTGGCTACAATGGGTAGCTGGGTCGTGACAAGGGTTTTCTGTTGCTACAAGTCTTTTGGCACAAGTGTGGTGCGATAGAGGAGCTTTGTCGTGATAGAGAATTCTCTGTCGTGATTGAGTCTCCAAGGTTCTCTGTCGTGACAGAAGATTCTCTGTTGCGACAGAAGGTTCTCTGTGTCGCGGCAGTGCTGAAGCTATGCGGGGTTAGTTCTTTGTCGCTGACACTGACTTTTGTGTCGCTGACGGTGGAAACTTTACTAGTGAGGCGAAGTGCATCGCAATAGGGCTTTTACGTTGCGACATGGGGCGATCGGTTGGGTTGTGACACGGGTCTGCGGTGTCGCGACGGGGGTGGGTGGCGCGGGCGGTGTCGCGGCCAGGAGTGCACACGACATGGTCTTGGCGCGCTCTGAGGAGCGCCGGGCGCCACGACGGGGCGCCCGGCGCCTGGCGGTAAGCACGCGGACCCTTGACGAGCACGTAGCACTCGCGATAGGGCGTGCAGTGTACATGGGCTGTACATGCGACAGGCTTGCAATAATGTGGATTTGTGCCTTTGTTTGAGTCCTTTGTGCATGGACATTGTTCATGAACCTTTGTTCAAAAAAAAAAAAGTACTTAAAACGGCCGGGGTGGGCGTCCACAGTCCTACTCGACAAGAGCTACGAGTAGGTGCTAAAAAACAAAAGATGTAGGGTTTTCTCCTACAGTAATCTAAGGCCCGTAAATGGCCGTGTGGACATTGACCATGGGACGGAGTTTTGACGTTGAAGGCCCATTTTTCGAGATAGTTTTCGGGCGAGGTTGAAGGCCCACTTCATGGGTGAATTATAATGGATTAATGTGAGTCTTGAAAGTTGTAAAAAAATAAAAAATAAAAAATAAATAAAACAAAAGCTGAGTCCAGATAATTTCCAAGACCGAGTATGGTCGGATTTATGGCCGGGAATGGCTAGTGTGTGTGGAGTATTTTTATGTGTTATTGTTGGAAATTCTATAATATGCTTAATATGTTGTAAATATGTTGATATATTAGTGTTATATATATTAACATGAATGGATGTAAATTATATGCTTTCGATATAATTATCCATGATACTTGGCATAAAGTACGAGTTTTAAATTGTTCCATGTAGTGTTTATTATACATGTGACATGGTAAAGACATGCAGTGATGCATCACATCGCATATGCACGGAAACATCACATTTTCATGGGTGTGAGTGCATGGTTGGTAAATCGACACTGCATTTGGTGTTTGATTGGGTAGGCTCGGTAAATGGGACAACGTCCAACAGAGTCGCACGGTTGCATGAAACGAAAAATATGTGTCAGGTATCAGTAAGTAGGGATAGATCCCCCCTCGGGTAAAAAACTCACCAATTATGGTCAGACATAGTCCCCAACGATGAAAGGTCGTAAAAGTGTCTAGGTTTGCGGAGCCCGCGGTGAGACACCAAAAATCTGCTATGTCGCGCCCCAACCCTCGCCTAAGTGAAGAGTGGGGACACGGCACAGGACTGAGACTCTTTAACTGTTTTTACGTGCATTGGGTGGGCTTTGATTTATATATATTTTTCGTAAAGAAATAAAACTTATAACATAAACATATAAAACAACCACCGTAGTGGTGTTCATAATATTTTGTACATATATCTGAGTCCCATTTATTGGTTCTATTACAATTTCACTATTACAAAACTCTACATTTACATATACAAAAACAAATCCAAAACCTACTTAAGGTGGGCTTCTATTGTTGTGTTGGCCCTGACGGATGCGGAATGCCGTGAATGTCCTCTTTGGTACCTACACGGATGAAACACCCGTGCTAAGCTTATAGCTTAGTGGGAAACATATAATATATATGACTATTTGCAGTGATCCTTAATTCCAGTATACATATACAATAGCTTATAAACATATACTTCTTTTACATATCATATGCATCTTTAGTATAATTTGCATATTTCATGCCTTGTTCATGTGTCATGTTTCATATTATCTTATATCATCTTGTATCATTTTTTAAAAATTTTTTTATGCCTGTATATTCCAAAGACGTGGATACAGAAGATAGTTGTATATACCTGAATGTATCATCACTGTACGAAACAATGACCTATGCCTGTATTGTATGACCCAAACGGGGGCCGTATATACCCGAAGGTATCATCATTGTACGAGATAGCGACTTATGCCTGTTTTATGTGACCCAAACGGGGCCGCTGTAATGACCTAAATGGGGCCAACTTATGACTTGTAATCTCTCATAGGCAATGCCTACTTTTCCATCCACTTTGGAATATATGCAGGAAACGTGGCCAACTTATAACTTGTATTATTGTTCATGTGTTCATATTTCATATATCAACCCTTTTTTTATTTATTTACTTCAAATACTTTGCACCGAAATATTTCCTACAAATAGCGCTTCACTTTAACGAATTTTCTGGACCTAATGGGGTCTAAATTTCATACACTTATTTCAAGGAGATTTGTTTTCCTAGAAGTCTAGTTTACCCAGAAATTTCAATCACTCAATTTGGATGAGTGGAACTCAACTTATGGCCTAAATGCCAAAACTATTCCGAAACACCAAAACTGTATCAGAACTGAACCAGAATTGACCTGAAAATAGAGCCTCACTTTGACAAATTTTTTGGGTCCAATGGGGTCTAAATTTGAATACACTTATTTCAAGGAGATTTGTTTTCCTAGAAGTATAGTTTACCCAGAAATTTTAATCACTTAATTTGGATGAGTGAAACTCAACTTATAGCCTAAATACCAAAACTGTTATGAAACACCAAAACTGTATCAGAATTGAACCATAATTGACCCGAAAACAAAGCCTCACTTTGACGAATTTTCTGGATCCAATGAAGTCCAAATTTGAATACACTTATTTCAAGGATATTTGTTCTCCTAGAAGTCTAGTTTACCCAGAAATTTTATTAACTCAATTTGGATGAGTGATGACCATGTTATGGCCATGACAAAAACGTGGATTTTGGAAAAAAATTGACAACATCTTCCCTAAAACCTCAACATTTCCTTTATACAAACATTCCTCAATTGAGGATCACAACCAACTCAAACAACCATATAACACATTTAGAAGTGTTAGGGTTTTCCTAACTTAAACATAAACAAGGAAGGAGTTTGAGGAGTTTCCAAACCTTGTTTCCTTCTTTTGAAACAAACTTTTCTTTTCTTTATTCTTCTAGCTTGGACCAAGAGGAACCAAAACCATGGATTACACAAAAGCCAAATGACCTCCTTTCCTCCTCCACCGGAATTTCTCTAGCCCTAGCTCCTCTTTTTCACAAATGAGAAAATATCTCATTCAAGACCAAAATTTGGTCTTATCTCTTTTCCTTCATAAGGCCTTGTTTGGCCAAAGCCATTTTTGGCTTTTCCCTTTTTGCATTTTTAGTCCTTCATTTTTCTTTCTTTTGCAATTCAACTTCTCAATATTCTATTTTGTCATGTAAACTTATTATCTTATGACCCTTAAGTCCTTAATGTGACATTTTACTATTTTACCCTTGATTCTTGCATTAATTTTGGTTTTATCGTTTTTTGTTCTTAGCAATATAAATTCCGGAAAAATACAAATTTAACTTATTTTATACCCTAAACATGTTATAAAACTGCGAGGGTATATTTTGGGGTGTTACAACTCTCCCCCCCTTAAAAGAATTTTGTCACCGAAATTATTACACAGATTGGTGTTCTAGCAGTGCTATGCCTCATAGTTGCTTTTGGCTCCCACGTAGCTTCCTCCCTGCCATGGTATTGCCAGAGTAATTTCACTAATAGTACTTGCTTATTCTGCAATTGTTTCACTTCTCGAGCTAATATAGCTTTTGGCTCTTCATCATAGGAGAAATCTTGTTGCACTTGCACCTCTTGCACAGGCATGATATGCGATTCGTTTGATCTATATTTCCTCAACATGGACATGTGAAAAACATCATGTAAGTTGGCCAACTCTAGAGGGAGTGCCAACCGATAAGCAACAAGGCCAATTCTTTCTAGGATTTCATAAGGCCTAATGAATCTTAGACTCAATTTTCCTTTCTTGTCAAATCGTAGAATCTTCTTCCACGGTGATACTTTCAAAAATACTTTAACTCCGACTTCATATTCAATATCTTTCCTCTTCAAATTAGCATATGATTTTTGTTGATCACTAGCAGCCTTTAACCTTTGCTGAATAACCTGAAATTTCTCTTCTGTTTCTTTCACTATATCAGGACCAATAACCTTATGCTCATTCAATTTTGTCCAACATACAGGAGTTTTACATCTCCTGCCACATAAAGCTTCATAGGGGGCCTTATAAATACTTGACTGATAACTATTGTTATAAGCAAATTCCTTAAGAGGAATATACTTATCCTAACTTCCGGAAAAATCTAGTGCACAACCCCGAAGCATGTCTTCTAACACTTGAATCACTCTCTCTGATTGTCCATCTGTTTGTGAATGGAAAGCTGTACTAAAATTCAGCCTAGTACCCAAGGCTAATTGTAATTCCTTCCAAAACCTTGACGTAAACTATGGATCGCGGTCAGACACTATAGATATCGGAATACCATGTAACCTGAAAATTTCATTCACATATATTTCTGCTAATCGATCCATGGAATAGTGAGTTGAATTTGGTAGAAGTGGCGAGACTTTGTCGATCCTATCCACATTGCAAACAAAATCATGTTTCTTTTGGGTGAGGAAAACCGGATAAAGTCCATAATGTCCCACTTCCATTGGGAGTGGAAGGATTTAACAAACCAGACGGTACTTAATGTTCAACCTTTACTTGTTGACAAGTTAGACATTTAGACACATACTCTTGTCACATCATTTTCATCCCTCGCCTGTAAATGCTACATTTCAAATCTGGTACATCTTGTTACCTCTAGGATGCATGGTAAATACGGTATTGTGGCTTTCATACATCAACTTCTTTTTCAACTCCATGTCATTCGGTACACATAATCTGCTCTTGTAAAACAAACCTCCATTTTCATCTATAAAATAGTTAGTCTTGTGACACCTATTTAAGGGTCGGGTGACAACCGAGTCAACCCGAAACTGTGAATATCGGGTGCTCCGATATCACACTCACATGTCTCATATATCAAGACCCATTTCTGTATATATTTATTTTTTTACAAACCATTTTTTTTTATAATATTTTACAAGAGTTTGATGTACAACTCTTCTACACTTTTACATGCCAAAATATATTAAAACTAGATTGTTCTAATATATTTTACAAAAATGCTTCTCAAGGCCACAACCCGGCCTTCTTCGTACTCACGGCCTTGATGGAGCGCCATCTTCTCGCGTACCTGAAAGGAGGGTCCCACAACGGGGTGAGCAAAACCCAGTAGTGATAATCTCCTACAAGGGTTACTTCCCACCTAAGCGCACATGCAATGGTGGCACAGAAAACACACATCCAAGTAAAATGTCTACATGAATGTCATATGTCATGCATGAAATGTCATCATGCCTGTAATAAGTCACTCAGGCTCCTCACACCTACCTATGCCAAGTGTGAACTATTGTCATTTCCGATGACAACCAAAGATTTTCTTAATCTTTTAACATTTCAATTACAACCATATTGCCTTGTTGTGGGTAATGGTTCTGGTGTCGCGCAGCGAACTCCGTAAACCCGGTTCACTTTGCGACCTTTTCACCCCTAGTGACTATGTCTGACCATAATTGATGGGTCTTTCACCCTGGGGGGGATCTATCCTAACTTGCTGATACCCGACACATATTTATCCTTTATCATTTTCTTAACCAGTGCGACTCATTTGGACTTTGTCCCACGTGTGACCATTCAACGCCATACGCAGTGTTGATCCATAACCGTATACCCATGACACTCCATCGAACACCTAACACATTGTTGATCCCAACCATGCACTCACACCCATGTCATGCGATGTTTTCGTGCACGTGCAATGCAATTTTGCCAATGCATTTTCCTTCATGTTACATGTATATATATGAGTGCTACATGCAACATCAACATACCATGGATAATTATAATTAATACATATAATTCTCCTCCATGCCTGACCATTATTACATCTTACAATATACATTAACATGTCATATTCACCTTGCATGTTATTCATACAAGCAATAACACACAACAAGGTTTTCAATCTTGGACTCATCCAACAGGTACCTCACGACCCTTCACAATCATAGACAGTTGGTTCCGATCATCCATCTGACATCGGCTTGACCATAAAACCTAGAAACTTTTTAGTTTCAATTCAAACCCTAACCCACCACAGTCTTAGGCGTAATGGAACGATCATAAATCCTCTATCCTTTAGTCCCAAGTTTTGGAACTAAACCATATGACTCTCATGGCCTCCCATAGTCAGCCCATACCATACCCAATACAATAGCCTACAACATGTCTCATCACGATGGTCATGTCAAACACAGCTATTTACATCATTACAACGAAACAACGCATACTTGGTGAAAAACACAGGTTTTAAGTAAGGTTATGATCACCCACTTCCCTCCATGGTCACATGGATAGAATCATGACTCAATGGTCTTTCCATAGAGTCCAAGAACACCCAAAACGGAGTTCGGACGAAGAAGTTATGACCTACCGAAGTTGGACGTCATATGTAGTCAAACCCGACCGAGTTGACCTGACTTGGCCGAGGTGTTCTGACCTGTCCGAGCTGTGCTGACCTGGATGAGCTCACCTACTGCCCTCCACAGTGCACATTTATGGAATCTTGACTCAATGGGCTTTCCATAGAGTCTAAGAACACCCGAAACGGAGTTCGAATGAAGAAGTTATGACCTTCCGAAGTTGGAGGTCAAACGTAGTCAAACCGGCCGGCGACCCGGCAGCCTAGCTAACTGGGCGCGGCGAGGCGGCTGGCTGAGCTGACCTGCGGCAGCGGACCTCTAGCGGTGACCTCCTGGGCCCCCAGCCTCTACAACAGACCTCCTGAGGCTGTCCTCTACGGAGTTGACCTCTACGGGATGACCTCTCGCCCCGTGGCCCATTCGGAGTAAAAAGACCATAAGTTGGTACGAGGAGGTCAGAATTGAAATTCAAAAGCCTAACATCAAGTTCACTGATGTGGCTACAATTTACCAGAAGGACCCACTGCCAAATTACCTTAATTACCTATCAAAAAACCAGTTCTAAAGTATGTTTAATGCTTCTTATCCTGTGTAGCTGACTTCTCATGGTTTAAATACAACCAAACACATTCCCGCAGAGTGAACCACCACCTGACCCTTAGGGTAGAAAATAACCAAAGTAGGAGAAGAACTACCTCTTGGAGTTTGTCAAAACTTCCCGATTCCGGTCTCTATGCGCCCTTGCCGTGAGGATGAACTCTTTCTCTTGCTCCGCTTGAAACCGCCGGTCCGATTGCCAAGAAATTTAGAGAGAAGGTGGAGTCTCTCTAAAACTCTCTCTTTTCAAATCTGGTTTGCCTTTTCCTCTCCCTCTCTCCCAACCGGTTGGGAGAAGATAGAAGTCAAGTGAGATGTCCTCTCACTTGCCACTTGTCTAATTCGATGTGGCTCCTTGGATTACCCTTATCACCTTATCCATCTACCTTGGATTTCCCTCCAATCATGTGTTGCCACATGTCCATGTGGGTCCCACACTTGAGCTCAAGTTGACTGATTCAGCACCTGAACGTGGCACACTGTGAGCCACTCAAAATGCGCCAAGTGTCCCCCATTACGCTCATTGCCTCGAAAAACGTGTAAATTCCAACTGTCTCAAAATTCGATGAAATTCGACGTGGTAGCTGTATTTCACGAAATGATTCCAACGGTGAAGTCCATTTTGTCATCCGAGATCTAGAAATTTTCCGGATTTTGACTGAAATTACCATTTTGCCATTTTCCAGAAAATTAGATTTTCTCGGGGTTTCACAAGTCTTGTTTCCATTTTTGACTAATTGTACTACTTGTAGCTTGACATCATTCTTCTAAGCATCTCTTATCATCATTTTCAAACCAGAATAACTCGGTTGAGCCAATAAGGGCTCCATCATATTCAATCCTCAATCTGATGGTTGAGACAGCGATCATTTTCTACTTAAAGCATCAGCCACCATATTAGCTTTCTGGAATTATTGTTAATCAATTATGCAATCGGTCCTTCGCGGCTTTGTAGCCACAGCGTTGCCTCAAGTTCAATTCTTTATGAGTTAACAAATACTTAAGACTCTTATGATATGTAAAGATTCTACATTTTTCACCATATAAATAGTGTCGCCATATTTTCAAAGAAAACACTACCGTTGCCAACTCTAAATCATGTGTGGGATAGTTCTGCTCATGTGGTTTCAAATGTCTGGAGGCATAAGCCACCACTTTTCCATCTTGCATCAAGACACATCCCAAGCCAATCCTTGAAGCATCACTATACATGGCATATTCTCTAC
Source organism: Tetrastigma voinierianum (assembly GCA_016808115.1). Taxonomy (NCBI): domain Eukaryota; kingdom Viridiplantae; phylum Streptophyta; class Magnoliopsida; order Vitales; family Vitaceae; genus Tetrastigma; species Tetrastigma voinierianum. The sequence continues at coordinate 283,139 of JAEQBH010001818.1, forward strand.
CCGAAGTAGGCTAAGTCAACACCAGTGCTTTAACTAGTATTTTCTTTAACTGTTCAAAACTTGACTGACACTTGTTGTAACACCCCAAATTATACCCTAGTAGTTTATTACATGTTTAGGGTATAATATAAGTAAAATTTGCATTTTTTCGGAATTTAAATGCTAAGTGAGAAAAAATGATAAAAACCCAAAATTAATCCAAGAGTCAAGGGTAAATTAGTAATTTACCAATCCAGGACCTAAAGGTCATATGATAATAAGATTATATGCTAAGTTAGAAATTTAATAAGTTGGTTTGCAAATAAAATGAAATGAGGAACCAAATAGCAAAAAGGGGCCATTTGACTCCAATTTGGATAAGACCAAACATGGTCTTAGAGGTAATGGGATTAAAGACCAATTTTGGTCTCAGAAAGCCATTTTAACATTTGGGTATTGCTATTTTGAGAGAGAAAGAGAGAGCTAGGGCTTGTGGAGAAAGGAGATTGGTGATTTTTCTCCAAGTAACCAAGAGTATAAGAGAACAAGAGGAAGAAGGATGCTTAGTATTGAAGATCAAAGGTGAGTATGGAAACCAAACCCTAACTTTTCTTTTCTTGTGTTGGGTTGATGGAAACCCCAAAATTTTTGGATGAAAGTGTTTGTATTGGTTGTAAACAAGTTTTGGGGGTTTCTCTAAGTTGTGTTTGGTTGTTTTGATTGGCTTGGATTGGTTTTAAGAAATTTTTGTGTATAGGAAATGATGAGGTTTCAAAGGAGTTGCTGTTAATTTTTTTTTCAATTATAATCATCCAAATGGAGCGATTCCAATTGGTAAAGAACCATAAGAGCTATAGCTATAAATGTATAGAAGGGACTAGGAGCAAACTGTAGCTCTAAGGCTCCCAAATATGGGTTTAAAGGTGAGTTTCGCGTAGCTCACAGGTATGTTTTGTTTTGGGTGTAGTTGTGGTGTTTTGCCTATAAGTTGAGTTTCACTCATCCAAATTGAGTGATTCAAAATTTTGGATAAAATAGACTTCTAGGGGAATAATTTACTTGAAGGAAGTGTATGTAAATTGTAACCCCAAAGTGGCAGAAATCTGTCAAAGTGGAGCTATGTGCATATTTTGTTTTGCAAATTAAGTGATCTGATATAAATACAATACTTGAGTTTTGGTGATCCCAGGTTGGATGATTCCAATTGGAGAAGAAACCTTAGAACCATAGCTTCAAATCAGTGAAGGAACTATTACCAATTTATGGAGTTAAAACCCCATAAATAGAAAATAATAGTAGGTGATTCAGTTAGCTGGGCATATCGACTAGTTTGGCATTAAAATGCCATAACTTGAGTTTGGGTGATCCAAATGAGATGATTCAAATTCCTACTGAAAATAGACTCATAGAGCTATCATTTTATTGAACGAAGCATGAGAAAAATATGGCCTATGTGTCCCTAGAAAATTTTGCAAGTGAAGGAGTATTGGGTAGACATCGGCTCTTGAAAACCTTAGAATGCACATGATTTTTCTTTCAGGTTGTTATTTAATTGTGACATATTTGTGATGGATTAGGGGTTGGTGGCCGGAAGCGGCCTAGAGCGGGATTCCGAGGATAGGAATCGAAGAGCGACAACCTTTTTGAGTTTGTTTTTCAATCTCTCTCTTGTTTCAAATTTGTAAAAGTTTGATCTACACTCTTCTTTCATTGTTTTAAAATTGATTGTGAAATATTATGAAATATTGAAATGATTTATGATAAATTGCATATTGATTTGTTTTAAATTGATTTGAGACAACTGATTTTGAAATAAATTACGTATGAAAATTTGCATGAGTATTGAAAAATAAATTATTGTATCCAAATGTATATACACTATTATAAATTGTATTGAATGATTTGAAGGCCCTTAAAATAATGTTAACCGTTAAATTCGAGTTAAGGATAGATTGGTATACCAATAAGGGTCAAATTAGTAGTACTGCGCCGAATGTAATGAAGTGTCACTCCGATCCATAGTCCAACGGGACAATATCGGTAGTGTTCACGAAATTGATTTTTAATAATCAGTCAGCAGCCCAGCGGGATCGTACTATGTTATAAAACCGTTTTATATCGGCCTGCACCTAGTGGGACCGTGCCGGTGATTTGTTATCCTGTGCACCGAAAGCATAGGTTAAATTCGATAAGGGAAAAATGATAATAAGATTGAAAAGTGCATGATTTGTGATTTTAATGATTTAGTGCATATGAAATTACATTTATTTTGGCATCAGAGTAAAGTTAAATTGTTAGAAAAAAAAAAAAGGTGTTACATTTTATTTTGGTATTAGAGCATAAGTAGCATAGAGCTACAGTATTGAAAACGTATTTGTATTTGTATTGGTGTTTGAATATATCTTAAAAGTAAAAGTATTGGTGGTGCATCGGACGATACAATTTTGCAAAGATGGCTTGTGATGTGTTAAGCATTCCAATAACTACTGTAGCATCAAAATCCGCTTTTAGTATTGGATCTCGTGTTTTAAGAAAGTATATAAGTTTTATGATTGATGAAACAGTTCAAGCTCTCATATGCACATGTAATTGATTGTTTGGTTTTGTTGGTAAGCTTTACTTTTTTATTAAGGATTTATAATGAAGCATTTCCTTTGTATAATTACTTATTAACTTATGCTACTTTTAATTAATAGATGATAATGACTAAACAAGCATTGAGAATGAACATTTTTCTAATGTGGAGTCACATGTTATTGTTAGAGATAATGAGGATGAGGATGAAGATGAAGATTAAAGGCATATGAGATTCAATTTGATACTTTGAATTTGTTTTTTCGAAGATGTTATTAAGTTGTTACTTTATTATTTTGGTACTATTTACCTAGTTAGTTTGATACTTTAGTTATAACAATGCTCTAACATTATTAATTTATTTAAATTTGTTTACCATTATTATTTTGTTTAGACTCAATCATTTTATATATTAACTATTATTATATATTTATATATTATTTATTTTTATTTGAAGAATTGTAAAATTTGTGAAATTATTTTTTTAACATTTTTTATAAGATTTTTGCTTGTAACTCGCATGGGTTCGGCTAGGCTGGCTAAAAGCTAGCCCGAATAGAAATATGTCAGATTAAGCTCGGCCTTACACCCATGGTCGAGATGGATTGACCGAGAATGGGTTAGGGTGACATTGACTTTATCTAACCCAACTAACAATAGCCCACCTTCTTTTCCATTGGGCCCACCTTAATTCACTTTATTTTCAAGATAAGAATGTGAATTCTTATTATAATCAGCCCGAGAATCTTGAACAACAGACTGTCAAATTATGGTAAGATACAGTGAATCACTAGGCTGCACCTCCATCTATGAAATAAATTGTAAAGGATATTATAGATTTAAAGTAGTTTAAATTAAATAATTGATTTAGAGCATTTTGATACAATAAATTTAAATATTAAAAATATTTAATATTATAAAAGATATAGAAATTATATATTTATTATGTCATCAATTCAATTGTAGTTTGACCATTGGTTGGATCAACAAACCGTGAACCGATAACTTTTTCGGTTTAGTGACTGATTTAGTTTTTAAAACTCATTTAAGCGAAAAAGTTCTTTTAAATGATTAATAGAACAATTAACCAACCATATAGATATATTACAAATTCACAAATTTATATTTAGCTTTTTTTTTTCTTTTTTTTTTGGAACCATATATTTAGCTATTTAGTGCATACAAGCAAGTTGTGCTTGATTGTCTCAAAGTGCTAAGGAAAAAATAAAAAAATTACTTTCTTTATTCCCATTAAAAACTTCAAAGAAAATAAATATATGACCAATTTTGGTAGTGCTTCTTAAAAGTGTTTTTTAGTCCTAAAAACATTTTTAGAACAAAAAAAGACATTTGGTAATAGTTTTAAAAATGATTTTGAAACTTCAAAAAAACCTTGAATGTTTTTTTTGAGAAGCACTTGAAAGGTATTTTTTTTATAAAAACATTTTAAAAGTTTTTGGATATTCCTAAAATACTTTTTTGTTTATCCTTAAATGTCTATTAATTTTTCCTTAAAACAACTATTTATTTTATTTGAAAAATCCAGATAATATGATATACTTTTAAAAATTCAAATAATTGAAATCTTTTAAAAAAATTCTATAATCATAAAAAAATTTTTATAAAAATAATTATTTTAAGTTTTTATTAATGCAAATTTTTGCATACAGTTTATTAATTAATTCAAATATTTTTGTAAATAATTTTTATAATCATGAAAATAATTATTTTGGGTTTTTATTAATACAAATGTTTATGTATTCATTTATTAATTCAAAGATTTTTGTAAATATTTTTTTTAAATGTGTATGATCATAAAAATAATTATATTATGGTTTTGATTAATACATATATTTATATATGTTTATTCATTAATTCAAATTTTTTTGTAAATATTTTAAAAAATTTATAATTGATAGGGTTTGAAAAATAAGTCTCGCAAGCCCACATCGAGGCCCGAAGAGGCGACCCGGGGGAAGCGAAGGCCGCTAGTTGGAATTCCCGAAGGAGGTTTGCCCAATGAGGCACTCAGGCCTTTCTAAAACCAACCTTCCCGACCTTTTGGGGCCCGGCCAGGAAGAAAAGTCAACATTTGGGCTGAGCCAATAATGTTAAGTCCCAAGGGGACGGGAAGCGAAATGAACCACGATAATATAATGTGTCGAGAGAAAATCCCACCAAATCTCATCAATAAGGAAGGAGGACTATCTCAAGTAAACTACTCTTTCTATATCCTGTACCAAATCCCATATCCTGTACCAAATCCTATATGGACTATAATAAGAAATATCCCATCCAATGGGAAGGACTCCTAATCACCATCCAACTGGTTGAACATCTACTATAAATACACCCAGCCACCTTTAGCGGTGAAAGAACACACTCTTAGGCCGCTACTCATATGCAACATCATCGCCCTCTAAGCGGTCTCTCTTTTCTCTCGAAAAAGCCCGGCTTAGGCATCGGAGCGGCCACGGGCACGGCCCTCCTTGACCCCCTTTTCCTTGTTTTTGTAGAGGAGTCTTTGCATCGGGGCTGAGACCCAGCTTGAGTGTAGCGATCACACTCGTGAACAATCCGAGGCACGCATCCCGACCCCCCCGAACAATCGGGTCACCGCGACTACCCCCACACGCTCGGCCCTGAATTCGGTTGAAAAGCGCATCATCGATTGGCGCGGTGTAGAACGGCGAGTTCCTATATAAATAAGCGATTTCGATTCGCGATGAGTATCGACCGGAACCTGGCGGGAGCAAAGCCAATCCGCCAGGATGCGGGGATCCACCGAGGAGCAAGCGCGAACAAACGGACCTCGGGATAGTAAGCAATGCAAGTCAATACGAACAAAGTGGAAGCACTTCGCCTCGTCAATCTACGCCTGGTAGAAGAGTTAGAACAACTTACCAGACAGATCACGACATCCACGGGAACCTGACGGACCGGGAAGGACATAGCATTTCCCAGTGAACAGCACGGTCACGATATTCCACGAGGTGCGAAGCAGGCGAAATTGCGCCCAGAGGCTAGGGTGCACGGACCACAATTGGCCCCTGCGGAAGAGGGAAACGGAGCAATGCTTTCGAGGACATGGCGGGAGCGAAGAAGCACATCACCCTCGGCCCGGGAGCGGGAGAGCAATCATGGGAGCAGAGGTTCAGGAGTCTTTAACAAGAGCTCAGCCGTGTGAAGGAGGTGGTTAGAGGGCACGCCCCAGACACTATGGACACCTTGGTACAGCAAACTGAATCACCCTTCACGTAGGGGTGCTCGCTACCTTCAGTAAATTCAGAATGCCACGAGTGGAAAACGTCGTGGAACCCAAGATCAGTCGACCACCTCAGTACATACAAAAATCGGATGGAGTTACATGGGTATCGGGATACGTAATACGTGCGGAGACTTCTTACCACACTAAAGGCACAGCTTTGCTTTGGTTTAACAAAATTCCACCTTCATCAATCTCTTCATTCAGAGAACTATCCATTGCATTCGTCTCCCACTTCATCGGTGCCAGGACGTATAGAAAACCGAGTTACCATCTATTGACCGTCAAGCAGGGCTCGCAGGAAAGTCTGAGCCACTAAGTGCGAAGATTCGACACCGAGTCCACTGAAGATAGACATACCCAGATGAAAAATTAGCAATCAACGCATTCATTCTGGGTTAGAATGCGAGTTGAGATCGTGTTTTCTATCTCGAAAGAACCCTCAATGGCTTGCGTGAGGTGCTCATAAACGAGTATATAAGCGAACCCTCACTATCGAAGAGAGCTCCTCCGCCCCATAAAGAGAAGAAGCGGGACAGATAAGCAGCGAGACGAAGCCCGAAAGGCAGCGTTCGTGAAACATCCCCGAAAGATGGAGAAACGTCCCGCGAGCGTGAAACACCGGGGATCGTTTGGGTCCGCACTTAATTCAAAACGGCGTCGTTATTCGCCTCGGCCCGGTTCCTCCCTAACGGCCTCGGTGTCGAGTCTGCATGAAGTGCGGAGCAGCGGTTCACGAGATAGCCCGGCTTCGAATGTAAGTCGGATCCGCCCGCGAGGACAACACGAGTATTGTGAGTTCCACCAGGGACTATGGACATCGCTTACGGACAAGCTGTATACATCTAAAGAGAGAAATAGAGTATATCTGACGGATACCTCCGGCGTTTCATATCTCTAGAGGTCGGGCTAGAATCAGGCCCGAAGTCAAACCCAGGCCGTACCGACGCTGTGGCCGCCGCCTTGCGACGGCGACTCGGCACCAGCAGCCTTGGAGAAATCCGCATGTGATCTCGGGAGGATTCGCGGGAGGAGGAGAGTCTAGTTCAGCTCGGAAGGCCCATCTACGCAGCATCAGGACAGCGGAAATAGGGGAAGTACAAGCGGTATCCAAACTGCCGCGGCTCGACACGTCCATCACATTCTCTGACTCAGATCTGGAGGGATGCCAACACCCCCATGACGACCCATTGGTAGTTCGCGCAATTGTGGCCAACAAAACAGTTCATCGGGTTCTAGTTGATAACGGGAGTTCGGCTGACATCATCTTCGCGTCAGCCTTCGATAAAATGGGCATTGGGAGAGAAAAATTGGAGCCCGTCAACACACATCTGCGGGGATTTTCTGGGGAAAAGGTGTTACCCTTGGGCTCAATCCAACTGGTGCTCACCCTAGGAGAGCCCCCTTGCCAGGCGACGACAACAGCAAGATTCCTCATTGTAGACGCCCCATCATCTTATAATATATTGTTAGGAAGACCCTGTACTTATGATAAAAGCCATCCCCTCATACCACATGATAATCAAGTTCCCGACCGTACACGGAGTAGGGATGGTTCGAGGAGATCAACGGATAGCCAGGGAATGCTACACAGCCTCCATGAAGCGACGGGTTAACCCAGCGTGAATGTGGGCCGAGCTTGACATGCGTGACGAAGGTGCCACGGGCAGAGCGGAAGCTGGAGACGATATCATTTGGATGGCGGCCGGAACATCTCATATATCGGCCAAACTAGCGGAAGATCTCAAAAGCCTCCTTGTCCGAGTTTTGAGCGAACAAAGGCGTCTTATGGACGGCGGACATGGGAGGAATTGACCTGCGGTAATCCGCGAGTTTGAGCGTCGGCCATCTTTCAAACGATCAAACGAGAGGGCTTCGCGCGGAAAGGCAAAAAAGCCATCAGCGAGGAAGTCGATAAACTCCTTGAGGCGAGGAAGCGATCGGGAGGTAGAATGCCCTGGTGGCTAGCCAGCGTCGTGCCTTTCGTCAAAGGCAAGCGATAGTGGTGACTCTGCATCAACTTCCCACTTGGAGCATCAACAAAGCATGCCCAGAAAAGGGACCCAGGTTTCCCTCTGCTGCGAATCGACCTCATCGTAGATGTTGCGAGGCATCAAACTCATAGGTTTGTAGTTGCCTTTGCGACATAACAGATTGGGTATGGACCTCAGGCTTGAGAAAGGCCTGATTGTTAAAAAAAGTTTCATGTAGTGATGCTGTTGAATGAAAGCGCGGGTATGCTGATTGTTGAATCAGGATGTTTGAAACGGTTGACAACTGGAAATGCCATAGATGACATGCTGGTAAAATCTATCCGAGGCGTTTCAGATCTTGAGAAACTTCTGACATGGCCGAATCACGCTAAATCGCCTTAGGCGTATCGGTAGAGAAATTCACGGGTTTCATAGTCAACCATAGAAATTGAAGCCAATCCAGGACAAGATATGGCGTTGCTCGGCGTACGTCACCCTGCAGTATAAAGGAAATCTGGCGCCTACTTGAAGGAAGGATTAACGGCTTTAAGCGAGTTCGTATCGGGCGAGTGATAAATGCGGCCTTTGTGAGTTACGAAGAAAGCCTTTGATGGGATCTGAGTGTGAAGAAGCATTCTTAGCTTTGAAAACATGCTAAGTTCCCCTCAGTTTCTAATAAGTCTGTGAGGAGGGCTCCTCACTCTTGTACTTAGCCCAGGTAATGGACTTTTCAACCGGCGCTGTCCTCGTCGGAGATAAGAGCCGAGTTCAGCACCCTGGTTTACTCTTTGCTGGCCCAGGAGCTACAAGAGGAGCGAGGAGGAGGTACCCAAAGAATGGAAAAATTAATTTTGGCTTTGGTAATACGCTCGGAAGCTCCCCATATTTCAGGCTGTCACCATGAGGAATTCCAACAGAATACCCGATGAAGCAAGTGTTACATAAACCAGAAGTCTCCGGAAGATTGATGAAATGGGCCATAGAGCTGAGCGAGTTCGACATCAGATACAAGCCAAAAACTGCAATAAAAGGGCAAGTCTTAGTTGACTTCGTCATGGAATTCACCTCGGCAGAGCCGGCTGAGAACGCTCAAACAATGAATGACCTCCCCATCTGGAAACTCTTTGTAGATGGGCCTCAGGTAATGCGGGGAAGCGGAGGCGAGGTCTAATCGAACTCTCCAGAGGAATAGATATCGAATATGCACTCAGATTTGGATTCCATACTTCCAACAATGAGGCCGAGTATGAGGCCGTCATAGCAGGCCTCAACCTCGCCCATTCATTAGAAGTCGACCAGCTAGAGGTCTACAGTGACTCCCAGCTGGTAGTTAGACAAATAAAAGATACCTACGAGGCCAAAAGTGAAAGGATGATTTTATACCTCCGAAAAGTTCGTGACATATTAAAAAAGTTCGTGTTGGTTCAGGTCAAGCATGTCCCCAAAGCAGAAAACTCCCGAGCCGATGCCTTGGCAAAGCTAGCCACAACCTCACAGGAAGACCTCGGCAGGTTGACACCTATCGAATACCTAGCGGAACCCTCGATCGATCTCTATGGCGAGGAGGTTGCCCAAGTTGGGTCCAAACCTGACGGATCGTATTGGAATTATATTATAGACGGAAGCCTACGGACTGACCCGAAGAAGCGGCTAAAATAAGAAGGCGAGATGCGCCGGGTTTGCAATCACAAGGGAAGCCTACACAAGCGGATTTTCACACCTTTCCTTAAATGCATCGCGGGAGAGATACAGTGCGTGCTAAGAGAAGTACATGAAGGGCATATCACGGGAATCATATCGGAGCTCGAGCATTAGCAGGAAAAGTCTTGAGCGGGGATGCGGCCTACAATGCTCGAAAGATACAACCGACCTGGTCGAGGAAATGCGGGAGATCTGCCAGGGCACGCCCCGAGATCTCGCCTCTCCTTCGGAACCCTTAACATCAATCCTGAGCCCCTAGCCTTTCCAGCAATGGGGTTTGGACATGTGGGACCCACTGCCCATTGGTAAGGGTCGAGTGCAAGTCATAATCGTCGCGGTGGACTGCTTCACCAGAGCTAGCCTTTAGCCACAATTAAGGCAGCGTAAGATACGTAATTTTGTGTGGCGAGCCATCGTGACAGCAGGGTTCGGGTATCCTAAGAGCCCGGTATCGATTAAATCCGAAAAATACTTCAACAACCCAAATTCAGAGATTGCGGCCGAGCTCTAATTAAAAATTATTACTCATCTCCGAAGACACCGTTAATCCAACGGCGTGCCGGGTCACTATCGAACCCTAAAGCCGCCTTGAAAACCAAATTGGAAGACCTTAAAGGTACTGGTAGACACTCCTCGAGGTACTACGCCTAGCCAGGATCTAATACGGGAAGTCAAGAACCCGAAACTCCATTCGCCTCAGTTTCAAGAGCACTGGCACACTCGCCGAGGCCTGAATACCAAAAATCTCCCAGGACTGCTAGCATCTGGAACACAACGACGAGGCATCTTCGTCCAACTTCTAACTCCTGCATGAAAGGCGCGAGTGCCCTAAGGCTGCATTGCAGGGATTACCAAAGGAAGACAAAGAAGGTACTATAATAAAAAGTCAAACCCAGAGCTATATGCCGTGATTTAGTCTTAAAGAAACCCCGCAAGAAGGGAAGAACCCTACGCATGGAAAACCCGGGGTCGCAACCTGAAGGTCCTTACATTATATCTCAGTCAGGTCGGCAATTATGAGCCCACAGAGGAAGGAAAAATCTGCAACATACAATGGAACGCTTTTTTAATGATCTTAAGCGTTTTTACCAGCAGGCGTTGGTTTGTAATATTAAATAAAGCCTTATCAATCCTTAAGTGACGAGTTGAGCGTTCATTAATTGGCGCTCGCATCGTCCACCAGCTGATATATAAATTAAGAAAAGGCACAATAAGAAGGTTCATATACATAAAGGAAAAAGTTTCTTCTTATTCCACTGAAGCATTCGCCATAAATAATGGTGTCATCGACACATCTCTGAAGCACACAATACAAGCACTCCCTTTAAAAAAAAAAAAAAAAAGAAAGAAAGGGGGGGCAGGAGAAACAGAGAATGAAAATAAGGAGAAAGAAAGGAAAGAAGTGAAAAGAGGAGAAGAAGAAAGGATGAAGAGTTATAAAAGAAACAAAAAGTGGGGAGAATGAGATGTGGGAAGAAAAGATGAAAAAGCAAGGAGGAAGGAGAGCGAGGAATAAGAGAAAGAAGAATGTAGGGAATGGAGAAGGCGACGAAGAAATGCATCGCTCTTCGACACATTCCCTCAAAGACGGGCTAGGAATAACATGACTTAGCGGGGCAGACTAGGAAACACAACCCCTACATGTAAGAACAACAGAACATCCCAAATCTTCGTAAGGACCCCCAAATGGTACACCGCCATCACGATTCATCTCACCTGCATTCTAAGCATGCACTGTAGAAAGCAAAACAAGGAAGTATAAGCCCACTAATGAAGCCGCCATTTATAAGAAGGCCTAAGCACTCAAAAAGTCACCTGAACGTTCCAAATTCTCCATCAATCGAAGATTAAAGACGTCACAGACCTTTCCAAGAAAACGGTTTAACGCGCATGCCAGCTCAATCCGAATGTCAGGTGCCCATGAGCCAAGCAAATTACATTGACGGGCGATCCACTCAGCACGTGTCGCGCTGCCTAACGAGTCGCATCAACTCCGCCATGATCGCCTATCTCTACCGGAACGCCACCAGCTAGCCCCGCCGGCTGGGCACCACATCGACGAGTGATCCACCCGAAGACAAAAGTCACGCCGCTCTAACTTTAGCCGATCAACTCGCCATAACGCCAACGTACCGAACGCCACCAGCGTCTCGCCGGGAGCCGGCAACATATCGAACAGGTGATCCACTCAAAGATAAAGGCACGCCGACCGTAGTCGATCAACTCCGGCCACATCGCCATTCGATGGAACGCCACCAAAGGCTCCCAAACGCCAGGAGCCAAGCAAACACATCGACGAGGTGATCCACTCGCGACAAAGCCACGCCGCTCTTAACGAAGCCTGATCAACTCCGCTACATCGCCATTCGATCAACGCCACTGGGGCTCAGCCAGAGCCACAGCTCACATTGACGAGGGGTGATCATCCACTCAAAGACAAGCCACGCCTAACGAGTCGATCAACTCCCATTACATCGCCAACTACTGAACGCCACCAAAGGCTCCCGCCAGAGCTGCCAGCCACATCGACGAGGTGATCCACTCAAGACAGGCCACGCCTAATCAGTCGATCAACTCCCGCCATCGCCATTCTACTGAACGCCACCTTCAAAGGCCCAACGCCGGGAGCTGGGCACCACACTCGACGAGGTGATCCACTCAAGACAGACACGCCTAACGAGTGGGATCAACCCGCCATGATCACACTCGCATGGAACGCCACCAAAGGCCTCGGGCTGGAGCCAAGGCTTCATCGACAGGTGGATCCACTCAAGACAGGCCACGCCTAACGAGTCCGACCAACCCGGCCATCGCCATTCTACCGAACGCCACAAAAGGCCTCGCCGCCGTGAGCTGCAGCCATTGACGAGGTGATTCACTCAGCACAAGCCGCGCTGCCTAACGAGTCAGATCAACTCCGGCTACATCGACATTCGGCCATTGAATGGCCACCAAAGGCTCCGCTGGAGCCAAGGTACCACACTCGACGAGGTGATCCACTCAAAGACAGCCACGCCGCCTAACGAGTCCGACAACTCGGCCATCGTCATTCGGCTGAACGCCACCAAAGGCCTTGGGGCCGCGAGCCAAGTACCATCGACGAGGTGATCCACCAAGACAGCCACGCCGCCTTAACGAGCCTGATCAACTCGGGCTACATCGCCATTGGCGCCGGAATGCCCACCAAAGGCCCGCCAGCCGCCACGAGCCAAGTACTTCACATTGACGAGGTGATCCCACTTATAATGCCACGCTCTAACGAAGTCAGATCAACTCTGGCCATCGCCATTCTCGTCGAACGCCACCAAAGGCCCGCGCTAGAGCCAAGCAGCCTCACACCGACGAGGTGATCCACTGCAAGACAGCCACGCCGCCTAACGAGTCGATCAACCCGCCACATCGCCACTCCCGCTGGAACGCCATCAAAGGCCTCACTACCGAGCCCGCAGCTCACTACGACGAGTCCGCCTAATCCGGACGTGTCACGCTATCTATGAGCCATCTCGCCAGTAACTCACCAACTGAGCCCAAGAACTCACTGACGAAGCTCGCCTCATCAAGCAGACCGACGAAAGCCTTCTTTAAGTTCACGGACGAAATTCTTCCCAAAGTTCAGACTGACGAGTTCTTCCTAGAAGTTCACATGGACGAAGCTCAGCCTAGTCAGACCGACGAGCTCTTCCCGTGGTTCACATGGACGAAGCCTCGCTTAAAGTTCAAGACCGACGCAGCTTCCTTCCCAGAAGTCCACGGCGATCAGCTCCGCCCCGGTCAGTCAGACCGACGAGCTCTTCCCGTAGAAGTTCACATGGACGAGCTCGCCTAACACCGCCAGACCGACGAGCTCTTCTCCCGTGGTCTACATGGGACGAGCCCCGCCTAAAGTTCTCGCCGACGAAGCTCTTCTCCCGGGAGTTCACATGGACGAGCTCGCCCCAACAGTCAGACCGACGAGCTCTTCCCGTAGTTCATACTGGACGAGCCTCGCCCAAAGTTCACGACGAAGCTCTTCCCGTGGTTCCTCGGACGCGAGCTCGCCAATGGGCCAGACCGACGAGCTCTTCCCCGTGGTTCACATGGACGAGCCCCCGCCTATCAGCCAGACTGACGAAGCTCTTCTCCCGTGGTTCACATGGACGAGCCCCATCAAAGATCGTGACCGGACGAAGCTTTTCCCGTAGGTTCACATGGACGAAGCTCGCCCAACAAAGCCACCCACCGACGCAGCCTTCCCAGGTTCATGGACGAAATTACCTAAATGGGGCCACAGATTGACGAGCCTTCCCGTGGTCCACACCTGACGAGCCCCCGCCTGGCGCCAGACCGACGAGCTCTTCCTCCTGTGAAGTCCACACCTGACGTAGCCCCGCCTACCAGCCAGACTGACGAAGCTCTTCCCAAAGAGTTCGCAAGGAAGAGCGCCTGCCCAACCGCTCACATCGACGAGCCTCCACATGTATGAGCTCCGCTCAACGCCACGCCGACGAAGCTCATCCACTCAAGACGTCATGCAACCAAAGGAACTGCCTCAACCTCGCAAATCACCAAGGAGATCAGCCGCCTGCTGGACGGCAGCTCTACTCAAGGGCCTAAAATCAGTTCAAAGACATGCAAGACAACTAACGAAGACCAAAGAACTCAATTTGACGAGCGACCGGGCTCACTAAACCTCAAACGGGGCCATACAATTCATGATTAAAAGCGAAAATACTACGGCGAGAACGTAGACGATAAAAGAAAATGAATATTTATTAAAAGAAGAGCTACATATATCTCAGGCCCTAGGCCCGACAAAAGGAAGTAGATGTACATAAAGGAAAAATATAAAAGTCGATATCAGGCGGGCAGAAATGAGTACATAAACCTAGGCATCAGCAGGAGGAACAGACGATGAAGAGGGGGAATGGGCTTCAGCAGAGTATCCCAGTTTCGAGAATACCCTGCGTAGAGAGACTTCACCTCCTCGTCACTGGGAGATTCTGTCAAGTCCGGTCTCTGTGAGACGTTAACGACCTTCGTCGAAAAGCAAGCCACCCGTAGGCCCACCGAGCTACCGGCTTGGTCCCCCAATCCGCACAACATCATCCCTCCGATGAACCAAGGATATTTGCTGGTGAAGATCCCCACGCAATCCACGACACTCCTCATTCAGCCGCTCCGTCGAATTTACAGCCCTCGAGGCTCCCACGACGAGTCGCGTCGAGCAAAGGCCCAGTCTTGGAGGCCTCGCCACCTAACAATGCGGCCAGCTGCGCCCTACTTTATCACACATCACCCATCGGGCCGCACGCAGCCCCCGAGACCCCATACGGGCCCGAGATGTACCCAGCTCATCCCTGAACCGACCAAGCTCGTGACCTGGGAGGATCGCAGCCCCCATCCCGGTCTCGATCAGATCACTCAAGTAACCCGAGCTCACCCCGACCTTCGGCCTCGCCTTCAACCGCCGCCAAGCTACTTCGAACTTCATCCTCTCTGATTTCCGCCCTGGCACGAGCCTACGCGGTATGCTTTAGATCGGATTTAAGTCTCCACCTCTTCAGTCATACGCTGCGCCCGTTCTTGCAGTTCGGTCCGCTCAGAAGAAAGAGAGGCCGCCTTCGCCTTATAAATCTCTGGGCATTTTCACATGCTGCTTTAGTTTGGCCTTATCTCCGCCGCACTTCAAATGAGTGGCTACCTGCACATCAAACATGAAGTCAACACCCAACACGGGATCGATCTGAAAATAGACACTATCAGGTACAAGGACTTACCGAGGCAACCCCCTGAAGGGATAGAACCAGAGCTCCTACCAACGGGTGCAGCTTCGACCCCCCAAGGTCGAATCCTTAAGGATCGACAAGATCGCACCGCCGCGAGTTCAAGATCAAGAGCAAAGAGTCCTCATCTCTCGCCGCCCGATCCGGATTTCTTCTCTTCAACCTTCCACCCTTCGGGAGTGAGGCGCCCAGCCTCTCCGAAGGCGATCCTGCACCGCAATAGGCAAAACCGCCAACCCGCCGTCGACTCCGCTCCATCCAAGAGATTTTTGCCTGCCAATGTGCTTGTAGCGGCGTAGAGCCTGCGACCATAGGAGCCCTTGGCCAGAAGGATCGGCGCCCCGTCCGACTTTCGAAGTAAGAGAAGCCTGAGACGCCCCCAATTTCTGAACTGACGAGACCACCGATCCCTTCCTGAGCCCGATTTTCCATTCAGACCGGCTTCCGAGACAAGGCCCTTAACCCACCAAAATTTCTCCCCTAGTAGGATTGGCGCTACACCCTAATGGAAGAAACCCCACGTGGAGGAAGGAGGCAGGCCTCGGGCAAGAGGGAACGAGCAGACTCTCACTCTCGACGCCAAGAATGTCCGATTTTATCAGCTCCGCATAAGGACGAGCAGGACATTTCGCCAACGCCAAAGCTACAACATTATCTTCAGCACTAAGGTCAAGTCGAGCACCTGGGAAACGTGAGAATAATACAAAATCAGAAATATTCGGCGACCTTCACACAAGTTATACCGAAAACAGAGCAAACACTCACAAAGATTATCAGGGGTGGCCTGGCCACCGGACGCCGTAGTGTCGCCCCGTTTCTGAAGGATCATTCTCAGCTATAATCGCTAACTAAGAAATAGCGTCCTTCCACGACCTATGGGAGGGAAGCTGAAGATCGAGATCACTGCAGGAGCTCCGCAGCGCCCGAGAAATAAAGGAAGCCCCTGGTCTCCCTGGGCTAAAAGATAGAGGAGCAAAGCCACACTAGGAACTCAGGCGAGCCCTGTCCCTGTGCCAATAAATCACCAAAATACCCCAAACTGGCTGGGGAGTAGTCGGGAAGGACAAACATTGAATGAAGGTGCAACCCCTTCATGAAGGGTGGAAAACGGGGGCGACCATCGTCAAAGGCAACCTCAAAGAAACATACCATCCCAGGTACGGAGGCTACATAAAGAGTCAAGACATCAGGAGTCCATACTCGGACGCCAGGAGGAGGTCGATAACGCTCGCCAGCGTGTAACCCCATACGGCGGACCGACCTCGCCGTCCCATAAATACAAGATATTGAATCCAAGCAGATGGCGTAACTGACCCCCAGATATTTAATTAGGTTTATTTTCTCTTTATCCTTATCCGCGGGAAGAGAGGGCGCCCAGGCTTTCGGGTTCAACCACTACCGAACTGACTAAACATCCCTAACACGCCCGGGGAACTAACAACCAAGAGTCATCGCCACGAAAAGAAGAAGAGCGACGCACTCCATAATAAAGCAAACAAGAAAAACGAATCTGGGCTAATTTAACTCCTAGCGCCTCGTCGCACCAATCGGTAGAGAAACCAAAGAGGTAGAGACGCAGTGGTCCCTTGAATAAGACTAAGAAGCGCCACAAGAAAAATACCAGAAAAGACTCTACACAAAAGCACAACAGAGAACTTAGGAGCAAATAAAGCACGATCGCTAAGAGGATGAGGACTGTAGGCACAGACGTAGGAGGTCCGGCGAAAGAAACTGAAAAAAACTAGAAGAGGTAGGGGAAACAAGCGCGAAAACCCAAGAGTCATCATTACCACAAGACAAATGACGACAACCAAGCCCTAACTAACCCAGCCCCAAGCAGACACGTGGAAGTTACACCCGATACGAGAACGCTACGTACTCGTCACCATTAATCGCATACTGCGGTCGGGGCAACCGATGTGGTTTGAAAAATAAGGCTCGCAAGCTCGCCAATACAAGGCCCAAGAAAGAGGCACCCAACAGTTTGCACAAAGCCCCGCCATTGAATCTGCAAGGAGGAGTTTACCCAACGAGGCACTCAGCCTTCTAAACCAACCTTCCGCACTTCTTTTCATAAGTCAAGAAAGTCCAACCCGTCCAAAGGCCAATAAATAATGGTAAAGTCCCGAAAGGGACGGGAAATAGAATGAACTGATAATATATTATTGAAAATCCCACCAAATCTCATCAATAAGGAAGGAGGACTATCACCGATAACTACTCTTTCTATATCTGCCTGCAAATCCCATATCTGTACAAATCAGAATATGGACCTAATAAAAATATCCATCAATGGAAGGACTCTAATCTTCATCCAATGGTTGAACATCACTATAAATACATAGCCACGGCGATGAAAGGAACCACGCACTCTTGACGCATACTCATATGCGACACCATCGCCCTCTAAGCGAGTCTCTCTTTTCTCTCGAGAAAAGCGAAGCTTAGGCAGCGGACGACCACGGGCACAGCCCTCGTGAGCCCCCTTTTTCCTTGTTTTGCGGAAGAGTGCTCGTCCGGGGCCTGAGACCCAGCGGTGTAGCGATCTGCCTCAGCGAACTTGATCCCGGACCTTTGCATCAGCCCCAGACAATCGGGTCAGGCCGACGGCCCCGCACGCTCGGCCCGGGTTCGGGTTGAAAAGGCATCATCAATAATCATATATAGTCATTTTACGTTTTATTAATATAAATTTTTATGTATTTATATGTTTTTGTAATTAAAATTTTGATTAATTATGATTTTCTATTTTTGTAATTAAAATTTTTGGTCATTTTAATGAGATAAAAGCATTTTTACACTTATAACATATTATAAAAACACCAGAAGAATCACCTTTTCAAATTCCCATAAAAACGTTGATAATAACAGCGCTGGTAGAGAATACGTTTTAGATAGAAATGCTGTTACAAGAAATGTCAAACTAGCCCGTAAATAAAATAAATGAGTTTCAATTTCTTTGGTTCTATTTTACTACTCTATTTTCTTTCTTTTCTACTTACCAATAAGGCATACAAATGTTTCTGATGGTTAGTCATATATCTAACTTGGTCCTTAAACTTTTTTTGGGTTCAATGTTACTTATAACGTTTGTTTCGTAGCTCAAATATGTCCCTACAGGTCACCCACAAGTGACTTAATTTGCTAATGTGTCATACTGCTGACATGTGACACGTTAGCGACATTAGATACCCGTTTGCCCATTGTTTACGGTAAAAGCATATTTGAACTATAGAACAAATGTGGACATATTTAAACTAACAAACAAATGCTAGGAGCTGGATTGGACCCAAAAAATGTTTAAGGATGAAGTTGGACATATGACCAAACATCATGGGTTTTGTATACCTTATTTTGATTGAAGGTGGATTTTTTTTTCTTTTTTTTTTTACAACTAAACACTTTAAATAGAATGGAGTAAACTGTACTCATTGGGACTTGAACCTAGAACCCCTCCCCTCCTTACACCCTACCTTTTTGAAAGGTTGAGTGTTTTATCACATGAGTTAGGCATGATGGGCTAATTTGATTCTTTTTTACTCGTGTTATAATAATTCATTCATTTAATATTTCCATAAATCTATCCATAGTCTCATATAAAGATATAATAGGGAAAAAATATAAGATATAATAGGGAAAAATCCTCTTCATTCACCTCTGTTCATTGAAGGGCATCAGTAAGCAGAAACTAGGGTCTCTAAATCTAATGTATAAACTCACTTTTTTCTCGTAATACCAATCATACTTTTAAATTGTGATGTTTTTCCATGTGTCATGTTTGAGTTATAGATCGAAATACTTTATTTGAAAAAAAAATATAAAATTAGTTTGGAAACCAAATTAATGCTCAAAGTAGTGCATAATGCTGCTGTTATGGACAGCAGCAATAAGAATTATTAATGACCTAGGAAGTCTAATATTACATAGACTTCCTTATTTTACGAGGAAGTCTAATATTACAACAATATAATGACCTAGGAATTATCTTATACGTTATTCTTTACAAATAGGAATTAATGCTAATTAGGAGTTTGAGACACATCCTAACAATCTCCACCTTAGATCAAATTCGGCGTGGGAATTACCTTCAACTAAAATTCCTTTTCTGTGCTTTGATATATTTTGTTATACTAGAGATCTTGTATTTGAAGCTCTAATAATCCTCCCCTCGAACAAGTACCACTGAACCTTCTCTCAAATGATCATCCATCTACATCGCATGATTTTCCTTAACTTCTATTGCGTTCTAGCACATGCCGTTACATGAAGAACCATCTACCTTGAGAGCTTGCTTTTATTTAAGACAACTTCTCTTCATCGTGCATGGAATAGTAACATATACATGAAGATCGAGAAACACCTTGCCTATTGATGGAGGCGTAACTATGGATGCATTGTCAGCTAATTAGGGCTCACTACATATTTGGCATCGAGATTTAGCTACATGGTGAGTTTGAACCTTTTTCTTATCTTTATGCGCATAGGCTGTATGCCTTGATATTAGATTGATTCGGTAATTAATCCTAGAAATTATGATAGTTGACCAATCTTGTATATAGATATAGAAACAATTTGTGTAATTAATCCTAGAAATCTTGTTAGTTGACCAATCTTGTATATAGATATAGAAACAATTTGTTTTCCCTTTTTTAGGACCTAATTTTTAGGTTGTAATTGTATCTATATATTGCCTCTTGTTTTGAGAAGAATACATCTCTTTGAAATCTTTACTGCGAAACTTTGTGATTTTGACATGGTATCACGGCGGGCTTGATCCCGAAGAGTGCGAGAGCTGTCGATATGCGTGTTTTCCCTCGAAACTCATCACCCTCGTGCAAAGGCTTGTTGTGAGTTTGATGGCTGCCACTACGGTGCATCGGCCAGAGACATCAAACCTGAGTAGATTGTGTACGCAAGACAATTACTGGCACCAACCGGAATCATCTCGATGGGGACCAATTACTCATTATGGTCTCAACTCATGGAGATGCGTATTGGCGCTCGCAACAAAGTTGGATATCTCACCGGAGAAACGAAAAAACCAGAATATGGAGATCCCAATCATGGAGCATGGATTACTGAAAATCAAAGAGTGAAAAGTTGGCTCATTTATTTCGATGAGTCCGTTGCCCTATCTGGCGTTTGTCGCCTCTCCAACACTTGAGAGATATGGGAGGCCGTATCAAAAACATTCTATGATCGTTTAAACCCAAGCTTGTATTTTAGGTTAGACCGAGAGATCTTTTCTACCAAGCAAAATGGTCGGCCATTTATCAACACTTTATAATGAACTTGTTGCTGTTTTCAAGAAATTGATCCATAGAACTACCTCTCGGGAAGGCGGTCGAGAGAGGTAATCGGTTGCACTCATGATGGCTAGGCTTCGAGTTCATATTTTTCAAAGTGGACTTGACTCTGAGTTTGATCAGGTTTGTGGAGAAATCTTGCGAAAAGACCCAAAACTTGATTTGGAGAGCACATATGCATATGTCAGGAAAGAATATCAATAGAGACAGACAATGGGGAGCTATCGTCCAATCTCTGAGAACTCGGCTATGTTTGCTAGCAGGCTAAACCAAGGATTGTCGTCTAGATTATCGGCTGATCGAAACAATCAGGGGAAATCATGCGGGAAGGCTGACAACTTGGTATGCTCAGCACAGTAAGAGGAAAAGGGTCATTATGACAGAAAGGCGTTTATACGAGATTATTGGCTATCTGGAGTGGTGGGACTTCTCAAAGAAGCCTCGTAAAAGATTCTTTGGGAAAGCTATGATGACATCATCGGAAGAAAATCAGCTACTACTTTGCAAATGTTGCCCATCTAGGTATTATTGAAATTAAAGCATCGTATTTTACTGCAGCTTCTAAATAGAACTTGGATTATTGATCTGGTGCATCCGATCACATGACGAGAATAGTCAGGTTAAAATCATTCTCCATACTTCTCGTCAGTTATTTCCACCACGATGGTAGCACCTCCCCTATTACTGGGGAAGGATCTGTTATCTTGTCTAATACTCTCACATTAGATACTATCCTTGTTGTTCAGTCTCTTGAATACAACCTTTTGTCTGTTAGCCAAATTGCTTGACTCTCGTGTGTCTTGTAACTTTTGGCCCTCATTTCCAGTGTCTTTCAAGACATTCCTAACCGGAAGATTCTTGGTTATGGTGTTGGAAGCGGGGCAAGCTTTACTTAGGAGTTGACCGGAGAATGGGGATCGAAAATCGGTCGAGCCAAATCAAACTAGAAGTAAAGACGAGGCTCGAAACTTTCGCAACTATATGGTTGCAGCATATAGATTAGGACATCTTTCTTTTGGTTATCTTAAGTACAGCCACGCCTTTTTCGGGATTGAATGATAGGGAATTTCATTGTGACACTTGTGGGCGGCTAGAACTACCGTATTTCTTATTCACGAAGTGCGAATAAAAGTTGAAGACCATTGAAGTTATTCACTCACGATGTTTGGGGTCTATGAGTTCCCTCTATATCTAGAGCTACGTTACTTTAATGACATTTATTGATGAGATACTTACTAGAAAGACTTGGGTGTCCCTACTTATTAAAAAGAGTGATGTGTGTCTAGCATTCCAAAATTTTCACAAAATGACACACACTGATATCAACAGATTCGTGTTTTTGACAATCACGTGATGAGTGCGAGTTTCTAGATCTCTCTCGGTGATTTTTTGAGCAACCATGGAATTCGTCATCGGACCTCATGCACATGCTCACGCGACAAAAGTATAGTTGGTGAGAAGAATGGCGGCTTTTGGAGTAGTGTTGCCTCCCTCTTCGGCATGAACATACTCGATTTTATTGGGGTGGTGTGAGTCGCCTGCCTCATCAATCGAACACCTTCTCGAATGTGAACTTTCAAACTCCTCATGAAAATTGCAATCCTTATTTTTAGTTTGTCTTGAATCTTGAACCCAGTTTTGGATGTGCGTATATGTTCACATCCCAAAATCTTGAGAAAATAAACTTGATCCATGTGCAAAACGATGTGTTTTGTTGGCTACTCTGAATTTCAAAAGGATATCAGTCTTTATGATCCCTGAGCCAGAAGCTACATGGGACTCTAGATGCCTCTTTCCGGAAATTAGAGCTATTACTCAGGAGTCTCTAGAAATTCTCTTAAGGGGAGAGCTCAGAGTGAAGAGAATGGGCGGAGTGCGAGAAGTATATTGAGTTGGAAGAGGTGAATGAACATTTTAAGCATGTTGTGCAACAAGGATGTGATCACAACCATGAAAATAAGAGTGAATCACCACCGATACCCTCAAAGTTGCCCCCATCTACACCATTAACTGAAGAATGAACCCAGAATGTTCATCCTCAAGTAAGTATGAATCCTGTGTTTTTAGAGTCTAATGAAACATATGTTCCTACAGAAAATACGTCTAATGAAACATATGTTCCTGCAGAAAATACAGCTCCTAGATATCCACAAAGATTGAATAGGGGAGTTCAGAGTATGAACACGATCCTGACGAGACCAAATGCAATTAACAACTATGTGTCATCTCATAGGTTGTTTGAGTCGTATGCATTTCTTGTTAATCAATTGTCCACGATTTCTATTCCTAGTATTTCACAGGATCGTGGCTGATCAAAAGAAATGGAGAAAGAGCGATGAGCGAAGAGATGGAGGCCACTGAAAGAATGCCGCAGGAACTTGTTCCATTGCCCTAAAGGAATGAAGCCAGTGGATGCGAGATGGATGTTCATGGTGAAACTCAAACCGGATGGAAGTATTGATAGATATAAAAAGCCCGACTAGTTCTTGAAGGGATATCTTATGAGTATGGGATAGACTATCAGGGATACTTTGCACCGATGGCTAAGACCCGATACAGTCGCATTCTTATATCTATAGCGACAAATCGAGGCGCTGCGACAGATTTGATGTTAAAATGCTTTCCTCGATGGAGATTTAGAAGAAGAAGTAGACTACTCGGAGTTAAAAATGGTTCTTCATGTAAAGGTGAAGTTTGTAAATTAAAAAAATCATTGTACTGGATGAAACAGTCACCTAGAGCATGGTTTGGGAAATTCTCGACCACAATGAAGGAGTTCGGCTATAAGCAAAGTAACTCAGATCACACTTTGTTTATAAAACACAAAGAAGGAAAAGTAACAGCTTTAATTGTGTATGTTGATGATATGGTCTTGACTGGAGATGACCATGCCAAAATAGAAGCTTTACAAAGAGTATTTAGCCCTTTAAATTTGAATGAAGGATCTCGGGCAACTTAAATATTTTTGGGAATTGAGGTAGCAAGGTCGAAGCAGTTCTTGCTTTGTAAAATATGTTAGATCTTCTACTTAAGCTGGAATGCTTGGTTGCAAACCCGTTAGAGCCCGTGGAAATGGTGATGTGTAGTAGCCGCGGACGAGCTGACAGGACAAGGGCCGTTGTCGATTAGTTGGAAGATTGATCTACTTATCACACCGCAGGAAGCCGGATATAGCATATGCGGTGGCGATTGTGAGCCAGTTCATGCAGCTTCTTGCCAAGTGAAAAGAACATATGGAAGCGGTCTATCGGATCTTAAGATACTTAAAGAGTGCTCCAGGAAAAGGTTTGTTCTCGAAAAATGAGTATCTCTAACGTTGGAAGGATGCACAGTTACGATTGGGTAGGTGATCAAACAACGAGGAAGGTCACATCCTGGTTGCACTTTTGTGGAAGGTAATCTTGTCACTTGGAAAAGCAAGAAGCGGAAGGTAGTAGCAAGATTAAGTGCTGAAGTTGAATTTTGAGGTATGGCTTATGGTGTATGCGAATTGTTATGGATAAGGAATATACTGAGGGACTTGGGGATTGAATATCTTCTGGCACATGAATCTCCATTGTGATAATAGACCTTCGTCAAATTGCACAAAATCACATTGACATGATCGCACTAAACATGTGTTGAAGTTGATGGAATCATTTCATCGAGGAGAACCTCGATGAAGAAAAGATTATATAATTCCCATTTATTCGTCAGAGTCGGTTGGGCGATATGCTCACAAAGAGCGGTTCGGGAAGGTGTTTCATGGTATAATTGACAAGTTGGGCATGATAGAAATCTATGCCCCAACTTGAGGGGGAGTGTCTTCATGAGCTATACGCAATATTAGATTGATTCTGTAATTAATCCTAGAAATCTTGTTAGTTGACCAATCTTGTATATAGATATAGAAACAATTTGTTTTCCCTTTTTTAGGATTAGATTGATTCATGAGTGTCTAGAAATCTTGTTAGTTGACCCGATCTTGTATATAGATATAAAAACAACCCTTTTTAGGACCTAATTTTTTAGGTTGTAATTATATCTATATATTGCCTCATTTTAGAGAAGAATACATCTCTTTGAAATCTTTGCCGAAACTATTGTTGCAGCGGAATTTGAGCAAGCTAGAATGCATGGAAGAATTTTTATTCAATTCACTCTAAGTGTAGAATGTGGGGTATGAGGGAAATTGGCGAGTTGCCACCGCGACATCGGATAGTTCTTGAACTTATTTTTGGAGGAAATGGAGAATGATGGTCGTGATTTAAGTGAAAGCGGATGATCATTGGAAATTGCTGCGACAATTTTTTGTAGGCATTAGAAAAAAAAGCGACTGTATGCGGCCATGTCTTATGAAGCACTACTCAACACTCACCTTCTTCAAATCTTGTTACTCCCATTTTCATTCTGAAATATTCATGCTTAACATGTGGTAAAGACTTGGTAAGGATATGATATTGGAAAAAAATGACATTGGATGTCGATATGTTTTGTTCTACTATGAAAGGCTGGATTTTTTGTCATAGAAATTGTTACCTTGTTATCACATAAAATCACAATCATACCTTCTTGCTCTTAGAGAAAATCAGTTCTTGATCTTTTTAACCAAGTTGCCCGACAAGGCGTGTATAGCAGCAACATATTACGCTATTGATGGCGAGACTCTTATGTCTTGTTTCTTTGAGCTCCATGAAATAGCACCATTACCAAATGAAAACATATAGCCAAAAGTACTTTTCCTGTCTTCCAAGCTACCTGCTCAATCACTGTCAATAAAACCAAAAAATTTGAAATTGACACGCTGAATGCGAATTCTAAAATCAATAGTCAGCGACATATGCGAAGATACTGCTTGCGTACGCTCCAAGATGGTGTTTTGTTAGGTCATGCATAAACCTAGAAATCACGCTAACAACATATGTTATATCGGGTCTCATATGAGACAAGTAGTTCAAACCATCAATTAGTGTTTAAAATGTCGCGATATATTGTTGATATATCGAGTGTCAGTCGATATGATATTGGGCATATGATCGAAAAATTGAAAAAAACAGAATAATATTGGTGATATTTCGTCGATATATTTTCGGTTGGACTTTGCGTGTGTTGCACGCGGGTGTGTTGCAACTCAAAATTTCACATTTTAGGCGATATTTCGATCAATATTGATGATATATTGCCGATATATCAGTAAAATTTCAAAAAGAAATTGTAGAATAAATGGAAGAAAAAATTCCAAACAGAAATTGTGGAAGAAAAATAAGAAAAAAAAAATAGAAAAAAGGAATCAGAGTACAGGTGTGGAAAGAAAAAAAAATCCAAACAAAAAAAAGAAAGAAAATAGAAAAAAATAAAGGGTGGAGAGCTAGAATTGTGGAAAGAAATGGAAGAAAAAAAAATTCCAAAGCAAGAATTTACGGAAGAAAGAGAGAAATAAGAAGTGGAAGAGAATGGAGACCTACGGGGGACAACTGCTTTGGGTGGCATTGTTGGGTTCGCTGATTGAGAGACTACTGACGGAAAGTAGACGAGAAATAAAGAAGGAAAAAAAAAAGAATAAAGGGGGAAGTATGTATCAGGTTGTTTATTTTAAAATAAAAGGGATATAGGTACAAGGAATTCTAAATACATCAGTCAGTACATTTGAAAAAAAATAATTTTCTTTGAGGAACAAAAGTAATGAGTAGGTACAAAATTCCTAAAATGCCCCTTTTGGTAATCCAACCACTATTCCAACTGGAATAAAAAAAATTAGAAATTCTCAAATGTTTGTCAAAATATATTGAAACCCCCTTCCTTTTGATGAAAGTGTGTAGGTACTAGTCTAATATAATACAAGTACTACTTTGGTAATCATTTAATGAGTACTACCTTACAAGCATGTGGAATCTTACCTTAATAGAAATACCTAAACCCCTTTGTTACCTGATTTTCTTGCCCCTCTTAGTAATCCAGACTACTATTCCTGGCTGAAAAAAAAAAACAAGAAAACATCAGAAAGATTGCTAGTCTAATATAATGTTTATGTCAAAATATATTGAAACCCCCTTCCCTTTGACGAAAGTGTGTAGGTACTAGTATAATATAATGAAAGTACTACCTTAATGTATTGTAGGTACTATCTTATAAGGATCAGGTACTACCTTGATAGAAAGGCCATAAACCCTTATTTACCACATTTAACACTTAAATGCCGGTTCTCATCCCATATATATTCCATGAAATTGGTGAATTATAGGACTCCTCAATGCAAAACCAAATTAGGTACATATGTGAAATGTTTAAGCAATCTTACTTCATTTGAGCATGAGGTCCATATGTGGGGAAAGAAGTGGTAATCCGGTTATCCCTAGTAATTTTTATGTCAAAATATGCCTCAACCACCTTCCCTTTGACCCGAGTGCGTGGAGTACTAGTCCAATATAATGCAAGTACTACCTTAATGTAATGCGGTACTACACTTACAAGTACTAGGTACTACCTTAATAGAAAGGCCTAAGCCCCCTATTTACCACATTTTGTATCCAAATACTCAGTTCTCATCCCATTTATATTCCATGAATTGTCTTGAAACTGTATTGTAAGGGAAAGACTTAAAGAATGACAACACACTTTGGCTTGGTTTGCATCGTGAAATAGAAGATTGTATCGCGATATTCTATTAGCCTCTCTTCATTCAACTATATTTAAATACAATTCCGCAGCATTGCGATATAACTCCTCTTACACAGCTGATGAAACATATTTACGATATAATAAAATTATATCGCGACATACTATAAATTTGCCAGTGGTTTTATATT
Organism: Tetrastigma voinierianum; assembly: GCA_016808115.1. Classification (NCBI taxonomy): domain Eukaryota; kingdom Viridiplantae; phylum Streptophyta; class Magnoliopsida; order Vitales; family Vitaceae; genus Tetrastigma; species Tetrastigma voinierianum. Next base: position 310,484 of record JAEQBH010001818.1, read on the forward strand.
GCGATCTGGAGGGCAATTGTATCGCGTGCTCTGCTCTTCGGCTTCAGCGATCTTCACTTGGCTTGTATTGCGATACAGCCGATTGTATCGTGACATTATGCTTGCTTTCCTCTGTTAATTGTATTACGATATAGAATATTGTATCGCAATATGATCACTGCAGCTCGGTGGGTGTATTGCAATATAATAGAATTATGTGCGTCAGTTCTCTTCAACTCGATGGTTTATATTGTTATACAATTATTTGTATCCCGATACACTTCCTCTTTGATGCTTGTGATCTTCACTTGGCTTGTATTGCGATATAGAATATTGTATCGCGATATAACTTCTCCTTCAGCTTAGTGACTTATGTTGCGATACAGTTCATTGCATTAGGATATAACTCTACTACAGCTCAGTGAATTATATTGTGATATAATAAAATTATATTGCGATATAACTTCTCCTTCAACTCCATTGGCTTGTATTACGATACACCTCCTTGTATTATGATATAACTCCTTTTCAAATTCAGTGACTTGTATTGCGATATAGTAGAATTGCATCGCGATATACTTTCTTCTCCTCTTGCATTTGTTCTACCACGATACACTCCATTGTATTGTAATATTCATCTGTTGACTGAGATGGTTTTAAGGTAGTACCTGATGCTTGTAAGGTAGTACCTACAATACATTAAAGTAGTACTTGCATTATATTAAACTAGTACCTACGCACTTTCGTCAAAGGAAAGAGGGTTTCAATATATTTTGACAAACATTTGAGAATTTATGATTTTTATTCAGTGGAATAGTGATTGGTCCACCTAAGACGGGCATTTTAGGAATTTTGTACCTACTCATTACTTTTGTTCCTCAAAGACAATTATTTTTTTTTCAAATGTACTGACTAATGTATTTAGAATTCTTTATACCTATATCCCTTTTATTTTAAAATAAACAACCTGATACATACTTCCCCAAGAATAAATAGGAAATGCCACGTGCTGTGAAGATTAATTATGGAAAAAAAATTGATTTTAAGTTACCAAAAAAACTGTTCTTAAAATAAATATTTTAAGAATAATTTATAGTAATTTTTAGAATATTCTAAAATATAAATAAAAATATGAAAAAATAATTATTATAATATATCAGTGTAAAATAAATTAAAAATTAATTTTTACATTGAAAATTTAATATAAAATTTTATTTTTCAAAAGTTTTAAAATAGTTAAAATTCAAATTTTAAAAAATTATTCTAAAATTATTATCATGTTATAAATATATATATATATATATATATATGTAGGTTTAAACTTTAACAAAAAATTTGGGAATTTTGACCCATATCTTTTATAAATCATAGAAATAAATTATTTCTTAAATGTGATTGGATATATTTTAATAAAAATAGTTTTATTTTTAATAAACAAAATATAAATATAGTAAAAGAATTTTAAACTTTTTTCAAAAGCTAATGGATATTTCAAAATAATTTTGATATCTAAATTAAATATATTTTAAAATTTTAAATAATTTTTTAATTATCCATATTTATGTAAAAATATTCATTGATATATCCGTGAAATCCAAGTATCAATATATCCGTCGAAACCAATATTTTCATCCTTACATCCAACTATGCTTACCAGTCACATCATCAACAACAAGTTTCTCATTAACATTCATGAGAGTAGGTTCCGGTTTACAATTCAACATGCTAAATCGATTAAGCAAATCAGTGGCATATTTTCTTTCTGAAATAAAAATGCCATCTAAATTTTGGTTCACTTCCAACCTAAGTAAATAATGTAGTAAACCCAAGTCTGACATCTCAAATTTTTTCATCATACTAAATTTAAATTCTGCAACAATAAACTCAAATGACCCCATATAAACCATGTAATCAACATATAAGCATACCACTAGAAAATCAGCATCACCTTTCTTCTTCACATAAAGGGTTGGTTCATTTTTACTTCTTTCAAATCCATTTTCCTTAAGATAAGAATCAACCTTTTTGTACCATGCTCTCGGGGCTTGTTTTAGGCCATATAAGGGTTTCTTTAGCCTATAAACCTTGCTTTCATCACAATTACCAAAGCCTTCAAGCTGTCCCACCTACACTTCTTCTTTTAAATAACAATTCAGAAAAGCAGATATTACATCAAACTAGTACACAAACCAATTCAATTGTGCAGCCAAGGCTAGAAAGGTTCTTATTATTTCAAAGCGAGTCACTAGTGAGAAGTTTCTTCAAACTCAATGCCTTGTGACTAAGAGTACCCATTTGCTACCAAATGAGCTTTGTGTTTATGTATAGTACCATTGTTGCTAGCAAGAGGAATTAATGCGAATTAAATCTGAGTAATACAAGGTTTTCAATTATGAATTGAGATCGTTCCCACAAGGACTATAGGTTTTATGGTGGATTGAGTACCCCAGCTACTAGATTAGTTCACTATCTGAATATTTAAATGATTTGAGAAAAGGTTGTTAAAATAATAAAAACAAAACTAATGAAAACAAGAATGATTTGTGTAGTTAATTGACTAAAAGCAGAAGAACGACAGGAGGAACTAAGGTTGGCCATCTTCATTGATGTTTAGGATTCATCTAGATAAGGCCAGGGATGGATAATTACAGCCTGAGTTGGTCGAGGATCACGATACAAGGATCCCACTTTCGTGTTCTCCCTTGTATTTTCTCGCACTATCCACCTATTCACAGTTTCATCCTTCTAGGTCGATACGACAATACTTTTCTACGACATTTTTCCTCGGGAGCTCTATTAGTCACAGTTATGTCCTTATAATAGAGCTACTCGAACTAAGTTCGGATTGGTCATAGTTACTTCTTGCAATTCTCACTTAATACATTTGGTGTCCCCTCCTAGTGAAATCCGCTTAGTACTATACATTTCTAATTCTCTAAGCCTCTTTGACTAAGTTAATTTGAATCCATACTAATTGATTCATGCCTTGGGGCTTCGGTACAGTTTTAGGGCTTAGTCAAGCATCACCAAGAGATACCTAGTAAAGGATTGAAGATCCAGATTCTCGGCCACAGTTAATTAACCAAGATCATAATAATTCAAGTATCTAACACCAAACACAACAAATCAAGTATAAATCAACCAACCAACTAAAGATTAGACAAATCCAATCATCAAACATGATAACCAACCCTATAGAATGCCTAACCTAACATTTCAGTCATCAAAACCCACAAATCCATGCTGTCGACAAACATAAAGCTGTAGAAATTGAAGAAGGAGAGAGATAGATGTAATGCCCTAAAAATACACTAACAGTTTCAGAACATATTTAAGGTATAAAATAAAGTAAATGAAATTTTTCTAGAATTTAAATCCTAAGAACGAAAAAAATATACAACCTGAAAGTTTTACAGGAGCTAAATAAATTTGGTAAAAATGTCAAATGGGGACCTAAGGGTCATAAATGAAGAATGTAATTGCCAAAATGTAAATGAAGTGAAATGAAATGAAAATGAAAGTGTTAAAATGGGAAAAATGAGAAAAGTGGATTTAATGAGAAGGCTAAACAAGGTCTTAATCTTTTAATGAGATTAAGGACCAAAATATGGTCTATTGAATGTCATTTGGGCATTAACGTTTTTTTTTTTAGAGGAGAAAACCTAGGGCTCCATCCAATTGGGTGTGAAAGAGAGGAGGAGATTTGTGATTTTGCTCCATAAAAACTAGAGATTAAGGATCAAAGAACAAGAAGAAAGTTTGTTGGTGGAGAATCAATGATTGAAAGGTAAGAAAAACTAAACTAACCTTTCATGAGTTTGAGTTGATGCAAAACCCCCAACCTTTAGGTTAAAAGGTGTTTGTATTGGTTGTAGTTGAGTTAGGGGTTGTTTTGAGTTGAGTTTTGAAGAGTGTTGTTGGTTGGTGTTGGTTTGGATTGGTTTTGAGGAATGTTTGAAAAAAGGGAAATGTTGGGTTTTAAAAGGAAATGCTATCAAAAATTTGTTAAAACCCCTGTTCTTGTTTTGGCTATAGGTTAAGTTATAATCATCCAAATGAAGTGATTCCAATTGTTAAAGAACCATAAGAGATAGAGATACAAATGTATAGAAGGGACCAGGAGCAAATTGTAGCACTGAGGCTCCCGAATATGGGCTTAAAGGTGAGTTCGGGTAGCTCACGGGTATGCCTTGTTTTGGGTGTAGTTGTAGTGTCTTGGCCATAAAATGATTTTCACTCATCCAAATTGAGTGATTCAAAATTCTGGATAAACTAGACTTCTAGGGGAATAATTTACTTGGGGAAGTGTATGCAATTGTAACCCCAAAGTGCCCAGAAATATGTCAAAGTGGAGCTATATGCAGATTCTGTTTTGCAAAATAGAGTAGTCTAGATGTAAAATGCAATAACTTGGGTTTGAGTGATCCAAATTAGATGATTCCAATTAGAGAAGAAACCTTAGAACCACAAATTCAAATGAGTGAAGGAACCATTACCAATTTATGGAGTTAAGACCCTAGAAATAAAAAAAAAAAAGTGGGTGAACCAGTGAGCTGGGCATATCGACCAGTTTGGCATTAAAATGCTGTAACTTGAGTTTGGGTGATCCAAATTAGATGATTCCAATTGGAGAACAAACCTTAGAACAATAGCTTCAAATGAGTGAAGAAACCATTACCAATTTATGGATTAAGACCCCAGAAATTGAAAAAAAACAGTGGGTGATCCAATGAGTTGGGCATATCGACTAGTTTGGCATTGAAATGCCGTAACTTGAGTTTGAGTTATCCAAATGAGATGATTCCAATTCCTACTGAAAATAGAACTCCTAGAATAATTGACTAATATGTGACTGCCATTGTATTTGAATAGGGGCTAACAAGGAGGAAAGCCCACATTGAAGTCGAGATTCCGAAATTTTGGAATCAAAGCGACGATTTTTGGTTTGTTCTCAAACTCTCTCTCTATTTCTAAAATATTTGAATAATTACAAAATTATTTGAATTTTGGAAATGATTGATAAGAAAGTGCATATTGATTTGTGTTTGAAATGATTTATTTTAAGTGATTTAAGACAATTGCTTGTGAAACGAATTTGCATAAAAAAATTTCATGAATGTGAAAATGTTCTATTTGCATACAAGTATATATATATATATATATATATATTGTATTGAATGATTTTAATGCCCTTAAAAGAATGTTAACCGTTAGAATTCGAGTTAAGGATAAATTGGTATACCAATAAGAGTCAAACAAACGTACTATTGTGGCATATCGATTCGTAGCCCAGAGGGACAATATCGGTAGTGTACACCAACTGAGTACATTTATATATATATATATATATATATATATATATATATATATATATATATATATATATATATATATATATATACTAACTGCAACTTGGCCAAGGACCGTGCAGTGATTAGTTATCTATTCATTGAAAGCATAGGTTAAATTCGATAAGGGCAAAATGATAATGAGATTGAAAAGTCTTTCTGCCTATGAAAATGCATAGCTTGAGATGACCAATGAATTATAATTTATTTATTGAATAAATATATATATACCGGCCTGCAACCCAGCGGGACCGTGCCGGTGATTCGTTATCCTATTCACTGAAAGCATAAGTTAAATTCGATAAGGGCAAAATTATAATGAGATAGAAAAGTGCACAATTTGTGCTTTGAATGATTTTTTTTTCTTTTCTTTCTGCCTATGAAAATGCATAGCTTGAAATGACCAATGAATTGTAATTTGTTTATTGAATAAATATATAGATACGTATTGTACTACATTGGTCATTGACAATTATACAAAAGCATTGTTTTATAAATATTGCATGTTTCGATTTAAAATGGAAATGAAGAGAGAATAGAAGCGTAATAGAACCACTAAGCATGAAAATGCTTAGCGTGTTGTTTTTATCAATGCGCAGGTACCGAGTGAATAGGTACAAGAGTGAAGACCGCACAAGCATAAAGCCAACGTCAAAGCCATTCGGAGGAGAAGTAAAACTCCGCGACATGCATGCATTAAATTGAATTGACTCTTTTTGTATAAAGTATCTTGTTAAAGTTAAACTCTGATTCTATTTTGTAAATGTTTTTTATATTGAAAACTTTGATAAATTTTGTAAATGATGGTACAAATGTGGGAGTTATCCTACAATGATGGGCTTTCCGCAAAATGTTTAGTTTCCGCAAAAATATTTAATGCATATTTTTATGTATACCCAAGGAGTATTTGAAATGCGTTTGATATTGAAAATGTATTCACATTTGTATTGAATTTTTATTTTTATTTTTTATTTTTTTTGTATTTGGATTGGAAATGAAAGTGAGGACCGCGTTCCCCCATATATGATTCAGATCCACCAATCGGGTCGGTCAGGTGCTGGTGACAATCGGAGGCACCACAATGAAATACAAAACAGGGTTAAAGCGCAAAGGCTTCAATCTGAGCTCTAAGTTGAAATCCACACTCTATAAGGTTGTTCTTTCAACAATATTCGATTACAAACCAGATCATTCACAAAACAAAACCTAAAACTAAGAAATCTAAATAAAACTTAACCTAGAAATGGAACAAACCTTGAGGAGGGAAAACCCTAGGAGAGAGCCACCCTCTCTAAGATTTCAAACCCTAAAAAATGTGTGAAAAACATCCTTAAATAGACCTAGAAAAATGGGCCAAAATCGGCCCAAAAAATGGAAATGTTCTAGGCTAGAGGTTTGCATGGTTACGACTGTAAGTGGCTTTCGATTGCGACCTCACTAAGAAGTGGAATTCATAGCTCTGGCATAAGGACATCATGAGGTCGCAACCTTGGGTCATGACCTCATTGAATGTTGGTTTCTTTAGTCACTAGCAGCAATGGCTGCGGTCACGACCTTGCTTCGTGTTGGCTCAAGACAGGGTCTATGGTTGCGGCGAGTCGCGACTTCCTCCATCTTGTTGCGTGGGGACTTCTTCCTCTTTTCTTTATGCGATCGTGGCCAAGTGGTCATTTGAGGTCGCTGTGGATGCTTCCTTTGCCACAACTTCTTCATTTCTCGCTCAAATTGCTTGCTTTTCATCTCGTTTTCTTTGTTTATGCAAAAACACAATTATAGGGGTTAGACATGAAAATAACTAAAAAGAGTTCTTAGTTGGCATCAAAATAATGAATTATGCTATATTTTGCACTAATAAACACTAACCTAATGCACACCTAACAACCATCAGCATGATACTTTGTACGGTAAACCCACTTGAGCCCAATAGCATTCTTGCTTTCTAGTAAATCAACAAACTTGTATGTTTCATTTCTCTCTATGGCAAATATCTCCTCTTGCATTGCATCCTACCACTCTTAACTTTCTACAGCTTCATAATAACTAATAGGGTTAGAAACATACAAATCAAATTTACATGAATCATCCCTTAATTCGAAGTTTCCTTGGTGGGGTCTCTAAAGAAGAACTTGAGGGTGAATGAGAGCTCACTCGAGTTGAAGGGCTTCTTTGTGCTGTAGAATGGCTTGATATTGAGCTATTGTCATCATGTGTGTCAATGGATTCTACTTCAATAATTGGAATTGATGATGTCACATTGCTATTACTCCAAATCTAGTTTTCTTCTTCATTGAACTTGACATCCTTGCTTATAATCACTTTTCCACTTATAGGATTATACAACCTATATGCTTTGGATTGAGGGCCAACAAAAATGCATTTTTTTTGATTTTTTTATCAAGTTTATAAAAATGTGGAGAAGTGATCACCAAAGCATAGGCTATACAACCAAAAATTTTAAGTGGCCTACCTAAGGTTTCCTTCCCTTCCAAGCTTCATACGAAGTCTGATTTCTAATTGCTTTTGTAGGTGAGATGGTTAGAAGGTACACTATTGTTGCTATTCCTTCTACCTAAAATTCTTTAGAAATACTACTTGTTGCCATCATGCTTCTAGCCGTCTCCACCACAATTTCATTTTTCCGTTCGGCCACTTCATTTTGCTCCAGTGTGTATAGTGCCGTCAACTCCTTATGAATGCCATTTTCTTCACAACCTCTATATGAATGATAGATCTTTATGCTGCACCCGCTTTGCTTTTCCACCAATGCCTTGAATTTGTTGAAACTTTCAAAAGTTTTTGATTTGTGTTTTAGAAAGTATGCCCAACTCATACGACTATAGTCATCAATAAACAATAGACAATATCTACTTCCTCCAAAAGATTCAATACTCATCGGACCACAAACATCAGCATGCACTATCTCAAGACAAGCGAAAGCCCTTAAAGACTTGTTTACCTGAAATGAATTTTTACTTTGCTTCCCATAGACACATCTTTCACAAAAATCAAGATAATCAAATTTTGGCAACCCAACAACCATATTTTTCCGAGTCAATAATTTTAGTCCTTCCGTATGCAAATGCCCATAATGTAAATGCCACATTTTTTCATCATTATTGCTTGCAACCAAGGCATAACTTGACAAGCTATGAGAAAGAGTATCAATTTTGGAGATGGAATGATCATACATAAGAGGGTGGATTTGTAAAACCCGAGAAAATTCTAATTTTTCTGAAAAATGGTAAAATGGTGATTTCGGTCAAAATCCAAAATTTTTCTAGATCTCAGATGACGAAAAAAACTTCACCATTGGAATCGTCTCGTGAAATCTAGCTACCATGTCGAATTTCGTGAGATTCGAGGCAGTCGAATTTGCATGTTTTCGAGCAATGGCGTAATGCGGACACTTGGCACATTTTGAGTGGCTCCCTAATGTGCCATGTGTCAGTACAGAAATTAGTCAACATGAGCTCAAGTGGGGCCCTTGTGGACATGTGGCACTCTAAGTGGATGGAAATCCACTAGTATGGATAAGGGATGGTCATAAATCGAATGAGCTAATGTTGGCTTGACATATGGCAATGAGGACAAAAAGGCAATAAGTGAAAAGAGAAAAGAACATTTCTCTTCATTTTTGGCTGGTATCAGGGCAGTGAAAGAGGAGAATAGGTTTTTAGAGAGAGAAAGTCCAACTTCTCTCTAGATTTCCCGGCAGTTCAGTTAAGTGGGTTCTCGTCGAGCAGAGACAAAGTTGCTCTACCTTGTGAGGGCTTTATGTGTAGACACTTGGGTTTTGGGGAGTTCGACAAACTCCGAGAAGGTAGGGGTTTTCTCTACTCGGTTTATTTCGGTTTAAGAGCCTTGTTAATGGTTTTTGGTTGATATGGTAGAGTGAGTGGCGTTTGATCGGTCCAGAAAATCAAGGCGCATCTTTGGAAATTTGGGGTTGTTTTGGGCGATCCCGGGGCCAGTACAGTTGTTATTGGTCCATATGCGTTGTTGTGTGTTAAATTGTGATTGGAGTGTTTGGGGCCGAAATGGCCGTGAGTTTTCGGTCCTCCGGAGTGGGACTGAATGCTGAAATTTTTGTGCAGTTTCGGATAACCCACACACTATTTTTAGACTGTTAAAACAACCCGTGTTGATGGTTGGACTAAAATTGTCCATGTGTGTTGTTTGCAAAATATTGCTTAGAGTGAATGGCTTGGAGTGTGTGCAGGCTCGTGAATGCATATAATTTAATGTGTTAACATGATGTTTGAATTATATAAAATATAATTGTGTGAGGCTATTGGAATTGAATTGTTATTATGTGTGGTAATTTTGATGTGTGTATGAATGAATAACATATGGCTAGTATGTGAATTTGTTAATATATGCATGATTGAGATATATTGGCATGTGTTGTTTGGAAATGGCATAATACATTTCATATGCACTGGGGTAACCTAGAACAATAGATGTTAGTGCATGGCATGAAAGAAAGAAAAAGGAAAAATGGTTGTGAAAGGAATTTCAAGGAAGATTTTTTGAAGAATTGCCTTGGAGAGTTGTCCAACAGTTCATCTCGGAGCGGACCATGGCCCCATTTGGAGAATCACCCGGCAATTCACCTCGGAGGGTTGTCGATCGTTTGCGAAGCTTCCGGTGAAGTATGTTTTAGGCAAAACCTATTATTTGAAAGCGATTGTTTTCTCACTCTTAGCTTAGGCATGCGTGAGGGAGTCAGTGAGGGCTCGAGACATGGGAGTGGGTGGGTCACATTCTCATCCATATCATGTAGACATTCGAGTAGGGACTTGCATGTTTTACTTGAATGTGTTTGGTTGCCATTACATGTGCACTTAGGTGGGGAGTAACCCATGTAGGATAATTTCACTACTGGGCATTACTCACCCTGTCGAGGGAAAATTATTTCAGGTACCGAAAGGTTCACCTGGGGATGGGACGCATCCGAGGTCTTAGAGACGAAGAAATGGCCATATATAGCCTTGTTATGTATTTTGTAAAAATCTAGGTAAAAGACCAAGTTTTGGATAATTGTAAATTGACTCATTTTTGTATAAAATATACATTTTTGTGAATATGGATGTATGGGCCAATGTGGTTATTTTACTCATGTATGGGTCTCATGATATGAGACACAGGTATTCCGCAGGTTGACGGTGGTCAATGGGACACCCCGGGATTTGAGGCGTCAGTTCCTCCATGTCGCCCATGCTATTGACTCCTTACCACAAATTTTTTTGCCATACTTGAGGATTTGGGTTAAGGGTAGTACTTTGCGATGAAACTTCTTTCTTTTCTTTTCTTTTTAGACATATTGACTATTTGAACTCTTAATTACCATACTTTTTCTTTGATTAAGTGTCATCACTATACTCTTTTGTTCTTCTTTTGAACATAAGTCTTTTTTGGTCAGATTAATTATTAGTGAAATGACTAATCTTGAAACATCAATCATATACTAATGATTCTTTCTCAATATTTATAAATTACATATTTTTTGATTAAATTTGATGTATTAGTCAATTTAATATTAATAAACTTTGTATTGATTTCAATATCTTGGAACTTTGATTAACATATATCAAAAATGCATCATATACCCTCTTAACTGAATTACTTTATTTAGCGATTAAATTGTAATTTATCAGATATCTTGAGTTTCAGGATATTGATAAGTAGTATGATAATTAAGTGTGGAGCTAAACCACTTTGTCAATCAGCTCTTTGGTATGAGTGAATTATGGTTTTCCTTTGATTGCTCTGGTCAAATACTCCTAAGTTAAAGAGTTGAAATTGAACATGTGGTGGGTGGGAAACCAGTGGTTGCCTATGACCATAACTAGTGGTTACAGTTGCCTAGGAAAAGATTATGGTTAAAATTCCCTAATTTAATAAGCACAGAATTTTGAGAAAAAAGGGAAATTCAATTTCTTCATGAATCTGTTGGATATATATTTATCATTCTGCTCATAATCCTCTTCAGTGAAATACTACATGCATATTTTCTTGCTCGTTTGTTCATTAAAATTTTGATAAGTCAGTTGGATGCTTCTACTTTTATGTTTAGGCATCAATGGTTGGTCACAAGTATGGTGTACTCAGGTGGAGCAAAACTGGCAGTAAGCGTTATCTTTTCTGCCTGTTTGTGGTTTCTCTTTTAAACCACTAACCTATGCAAATTTTCCAAAGAAAACTATTGAAGGTACTACTGTTGGTATATCATCTGTCACTTGGCAGCTTATACTTTCCTTCTTCTTCTGCTTCAACTGGATATATATGTTTACCCCATCTTAGGACAATATATCCCCTCCTCTCCTGCTCCTTGATGAGGAGATTTTCTAATGTGCTTTTCCAACAAACCTAAAAAATAAATAAAAGAAGAGAAAGGGGGAAAATGAGGGAACAAACTTTTTAATTTCAACATTTTTCTTGTTTTGCTCATACCAACCTTAATATGCTGAGTCTTTAACCAGTATTACTTTTAGTTTATTGGAAACTAAATTTCCAATTGTCAAAACTATCTGAAGATGGCATGATGTCTGAGCATCATATCCAATCCTCTCTACTTGTGGCAGGCATATATCATAGCTACTGGGGTAATTTTCTTGTTCATTATTAGTGTTTAATTGATTTCCTTTTGTTTTCCAGAGACGGGACCAACACAGACTCAAAACAATATTATCCTCAAGGAAACAACCCGGTATGATCATCTCAGTGCCAACCTTTTTTTTTTTTTTTTTTGTCTCACTTCATATTACCTTCTCAGTCTCATCTTTACTTCATAGTTATTTTTTCTTTTTCTTCTGTTGAATTTTTGCAGGTCTAAACCTAGATTCAGACTCTTCATAAGGGTTTTTTTGTCTTTGACTCATTTTCAGAGCCATGGTTTCCACCTCTACCTCATGTAGAACTAACATATATTTGTATTTTGTGTAACCGTATCAACATATATGAATCGATTACTTAGGGTGCGTTCTCTTTAAATGAATTATTTATTTCGATGTTTACTTAGTAAAATATCAAGGAAATTATTATCCTAATAATCTCTCATTAACATAAAACCCAATCTATCAAGTTGAATTTTTATGTTTCATTGAAGGTTTTTTTTTTTTTACAATTATAATGTATTATGTACTCAAATTATGTTAGTATAACATGAATTGTAATTATTAAGTCTTGGAAAAAAAAGATTTGGAATTTTGAATTTTCCCAATTCTATTTATATTTAAAAAAAAATACCCCTGAATATTTTTAAATATTTATGGCAGGAATATGCATATCAAGGCATATAGCCACTTTATATATAGTCATGGACGGACATTACCGTGACTAAGGGAACACCCTATAGCCGCGGCTTGCACTTGATCGCAACTAAAGGGGTGCCCTATGGGCCGCGACTAGAACCAAATCGCGGCTACAGAGTCCCTATGGCTGCAGCCATAACCAAACTACAGCTATAACATCCCTATGGCCATGATCAGAACCAAACCACGGCTATAGCCTATATTTTGTTGCTGAACATTTTATACGCCCATTTAGACTTTCCTGTGCTTAAAAAATTTGTCCATGCCTTACCACTATTCATTTAATTTGCGGCTATATGCTATAACTATAGTATTTATTACATTTAGTCAAGGTCAATGATCACAACTATAGGCTTTGCTTCTTGTAGTGCCTTCTCGTAAAAATAATTTAACAATGTTTTTGGTGATATTAATAGATGCTATTCTAATCGAATCATTACTTTTCCATCCATGTTGGCATTTCGTATATGGGTTATTATGTTAGCAATAGTGTCCCGTGTGTTTTCAAAAGGTTCATATTTTAAAGAGTTATTTGATTAGAAGGATGAAACCATTCTCAATTTGTAAAACTAATTCTCCATTGAAAAACTTAGGTGTGATGAGTGTGCTATGGCATCTATCTTGTGAATATAATTATGCTTTAAACGTGTGTGTGTCTATATATATAAAGGGTATTTATGTTAAAATAAATTGTTTTTAAATTCAGGTTTGTTCAATAAATTTAGTATATTTTCATCCCTTTTCATCTATTAATCCTATTTTAAATTAAAATGGGTATGGATAATCAAACAACCTAGAATACATCAATATTTATTTTTTTTAGATCTTATTTTCATGGTATTCTTCTTTTTATTTTTATAAGGAAAAAGTGGAATAAAAAATATGGTTGAGATTGAAATCTTTATCCTTTTAGGAAACCAGTAAAGGGAAAAATTGGAATCCCTTTACTGGTTTCTCTTAAATTAAGAATAAATATTCCTCTCTTTCCCGGATCTACAACCTTTTTTTTATTTAAAAAAATTTCATGAAATTATTAACTTACTATTACTTGTGTGAATAAAGTTAGTTAATATGAATTCATTCTGTCAAATTTTTTTTCTATTCTTTATGTTAACATTTTCCTTTACATAAGTCTTTTTAATTTTATAAAGAGGAAAACAGAAGAAAGAGAAAATAAAAAAATAAAAATGGATTTAAACTCAATGCTTATTTGAAATTTATATGAAGGATAATGGTAGTATTAATTTACATATAATATTTAAAATTGTTTTATAAATAATAAGTATTTCAAAAATTTTATATTAAATATATAATGATAATAATAATGGTACACTTGAACCAAAACCAGTTTAGAAAGGATTTATTAAACAATCAAGATAGGCCCTTCCCAGCCAAAAAAAAACTTATCAAACTATGTTCTTATGTGTAGACAGGAGATCTTATCATTTAAGATCTGTATGACATATTGATCATATATGTTCACAGCAAGAATTAACAAGCAAGAGATAAATTTCATGTTCTGTTAGATGCAACAATAAGTGACTTTCTATTGATTACTGTGATGTTTAAGGGCCCATGGAATCTTTCAAGTAGAGAGGAAAAACAGTTGAATAATGGAGATATTGGATAATATCTTTATTTGATACCCTATATTTTTAAGAAAAATAATTTTGTGGTCTTGTAAAGGATGATCTGACATTGAGTTAATAATATAATAAATTGACAGAAAACCTATACATTTAATAGTTAAAACTACACATTTGATGTTAGTATTATGACCAAAATATTTATGATTCATGTTTTAGATCATTTGATTTGTTATAACAAAGAAAAAGTAAGAGAAAATGAGGTTAGGGTTTACAGGTCAAGTAATTTTTATTTCATTTTCTTATTAAGAATCTAAGTTTTAGTGCTTTTATTTAATAATTAAAAATGCTAACTTCCTTTTAGTTTATCTCATTGTTTATATCATTTTAAGTTATTCCAAATATAAAAATGGACAAGAAAATAATTCATTTCACTACTTGCAGCAATCCTCCAAAATTGAATTTCATTTTAACCGCTTGTCATTCCTATTTCAGATATGTTGCTTATCAATTATGACACAACTAACTAATAAAATAAAACTGATGTTTGAACATATTATGAGTGAATTTTCAAGATAAGCCCTAACTTTTTTGCCCAATTAAAAAAATTGGTTAATTAAGTTTTTATTTTATTTAATACTTACCTTGGAAGTCCATATATAATATGTTAAAATTATTATTTTACTTTTTTATTTTTATTTGATCTATATGAATTTTTGCAATTATTATAAAAAAAATCCAAATCAAAATAAATAATCATTTCAATTGAGTATAAAAAACAAGTTTTGAAGATTCTGGTCCTATATTTTAATTTAAATAGGATGATGTATGGAAAAAACAAGGAAACATATTTTTCTTTTTTTCAACTTTTAACCTTTGTTGATAGTGAAAATCCGATTTAAGAATTTTCGCTGCACAAATTCAATGTTTTGTTTTGTTTGGAAATTGGGCCCTGAATTCATACACAAAAAAGACTGAATTCATACATAAAAAAGAACGTTTAAATGATTATTTTTTCAAACGATATTATTTTTTGAAATTGAGGTTTGTTCTATAAGCTTGGGATATTTTCATCCCGTTTTATCTGTTAATCCTATTTTAAATTCGCACCTTTCGATAATGCTAAAGTTAATTTCAAGAAACTAAAAACAATTCTTCTTTAACAAATTAAAAATTAAAAAGTTTGATAAATAAATAAAATAACAAATTTTAAGAAGTCAAATTAAAGAAATATAGATGTTAAAGAACAAACCAATAAAGAGACAATTGAGGACATGCAATAAAACCAAGACTAGAACCAAAAAAATATAGCATATCCTAATCTTTTCTATTGAAACAAATATATAAAATATCCCATTTCGCCTCTAATTGGGAAGTCGTCGTACACTTTATAATTAGATAATTAATTTTTTATTTTTAAAATAAACCGAGAGAAGAAAATATAGCAAAGAATGAAATTAATTTGATTCTTTTTACATTTACAATCATTGAAACGTAATTTGATTTTATTACATATAGTAAGAAGCTATAAGCAAGTAATAAGGAAGTGTTTATTTTTTTAGTTTTTTTTATTGAAAACAATTTGCCTTTAAACTTTAAATTATTTGTTTTTTTTTTTTTTTGGTTTTATTTATGATTTGTTATAAACTTTCAGCTAAATAAAAAATGTTAATTTTTTTTTAAAATAAAAAGTAACTTCTTATAACTTTTAAACATTATTTAGTTTTAAATTCTATTTAAGATTAAATAAAAATATAAAAAAGAAAAAGTCATTCCATATAGGAATGAAAATGGTTTATCCAATGTTTTAAAAACCTGATTGATCGATCTAATTGTAAGACCCGAGAAAATTTCCAATTTATGGAAAAATGGCAAAATCGTAATTTCGGTCAAAACCCGAAATTTTTCTAGATCTCGGATGATGAAACGGATTTCACCGTTGGAATCGTCACCACTTTGAAATCTAAATTTAACACGTCAAATTTCGCTGAATTAAGAGATAGTCGAATTAGCGCGGTCTTCAGTCGTATCGGGTCTGAAGTAAAGCGACATGTGAGAGTATAAAGTCACATAACATGTACTCATATGACACATGATATTTACGTAGTAGAAATGATGAAATGGGCCAGTAAGTAATTTGCCAAATGTCGAAATTCAAGCTTGGGGACATAGATGTCATTTTTGGAAACTTAAATGATAATAGGACAAAATTTTCAAATAGTGTCATCCTCCTACTTTTGAAAGGCCAAAGAAAAACGTGAGATGCAGGGGAGATGCAGAAACTGAGATTTGATTTTTCTAGAGAGAAAGAGAGCCACTTCTCTCGTTAAGGCGATCAGGCCGAGATTAGCTGGACAAGAAGAGAAGCGGTTCTCTGCTTGAGGGCAAGCATGGACTCGGTTTGAGGAGTTTTGACAAACTCCGTGAGTAGGGTTTCAACCTACTTAGTTACACTTTGTTAAGTGTTTGTGAATGTTTCGGTTGGTTTGGGCGCTTGAGCGACCGTTTGATCGGACCAGGCAGGACCCGAATTAATGAAAATTTTGGGAGCCCATTGGACCAGGTCGTGACTGTAGAATTTATTTGGAGTGCTTATTTCATGGTTTATGAAATAGGTGTATTAATGATATGTATGAGACCGGAAATGGCTATGGTCGGGTTCACGGGAATTAGAGCCCAGATGTTTGGTATTTGTCGTGAGCGATGGCAAAGGTTCTACTGGCTCACGTGAATGTATTCATGAAATAAATTTTGTGAAATAATGTGTTTGGTTGAGTAATTCCGTCGAATTCTTTCGTGGTTGTTAATTAGCCCACGTGAGCTAATTTTTGATGTAATGGATTGTGAAATTGCATAACATGTTTGTGTGATTTAAATTATGTAAATATATGCATGATGATATATTTGCATGTGTTATATATATGGTATTGGAATTGGCATCATGCATTCCATATGCACAGGGGCACCCTAGAACAATAGGAGTGAGTGAATGAGGTGGTTTATTGAGAGAGTGGTTTGGAGTTGTATAATAATAATTATAAAGTGTGTCCATTACAATATCGGAGGGTAGTCCATATAAAATATCAATCGTCGGAGTCGACCCAATTGATATACATCGGAGGGTTGTCCACTAAAAAGATCATCGGAGTCGGTCCACTACTTGTATCGGAGGGTTGTCCCAAATATCTTGTTTTGAAAATAATGTTTCTCATACAGGGCTTAGGCAAGTGTGAGGGAGTCGGTGAGGACTCGGGGTATGAGTTGGTCATGTAGACATCCAAGTAGGATCACGCATTTACTTGAATGTGTGTTTTCATTGGAGCATTGGATATGCACTTAGGTGGAGAGTAAACCATTTAGGGTGATTCCACTACTGGGCACTAGCTCACCCTGTCGAGGGAATTATATTATTTCAGGTACAGGGAGCGTACGAGGAGACGACTCATCTTAGAGGCCGATTTTGAAGAAAGTCGGGTTGTAGCTTTGGTGTTATTATGTATACATGTATTAGAATTTTAGAATTTTAATATATGTTGTATAAGAGTAATTTATTAACTCTTGAAGCTATGATATATAGTTGATGTATATTGATGAGTATTGTTGTATGGGCCCAAGTGGCCGTTTTTACTCATGATATTGATGTTTAGGACGGGGTTGTATGCGAGTGGGTGAGCTCCCTGTACAAAGGAGACTTTGCCAGATTTTCATGAGTGGTGTCGGGTAACTTGAGCATCCCGATATAATCCATGAGTTATTGGGTTGTCAACGGGCACCTCGGTTTTGGGGCGTCACACTAATTGACCGAATCATTGATCGGTAAACTTTTCGGTCTAGCCCCCTCCAAAACCGGTTGACTATTGAGCTGGAGACGAATCACCTGGGTTGATGATTAAACTAATGAACCGCCTTTCAATTCCAACTCAATCCCCAACTATAGTTGGTAATATGGGTTGAGTCCGATGCACTAGCCCACTTTAACCCGATTTTTTGGAGGCTTGGACTATAAAATTTATGGCCCAAATAAAACCGGGCCAAACTAACCCGACCCATTTTGGCCCATGGCCCATGTGGGTTTAGTCTGGGTTGGCCCGATTAGCCCAATTGGTTGGAAATCTTTATTTAATCTTTTTAAGTAATTAGTTTAGTAATTGAGATTTTTTAAGGATTTATTTACAAAATTTGATATTTGGCTCTTAATAAGGAGTCAAATCTTTTATAGCATAGGGGTTTGAACAATAATAATTATTATTATATATTAAACTTTGTTGTTTTAACTATTTAACTTTTAATTTTTAAATGTATATTTTTAATATAATTTATATGATAATTTAATATTTAAAAAATCTTATATGGAAAATTACCAAATGCATTTTCAATTAAACTAAATTATAGTTTTAATATTGATTATATTTTCATTTTATCACTAAGTAATCATATTTTAAATATCTACAATTTTAAAATTAAAGATATGATTTAAAAAATTAAGATTTAAAATGATAAAAATGAAGTTGTACTACTTTATAAGTCATTAAAATAAATAACAGAAAATTATCAGTATATTTTCAATAAATTTATTATTGAAACACTATAACAAAATATTGTTTATCCTCAAAAAAAAAAAAACAAAAAACAAAAAACAAAAAACAAAACAAAACAAAACAAAAAACAAAATATTGTTATTTTTAAAATAAATAACAAAAAACTATACATTTATTTCTTTCCTAATATGATTATATCTTCTATAAAAATGGATTTTATTATAAAATTGATTTTATTCCAAATATAAATTAATAAGTTAAATAGAAAAGATGTAATTATTTAGAAAAGAAAAGATGTAATCATATTAGGAAAGAAGAAAATATAAAGTATTGTTTACATTTTTTCCTAATCTATTGTTTCAATAAAATAACAAAATATTAAATATGTTCAACAACTAATAAATTTTTAAAAATAAAATATTTTATTTGAATATTTAAAAATATTTGATTTTAATTTAAAATAAAACAAAACATATTTTAACATAACTGTTTTTAATTTTTAAAATAAAGAAATATGCATATATCAAAGAAATTTAAGATAACTTTTTATAAAAAAAATATTTGAAGATTATCCTTAATCATACTTAATTTAATTACACTTGAAAAACAATTTAACATGTACATTATTGTTTATTTAATTATTTTTTGAAGATTTTAAATATCTTCGCAAATTTTAGATAATTTTTAACTTATCAATATTTTTGTCAAAATATTCATTTTTATAGATATTTTCTTCCGAGACTATAAATTTCAATTTGCAAAATTAAAACCCTCACATCCTAAATTGCAAACAAATAGAGAAGGAGAAGAGATGTAACACCCCAAATTATACCTTGACAGTTTTATAACATGTTTAGGGTATAATAAAAATAAAAGCATATTTTTTTGGAATAAAATAATGCTAAAAATAAAATAAGCAAAAATCTGGAATTAATTCAAGAGCAAGGGTAAATTAGTAATTTACTAATCCAAGACCTAAAGGTCATATGATAAGAAGATTCTAGGCTAATATAGAGATAAGAATAAGTTATATTTGTGACGCCCCAAATCCCGGGGTGTCCCGTTGACAACCCGTCAACCCGCGGAATACCTTTGTCTCATATCAAGAGACCCATACATGAGTAAAAATGGCCACATTGGCCTACACATCATACTCATCAAAATACATCCAACTATATTGCAATAGTTTCAAGAGTTATTACATTACTCTTAATCAAAACATATATCAAAATTAAGGGTTCTAATACATGTTTTACAAAAAAATATCTACCAAAGCCACAATCCAGCTTTCTTCTCCACGGCCTCTGTGGCGTCGTCTTCAGAAATTACTCCTGTACGAAATGGTGATCCCTCGACAAGGTGAAGCGATGCCCGAGTAGTGATAATCTCCTCGTAGGTTACTCCCGTAAGTGTACATGCAATGATTCAACATAACCACATTCAAGCAAATACATGATCCTACTTGAATGTTTACGTGATATGGATGAGATTGCGACTCACCCTTTCCCATTTCTTGAGCCCTCACTGACTCCCTTACGCATGCCTAAGCCAAATGTGAGAAAAATACAGTTTTCAAAACAAAAGGTTTTTTTTGTTTCTCGAAAACATACTACTGAGTTTCGGTAAAAATATTGGATTACCCTCTGAGGCAAATTTGTTGGATAACTTTCCGAAACAATTCATGGGCTCCTTCGACGTGAATTGTTGGACAATCTCCCAACCCAATTCTCCGGAAAATCTTCCCTTGAAATTCCTTTAACAACCATTTTCCATTTTTCTTTTCTTTCATGCCATGCACTCACACCTAATTTTCTAGGTTGCCCGGTGCACATATGAAGTACGATATGCCATTTCTGAATAATTCATGTTAATATATCGAAGCATGCATATATATATATATATATATATATATATATATATCAATATACCATGGATATATTAACGAGCAACATCAACATACCATGGATAATTATAATTGATACATATAATTCTTCTCCATGCACAACCGTATTAATACATCATCTGACATACATTAACATATCGCCATTCTGCTGCATGTTATTCATAAAAAGCCGCAACACACACAACCTAACTGCTAGCACTAACTTGCCTGATTAGCCAATGTCCTCCACAAGAATATGGCTGCAATCTTGACTCAATGGGCTTTCCATAGAGTCTAAGAACACCCGAAACAGAGTTCGGACGAAGAAGTTATGACCTTTCGAAGTTGGACGTCACACATGACTAGGCAATCCCTGCAGGGCAGACACCTTACTTCGAGAGCCCCTCTTCGGCTAGCTCCAGTACCAATGCCCTCCATAGTCATACGTCTGGAATCTTGACTCAATGGGCTTTCCATAGAATCTAAGAACACCCAAAACAAAGTTCGGACGAAGAAGTTATGACCTTCCAAAGTTGGAGGTCACACATGACTAGGCAGTCCTACCCGGACAGCCTACCTTACTTCACCGGGAGCCCCTATTCGGCTAGCTCCAGTACCAAATGCCCTCCATAGGCATACAACTGGAATCTTAACACAATGGGATTTCCATAGAGTCTAAGAACACCCGAAACAGAGTTCGGACGAAGAAGTTATGACCTTCCGAAGTTGGAGGTCACACATGACTAGGCAGTCCTACCCGGACAACATACCTTACTTGACTGGGATCCCCTCTCCAGCCAGCTCCAATACCCAATTCCCTACATAGGCACATAGATGGAATCTTGACTCAATGGGATTTCCATAGAGTCCAAGAACACCCAAATCGGAGTTCGGATGAGAAAGTTATGACCTTCCAAAGTTGGAGGTCACACATGACTAAGCAATCCTACCTGGACAGCCTACATTACCTGACCGAATGCCCCTTTCCAGCCAGATCCAGAACCCACTACCCTCTAAAGGCATCCATCTGGAAACTTGACTCAATGGTCTTTCCATAGAGTCTAAGAACACCCGAATCGGAGTTCGAACGAAGAAGTTATGACCTTCCGAAGTTGGAGGTCACACATGAATAGGCCGCCCTACCCGACTAGCCTACCCAACCAGCACTAACCGGCTGGCACTAACCAGCCCAATTACCCAATGCCCTCCACAGGGATATGGATGAAATATTGACTCAATGGGCTTTCCATAGAGTCCAAGAACACCCTAATTGGAATTCGGACGAAGAAGTTATGACCTTTTGAAGTTGGAGGTCACACATGAATAGGCCGCCTTACCCGACTAGCCTACCCAACCAGCATTAACCGGCCGTCACTAACTGGCCTGATTGCCCAATGTCCTCCATAGGGACATGGATGCAATCTTGACTCAATGGGCTTTCCATAGAGTCCAAGAACACCTGAATCGGAATTCGGACGAAGAAGTTATGGCCTTCAGAAGTTGGAGGTCACACATGAATAGGCAGCCTTACCCGGCTAGCCTACCTAACCAGCACTAACCGGCCGGAACTAACCGGCCCAATTTCCCAATGTCCTCCATAGGGAAATGGCTGCAATCTTGACTCAATGGGCTTTCCATAGAGTCAAAGACCACCTGAAACGGAGTTCGGACGAGAAAGTTATGACCTTCCAAAGTTGGAGGTCATGCATGATCTTCCGATTTCCCTCTTTTCTTTTCTTTTATGCTCTTTTCTTTTCTCCCATCCCACTGTTTGGTCTAAGATGGGCCAAGAGCTTGTCCTCTCCTTTGTCAAGTATCCGATTTTACCGTTAGACAAGATGGGAACTTGTCGCGTTTCATATCCTCGTCCATCTACCATAGATTTATACTCGATGACATGATGCCACATGTCACCTATAAGCTATGTCACTTACGAGCTCAAGTTGGCTTGATTCAGCACGACCGTGGCTGCGTGAACCACTCAAAAATCGTAGTGTCCCCATCGCTCGTTGCCTAGAAAAGCGTGCAAATTTCGATTGTCTCGGAATTCGATGAGGTCGACGTGAGTAGCTAAGATTTCATGGAACTGATTCAACGGTGAAGTCCATTTTGTCATCCGAGATCTAGAAAAATTCCGGATTTTGACCGAAATTACCATTTTACCCTTTTTTCGAAAATTCGGATTTTCCGAGGTTTCACAATATTTGCAAATAAAATGGAGTTGAAGGACCAAAAGGAAAAAAGGAGGAAATTGGCTAAAAAATGGGATAAGGCCAAACATGGCCTTAGAAATATCTCATTTGGCATTTGAAGGCTAGGGCAAATACGGTGGGAAAAGAGAAGAGAAGAGAAGGAGGAGGAGGAGGAGAAGAAGAAGAAGAAGAGAAGAGAAGAAGGAAGAAGGAAGAAGGAATGAGAAAAGAAAAGCAAAGTTATGAAATTGTTTGTGTGCAATTTTAGTATGGAATTGTGCATGGAATGTTTGGAACTTTTGTATGGAATACTTGGTTGGAATTGTTTAGAACATGTATAAAATTCATATTTGGGTTAGGAATTTTTCCAACCAAATTCTTTGTCTATATGTAGGTTAGAAAAAACCCTAACTTATAAATGAGTTATATGGTTTTTTGGTTTGGTTGGGTACTCAATGGAGAAAAAATTTGTATAGAGAAAATGTTGGGTTTTAGGGGAGATGCTATCCGTTTTTTTTAAACCCATGTTTTTGTTTTGGCCATAACATGGTCATCACTTATCCAAATTGAGTGATTCAAAATCATGGATAAACTAAACTTCTAGGAAAACAAATCTCCTTGAAATAGGTGTATCCAAATTTGGACCCCATTGGACCCAAAAAATTCGTCAAAGTGAGGCTCTATTTTCGGGTCAATTCTGGTTCAATTCTGATATAGTTTTGGGTTTCGGAACAGTTTTGATATTTAGGCCATAAGTTGATTTTTACTTATCTAAATTGAGTGATTCAAATTTCTAGGTAAACTATACTTCTAGGAGAACAAATATCCTTGAAATAAATGTATCCAAATTTTGACCCCATTGGATCCAGAAAATTCGTCAAAGTAAGGGAACAATTATGTCTCTGAAATCTGTCTCAGAACAGCCCCTTGAACGGGAGTAATTCCAGTTGTTTAAGTCATAACTTGAGTTTTACTAGTCCAAATGAGTTGATTTACATTTTTGTACAAACTAGATGATGAGTGCCTAAAACACTCATGTCATACGCAACCACGTCTTATGGTTTTTAGCTTAATTTCTGATTAAATACGTATTTTATGGCAGATATACGATTCTTGCATTTTGTGTGAATAAGCGGGTGGAGCGGGCAATTTTGGAGCATTTTGGAGCAAAGAGAAGAAAGAAAGAGAGCTGGCGTCGTGGCGTCGATGTATCGTATGACGTTAGTCAGCGAGAAGAGAGTTAATAAGTGGCCAGCGTGCGTGACGCCTCAGCGTCGTGACGTCTCCAGCGTCAGCGGCGTTGCAGTGTGGCATTATTACGATTTACGCCCGCATCATTAAAGCAAGGGACTAGAAATCGGGGATCGAAAAGCGTACGAGAACGAGGGCACGGAAGCGAGGAAGCGTGGCTGGCGAATCGACGGAGAAGAGACCTACTTCTGTATTTTCTTCTTTTCTGATAAAACTGCGGATGTTTTATAAATTGATTACGTGTGTAATTACATCCAGTATGTTCTAGATTCATATCTAGGGTTTTGTTGAACCCTGTCACGATTGCATGGATTAAAGATTTGGATTTTATATTTATTCGAGTTGTTGCTTGACATTAGTATCTTACTTTATATACGTGATTTATATACATGTGATAATACGTCTAACATTGGCATGATTTTCTTTGGGTATCCGAGGATCGAGATGAGGACGCCCAGGATGCGAATAGACGCCCTTGGTCAATTCGGTACATAGAGATATCCCAATTCCAAGGGTGGTGATTAAGGTTAGAACATTTAAGAGTTTCGGAGCATTGGGTTGGGGTAGAGATACACTTAACCCTGCTAGCGAGATAGGAGGATACACCTCGAGATAGGGTATTTTGTAGGCACGATCACCCCATCATCAATGAGTCATGAATAGATTGAATAGTAATTTTTCTAGGTAGTAATCCATCAGAAGTGGCAGGGGGAGACAGAGCCCTAGTCTCCATAATACAGTAATTTACTAAGATAAATTAGTTTAGTTTAATTTCACACATTAGTTAATTAGTCACTCCAGAAACACGTCCAGGATAATATTCAAGGCTAGATTAATTAGTCAAGCACTTCTCACGTGGATCGATATTTTGTCTTGGGTACCTTTGTA
Source organism: Tetrastigma voinierianum (assembly GCA_016808115.1). Lineage (NCBI taxonomy): Eukaryota > Viridiplantae > Streptophyta > Magnoliopsida > Vitales > Vitaceae > Tetrastigma > Tetrastigma voinierianum. The sequence goes on from JAEQBH010001818.1 coordinate 335,461, forward strand.
TTTACTTGATACGACATGTGCACTTGCGCACATAGGCGTATACATTTTACACATCACGCTTTCGGCATATCAAGTTTTTGGCGCCGTTACCGGGGAGAAGTTTAGTGGTGATATTGACAACAAGGCAATTAGATATTTCTCTGGAATTTTTGTTTTGTTTTTTTTTTTTTTACAAGTGCTGGTAATTTGGTATTTCTGTTTCATGTGTGATTGCAGTCAAGGTTACAGTGAGTGCATGCGAAGATGGGGTCAGGTTGACCTACATCCGTTTGATCTGGCCGGAAAGAGACCTTACCGATTACGCGAGGGCGAGAACATCAGGCAATCTGGCAATCATGCGAACAATGAAGAGCCGCGATCTTGGCCATGAGCAAAGCAGACCCTGAAAGGGACATGATAGGAATAACGGTAGGAATCATGCACCCAAGCCGTTTATACAGCCAGATGATCCATTCATGCTGCTAGAAAAGTTTGCCCTACCGCTTACAATTGTTCAGACGGCTATCCGAAGACCACCTATTCAAGCAAACAACTTCGAGTTGAAGTCAGTAACCTTACAAATGCTTCAGAACATCTGTTCCTGGTTATGATGAGGTGAATATGCATTTGACCAACTTCCTCGAAGTCTACGACCTGATCAAGAGTACAATGGAGTCAGCTGAAGGGCTCGGGTTGAGATTGTTCCCACTCACTAGGAGATAGAGCTGACATTGGTTGATAAGTCGACCACGAGGATTCCAGTAACCATGGAACGACTTAGTCGCGAGAAGTTCTTGACCCGAGTTCTTCCACCTACAAAAATTACTGCTGGTGGTGTAAGTGTACTTTTGGACAACTAGAGAGAGAGAACCTAGCAGAAGCATGGAATAGATTTCACGAACTGTTGAGGAAGTGCCCACATCACAGACTAACCAAATGGATGCAGGTCCATACTTTCTATAATGGTATGCGGAATGCTACTAGAACAGTGATTGATGCCTCGGCAGGAGGGGCGCTAATGAAGAAGACCACGGACCAAGCATATGAAATCTTAGAGAATCTTTGCTACTAATACTAATCGGTGGCTAGAAGATAAGACTACATGATGAAGGCCGTAGGTAGCACAGGTGCGAGAGTTCTCGTGTCCCCGAGTTTACTCATGTCATACGACACTAAGCGGTGACTAGAGCGGTAGGTACGCCGAATGCCATACGAGACCTGACCCATGGGAGTTGTGTGAATTATGTGGAGGACAACACAGCAGCACAGAATGTCAGTCGGGACACCAAACCGTAGAGCAGGCCCAGTATGTGTCAAAGTTTAATCAGATGACCACGACGACAAAGGTCGATGTAGAGCGATAAGCCTCCAGGGCAAAATCGAGAATAAGGGTGGTGTAATGCCACTCGGGAATAGTCGAAACGGTCGGGGTTGGATGGAGGAACAATCAGAACAACATGCCACCACCCGGAGTAAGCGAACAACCTCCTGAGAAAAAGGTGGACTTAGAACAGGCCCTTGCGCAAATGCTCACCTCGCATACCGCCTTTATGAATGAGACAAAGGCGAATATGCAACACCAAGCCACCCAATTGAACAATCAAGCAGCGTAATTGAGAAATTTAGAGGTACAGATGGGCCAAATGGCCAATCTATTGACAAAAGGCAGTCAGTTCCTTGCCTAAGCCTTCAGTGGGCAAGACGAGGGGAATAGACATGTAAGCGATCCGCGAGAGTGGTAAGAGGTGAGCGTCTGAGGTAACCCCTAGTGACAGAGGAGGTAGAAATTGAGAAAGTCATCTAGACGGTCCCGGAGAGATGATAATACATAGGAAACATTGAAAGCGATGCTAGGAGACGGCGAAGCAAAGTTGTCCACAATCCATAGCCAAATTCGTATCCCAAATCTAAAGCATAATTTGGACAAGCGAGTTCACTAAGTTCACGAAGAAAGTATTCAAAGAGCGCACATCAACATTCCATTTGCTGATGCTTTGGAACAAATACTTAGAGATTATGTCAAATTTATGAAGGACATCTTGTCTCGAGAAGAGTTGGTAGATTTAAAAGCAGTTAACCCTAAGCGAGGAATGTAGTGCCATCCTTCGGAGGAAGCTGCATGAAGCTAAAGATCCGGTGGTTTCACTATCCCATGCGCCATCGGAAGCGCTATCTTTGAGAGGCTTTGTGTGATTTGGGTGCGGTATTAATCATGCCCTATCCATATTTAGGCGTTTGGGATTCAGAGGCTCGCCCGACTACGATCCTCGGCTAAGCGAGCGAGGTCCTTAAAGCATCCAAGAGGGGTGATAGAAGATGTCTTAGTGAAGAATGACAAGTTCATCTTCCCAGCAGATTTCATTGTATTAGATATGGAATAAGATAAAGAAATACCCATAATCTTGGGTAGACCATTTCTAGCAACTGGTAGAGCAATGATTGACGTTCAGAGGGGAGAGCTAAAATTGAGAGTGCAGGAGGATGAAGTCAAATTCAACATGTTCGAAGCTGTGAGACATCCGGCAGAGAGTGATACATGCCGTGACGAGAGGCCCAGGAGAGGCTATAGTGTACAGCCAAAGTGGTCTCTCAGCGATCCTTGGAGGCTAGCCTAGTGCGAGTGATTCGGAGAATGCAGGCGAAGAGGTAGAGGTATGTAAAATGGATGGATTCCTTCGAACTGATGAAGGAAATATTTTGAATCTCTAGGTGAATATACTAAAACGCTAGTGCCATCTGTTGAACAACCACCCAAGATGGAACAAAAGCCATTACCTAGCCATTTAGAAGTATGCTTATCTTAGGTTGACCTCCGCCTTACCGGTGATCATTTCAGTCACGACGAAATAGAGGAAGATAAGTTATTGAGGGTACTTAGAGATCACAAAAATGCGCTCGGATGGTCTCTGGCCGATTTAAAAGGGATTCGCCCTTCTATGTGCATGCATCGAATTTTGTTGGAAGATGGTCATAAGCCCTCAGTGGAAGCACAGAGGAGATTGAATCCAACTATGAAAAGTACAGTCTGCAGGAAGTATTAAGTGGCTAGATACAGGGTTATTTATCCTATTTCCGACGATTGCGCCATTAAGTCAATTTACAAGTAATTACCTAAAGGGAGAACAAAGTCGCAGAGCGAGAATAACACATTGCGCCTTCTAGAACAATCCTTAGGGTGGAGAATTTGTATTGATTATCGGAAATTGAACAAGGCCACTTAGAAAGATCATTTCCCATTGCGTTCACGGATTAGATGTTGGATCGGTCATGGACCACGAATACTATTACTTTGGATGGATATTCCGGCTACCTGTCCAGTTAACATAGCCCCTGAAGATCGAAGACAACATTCACATTTGAACGGATGCCCTTCGAGAACATGCAATCTGCCGGAGCACATTCAACACTATATGACCCATATTCTTGATATGGTTGAAAAAATGTCGAGGTCTTCATGGATGATTTTACGTCTTAGGGAGCTCCTTTGACAATTATGCGGAGAATTTGAGGTCGGTGTTTATCGGATGCGAGAGACTGACCTTATGCTGATTAGGAGTGCCATTTTATGGTAGAGACGTGCCTTGGGGCATCGAGTTCTACAAGAGGAATAGAGGTAGACAAAGCAAAGATTGAAGCAATTGAGAAATTACCTCCAATTCTATCTATAAAAGGATAGCAGTTTTTAGGTCACGCTGGATTCTATAGACACTTCATCAAAGACTTTTCTTAGATTGCAAAGCCGTTGTTCACCCATCGTCCAAGGGACACCATTTGAGTTTCCTATGATGGTGTGGCGCAAGATTTTCGCCTCGAAGATAATCGTATCAGCTCCTATCAGAAGGGAAGACCAAATTAGCCTTTCCATTCAGCTAATGTCCGACTTGTAAGTGACATAACTGAGCAAAGTTAGGGCGGTAAAAGAAAGAATATTCTTGCAGATCAATATGTGCTGGTCGAACCTTGAATGATGCCCACCTGACCATGCCACCACTTAAAGCAACTATCGTCATCGGTTTTCGCTGACAAATTTAGGTCTTTATTTTGACTGGCAATACAGTGAAGCTTGTCCACACCGACCATTTCAAAATACTTGATGACTAAAAAGGACGCCAAACCTGCATCAATCCTGGGTGGGTTTTCCTTGTTGCAAGAATTTAATAGAGATTAAAGACAAGAAGGGAATTATAACCTAGTCGCAGATCATCTACTACTAAGAAGGGGCAAGTGATGAGGTCCAAGTGGAATGATTTACTTCCCGATGAGTGCCTCTAACTATTGGAAGACAAAGGGCGCTCCATGGTTTGTAGACTACATGAATTATTTGCGGCCAAGGTGATCCCTCCGTAATTCTAGCTATCAATGTGAAAAAGAGGTTCTTCACACTAAACACTACTATTGGGAGGAACCTATTCTATAATATGCATTGTGCTGACCATGATCAGAGATGTGTCCGGCGATGAAATGCAAGATTCAACCACTACCACACTTCATCATGTAGTATTTACACAGAGAATGTTGAAATTAAGGTACTTCAATCAGCTCTACTAGCCTAGCTTATTCATGGACGTCATCAGTTCGTATCCACTTTGCAACAAATGCCAAAATAATGTGAGCATTTTTAGAAAGGACTAACCGCCCATGCTCAATTATGGAAGTAGAACTGCTTGATTTATGGGGATGGATTATGGGTCCATTTCCTTCTTTTAATAACCCGTACATTCTCGCCGGCGCAGATTACGCCTCTGTTGTCACACATCACCCGCACTAATGATGCTAGGCAGTGGCTCGCTCTTCACGCCCACATATTCTCACGGTTCAGCACTCCCTGAGCACTTATTACGTATAATCATACTCATTTCTCGCACAAGATGATTGACGCACAGCCCAGACAAGTATGGAGGCGATATCGCATCCTCGAGATACCACCTACAAGTATTAAACGGGCAAAGGTGAGGTATCGACCGAGAAATTAAGTCCATTCGAGAAATGTCAATAGCTCCAGGAAGGACTGGTCAAAAGATTGATGTATACTGGGGCATACATAACAACATTTAAAACACCATCGGGTGGCGTCGCCATTTCTCAATCGCTTACGTGAAAGCATGCCACCGCTTCTGAATTCTGGAGCATCGAGCCTATCGGCAACTCACCTGAACAGACAAAGACATTAGCCGGAGAAGTGATGCCCGAACGCTGAACTGGACCTAATTCCCGCGAACGGCTTATGAGAATGCTCGCATATACAAGGAAAAGACGAAAGCCTGGCACGATAAACATATTTCCAGGAAAGAATTCGAGGCGGGACAACAGGTCCTCTTGTTTAATTCCCGACTCAAACTCTTTCCCGGAAAATTAAAGTCAAGATGGTCGGGACCATTCATCAGACCAAGTTTTTTCCACATAGAGGGCGGCACATTTATCCAGAGAAAGTAATATTCAAAGTTAACACCTAACTACTAGTTTGATTAGGGCAGTTCCATGCGAATAAGGTATCATTCACTTAACACACCGTGGTTAAGTATATAGTCACTTATGCCTGTGTTCCCAAGACATTGAGATTCAGTGGCCGAGCTAACGACATTAAATAAAGCTACTTCGGGAGGCAAATCGCTTTTCTTGAAAATTTTCTTTCCATAGTTTAAGTTTATTTGTTTGTTTTAATTTTGGTTTGGTTTTTTGTCTCTTTCCGTAATCTGGTTTTTCGTCGCTCATTTTCAGACTGAAAGAAATTAATGGGGAGGATCCGCTCGAGAAACGCACTTCAAAAGTAAAAAAAGGGGTTACACTCATAGTTAGTGTTCTCTCACATCTTAACCTTGTTGATAATTTTTCATTTTCGCTCTTCACGTCGCGACGTCGGGCTCTCAACGTTGTAACGCCCCAACGCCGTGACATTGGCGCTTCACCTCCTAGAACGAGCGACAAGTAGATCTTCAACGCCGCGAAGGCCGCTAGCCATTCTGAACGCCACGACGCTGATCCTGTGTCGCAACGCTGGGATTAATAAATTTCAGAACGCCACGACAGATTCAACGCCGCGACGCTGGATCCCAACGCCGACGCGATCCCAACGCCAGACGCGGGATTTATAGTGTCTCTTCGAACGCCGCGACGCTGGATTCAACGCCGCGACGCTGTCGTTCACTCGAACATCGCCACGCCGAGTCTCGAACGCCATGACATGTTCCCATTTATTGGATCAATGCCCTCCATTTTTTGAACTCCCCTCGCACATCCTTGTCTGAACCCTCCCACACCTCCATTGTTGCCGCCTTCGACCACCCTGTCGCCTCTCCCACTACCAACCTTAGCACACCACCATCAGCCCTACGCCCCTGTCTCGAGCCTCCCTCACCACTCAGTGGTGCCCTAACCCCGGCTCCTACCCGGGCCCCCAAAGGAGTTTTAAAATTTTTCTGGTCACACCGCCTGCTCGAGCCGCGGCCCATTAGGTGCACTCCAGAGGCTGGGGGCAAACGCCTGACGCCCCATTCTAGCATTTTGTGTTTCCCTTGCACCCCAGTGCTCGATTATTTGTCTGTGCTCACCGCGGAGTTGCCTCCGCAGCTGGCCCGGCCCCGCTGCGCCTCTTAGCGCTTAGCGTGTCTAGACTCCATCCCATATTGTTCCATGTTTCAGGTAAGCGCAAAGTTGATAGCCAACCGGTTTCCGGCCGAGGACCCGACCAATTTCGACATCACAAAGTTTGTCAATGAAGGTGTCGCCAATCGGCTTGGTACCATTTGTAAAAATCAGTCCTTCATCAAGGGAAAAGGGCTTCACTACTCCCGAACATTTCTTCGCAAGACCACGGCGCACTAAGGGATGGCGGGCGCTATACAACCAACACTCGCCCAGTCAGACGAGTGTGGTACGAGAATTTACGCCAACCCTCCCATGTCGCCAAAAAGGTCCGCATATGTTAGACTTCAAAGGGCGCAAATTTATCAACTAATTTATAATCTGACCTGGCCCCGAGTTTTGATCTCGCTCTATGAGCGCCGCATCACCCTTAGTCATCGTAGTCCCACCAACGGGCGGGGCGTGAGCTGAAGCTCACAGTGAAGGGCACGCCGTGTACTTCAAGGCCAAACATTTGGCTTATATTCTGGCGTGGCGAGATACTACGCCAGATTCATTCCAACGGGCCGAACATGTGAAGTGATCGCCAAGCTGCGTTCTACTAACTACGCCATCATCCAGATATACTTTGATGTCAAGGTGTTATCGAGGATGCCATCCTCCATAACCGGACGCCGAAATGAACTCCGCACCCCTTCTCATATACGCCTATGCCAATACTCAGGTTCCTTGAAGGACAATGAGGCGGGATACACCCTATTAAAGCTTACTCAATGGTTGCTGCGATAAAACCCTGCGTACCACCCACCCGAGGGAATGTAAGGACAATGAACCCTCGGACGAGGATGAGCTTCACGAGTATCAGGTTCGTTTTGGACTCCCGGGAGATCCCTAGGGTGATGCTGGGCAGTCCTCCACTCACCCACCACCGCCACAGCCTACCTCGGCGGCTGCCCCATCTAGTCCCAGCCCCGATCTCGAGGACCCGATGCTCGCACTCACTGACTGTTTCGATGCTTTATGGGATGAGACCCAGGAGCACCAAGTCCTCATTACCCAAGATATGGAGGCACTCCGCTACGACGCGTACTGGGCCTCAAGCAACTGCTGCACTATTCTTCGAAATCGCTAGTCTCTAGACTACCACAAATTTTCGCTCCACCAGCCACCTCCTTAGTGACGCGATCGATCACCAAGGAAGTTTCCTTCACCCTTGTTCTTATAGCTACGGGGAATAATCGGACACATCCGTTCGGGGGTGTGGTGATCGGGTTTTGTTAGATTAGTATAGTCTTTCGTGTCACAATTTCTTTCGTCTCCTACTTTAGTTAGGCTTAGTTTATGTTTGCTATTTGGGTATGGTCGAGTCCCGTGTTTAGTTTTTTTTTATGGTTGGTCATTTTTCTGCTTGTTGTTTAGTCACCGGGAGTCCCCGTGATTAGGATATGCTTGGACGGCGAGAGTGTTTAGTAGTGTGCGTGATGCCATGCCTGAGAGTCGAATCTCTTGACCGAGTCCATCATCATCACGGACAAACAGAGTAGATAATCTAAAGGACTTTAGGTGTTAGGATGTTCGGAATTTGTGCCGATTTTGGTAGGGAGGCAAAGGAATCACCGATATTCAAGAAACTATTTCGAACGAGCCTATCACACTCACACACCGATGACCAGGGTATGCCTGTGCATCGGCCCGCCACTAAGTTCAACAAACCCTGGGAGTCTCTAAACACCAAAGAGATGGGACACCCAAATAAAAGAGGATTGCCTTCGAGCCCCAAATGAAAAAAAAAAAAAAAGGTAAAAAAAGAGAAGAAACATAGGAACATAAGTGGGATCTTCCACCTGAATCTCTAGCGCCCGAGGGCCTTTCAGCCCAATGCCCCGACAACCAGTCGGAGTCATCGACTTCACGCCTGCTACAGGCGTAAGATGGAAGTTTCCCACAACTTAGGCCCTTAGGTTTAGTTGAGTGTCTCTATGACGTCAGGGGAACTAATGCCCTATGCTCCTTAACTAACCGGTGGGGAGTCACCAACTAATCCCCACACATAAACATTTCAGCATAAAACTTAAGGGCAGCCAGTTTTTTTCTTTTTATGTGAGGTATGTTAATGACTACAAACGGTGTATTCCTATCCTTCCATAGTTAGATTCTCCCAACTAGGTGAGTTGAACTCAAGTTTGGGGGCGCTAGGAACCAAGGTATATGCTAGATGTCATTTATTCAATGCACATAGTGGTCCCTGAAAGGTTGAATACCCTGAGGTCGAGGCGTCATTAACCAAGACCGAGGTCAACACCCGAAAGTCGAATACCCTTGCAGATCCCTTGAAATTTGAACAAAGAGGCAAGAGTTGTGAGTCTGTTCATTTTGATCCTTCACCACAAGATGTGCATCACAACTTGTAGTGTTAGGTTACAAGATGTAGGTCAGGTGTCCAATGAGTTAGTTCTGTCAGACAAGCAAGAAGCCAAGTTTGGGGTCAGGATGCCTAAACCTCATGCCATACTCGCCTCTGGCCTTATGGTTTTAGCTTAATTTTTACGCTGAATACGATTTTTATAGCCCGATATCTGATTCTTGCATTTTCAGGTGAAAAGCAAGGAACGGAAACTCGAGATCATTTCGGGAGGCAGAAGAAGAGCAAGAAGTTGGCGTAGAATGCCATGCAGATCCCAATGTCGCGCGACGCCGTCAACGAGAAGAGGAAGTCAACAAGTGGCCAACGTCGTGACGTCTCAACGTCGCGACGTTGCAACGTCGCGACGTTAGCACGATTTCTGCCTCACCATCATGAAAAGCAAAAGGGACCGTAATCGAGGATCAAAATACGAACGAGGGCATACGAAAAGAGCAAAGAATAATTCGCATCAACTAGAGAGAAGAGGCCTACTTTTGTATTTTCTTATTTTCTGATAAAACTATGGATGTTTTATAGATTGATTAATGTAATTACGTCCAAGATGTTCTTAGATTCATATCTAGGGTTTTGTTGAACCTCATTACGATTGCATGATTTAAAGATTTGGATTTTATATTATTCAGTTATTTATGACTTGTTAGTATCTACTTATATTTGTGATTTATATACATGTGATGTTTGGCCAACATTGGCATGATTTGGCTGGGTATCCGAGATCGAGTATTTATGACGCCTTAGGATTCACAGAGCACATCGGGTCATCTCAAGACATGTGAGATATCCCGATTCGAGGGTGGCGATTAAGGTTAGAACATTTAACCGCTTCTGCAGCATTGTCAGCAGAGATACACTCAACCTCGCTAGTGAGATAGGCGATACACTCGAGAGAGGGTATTTCGTGAGGCACGATCACCCCATCATCAATGAGCCGCGAATAGACCGAAGAGTAATCGCTGTGTAATCCATCAAAGTGGCAGGGGAGACAGAGCTCCATAGTCTCCACAATACAAAAGAATTTACTAAGATAAATGAAGGCGACCACATTAGCTAATTAGTCACCAAAACTACGTCCACACATTCAAAGGCTAAATTCAGAGTCAAACTACTTCCCCTCGTGGATCAGACCAGACTAGGTACACTCAGACATTTGATAATGACGTGGTACGCTTATATTACAGGCATACATTTTACACATTACGCTTTCGGCATATCACTAGACATTTGGGATAACAACTTTCATGAAGAAATTATGATCAAATTATGTCTCTAACATTCCCAGAAAATTTTCAAATATAGGACATAATTCCAAATTCTATTCCTGGAAATTCTCCACGAGCAGTTTGAAATGTTTAGACCATATCTCCCAAATTAAAAGTCTAAATGACATGATGTTTGAACCATAAGAAACTTAAGACATAGGGGCTAATGAAGTTAGAAGGATTACTTTCTCTTAATCCCAGAAGACCCTGTAAAATTTTAATTTTCCTCGAAAAATGATAAAATGGTAATTTGACCAAAATCTAAATTTTTCTAGATCTCGGATGATGAAAATTAATCCTCACTGTTGAATTGTCTGCCAAATTAGCTACCACGTCACTGGTTTAATTCCCAAGACAACCTGAGTTTTACTGCCGAGGCAATCGAGTGGGGCGACACCTAAGACATTATGAATAAATTTCAAGAGGTGCCACGTGTCATTTGGCACGAGTCAAACATGAGATCAAATAGGGACTCATGAGAGATACATGACAACATGTGAATGGGTGAAATCTACAGGATGGATAAGATGATAAGGAAACCAAGTAAACCAATGGGAGGTTGACAAGCCGGCATGAGAGGAAAAAGTTCTTCGACACACGCTTTGACCAACCGGGCCTGAGGAGGGAAAGGAAACCGAGAAAGGAGGAGAAAAAGAGGCATTTTTAGAGAGAGAAGCCTCACTCTCTAGATTGCCCAATGATCGGTCCGTTGAATCCCTGAGAAAGAGGGTAAAAGTTGATCCCTGACTCAAGAGCTACGCGTGGTACCAAGATTCTCACTTCAACAACCTCGGAGGTAGGGTTCTCCTACTTGCTTTATTCTTGGCTAAGAGTCATTTGAAATTGTATGGATATCTTGAGGCTCCTGGATGGTTATGTTTTTAGTCCCAAAGATTGGGGACTGGAGCGAGAAAACCTTCAGTGGTCGTGACAGCCCTTGAGACCATGTGTCGGACTGCTCATGACCTCGTGTCGCTGCGGTGCTATTGTAGTAATTCTTCGGTATCAAGATGGACTACCGAATTGTTTGTTAGCCCATGTGAGCTAATTTTAAGTGTTATTGCTATGAATGAATAACATGTTGTTGTGTGTTAATTTTTGTTAATATATGCATGTTTGATATATTAACATGTGTTTTATGGAAATGGCATAATGTATTTATACCGGGCACCCTAGAACAAGTAGTGGAGTGCGCTGAGATAAAATAAATCTGGGAGGGTTGTCCAAACAATAAAAATTATATCTGAAAGTTTTCCCAAGAATTGTGTCAGGAAATTGTCCAACACCACGCCGAGGGGCCCATGAATTCAGCCTTGAGAGTTATCCAACAAATTCACCCTGAGGATTGTCCAACGATGATATCTAGAGGGGTTGCCCACAACAAAACAAATATTTTTGCTTGGAAACGATTTTCATACATGGTATGCACGTGCGAGGGAGTCGGAGGACTCGAGACATGATCAAGTATGTATTATCTCGAGTAGGAATCATTAATCACTTGAATGTGTGTGTTTTCCATTACATGAGCACTTAGGTGGGGAGTAACCCTCGTAAGAGATTATCACTACTAGGTATTGCTCACCCCGTCGTGGGATCCCCCTTTCAGGTGCAGTGAGTATTCAAGAGGACGGTGCTCACTAGAAGCTGCTTTTGAGAAGAAATTCGACATGTGACTTTGATTTTATATTTTTGTAGAACATGTACTAAACATTTTGATTTATGCATGTTTGTATAAGAGTGTAACTAACTCTTGAAACTATTGTAATATATGGGGCCGATATGACCATTTTTACTCATGTATGGGTCTCATGATATGAGACATGCAGGTTTCCGCAGGTTGACGGTGGTCAACGGGACCTCGGGTTTTGGGGCGTCACACTAACAATCCCGTTTACAAGGTCAAAATTATAGTAAAAAATGGACTTTGGGAACCATTCTTAACCTGGTTTATGCACTGGTTATGAAACCTAAATTGTATAAAAGTTATATAATCGTATTTGTTTATATGAAATAATGCATCATAGTAATATGATCATGGGCTGGGGTATGTTATGAAAGCTAAAGAGAATACACGTATAATTTTGTTATATGAAAAAGTACAGTTAAATGCTTATAAGAGAATGTTTGATAATGAATATCTCATAAGTATAAATGAGATCAGTAGTTATTCATGTATATGAGATATCTTTTTCTGATATCTGAAAGATTGTTGAGAAAACATAATAAAACCGATTGTCTCAATAAGGATCGGATATTGATAAGTAGGCATGCCATAGGGATGCGCTTATTGTAAATCCCAGTTTAGATATCGAGGCCCCAATTGGGTCGATGACATAGATCCCATTTGGAACATTATAGCGGCCCTGTTTGGGTCATACAGATAGAAATCACTGTCTCTTTCAATGATAGTACCTTCGGGTACATATAGTTCTTTCCCACATCCACTTCTAAGGTATATGCAGGTATGAAACATAAAAGCAAATGACAAGTATACACAATGATATAATATGACATAATATAAGGCATAAGACCGTTATGTGATGATAGTATACTAAGAGAAGAAAGAAGTAAAGTGTAAGATATTACCTAGTATATGAAATATGATAAGAAATGAAACATGTTATGAAAAAGTAGATATGAGAAATGGACAAGTATATGTAAATGTTAGTATTTGTCATAAGTGAGATATGTTCAAAGTGAGATGATCCTTATTAAGGGTCATCCACAAGTATTATTCCCACTAAGCTATAAGCTTAGCACGAGTATTGCATCCGTGTAAGTATGGAAGAGGAAACTAAGAGGATGGTGACACCGTATCGCTAGCCAAAGTCAACACATCACTAGGGTGCCCATTGAAGACTATCTTGTATAATGTATATGTATTTTTGTTTCTTTTTAAAGTAATAAATATTGTAAATGTTGAACACTTCCATATGAGCTTGTATATATTTTGTAATTATGCTACAAAATATAGTACAAGTTAAATGTTTAACATTATATGAATGAACAAACTTAAAGTTTATAAGTTTATAGTAAATAGGGAAAAAAGTGACACTTAGCTCTATTAATTAGGTGCCTAGTCAGCGCTACAAGAGAGATATCTCGATCACCATCGTCACTAGTTGTTCTAAAATTCATGTTCTATATCCATATCTATATATGCTTAATGTGGTTATGGCTTGTAAATTAGGATTTCCATTATTATTATTATTATTTTGGTACTTTATGTGCAGTAACAATATGACTTCCTCTAGTATTGGAAAGGATCAAATACTACACGTATTAATTGTGATGTTGAAGATGATCAACAAATGTCATGAAATCCTAATTTTGTGAGTATTAATACGCAATGAGATCGCTGAACTAAAAACCAAAAAGGACAAGGCTTTAACCTCTAATGTGGAATTTTTTCGGAAAATTAAAGTGATAAAGATGTCAAAGAAAATGAAAATGCAAGGCCAGGAAATAATATACTGTGGAAAGTAAATTAGGAACTTCTCACCTACCACATCATATTCCTATATGTCACAAGATACCTAGATTTCATGATGTAGGAGATATGTTAATTGATAGTGAAGAGAAGTTGAAGAAGAGAAATTTTGATCATAAGATGAATCGGGAAATATCAGTTCAATTAATTATTGCACATGCATTTACCTTTTTAGTATTGTTTGTTTTATATGTTTAGAAAAATACCAAAAAAATTAAATGAAGATTATAGAAATATTTCCAAAAGAATGGCTAAATTTGATGTGATGAAGAAATATAAAATTGAAAAAGAAAAGTTGAAACAACAATTAGCCAAAAATCATGGCAGAGTGTGCTTGACTTATGATTGTTGGACTGCATGCACCAATATTAGTTATATCTCTTTGACTGCACATTGCGTTGATATGATTGGATGTTGAAAAGTAAAATTTAGCATTTGTCACATACAACCTCCACACATCGGGAATGATTTGTCATTGAAGGTACTTGAATTTTTAAAAGATTGGGGAATAGAGAGAAAAATATTTTCTATTACTTTGGATAATGTATCTTCGAATGATAACATGCAAAACATCTTGAAGGAACACTTATGCTTGTCAAATAGCTTGTTTCTCAATGGAGAGTTCTTTCATATTAGATGTTTAGCACATATTTTAAACCTTATTGTTTAAGATGGTTTGAAGGTTGCTAGTGATACATTGTATAAAATTAGGCAAATTGTGCATTATGTAAGAGCATCAGAAAGTAGGTGATGAGCTTAAAAGTCATCTATTTTTAATCCATTTTTCTGTTTGATTTTCATCCGAAAAGGAATAATTAATATGCAGAATTATGAAGAAACTCACTAATTTGTTATTAGTGTATGTGGAAAGAAAGAAGAAAAAGGTAGGAAAATGCAAAGAATCTGCGGAGTAAAAACATTAAAATGGCAGGGCGTAAATGAGCACTGGTAATTAATGTTGCAGTTTTGGGCTTGCATTGTCCAGTTATGTAGGTCGCGACATCAGGAAAATTCGAAGAAAACTTGATGCAGGTCATGGCTGTGCATTACAATGTAGGCACCATATTTAACTGGGAGACTTCGGCGAAATGATGTCATGATAGCGATCGCGGATGTCGCTGACGAAGATCATGTCACGACAAGGGATGGAGGCGATAAGAGAAGCACCTTGATTTCTTGCGATACAGGTATTTGAAAGATGAAACTGATGTGATGGTCGTAGTCGCGACAAAGGGACCGACGCCGCGACACCGTGCTAACCCGCTTTAAGCCGCATAGCATAATCATGTCACGACAAGAGATCGAGGTCACGACATGAGACTTGCTCATAGTTGAAAGCTGCAATCTACAAAGTGATGTCGCGACAGGATTGATGTGCTTAGCATCGTAAACCACGCTGAAGGCTGCAGAGACTAAGCTGATGTCGGGACAAGAGATCGATGTCACGACATAAGAAGATACCGGGCCACGTGCTGGTAGCCCAAAGTTGATGTCACGACAAGAGATTGATGTCGCTGCATATCAGAATCATCGCGAGCTTCAAAACATTTTCAGTCACGTTTGGCTGCGATTGAGGCCGACATCAGGAACACCAACTGAAGCCTCCAGAGACTAGCCGATGTCGCGACAAGATATCGGCGTCGCTGCATAAGAAGACACAAGTCTGCGCCGCAGACTCAAGCTGATGTCACGACAAGAGATCATGTCATGGCTATCGAAACGACTCACCCAAAGTCAGCAGAGCCACAGAGTGATGTCGCTGATAAGAGATTGATGTCACATCAAATCATCGCGTTGAGATCGCTAAGACATGAGCTGATGTCACGACAAGAGATCACCATGTCGGTATCGAACTAATGCTTAAAACTGTGGAGTTACAGAGTGATGTCGCTGACAAAAGCATTGATGTCATGGCTAATTAAACCATCATTTAAAGGTTGCAAGAGAATAGTTGATGTCATGAATGATTCCTTTGTCACATAAGGTGCTTGCAAGAAACAAAGGAATATCATGACTTTACCGATAAATACAAGAACAAGTGCTAAACTAATCGATGTCACACAAGGGCTTTATACGCGACCGAACAAGAATGGGCTACCCATTGTGAAATCCATAAAGATCGCATTGAATTATTAGGGCCCAACTTTAACCCTATAAATACGGTCGCTACCAACGTAGTGCCAAATTCTTGGCGACTTGAAAGAGAGATATGGCTGGGTCGAAGGCTCCTCGCATTTTTTTATTTTTTTCTTTTCTTTCTTTTCTTTTCTTTCTTTTGCTGCTTTTCTTTCCATTTTATTTTAGATTAGATTAGTGTGTATTTCGCTCTAATTTGGATTTGAAACGTTAGTCAGAAAGGATTGAGCTTAAAGTGAGATGTATATTTCTTAAATTATTTGTTCGGTTGTTCAAATTCCAGATACCGGGATTTCAACACCCACTGACAGAGTGGTTTTCGATCACAAGCCAATGTATGGTATACGTACTTCTTAAACTCCAAACATTGATTTGATGTTATTGTCAGAAATAATCTTTCCTGCAGCATTTTATTAATAATAGCTGAACTTCAGATGTTAAATCGACTTGCCGGTTTTGCGTATTCTGGAATTGATCCCACTTCGGGCCTCAGATCCATACCCAGGTTGTTTTAATTCGATTTCCGTGATAGCCCTCCTGGTGACACGGTAGGTTGCATTCGAGAGTAAGAAACAATTTCGGGAAGGTATTTGAACCTGAATTTGTTGGATCTAATGCGCCCAGAGCATGAATCAATACATCCTCTTCTCTCGCTTGTAACCAGAATGAGTTGATGTGTTATAAATTTACATAGCTGCAGAGTTCACCTCAATTCGAATAGTGAATTCGATCCCGTGTTAGCAAGGATCTGATCAAGGAAAGAATAATCTATTCTAATTTTGAGGTGGGAGAACCAAAGATAGTGCAAATTCAAGAATGACTAAATTTGAAGGAGCCTGTGTCTCTACAGATTCATGTCAGGTATGAAGTATTGAGAAGAAAAATACCTTAACAAGGCTACTAGTTTTAAAGTAGTTATTTCACCCTCCTCGTGTTCGGTAGAAACAGTTATGAGATGATGAACTGGGTGGCTTGGAGAGATCTAGTCACACTTTATTAATCCTGACTAGTTTAAAGACCGTAGTCTTAAAACCAAAGATGCAAGACTGCATCAGAAATCGATTCTTCAATAATGATTATTCCAATGTTTTCTTTAGAGATAAATCGTTAAATCTAAATTTGTTATTTTGATATTTCAATATTCAATTCATTTATTGTTTATTCATTTTTCTTTACATCATTCATTTCAAGCTTTCAAAGCAAAACCACATCGTATTATCGTCCAAATAGTATGGAGCTTAAGTAGTCAGCGCTTGATTGAAAATTCTCGAGATCTCCGTGGGATCGGATATCCGACTTAAAACTTGTCGACCGCACTTGCAAGATAACGGATCAAACACACGAAATGGTTTACCTCTTCTTAAAAATATATCTTTTAATCAAGTGATACTTTAAAGAACCTGCTGCTCGAGTTTAATGGTTTGGTTTCATCGAGGATTAGATAATAGTCCTTAGGGTGATAACGCCATAAACTTGTGTACATACTCGATCCACCAACAAAGATACGCCGCTGTCGGATTAGATAATAATCTTTTTGGTAATTGTGTTATATACTTGTGTACTTACTCGACCAACCAAATAAGTTTATGGTGCCGTTGTTCGGGATTGATAATAATCTTTCGTAATCAGGTTATATACTGTGGTACATACTCGATCCAACTAACAAGTTTTATGGCGCCGCTGTCGGGATCAAAAGAATTTTAATAAATCGATATCTCGTATCTAAAGAAGGAAATGCTAATTTGACATTTTGAAGGAAAGAACAAAATAGCTTTTCTGCCAAAGGGTTATTTTTAGCCACTAACCTTTAACAAACCATATTGAAAATAATTGTCGACCGTGACCATCCTATTAATGTAAGTGTGTTTTGATTCGTGGACAAATTTTTAATGCATAGAAATGTTAATCGACCAATCTCAAACAGGCACACTAGAGAGAACACTGCTTGAGAAAGATAAAGAAGGCGTAAACTCCAACCATGGCGCATTTAAAGACAGATCAGAATGAAGTACATAGAGAAGGTACTAGAAGGCCTCCAATCGATACTATGATAATTTTTTGCCGATTATTCAAGATGAGTACTTTCATAATCTCAGCAATACTATTGGTGCAAATAATTTGAACTTAAACCATCACTAATTACAATGGTCCAAAGAACATCGGGCCATCGGGTCATCCCAATCGAGGACCCAAACTACACCTGAAGATTTCGTGATGGCTAACACAAAGGAAGTTGAATGGGGTGAGACCGTGTATTATCAAACCGCATCTATTCCCATTCCTCTAAGAGATACAAAAGCAGCCTATACGGTATGAAATCTTTACCATGGTCTCCTGCTGATACTGGAGGAGCAGAGGCCTACTGGGTAGGATTCTTCCTCCCACTTCTCACCCAGAGCATGTGAGGAAACTGTGTTTCAAACAGGGGAAGATGAAAGCCCTGTGATAGCTTGGGAAAGATCCAAACGGGTTGTCGAGAAGATGTCCAATGCATGGGATATCCAAGACTCAGATGGACATCAGATATCATGCCTTGAATGATATATCAAAGTGGGATCATTGATGCTTCATGTCAGGAGCATTCAAACGGAAAAAAGTGCCGAGGAGGCAAGAGCCGACTGGACTGGCTAAATGCAATATGAAAACTCCTTCTGAGTTTTCAAAAGGAAACAACAGAGGAAAGTGGGATCATGAGCCGAAAGATGACAGCCATGAGGCCAAGTCGATGCCATTATGCACAGGTTGGACAAGCAAGATAGAAAGACACAGACTGCCTGTCATGAGATATATGGGGCTGAAAGAGTTGCTTGAAGGGAAATGCTGAGGGAGCTACTGAAGAACAATTCTATGACGCTGAAGAGGTTAAGTATCTGGGTGAGTCAAGAAACTACCATTTCAAACCCAATACTAACCTGCCAGCACATTATCACCCAGCACTAAGGAACCATGAGAACTTCTCATATGGTGGAGGGGCTTCACAAGGCTCAAGGCATGGACGTAACCCTCAAATTGTGGTTATCAACAACCACTAAGGTCTAAAAGAGAAGAAGAAGGAAGGGGAAATGAAATACGTAAATGAATATCAAGGCCGATATGCCCAATCTCAAGAATATGTCGTGATTTCATGGGATAATAAGAAGTTATTGAACCTTTCATGAACAAAGCTGCAGAGTTGAAGCAACTGCTACCACCTCAAATTTTTCACCACCAATGCATCCCCTCGGTTAACTCCGAGACACAAGTAGGGGCAATTTCGCCCTAACCCCGGCAGTCAGAGGAAAAGACACCTTCCTATGACACAAAGAAGAACTAAAAGACTGCATGGTCATGTACCTAGAGTGGGAAGGAGTTAGAAAAAGATGAAAGAAAAAAATGACAAAGAAGAAAGAAGAAGAAAGCCTTAAAATGAAGAAGCATCGAGAAAAGAAGATGGACAGGAAGGATATCATGGCTCCTAGACTCGCAGTCCCTTTCCACAGAGACGAAATCAAGGATAGAGGAGCGCTTGCAAGGTTTTTGAAACCTTTCAGCTAGAGATCAAGATGCCCTTTACGGTATGGTGACCCGTATGCCAATTATATGCAAAATTCGAAGGACATGAGCAAGAAAAGAAAGATAGTGTAAGAAGGATCGTGAATCTAACTGCTACTTGCGTACGTGATAAAGAAAGAATTGCTAGAAAAGATGAAGGATCCGGAGTTTTACAATCTCTTGCATCATTGGAGGTTGAATCCAGTTTCTCCGCGGACTCAGAGCCAGTATAAACTTGATGCCTCTTTCCTCGTCGCTGCCAATTGCCTGGGGAGGTTATTCCCACCCACCATTACCTTCAAATGGCGTATATATCATGGTAAACCCAAGGAGCTGCGAAGATGTGTCACACCGTTGGGAAATTTGTTTTCCCAAAGAGGGATTTCATTATTCGACATGGAAGAAGATTCACAAGTACTCCCCTATCGGGGGGGAGACCATTCCTTAGCTACCTGAGCTGCCCCGTCGACATGCAAAGGAGTTCTCACCCGAGGGTCTAGGTTTCATTGCCAACCTTGATCAAAACACGCAGACAGACATAGACAAGAGAAAATTGCAAATGTACTGATGATGCCTATACTTACAAACTCTTGGTGTTCACAATGATTGTAATGCTCAAATTTTATCAATAAAAGAGATGACCCCAAAGATTGAAGATGACTACTGATTGTCCATATACGTTTCATTCTATAGAAACTGTTGAGCCCGGCTAAACAGAAATGACAAAGGGAAATTCATCAAGAAACCAAGTGGAAGCAGGGGCTAGTGTTGAAAGAATTTCCAAGTCATTCAAGTATGCTTACTTAGAACTACCAAAGAGAAGAATTGATTATCTCGCTAGACTTAGTGATGATGGGAGTGGAACGCAGGGATTGTCGCAAATCTTAAAGAAGCATAAAGAGTCTATACTTTCTGGTCCATCAAGAATCAGCGTATCAATCCATCAATTTGCATGCACAAAATTTCGCTAGAAGAAACTTCCAAAGCCATCCGTAGAACATCAAAGGAGACTGAACTAAAGGATGGCGAAGTGGTCGCAGAAGGAGGTACCAAATCAATAACGCCGGTTTTATCTATGCAATTTTAGATAGTTCCTAAGAGTACTAATCCATGTGGTTCCAAAGAAGGGTGGGTTTATCGTGATCCGCAATGAGAAAAATGAATTGATTCCAAATGCTAACAAAGGATGTGACGGAGGGTATGCATTGATTACAAGAAGCTGAACACAGCCAATGTAAAAGATCATTTCACCTTCATTGATCAAATGTCGGGATGATTAGCAGACACCCTCATTTTGCTCGGATGGGCATTCGTGATAATCAGATTGCTATTGCAATCTGCATCAAGAGAAGAATTACATTCACATGCCCCTATGGTACCTTTGCCTTCGTATGATGCCATTTGGTCGTAATGCTCCTCGCTACATTCCAAAGGTATGATGTCAATACTACAGACCTGCTGAAGAGGTTATGGAAATTTTTATGGATGACTTCACCGTGTATGATCCGCTTTGATCGTTGTTTGGAAGAAACTGAAACAAGCCTAAAGGTGCCAAGACAAACAACAAGACTGACTGGGAAAATGCCATTTTATGGTAAATGTATGGGTATTGTTCTCGGGGCATAAAATTAAATTTCGCTACTGACCGAAGCGCACTAATCCACGACCATTATCAAAACTCTTACACCTCTACCACAGTTAAAAGGAGTCAAAAGCTTCTTGGGGCATGCCGGATTTACAGAGATTCATCAAAGACTTCTCAAAATAGCCAATCTACTATGCCGACATCGGAGAAGGACACGTTTAATTCTTTGATGACTCCTCGC
Organism: Tetrastigma voinierianum; assembly: GCA_016808115.1. Lineage (NCBI taxonomy): Eukaryota > Viridiplantae > Streptophyta > Magnoliopsida > Vitales > Vitaceae > Tetrastigma > Tetrastigma voinierianum. The sequence continues at coordinate 356,689 of JAEQBH010001818.1, forward strand.
AAGGCCGCTGAAGAAATCAAGATCAAATTGGTTCAAGCACCTATAATGGCTGCACCACGGGATCGTGGATTTCAAATAATGTGATGCCATGATTTTGCAATGGAGTCAGCCCTGTGGCAAAGAAAGGAGAAAATATTTAGACCATATACTATGCTAGTAGAACCTTCAATGAAGCACACAAGAAAATTACTCAACAACCGAAAAGGAGATGCTAGCTTGGCAGGTATTTGTTTCAGGAAAAATTCAGGCAACATGACGTGGATCCCATGTTATTATTCATACTGATCACGCAACAATCAAGTACCTGATGTCAAAGAAGGAAGCTAAACCAAGATTGATAAAGTGGGTGCTGTTATTGCAAGAGTTTGACTTGGAGATCAAGGATAAAAAGGGGGGTGACAATGTGATAGCTGATCACTTGTCAAGAGTAGAAAGAAACACCGCCAAGTTATAGAAAGTAATATCGGGACAGAGAACTTCCTGCATGGCAATCGTTTAAAGTTTCTTCCAACTTCCATGGTATGCTGATATTGTGAACTATTTAGCTTCAGGAGTAATTCCTTCGTAATTCAGCACAACGTAAGAGAAAATTCAGAACCGACAGCGGTGTATTATATTCGGGATGATCCATCGTTATTTAAAAGAGGTGCTAACATGATAATAAGAAAATGTGTGCGAAAAATGAACAAGGCAAATAATGAATGCCATGCATCACCATATGGGGCCATTCAGAGAAAGAATGTACTCATAAGATACTCCAACTGGTTTGGCCCACTATCTTCAGAGATCAGGCCGAAAGGGGTTAAATTGCAGATAGATGCCAAAAGATTGGAAATATCGAAGAAATAGAATGAATACCCCAAGAGAGGTATAATGGTGGTGCAAATTCGATGTATGGGGAATAGATTTATGGGACTATTCCCACCATCATTTGGGAATTGCATATTACCGGCTAGCAGCTGATTATGTTTCCAACGGGTGGAAGCAAGGGGTTTGTCCAAGGAATGATGCTAATATTAGCCAGAGTTTCTTGCAAAAATATTTCAGCAGATTTTAACACCTAATCATTAGTGACACCATTTTGCAAACAAAATATTTACAAAACTCATGAACAGTATGGATCACATGTAATGAGTTCAGCTTATCATCCCCGCATCAATGGACATGCAATTTCAACAGAGATTAAAAGAATACTTGAAAAGACCGTGAGCTCAAGCAAAGGATCGGGTCTTCCAAGCTTCATGATGCACTTCGTTTACAGGATCGTGATACAAAACCCTATCGAATGTCCCCATACGTAATTGTTTTTGGCAAACCATGTCACCTACCTCTGGAATTGGAATACAAGGCAATGTGGGCTATCAAGAAGTTGAACTTCGATTTTAAACCGCAAATAAGAGAGATTGCCCAAATGTCTGAATCGAAGCACTGGAAATGAAGCCTATGATAATGCTAGAATCTACAAGGATAAGACAAAGAAATGGCATGATCAAAGGATCTTGAGGAAAGAGTTCAGAGCAGGGGAAAATGTTCTACTGTTTAATTCTAGACTGAAATTGTTCCCAGGAAAGTTGAAATCCAAATGGAGTGGGCCATACACAGTGGTGTCAAGCAATACATTCGAGCAAAGGATTACTAAGGATCGATACCGAGAAGAATTCAAAGTCAATGGACAAAGATCAAGCATTATCTAAGCAGGGAGGAAGGAATGGAAGATCTAACAAAGTTATCTAGAAGGAAGAAGAACCAAAACAAAGAAGTCTCACTTAAGGACTCAAAATCGAAAGGTACCACGGGAGTGCAACCCATAGAAAATTTAGATCTCCCGTTTAGATTTTGAATTTTGTTTGCAACATTTCGCTTTGATTAGTTCATATAAAGATAGATTTAAGCTCGAGAAGTTAATTCAGAGTTTAATTAAATTTTCTTTAATCATATGCGTCTTCAAGGTCAAACACAAGAGGAGAGAAAAGTAACCCAAGACACCTCCAAGAATCTTTAAATGTCTCGACATGAACAAGTGGGCAACTTTCTCCCTAAACCAAACCCGTGAAATATGAGGAATTGCTTGTTGAATTTCTGATTGGAGAAGCCTTGAATAAATGTAGCAAAGAGTATAGGATTAATAAAGGAATTTAAGTTTTAGAGATCATTAACCAAGTGGCATAGGTCGCGACATAAACAAAGACTTGAAAATGCAAAGTCACGACATGGGGGCAAAGCAATGTCTAAAATCCTAGGCTATGTCGCGACAAACTTAGTATGTCGCGACATGTGCTGGCTCGGGTGCCACAACTCACCCTCTTAAATGCCCTAAAATTAATAAGGTCTTAAATAAAAGTGAGTTTAAATTGATGTCACACAGCGAATTTAATGAAATACACTAGCCCACAAAACTCTGATTGAATTGCAACCGTTTGAGAATTTTTCCCCACTCCCGCCTCCACCTTCCGTAAACCGTTCATCCTCCCTTCCTTCCGAGTCTCACCCTCGAAACCCCAGCTCTAAAAAAAAAATCTTTAGAAAACTTTCCTTCCGCTTTCAAATGGTCAAACCTCAAACCTCACTAACCTCGAAGAGATCATGGAGGAATATGTGCAACCGTAAGAAGAACTGGCGTAGAAGAACTCTGATGGAAGACTGTATACCCGTGAGGCACCAGCAAAGCTTCAAGAAAGGACTGACAAGAAAGGGAAAAAGAGTGGAATTTGCAACAAGAATTCAGGGAAGGAGTTTATGAAAAAGAGTTAAAAAGAAGAGATCAAGAATGGGAGTGAAGAGTCAAAAGAAGAGAAGAACAAGAAAGAGGTTCTTCACAAAGAAAAAGAGGACTTCAAGAAAGAAATGAAGGAAAGAGATCGCGACCTTCTACAGAAACTCAAGCTGAGTCATGAATCTTTTTATAACAATCAGTTTGAGCGTGATTCTCAGCTCTTAACCATCATGAAGAAAAAGGAGGTAGAACAGGAAGCCAAATTGGGAGAACAAATCAAAGGATTCAAATTTTTATACAAGTCTCTACAAAAAGATTTTGAGAATAAACTGGATGATAGAGACAAGAAGCAAGAATGTCAATCCTACAGTAGAAGAATGGCTAGAAAATTGATCCGATTAACAAATCTTTCCAAATTCCCCGAAATAATGACTAAATGGAAAACACAATGAACGGCTTCGGGAAGAGACAAGATGAGCTAAACAAGAAGGTTGATCTTCCAATGAGATCTTCATTGAACATCAAGTCAGAAGGAAACTAAGAAGAGAAAGGAAAGAAGGGAAATGAAATTTCCATTCCCGCCTCATTTGAATACCCTAGACCTCGGATCCCCCCCTAATATCTTTACGCTTCTTCCAAAAGAAAAAGATAGACTCCCTTCCCAAGCCGACCTTCCTTACCTTCCAAAGCCTATACTGTATCCAACATTTCCAATCGAATCGAAATAAAATGATAAATTTGAAATGAGTTGTCATGGTTATTTTGGTTTGTTAAATTTGTGTTGCTTCGTTGCATAGTTTGGAAAATAAAAGTAGGAATTAGTTCTCAAGAATAAAACTGACGAGATGTAATGAGATGAATTGAATGGCAGCTTAGATTAGGGGAATGTTGAAATGTAGAATAAGGCCAAATGGAATACGCTTGATTGAAACAAAGTGCAAAAGTGACTTAAGTCTATCCGATAAGTCCGCATAGAGGAAGGTAATACAATAAGGAACAAGACATATTTTTTGAGTTTGTGGTACCTAACAATAAGTCAAGGAACCTGTTGAATATCAAGTAATTTAACTACTCATCAACAAAAATGAGTCAATACAATCCTTATGGTTAGTCACAACTGTTCAATCCAAAATCTAGAATTTGTTAGATTATTGATTGAAAGTAAATTTAGGTGATACACCGACAAGAGATGATGCGTGCCATTCTTGACAGTTTGAGCCATTCTAGCTTATCCCTATCATACGTGACGTGATACACCTTGGGCCTCCAGAATTGACAACAAGTTTTTTTTTTTTTTCAAAAAAAAAAACCAATAGAAACCCCAACCCATCCTAAGAAATCAATCCTTCAGTAAAGAACCTATGATTACCCAGGAGTTCAAGGAGGAAGAAAGAAATGAAGTTTGGGGAGTATGTGTTTGAGGAACTCAAAGAGGAAAATAAAAAGAAATAAGGAAATGAAAAGAAAAGGCAAAGAGCAGAAATGCAATAGAAAAGAAAGTTTATAGGGATAAGTTTTATCTTGTGGCCTAACTCTCAACAATTAAGTTCTTAGGGGTGTTTCAACACCTAGTACCCTAATGGCATCTGGTATGGGAGCTACTAACCCAAAGTTCGCTAAGAGTGTTAGAAAGCCTAAAAAGTTAAAACATTGCACTATCCCCGACCGCGATGAAACAGTTGAAATTTCCTGGGCTTGAATTACAAGTGAGAAATAGGGGGCATACAGTTCTGAATTGAAGAAATCAAAGAAATGTCCTAAACATGAAGTTTAGGGGAGTTTATTAGAGAAACTACAAGAAAGAAAGGGCAGAAGAGGAGAGAAAAGGTTCAGGGTAATCTTAACCTAAAAATTCCTTCCATCCTACCCATTACCCAAGCCTAACAATATAAGCCTGAAGACCCGATTGATCTTGAAGGCTTCGAAATCACCTACATTAGTGGAGATCAATATGAAAAACAAACCTATGGAATTTGGAAATATGGAACAATCAAATCGTGAAGGGACTTTAGGGAGTTAAGGACTCAAGATGAAGATAGAGAAAGGAAAATAATCTATTATTCAACAGATCTACGGATTATGTGGTTTGTAAACAATTTCAACAGCTTAGTTTTGTATACTATAAAGATTAAAAACTAACCTCGAACTCGGACTTGAAGTTAGATGTACGTAAAACAACGATTCGTATTTCAACTAAAATTGATCAAGCATCGCAAGACGTAATGTGTAATGTCCTTTTTGTTCGAGGACAAACAATTTTTTTCTTTCCTTTGTTTCGAGGACAAGCAAACTTTTGTGCCTGGGGAGTTTGATGAGCTTAAAGTCATCTATTTTGAATCCATTTTTCTGTTTGATTTTTCATCCGAAAAGGAATAATTAATATGCGTAATTATGAAGAAACTCACTAATTTGTTATTATGTGGAGTGTGAAAGAAAGAAGAAAAGCAAGAGAAAATGCAAAGAATTCCAAGGGAGTAAAAATACGTAGCCATAGGCGTAAATGAAAGCGTACTGGTAACTAATGTTGCGCTTGGGGCTTCAGATTGTCCAAGTTATGCAGGTCGCGACATCGAAATTTCGGCGAAACTACGCAGTCGCATGTGCATTACAATGCAGGCAAATCAAGACTCAACCGTAGACTTACAGTGATGTCGCTGACAACATCGCGGATGTCGCGACGAAGATCGGCGCGTCGCCGGCGCGATGGAGGTCGGACAAGAGAAGCACTGATGCTGGCGATTGTGTTTGAAAGATGAAACCGATGTGGACGCGTTTCGTAGGCCACGCATGTAGGACCGACGTCACGACACCAAAAAGCAACCGCTTTGCCGCAAGGCCATAACTACGTCGCGACAAGAGATCGAGGTCACGACATGAGACTTGCTCAGTTGAAAGTTGCAGTTCCATAAAGTGATGTCAGCGATGCGGATCGATGTCGCGACATCGTAAAACCATCTGGCGTCGCAGAGATTTAAGTCGATGTCGCGACAAGAGATCGATGTCGGCAAGAAGATACCAGCTCACGCCATACCCTAAAGTTGATGTCGCTGATGAAGAGATCATGTCGACATCAGAAACCATCGCGAAAGCTTCAAACATTAGCCGCCACGGCAGCGGATTGAGGTCGCGACATCAGGAACACCAGTTGAAGCCTCCAGAGACTAAAGTTGATGTCGCGACAAGAGATCGATGTCGCGACATAAGAAGACACAAGTTCAAGGCTGCAGAGACTCAAGCTGATGTCGCGACAAGAGATCGATGTCGCGACACTAGGAACGACCAATTCAAAGCTGCAGAGCCATGTGCGATGTCGCGGACAAGAGATTGATGTCACACATCAAATCATCGGGCCAAGGATCATAAGACATGAGCCGATAAACACGACAAAGAGATCGATGTCAAGGGAAGATCGTGAACCAACGCTTAAAACCTCGTGGAGCCATGTAGTGATGTCGCTGACAAAAGATTGATGTCGCGACATCGTAAAACCATCATTTAAAGGTCAGTAGAGAATAAGGCTGATGTCGCGACATTGATTCCTCTTTGTCGACATAAGGTGCTTGCAAGAAAACAAAGGAATACTTCGCGACTTACTCTGATAAATGCCGCAACAAGTGCCAAACTAACTCGATGTCGCGACAAGGGCTTGAGGTCGCCACCGAACAAGACACGGGCGCTCCCATCGCGGAACCACAAAGACCGCAGATTGGAGTTAGTGGCCCAATCAACTCCTATAAATACGGTCAAGCACAATGTAAAAGCAAATTCTTCTCGCGACTTGAAAGAGAGATTCAGCTGGGCCAAGGCTCGTGATTTTTTTTATTTTTTTCTTTTCTTTTCTTTTCTTTTCTTTTCTTTTACTTTCGTTTTCTTTCCATTTTATTTTAGATTAGATTAGTGTATTTCGCTCTAATTTGATTAACGTTAGCCGTAGCGATTGAGTCAAAGTAGATGTATATTTCTTTGTGGCTCACTGTCTGGTTGTTCAAATTCCAGATACCTGGATTTCAACACTCCGCTTCCGGGATTTGATGCAGGGTTTTCTTTGATCGCAAGCCAATGTATGGTATATCCGTAATTTAGAAACCCACTCTTTCCATTGACTTGACGTTATTGTCGAAATAATCTTTCCGCAGATTTTATTAATAATAGTCGAACTCGTATGCTGTTAAATTGACTTGTCAGGTTTTGCGTATTCTTGAATCGATCCCAATTCTCTCACTCAGATCCATATTAACGAGGTTGTTTTAGCTCGATTTCCGTGGAGGCCCTCCGGGTGACACAGAAGGCATTCCCCGAGTTAGAAACAATTTCCTGAAGGTATTTGAACCCGACCTGTTGACTAATGTGCTCAGATATTTAAATCAATACATCCTCTTCTCGCCAGAACCGAGAATGAGTTGAGTGAGTTATAAATTTAAGTATACGTAGAGTTCACCTCAATCAATAGTGAATCTCGATCCCAGCAAGAAGGATCCCATCAAGGAAAGAATAATCTATTCTAATTTTGAGGGTGAGGAACCGCATAGTGCAAATTTCAAGCACGACTAAATCGATGAGCCTGTGTCTCGCACCATGTCAGGGGTATGAAGTATCAGAAAGAAAAATACCTGCATCAAGGCTACTAGTTTTAAAAGTAGTTATTTCACCCTCCGTGTTCGAGAGAAACAGCTTAAGGTGAGATATAAATCACACTGAGAGACCTGTCACACCTCTATAACCTTAGATCTATGTTTAGATCCAGTTCGAACAAGACGATGATCAGAGAATTATCGCCGCCATTATTACTTTCAATACTCAGATAAACTGCACCCAAATTTGCATTTGATACCTAATATTCAATCTATCGTTTCACTCATTTCTTGTTATCATCTATCGCGTCAACGAACTCGATTATTCGATTTATCGTCAACAGGTATGATGAAGAACGTGAAGATTAGTAACCCGAGATCTCCGTGGGATCGACATTCGACTTAAAACTGTCGACCGCACTTGCAAGATAACGGATCAAAACCACACGAAAATGGTTTACTCTTAAAAAAAATATATTTTAATCAAGTGATACTTAAAGAAACTCACACTCGAGTTTAATGGTTTATTTACTGAGGATTAGATAATAGTCCTTAGGTGATAACGTCATAAACTTGTGTACATACTCTGATCCAGTCAACAAGTTTTATGGCGCCGTTGCCGGGGATTAGATAATAATCTTTTGGTAATTGTGTTATATACTTGCATACTTCGATCCAAATAACAAAAGTTTTACGCGCCGATTAGATAATAATCTTTTGTACTGTGTTATATACTTAGGTACATACTCGATCCAAATAATAAAGAGGATGAAACAATTTCTCTCAATGTGTCAACAAGTCAATGGGATTGATACACTGGTTTTGAGATCAAATTGTATTACTAGATGGAACTCTACTTATAAAATGTTTGAGATTGCAATCGGGCTTTTCATAGTTTGAGTTTGATTGATAAAAACTATAAGTGGTGTCCATCTAATGATGAATGAGCAAGAGGATGTTTAATATGTGAATTCTTGAAGCCATTTCATACAATAACCAACTTGATTTCTGGATCATCTTATCTTACTTCTTATTTGTATTTTGGGGAAATTTGGAGGATAGAGATTCTCTTGACATCCAATTTGACAAATGAGGATTTATTGATTCAAAGTATGTGTTATAGAATGAAGGAAAATTTTGATAAATATTGGAGTGAATATAGCGTGGTTCTTGCATTTGGTACTATTCTTGATCCAACGAAGAAGCTTAATTTCTTGAAGTATACTTATTCAAAACTTGACTCATATGGCTATGGAGAAAAATTAGAAAGAGTAAGGAAGGCTTTGTATAAACTTTTTAAGGAGTATAGCAATAAAGGTGCATAAACTTTTATGGATTCTTTTTTTTCTAATGTAAGTCAACCTCCAAGTACTATTAGAAGAGAAAGTGAGAAGTTGCCTATATATGATATAAGTTGTTTTCTAATAAATCCATTGTCCTTTTTTTTTAAAATTACACACACACACACACACACACACACACACACACACACACACACACACATATATATATATATATATATATATATATATATATATATATATATATATATATATATATATATATATATATTATTTAGTGAATCATTCATTTGGTCATTTGATAGGATTTTGAAGAATTTGATTTCTAAGAAGCTAACAATATTGGAAAATCTCAACTTGATCTTTATTTAGAAGAGCCAAGAATTTTTTTTCTTCAAAAATTTTGATGTGTTGGGTTATTAGAGAGATAGAAGCAATAAATTTGATGATTTTGCAAAGATGAATTGTGATTTGTTAAGCATTCCAATAACTACTGTAGCATCATAATCCACTTTTAGTATTGGATCTCGTGTTTTAAGCAAGTATAGAAGTTTTATGCTTGATGAAACAGTTCAAGCTCTCATATGCACACGTAATTGGTTGCTTGGTTTTGTTGGTAAGTGATGAGTGCCTAAAACACTCATCTTACACTCGCGTCGGTTCGTCATTTTTCACATTTATTTTATAATAATTTTATAGTTTTTTTGTGGCTAGATCACGATTTTGTGTACGGTGGCGATTCTGCAGGGTTCATTGGAGCGTAAAGAAGGCTTTGGAAAGCGATTTTGGAACAATGAGAGCGGGCAAAGAGTAATCACGTCAGCAGCGTCCTGCGTCAGCGGCGATCACCACATCAACTCCGGTATCGCCCACGTCGCTGACGATATTTCGGCATCACGCACCTCATCATTTAAAGTCTGAATGGCTCGAAATTAGGGTATCGGGAGGCGTCTTGAGAAAGGCCGCAGGTGCAGGCGGTCGACGAGAGATTGGAGGAAGTGCTCGGGTTTGGGTAGTTTCTCATAGTTGGATATTATTTTGGATAATATGATGATGTTTTATCTTATACAATTTGATCTTTTCTCCCGATGATGTTCTAGATCTCTTTCTAAGGGTACATCAAACCACATCACATACAATGGATTAAAGCTTGATCTTTCATGTTATTCGGTTGTTATTAATTTTTCATATCTACTCTATACGCATTGCAATTATATGATAATGTGACCCGATGTTAGCATAATCGCCTTTGGGAGATCCAGGGTCGAGAGATGAGGTATTCGAGGATGCAGGTAGAGTAGCCTTGCTTGGTCGGTTAATAGAGATATTAGAACCTGAAAGGTGGCATTTGGGGTTAGAACATTTAAGCATTTCGAATGCAGGAGTCGAGATAAGAGATATACTCGATTCTATTCACGAGATAGGCGGATATACCTCGAGAGGATATCGTGAAAGGCAAGATCACCCACCATTGACATATTACAAAATATATTGAATAACAATATCTTTAGAAAAGTAATCCATTGAGCATTGATAGGGGAGATTTAACCTGAGGCGTCCCAACACGTAATTACGGAATCAATAGCTTAGTTGGCAGTTTCCTTACTTAAATTTTACCTAGAATCAATTATTCGGATGTTAATGCAAGAAGCGGAACCTGCGTAGTCGATTCACCTTTCCGCACATTGGATCCGATGTCGTCAGTTAAGTACACTATATTACTTGGGGCTACGTGCGCTAGCGCATAGGCGTCATTTTTACCGGCGTTTTTCGACTGTCAAGTTTTTGGCGCCGTTCTTGCGTGAAGAGGTTTAAATTGATATAGAAGTGAGCACATAGATAGTATTATGAATTTTTCGTTACTTTTGTTATTTTTACAAGTCTTTGGTAATTTGGTTTGTTAGTTCGTGTGTTATTGCGATGGTTTCGAGTGAAATTATCTGACGACCGTCAGATAATCAACACACATGTATTGAGCGAAAGACTTACGCACGGTGCCGCGAGCGAAGAAACGGAAACAGTTAAATTCCAATAGTCATGGAAACGCGAAGAACAAGATTTTGGCGTTGAACAAGCCGAACCCGCAGGCGAAATCGGAATCACGGAAGGAATCAAGCGCGGGCCAATTATACAGCGAGAGGCGGTGCCCACATGCTGTCGCGAATGATTGGTTTTACCTACTTGATTGTTCGAGGCAATGTCGAGGCGGCCACCGATTCAAGCAAACAATTTAATTGAAGTGGTCTGATCACGGATGCTTGAACATCTTGTTCCATGGACTACCCCATGAGAATCCGAACATGCATTTGACTAACTTCCTCGAAGTTTGCGATACAGTCATTACGCGGAGTTACTTGAAGAAGCTCAGATTACAGTTGTTCCACTTTCTTTTCGAGGATAGAGCCAAACATTGGCTAACCCATTCAAACCATGATTCCATTACTACGTGGAGCGATTTAATTTTAAAGTTTCGACCAAGTTCTTTTCCACCTTCGAAAATTGCTAACTTGTGCAAGAGATCAATGTTTGGTCAGCTAGGGGAGAACACAGGCATGGGACATGTTTCATGAATTATTGCGGAAGTGTCCTCACACGGTAACGGGGATGGATGCAAGTCCACCTTCTGAGTAATGCAGAAGTACAGCCCGAACAATGATAGATGCCTCCCGGTGGAAGACAACGATGAAAACCACGAGACCAAGCCTATGAGATCTTGGAAGGCAGTGCAGCCAACACTCATCAGTGGCCTAGAGAGAAGGCTACACCAGTGAGTGCGGTAAGTGGCACAGATAATGAGGTCACCTTGTCACGGTGAATCATGTGGCCTGACTAGCTAAGCGGTTGAATGAATGACAAGGAGCCGCGAGCATCATACAAAACTAATCCATGGGAGTTGTGTGAATTTTGTGGGAGAATGACCGCAACCGGCGGAATGTCGGTCCGATAAACCCTCTGATGGGAGCAAGCCCGATGCGATGTCGAGGTTTAATCGGAATCAATCCACGGCCCGTGAGGACCGTATGGGAGTACTTGGCTTCTGAAGAATCAGAATCAGGGACAAGGGTGGCGTAACAATCAGAACCAGAATAATCAAAACAACCAAGGGTATGGATGGCGGAACAATCAGAACAATACGCAATCGAACCGAACTAGTGAAACACACTCTGAGAAGAAGTTGGATTTAGAGCAAGCTCTTGCGAGATATTAACTTCGCATTCGCTTTTATAGATGAGACTAAAGCAAACATGCGGCAACAAAGCAACCCGGTTGAACAATCAAAGCACAATTTGAAGTTTAGAGGCACTAAATGGGCCAAATGGCAAACTTCTTTGGCGAAAAGACAACCCGGGATCCTTGTGAGCAACTCGAGGAAATGAAGCCAAGGCGAGACGGAAATGAACATGTCAAGATTCTGTGAGAAGTGGTAAGGACTTGGAGACCAAAGAGAAACCCTCAACTACAGAAGAGGTAGAGGCAGAGAATGTAATCCAGCATAGTCGGAGTGATGATACAGGTAAGGAATAGCGGGAGAAAGCGGTCATCGGAGACTTCTATTGAAGCAAAAGGCCCGGCATACTGGTTCGCCTTACCACATGACGTCTCGAAAGCATGCATTGGATAAGCAATTCACTAAATTCATGGATGTTTTGGCGCACATAAACATCCCATTTCTTTGATGCCCTAGAGCAAATGCCTAGTTATGTAAAATTCATAGAAAGACATCTTGTCTCGAAGAGAAGATTAGGCGACGCCGAGGCCAGTGAACTTAGCCGAGAATGCGGTGCGTCAGCCCGAGAGGAAAGCCATGACTCGAGGATCGGGCAGTTTCACTATCCAGTGCCGCAGTGGAAATGCTATTTTTAAGAGAGCGTATGCGATTTGGGTGCCAGCATTAATCTTATGCCCTTATCCATTTTTAAGCGTTTAGGATTAGGAGAAGCTCGCCCAACTACAGTCACTCTTCGAAACGCCGGACCAGATCTTTGAAACCTTGTCAAGAGAGGGATAATAGAAGATGTCCTAGTTAAGGTCGACAGAAGTTTATCTTTCGGCGATTTCATTGTTTTAGACATGGAGGAAGATAAAGAAATACCGATAATCTTGGGAAGACCTTTTCCTAGCAGGCGCGGGAGCAATGATTGATGTACGAGAGGCGGCGAGCGAGGAAGTACGAAGAGGAAGTAAAGTTCAAGCGTATTTGAAAAGCGATGAGACACCCGACGAGGAAAGTGATACTTGCTTCATAGCCGACATAGTAAGAGGCTATAGTGTCTAGCCAAATTGGTCTCTTGACCCTTTGGAGACTAGCCTAGTAACGAATGCATCTGAGAACCTGAGTGACGAGGCAGAAGAATATGTTAAATGGATGAGGACTCTTTCGGACACAATGACGGGAAATACTTCGAGACCTTTGGGGCGAAGGAGTTAAAGCCTTGATCCATCGATTGAGCAACCACCAAGATGGAACAAAAACCTCTACCTAGTCATTTGAAGTATGCATACCTTGGGGTAGAATCTACGCTACCCGTGATTATCTCAGCATCTTTGACTGCACTAGAGGAAGAGAAGTTATTGAGGTCCTTGAGATCCTGAACATGCACTCGGATGGTCTCTAGTTGATCTAAAGGGATTAGATCCTTCTATGTGCATGCATCGTATTTTACTAGAAGATGGACATAAACCTTGGTGGAGCGCGGCGGAGGTTAAACCAGTGATGAAGGAAGTAGTCCGGAGAAAGAGGTTTTAAAATGGCTAGACAGCAGGGTGATTTACGTTTCGGGCGGTCACGTGGATCGGCCCTGGATTATTCGGGTAGTGCCAATGAAGGGAGGAACAAGCGTCGCCGAGGTGCAGAAACAGCATCTTCTGCGTCTAGAGCAGTTCTGGGTGGAGAATTTGTGTATTGATTATCGAATTTGAACAGACCGCCGAAAAGATCACTTTCCATTGTCGTTTTAGATCGGATGCTCGATCGATTGAAATTTGGTTATGAATACACACTATTGCTTTCTAGACGGATACTCGGTTACAATCAAATTGCCATAGCTCACGAAGATCGGGGAGAAGACAACATTCACTTGTCCTTATGGTACATTAAGCATTCGGCGGATGCCCTGAATTGTCGCGATACTGCGGGTACGCTTTCGGCGATGCGTAGTGGCCATATTCTCAGACATAGTGGAAGCGATTGAAATCTTCATGGGCGATTTCGGTAATAGGAAATTCATTTGACAATTGTCTAAGAAATTTGAAATTTGTCTTTGGCAAGATGTGAAGAGACCAATTTAGTACTCAATTGGGAAAAAGTGCCATTTCATGGTGCGAAATTATTGTCCTTGGACGCTACGGATCTCAGCCAAGGGAATAGAGGTAGATAAAGGCGAAGGTGAAGCAATTGAAAGGTTGCCTCCACCCTCTTCGGTAAAAGGATTATGATTTTCTAGGACCTGTTGGATTTTATAGAGTTCATCAAAGTTTCTCACAGATTGCAAAACCGTTATCTAACCTTCTAGTCCAAGGAATCCCATTTGAGTTTGACCCCCAATGTTTGCATGCGTTCTCAGTGTTGAAGGACAAGTTGATCTCTGCGCCTATTGTTGTAGCGCCAGATTGGTCGTACCCCTTTGAACTTATGTGTGACGCCAGTGACTTCGCGATTGGGGCAGTACTAGGGCAGAAACGGGAGAAAATTTTTCAAGTGATCTACTATGCTAGTAGAACCCTGAATGATGCTCAGCTGAATTATGCCACTACAGAGAAAGAACTATTGGCTATTGTTTTTGCCTTCGACAAATTTAGGCCATATTTGATTGACAACAAAGTCGTGGTGCATACTGATCATTTGGCTATTAAGTACTTGATGACCAAGAAAGATGCCAAACCCCGATTGATTCGGTGGGTCCTGCTGTTGCAAGAATTCGACGTAGAAATCAAGGACAAGAAGGGCCGCCCGAAAATCTAGTAAGTGAAGCCATCTTTCATTTGAAGGGCCGGAGATGATGTTCCGGTGAATGGCGAATTTCGGACGAGAAACTTTTGCTATTGAGGACAAGAAGAGGCCAGTTCCTGGTTTGCGAGTTATGTAGACTATTTGGTGGCGAAGTGATCCCCGGGTTTAACTTCTCCGGAAGAGGAAAAGGTTTTTCGCACACCTTAAACACTACTATTGGGAAGAGCCAATTCTTTACAGACACTGTGCTGATCAGGTGATAAGGAGATGTGTGCCCGAAGATGAAATGCATAGTATTCTGAACCATTGTCACACTCTACCGTGTGGTGGACACTTTGGTGGACAGAGAACAGCAGCCAAGGTTTTACAATCGGGTTTTTATTGGCCTTCCTTATTTAAAGATGCTCACCAATTCGTTTCCACTTGTGACAAATGTCGCGAATGGGAACATCTCTGAAAGAACGAGCCACCATGCATCCCATCTTGGAGGTAGAGTTGTTTGATTTATGGGGGATCGATTTCATGGGACCATTTCCTGCATCGTACAACAACTTGTACATTTTGTTGGCAGTAGACTATGTCTCAAAGTGGGTGGAAGCAATTCCTACACGCACCAATGATGCCAAGGTTGTAGCTCACTTCTGTGGCGACAATATATCTCACGCTTTGGAACTCGAGCTTTAATCACGTATACGGCACCATCGCAATAAGGTAATTGATAAGGTGTTGCAAAGTAATGGGTACGCCATCGTACATCCTCTTGCATATCACCCACAATCAAACGGGCAAGCAGAGGTATCCAACCGCGAAATCAGCACATTCGAAGATACCACACCCAAGAAGGATCGGGTCTAAAAAGATAGAGACGATGCGCCTGGGCATACCGCACCGCAGATTAAAATCCTTTGGGCATGTCTCCGCTCGCACTCGTATGGTAAAGCTTGTCATCTTCCGCTGAATTGGAGCACGAGCCTATCGGACCACTCCGACAACCAAACATGACGCGCATTGGTCAGTGAAAACGACTACTCCAACTTAGTGAGCTAGATGAGTTCGTAAACGGCGATATGAAAACGCCCCGCATCTATAAGGAAAAGACTAAAGCTTGGCACGACAAACACATCACTAGAAAGGAGTTCACGGCCGGACAACAAGTCCTTCTATTCAATTCCCGATTAAAGCTTTTTCCGGGGAAATTGAAGTCTCGATGGTCCGGGCCTTTCACAGTAACAAAGGTCTTTTCACATGGTGGGGCAGAAGTTTCACATCCTGAGAAAGGCACATTCACAGTCGCCACCCAACGCTTGAAGCCGTACTATGGAGGCGAGTTTCTTGCAGACAAGAAAATCATTCCTTTGGATGGGCCATGCACTGGGTGTAGTCATCTATCACATGAGTTCGGGGTCTCGAACACATTGAGATTCGTGGTCGCTGAGCTAACGACATTAAACATAGCGCTCGAGGCAACCTGTTCTTAAACTTTCCCTTTTGTTTGGCTCCAAGTTCTATTGTTTATTTTCTGCGATTTTAGGTTTCTGGAGTTATTTGTGATTGGTATTTCGGTTTGTTTGTTTACTTTTAGGATGCGCGGATGCAGGTCGTGGGAGGATCTGCCCAATCCACGCATTACAAGTCTATAGAGTCACAAGTACGAGAGGGGGGTTCATGTTCATGAATTCCTTCAATATGCCTCGAATTTTTTTCCTCGTCACGTCAGCGACGCCAAATTATTCTCTCGCCACGTCGCGACGCGTATTTTCACGCGCCGCGACGCCACCACTCCTTCGCCACGCTGTGGACGCATTTTCACCGCCGCGACAACCAAATTACTCCTCCGCCACGTCAGCGACGCGGTGTTTTCACGCCGCGATCGCCAAATTGTACACCTTTCGTCACGCCGCTGATCGCAGTCGCGCCACGTCGCGACGTGGACGGCATTGCTCTCCGTCACGTCGCGACGTCATCCTCCACGTCGCGACGTTGCCTAGTGAAGCTCTCTGTCACGTCGCGACGTGACCCCGCACGTCGCGACGTCACCCTGTTTTAAGCCCAAGATCAGTTCATTTTTGGCTCTTCACCTCACACACCCCAAATCGAAACCCTACTGGCCCCGAGCACCGTACCACCGGACCGCCGGAGCCTTTGTTCACACTGGCCTGAGGTCCCCGACATTGTTCTCTCCACCCCCATCAGGCTCCTGGCGAGCCACCCTCTTCCCCTGGTTCCGGGTCATTGTGGCATTTCCCACTGTGCTCGGTTCTAGCTTGTGGGTCGTATTCTAGGGTACCTTTGTACTCCAGGGTGGTTTCGTGGGCTTATAAATGTTCATTAGAGTATTTTTAGGTCTAGAGTAGGTCTTCGAGTCTTGAGTTAGGAATTTGAGTCTTGAGTCTTAGTTAGTTTTTCTAGCACATTAGTGCTCGTGGTTTTTGTCCAAGTCGGGTGAGGGTGCCCACTTAGCCACTACCACGTGTTCTAGGTCAATATAGTCCGCAAGAGGCGTGGTTGCCCGCCAAGCGGAGCCTGCCAGCCGAGGATCCGACCTTACATTTATGCTCACAAGCCAGAATATGAGGTATGCCGCCGAGCTGGCTTGGCACCATTTGCAAAAACCGGCCGTTCATTAAAGAGAAGGTTTCATCACCCTGACAGATTTCTTCAAAGATCACTCAGGCTAAGGTGGCGTGTTTTATACAACCCTCGGGGCCCAACGGCGATGAGCATAGTCCGAGAATTTTACTAACCTCGCTTCCTATGTCCTCAAAAGGGTCCGGGTAAGGGCGCATTGGCTCCATCAGCATAGTCGATCAATAGCTTTTATAGTTTAGAGCATGTACCGGCAGGCCCTTTGATCAACTACGTGAGCACCCTGACTACCCTGAGGTCATCCGCATATTGACCAAAGGCCTGGTGAGCGAGGATCAATAAAAGGCCACGAAGAATTTTAAGCAAGCATTCGCCTTCATTCCTTGCTGTCAGATCACTTCATCACTTCAAGGCCTTATCCCGACGACGAATGTGTGTGAGGTGACAAACAAATAAGTACTGCTTAACTTCTCGCCGATTATCCGTGATATACCATTCGATAGTAGGCAAAGATGTAGGACATCCTCCATAACCTGGACGCGAAAAATGAACCTGGGTAATTTCTTTCTCGATCTTTTTGGCTTGAAAAACAGTCGGTGCCTCGGATCTAATAAATGAGGCCCGCCGCCTGAACCGATTAAGGCCATATCGTCAAGCCGGGACACACCGTGTCCCGCAACGTGAGGGTAGTCTACGACCGCCACGAGCTCGTGACGAGGACGAGCGCTTTCCGACATCTGCCCGCTTTGATTCCTAGGGCGACACCTCAGATGACATAGGCTACCCGTCTCACCCACCTCCACCACCACCTCGTCCCACCCACTTCCACCACCAACCCAAAGAACTCAGCGGCCGCTCCTCCCTCACCGTGATCTTCGAGGACCCTGCTCACTCACCGAGCCGCTTTTGACGCATTCTCGATGAGACCCAAGAGCACCGAGTCCGCTACCCGATATGGAGGCGCTATGCGGCCGACATGCGACGTACCCGCCAATCAGCCATCATTCTACGCCACAGTTAGCTAGCCTATGCAGCCCCACCACCTACTTCCCGCTTTCACCTACTCCACCACCTCCAATCGCAGCTAGATCTTCAAAGGGGAGTCCCCTACTTATTGTTTATATCTTACCAAAATGAGACACTGGATATTTTGTTTGGGGGGATGTGTTGATAGGGTACTATGTTTTTGTTCTTGTTTATTGTTGTTTTGATTTCCGTAGTATGCAGTATTTTTAGTTTGTTCAGCATATTAGTTGTGTTTTGTTTTTAGTATTGCATGCAGTTATTGGTGGTGTTTAGGTTTAGTTTTAGTTTGTTTTACATCACACTTTCATGTTAATGAGTCATGTGTTAGTCGGTTATGCAGGTTTTAGGACATTTTTTGCATGTGATCGTGATACATAAGCTATTTGGATAATGAGGATCAATTTCGATCGAGTTCACTATAAACTTGTTCAATGCATACATTCGCTTGATGCTCTGTGAATAGGTTGAATAGTTGAAAAGGGCGGTGAATCAACTCCAGTAGTCAAGAAACCGCCTCTCAAAACCCTACCACACTCACACACTAGTGACTTTCGTGAGATGCATAGGTGCCGAACCAACTACTAAAGTTCGACCAACCTAGAGAGATTCGAATCCATGAGTTTACGGGACACCTTAATCAAGAGGATTGCCATCGAGCCCCAACCAAAAAGAGAAATACAAAAACAATAGAAAAGAGAAAAAGAAAGAAATATGACAAAAATAGGTATATGATACATGCTGATCATCCACCTGAATCCCGGCACAAATTCAGGCCTATAAAGCCTAATGCCCCGAGCCAACTCGGCCGGAGTCATTGACTTCACCGGCCCGCCACATGGGACGTATGATGATCATTCACGCAACCTAGGGCCTTTTGAGTTTGGTTGAGTGTTCGGGGTGAAGTTTGAAGGGAATTGAATGCCTGTGCCCTAACTAACCGCGGAGTCACCAATGGATCCTCGCACAGAACACTGCTTAAAACTTTCGCACTAGGTCTTTCATTTTGTTTTAGGTAATGAGGAAATTTCTAAGTATGAGGACATGAATAAATGGGTGTGTTCCTATCCTTTCCTAGTTAGCTTCCTAATAGGCGGAAGTTGGAGCTTAAGTTCGGGGGTAATTCCGAACTCAGGCATATTCTGGGGAGGTCATTCACTATAAGCACATGTGGATTTTGGGAAAGGCTATCAACACCACGGGATCGATGCACTAGGTCGCCACCCCATTCCTAATCGACCACCAGTCAAATATCCTATGCCTCACTCGAACACGAGCAAAACAAAATGCAGATGAGTCACCCAAATCGATCCCCTATTTTCAAAGATGTGCATCAATGCCTTAGTATTAGTTACATTAGGTCGATAAAACTTATCTAGAGTTCTGCTCTGCTTCTTTCTGAGGACAAGCAAGAAACCAAGTTTGGGGGTGTGATGAGGCCTAAAACACTCATCTACACTCGCCGGTTCGCTATTTTTCACTATTTTATAATAATTTTATAGTTGTGGCTAGATCCCGATTTCAGGTCCTGTGTGGTTGAGTTCATTGAGCGTAAAGAGCAGCCTTTGGGAAGCAATTGAACAATGAGGAGCAGTAAGGAAGGATCAGCCACGCCGCGACGCCACCATCGCCGCACGCCACCACGTCGCCACGCCACCACGCTCGATCACAATGAAACTGCAGACCCCATCATTTAGTACGAATGGCTCAAATTAGGGTATCTGAGGCGTACGTAGAAAAGGCACCTAATTCCGCAGCATCGACGTGATTTGGAGGAAGTGCTCTGGGATTGGACCGCTTTCTCATAGTTAGATATTATTTCTTGGATAATATGATGATGTTTTTAATACTATACAATTTGATCTTTCTCCGATGATGTTCTAGGATTCTCTTTCTTAGGAAAGAGACAAACCTCGTCATACATACAATGGATTAAAGTCGATCTTTCATGTTATTCATACTGTTATTAATTTGTCATATCTACTCTATACCTGCATTTCGTACCTTATATGATAATATCCGCCAATGTTAGCATAATCGCACTGAGATCCGAGATCTCGAGAGATGAGGGTATTCAAAGGATCTGCAGAGTAGCCTTTGTACGATTCTGCTAATAGATATCTCGAACCCGAAGGTGGCATTTGGGGTTAGAAAATTTAAGCATTTCGGAATACCGAGTCGAGATAGAGATATACCTCTGATTCTATTCACGAGATAGAAGGATATACTCGAGAGAGATATCTCGAGGCAAGATCACCTCGCCATTGACATATTACAAATATATTGAATAACAATATCTTTAGAAAAGTAATCCATTGAACGTGATAGGGGGAGATTTAACCCTAGGCGTCAACACCATTAATTCACCAGAATCAATAGCTTAGTTGTAGTTTCCTTACTTAAATTTTACCCTAGAATCAATTATTCAGATATTGTCCAAAAGGTAACTCGTAGTCAATTCACCTTTCCCCTGATCGATATCCGTACGTTAAGTACACTATATTACTTGGGGCTACGCGTGCACTTGCGCACATAGGCATTCATTTTACACACCGCGTTTTCGGCCTGTCAGTAAGATTAACTCTTTTTATTAAGGATTTATAATGAAGCATTTCCTTTGTACAATTACTTATTAACTTATACTAATTTTAATTAATAGATGATAATGACTCAACAAGCATCGAGGATGAACATCTTTCTAATATGGAGTCACATGTTTATTGTCAGAGATAATGAGAATGAGGATGAAGATGAAGATTAAAGGCATATGAGATTCCCTTTGATACTTTGAATTTGTTTTTTCGAAGATGTTATTAAGTTGTTACTTTATTATTTTGGTACTATTTACCTAATTAGTTTGATACTTTGGTTATAACAATGCTCTATCATTATTAATTTATTTAAATTTATTTACTATTATTATTTTGTTTAGACTCAATCATTTTATATATTAATTATTATTATATATTTATATATTATTTATTTTTATTTGAAGAATTGTAAAATTTGTGAAATTATTTTTTAAACATTTTTTATAAGATTTTGGCTCGTAACCCGCATGGGTTGGGCTGGGCTGGGCTGGGCTAAAGCTAGCTCGAATATAAATATGTCGGATTAACTTGACCCGTTTTGACCCATGACCCGAATGGATTGACCCAAAATGGATTGAGCTGGCCGATTTACCAGCCCTATCCCCAACCCAACTAACAATAGCCCGCCTTTTTTTTCCATTGGGCCCACCTCAATCCACTTTATTTTCAAGATAAGAATGTGAATTCTTATTGAGAGTCCTGAACAACAAACTGTCAAATTATGGTAAGATACAGTGAATCACTAGGCTGCACCTCCATCTATGAAATAAATTGTAAAGGATATTATAGATTTAAATAATTAATTTTAGAGCATTTTGATACATTAAATTTAAATATTAAAAATATTTCATTTTATAAAATTTAAAATATTATCATAATTACACTTATATTTTAATAATATCCCCTATAAAAGATAAATTTTACAATTTTAGTTTATTTTTGTATGTTTTAATTTTTTATTATTTTAAAATTTTAAAATATATTTATTATGTCATCGATTCAACCGTAATTTGACCATTGGTTGGACCAACAAACCATAAACCGATAACTTTTTCGGTTCTTTAGTTTTCAAAACTCATTTAGGCGAAAAAGTTCTTTTAAATGATTAATAGAACAATTAACCAACCATATAGATATATTACAAATTCACAAATTTATATTTAGCTTTTTATTTTTTTATTTTTTATTTGGAACCATGTATTTAGCTGTTTAGTGCATACAAGCACGTTGTGCTTGATTGTCTCAAAGTGCTAAGGAAAAAATTAAAAATTAAAAAAATTACTTTCTTTGTTCCCATTAAAAACTTCAAAGAAAATAAATATATGACCAATTTGGTAGTGCTTTTTAAAAGTGTTTTTTAGTCCTAAAAATATTTTTAGAACAAAAGATATTTGCATTATTTAAAATGCTTTTTTGAAACTCAAAACACCTTGAATGTTTTTTTGAGAAGCACTTGAAAGGTTTTTTTTTTTTATAAAAACATTTTAAAAGTTTTTGGATATTCCTAAAATACTTATTTGATTATCCTTAAATGTCTATTTATTTTATTTGAAAAATCCGGATAATATGTTATATTTTTAAAAATTCAAATAATAAAAATATTTTTGTAACTCCTTTTTTTTTTTTTTAATAAAATAGCTATATAATCATAAAAAATTTATTTTATAAAAATAATTATTTTAAGTTTTTATTAATGCAAATTTTTGCATACAGTTTATTAATTAATTCAAATATTTTTGTAAATGTTTTTTATAATCATAAAAAATAATTATTTTTGGTTTTTATTAATACAAATGTTTATGTATTCATTCATTAATTCAAAGAATTTAGTAAATTTTTTTTTAAAATGTGTATGATCATATAAATAATTATATTATGATTTTTATTAATACATACATTTATATATGTTTATTCATTAATTCAATTTTTTTTTGTAAATATTTTAAAAAATTTATAATCATATATAGTCATTTTAGGTTTTATTAATATAAATTTTTATGTATTTATATGTTTTTGTAATTAAAATTTTGATTAATTATGATTTTCTATTTTTGTAATTAAATTTCAAATGTCATTTTTGGTAATTTTAATGAGATAAAAGCATTTTTACATTTATAACATATTATAAAAACACCAGTAGAATCACTTTTTCAAATTCCCATAAAAACGTTTATAATAAAAGCGCTGATAGAGAAAACGTTTTAGTTAGAAATGCTGTTACAAGAAGTAATGCCAAACTGGCTAATTAAAATTCAATGAAATTTGTTATATTTTTATAATGCTAAACAAATTTATATATATTTTTATAATGATAAGCTAATATAAATAAAATGAATGAGTTTCAATTTCTTTGGTTCTATTTTACTACTCTATTTTCTTTCTTTTCTACTTACCAATAAGGTACACAAATGTTCTTGATGGTTAGTCATATATCTAACTTGGTCCTTAAATTTGTTTTGGGTTCACGTTTTTCTTAACGCTTGCTTCAGAATAAATACGTACTCACACGTGCCACTCCACATGCACATAATTTTCTAATATGTGTCATATACCGGCCGACGTGACACGTTAGCAAATATTAGACACCGCTTTCGCCTCATCGTTACGTAGTGCCATATTCGAACTATGTAACAACATGACATATTTAAACTAACAAACAAATGCTAGGAGCCGGATTGGACCCAAAAAATGTTTAAGGATGAAGTTGGACATATGACCAAACATCATGAGTTTTTGTATACCTTATTTTGATTGAAGATGGATTTTTTTTTTTTTTTTGGTTGGACAACTAAACACTTTAAATAGAATGTAGTAAACTGTACCCATTTGGGCTTAAACCTAGAACCCCTCCCTTTCCTACGCCCTACCTTTTTGAAAGGTTGAATGCTTTATCACATGAGTTAGATACAATTGGCTGATTTGATTCTTTTTTACTTGTGTTATAATAATTCATTCATTTAATATTTCCATAAATCTATCCATAGTCTCATATAAAGATATAATAGGGAAAAAAAAAAAAAAAGATATAATAGGAAAAAATCCTCTTCGTTCACCTCTGTTCATTGAAGGGCATCAGTAAGCAGAAACTAGGGTCTCTAAATCTAATGTATAAACTCACTTTTTTCTCGTAATACCAATCATATTTTTAACTTGTGATGTTTTTCCATGTGTCATGTTTGAGTTTTAGATCGAAATACTTTATTTGAAAAATATATATAAAATTGGGCCAAATCAAATTAACGCAAAGAGCTATACCGCCGGAAGGTGTACGGGAGGAGAAATAGAGAAGAAGAAGATAGGGACAAACAAAAGCTTAAAATGCCGTTGTCCAAGACAACGACAATTGAAGAAATTTAAAATATAATGTCGCCGCTCACATACAATTTAATCAAATTCAAACTTAGCTCGTGATTACGACATTCAATCTTTAAAGAAAAATGCTATTAAGAATAACACATTTACCAAACACACTACGACATTACCATCGAAAACTAAATTCTTTCTTTTTTTTTTTTTTCCCCACAAACACTATTTTGGTCTAAAACTAAGCATGTTTAGCATCACAGAGCACCAACTTCCCATCATAAGCAATGCAAAAGTGACCATTCTCCAAAAAAACGCTGCACGATGGGTAAACTTCCATTCATATCATCTCCGACGCTGTATGGAAAAGAGGTTACCTTTTTCCATGACTCATTCATGCCATATTCTTCCATCACCCACATTTCGATACAAGATAAACACCCTAGAGATAGTTTATTCACCTAAATACAGGCATCTTCCCAAAACCTTCAAATCAGAAATAGATCTTAATTTGAATTCGAAATTCCATCTCCTGGAACTTCTCATCTCTTTATGTGAAAGCAGCAATCACTAATCTGTTGGGGAATTATGCAATAAATAAAAAAGAATTTGAGCAAACCGAATCTGCAGAAGAATTTTTATTCAATTCACTCTCACAAATTACATGATCTGAAACTAGCTTATTAAAAAAAAAGGGAGACATGGGATAGAAGAGGGAAAGTGCAGAATGTGGGGTATGAGAAGTGGGCAGTTGCCACACAACATCGGATAGCTGCTGAACTTATTTTTGGAGAAATGGGAGAATGATAGATCGTGATTTAAGTGGCGGATCGTGCTGGAAATTGCTGCAGCAATTTTTGGAGACGTGAAGAAGAAAAAAACAGCTTGTACGCGGCCATGTCTTATGAAGCACTACTCAACACTCACCTTCTTCAAATCTTGTTACTCCCATTTTCATTCTGAAATATTCATGCTTAACATGTGGTAAAAACTTGGTAAGGATATGATACTGGAATAAAATGACACTGGATGTCGATATGTTTTATTCTACTATAAAAGGCTGGATTTTTTGTCATAGAAATTATTGCCTTGTTATCACATAAAATCAGAGTCTATCTTCTTGCTCTTGGAGAAAATCAGCTAACAATTTCTTTAACCAAATTGCTTGACAAACTGATACTGTGGCAACAACATATTCTGCCTAATGATGACAAGGCTACTATGTCTTTTTTTTTTCGAGCTCCATGAAATAGCATCATTACCAAGTGAAAACATATAGTCAAAAGTACTCTTTCTTTCTTCCAAGCTACTTGCCCAATCATTGTCCATAAAACCAAAAAGTTTGAAATTCGACACCTTTGAATACCAAATTCTAAAATCAATAGTCTCATCAACATATCTCAAGATACTCTTGGCTGTTCCAAGATGGTGTTTTGTTCGGTCATGCATTAACCTAGAAACCACACTAACAACATATGCTATATCGGGTCTCATATGAGACAAGTAGTTCAAACCATTAACTAGTGTTTAAAATATCACGATGTAATGTTGATATATCGGGTGTCGATCGATCTCGATACGATATCAGGCATATGATCGAAAAATAAAAAAAAATCCATAATATCGGCGATATTATCGGTTGTGTCGAGGGTTCTAAAATTTCAAAAAGAAATTGTAGAAAAAATGGAAGAAAAAATTTCAAACAGAGATTGTGGAAGAAAAATAAGAAATAAATAGAAAAAAAAGGAATCAGGGCTGGAATTGTGGAAGAAAAAAAATTCCAAACAGAAATTGTGGAAGAAAAATAAGAAAGAAAATACAAAAAAATAAAAAGGAATTGGGGTAGAATTGTGGAAGAAAAAAAAAATCCAAACAGAATTTCTGGAAGAAAGAGAGAAATAAAGAAGTGGAAAATGGAGACCTGCGGGGACACTGCTGGTGGCATCGTTGTTGGGTTGGCTATCGAGAGACCTGCGGCGGAAAATGGAGCAGCGGAGAAGAAAGAGAGAAATAAAAAGGGAAAAAAAAAAAGAATAAAAAGGAAGTGGAAGAGATCAAAAGTGCGAGGCTACCACGTGTATGGTTTGTTTTCTTAAGAAATGCCACCTGTTGTGAAGATTAATTATGAAAAAAAAATTTGATTTTAAGTTACCAAAAAAACTGTTCTTAAATTAAATATTTTAAGAATAATTTATAGAAATTTTTAGAATATTCTAAAATATACATAAAAATATGAAAAAATAATTGTCATAATATATCAGCGTAAAATAAATTAAAAATTAATTTTTACATTGAAAATTTTATTTTCCAAAAGTTTTAAAATAGTTAAAAATCAAATTTTAAAAGATTATTCTAAAAATATTATCATGTTACCAATATAAATATAGAGAATATATATAGAGAGGTTTAAACTTTAACAAAAAGTTTGGGAATTTTGACCCATATCTTTTATAAATCATAGAAATAAATTGTTTCTTAAATGTGATTGGATATATTTTAATAAAAATAGTTTTATTTTTAATAAACAAATATCAATATAGTAAAAGAATTTTAAACTTTTTTCAAATGCTAATTGATATTTCAAAATAATTTTGATATCTAAATTAAATATATTTAAAAATTTTAAATAATTTTTTAATTATCCATATTTATGAAAAAATATTCATTGATATATCCGTAAAATCCAAGTATCGATATATCCGTCGAAACCAATATTTTCATCCTTGCCACCAACTATGCTTACCAGTCACATCATCAACAACAAGCTTCTCATTAGCATTCATGAGAGTAGGTTCCAGTTTACAATTCAACATGTTAAATCGATTAAGCAAATCAGTGGCATATTTTCTTTTCGAAATAAAAATGTCATCTGAATTTTGGTTCACTTCCAACCCAAGAAAATAATGTAGTAAACCCAGGTCTGACATCTCAAATTTTTTCATCACACGACCTCAAATTCCTGAACAATAAACTCAAATGACCCTATATAAACCATGTAATCAACATATAAGCATACCACTAGAAAATCAGCATCACCTTTCTTCTTCACATGAAGGGTTGGCTCATTTTTACTTCTTTCAAATCCATTTTCCTTAAGATAGGAATCAACGTTTTTGTAACATGCCCTCGGGGCTTGTTTTAGGCCATATAAGGCTTTCTTTAGCCTATAAACCTTTGTTTTAGGCCATGTAAGGCTTTCTTTAGCCTATAAACCTTGCTTTCATCACAATTACCAAAGCCTTCAAGCTGTCCCACCTACACTTCTTCTTTTAAATAACAATCGTAAAGGTATTTAACATCAAACTGGTACACAAACCAATTCAATTGTGCAGCCAAGGCTAGAAAGGTTCTTACTATTTCAAAGCGAGTCACTAGTGAGAAGTTTCTTCAAAGTCAATGCCTTGCGACTAAGAGTACCCATTTGCTACCAAACGAGCTTTGTGTTTATGTATAGTACCATTGTTGCTAACCGAAAGTGTACGGGTCGTACAAGTAATACAAGGTTTTCAATTATGAATTGAGATCGTTCCCATGAGAACTGCAAGTTTTATGGTGCATTGAGTACCCCGACTACTAGATTAGTTCACTACCTGAGTATTTAAATGATTTGAGAAAAGGTTGTTAAAATAATAAAAACAAAACTAATGAAAACAAGAATGATTTGTGAAAACCGGAGTAATTGACTAAAAACAGGAGAAAACAACTTAAGGAGAAACTAGGGCCAATCTTCATTGATGTTTAAGGATTCATCTAGATAAGCCCCGGGATGAATGCATTACAACTTGAGTTGGTCCAAGGATACGATACAAGGATCCCACTTTCGTGTTCTCCCTTGTATTTTCTCGCACTATCCACCTATTCACAATGACGTCCTTCTAGGTCGATACGGCAATACTTTTCTACAGCATTTTTCCTCGGAAGCTCTATTAGTCACAGTTACGTCCTTATAATAGAGCTACTTGGACTAAGTTCAGATTGGTCATAATTACTTCTTGCAATCCTCACTTAATACATTTGGTGTCCCCTCCTAGTGAAATCCGCTTAGTACTAGACATTTTTAATTCCCTAAGCCTCTTTAACTAAGTTAATTTTAATCCCTATTAATTGATTCATGCCTTAAGAGACTCGAAACCAGATTTTAGGGCTTAGTCCAAGCGTCACCAAGGATACCATAGTAAAAGGATTGAAGATCCGATTCTCAGCATAGATTAATTAACCAAGATCATAATAATTCAAGTATCTAACACCAAACACAACAAATCAAGTATAAATTAACCAACCAACTAAAGATTAGACAAACCCAATCATAAAATATGATAACCAACCCTATAGAATGCCTAACTTAACATTTCAGTCATCAAAACCCACAAATCCATGCTGTCGACAAACATAAAGCTGTAGAAATTGAGAAGGAGAAGAGATGAAAATACAAAACAAGGTTAAACTGCAAATGGCTTCAATCCTAAGCTCTAAATTGAAATCCACACTCTATAAGGCTGTTCTTTCAGTAGTATTCGATTACAAACCAGATCATTCACAAAACAAAACCTAAAACTAAGAAATCTAAAGAAAACCTAACCTAGAAATGGAACAAAGCTTGAGGAGGGAAAGCCCTAGGAGAGAGCCTCCCTCTCTAAGATTTCGAACCCTAAAAAATGTGTGAAAAACATCCTTAAATAGACCTAGAAAAATGGGCTAAAACTAGCCTAAAAATGGAAATGTTCTAGGTTGGAGGTTCGCATGGTCGCGACCGTAAGTGGCTTTTGGTCGCGACCTCATCGAGAAGTGGAATTCATAGTTCTGGCATAAGGACATGAGGTCGCGACCTTTGGTCATGACCTCAATGAATGCTGGTTTCTTTAGTCGCTAGCAGGAATGGTTGCGGTCACAAACTTGCTATGTGTTGGCTCAAGACATGGTCAATGGTTGCGACCGAGGTCGCGACTTCACTCCATGCTATCTGCGTAGGACTTCTTCCTCTTTTGCTATGCGGTCGTGACCTTGGTCAGTTGAGGTCGCTACCTTGGATGCTTCAATGCATAACTTCTTCATTTCTCACCCAAATTGCTTGCTTTTCATCTCGTTTTCTTCGTTTATGCAAAATACACAATTATTGGGGGTTAGACATGAAAATAACTAAAAAGAGTTCTTAGTTAGCATCAAAATCATGAATTATGCAATATTTTTCACTAATAAATACTAACCTAACAACCATCAGCATGATACTTTGTACGGTAAACCCACTTGAGCCCAATAGCATTCTTGCTTTCTAGTAAATCAACAAACTCGTATGTTTCAAATCTCTCTATGGAAAATATCTCCTCTTGCATTGCATCCTACCACTCTTAACTTTCTATAACTTCATAATAACTTATAGGGTCAAAAACATATAAATCAAAATTACATGAATCATATATCTCCCTTAAGCTTCGAAGTTTCCTTGGTGGAGTCTCTAAAGAAGAACTTGAGGGTGAATGAGAGCTCACTCAAGTTGAAGGGCTTCTTTGTGTTGTAGAATGGCTTGATGTTGAGCTATTGTCACCATGTGTGTCAATGGATTCTGCTTTAGAAATTGGAATTGATGATGTCACATTGCTATTACTCCAAATCTAGTTTTCTTCTTCATTGAACTTGACATCCCTACTTATAATCACTTTGCCACTTATAGGATTATACAACCTATATGCTTTGGATTGAAGGCCAACAAAAATGCATTTTTTCTGATTTTTTTTATCGAGTTTAGAAAAATGTGGAGAAGTGATCACCAAAGCATAGGCTATACAACCAAAAAAATTTAAGTGGCCTACCTGAGGTTTCCTTCCCTTCCAAGCTTCATACGGAGTCTGATTTCTAACTGCTTTTGTAGGTGAGATGGTTAGAAGGTACACTATTGTTACTATTCCTTATGCCTAAAATTCTTAGAAATACCACTTGTTGCCATCATGCTTCTAGCCATCTCCACTACAATTTCATTTTTCCATTCGGCCACTCCATTTTGCTCCAATGTGTATGGTGCCGTCAACTCCTTGTGAATGCCATTTTGTTCACAACCTCTATATGAATGATAGGTCTTTATGCTGCACCCGCTTTGCTTTTCCACCAATGCCTTGAATTTTTTGAAACTTTCAAAAGTTTTTTATTTGTGTTTTAGAAAGTATGCCCAACTCATACGACTATAGTCATTAATAAACAATAGATGAATACTCCATCTAAAGTTTCAAATACTCATCGGACTACAAAACATCATCAGCATGCACTATCTTCAAGACGTTTTAAGTCCTTAAAGACTTGTTTACTGGAAATGAATTTTTACTTTGCTTCCCATAGACACATCTTTCACAAAAATCAAGATAATCAATTTTTGGCCACCCAAAAACCATATTTTTCCGAGTCAATAATTTTAACCCTTTCGCATGCAAATGCCCATAACATAAATGCCACATTTTTGCATCCTTATTGCTTGCAACCAAGGCATAACTTTTCACATTAGACACTTCTAAGGGAAACATTTTATTTTATGCCATAAGAGTATCAACTATTTTTTGGACTGTTTTCTTATCTTGAATGGAATAGAAACCATTGTCAAACAAAATCAAATATCTACCATCCATCAATTGTTCAACACTCAACAAATTATGGACTAAATTAGGAACATATTGCACATAAAGGAGGAGTTTTACATTACCCTTTTCAGTTTTGATAGCAATAGTCTCTTTGCCAGCAACTTGCATCCGCTTGTTATCTCCAAGTCAAACTTCACTCTTCTGGGACTCT
The DNA here is from genome assembly GCA_016808115.1 of Tetrastigma voinierianum. Lineage (NCBI taxonomy): Eukaryota > Viridiplantae > Streptophyta > Magnoliopsida > Vitales > Vitaceae > Tetrastigma > Tetrastigma voinierianum. The sequence goes on from JAEQBH010001818.1 coordinate 387,501, forward strand.
CGTCAAGCTCCTTAAACAAGGACTTTGTTCAGGACATATGATTAGAGCATATTCTATCCACAAACCACACATCATCACAATATTTATCAATAGGAGAATGAACCATGAATAACTTACTCTCCTCTTCAACTTTCTTGGTAAAATTGGCTTGCTTCTATTCACCCCTTTGCTTGATCCAACAGTCAGCTTCTTTATGGCCAATTTTTTTGCAATGAATATTGCTTTTGTGTTGGCGTTAATCTCCATATTAACCTCTTTCTCTTCCACCACTGTAGCCTCGACCACGAAATCCTCGTCTGCATATCCTCGGCTAGTTGTATTTTCTGTTTTTTTTTTTTCTCATATTAGACAACTTCCCCTTCACTTGAAAGGCTTTCTCCTCAACCTTTTCATGAGATTTGCTAAGTCTAGCTTCATGGGCTAAGAGAGAACTCATCAATTCATCAAAATAATAAGTGGACAAGTCCTTAGACTCTTCAATAGCAGCAACAATAGGATCAAAATTTGATGTTGTACTCCTTAAAACCTTATAGACAACAGTTTCATTACTAATATTTCCCCATACGACTTCATGTGATTAATAATTTCGGACACCCTAGATAAGAATGCTTCCATCAATTCCTTATCTTTCATGGCCAATGTTTCAAAATCACTACGAAGAGTCTGTAATTTAATAGTAATTACCTTCTTGTCACCTAAAAACTCATGCTTTAGAATCTTCCATGCTTAATGGGAAGTGCTTACTGCTACAATTCGACAAAAAATGTCATCATCAAGGGCTTCTTGAATGAGAAACAAGGCCCTTTAATCCTTATTTCGAGTCTCTCGAAGTTTTTGATAAAGATCAATTGAATTGACATCTTCAAATCCTTTCTCTACTAAGTCCCCTAGCTCTTGAGACTTGAACATCGTCTTCATTTAGAGACTCTAAAAATGGTAATTTTCCCCTTTAAAAATTCGAATCAGGGGTTGAGAAGACGGACTCACACCATTGCTCATCATTGCTAATTTTTTTTATCTACTACATGTCCAATTGAAGAATGAATGTGGCTCCGATACCACTAATTGTTGGGGAATTATGCAAGAAATAAAAAAGAATTTGAGCAAATCGAAACTGTAGAAGAATTTTTATTCAAATTACATGATCTAAAACTCATTTAAATAAACTCATGAAAGGAGACGTGGGATGGAAGTGGGAAAGTGCAGAATGTGGGGAATGAGAAGTGGGCAATGGCCACACAACGTGGGATAACGGTTGAACTTATTTTTGGAGAAATGGGAGAGTGGTAGATCGTAATTTAAGTGGTGGATCGTGCTTGGAAATTCCTACAGCAATTTTTGGAGACGCGAAGAAGAAAAAAACAGCTTGTACGTGGCCCACTTCTTGACCAAGTAAATAGCTCCTAAAAGTAGCCACGTCTTTGAATCACTACTCAACATAATCTACTTTGTTTGTGCTCAGAAGTAATAGCTGTCCAATGGATATTCCCATTAAAGTACGTGTCCAACATGGGCATTATTATAAATCACAAAAGCTTTGATGCATGAGAATATGAATTCAAGAACACACATATAAAGAAATCAAATAAGGGCGCATGAATAAGGGTTTTAACGTGGTTCGGCCAATTATGCTTACATCCACGGATGAGAAAGAATCTTTCCACTAATCTTGAAAACACAAAGTACAAGATTGTAGTATCAAAGTATTGCGATGACTAGAAAAAATCACAAAATAACAAAACCCTAAGATGCCCACAATACCGATAAAATATCTCACAAAAATCTCAATCTTTCAAACCCTTATATCTCTACACACACCGAATAGCCTTTACAAAACCTTCTCTCTCATATCTTTTTCCTCTCTAGACCTAGAATATTTATAGGGATATTCCTAAAAGCTTTCCTTATTCTATAAGGAAACTTAATATTACAATAATATAAAACTATGAATTATCTTATAAAATATTCTTTACAAAAAGGAATTAATACAAATTAGGAATTTGAGACATACTCTAACAATCTCCACCTTGGATCAAATTCCATCAAGTCAATCATCTAGTACATCTTGATGAGAGCAATCGACTCTACCTTGAAATGAAATTTCTTTTATTCTCATCTTGTGTGCTTTGTAATCTTTCGTTCTTCCAGATATCTTTAATCCTAAAGCTTTAATACCATTTGTTATAAATCGCGGAAACTTTGATGCATGAGAATATGATTCAAAAACATATATATAAATAAATCAACGTAAGGGTTCACGAGGGTTTTAACGTGGTTTAACCAATTATGCCTACATCCATGGATGAGTGAGAATCTTTCCACTATTCTTGAAAACACAGAGTACAAGATTGGAGTATCAAAGTATTGCGATGACTAGGAAAAATCACAAAATAAAAAAACCCTAGGATGCTCAAAATACTTAGAAAATACCTCACAAAATTCCTAATATCTCAAACCCTTGTATCTCTACACACATCGAATAGCCTTTACAAGCCCTTCTCTCTCATATCTTTTTCCACTCGAGACTCGGAATATTTATAGGGATATTCCTAAAAGCTTTTCTTATTCTATAAAGAACCCTAATATTACAATAATATATATATTAGGAATTATCCTTAAAATATTCTTTACAAAAAGGAATGAATACAAATTAGGAATTTGAGACATATTCCAGCATACATGATTACGTTTTTATGAGTCTTCTCAACTCTTCTCTACTTATTGGATTTGAAAGTGAAAGCATCGATCCAAGGTCTGATCTTAGCTCATACGTGAGAATCCTTACAATCTTGTACTCATCATCTTCAGAATCATACAAAAAACAAATATCTCCTGTAACTGACAAACTTAGGGCTTGGTATATGGGTGCGTTGTTTAGTCATTAGGTTCCAAAGCATGAGTTTTTTAAAGGCCGTAGCGAAATGATGAGTATGAAAGCATATGTTGGAGAGTATAAAAGTGAATCGAAAAAAAAAAAAAGTTTATTATTTTAATATCTTTTGGCTTGGCCAAGTCTTCTAGCCAAGCCTTTGATCTTTCTTTAATTTGAATTTTGAATTCAAATCTCTAGCTTACTTTGTCAATCATGTATATAGCCAATTTTAAAGGGCTATTCAAACTTCCTTTTAAATAGCAACTAAGGGAGAACTCATGACTTTTTCCCTTGCATTCATTTGATTGAGTCCAATTTCTTATGAAGAAATTAATTTTATTTTTAATTTTTATTAACATATTTTTAATTTCTCTCCTTCCTCAAGTGCTTCCAATCACTCCTCTCACTCTCAAGTGCTTCCAATCACTCTTCTCCCTCTCAAGTGCTCCTAAGCACTCTCTCTAATTTTCAAGTGCTTTCATACCAAACACATTTCCTTGGAGGAATAGTATTGTTCAAGTTGTACTACATCTTACCAAGGGAGATCACTTGAGGTGAGATCTGGCTATTTAATCTTGGAGGTAGAGTGCCGATTCCCTACTGTACCAAGGTTACAAACCAAAGGAAGGCGAATCTACTTTAAGGACAATGTTGTTGCACGCCTCATCCATCCAATCAGATAAGTCATCTTACCTCATTTGTTCTTTATTTGGATTGTTTTTGAGCTAAGTCAAATTCCCTAATCTTTTTCTTAAAGACCTTCTAATAGTGGTATCAGAGCCCAAGGAGGTAGGTGGTAAGTTGTTAGTACAGTCTAGGAAAGACCTATCAACAAGGTGATAAGAGCTTAAGATAAGTGGGGTATAGCGAACCATTGTGACCCCTCCACTTACCTAGAGACTTTCCTGGTGTACTTAACACATCTCTCACTATTGTCCTGATTTTTGTTCACCCAAAAGACCTAGTAAAACCAACAATCTTAAAGTAGACTCTATTCCTTTAATTGGTGGAGACCTCCCTAGTTCACACCCGACACTTCCAAGATTGACCCTTTTAATGAGACATTCTTTAAGAGATGGTAAGAAAGGATTTATTCTACTAGTGATGTTATGAACCTAGGGCATATCTTGACAAACCCAAAACCTAAGAGTGACTCTAAAGATTTATCCAAATGGGAAAAATGGGAACAAACAAGTTAGGCATGCCATTCTTAGCACAATCACAAATAACCCCTTTGATGTTTATTGTCAATATAAAGTTGCAAAAGAAATTTGGGATGGTTTGACTAAAAAATACATAGTAGAAGATGTTGGAACACAAAAATATGTCATAGGAAATTTTAGAAAGTTCCAAATGACTAAGGATAGAGATGTATCATCTCAAATCCATGGTATTTACCATATTGATCAATGACTCCACACATAAATTTACTCAACCTTTATACCGGGCTACCTTATAGAGACCCTTCCAGATTCTTAGAAAGACTACAAAAATAGCATGAAACACAAAAGGAAACAAATGTCCCTAGAAGATGTTATAATACATATTAGGATTGAAGAACAAAATAAAACTAGGGACAAAGCTGAAAGAGCCAAGGAGTATCCTATAAGGCAAATGTGGTATAAGAGGGACCAAGGCCCATATTCAATAGCCTTAAGAGAAAAAAAACCTAGGACTAAGCCCAACTCATCAAACAAGATCCAAAATTCTACCTTTAAAAAGAAAGTAATCATGGTCAAGTAAGCCTAGACACCATGCACCCTGTCACAAATGCAAAGAGACTTCCAGAAAGTCAACCTAAGGGCACCGCGTATGTGCAGTGATTACAGTAGTAGTCTCCTCTAAGGTGAGCATGGTCACCAATATAAAGGACTGGATAGTAGACTTTGGGGCTACTAGGCACATCTAACAAAGGGCATTCACTTCCTACGCCACGGTGAAGCAAGGAGAGGAACAAGTGTTCATGGGCAATTCTAGATCATCCCTAGTGATTGGCAAAGGGAAAGTTCTCCTCAAGCTAACCTTTGGAAAAATTCTCACCCTTAGTGATGTTTTCCATGTGCCAGATATTCATTGGAACTTAGTCTCAGTGTCTCTACTTGGGAAAGCGTGAGTTAGGATCATGTTTGATTTATACAAAATAGTGTTAAAAAAGAATAATGCTTTTGTTAGGAAGGGTTATTGTAACCAAGGTCTTTTTATGTTGAATGTTTCATAAATTTTGAAAAATAAAGCATCATTTTCTTCTTACATAGTTGATTCTTGTGATGTTTGTCATGGTATATTAGAACATGTAAACTTTTCTTATATTAAGAAAATGTGTGAATTAAGTTTAATTCCCAAACCGTCCTTGGAAAACCTTAGAAAATGTGAAGTATGTGTAAAATCTAAAACCACAAAGAAATCTTGCAAACCGATAGAAAGAGAGTCATAACTGTTAAGTTTGATTCATAGTGACCTAGGAGACTTGAAAAACACCATGACTAGAGGTGGTGTGCTGCCTATATTACCTTCATATATGACTACTTAAGATATACAAGAGCGTATCTTTTAAGAAACAAAGATGAAGCAATGGATGCTTTCATCAAGTATAAAAATGAAGTAGAGAACTAACTAAGTAAGAAAATCAAAAGACTTAGATCTGATAGGGGTGAAGGATATGAGTCCAACCCCTTCAATACCTTTTGTGAGGAACATGGAATTATACATGAAACCACTCCTCCTTATTCCCATGAATCTAATGGAGTAGCTGAAAGAAAAATAAAACCCTAAAAGATATGATGAATGCCATAGTAAGTTCAAGAGCAACCTTGAACTTGTGGGGGGAAACTATCCTTTTCGCTTATCATATTCAGAATAGAATACCCTACAAGAAGACTAGTAAGACTTCCTATGAGTTATGGAAAAGATATGCACTTAACATTGGATACCTAAAAGTGTGGGGGTATTTAGAAAAAGTACTTCTTCCAGAACCAAAGAAAAGAAAATTAGGTCCTAAAACCTTTGATGCAACATTTATTGGATATACAGAGAATAGTGCTACCTATAGGTTTCTTGTCATCAAATCAGAAAATGGCCTAATAAAAGTAAACTCTATAATTGAGACTAAGAATGCTGACTTCTTTGAAAATATTTTTCCTTGGAAAATAAATGGCCAATAAAAAGTTCAAAGAAATATTAGAATTGAGTCTAGTGATCCTTCAAAACTAGAATTGAGAAGAAGTAAAAGGGAAATGAAAGAAACTAATCTTGGTGATGACTTTTATACTTTCCTAGTTGATGACAACCCTAGCTCCTATAAGGAAGCTACAACTTCATTCGATGCACCTTAATGGAAGGAGGCCATTAATAGTGAAATTGAATCAATAATGCATTACCATACTTAGGAGATAGTAGACTTGCCTCTTGATGCTAAAACTATAGGTTGTAAATGGATCTTTAAAAGTAAATTAAAACCATATGGGTCTATTAAGAAATATAAGACACGTTTAGTTGCTAAAGGTTTTAAACAAAAGAAAGGTGCAAATTACTTTGATACCTTTGCTCAAGTGACAAGGATTTCAGCAATTAGAGTGTTAATTGTTTTAGCATCGGTTCATAACCTACTGATACACTAGATGGATGTTAAGACTGCCTTTTTGAATGGGGAACTGGAAGAGGAAATTTAGATGGATCACCTTGAAGGGTGTATGGTTCCAAGAGGAGCAAAAAGTTTGTAGGCTAGTTAAATATCTTTATGGGTTAAAACAAGCACCTAAACAGTGGCATAACAAATTTGATCATGTGTTGATATATAATTTATTCTCCATTAACGATGCTGATAAATGCATTTATAGAAAATTTGAAAATAACTCATGCATTATCATTTGTTTATACATTGATGATATGCTTATATTTGGGACTAACCTACAAGTTGTTATTAAGATCAATTTCCTAAGATCTAAGTTTGATATGAAAGATCTAGGAGAAGCAGAGGTGATTCTAGGAATCAAAATAACTAGAACACTTAATGGGCTTAACCTTTCTTAAGAACACTATGTAGAGAAGATTTTAAAGAGGTTTGAACACTTTGATTGTAAACTAGTGTCAACTCCTTATGATCCAAGCTCACAATTGAAGAAAAATAGAGAACATAGTGTTGCTCAAACTGAGTATGCTTAGATAATTGGTAGCCTAATGTACTTGACAAATTGTACTAGACCTAACATTGCCTACGCAATTGGAAGATTGAGTTGGTACACCCAAAGTTCTAATTAGGATCATTAGGTTGTCATTCGTAGAGGACTAAAGTACTTGAGAGGCACCAATGGCTATTGTTTGTGTTATAGTGGATTTCCAAATGTTCTTGAAGGATTTAGTGATGCCAACTAGATATTTGATTCAGATGAGATGAAATCCACTAATGGGTACGCTTTTACCCTTCGAGGAGGTACAGTTTCTTGGGAATCATCCAAGCAAGCTTGCATTACTCGGTCTACTATGGAGGCCAAGTATATAACCCTAGGGAAGGCAAGTTCTAAAGTTGAGTGGCTCATAAATCCATTGTCAGATATCCCGTTATGGAAGAGACTAGCACCATCTATGTGCACTGTGACGGCTAAGCAGCAATAGCTAAGGCTAAAAGTAAAATGTTTAATGGGAAGAACATGCATATACGCCTAAGGCACATATTGTGTGACAACTACGTGAGATAGGGGTCATATCCTTGGATTTTGTGAGGTCAAAGTTGAATTTGGCCGATCATTTGACTAAACCACTAAATAGAAAACTTGTGGAACAAACATTGAGAAGGATGAGACTTTTGCCTATTACAGAAGTCAAAGGTGATGGTAACCCAACCTACTAGAATGGAGATCCCATGAAGTGGGTTCATATGGGTAATAACAAGTTATCAGTTGATTGTGAGCTACTCTATCATTTATATTTATTGAGAGTTCATCCCTATGGTGTAGATAGAGCTTATTCTGCATTGATTGAGGTTGAGTATCAACTCTTAATGAATACCATATTCCTTATGGATGGTGTGTTTAGATGCAAAACACACTTGATGGATTCACCTTTATGAGAGTGGAAGTGGGGTTGTTTCTTATGAGAACGTAGGCATATTCTCTAGAGCTCTTATAAATATCCAGACAAGGCACATGGCCTATTAGCACCAACCCATAAAGTACAACTTGTAGTTGAGAAATCAATGTGGATGATAGGTTCCTTGAGTCACACAAAGAAACTTTGGTTCATAGAATTTTAATTCACTATGTTTTGTGATTCAACACTTGTTTATCCTAAGTTTGGTTCATAGCCTATGGGCACTGGTTCTAATGCATTAGATTCTAGTATTCCTCCATTCCTCATATTCTTCTTCTTCTTCACCCTTATACTCTATGGGGGATTGTTGGAGAGTATAAAAGTGAATTGAAAAAAAAAAACAGTTTATTATTTTAATATCTTTTGGCTTGGCCAAGCCTTTCATCCTTCTTCAATTTGAATTTTGAATTCAAATCTCTAGCTTACTTTGTCAATAATGTATATAGCCAATTTTAAAGGGCTATTCAAACTTACTTGGTTGATTTATACAATAAAAAAAAAAAATAAAAAAAAAAAAAACATTTTTTGAAGGCGAGAATGAAAAATTATCAAAATAGTCTTCCTATTTGTGTGTCTTCCTAAACGTTGTACAAGGGGAAAAAAATCAAAGTCTCACTATATTTTTACTTCTTTGTTTTTTCCACTTTTAAACGAGTAAATGCCTTTGCCCTTGACTTTGGCTCAACTGGTAAAAGGGAAGAATGGTAAAGGAGTGGAACGACAGAAGATGGTTCGAACTAGAATAGAGTACTACACATAGAAGTAAATAATAATAATAATAATAATAATAAGCAAATAAATCCTTTATTTTCTATTTTTGGGCAGCTAATCTTATGATAAATTTCTAATATCTTTTTTTTCGGCAGCTAATCTTGTTTCTAATAGATAAACCTTATCCTAATCTGCACTTTATTTTTCTAGATATATATTTCCAAAAATTTTATTTTATTTTTTCTCTTAGACCAAGTAAATCCTTACTTCATTTTTTTTGGGTAGCAATTCCCGTGATGGCTTTCTAAAAGATAAACCTGATCCTAATCTAGACATTATCTTTGTAGATATATATTTCCCAAAAAAAAAAGTCATGTTAAGATTATGTGGGTTGTTATTGTTGGATTTTTATTAATTTGAATGAAATTTCCTTATTGAGTTTGAAGTGTTGAAGGTTTTATCATTTGAACGTGTGAGTCAATGCATTAAATTCTTTTAAATACCATTATGGGAATTTATTTTCCAATTTGTCCGTTGAAGTTGGAACCTTCAGAGCATTTATTTCATCTGTTCCTCCCCTGCCCGTTGTCTATTTAAAGAGAATTTTTTACTCTCTTTGAGCAATGAAAACACATCACGATTCTATCAGAGATAAGATATGAACATAGTGTCTAGTTAGCCGGAGTGACTACAACAAGGTGCTGTTGCCGTTAGTCGAAGATTGTTTTATCCTGGAAAGGGGCCATAAACTTGTTAGGCCTTTTACATAACAATACTAAACTTACCGCAAGTGTACGGTTCGTACAAGTAATATAGGGCTTTCAAATTGAAACCCAAAATATCAAACCCACAGAAAGATATGGCTTAAGTGGGGATTAAGTACCTCGGCTACTTGATAATTTTACTATTTGAGCAGAAAAATGATTTGGGATTGTTAATTGCTTAAAGAAGAAACTATGCTAAACTAAAAACTAAAATAAAATTGATTCTTGAAAATTAGCAAGTAATTGGATTGAATTATAAGAAAAGCTCTAGAAAATAATACTAGGGTTGGTTACCTCTATTGATGTAATTGAGATTTATACTCCTTAAGAACTAATTAGGTGGAAATAATATTGTACTTGCCCAAGGAGACCGATATAAGGGTTACACTTTCATGTCCCCCCTCAATTTCTCACACTCATTTCCTATTGTCCTTTCGGTCCATCTAGGTCATAAAGTATGATATTGTTATATGGTGTGTCACTCCTTAGGACTCCTATTGGTCACCTTTCAATCTGTACAATAGGGTTACCCGAGCTATGCTTGAATTGATCACCCCTCAGTCCATACGATTCTCACATAACATTTGTTGATGCTCCTAATAAAATCCATCTAGTACTAGGCATTCCTAATTCCCTAGACCTCTTTGATTAGGTTAAATTGATTTAATCAATTGCATAACATTAGAAGGTATGGGTTAAGGCCTAAGGGTATACTTCCAATTGTCACTCTAGAAACCCTTGGAGCTCTAGGACTTAATCTTACTTCCTAACATATACCAATTAGATAAAATCATAGTAATCCGAATAACTACACCAACAAGCATCAGTACAAGACTGAATCCACAAAATCATTCTACAAAATGTATAAATCAAACATCAATATTAACAACTAGCCCTAGAGGAAAGTTTAGCCACTCATGGCAACCTCAAAACCCAACAAAACATAATGCTGAAAGATTAAGAGAGAGAAAAGAGTTTAGGGATACAAGAAAAATATAATGTGAAATTCCTCTAAAATTCTGCTCTAAGGCTGTAGGAGATCCCCTAGTAGCTGGTTCCTCAAGATCATCTCCAAAAACAAAGAAAAACTCTAAGAAATCAAAAACCCTAAGTGTCTAAACCTAGAGAGAGAAAAACCATAGAGAGGAATGTTCTGTCTCGAAGTTCGCACCCTAATGATTAGTACACATATAGTATTTATACTCTTGGAAGATGGGCCAATGATAGGTTAAAAATAGGACTACTTTTGTCCCATCCCGCGATTCTTTGTTGCGGCGAAGCCACATGTCCCCATTTGATGCGTTCTTCCTTCGCTGTGGCGAACCCCTTCGCTACGGCAAAGGATGGCTTTACCACGGTGAACTAGAAGTTATACTTGAATCATGTACTCTCCTTCACTATAGCGAGTCTCTATCTTTGCTATGGAAAAGGCCCACATGGCGAAGCTTCTTCTTCGTAGTGGTGAATGGCTTCGCCACTACGAAGGATGGCTTTCGCTGCACTCAACCTTTGCTCGATTTCATCCCTTTCTTTTCTTGATCTTTCCATTAATACATGCAAACATCAATGAATAGGGGATTAGAGCATTCTTTATTGATAATGGCGTGAATCTAACATTTAAGTTTCATAAACACATGAAAAACAAACTAAAAATGATAATAAGATTCACACCTATCCATAGACGTTTGTCTGTCGAAGTCTTGAGGCACCCTCAGAGAAGATGAATCGACTTTAAGGAGATTGTGGTTACACAAGACTCGATCTTCTAACACTGTTCTTTTGTTATTTTTCTTTCTAACATCCTCTTCTTCTCTTTGTTTTGGTTTTAGTTTGTACTACGTTTGTAACAATCTTAAAGTAGATCGAAAGGGGAAGGAAAAAGCAAGTCCATCGAAAAGGACAAGACGTCCGAAAATTGATTGAAGGAGAAAGGAAAAAAAAATGGAAAAAATAGAAAGAAAAAAAAAACCAGCAAGTCCATCGGAAAGGACAAGAGGCCGAAAAATTGATCGGAAGAGAAGACGGTATGGAAAAAAAACCTTCCTTTATGAAAAAAAAAAAAATCGTCCTTGGGAAAAAAACATAAGATATTTTTTTTAATAACAAGGGGATATTATCCTACAAGTTAGTTTTTTTCCTATTTAAAACCAATTAGATTTTACAATCTAGCTTTCCTTTTCCAAAAAAAGAAAATTTATTGCAAAAAATAATAATAATAATAATATTTCAATACAATTTCTAATTTGTAGGATAAGATCCCCTTGTTATTATAAAAATATCTTATATTTTTTTATTTCCAAGGACGATTTTTTTTGTGTTTATTTCCAAAACTTCTTCCTTTTACAAGGAAAAAAAATCCTTACAAACTTCCTTTGTTTTTTTTTCTTTTTTTAAAACACCTTGAAAACCTTTATTTTTATTTTTTTTAAATCCCTGAAAGATTATAAAGGAAGGTTTTTTTTCCTTTAGTTTTTTTCCACACCGTCTTCTCCTCCGATCAATTTTCTGGCATCTTGTCCTTTTCGACGGACTTACTGGTTTTTTTTTTTTTTTTCTCTTTTTTCCTTTTTTTTTTTCCTTTCTCCTCCGATCAATTTTCTGGCGTCTTGTCCTTTCTGATGCACTTGCTAGCTTTTTTTTTTTCTCTTTTTTTTTTTTAATTTTTTCCTTCCCCTTTAGATCAGCTTTAAAATTGTTACAAATATAGTACAAACCAAAACAATTTGTTAATTTGTCTCTTGGAAAAAAAATTATGACAAAAGATTTTTTTTTTAAGGGGGAAATTTCAAGGTTTTAAGAATAACAAAATCTTAAAAAGGAAAAATATTTCCTTTTGCTTTATCCATACATCAAAAGAAAAAAAAAAGAAGTTTTATTGGAAAATTTTTTTTTTTTTTGAGGGAAAGTTTGAAAAACCAAACAAACAAAAGTGGTTTGTTAGTTTATTGGAAAATCTTTGTTATAAAAATACAAGGTAAAGGTTTAAACATGTGACCTTTTGGTTCATAGTACAAAGCTTCAACTACTAGGTTACGATTATTGGTTGTGTTTTTCCTTGCAAAGAATATATGATAAGGAGATAAGCCTATTAAGCTAACCTCTACACTCATTTTGAGTTTGTGACAATTTCTTTGTGGTCTTAGGAAAATGGAAATTACGATATAAATAAGTTATGTCTAAGGAGTTTGGATCTTAAGCGGGACTATTTGTGACCCTTCTAATCTTTCCTCTGAACTGAATATTCTGTCTAAAGAGGTTGGTTCTGGTATGAGTTTCTATACCCTATCAGTCTTTCCAGAGAATACTATATAACGCATTATTTTCAATTATTCAGAAAATTGGTTTTGGGAAAAGAAAATTTGACAAATTTTCTACAATTTTGAAGAGAAATGGACTCTGATTCACATAATGATGTTCCATCTACATCTGCCCAAGTGGCGACCCCTACTGTGGCACAAGCACTAGTGATGCCTACTGTTGTGCCTATCTCAGTCTCACTTGGAGAAAAGTCAGAGAAGTTCAATGAACTGAACTTTAAAAGGTGGCAACAGAAGATGTTATTCTACCTGACCACCTTGAATCTTGACTAAAGATGCTCCTAAGCTCAAAGAAGATGAGCACAATATCCAAGGCATCAGTGCTATGGATGCTTGGAAACATTATGACTTTCTATGCAGAAACTATGTCACAAATGCTTTGACTGATTCTTCATACAATGTGTATTTAGATGAGAAAACAACAAATGAGCTATGAGAATCACTAGACCATAAATATAAAACCAAGGATAATGGGACTAAGAAGTTTATCGGGTGGGTCGTTTCCTCGATTACAAAATGGTAGAATTCCAAGACTATGATCAGTCAAGTCCAAGAACTTCAGGTAATCCTCCATGAGATACATGTTGAGGGAATGATGTTGAGCGAAACTTTTCAAGTTGCAACTATTATTGAGAAGCTGCCTCTTGCTTGGAAAGACTTCAAGAATTACCTTAAGCATAAGAAAAAGGAGATGAGCATAGAAGAAGACAATAGGGGATATGAGAAGAAAATGGCACACAATCCGAGTAAGGCTAAGGCTAACTTTGTGGAACATGGTTAAGGTTCCAAGTTCAAGAAAGCCAATAACAAAGGGAAAGGCGATAAGCTATGACCTAAAGGGGGGATCACTAAGAAGCAGAAGTTCCAAGGGAAATGCTTCAATTATGGGAAGCAAGGTCACAAATCTTTGGATTGCAGACTGCCAAAGAGGAACAAACCCAAGGAAAGTAATGTGATTGATGACATCACCAAGGATGTGCCTGACACTGACCTTACAACAGTAATCTCTAAGGTGAACTTGGTGGGATCTAACCCTAAGGAATGGTGGATTGATATGGGTGCTACCCACCATGTGTGCTATAACAAGAAGATGTTCTCCACCTTTGGTCCAATTGAAGCTGAGGAAAAGGTGTTCATGGGGAACTCTGCCACTTCAGAAATCAAAAGCCAAGGAAAAGTGGTCTTGAAGATGACATATGGGAAGGAATTGACTATGACCAATGTTTTATATGTACTTGAAATACGTAAGAACTTGGTGTTTGATTCATTGATGAATAATCATGGATTTTGGTTGGTATTTGAGTCAGATAAATTTGTTTTTTCAAAGAGTGGAATGTATGTCGAGAAAGGGTAATGCACCAGACACCTCAATTTCCGGGGTCCTATCGACAACCCTCGTCAACCCACCTTCACTCCCCCGTCTTATGTCGCTCAAGACTCTAAGTCCTGGTACCCCGACCCACTAACTACTCCATCGACACCGAGTTACTCCTACACCACTCCATACTCTTCATCTAGACCTCAATTCATTCATATTTAAATCTAAAATATGAAAAGAAAATGAATAATTACAGTATGTAGGGGTCTGATCACGGCCCTCTTACCATAATTACATACAGACTATTTATACAATAGTACAAAAGAATTTTATAAAAATCATTTTATATAAAACACTTTTACAAAAAAAAAAATGTTACTCACACATATGCCTACTCCTTCGCCTAATCACTACTGTCTGAGCGTCGTCTCCCGTACACCCCTATACCCGAAAGGGGTCTCACGACCGGTGAGCACACCCAATAGAAAATTATCCTATAAGGGCTACTCCCACCTAAATGCATGCAATGGCATACAATCAAATCATTCCATACAGAAAATGCAATCCTATATGGAATATCTCATGTCATGCATGAGATGACTCATCATGCCCATAACTCGAAACTCGATCGACTTCACACATGCAAATGCCATGTGAAAACTAGTCATCGGGTGTTTCACCCAATGACTTAATCCCATTGACAACCCTCCACATTTAATTTCATCAAATCCCATGTGTTTTTGTGGGTAGCAAATTTCCGGGGTCTCACCGCTGGCTTCTCACGCCTTCCGACAGTTTCGCGAACTTTCATCACTGGATACAAATGTCTAACCAATAATAAAATTTGGGTATTTCGCCCTGAGGCGGGGGGTGGGGGGGGAGATCTACCCCATCTGGCTTCACCCAAACACACGAAATTTATTATTATTAGTTTATGCACCTGTGAGTCTCAATTTTAGACGTTGTCCCATTTCGAGAGCTCACGCACATCTACCAAGAACATAATAACCAAAACCATGCACATACACCCGACTTGACACGATGTCCCTATGCATATGAAATGCAATTATGTCATTTCATACTATAACATGTTACATGCAAAATAAGAACTACATGCAACATTTTCAACACATGAATAATTATATATATTTTTTTACATATAATTTACATCCATCATAAATTTCATGTCAATACATCCATAAGCATGCATTAACATGATTTTCACACAACCAACATGTTATTCAATTTTTTTGCAATAACACATAAAAAAAACAACACACACACAGTCCGAAGACTCGACTCCGATCAACTAAACAATCCGTACCAGTCCTGATCGTCTAAAAACAGTTTCAAAATTCAAATCCCAAAATCTTAGGACTAAATCTCAAGACCAGTCACGACCCGAAGAAAACCTATGCCATTAAATGGCTTTTAGGCTAGAAATGATCTAAGGAGGAAAATTCCCTACCTCATGGAGTTTGACGAAACTCCAAGATTTTGGTACCCACGCGTAGTCTTCGTTGCGTGGATCGACTTTAACTCAAGCCGATGAAACCTACGCCTGATTCAGAAATCTTAGAGAGAAGTGGAACCTTTCTCTCTCTCTCTCTCTCTCTCTCTTTTCTCCCTGCTCGTTTCCTTTCTCTCCTTTTTTCTTTCCTCCTCCCTTATTCTATCCACCTAATTCTTTTCTTTGTTTGTTTCCCATCTCATTTCTTTTCTTTTTTTCATTTTCCTTTCCTCTTTTCTTTTCATTTTCTCTCTTTCTCCTTTTCTATTTTTCATTCAACCGATTTGATCAAGGGGAAACTTCCACTTTCTCCACAATTTTCTGATTTTTTTCTTTTCCTACTTTCTATTTGACACATGGCCCAATGCGAGCCTTTCTACACAAGTGCACCATATGGCCTATGCCGCGTGTCACGCCCTAGGGTGCCATGTGGCATCCACATGATCATGCCAAGGTACCACCCAACACCTAGTGTCTCGAAAAACGTGAAATTCCGACTGTCTTGGAATCCGACGAAATTTGATGGAAAAACTAGATTTCGCGAGACGAATTCAACGGTGAAGTCCGTTTTGTCATCCGAGATCTAGAAAATTTCTGGTTTTCAACCAAAATTACCTGAAGGGACCCAACTCGGATTTCCTCTTCCTAACTCGAAGGACCCTCTCGGCACTCCTACGGATTTGAAAAAAACATTTCTTTTAAACCCTTTTAAAAAGTGAATCCATGGAGGGAACCCATTTATATAGTTATGCTTTCCGTTAAAATCTTATTAAACATGGTGGGAAATTTTTTTTTTCTTTTCTTTTAAACATTAAACCCTTTTTATACGACTAAGTTTTGATAAAATCACAAAGTTTCCCTCTATTTTTCTGACATTTCAATTTATACACTACAAAACATTTTATACTACCAAAAATATTCATTTACTCTACATCCAACTACGGGACATCAAGTCCACCACAAGCAATTTCAAATCAACATTTAAAATCTCATTTCGGGGACAATTACGTAAATATACCACATTTTATTTATTTTTTATAACCACGAGCTTCAGTCGTGGATTACAATCTAATCGCCTACATACTCTACCACACAAAGGATCGTAGCTCGCAGCCTCATTTCTTTAAAAACATATATACATTAAAAATAAAGGTGCACAAGTAGTTACTACAACAAGGTCTATACATTTTCAAAAGTAACCGCGTGAGGCTAAGTGTCACTGCAGGTTCTATGATGCTCAAACTACTCACACTCAATTTCTTAAAACATTTTATAAAACATTTGGAAAGAATGGTGAGTTAAAAGAGCTCAATGAGAGTACATGTAACACCCCAAAATATACCCTAGTCGTTTTCAACATGTTTAGGGTATTTTGTAGGTATAATTTGAGTTTTTCGTAATTTAAATTCAAAACGTGAAAATTGCGAAACCCGAATTTGTACAAAATACAAGGGTAAAAAGGGCAAATTTGGAATTTGTAAAATGAAGACCTAAAGGTCATATGAAAATAAGTGATATGCCTATGTACAATTAGATGATAAGTGAAGGTGCAAATTAAGAGGCTAGCAAGTTTTAAGCGAGGAAAATGGAAAATGGATTTTTAAAGAAAGCCAAACAAGGCCTTACGGATTCAAACAAAGACCAAAAAGTGGTCTAAGGGAGCTCATTTGGAGAAAATCCCGTTTTTGGGAGAGAAAGAGAGGAGAAAAGGGGAGAAGAGCTAGGGCTTGAAGAAGATCAAGTTTTGGTTGGGTTTCTTCCCATTTTCTTGCTCCTTTGTGATCAAGCAACTTGTGTGTTGAAGATTCAAGAGTGTTATGTAAGAAAACAAAACCCTAACTTTCCTCTTTATGATTTTTGATTTGGGGAAAAAGCCTTAACTTGGGTAAAGGGGGTTTTTATTGGTTCTAACCCACTTTTGGAGTTATTTAAGTTGGATTCCATGGTGGGTTATGATATACATGAGTTTAGGAGGAGTAATTTTAAGTTTCAGGTGAGAAATTGAAAATCGCCATTTTCTAAAGCGTAACCCGCACCCTGCTTCGCATCAAAAAGGGTACGACTCCATTAGATGAGGCAAAGTGGTATCGGTACCAATCAAAGTGGCACCGGTACCGATGCTTGAAATAGCCCTGATTTTTGTACCCTTGCATTGTTAAGCCCCAAATTTGTACACCGATTGTATAGGAACCCTAATAAATGACTAATGGAGGTTCAAATAAGAATGAGACTAAGTGAAAAATGCATCGTACCTCGCCGCCTCGGCAAAGCGAGTTTGTTGTTGGCAATCTTAATGCCCCTATGATAATATAGTAAGTTTCTGAATACATATAATTGTGTGGACTCCTAAGACCTGAGACAATGACAAGACACTGCATGTGGGTAGGCATGTATAGTACTTGGTACTCTAATTAGTGTGATGGCACTTCGTCGCTGCTTCTAAGACTCCTTCTTTGTGCTACTAAGACTCTCAAGATTGCACTACACCTTCTCGTACTTAATGTTGTGTCCTCATTTCTTATTACTGGTCTAGGTAGTCAAATGGTTATATGATAAGAGTCCGAATAACTAATAAGAGTAAAGTAATACATCGTTTCACTGAATACCTACAGTACCTCGCATAAGTATAAGCTCAGAATTCCTACTGAGATCTTAAGAGTAAAGTAATGTACATCGTTTTGCTTTGAATGTACCTACGGGTACCTCCGTACAAGTATAAGCTCTGTAACTCCTACGGGAGATCTGAACAAGTACAAGTTTGCTATAAGTACAAGTATGTGTATAAGTTTGTTATATGAATTCATGAAAATTTCGGATATCTGCTACTGTATATCTGTTACTGTTATATGTCTACTGTAAGTGAGTATCAATGCGTGTGTACATGTATATGTCATAAGTTTTCCACTAAGCTATAAGCTTAGCACGGGTTTTTAATCTGTATAGGTACAGAGGAGGACGTCCGTGATCTTCCGCATTCTGCTGAGCCAGCACACTTGTAGGGGTCGATCACCTATAGGTTTTGCGCTTTGATTATGTAAATGTAAATGTACAGCTTTTGTATATGTATATGTAAATTGGACTTGGGATTGTATGTATTGAAATTGTAAACACCACTATAGTGGTAGTTTTATTTTTGTATCTTTGTATATGATATTTTGATTCAGTTATAAGACTTGGGACCACCAATGTATGAAAAAGCAAGTAAAGAGTCTTAGTATAGTTTCACGCCCCTTCATCCGCCCAGGGGTGGGGAAAGAGGTGTGACAAGTTGGTATCAAAGCCTAGGTTTAAGCGTTTCTGGAAGAGTCTTAGATTAAGGATGTACCTACATATTAATGTGTTGGCCTAATGCGGATGTCCTTGTTTTGTATATTGTCTAAAATGGATCCACACCCGTGAAGTTGTAGATGAAACAAATTAAAGCTCAACTTTGGATCAATCTGTCTCAACCGCCTAATTTCAATAAATGAATATGCTTCAAATCAAGCATTGGTGTAAAATCTCGCAGATATGGAAAAAGGTCTTAGATTGACTCACTACTCGAGCTCCGAGTGATTCAAAGAAGAAAGCATGGAGTGGAAGAATTCCACTGGCATAAGTATGGAAGAGTCCAATGTTTTGGGCTTGAAAACTCGGAAAGGGCTCTAGATGAAGTGAGATGTCCCGGGACCAAAGGCCACATGTGTAGCTTCATCACGCAAGGCTAGCCTTATGATCGTGGAAGCTGGTTTTGAGAAATCCACTACTTCCAGATCTAGTTACATGGGACTATTTCGTCATAGAGTTTAATACAAAGTATGTCACTAATGATTACAAGGAGTCAAAATGGAAGCAATTCTTGACTCTAAGATAAGGGAAACTGACAGTTGGTCGGTCATGGAAAGAATTCACCGCCTTAGTAACATGCACTTAATCCATTCTTACTTTAAAAATCTGCATGTAGACAGTTTGAGGAGGCCTACATGAGTCCATAAAGGTACTCAACCTGGCATTTGCCATAAGTCTGCCGATTTTATCGCCTAGTACAAGCGGCTATAAAAATTGAGAAGTCTAAAATGAAGAGTCAAGAAAGAAAGAAAGAGAAAAAGTTCTCAAGATGGGGTTCCTCTTTGGGAAAAAGACCTAGAGAGTCACAAGTTGATTCAGGACAGGGTTCGGCTACAAGGGATAGGAGACAAGGACCTACCATGACACAAGGTTCCGGTCGAGGCACCTTAACCGGACAAGAGGAAAGACTTGCATGCCTGCATTTCTATGGAAATCGTTATGGTTTGTGTAGACGAGTAACTGGGGGGTGTTTCCGGTGCTGGAGCACCGATCATGTGATAGCCAACTATCAGCGAGGATCGGGAAGTTCTAGAAATCCTCGAGGAAGTGGTAGAGGAGGGTCAAATGTACCTCCACAAACTCAAAGTAAGGGTAGAGGATGAAGTGGTTCACAAGGAAGAGGTAGTGCTTTAGAGACAGTGAATTGTCCTGCTACTACAGCCCCAGCCTGAGCTTATGCTATGAGAGCTCATGAAGATCCAAACATACCGGGGTTATCACTGTACTTCTCACTCTCTTGATATTGACTTCAGATGTTTTAATTGATCCGGCTGCATATATTCATATACGCATGGAAAAAATGAGTGATAAATTGCCTTCAAGATAGTCAAGTAGCTTATGACTCCGCTTGTTACAAGTCCTCTAGGTATAGTATTAGAGTCAACCGCTGCGGTATAAGAATTCGTCCTTTATTGGTACATGATAGGGAATTCTCTTTGCCTTTTCTGTAAGAGTTTGATTTGATATCGAACGGATCGCTATCCAAACATCGAGCCATAGCGCTTGATCGTGTGATAAGAAAAATAATTATGCTTAAAATGTTCTTACCTATCAAGTACGCACGTATCCGATCTCAATCAATATCACCGAAAGTTATTTCAAATATGGAAGGCCGACGCTTTCTCGAGAAAAGGTCAGGAAGCCTTTTCGTTTATTCTTGACTCCAAAGAGCATAAGTGAATTTCAAAATATTCCTTGATTAGGAGTTCCCCGATGTATTTCCGAGGAATTACTGTGGAGTACCACCCGAAAGAGAAGTGATCTCTCATTGAAGTCAGACAGGAATGATTCCTTATTTCGAGGGCACTCCTACCGTATGGCTCCAATCGGTTAAAAGAGTTGAAGACTCAACTAAGGTGAGCTATCGATAAGGGTTTCATCCCACCTAGTGTCTCATCTTGGCGTGCGCCGATTTTATTTGTTAAGAAGAAAGATGGCACTCTTCGGATGTGCATTGACTACCGACAAATAAACAAAGTGAAAGTTAAGAATAAGTATCCATTCCCAAGAATAGAGGATTTATTTGATCAGTTGAGAGGAGCAAGTGTCTTTTCAAAGAAAAACTTGCGATCGGGATATTATCAACTCCGGGTAAAAGATGTTGATGTCCCAAAAACAGCTTTCAGAACCTGTTATGGCCACTATGAGTTTTTAGTAATGCCATTTAGGTTGACCAATGCTCCGGTTGCATTTATCGACTTGATGAATAGGGTTTACCACCCCTATTTGGATCAATTTGTCGTGGTATTCATTGCTGACATCCTGGTGTATTCTAAAGATGCACCAAAACATGAACACCATTTGAGGATAGCATTGCAAATTCTGAGAGAGAATCAATTATTTGCAAAGTTAAGTACATGTGATTTTTGGTTGAAGGAAGTATAATTCCTAGGCCATATTGCGTCAGCAGATGGTCTAAGAGTTGATCCTACTAAGATTTAAGCAGTTGTGAGTTGGAAGCCACCTCGAAATGTAACTGAGGTAAGAAGTTTCTTAGGTTTGGCTAGTTATTATCGGAGATTTGTACAAGGATTTTCAATTATAGCATCCTCACTTACAAGATTACTCCTAAATGGTGAAGTTTGAGGATGATAAGTGCCAATCCAAATTTTCAGCGTTAAAAGAAATACCGGTTACACTAAAGTAACTTCTATACTCTGGGAGATCTGAACAAGTATAAGTTTGGTATAAGTACAAGTATATGTATAAGTTTGTTATATGAATTCATGAAAAATTCTGATATCTACTACTGTATATCTGTTACTATTATATGTCTACTGTAAGTGAGTATCAATGCGTGTGTACATGTATATGTCATAAGTTTTCCAATTAAGCTATGTTTGTACAGTTTTAACTGCAGTAATAAGAGGAGGACGCTCGTGATCTCTTCCGCATTCCGCCGGGCTATCACAATTGTAGGAATCCACTACCTATAGGTTTTGCGCTCCGACATGTAAATGTAAATGTACAATTTTTGTATATGTATATATAAATGGGACTCAAGACTGTATGTATTAACACTGTAAACACCACTATGGTGGTAGTTTTATTTTTGTATCTTTGTATATGATATTTTCATTCAATTATAAGACTTGGGACCACTAATGTCTGAAAAAGCAAGTAAATAGTCCTAATATAGTTTCGCGCCCCTTCATCCGCCCAAGGGTAGGGAAAGGAGTGTGACGGTACAGTTCATAGGAAAATAATGTTTCCAGATATAGTTCAAATACAATGTGTAAAACAATTGTATAAATATCTCATTTCAATAAACATTTACTTTACTTTCTTATCCTTTTTTAATCCGTCATATCCAATGGAACCCACCTACAATTAACAACCGTTGGCCTATGAAAGAACCTTCGATGAAACAGTCTTACGATCACCAATAGCCCAAAGGAACCTCCGATAAATTGTGCCTTTCTTTTAAATACCATTGCTGTGATGCCCCAAAACCGAGGTGTCCGTTGACAACCCGTCAACCCATGGAATACTGCGGGATGCCTGCAACCTCGACACCACTTCACGAAAATCTAGCAGTCTCCTTTGTACTGAGCTCTACCCAAGGTACAAAACCTGTCCTAATAATCAATGACCACATGTGGTCCACATGCGAAAATAATGGCCACTGGGCCCTCGCATCATCACTCACAAAATACACCAACTATATACCATAGTTCAAGAGTTATTAATTAATTTTTAATTCAACATATATTAAAAATTCATAACATTCTAATACATGTTATACAACAACATCAAAGTCATAAGTCGACTTTCTTCTCAAACGGCTCTAATGAGTGCGCCTCTCTCGCCTTCCGACGCTCCTCAGACCAAATGGTGATCCCTCGACAAGGTGAGCAAAGCCCAATAGAGATAATTTCCTACCTGGGTTACTCCCCACCTAAGTGCACATGCATGGAAAACAATCACATTCAAGCAATTTCATGAACCTACTCGAATGTCTACATGCCCAACCCATGTCTCGAGTCCTCACCGACTCCCTCACACATGCCTAAGCCAATATATGCAAGTAAAAATATCCTGGGGCCACAACAAAAGCTTTTTGTTCTGGAAACTTACTACCGAGTTTTTAAAATATCGACTACCCTCCGAGGCGACCGCTGATAACTCTCCAAAATGGGCCATGGTCCTCATCCGGCGTGATCCGCTGGACGTCCCTCCTGTGAAATTCTTCGAAAATCTCTCGCCGAAATTCCTCTACAAACATTTTCATTTTTGTTTCATTTCATATCATGCACTCACACCTAATGTTCTGGCCACCCCAAAGGCATATGGAATGCATGATGCCAATCCTAAACATTTATGCTAATATATTCACATGCATATATATTAACATAATTAATCCAAACAAATCATGTTATTAAATTCACATCAATAACACCAAAATTAGCTCACATGGGCTAATTAGCAAACACAAGCAATTCATTTTGAATCACTCAACATCATAAAAATTCACACAAAAATATTCATGTTACTATTCACGTGGAATGCTGAAATTCCTGGGTGGCACTGTTCACTTGCCACACAAATAGGAATTCTCCAATTTGCTCAAAGCTTTTTGAGATCGAATTTACTTCGCTTAAAACAAGCCTCAATTCTAACCATTTACATGGCTCTTAGCCAAAGAATAACACAAGTAGGAAAAGATCCCACTTTGAGTCATTTAACTCCACCAAATTCGATGTCCACGAAGCAGCTCTCGCCACGCAGAACAAATCTACTTTTGTCTGGGCCGAAACCGACGGTCCGATCGGCCATAAATCTAGAGAGAAGGCACACTTTCTCTTTCTAGAAATCAAAACCCAAGCTCACTGCATCTCATTTCCAGCCCCTCACGTTTTTGGTCTCTTTTGAAGAAGATGAACACTGTTCATCTTTCGTCTTATTATCATTAAACATCTCAAAAATTCCACTTATGTCCCCTATTCTTGATTTTTGACACTTGACACTATCTATACCATTCATTTCCTCCTCTCTCTACTCATGCAACATGTGTCACAAGAGTACATGTAGTAGGTGACTTTTGTCACATCACATGTCTCTCAAACCCATTTTACTAAGACCCGACACTCTAAGGCCTCAAAACGTGAAATCTCGACCGGCTCCTCAATTCGATGAAATTCGACGTGGTAACTAGATTTCGCGTTTCACCTCCTAATCTGAAGTCCGTCACTGTCTGAGATCTAAAAATTCCGGATTTTTACCGAAATTACCGTTTTACCCTTTTTTAAAAAATTGGAATTTTCTCGAGTCTTACATTCTCCCCTCCTTAAAAGGAATTTCGTCCCAAAATTCTGTACAATCACTACGAAACACATGCATATGCAACTTGCACTCTACCATGCATGTAAACTAGTTATTTAAATATTAAACGACTAAACCACATACCTTCATCCCTAAACAAGAAGGGATAGGTGGCCCGTGATCGTGTCCCTCTCGCCTCCCACGTCGACTCCTCCACCCACCTTTGTCGCCATAAAGACCCTCACAGCCTCACTCGCCCATGTCGCAAAACCTCGATCCCTACTATCCACAATGCACACCGTCCCTCCTCGACGTCCTATCGTTGTCAACTCACCCTCCCCAATCCACTACATGGGCTGGATCTCGATATACCTTCTATACGAAGACTGAAATACCTCGTGGACACCCGACATGCTAAAGCAAGAAAGCCAACCGATTACACTACAAAGGCTCACCCTCTCGAAAGATATCTCAAAGTGGGCCCAATAAACCCTGGGCGATGAAGCCTCCCGCGCTCATCGAACTCGACCACCTCCTTAGGCATCACCTTCAAAAAGACGTGATCACCAACCTCGAACTCTAAGGGTCGACGTCGTACATCTGGATAGCTCTTCTACCGGCTCTGAGCCGTGAGAAGACGCTGTCGTATTAAGCTCACCTTCTCGGAGGTGTCTCTAATCAAATCAGGACCAGTGATGGGGCTCTTTCCCACCTCGGTCCAACATATAGGTGATCTGCATGGCCTCCCATACACTGCCTCATATGGTGCCATCTGTATACTCGCCTGATAACTGTTGTCAGGTGGGCGACCCCACTAAGAGCAAGTGCTCTTCCCAACTACCCTTATGATCCAGGATGCATGCTCGCAGCATGTCCTCTAACACCTGTATATAATCCACACAACATGTAACCCTACACAACCCCTGCTTGGTGTGTAAATGTTGACCTTCCCAAGGTCACAATCACTGACAATCTCATGGACCGTCAACCTAATCCATGTCCTAAATGACATCCATATACTGAATCCTTGCCGACTCACCAACACCCAATGCAATTTCCAAAGGGGTATCCAAATCTCGAGTCACTCTCGACTCCTATCACTCAACTCTAAGTCTACGTGATAAACCATGACCGTGTGTTTTCATCTCGAGTCACTCCCGACTCCTATCACTCAACTCTAAGTTTACGTGATAACTTGACAGTGTGTTTTTATCTCGAGTCACTCCCGACTCCTATCACTCAACTCTAAGTCTACGTGATAACTTGACCATGTGTTTTCATTTCGAGTCACTCCCGACTCCTATCATTCAACTCTAAGTCTTCATGATAACATGACCATGTGTTTTCCTGCAATGTAACTCTTCTACTCTACACTGCGAGCCTCCTTCCTTCATCCATTAAATTTCCAAATATCTCCACTCGGTCTCTACACCTACGTAAATTTCTGGGAGCATCTCCACTGTCTCTTACACCCACACGTAAATTTATATAACCCACGGCCCTACACTCCACACGTAAATTTCTAATAGCTTCCCTGGGTCTCTTACACCCACACAACTGATTTCTCCACTCGCCCTTACACTCCACATAACGGATAGCTTCCCGGTCTCTTACACCCACACGTAAATTTGGAATTTCTCCATGTCTCTACACCCACATGTAAATTCTGATAGCCCTCGTGTCTCTTACACCCACAAAATCCCTCGAATTTCTCCATGTCTCTTACACCCACACAAATTCGGATACCCCGGCCCTTACACCCACACAGACCTTTCAGATACTACCGCGGGTCTCCTTCACCCTAACTCTAGGCTTTTTTCACCCGGGGACACCCACCCCCTTCTCAAGTTTTCGCCTCAACACATTAATTAGTCTTCATTTCCTACGAACTATGAGTCTTCATCGACGTAGTCCCAAAGACAAACCCACTTCACATCACCAAGAGTGGTGAATGACCATACCATGCACCCACACCCGACTAACGGGATGCTACTACGCATTACGAACGCAATGATGCCATATGATTTGACACCCTAATCCCGGGTCCACCAAGAGCAGACCGAAGATCTCTAACTCACAATCCCGACTTATCATGTCAACTCTCACCCCACATCCTAGGGAAGAACATCCACACATGGCTTCTCTATAGGCCTCAACCTCTAAGCCCAAACCTATCACACAAGATGCATTAATGAACACGATGCATTAGAAAACAAATGCAGATATAAAACGAACCCTGCACGTTCGACTAATTTGCATGCTCAACCTCTGTACCATGAGGCCTTTGCCTCCTAGGATAATCTCGCCTCATATGCCCAGCCGGCAGACAACATCGTCATCTCGCCCAAACACCCAACTCCTGGGCCACAAATCCCGGTGCTCGACTACCTACGCCCGTCCCCCGTCTATGTGGACCCATATGCGAAGTACCAGGTGCCGTAACCCCGAACTCGACACGGCCTCCGCCCATACTAGGGGTGGAGGAACAAACCGCGGTCCTCTCCCGTCCTACCGACCGGACTCCGGCGTTGTCCCAAAACCTGGATCCCCCGCCTCCGGGACAATCCTTCTCATATGTCCGGCCGCCGCAATGGTAAAGACACCATCCGCCCATCCCGACCGGCAACCCTAACTCGTCTCACCGATGATCGGACTGAGGTGTCCCATAACTTTAAATTTCGCTCCTCGTGGTAATCCCGCCGAAGTGTCCAGCCGTCGATTAAATTACACATCATCTCGCCCGCCCGACCGAACAACCCATCCCGCCTTGGTCTTGATAACTCGCCCCGTTTGTCAGGTCCGTGCGAAACAAAAGTCTTATGTTTCTTTCCTCGTCGGTGCTAAGATGAATCTTCCTTCCTCTTAGCATCAAAGACTCCATATCACGGATGCCTCGTATGTCATCCACTTCCTCCTGTCAGTCATCGCACCACTGCAATAAAGAAGAACTGTAATTCCTACAAATTTCAAAGAAAGGCCCGTTGGTCGTGCCGATGGTGCCCGATCAGCACCTCGTGGACGATCTCTACGTCCTCGCCCTCAACTAGCCATCTACACATGTCAAATGGCAAGTTAAATTCTAATGCAGTATCTCTAAGGCGTAAACACAATTACGAGACACTATTCACACATAGAAAACATTTCATACACAATGTCCTTACATTCATAGGAATTGCAAGACAATAATTCCACATTAAATCATTTTTTAACAACAAAAATTTTATTTTAGAAAATTTCATTTTGAAAGATTTGATTTGATTTGATTTGATTTTTTTTTAAATCTTGTGAACGGTGTTCATGAACAATGGTCCAAACAGTAACTAAGAACAAGGCACCGAGTTAAACCGGGCTGGGGTGCACCAGTGCACACTGCTCCAAACTCGCACAGTGTCATGCCTCGGCTACACAGTCAGCGAGCCCGTCCCAAGCCACAGAACGCACCAGTGTCGTGGGCCGTGCCCCGCCGTGTCGCAAGATGTGGTCGGCCGTGTCGCAAAATCCGTGGCCGGGCCGTGTCGCATGCCCAGGGCGGCCGTGATCGCGATCTCACAGAAGCTGCCACACGCCCGCCGCCATGGCCGCAAAGACGGTAATCAGATCGCAGCTGCCAGGCGCCGCAAGGTCGCGCGCTCCAACGCAGCATATCGGGCGCCCCCGCCGCTCCGCGCCCGCCCGCCATACAACCCACGCCAACCCGCGGCGCCTATATCGCAACCCACAAGGCTACCCCCCAACCGTAATACAATTCCGCGATCACGACTCTCCGGCCGCCCAGCCACCCCGTCACGATACAAAACGTATCGCATCGCGGACACACCCGGCCGGCCAGGGCCACTCTCCCCATCACGATACAATTGATTGTATAGTGAGCCATCCCTTACCTAGTCAAGCCTCGCCTCCGCCTACGATACAATGCTTGTATCGTGACACCTCACCCCAACGGCCAAGCCATAGCGCCTACCGCCGCACTTCACAGAACTGGCCGCTTCGCAGGTCAGATCGTGAGCCCAAAATTCCTGCAGTGTCAGGCCCCTCTCGTCAGATCGCGTGGCCGCCCAAGTGGGTGATGTTCTTACACCTTATGACCATGGCCTAAGCCCAAGTCCATCAAGCCCTAGGTACTCGTATACTTAAGCTCTGATACCAAGCTGTGACGCTGGTATTAGGAGTAAACTTATAACTACACCCACCGAGCTCCCAAGGTAATCGTTTGCCTTAGCTCGATACCGTCGTTGTCGGCATCGACTAAACTTATGCGGATACACCAAACCCAGCCCAAGGTAATCGCTTAATCTTAGCTCGATACCGTCTGCCGGTATCAGACAAAACTTATGGATACCCAACCCGAGCCCCCAGGTAATCGCTAATCTAAGATCCGATACCGTCGTGACGCCCAAAACCGCGTCCGGCCGACAACCCGTCAACCCGTAATATCTGCGGACGCTGGGCAACCCGACACCACTCACGAAAAATCTGCAGTCTCCTTTCAGACGGGGAGCTCTACCCAAGGTACCAAACCTGTCCCAATAATCAACAATGACCACGTAGGATCCACATGCGAGTAAAATAATGGCAACTTGGGCCCCTACATCAATACTCACAAAATACACCAACTATATATCATAGTTCAAGAGTTAATAATTCACTCTTAATTCTACATATATTAAAATTACAACATTCTAATACATGTTATATTAACAATAAAGCCACAAGCCTGCTTTCTTCCTCAAAAAACAACCTCTAATGAGTGTCGTCTTCCCGATCGCTCCCTGTACCTGAAATGGTAATCCCTCGACAGGGTGAGCAAAGCCCAATAGAGATAATTTCCTACCTGGGTTACTCCCCACCTAAGTGCACACGTATGGCAAACAATCACATTCAAGAAATTTCATGAACCTACTCGAATATCTACATGCCCAAACCCATGTCTCAAGTCCTCACCGACTCACTCATACATGCTTAAGCCAATATGCGAGTAAAAATATCCAGTTTTCACAACAAAAGCTTTTTTGTTCTAGGAAACTTACTACCTAGTTTCCTAGTAAATATTGACCACTCCCTCTCCGAGGCGAATTGCGTGATAACTCGAATCACTACTCGCCTCATCCGGCGATTCGTTGACGCCCCTCCCAGAAATTCTTCGAAAATTTCAATAAATTCCTTTCACAAACATTTTCATTTTGTTTCATTTCTATGTCATGCACTCACCTAATGCGTTCTGTGTCGCTCCAAAGGCATATGGGAATGCATGAAAGTCAATCCCAAAACATTTGTGCTAATATATTCATGCATATATATTAACATAATTAATCCAAAACAAATCATGTTAAATTCACATCAATAACACCAAAATTAGCCTCACATGGGCTAATTAGCAAACACAAGCAATCTATTTTAAATCACTCAACATCATAAAATTCACACAAAAATATTCATGTTATTATCCGCGAACAAAGGAAACCATCGACACCTGCTCACGACTCACACAAATGTGTGAATTTTCTCCACTCCTGGCCTTCAAAGCCAGACCGACTTACTTCACAAAAACAAGCCCTTAACATTCCTAACCATTTACATAATTTAGCCAAAGAATACAAGAAAAGATCCCTACCTCTCGGAAATGGCCGAACTCCACTAACCGTCCACGCTGCAACCCTCGTCACAGAGAACAACCTTTACTTACTCCGTCAAAACCGACGGTCCGACGTACGGAATCTCGAAAAAGGCACACTTTCCTAAATCAAAGTTCCCAAATTTCACCGTATCTCATTTCCAGCCCTCACGTTGGGTCTCTTTTTGGAAGAAGATGAACTGTTCATCTTTCGCCTTATTATCATTAAACATCTAAAAATCTAATTTATGTCCCTCCTCTTGATTTTTACACTCAAGACTATCTGCATTCATTCATTCTCCTCCTCTCTACTCATGTAACATGTGTCACAAGAGTACATTTGGGTAGTGACTTTGGCATACCATTACGCTCTCAAACCCGCTTTACTAAGACCACACCTAAGTGGCCTCGAAAACTTGAAATTCTCGACTCATTCCTGAATTCGACTTAAATTTGACGTGATAGCTAGATTTCGCGAGATGATTCCAACAGTGAAGTCCGTTTCATCATCCGAGATCTAGAAAAATTCTGGAATTTTACCGAACTTACCGTTTTACCCTTTTTCATAAAATTAGAATTTTCTCGGGTCTTACAATTGCACTATGGAATAAATCACATCATGCGTTGGTAACCTTTTCGTACTTTTCACGTGCATGGCGATATGCATCACTCTTCCCTTCCCTCTATAAAAATCATATCCCTTTCTTATGTACCATGCACGCTTAAAGCACTTTAGTCTAATTCTCTCTTGAAACTTTATCTTTGTAACATGTGGTAACCATGGATTCAATCATAAATATTTTCATAAACATATACATATATATATATATAAACATTTCATTCAATATGGAAACCATAAATCATGTTTTGTAAAACTATGGAAACCATAATCATTTCATATTTTCTCAACATAATTAAAGTCAAGAAAACCACATTTTCTTTTTCATTTAAACATTTATAACATAAATATTAAAACATATATATTTGTAAACATTAATATATATTTGTAAATGTTTATGGATATACATATATATATATATATATATATATATATATATATATATATCCATAAACATTTACATTTTCCCTCACCTTAGTTATTTAAGCCTTTTTTCCTCCTTTAAAAATTTTTCACCTCCTCCTTTGTCCTTAATCATTTTCCTCCTACAAGTCACATTATCCATAAAATTCATTAACATTCATACCTTAACAATATTCAATTAAACCATTAACTATAATATACTTTCTATTAAATTAGAAAGCATCCTTTAAGCATTTTCTTATTCAACTTAATCTCAACTTATCTAATTCACTTCCAATTAAATCAAGGCTCATGACAAAATCATTACAAGCCTTAAATCAAGCCATTAGCATGCTTAAAGTGAAAACCTCATAATGCCCTTCACCTTAGTAAAACTTTCATTTATACCTAAATCAATTCTTATTCTTAAAATTTTAATTTCATACCATTCATTATTCAATCACTTCCAATTGATTAAAATCAATTGAAACTCAACTTTTGCATACTTTTCCTAGGGTGGTCGAATCCTACATGTCACATATTCATCATTATTTCTTCAATTTCTCCAATTTTCTTTCAACAAATTACATTTGACAATTCATCCAATGCCATTGATTCACTTAAACTAAATCAAACCAATGCATTTCCAATTAAACTGAAAGGACCCAATCTAGATTTCCTCTTCCTAACCCGAGGGACCCTCCCTGCACTCCTACGGATTTGAGAAAGCATTTCTTTTAAACCCTTTTCAAAAGTGAATCCGTGGAGCGAACCCATTTATATAGTTACGCTTTCCATTAAAACCTTATTAAACATGGTGGGAGTTTTTATTTTTTTTTAAACATGGAACCCTTTTTATACGCTTAAACATTTTGCAAAATCGTGAGTTTCCTACGTTTTCGGACATCTCCCAATTTACAACACCTGTAATAAAACATTTTGCACTACCAAAAATATTCATTTACTCCACATCCAACTACGAGACATCAGGTCCACCACAAGAAATTTCAAATCAAAATTTAAAATCATTTTCTAAACACCATAGAAATATAAACAACATTTTTTAAAGAAACATATATAAATTTTAAATAAGGTGCACAATTAGTTATTTAAAACAAGGTTTACACATTTTCAAAAAGTGGTCGTCGCGTGAAGCGGAAGTGTCACTTAGCCTGAGGATGCTCAAACTGCTCGTCAGTCTCTACCCTTGAAAACATTTTATAAAACATTTGGAAAGAAGGTGAGCTAAAGGAGCTCAGCGAGAGTACAATTTATAGGAAAATAATGTTTCCAGATATAGTTCAAATACAATGTGTAAAACAATTGTATAAACATCTTATTTCAATAAACATTTACTTTCTTTCTTTCCACTTATGGTTTCAAATACAGTGTAAAACAATTGTATAAACATATCATTCAATAAACATTTACTTTAGTTTCTTTTTATTTTGAATGCATCATATCCAATGGAACCCGCTCTTAGTTAACCACCCAGTTTGGCCCATGAAAGAACCTCGTGAAGCAGTCTTATGATCCAGATGGCCCAAAAGGAACCTCCGATAAATCGTGCCTTTCTTTTAGATACCATGGCACTATGGAATAAATCACATAATGCGTTGGTAACCTTTTCGTGCTTTTCACATGCATGACGATATGCATCACTCTTCCATTCCCTCTATAAAAAAATCATATCCCTTTCCCCTGTACCATGTACGCATAAAGCACTTTAGTCGACTTTCCTTTAAACTTTATCTTTGTAACATAGGGTAACCATGGATTAAATCATAAACATTTTCATATAAACATGTATATATAGAATATACATTCATAAACACTTCATTTCATATGGAAACCATAAATCATGCTTTATAAAACTATGGAAACCATAATCATTTCATATTTTCTCAACATAAGTAAAGTCAAGAAAACCACCTTTCCTTTTTCATTTAAACATTTATTCATAAACATTTCATATATTATGGAACCATAAATCATGCTTTATAAAACTATGGAGACCATAATCATTTCATATTTTCTCAACATAAGTAAAGTCAAGAAAACCACATTTCCTTTTTCATTTAAACATTTATAACATAGATATGAAAACATATACATTTGTAAACATTAATATATATATATATATATATATATATATATATATATATATATATATATATTCATAAACACTTACATTTTCCCTCGCCTTAGTTATTTAAGCCATTTTTCCTCCTTTAAAAACTTTTCACCTCCACCTTTGTCCTTAATCACTTTCCTCCTACAAGTCACATTATCCGTAAAATCCATTAACATTCATACCTTAACAATATGCAATTAAACCCTTAACTATAATATACTTTCTATTAAATTTGAAAGCAACCCTTAAGCATTTTCTTATTCACTTAATCTCAACTCACCTAATTCACTTCCAATTAAATCAATGCTCATGACAACCTCATTACAAGCCTTAAGTCATGCCATTAGCATGCTTAAAGTGAAAAACCCATAATGCCCTTCACCTTAGCAAAAATTACATTTATACCTTAATCAATTCTTTTTCTTAAAACTTTAATTCTAATACATTCCATTAGGCATTTAATCACTTCAAGTTGATTAAAATCAATTAAAACTCAACTTCTTCATACTTTTCCTAGGGTGGCCTAATCCTACATGTCACCCATTCATCATTATTTCTTCAATTTTTTCCATTTTCTTCCAACAATTACATTTAACAATTCATCCAATGCCATTGATTCAATTACACTAATCAAACCAATGCATTTCCAATTAAACCCTCTCTTAGCCTACCCTCTCCATGCTATATCTCATTTTCTTTTCAACTTTTAATTCCATTAATTCCTTCAAATATTCAAGTAATGTCATTAAATCAATTAAAATCAATCAAACAACATCACTTCCATTAACATCCAAGGTTGACCTAAATTTACAATCCTCATAATCTCATTCTTTCTTTTCAACTTCTTAACAAAATCAACCTATAATCATGTCAATTTAATAGCTAAAGCCTTAATATAACTCAATTGAAGGTTTAAATAAATAATCCATACAACCCTAATTTCTTACCTTAAGAGTTTTGGTGTCTTGATGTTAACTTGAATTCCAATGAAATCTCTTGTTCAAATCTACATAAAGACATGCCAAGAAACTCATTTACACCATCATGTAACCATTTCTTCCATTAACTTTCAAATTCACATAGACTAGTAAGTTATCTCACCTTAAAAACTTGATTTTTCACTTAGGATTTGAACTAGGTTACTTCATGGACATGATGCAAACTAGAAATAGACTTGAAATGGCATGAGAGTTACTTGAAATGGCTTGGAGAGGGCTGCAGAATTTTGTCTCCCCTGCTTCCTTTTTTTCTCCCCTTTTGCCTTCCAAATTTTGTTTCACCCGTATGAGACCACAAGACAATTCAAATGCTCTTTAATGATCCTTTTTTTTTCATGCCTAATTTTCCCTCCAATTGTCCTTAGATTAACAACATGTCATTGGTTAGGATCCTTGCATTCTAATTGGTCCATATGTAACCATATAGTCCAAAAGAAACCAAGACCACTTTATGCCTCCACTTAAGTCCCACTAACCCAAACCATACTTGGAAACCTTCTTAATTCTCATGGTTTGCTAATACAAATATCCTTTTAACCTTAGTTAACTTTAACTAACCAAAGTTAAGTTTGACTTTAGTTAACTTTAACTCATCCACTAACCATATTTAAGTTAACTAATTTATGATAAATATCAAAATTTATGGAAAGCTCTCATAGGTCCATTTTTAATCACATGGATCACCAAGCTTACATGGCACCATTCTATTGGTTCTTGCTTTGCTTACTTAGATTAGGCTTACTCATTAAATGACTTAAATGCCCTCCTTGAAAATAATACCCCTATACCGATAAAATCTCCGAAAATATTCCGTGATCGTCCAATCATAAAATTGACCATGGAATACTCTAATTAAACTTATTTCCTATCATGAACATGCTTTAGAAAAAATTCTAAGGTTACAAGGAATATTTTTACAACTATTTAAATCAAAGGGCATTTTTAAGTCATAAATAGATCAACCTTCAAAACCTCTTAAACGAATTCCATTTTAATCCGTTTTAGTTTCTTTAGACTCAATACATTATTCTGAACATTTTCGATTTTCTGGACTTGTTTTTCAAAAATTACTATTCATTTGACCTTTTCCAATCAAATACATAACTGATCGAAAACAAAATATACTATTCATGGAAACAGTAAATTCAGGGTCTTACATAAACCCTCTCTTGGCCTAACCCTCTCCATGCTATATCTCATTTTCTTTTCAGTTTCTTAGCAAAATCAACCTAGAATCATGTCAATTTAATAGCTAAAGCCTTAATATAACTCAATTGAAGGTTTAGATAAATAATCCATAAAACCCTAATTGCTTACCTTAAGAGTTTTGGTGTCTTGATGCTAACTTGAATTCCAATGAAATCTCTTGTTCAAATCTACATAAAGACATGCCAAGAAACTCATTTACGCCATCATATAACCATTTCCTCCATTAACCTTCAAATTCACATAGACTAGTAAGTGATCTCACCTTAAAAACTTGATTCTTCACTTAGGGTTTGATCTAGGGCACTTCATGGACATGATGAACACTTGAAATGGACTTGAAATGGCATGAGAATCACTTGAATCTCTTGGAAAGGGGCTGCATAATTTTCTCCTCTGCTTTGCTTCCTTTTTGCTCCACTTTTGCCTCTCAAATTGGTTTCACCCGTATGCACCCAAGAAGCCAAGACAAATGCACTTAAATGATATTTTTTCATGCCTAATTTGCCCTCCAATTATCCTTAAATTAACCCTATGCCATTGGTTAGCATCCTTGCATTCTAATTGGTCCATATGTAACCATGTAGTCCAAAAGCAACTAATTCCACTTTATGCTCCATAAAATCCCACTAACTTGAACCATAGTTGGAAACCTTTAACTCTCTTGGTTTGCTATACAAATATCCTTTAACTTTGGATTGCTTTAACTAACCAAGGAATTAAGTTTGACTTTAGTTAACTTTAACTCATCCACTAACCATCAATTAAGTTAACTAATTTATGACAAATATCAAAATTTATGAAGCTCTCATTGGTTCATTTTAATCACATGGATCACCAAGCTTACATGGCACCATTCTATTAGTTTCTTGCTTTGCTTGCTTAGATTGAAACACTCATTAAATGACTTAAAGCCCTCCTTGAAAATAATACCCTATCTGAAGTAAAATCTCTGAAAATATTCCATGATCGTCAATCATAAAATTGACCATGGAATACTCTGATAAAACATTTCCTATCATGGTGCATGCTTAGAAAAATCTAGGGTTACAAGGAATATTTTTTTTAAACTATTTCGTAAAAAGGGCATTTTCGTCATAAATCATCGAATGCTTCAAAAACACCTTAAACAAATTCCGTTTTAATCAGTTTCTTTAGACTCAATACATTATTTTGAACATTTTCGATTTTCTGGGCTTGTTTTTCAAAAATTACTTTTCATTTGACCGTTTCCAATCAAATACATAACTTATCGAAAACGAAATTTATTATTCATGAAAACAGTAAATTCATGGTCTTACATTACCGTTTTACCGTTTTTCAGAAATATTGAATTTTTCCCAGGTTTTACATGAATGATGGCATGTGGAAGCTTAATGTAATGACTATCATTAAATCATATATGAATAAAGCTATTACTTATGCTTATATTCTTGAGTCTTCTAATATGTGGCATAGTAGATTATGACATGTTAATTATGATACATTATGTAGATTAATTGACTTAAATCATATACCAACATTCCAAATTGATTCAAAACATAAGTGTGAAACATGTGTTGAGGTAAAACTGACAAGGTCATCTTTTCAAAGTGTTAAAAGACACACTGAACCTCTTAACTTAATCCATAGTGACATTTGTGATTTGAAATTTGTACAAACAAGAGGTGGTAATAAATATTTTATTACCTTTGTTGATGATAGCACCAAGTACTGTTATGTGTACTTAATCAAAAGTTAGGATGAGGCGATAAAGAAATTTGTTCTCAATAAAAACAAAGTTGAGAATCAGCTCAACAAGAAAATTAAAGTGTTGAGAAGTGATCGAGGTGGTGGTATGAATCGCCATTTGTTGACTTTTGTCCTCAACATGGGATTATACATGAAACCACAACACTTTATTCACCTCAATCCAATGAAGTGGTTGAGTGAAAGAATCACACTTTAAAGGAAATGATGAATGCAATTGGTGATAAGTTCTGGTCTACCACAAAACATGTGGGGAGCAGTCATTTTATCTGCTAATTACCTTTTGAATAAAGTTCCTAAAAAGAAAGCAAAAAAGACTCTATATGAGTTATGGAAAGGAATAAATCCATCCTATAAATACTTGTGAGTGTGGGGATGTCTAGCTAAAGTGGCAGTTCCTTCACCTAAAAATGGGAAAATAAGACCTAAAACTATTGATTGCATTTTCATTGGTTATGCACATAACAATACTTCTTATTAATTTCTTATCCATGAGTCGAATATCCCAAATATTCACAAGAACAAGATAATGGAATCGAGGAATGCATCATTCTTTGAAGATGTGTTTCCATGTAAATCCAAAGAAGAGCCAAGCTCATCTATGAAAATTGTTAGGATCAAGATAAAGATTGTGAGGTAGAACCTAAAAGCAGCAAAAGAGCAAGGACAGAAAAATCTTTTGGTCTAGATTTTCTGACGTATATGCTTGAAAGGGAACTTGAGACTTTCAAATAAGCAGTGAACTCTATGGAGAGTCTCGTGTGGAAAGAGGCCATTAAGAGTGAAATTGATTCCATACTACAAAATCATACCTGGGAACTAGTGGATCTTCCACCAGGTTGTAAGCCTTTAAGTTCCAAGTGGGTTTTCAAAAAGAAAAGGAAAGTAGATGGATCAATTGACAAGTACAATGCAAGACTTGAGATCAAAGGCTACAAACAAACTGAAGGCTTGAATTATTTTGACACATATTCTCTAGTAACAAGAGTAAATTTGATAAGGATGGTGCTTGCAATTGTTGCACTGAGAAATCTTGAAGTACATCAAATGAATGTAAAAACAATGTTTCTTAATGGATATTTAGATGAAGAAATCTATGTGGAGCAGCCTGAGGGCTTCTCTACTCCGGGACAAGAAAAGAAAGTTTGTAAATTGGTGAAATCCTTATATGGATTAGAACAAGCACCAAAACAATGGCATGCGAAATTTGACAAAGTCATGATGTCACATGACTTTAAAAATTAATGAATGTGACAAGTGTGTGTATGTCAAAGACACGAAACATGGATATGTCATTGTATCTCTGTACGTAAATGACATGCTTATTGTTTGTAGTGATGATAAGATGATTACATCTACTAAGAACATGTTGAATTCAAGGTTTGACATGAAAGACTTAGGACTTGCTGGTGTTATATTGAGGATAAAAATAACATCATATGGACTTATTATAAGTCAGTCACATCATGTTGACAATATTCTTGGAAAATTTAACAGATAATTCCAGTGTAGCCGGAACACTCGTAGATGTAACTCTGCATTTCTCTAAGAATAAAGCTGAGAGTGTTTCTCAAGTAGAATACTCTAAGGTAATAGACATTCTAATGTACTTAATGAGTTGTACAAGATCAAACATAACCTATGTAGTCAATAAACTAAGTAGATACGCGAGTAATCTTAGAGTCAATCACTGGCAAGGAATTATAAGAGTATTAAAATACTTAAGGTTTACTTGTGATTATGGGCTGCACTATACAAGATATCTTGTTGTACTCGAAGGATACAACAATGCTAATTAGATATTCATTGATAAAGACTCAAAGTCCTAGAGTAGTTATGTGTTCACATTAGGAGGAGCAATCGTCTCATGGAAATCTTAAAAAAAAACCTTTATTGTCAGATCCACAATGGAATCTGAGTTTATAACACTAGATAAATGTGGGGAAGAAACTGAATGGCTATGTCACTTCCTAGAAGATATTCCAAAGTGGCCAAAATTTGTGCCTCCGATATGCAGACATTATGATAGTCCATATGCTATTGGTAGAGCAAAAAACAGTATGTACAATGGTAAGTCTAGACATATTCGTTGTAGACACAATACCATTAGACAACTACTCTCAATTGGGGTTATCTCTCTTGATTATGTAAAATCTAAGGATAACATTGTAGATCCGCTAACCAAAGGGTTAAGTAGAGAGTTAGTTGAAAAGTTTTCGAGGGGAATGTGACTAAAGCCCATAGAAGAATAAGTCGATACAATGGATACCTAACCTAGCTTACTAGAGATCCTAAAATATAGGTTCAAAATGGGACAACTAAATTGTAAAGACTTTGATTTTATCATTGTATGGATCTTCCCATGTCCATTCCTATGATGAAACAGTGATGCTCATACGAAAAATGTTAAGCCATGCTTTTAATGGTCTCTATGCTTTGGAAAGAGTAACATGAGCTACTCTTATTTTAAGAGATCACCTATGTAAGAGTAAAGTGGGCCGCTTCAAAGGGAATTGGATATGGCACAATTCTTATTAAACTCTTGTAGAACCAGACGCATGTTCATAGCCAAAACGAACATAAAAGTGAGAACTAGAAAATGTTAGGAAGATTCCTGTGTGATGTATGTCATCATCTACACAAATGACAGACGGTTCAAGGACATCGTGTATACTGTTTAGTCAATAAAGTAAACATATTTCTACAACTACAAGGCAAGGTTCAAAGGGTAACACCTACCTCTCTTATGCAAGTTTCAACCGTTGTACTCTATTACTTGAGAGGAATCGTGGGTC
The DNA here is from genome assembly GCA_016808115.1 of Tetrastigma voinierianum. NCBI lineage: Eukaryota > Viridiplantae > Streptophyta > Magnoliopsida > Vitales > Vitaceae > Tetrastigma > Tetrastigma voinierianum. The sequence goes on from JAEQBH010001818.1 coordinate 427,181, forward strand.
TTGTCTTTGGTGTCAATTTCATTTATGTGGGGAATTGTTGGATTTTTATCCATTTGAATGTAATTTCCTTCTTGGGTTTGAAGCGGATGAAGGTTTTATCATTTGAACATTTGAGTCAATGCATTAAATTCTTTTAAATACCATTATGAAAATTTATTTTCCAATTCATCCATTGAAGTGGGAACTGTAGGAGCATTTATTTCATTCATTCCTCCCCTGCCTGGTGTCTATTTAAAGAGAGTTTTTTACTCTCTTTAAGCAGAGAAAACACACCACGATTCTGTTAGAGATAAGGTACGAACATAGTGTCCAGTTCACTGGAGTGACTATAACAAAGTGTTGTTGTCGTCAGTCGAAGATCATTTTATCCTCGGAAGGAGATGTCTGTTGTAGTCTTGAGGCACCCTTAGAGAAGACGAATATGCTTTAAGGAGATTATGGTTGCACAAGACTCGATCTTCTAACACTGTCCTTTTGTAATTTTTCTTCCTATTCTTCTCTTTGTTTTGGTTTCAGTTTGTACTACGTTTGTAACAGATTTATTTGTGCTCTGGTTGAAAAGAAAGAGGGGGTGATTTATGCTATGGTTGAAAACAAAGAAGGGGTGGTAATCAAGGTAAAGGAAATGAGGTGAGGAGGTTAGGGCGATTGCTTTCATGACTTTTAGCTAGGCAATTTGCTTTTGGACTTCAAACTACTTTTATTTTTTAAAACTTTTTCATGACTTATTTATGAAATTTTTGGTTAAATTCAAAATATTTATCTTTTTTTGAATGTTTTCTTCTATTGAAAAAAAAAATCATATTTTCTCACTCTTAAAACAAGAGTACGGGAAGATGATCCTACTAAAATTTTCATGATTTGTTCTCATACTAAATAAATAAAAAAACATGTATTTTAAAATTTTATTTTCTCAAAATTTAAATAAAAATTAAAAGATTAATTTATTTTCTTCTTTATTGGTAGTGAGGATAGTTATTTTTATTTAGAAATTAATTTTCTCTTGAATAAAATATTTTTTTTTTCATAGATTATATATGAATTTAACATGTATAATGAAGATGATTTTTTCTCGTAATAATTTATTTTTAAACAATAAATTTTATCATAATAGTTTTAATTTTTATTTTTTACTTTTTTTATTTATTATTTTTTACTTTTTATAAATGCTTAAAATGTTCAAAATATTATATAAATATTTTCATTTATCATAATGACAAATTTAAATTATCATGATACAAATAAATATTAAATTAAACTATCTATTTTAATACAGTAAGATGTTAAATTGGTGACTGTTAACTTGTAAAAAACAAATAACTTAATACTATTAAGCAATATTCAAAACTAAAGTTCTATTCAAAAATATGTTTGCTTTTTTTTTTTTTTTTTTTGCCTTTTTGTTGAAAGAAATTTGCTTTCAGACTACAAACAATTTATTTTTTTAGTTTTTCTAACATATTGATGAATTTTTATAATTAATTTTTAGTTTTTTCTAACATATTGGTGAATTTTTAAAAATTTTGGTTGAATAGAAAAATTCAAAATATTTGGATTTTTTGAATTCTTTTTTCTATTAAAAAAAAAAAACCAAATTATTAAGTATTCTCCATATGCTCAACATCTTTATGCAAATTAGTAGTTATAGCAATTTTCATTTCATTTCATTAACAACATCTCTTTACTGCTCCTGTATCTTAACAAATGGTTCAAAGTCATATTTTAATGCATGTGAAGACATTAAAATTTCCCTATAAATTTCTATTAGAAATTCATTTGAACAACATTCATTCTGAATAGGTTAGAATATATAAATTTTTATAACTTTTTTGTCTTATATTTCTATAAATTTTCATCTAAGACACTTAAAAATTATTTTTTATTTTTTTATTTTTTTATAAATTATTTCATCTCAAAATTTTCAATTCCACAAATTACTTTATGAGCTTTTTTATTTCCAAAAATTACACATTCCTCTTCTTTTTTTCTTATCTATGTAAAACCCGGGAAAATTTTAATTTTTTGAAAAAAGGGTAAAATGGTAATTTCGGTCAAAATCCGAAATTTTTCTAGATCTCGGATGACAAAGCGGACTTTACCGTTGGAATCGACTTGCGAGGAAATCAAACTCTACCAGCGTCGAATTTCGTCGAATTAGAGATAGTCGAAATTTCGCGTTTTCGGACATCAAGTGTCGGGTCTGAGTATAACTGACTTGTGAAAGGCGTGTGATGTATTGGTCATTCTTGCATGTACCCATGTGACATGCTTGCATGATTAGTGAGAGGATGGAGATGGTGGCTTAGATTAAGTATGTGTCCAAAAATCAATTTAAGAATGATAGAATTAAGTGAAAGAATAAGTGAATAAGACAAAAGAAGAATAGTCTTCTTCTTCTACAATTTGAAAAAAAAAAAAAAAAAAAGAGGGCGTGAGGGGCAAACCGAGTTTGAAGAGGAGAAGAGTGGCACCTCTCTAAATTTCCCAATTCTTTCGGACCAGGTACATTCTCATTGGAGCGAGCCAAGAAGTCGATCTGACTACTTGAGAATTCTGTGGACTAGCGTTTTTGTGGGTTCAACAACTCCAAGAGGTGGGGATCTTTTCCTACTTGGTTTATTCTTTGGCTAAGAGCCATTTTAATGGATGGAGATTTGTTGAGGCTTGGATGACCATGTTTTCGTTCTCAAAATCTTTGAACCAAGTGAAGAAAATCCCTACTTGTGTGGCCGTGAGCGGTCTTGGAGCCCTAGGGTTCTCTTTGTTCACGTGATATGTTCATGTGATTTTTGTGTTGTTAGGTGATTAAAGTGAATTGTTTGGATTGTTATTAGCCCGTATGTAGGCTAATTTTGGTGTTATTGATTGTAGATTGAATAACATGAATTATATGAATTGAATTTTGTTAATATATACATATAAAATATATTACTTTATGGTGTGTGGAAATGGCATAATGCATTCCAAATGCATAAGGGCACCACTAGATGGTAGGTGTGAGTGCACTTTGACATGAAGAAAATGAAAAATGAAAGCGAGTTTGAAAGGAATTTCAAGGAACATTTTCCAAAGAATTGCCTTGGAGAGTTGTCCAAAGTTCATCTCGGAGGCTGATTCATGACTGTCTCGGAGAATTACCCAGCAATTCACCTCGGAGGGTTGTCCAATATATTTATCGAAACTCGGTAGTAAGTTTTCGAGAACAAAAACCTTTTGCTTTGAAAACTGTATTTTTCTCACATTTTGCTTAGGCATGTATGAAGTCGGTGGCGACTGAGGACATGAATTAGACATGTAGACATTCAAGTAGGATCATATATTTGCTTGAGTGTGTTTGGTTGCCATGACATGTGTACTTAGGTGGGGAGTAACCCATGTAGGAAATTATCACTACTGGGCATTGCTCACCCTGTCGAGGGATCATTATTCTAGGTACGGGGGGGAGTGTACGGGAGGGACGACGCTCACTAGGGCCGTTTTAGAGAAGAAAGCCAGATTGTGGCTTTGGTATTCATTTTGTATAACATGTATTAAAACTTTAAATTTTGATATATGTTTTGGTTAAGAGTAATGTAATAACTCTTGAACTATTGTAGTATAGTTGATGTATTTTTGTGAGTATTGATGTTTGGGCCCAAGTGGCCATTTTTACTCATTTTGTTCGTATGTGGACCCGGTGTGGTCGATGTACGATGTTGGGACAGGTTGTATCTTGGGTAGAGCTCCATTGCAAGGAGACTCTGCTTTGATTTGAATTAAGTCTTGAGTCCTGAAAAAGGGGACTCAATGGAGTGGTGTCGGGTTCACCGCGTCGAAAATCCGTGGTGACGAGGTTGTCAACGGGACCCTCGGGATCGGGGTGTCACAATCTAAATACTCAAAATTCCAATTTCCAAAATTTTTAATTTATAGAATTTCTCAATTTCTAAAAATTTTCAAATTTCCATATGCTTTCAATTTCTAGGACTTCTCCATTTCTATAATCTCTCAATTTTAAGAATCTTCCAATTTCACAAACTTTCAATTCCTATAATTTCTCAATTTTTAAGAACATAAAATAAAGTGATTCTAAAAAAATATTTTTAATTATTTTATATTATTTGACTTGTTATTTTTAGAAATAATTATGTAAATATTTGGAATGATTAAAAATAAATAATTATGCATAAAAAACATTTTTTAAATATAAAAAAATTAAAATTTGATTTAAAACATTTTACAATTTCATTCTAATTTTATCTTTACGCTGGAAATGAAAATTCTAATTTTACGAAAAAGGAGTAAAATGGTAATTTCGGTCGAAAATCAGATTTTACGGATCTCGGATGACAAAGCGGACTTCATAGTTGGAATTGTCTCATGAAATCTAGTTACGCGTCGAATTTGTTGAATTTCGAGGACCAGTATGGTGCTCAGTTTTTCGAACATGAAGGTAGTGCGGGACACTTGGCACATTTGAGTGGCTCAAGAGGTGCCACATGTCATGTGCAAAATTAGTCAAACATGAGCTCAAGTGTGGGCCATGGGTGGACACATGGCATGATGCCATTGGATGAAAATCGAAGTAGAGGATAAGTGGATAAGAAATCATGAGCCAATAGTAGGTTGGTATGGCAAGAAGAAAAGACAATTCTCTTAAGCGTGCTTGACAGCCGATTTGGGAGGAGATAGCAAGCTAGAAAAGGAGAGAGAAAATAGAGGGATTTTAGAGAGAGAAGCTTTACCTTCTCTCTAGAATTCCCGGTGATCGGTCCATCGAATCTTGGCGAGCTAAGAGGCAAAGTTGCTCCCCACGACAAGAGCTACACATGGGTACCGGTTTTGTGGAGTTTCAACAAACTACGGAAGGTAGGGGTTTTCTCCTACTTGGATATTCCTTGTTTAAAAAAGCCATCACTACTACAAAAATTTAAAGTTATGACGCTCAATTTCATGACGCTTTCATAAACGTGTCATTATTTAGCTTAGGATTGGATACACCATGACGCTTTCTAATAAACGTCCTTGTTAAGCAAAATTTTCTTAATACTATGACATTTCTTAGTAGTGTCATGGTTCAATCTATATAATTCTTCTAATGCTTACATATACAATGATACTTTTTAGAGATGTCATGGTTTTATTATTAAAGTTTGGCACTTTATTGAAGTGTCATTGATTTATTAAAAAATATATATTTTTTCAAAAATACAATTATCCTCCACGATGCCCACCAAAACTCCTCTTTCCCTTTTCATTTGAGAACTCACAAACCCTAAAAACAAATAGTGGCTTTCCATTATTTTTCTAAGGATGTTGATACAGGCTGACGGAGAGCAACCGATGGGCGTGTCTCTATACTCCAGTGATCCCTTGAACCAAACTACTCTCCCATTTGGTTATGTTGGTATTTGTGGAAGGGAGATCTTGTTTCACTAGATAATGCAATCTCGATTGTGGGGTAACACAAAGTGGAGAAGGGTATGGTGAGCTTCGGTCTTTGGAATGATACTCGCCAACACTATAGATCTCATCGACGACTCACATTGTACGTTAGCCACCATGGTGGGGCAGATCATCGACGATAAAATCAAATAATACGTTTAAAGCAAAGGCATTTTCCGCTACAAGCATTGTCTCTAAGGCATGGTGATCAGAACTTCACCCCCGCCATTAGTACAAACTGCCCAACCCTCCTCTGTTTTGCATTTTATGGTTTCTATCCACCTTACTCCCGCCTGGTGGTTTGGTAGTGATTAATCTGAACTTAACTATTATCAAAGAGGTATTGTAATCAAGAGATCAAATCTATGCAATATGGAATGTGATAGATTTACCTTTAGATAGCTTAGTTAACCATCTCACTTCATGAAGTAGAGATCCTTCTAGTAGGTGGAAGGGTTTCTTGCCAATGAATTTTTCATTGTGTATCTTGTGGTACCATGCTTTTAATTTTGTAGCTGGTGATATTACAATTTTAAGATGGTATATTTGCATCTCACAACGAGAGTTTACCAAAAAAAATTTCCTTTGAAAAGTGTCTGCTTTGTTTTGCTTTTGTTATACTAAGAGATACCTTTTGATTGCAAGGAAAATAGTATGAGCCTACCTCATCTATTGATTTCAGTGGATGTGTAACTACCCCAAATCTCTCTCAACCCCATATATCCTTAAAAGTCAAGTGCCCTCACCAATTTATTGCCCATTTTCTCTAACTAGTTTACAACATGAAATCTGTGATATGCTACAAAGTTGTCCCGCAAATTCAATTGAATCAATATTTTACAGATGGTGCCATGTGTATACCACATGACATCAACATTATGTTAGGGTCAATTCTCTTCATCTGGGCTAATTTTTTACATTGGGAGGTACTAATCATCCTCATCTGTTGCTCAAATTATATGGCTTCTTTTTGTCAAACCCTTAAAAGTTAGTTCTGTTTTTCTCATGGATGATGCTGTTAGATTGAACTCTGTCCATGGATTTATGGTGTCATCTTTGGATCATCTTGGTCATAAAAATTCTCTTGCAAATTTTCAACCTTTTTTTAAGATTCATCCATTTATCCTCTCATGATTAGTTTTTTTTCAAATTTTCTTGAATGCGTAAGGTTTTGTTCAGGTCAGTGACATCAAACATGATTAGAGAGAGCTTTGAAGAATGGTGGAATTTGCGGAGCTCTATTTGGCTGCTAAACGATTTGTAAACAAAAAATAGAAAATCTTGACTTTTCACATTGGCTGGTAAAAGTATACATGTATGCCCCCAACATGAATAATAAAAAAAGGGAAAAAAAATCCATTCAATATTCTTTTTGGCTTTCATTTAAATACTTACTTTTTTTTCCCTCCATCTGGTATAGGTCAATGCACCTTATACATAATTAATTTCTAATAGGAATTATAGTAGTGTATTTGGTTGGTCAATATATAATATTCCTTGTGCTAATGATACATGTTTATCATGTTTTTTTTATATATTATGATAGGTTGGAGCTCCTGCCCTTGTTGTATTAACTTCTCCTATTGATGTTACTGATCCATTGGGTAACACAATTCTCAACCCTTCCTAGACCTCTTTCTTTCAGGTTTGTAGTCAAGTAGTGAGAATTCTGAATTTTCTTATGGTCTTTCTCTGTTTTTTGGTAGTAGTTGACATTTGGAATTCATGGAAGCCTCAAGTATTAATTCGAAATAACTTTTGCCCAGAAATAGACACATTTACTCACCAATTTAGTGCTTTTAAGATGAGTCACTATTTTTTTTGGTTTTATGATGGTTAGTAGGGAGTAGGGTCGTGATCCATGCACATAGGCTAAAAATAATAAGATAAATAAAGGAAGGTTCAACTACAAATCAATTAATTATTTGACTATGACAATGGTTGGTACCATTTCACATGCATGCCAACTTTAATATATATATATATATATATATAACTCATGTTTTGTGGACAACCTTTTATTAATGGTTTGGCCCAACCATTTGAGTGTGTGTACGTTTTTATAACTCTTGTTTTCATATTAAGATATCTAAGTCAATCACCTAGGGTTCCTTCAATAGCTATCACTAGATATTATAATTCTCTGTGGTATATATAGAGAGAGGCACCATGGGATGTTTTAAAAATTAAAATCTAGTTCAGGGCATAGGCATGGATGAAAGTGCTAACTTTTAAAATTATGTTAGTGATGACCCTTTAAACAGGTTCGTTGTTTGTTTGTTTGTTTTTTTTTTCCAGAGGGCTTTTAATATCCTCAAGCAAGATGGCATGAAATGTGTAGATCTTCAACAGAATGCCAAGTGTGATATACTTGTCTTTTCCTTGTTTTTTTTTTTTTTTTTTTGTATTCCATTTTGATGATGGGTTACCAAATTTCTTATGCTTCTTTTTCATTTGTCTTAGGGTTTTTTTCTCAAGAGATCATCTGGAACTTTAAAAAGGTATTTGATTGTATATTTTTTGTCTATCTTGATTTTATTTGGTTGCACCAAAAGTGAAAATATGAGAGCTAAACTCATTCCTATAATTGAAGCAGATCTTGTATTCTTCTAATGAGGTTAGGACATATATAATAAATTAATTTCTTCCAAAAATGAAATCCTATGTTTCATTTTTAGAACTTTTCAATTATTATGCAAATTCTTGAATTATGTCATAAATTCTTGATAATTTCTTGAATTATAGATCATTTGTTCCCTCATCATTAATAAGGAGACACACCCTAGAAGTGCTATATATTTTGATAAACCTTGTATAAAAATTTGTTGTATCATTAGTATTTTTTTCCTTTATATATTAAAAAATAGTTTGTGGTGCTGTTGATCATTCTGAATCAATTCTTTGCTTCTAGTATAACCCCAGCCACTATGGCGAGATCAAACCTATGAAAGCACTCGAATGTAGAGTGGACATTTTGTCCACAAATCTCACATAGCAACCTAATAGAATAGTCTTCAGCACCTCAACCAGAGAAATGTGTCCTACCTTGTGACTCGTTTTTTATTTTAACTTTTTTAATGATTACATAATATTTTCTAATTGTTAAAGATATTATTTTTTCTATTATGAAAAATATAAATTAGTTGTTTTTAGAAAAAGAATAGTTATTAAATAATTAGTTTTAATAAAATAATACTAGTATGAAAAATAAAATAAAAAACACTTATAAATATAACTAAAATAATTTATTTTATATAATGCCCCAAGAACTTATAAGTATAAATTCTAAGTATTTGAAAACTTTATGTTACAATATATAAAATTTATAAAGTGTTATTTATTATTATTTTTAATTTTTGCGAGTCCAGTCCAATTTGGCTCGTGGTCCTCCCGAGGGGCTAGGCTATCCAAAATGGGAGTGAATAAAAGTAGACATAATTGGCTTGACCTGTTTTGACATGCGACCTGAACACCATCCAATTTATTACTTAGGATATTGCGAATCTATTTTTTTTCCTTTTAAAGTAATTAACCTTTTTCATGCAGTGTGTAGCTTAAGTGGAAACCTTCTAGGTCAATTGAATTTCACTTTGTTTAGGCTTTAATACTTTACTTATTTCTAGTTTAGAAAGTTATACCCAAGTATATGGTTATATATCCTATAATTCTTGTTATTGTGAAGTACTTTGTTATTTTTCAGATATTAAGAATGTACATGATGTTGTGTCAACCTTTTTGTTTTATGTCATTCTCTTTTTTCTACAGGTTGGTTTCCATCAAGTTGGTTTGTATCTTACAAGTTATCATTGGTGGAGTTCTTTTTTGACAAGGTATTATTCTAATTTCAATTCAATGTTCATTTAATACCTTGAAAATTACAATACGGCACTCATCAAAATAATAAATCGATGTCTTAGTGTAGTTGGTACTCTACAAAGTTTTTTGCTTGGTTTTCTATATCTAAAACTTAATTTTTACATTGGAACAGGAACTGATGAACTCATGTGGTGATTTTGATGGGCTTAGCTTGCTCTCTCTCATAGGGTCCTCGATTACCCGATAAATTAAAGAACATTTTGTACTCCTACCCTTTGAATCTATGAAACTTGTTGGAAATATTTGTTGTAATTTTGGATCAATGTATATATCGATAGCTTTGTGGCTTATCCATACCCATTTGTTTTTTCTATGCTCCTCTATCTTTGCTTTTTTATAAATGTTTTTTCCTCTATATTACTTTCATTATGTGTACATTTTCAATAATTATATTGTTATATAAGGATTTATAGCAAATGAAATTAATGAAAATAAGATTTTTAATGTGATAAAATGATGACACTTGTAATGAGTGCCAGATTCTAAAACAAAACATATAGTAAATCAATGACACTCAAATAAGTGTCATAGTTGCTATAGATTGAAATATTATGAGTAGATAAATGATTTTAAATGAATGTCAGTAGTTTTGATTCACAAAAGATGACGTCAATGGTGAATATTGTGTGTAAACTTATACAATGAAATGCAGACCATGATACTAGTGAAGTGTCATTGTAATCCTTCAATGACGACAAACGTGTCATTGATTAACTTTTTCTCACAGAGTGCATGGAAATGCTTGTGGGTGTCAGGAGGCCTAAATTTACCATGGATTTCGGTTCCAAAGAAGTGGGATCGATGCTTGATGAGGGGGGGTTGTCCATGGACAGCCCACGTACTGTTATGGGACTGTTAAAAGTCCGGATTGATGGTTGGACTGAAAATTTTCCATGTGTTTTGCTTTCATGTTATTGCTTGAATTGAATGGCTTGAAATGTGTATAGGAAATGATATGTTAATGCATGCTAATTGATGTGTTAACATGAATGTTTGAATTATATGAAATATAATTGCGTGTGAGCTTATTGGAATTGGATATATGAATTGGCATCATTGCACTATGTGCATGGTGACATCGCGCCGGCCTGGTGTGGGTGCATCTGCATGGTTATTCACCATTCTTGGTGAATGTGGGTTGAGTTTGTCTTTCGGACTACGTCCAATAAAGACTCAGAGTTCAAATTATAAAATGAGAAATAATTAATGTGTGTTGGGCGTTCTTGGAACTCGGGTATAGGAGACCCGTGGTATTATCCGAAAGGTCCTGCATGGGTATGAGAGACCCGATTGGGTGTGAGAGACCCGAGGTACTATCCGAAAAGTTTTGTATGGGTGTTGGAGACCAAGGTAATCCAAAAGTTCCCATTGCCTAAGAGAAAACACACGGTCATGTTCATCACTTAGACCCAGAGTTGGAGGATAGGAGCTCGGGATTGACTTAACGGTTACCCATTGGCAAATTGTCTGCGTTGCGAGCCGAATAAAGGCTCTCAGAGGTTAAGTGTCACTGCATTACCAGTTGACGATTTTCACACTCGCATAGGCATGCGTGAGGAGTCAGGTGACTCGGTATGGGCATGGAAAACATTTTCATGCATGATATAAATCATTCCGTGCATGCATCGTAAATCGTATGAAATGGGATACAGATGCCATCGCACGTGCATTTTATAGGAGTGTTCTAGTAAGATAATTCCACTACTGGGCATTGCTCACCTTGTCGAGGGAAAAATTATTTCAGGTACTGAAGGTTCACCTGGGGATGGGACGCATTCGAGGTCTTAGAAACGAAAAAATGGCCATATGTGGCCTCATATGTATTTGTAAAAATCTGGTAAAAGACTCGGGCTGGGATAATTTGTAATCAAAACAAATTGTAAATTTACTCATTTTTGTATAAAATATACCTTTTGGTGAGTATGGATGTATGGGCCAATGTGGCTGTGACGTCCCAAAACCCTGGGGTCCTGTTGACCATCGTCAACCTGCGGAAACCTGTTTGTCTCATATCATGAGACTCATACATGAGTAAAATGACCCAATAAGGCCCATCATCCATACTCGTCCATACAGTTACAAGACCATACATTTCTATAGATCCAAGAGTTATTACATCACTCTTAATACAAAACATATATTAAAACTAGTTTGTTCTAATATATACACAAAACAAGAGTCAAGGCCATAGTCCGTCCCGCTTCATAATCCCTACTAAGGAGCTGTCACTGCATTCGCCCCGCACCAAAAGGGGGGTCCCACGACGGGTGAGCTAACGCCGCAGAGATGTGTACAATCCAAGGGCTATTCTCACCTAGGCGCACATGCAAATGATCATTTCACAACCAAACTAACAACCAATCCGCATACATGTCGTCCTATCATGGAAAAACTACATGCACGTATGAGACGACACTCTACATGCCCTGGGCACGTCAACCTCCGACTCCACCACCTAAATGCAAGTTCCAATGGGGAAATCAATACCGAAATAATCCCTTTAATTTATCTCTCACAACTCGTAGTCTATGTGATATTTATTTAATCGCTTCGCGGTCTTTTTGTGGCAACAAAACTTTTCGAGTCTCACCGCGCCCTTACACCCTTTGACATTTTTTCTCGCTTTCACCGTGGATACGCTGCCTAACTGTGCTGTGCTTTTCACTTGAGGGGGTATCTATCCCCTACTTAAGTTACAAATTCGACACATTTCATTTTCCATTTTCATTTAACACTGTGGAACTCCAATTGACTGGTCCCATTTCAAGCTCCACACGATTTCGCACCAAACGCGAAGCACTAAACTAAAGCATTCATGTACACACACTCCATGTAATGTGGTGTTACTCTCACACCAATGCAATGCAATTTCTGCTACTGCACTCAAACCCATGACCAATGTATGAAGACTCTACATGGACATTCTATTAATTATACACTATGTGTGCACTAAGTGAACACTCATGTCTAATGCACACAACATTCCATATATTCAGCTTTTAACATCAACATACATGCAAATATGTTAATATTCCATACATTCAAATCAAGACATCAAATAAGCATGCACTACATCTTTCTATCATTCAATTCATTCATAACACATAATTCAAGCATGTATTAACATAATTCCAACCATTACTTAGAAAGTAATGTGCTATAATTCATATTCCCAGCCGAGACATAGTGTGTCAACTACATGTTCCCAATGCATATAATTATTTCCATCTTCATCACACATATGTCACATAATTTCACATATTCAGTATGTCATTGAATTTATGGCACACACATTAGCCATTCTCGCCATAAATCCCGCTCATGCTCGCCTAAGAAACAACCGACTTAGTCCAGAAGTCCGCTTTTGTAACAATTACAAAACATCCAACACACAATTCCTTGCTCAGTCATATGGGCCCCAAGTATTTCGTTACAAACCGGTTCGAAAACGTGGTTCCTAAACCAGAATCTGACTATTCCTCAACTGTCCATGACCCAGCCTAATGTTCAGCCTACATTTTGGCTAAGCACTTAATCTTATTAAATTCTAGACTCAACAATCTTTCCATAGAGTCCAAGAAAGCGCGAATCGGAGTTCGGACAAGAAAGTTATGACCATCCAAAGGTGACGCGGCCGATTCACAAGGTTGTGCGGAAATTTAGGCACACCCCCATTTGCCATTCTACTCGGGATTTTGCTGTCCCAAAACACAATGTTCTGTTTCGGACAATCCCAAAACCCTATGAAACCTGGGCCTAATTACCACACAACTCACAAACAAACCATACAAAGATAGTACTCACGAAAACCGAACGAACCCGTAGGCCAATACACTCCACCCCCAAAGGTAGCAAACTGGAGTAGGAGGAAACCTACCTCTTGTAGCGCAGTTCTAGGTTCTTCGTCGTCCGGGTCTGCTCACTACTCGACACTCCTTCCTTTTCCTCTTTTCTTTCCCTCTCTTCCTTTTTTTTTTCCTCTTTCTTCTTCCTTTCTTTTCCTCCTTTCTCCTTTCTCTCCTCTTTCCTCTCTTTCTTTCTCCTTTCCTCCCTTTCTTTTCCTTCCTCTCTCCTCCTTTCTCCTTGCTGCTCCCACAGACTGATTCTTGAGACCCTAAGTGTGAAGGCCCTTATATAGTGTCCAAAGGTGTCATGCATGTTGACACAGGGCAAGCCATGTGCCATGTGTCACACACATGGCTTGCCATGTGTCACACATGCATGCCTTTGCCATGCATTGTGACACATGGCTTGCCATGTGTCACCACATGGTTCGCCATGTGTCATCCACATGGCTCTGCATAAAATACCGACACGCCAAGCTCGAAATACATGAAATTTTGACTATCTTAATTCAATGAAATTCGATCAAGTAGCTAGGATTTCATGAGACGATTCCAACGGTGCAATTCGCTTGTCATCCGAGGAGGTCTAGAAAATCCCAACTTTTTCTCCGAACTATTCCTCGTTAACTACGCTGCCCCATTTTCATCCTAAAATTCAAATTTAAAATTTTCACGGGTTTTACACTCTCCCCCCCTTAAAATAATTTCGTCCCGAAATTTTCGGGCATACATACACATTCAAACACATGCATATGCAACAATTATTTAAAAACATTAATGATCGAAAATCCATTCCCGTCGAACAAGAAGGGATAGCTGACGCGCATCTGTCCCCGCGTCCCATGTCGCTCCTCGCACTCCTAAAGCCGCCACAACACCTTACAAGCCTCACGGTCTTGCCACCACAAAACCTCGAAGCCTGGCGCATCCATGATACGCACCGTCCTTCTCCTCGAACGCCCCATCCGCATCAACAAGCTCGCCCCAATCCACGGCGGCGATATCCGGAGGTACTGACATAGAGACGGAAATACCTCATGAACGCTCATCAAACTTGGCGGTAACGCTAACCGATACGCCACCGCGTCACTACCCGGGAGCACCGCGGTCCGAGCGTACCCGCCTGGGCGCCTTCCTCGCTTGCCGACCCGATCACTCCTCTTCTTAGGCATCACCTTCAAGAAGACATGATTACCACGTGAACTCTAGAGGTCGTTGCCGTATACCTGCAACTCTTCTTCGCCGGGCTCGGAGCAAGAAGGAGACGCCAGCGATCATACCCACCTTCTCCGAGGTGTCTTCTAATCAAATCCGACCAGTTGATGGGAGCTCTCTCCTGCCTCCGTCCCAACATACTTCTGATCGACACGCCTCCCGTGAGCCTCATAGGGCGCCATCTGAATACCGCCCGATAACCGCACATAGGCAAACTCTACCATGGCGCGCTCCTCCCGCCTACTCCTTGAGATCCAAGACGCATGCTCGCAACATGTCCTCTAAAATCTGAATAGTCCGCTCTGAGGATGAAAAGCGGTACTCATCGACAGCTGTGTCCCCATGGCCTTCTAGAAACTCTTCCAAAACTGAGCCGTAAACCGTGGATTTCGATATGATACTATGGAGACTGGCACTCCATGCAACCGCATCGCTTCCTCCCGTATATACAACCTCGTAATTCTCTGTGAAGCGTCATCCGAACGGTTTAAAATGTGCCGACTTGGTGAGTCGGTCCACTATAACCCACACCGCATCATGCTTCCACGATGTTCGTGGCAAGTGAGTCACAAAGTCCATCGTGATGTGCTCCACTTCCACTGCGCTTATCTTCCAATGGCCGGAGGTGCTCGCCGACCGGGTGCTCACCACTGGGCCGGGCACATGAGACATCGCTGACAAAATCCTCGGATGCCTCTGCTTCATCCCTCTCCGCGATACTAGCGACGCAAGGTCATGATACATCTTCCCGCCACTATCGCACAACGAATCGGTTGAATGGAACTCTCTCGAGGATCTCCTCCTCAATTCCGCGACTAGGGACCACAACCCGTCCCTTATAATCGAAGACTACCACCGTGGACGCCCGCAACCTTCGGGTCGGCCGTGACCTCAACGCACTGATCCCCGATGGATATTAGCCCGCCCTCGCCCCGGGACTCTATCACCGCTTCGCAGAGACCTGCAGTAGCCATCAAACTTCCTGCTGTACCCGAGCCGCCATCGAACCCATGAACTACCCATCGCTTCGAAAGCATCGCCCACTCTCGAAGCCATACTAAACAAGAATCCCGTGACTTTCGCTTGCTATCAGCCACCACATTTGCCTTATCGGGATGGTAATGCAAAGTGAAGTCGTAATCTTCCAAAAACTCCATCCACCTACGCTGCCTCATGTTGAGGTCTCGCTGCGTGAAGATGTATTTTAGACTTTTGTGGTCTAAAAACATCTCGAATTGCTTCACCATATAAGTAGCGCGCCTAAATCTTTAGGCGGCGACTACGGTTACTAACCTACGCGTCATGCGTGCACTTCAGGCTGTGATTCTTCAACTGCCGAGAACCAAGCCACAACTTTCCTGCATCAAGAGACGATTTTGATGGCTCTGTAGAGATATGGAGAAGACTTCATCAATGAGCTGGGTACTTATCGCTATCGAAGTCATTCCATTTGGGTCAAGAATGCAGAGCCACTCATCGAGAGCGCTACTACTTTATTCCATGATATGATGCATAGAGATGTTGATGTATATGTGACATATGATAGTGAAGTCCCGAGACAGTATGCATCACTTAGCAAAGATTATTGTGAGATTCTTTGAGAGATCCAACGCTTCAGTTAAGATTGAATCCTAAGAAGTGCACCTTCGGGGTAACTTCGGGAAATTAAGGTCACATTGTTAGTGAGCGCTGCAGATAGAGGTTGGGATCCGCAGAAGATCACAAGGCAATACTTGACATGCCCGCTTCGAGGAATGAGAAAGAGAGATCGAGGCTTTAGGCGCATCTACAATACATCGGGCCGTTTCATTGCTAGACTAACAGACATATGCAAGCCTATCTTTCGTCTTCTGAGGAAGAACCAACCTACGATTTGGAATAATGATTGTCAATTTGCTTTTGAGAAGATTAAGGAATGTTTACTTTCTCCCCCAGTTTTAGTGCCTCCCACACCGGGGCGGCCCTTGCTTCTATATTTGTCAGTTTCGGACATAGCTTTGGGATGCATGTTAGCTCACCAATGATCCAATAAACGAGCGAGGCCATTTATTATCCGAGTAAGAGGATGCCGAATACGAGTGCAAAATACATTCAGGATTGAGCGCCTCACAGCCGCTATTCGCTACCAGAGACTTAGGCACTATGACGAGAATTCCATACTTTTAGTCTCTCAATTGGGTCCATTGAGATATTTGTCTGACTGCACTGCTCATCAGTTCATGAGTGGTTAGTTCTATTGACAGAGTTTGATATTTAATATATGACATAGAAATTGGTAAAGGGAAGCATTGTTGCAGATCATTTGGCTTCTTTGCCAGTATCCGATGACAGACCAATTGACGATGATTTCCCTGATGAGCAATTTGTTTCAATGACCAAAGACATAGATGGCAAAGCTTGCATTTGATGGTGCCGCCAATCAGTCGAGGTTTGGTATTTGTATCTTATTGATATCACCATAAGGTGATCACATTCCCAGATCAGTTCGATTAGTATTTTCTGATCATCACCGGTTGATGAATAATATAGTTGAGTAAGCCTCCTCTTCAATGCTTGGAACGCTCGCTCACATGAGTCATCCCACACAAACTCGACTCCCCTTCCTAAGTTAATCTTGTCACAGCGCCGGCTTAGTCGAGAAATCCTATAAACCTCCCTGCACACCCCTCCAATCCGAAGAAACTACAGAATCTCAAGATCGACTTTGGCCTCTCCCAACTCATCACGTACCTTCAACCTTCCTAGGTCTAACTGACACGCCTGCCGACACCACGCGGTCTTAAGAAACTTCACTCGCAAGCCAAAACTCGTGACTTACCGAATCTCGCATACACCGATGATCCAAGTTCGTAGCATTGATTCTCAAGGATCCTCATGCTCCACCTTCCGACCGAGTAGATCAGGATGTCATCAACAAAGACCACCACAAATTGGATCTAAATAGGTTGAACACCCTATTCATGAGGTCCATGAATGCCGCCGGGTGCATTCCCAATCCAAAGGGCATCACTGCAAACTCAAAGTGCCCATAATAAGGCCCCGAACACTGTTTTAGGGATGTCTGCTTCCCTAACTCTCAACTGAGAGTAACCAGTGCGAAGGTCTATATTGGAGTAGACTCGCGCCCCCCTCAGCTAATCAAAAAAGTCATCAATCCTCGGTAATGGATACCAATTCTTGATTGTAACCCTATTCAACTGTCTGTAATCGATGCATAGTCAAAGGGTCTTATCCTTCTTCTTTCTCAGAATAACCCAGCGCCCATGGTGAAGTGCCTGGCCTAATGAAACCTCTTTGCCCAAGAACTCCCGTGATTCAGACCTTGAGCTCTTGCAACTCAACCGGCACCATCCTATGCGGAGTCATAGAAATGGGCAACGTACCAGGATGCAACTCAATGCGGAAGTCTACATCCCTCGATGGAGGTAATCCCGGTAGCTCTTCCGAAAAAACATCCTCGTACTCACAAACCACCCGAGGTAGACTTATATCCTATCTCACCTCTTCCTCCAGGGTAAGGCTAGCTAGCCAACTTGTCAACCGGTCAGTACATCGGAATCGCATACGCACGGTGAGACATCGCGCCTATTCCCTTGAAAACACAAACAAGTACCGCCGTGTGTGTAGCGGTAACTCTCATACTGCCACACCCATGACAACCCGATGCCGTCAACCAGTCCATCCCGAGGATGACCTCGAACTCTGACATGTCCATGACCCAAAGATCCACCGTGAGTAGAATCCCAGAGATCTCTAACTCACATCCCCGACATATCAGATCAATTTTCGCCTTAGTCCCTAGGGGAGAACTCACATGCAGTGGCTCGTCTAAGGTCTCAACCTCTAAGCCCAATACTCTCACACAAGATGCATCAATGTGCTGAACGCTATGCACTGAGTCAACAACACCCTTGCCCACAGCTTAAAGAGTAGAAACGCACTCGAATCATCGATCGATTCGCTCACCGCCGAGTATCGGCGACACGCCCGAGTCCCAGCCGCGGCCCGTACACTTTCGCTTCTCGACCGACCCATACTCGCCCTTGGCCTCGCCTCGTGAAACACTCCGATACCGTGTCGCACCTTGAGACCGACACTGCCTCTCGCCCGCGCAGGCGAGGAACATATCAGGCCTACCATGTCTCCACTGATGATCGGATCGCAGGCCCCCGATCCTCAAACCCCAGACCTCGTGACGCTCCGCCATGTGTTCCGTTGATGGCAAAGGGAAACATGTCATATTCCCGTACCGACCGGTAACCGTAATCCCGGCCTGGCCCTATCGTCGCGACCGTCAAACCCTCGTGAAATAGAAGTCCTACTTCTCTCTTCCCATTCTTTGGCTAGAAGAAGCTTAGCTCCCCCTCTTCTTATCACTAGCACCCTCATCCCGGATGCTACGAGCGTCATCTACCTCTCACTCAATAATCAAGGTTGTACTAACCATCGAGTCCATTCAGAGGTTATGTCCTACACCCGCCTCGATGGATAACTTCAACCCATCCTCGAACTTCGACCTCGCCTCACCGGGCCACATAATCATCCTAAACGTGCCAACTCTATGAACTGCCATACCGAAAGTACGCCATCATCCCCTGTCTTAACTCAAGGAACTCTCGGGCCTTCGCATGTCTAGCAAAAGTCGGAAAGTACTTCCCCATGAATAGTCTACGAAAATCGTCCCATGTCATAGTCTCCAAGTCCTCGAAGTCAGGACCCACTCCCACCGTAGATTCGGGACTCACCAAGCCGGAATGAAGCCAACGTATCCGGAAAGTAGTATCCGAGGTGACTTCCATAGCCCGGAGAATCCTTAACTGGACGGAACCAATGGTCAAGTTAACATCGCGGTCCTCCTCCGTGAACGCCTGGAGGATGATGCCGAACCTCCGGGAGGTTACTAGCACCTCCTTGACCTCTAGTTGCATCAGCCTGTGCAGCTGTGGCTATCGCAGCACCCATGGCCTCTATGAAGGCCTGCTGATAAAAAACAAAACAGGTGGTGGTCGACCATCGCCCCGTGGACAACCTCTATGCCCTCGTCCTCTAGTTGCCATCTACACAAGTCAAATAGCAAGTTTAGAATCATTTTCGTGTCCAACTATTAGCGCACATGTCGACCAATAATAGACTTAACATCCCAAACCATCCGTTCATTTCCCAAACTCCTAAGGTTATGTTTCTCAACCCTAGTGTTCGCATTTCCTATATACATCCTACCACGTATATAATTCACGTAATTTGTACACACAATCACGCACATACAATCAAAACATAAACAAGAAAACACACAATGCATGATGTGATCTAATTATGTCACGTGGACTCCTAGGTAACCTCCTACATAGACCTTGATACTAAACTATGATTTGGATATCAATTTCCCGAGCACTAGTACCCTAACCCAAGCTCGACAATTGCCATACCAAGCCGTGATGCTCTTATACCTTAATGACCATGGCCTAAGCCTGTCCTCAAGCACCAGGTACTCACCTATGCTCGATACCAAGTCGGACGCCCCAAACTCCGGGTCCGTTTATCAACCGCCAACCCGCGTAACCAGGTGTCCATATCTAGACTCATACATGAGTAAATGACCCAATAGGCCCATCATCCATACTCGCCCATACCTAAGCAAGACCATACATTTCTATAGATCCAAGAGTTATTACATCACTCTGAACAAAACATATTAAAAACTAGTTCGCTCTAATATATACACACAAAACAAGAGTCAAGCGCTTGGCCACCCACCCCACTTCATAATCCCTAACATGAGTGTCGTCTTCATGTACTGCCCTATACCCGAAAAGGGGTCCCACGATGGTGAGCTAACACCCAAAGAGAGATAAACTCTGGCTACTGCCATTCCCCACCCAGCATGCAAATGATCATTTCACAGTCAAACCAACAACCAATTCGTGCATACATGTTGTCCTTTCATGGAAAAAAAACTACATGCATGCCTCTAAGGAGTGTCGTCTTCATGTACCTGTCCTGTACCTGAAAGGGGGGGTCCCACGATGGGGTGAGCTAACACCCAATAGAGATAAATCCTACAAGGGCTATTCCCCACCTAGGTGCACAAGCAAATGATCATTTCACAATCAAACTAACAACCAATTCGTGCATACATGTTGTCCTATCATGGAAAAAAAACTACATGCATGTATGAGACGACACCTTACATGCTCCAAGTACCGTCAACTCCACCCACCACCCAATAAGTGCCAATGGGAAATCACACCGAGTCAAATCTTGTAATTCCCATCTCACAAATCGTAATCTATGTGATATTTATTTAATCGTTTTCGCGGTTCGGGGCAACATAACTTTCGGGGTCTCACCGCTAGTCTCTTGCACCCCTCCGACATTTTTCTGCCACCTAAGTGGATACGCCTGCCTAACTGTGTTTTCAGCTTTTCACCCGAGGTATCTATCCCCTACTGCTACGCCCGACATTACTCCCATTTTCCATTTTCATTTAACATCATGAACCCAATCGACTTCTCGTCCCATTTCCAAGCCCACACGATCGCACCAAACGCAGCCTGTAAAAACTTCTTCAGATCATGTACACACACCCATGTAACACGGTGTTACCTCACACCAATGCAATGTAATCAGAAGCATCGTGACTCAAACCTACGACCAATGTGGCTGAAGACCTCTTACATGGACATTCTGTTCATACACTATGTGTGTGCTATGAACACCTGCCGCCTAATGCAATACAACATTCCATATATTCAGCTTTAACATCAAAGATACACGTTGGCATGTTAATATTCCATACATTCAAATCAGCGACATCAAATAAGCATGCACTACATCTTTTCTATCATTCAATTCCATTCATGTCAACACACATCATTCAAGTACGACAATATTAATTCCAACCATTAATTAGAAAGTAATGCTATAATTCATATTCCCGTGCTGAGACATGTAGTCAATCATACAAACTCTTAACCATATAATTATTTCCATCTTCATCACACATATATCACAAAATTTCACATATTCAGTATGTCATTTAATTTATGGCAATAACACACATTAGCCATTCACTACCATAACCACCCATGCTCGCCTAAGAAACAATCCGACTAAATTCCGTAAAGTCCGCTTTTGTAAATACCACATAAAACATCCAA
Organism: Tetrastigma voinierianum; assembly: GCA_016808115.1. Lineage (NCBI taxonomy): Eukaryota > Viridiplantae > Streptophyta > Magnoliopsida > Vitales > Vitaceae > Tetrastigma > Tetrastigma voinierianum. The sequence continues at coordinate 448,698 of JAEQBH010001818.1, forward strand.
CACGCAATTCCTTGCTCAGGCCATATTGATGAGTCCAAAAACTCATTAGATTTTTAATTCATTTTTCTGAGTTTATTATGAGAATAATGTTGAATTGTTCAAGGTAAAGTGATAATCGATCAAATTTCAATTTGCGGTGAAAATACGCTATAAAAAATCAAATTTTAGCAAAATCGAAGAAATCAAATTACAGTTAGAATTGAGGTCATAACTGGAATTTCACGCGACAGAAGTTCGGGGCTTCGAAGAATTCCAAGTCACTACATCAATAATTTGCTTCAAGAAGAAATCAAACGTGAACAAATCGTCGTGACTTGAAGAAGGAAGTTGCGACAAAGAAAACGTGGATTGAGATCAAAGGAAACAATCAAGAGAAGAAATTGATGCCGCTACATCAACCTTGAGGTCTAAACTCGTAATTCGTCTATGAATACAAGAGAAGTCTCTGAAAAGAAAAGAGGTTGCAACTAGTTTTTATACTAAGTTCCATTTCATGTCGCGACATCAACTCGAGGTCGCTGGCATAAAAATAACAAAGATTCAAAGTTCAATCGAAATGTCAAAAGAGGTTCAACCGTGAGGTCGACAGGAAGCACTCGCCATGAATCAGCTTGCAAACCTTTAAAAAGTCAATGAGCAGGCGGATGTCGCTGACTAATCATTCAGTCGCGACCGGGCGAAAGTCGAAAGCAGAAGAAATTGATGTCGCGGATACAATCGAGGTCGCGACTCAGAAAATAGCTGAAAGAAAGAAATCAGAACCTAAACCTGAAGTGTCGCAACACGTATCGCCGGAAGAATAGGAAGAATGATGTCGCGACATCAACCCGAGGTCGCACTTCAACACCGGCTGAACATCGAAAGCAGCAAGACGCCGCGACCACTAATCAAATGCTGGAAAGACAAACAGTCAAGAATCCTGAAAGTGAAGAGTCACAAATTCATCACATGAAATAGAAGAGATTCAAAACGCATATCAACTGATGTTTCTATTACATGTGAAATGGCATTTCGCTTTTCTCAGATTTCACCTGTATATTTATATCTTCCCACATTCTTTTTCTTTACAAGATAAATGTAGAGCTTCAATAGTAAAGTAGTTTTTCTCCTTCTTCACTACCCAAGAAAAGCGAAAGAAGAGGAACTCAAAGGTATATTATATAGTAGATTTTATTTTAGTTTATTCTTTTTAGTTTTATTTTTAGTTTTATTTTCTGATTTGAATCGCGAACCGTAAGACGATTGTAGCTGGATTGTTAGCTTCCGTTATTTTTCTTCGTGATATTGCCCTGAAATTTATGAAATCTTAGACAAATTGAATGCATTTCTTTCTCATTTATTGCACTACGCTGGTCGTATGGATCGACACTCCATTTCTCTCGACTGCAATGTAAAGAATCAGAGCGCAATTTCACCGGATTTGATTTACATTTGGGCCATGCCTTTCCTTCAATTTACTTAAGAATTAATTCGGTTCGTTTTTACTTAATCGGTGCTCTGCTTTAATGGATAAGTTCCCCAATAGTAGTACCTAGTACCAACAGAGGGAATGTATCTTACTCCGATATCTGTGATGCCCCTCTCAAGGCGGACACGTAGACTCCGAGATTCCTAAGAGTCGAGAGCGCTCTTTCTCGGGCATGTCTCGACTACCATTGATGAACCCGTCGAGCTCGAGAGTTCATTCGATAAATCCCCATTCGCTCAATTGAAGCTCGAGGGGTGTATTTAACAATATCAACAATCGTAGGAGTCTACCTTAATCTAAGGCACGCCCCGATCCCCCGTGTTAGCTTAGATCTAATCAAGGGAAAGGATAAACCCATGATATGCGGAGGTCGAGCCACCATTTCTGAAGTAGTAGAACTTAGCTAATATCCCGAAGGTGAAGTAAAAGCCTGGCCACTGTCAGAAATGGGTGAAGCATCGAAAGAAAATACCCATATCTTGAAAGAGAATGTGGAATACGTAGTCGGGTTTGATTCGTCTTTCTATACAAGGATATTAAATCGCTGAAAAGCGGAGAAATCCAATTCCAATAATTAGGAAATCTTGACAAACATCGATCCATACATATAACAAAGTAACGAATATATCGGAATCGACCGTTCATCAGATTTCATCGATAGTTTTCGCTTTCACAAGAAACTCGATTCAAACCATTCTTATGTACAATTTATTTTTACTATTCATTTTTTTTTTTAGTTTAATTTTGAGCTTATCTAATAGTATAGGATTTTAATTTTTGTTGTTTTGATAAAATTTTCACCACGAGTTTTGAGTCCAAATAGTATGAAATTTCAGAGTCAGTAGTCGACCGTGAATTCGCTATCAATCTCTGAATGATACCCCAACTTACATTCAGATTTATTTCTACTACGAATTCGTGCAATTTGCAATGTCATAAACGAACCCTTATTTTTTAATCCTAAATATTTCATGTTAAAGGAAACAATAGCAAGCCAAATTATCCAAAGTGACATGGGTATAAGAGAATCAGAAGGGCTCCGTAGTCGTATATTTTTGAGGGGTTTTAGTCTATATAGAAAAGGCGAACAAGTTTTTACTTATGGGCCACACGGGGATTGAAAGTGAATTCAATTAGGATCAATATCCCTAATTTCAAAGAAGGAAATACTAATTGACATTTTTAAGAAAAGAACAAAATAGTTTTTCACAAAGGACTACATCATCATACTAATTTAACAAGCCATGTTGGAAATATTTGTTTAGTTTATTAATCCTATTAATCTTAGTGTATTTTATTTGCAGAAAACCTTTAATTTATAGGAAACAGGATTCGACCGATTCCAGCAGACACCGAAATCGAGAACACTCGTGAGCTTAATAAAGACAAAAAGAGCAAAGAGAACGCAAATATGGCGTAGAAGAGAGACATGACCAAACAGAGAACAGAGGACAAAGAACTTAAGACCCTAATATCACACAATGAGAATTTCCTCTGAGGCCTATTATTCAGAAGAATATTCGTAATCGACAAAATTCTAACGTGGATGGTAACACTTTAACTAAAGCACTTTAAATTACAATGGTTCAAAGAACATCGCCATCGGTCATCCCACCGAAGACCCAAATGAGCACTGAAGATTTCTTACTAATAATACAAGGAAGTCGAATGGTGGAGATCAGAGGGTGATAGAAGTCAAGATCTCTCTCCCATTTTCGAGACATAAAGAGCTACATGGTATGAATCATTACCATATGGTTCTCTGATACTTGGGAAGAGTCAGAAGCCATTTAGGCAGACATTCTTTCCCCATCTCCTCACTTCAGAGACGACGAGAGATGGGCTCAAGATTCCAACAAGTGGGAAGACGAGAGCCTATATGTCGCTGGGAAAGATTCAAGAATTTGCTGGAAGAGGTGCCCCGACGCATGGAATAGATTCAAGACCCAGATGGACATAGTGTATCATGCTTTAAATGATACATCTAAGGGCATTAATGCTTCATGCCGGAGCATTCAAACGAAAAGTGTCAAGAGGCGAGATCTCATCAAGATTTAGCAAATGCAATATGAAAGCTCTATCTCAGTTTTCAAGAGGAAGCAAGCAGAGGAAAAGGGTCATGGAGCTGAAAGTAAGATGATGTGCCTATGGAAGCAAAGTTGATGTCATAATGGCTGTGGATGGACAAATAAGAGAGAAGATGCACAATCGCTCATGAAATAGAGCAAAGGGAAAGAGGATTAATGAAAGTTAAGGCCGACGCGGCCAATGTAAGAAGATTCTTATGGTGCCGAGGGAGGTTAAGTACGTGAACGAGCAAAGAATTTACTACTCTCAAGCCAACCTAACCCGCCCACACTATAATCCGAAGACTGAGGAACCATGAGAATTTCTTATATGGTGGAGGGGCACTACACGGCCCAAGGCAGGGACAACATCCTCAACAAGGATATCACAGCCCACCTCATGTTCCACAAAGAGCACCAAGAGTCAAGGCGATATGAATATCGTGGTCGAGGAGAACCCAACCATTCAAGAACAAACACAAGTAGCTCATGGGGATAACAAGAGGCTATTACAATTCCATGAACAGAAACTGTCTAATTTGGAAGCTTTCAAGTCTGATACTCACATGTTTCAGAAGAATGCTAGTGCCTCACTGAAAAATTTAGACACAGGTAGAAGTAACTAAATTTCGAATATGCCAAGAGAGAGTGCACATTCCCTAGTGACACTTTAAGAACTCAAAAGACCGCATGGCAATTCGCTTAAGAAGTGGGAAGGATTTGAGCAAAGAACAAAAACATGTAGCCGAAAGAAGAGATTGAGGCAGAGAAAGAAGAGAATGAAAAGGAAGAAAAGAAGAACATCCATATTGAACAGCTAAAAGGAAGTAATGACCAGAAAAAGAAGGAAGGAGTACCAGCTTATACACCAAGAAGGCTATCTCTACGTAGACTTCAGAAGTCACGAAGAGAATAACAGTTTTCTAAATTCTTGGATATTTTCAAGAAAATAGAAATAAATGTCCCATTTGCAGAGGTCAAAATTCCTGAAGGAGATATTAAGTAAGAAAAGAAAGATAGCTGAGGAGGGTATAGTTAACTCGACCGCATCAGTTGCCATTATCCAGCCAGGCTCTCAAAGAAAGATGAAAGCACCCTCGGCGCTTTCACCATTCCCTCCTCCATAGGGAAATGTGAATTCAAGAAAGCTTTATGTGATTCTGGCGAGTATAAATTTGATGCCTATCAGTAGTGCAGATATTAAGTTTAGGGGAACTTACCCCAACAAAGAAGAATTACATCACAGATGGTCGATGATCAATGGCACAAACTGTAGGGCATTCCCGAAGATGTACTTGCCAAGGTTAAATTCATTTTCCTGGAAGGATTTTGTTATCATGCATTTATTTAAGATACCTAAAGTTCCTTTGTCATAGGGAAGGCCTTTCTTAGCAAATGTGGAGTCGCTCGATAGACGACATTTAAAGGTGAACTCGACACCTGTAGTCGATGAAGCAGTGCATTTTAATATTAATAGGAGTCTGGAACACCCTAATGTAGAGGTAGACAGTTGTATGGCTGTAAGAAACAATAGCCTTCTCAATGATGAATTGAAATCTGATTGTATCATTCAACACTCTATCAATGAAATTGAGATGAATTTTCGCACTCGAGCTTGGATTGTGAAGTACGCTCTTCAAATGTGTTTAATAAGGAAACAAATTTCTGAAGGCAAAATGAAAATGTCAAGATGAGGTAAGCAAATGTAACAGCAAACTCATGAGCAGGAAACTACGCGGTATGGGCTAACATTGAAAGAATTGCCTAGTCATTTAAATATGAGTTTTTAGAACCAGAAAAGAAAACTAGTTATCGCAGCTCAGCCGTGACTGATCGGGGTTTCAAAACAAGTTGCCGGTAATTCCGAGGAAATACAAGGAAGCAAATTGCTCGTCCATCAAGATCCGCGGTATCGGCCCTCTATTTGTATGCAATAAAATATTGCTGGAAGATAATGCAAAAACTTCTATTGAACATCAAAGGAGACTGAACCCAGTAATGAAAGAAGTTGTCATAAAAGAAGTTCTGAAATGGTTAAATGCAGGTTTTATATATGCTATATCAGATAGTTCTTGGGTAAGCCCAAGTGCACGTGGGTTCCCAAGAAAGCGTGGATTCACCGTGATCATAAATGAAAGAATGAACTGATTCCTACAAGAACTCGTGGATAGGATGGAGGGTGTGTATCGATTTTACGTAAAATTGAATACCGCAACTTAAAGGATCATTTTCCCCTCGCCTTCATCGACGATACCGGGATGTCTACAGACACCCTTAGTTTTTGTTTTCGATGGATACTCCGATATAACTAAATTACACAGACCAAGATCGTGAGAAACCACTTTTACATGCCCATTTGGTACTTTTGCTTTTGGGGGAGAATGCCATTCGTTTGTGTAATGCTCCCCTGTACCTTCCAAAGACGATGATGTCTATTTCTTGATCTAGTGTAAGGTTAAGGTAGATCTTCATGGATGATTTGCGTTGTATGGATCCAGTTTTGAACAATGCCTGCATAACCTCGGGATAAGATTTAAAGGTGCAAAAGACAAGAATCACTCGAATCAGGAAAATGCCATTTTATGGTTACGTATGGAATTGTCTGGGTAATACGACATTTCTCGCAGCAGGCTTCGAGGTAGACCAGTAAAGTTTCAATTATAAGAAACTTAATGCCACCCACTGGCGCTTAAGGGAATCGTAAGTTTCTTAGACATGCCGATTTTATAGAAGATTTATCGTAGATTTCTCAAAATCATGTAATTAATTAAGTGCGTATTGCCGGAAAAAGATAATAAATTCTATTTTGATGAATCTCCATGTAGAAAAGTATTTGAAGAAATCAAATCCAGATTAGTCAAGCTCCCATCATGGCAAACCATTGGAACAGAATTTGAAATCATGTGATGCCAAGTGATTTTGGCAATGGAGCCGTATCGTGACGTAAAGATGAAAAAGTGTTCATGCCATCTACTATGCTAAACCTTTAATGAAGCACAAGAAAATTACTCTACTACTAAAAAAGATGTCAGTAATAGTATTTGCATGTGAAAAGTTCGCTATACATTTTGGGTCCCATGTTGTTATACACACCGATCATGCAAAGAGAATTAAATATCTAATGGCGAAGAAAGAAGCAAAGCCAAGATTGGATCGTGGGTGCTATTATTGCAAGAATTTGATTAGAAATAAAAGACAAAAGTAAAGTGACAATGTGGATAGCCGATCACTTGTCAAGAGTAGAGAAACCACCGCATAAGAAGAAGGAAGAGAAATAGCATAAAATTTTCCAGATGAGCAAGCTTATTTCAAATTGGCCACCCAATCACCCTAGTATCGATATTGTGAATTTCTTAGCTTGTGGAATTATGCCAACATGTAATTCAAATACCAACAGAGAAAAGCTAAGGACTGGAGAAGGTGTACTACATCCGATGACCATTACGTTTAAAGAGGAGTTGATCTGATTATAAGGAGATGTGTACTTAAGGTGAGCAGCAAGATTTTAAAATAATGTCATGCATCACCCTTATGGAGGACACTTTATAGAGATAAACAGCCCATATAAAATTTCCGCAGTCGGATTCTACCGGCCTACGATTTTTAAAGACTGTTTTGAATGGGTAAAATTGTGTGATCAATGCCAAAGAATGGGAAGACAGCAAAGGCATGAGATGCCCCTTAAGGTATCCCTGTGGTGCAATTGTTCGATGGTTTGTGGAATGGATTTTATGGGACCTTTTCCAGTTTCATTTGGAAATATATACATACTCCTAGTTGTGGATTATGTATCAAAATGGGTAGAAGCAGCATGTCCAAAGAATGATGCCAATACAGTTGTGGGGTTTTTACAAAGAAATATTCTCAACAGATTTGGGACACCTTAACTATAATTAGTGATGGAGGAAGCCATTTTGCAAATAAGGTGTTTGACAAACTCATGAGCAGATATGGTATCAAACCCATTATGAGCTTGGCTTATCATCCTCAAACAAACGGGCAAGCTGAAATTTCCAACAGGGAAATAAAGAAAATTATGGAAAAGACTGTAAGTTCTAGCAGGAGAGATTGGTCTTTGAAGCTTGATGATGCACTATGGGCATACATGACTGCTTTTAAAACTCCCATTGGAATGTCTCCATACAGACTTGTCTTTGGAAAACCTTGTCACCTACCTCTTGAGCTAGAATATAAAGCTATGTGTGCCATCAAGAAGCTTAATTTTACTTTAAAGCTGCTAAGGAAGATAGATCACTCCATTAAATGAATTGAAGAGTTAAGGAATGAAGCCTATGATAGTGCCGAATCTACAAGGATAAAACAAAAAATGGTATGACTGAAACGACTTTGAGGAAGGAATTCACAAGTGTGAGGATCAGGTCTTGTTATTCAACTCCAGATTAAGACTCTTTCAATGAAAGTTTCGAAATCCAAATGGAGTCGACCATTTGCGTGGTATCAAGCACACAATTTGGGGGCAAAGACACTTAGAACCAAAGAATCATGAGGAGTTCAGTTAATGGTCGTAGATTAAAGCATTACTGGGAAAAGAATCAGCATAAACCCTGGGCTAATGAAGAAGATTGAAGAAATGTAATGGTAGCAGAAAAGTCCAAATTTTAGAGACTAAAAATGGAGCAAATGTGGAAGGCAATCCACAATTCGGGCTTGTTTTAAATTTTTCTTGTTTCATTTTACGCTTTTGTTGTTTAAAATTTTAATAGATTCTCGTAATTGTATTCATTAGTGATTAAAGAGAAGTAAATATTTTTGTTTTACAGATAATGAAGATCAGGTAAAAGGAGAGTACCGATTCGAAGATCTATCGCGATAAGATCAAAAAGGGCAATTTTTCTTCTCTTCGATTGAATTCTTTTTTAAACTTGAGTTCTCGATCTAGCATGATCAAAGTTCGGGGAATTTTTATCTTGTTTCATGCTTTCAATCGTTGAATATGAAGCGCATAGAAGTTGGCAAATTTCGCGATGATGTATGAGTCGAAGTTGTAATTGTTTTGAATGGAAGTGAATATATTGAAATTGTTGTGGAAATTGAGTGTTTATGTTTTGATCACACATTAATTCAAAAGTGGAAACCACAGTGCCGGATGGGAAGAATAAAAAATGAAAAAGTAAGTCAAAATAATGAAATTGAGGTCACAAATCGAAATAAAGGAGAAATAACATTTTTATGTTGCAACACAATTTTCCCGTCGTGATTCTAAATTCTCGTGTCACTTACATAAAATTTTGAAGTCGGACTACAAAAAGCCCGAGAAGAGTAAAACCTCTAATTTTAAAGGCCCTAGCAAAAAAATTTAAAATAAAAATAAAAATTCATCGACAATCATTGATTTGCTGGCTCAATAGTTAATGTCTCAATTCCCAAGGCACTGTCATGACATTAAACCCACCGGCCTATCTCGCATTCAAAATCCACTAAACTACAATTCACCCAAAACTCACTGCAACATTCATTCAAATTTTGTTGAAATAAATGGTTAATACCAAACAGAATTACTCGATGAACTAATTTGTTGAGTACGCCAATTTCGAGGAGAATAATTGAGGAAGTTAATAAATTCAAGAAAACGATCAAATTTCAATCAAAGGCCAAAAATCCGCTTGGAAATATCGTAAGAGCAAAAAATCGAGGAACTCATTTAATCCACTCATCAAATTTAAAGAAAGAATAAATGGCCTCGTAAGCTCCAAGAGATCAATTCACTATAAAAACACGGTATAATTGTGCTTAAAAATAAACAAGAGAATGGAGAAAATGCCAAGACCGAGAGAAAAGAAGAGCCCTAAGGTTGCGTAAATTACGCATTTATGGAATGAATGGAGTCGAAACAAACTAATTCCATTCTTTGCTCCATAAAATGTGGTAATCAAGAGTGGTCAATGGGAAGGAATTGGAAGAAGGGTTAATTATAACCCATCAGCCAGAGAAGCTCCAAAGAAAAAGGGAGAAAAGGCTCCAATTTGTTGAACAACCTTGTTAACAGCCGAATCACTCTTGGAGGAGCTCAAGGTCTGGTGAACCAAATTTTGAAACAGGAGCCGCAACCTTCAGGAAGAAGATATAGGATTTTAGATCAAGAAATAGAGAGTTTTTCTTTGAATTTGGGCTATGCTTTATTTTAAAGAAAGATATTGTGTCAATATCGAAATATTTTGATATTTGAATAAAATTTCTATTGACTTACAAATTGAATGTTCATGATCTCGAATTTTTGTTTCTCAAGTCATTTTATTTCTCTGCTTAGAATCAAATAAATAATCTCGCCTTTCTCAAGAACATAAATTTGGAAAGAATCAGGTTCGAATAATTAAACTGAAATTGGGAGCATTTATCGCTTGTTTAGTTCGCTTTAGTTTGCAAAATTGAAAATTGGTTATTGCCGATGGAACAAAATACCGGGTTAAAATAATGTAAGTAAACAAGAAATAAATACAAGTCTTCAAGAAATAACACTTACGGCCAACAAAAACTATGAAACTTTGACAGAATTAGGAACATATTCGAGATTCAGAATTAGAGTCCATAGCCTAGAACTTATTTGATTATCGATTGAGGCGAAATCCTAGGTGTAAAATGTACTTCAACAAGAATGATAGAGCTATCCTTGCAAACTTGAGATTTTCTAAGCTTACCTTCAAAATATGCTTAAACATATTCTCTAGTCTCTTGATTTCAGCTAAATAAGCTCCCATTTCTTCAATAAATGTAAGAATCAAACCGAAATTCCTTCTCGCAATAAACTCACAAAGAAAGAGCCCAAATTACTCAATACTTTCTAGTTCAAAAAGTTTAGTATGCTGAAGAAACAAATTTGGGGGGGGGAACAATATTTCCAAATTTTGACAATGAAGGAGTTGAAGAAGTAGCTAGCTGCATAGTGAAATAAGGAATAAGTTTTTATTCCCAGGGCCTATTTCCTTGAACAATTGCTCGTAGGGGTGTTTTAACACTCCAGCACCCTAATGCTAATCGGTATGGAGTTGGCTAGCCCAAAGTTCTCTAAGAGTAATAAAAAGCCTAAGAAGACAAAACATTGCACTACTCCAAATCTTAGAAGAATAAAAGCAAAGGAGTGAAAGAACAAAGGAATCATGCCTGAATCAATTATATATGGAAATTGAAATTCCATAAAAGAATTCAAAAGATGAATCAAAGGATCGAGGAGAATCAAGAAGAACAAAGAAGAAAAGTGGTGAAAAAGTCGGAGGCAACAAGTGTAGAGAAAAGATGAAACTCGGCTAATTTTCAACCTACCTTTTCCATTATCTACCCAATTACCTAAGCCCAAACATTATGCTCGAAAAGACCTCATTGATTTCAAGGTTGAATTCACCTACATTGAGCGTGAGAGATCAATATGAAAAACAAGCTCATGGACTTCGACAAACAAATTAAGAAAACCCCTAAGATTAACTAAATTCAACATGAAGATGAAAGGATTGATGACCTGCATTAATACGTAACAAGACTTGTAAAATAAACTCGTTTAAATACATTAGTTTATCAAGAAATTTTGTGTTGAAGCATGGCTCATGTCTTTGTTTCGTGATCAAAACTGAAATTTAAAATAATGTCAATCTCTTAATTCCAGCCTAAAAATAAGGGAAATGGGAAAGGACCGGTACGAACTTAAAATGTCCTTAAAATTTTTCTAAGCTATTTGTTTGAGGACAAACAATCCTTTCTCGTCTTTGCTTGGGGACAAGCAAAATTTTAAGTTTGGGGGAATTTGATGAGTCCAAAAACTCATTAGATTTTTAATTCATTTTTCTGAGTTTATTATGAGAATAATGTTGAATTGTTTGCAGAAAAGTGATAATTGACTCAAATTTCAATTTGCAGGAAAATACAGCTGTAAAATCAAATCATAGCAAAATCTAAGAAACACCGCAGCTGTAATTGAGGTCAAAACTAGGAATTTCAGTCGCGATAGGAAGTTCAGTTTCCATAAATTCCAAGTCACGACATCAACAATTTGGCTTTGAAGAAGAAATTGAAACGTGAACAAATTGAAGTCGTGATCATGAAGTCGCGACAAAGAAAACGCATCGAGATCGAAAAGGAAACAATCAAGAGAAGAAATTGATGTCGCCATATCAACTTGAGGTCGCAACCGTAATCATCATTAACCCACAAGAGAAGTCTTTGCAAAGAAAGAGGTTGCAACTAGTTTTTATACTGTTCTATTTCATGTCGACATCAACTTGAGGTCGACATAAAAATAAATGATTCAAAGTGCAACCAAAACAAAGGTCAAAAGAGGTCGCAACCTGTGAGTCGATAAGCACTCACAAGGAATCGAAACAGAACCTTTAAAAAGTCAATGAGCGTAAGTGATGTCGCTGGCTCAATCATTCAGTCGGACTCGAAGAAAAGTCGAAAGGTAAGAAATTGATGTCGCGACATGTAACTGAGGTCGCGACCTAGAAAATAGTTGGAAAGAAAGAAACCGGGCCGCAACCTAAAACCCGATGTCGCAAATACGCACGCCGGAAGAATAGAAGACAATGATGTCGGCATCAACCCGAGGTCGCATCAACACCGGCGAACATCAGTACAAGACGCCGCAATTACCAATCAAAGCCGCTGAAAGACAAAACGCTCGCAACTTGAAAGCGAAAGAGGTCGCGATCGATCACGAGCCATCAGAAGATTTCTACGCGACATCAACTCGGTAAGGTCGCTGACATAGAACAAAGGCGGAGTCGGGCTTTTCTTTTCGATTTCCACCTAGAGTATTTTTAGGATTCTACTTTATTCTTTTCTTTACGCATAAATAGAGAGCTTCGAATAGTAAAGTAGTTTTTCTCCTTCTTCACTACCAAAGAAAAGTGAAAAGAAGAACCTGTATATTATATAAGAGATTTTATTTTAGTTTTATTTTTAGTTTTATTTTCCTGATTTGAATCGCGAATCAGGTAAAGACGATTAAATGGATTGCTAGTTCGTTATTTTTCTTCAAAAGATATCGTCGGAAATTATGAAATCTAGACAAATTTCGAATGCATTTTTCGATTTATTGTAATTACGTTGGTCAGGCGTGATCGACACTCCATTTCTTGATTCGCAATGTAGTAATCAGAGCGCAGCTCAGCTGGATTTGATTTACATTTAGTTACAGTCCTTCCTTCACAATTTACGAAGAATTAATTTGGGTTCGGTTTTTACTTAATCGGTGTCGTTTTTAATGGATAAGTTCCCAATAAGAGGGTACTCAAGCACTCGCCGAGGCATGTATCTTACTCGATATCCGTGATGCCCTTCATGGGTGATTACTGTGACTGAGATTCCTGAGCTGAGAGCTGCTCTTTCTCTCGTATGTTCGACTACCATCGACGAACCTAGCTCAGAGTTCATTCCTTGATAAATCCCCATTCGGGCCATAATCAAGTTTCTGAGGGGTGTATTTAACAAATATCAACAACTCAGAGAGTTCACCCACCTGATGTGCACGCCCCTATCCCCGCGTGTTAGCTTAGATCTAATCAAGGGAAAGGGATAAACCCATAGATCTAGAGGTTGAGCCACCATTTAAGTAGTAGAACTTAGCTAATATCCTGAGAAGGTGAAGTAAAAGTTCTGCTGTCAACAGGAAATGGGTGTGAAGTATTGAGAAAGAAAAATACCCAGATCTTGAAAGAGAATGGAATGCTGTAGTTGGTTCGATCTCGTTTCTCGAGAGAAGCAAGGATATTAAATCAAGGAAAAGGAGAAATCCAATCTAATAATTAGGAAATCTCGGGCAAACATCATCCATACATATAACAAAGCAACGAACATGTTGCTGAAATCGATCGCTCCATTGTATTTCATTGATAGTTTTCGTTTCTCACAGTAAACTGATTCAAACCATTCTTTTATGTACAATTTATTTTTAGTCATTCATTTTTTTTTTTAGTTTAATTTGAGCGTATTCAATAGTATAGATTTTAATTTTTGTTGTTTTGAAAAAATTTTCACCATGAGTTTTGAGTCCAAATAGTATGAAATTTTGGGTGAGGTTTGTGTAGCCGACTGCACCCGCTATCAATCTCGTGGGAATGATACCTGACTTACATTCAGATTTACTACTTGTATGACCTGGTGGCACTTGCTGTCATGATCAAACCCTTATTTTTTTAACTGAACATTAAGAGAAAATTATTTTAGCAAGCCAAATTCATCTAAAGTGACATGGGTATAAGAGAACTGTAAGGCTCGTAGCCATGGTTATTTCGACTCTGTTCTTTAGTCTATAGAAAAGGCGAACACATATGCGCCCCCAAGCATTTTTGCTACAAACCTAGCTTCTCGAAATGTATTCCGTAAACTTAGAACTGACTATCTCTCAACTTTCCGTGACTCCACTAATGTTCAAATTTCACATTCGTCGAGCACTTTATCTTATTAAATCCAGACTCAACGAGCTTTCCGTAGGAGTTTAAGAACACAATCTGAAGTTCGAACGAGTTACGGCCGCCCAAAGTTGAAGTACGATTCACAAGGTTAGGAAATTTGAAACCCCGCTTGCTATTCCCGTCTCGGATTTTGCTGTCCCGAAACACAATGTTCGTTTGATACCCCAAAAACCCTATAAACCCATCACCATCACACAATCACAAACAAAACCACACAACATACAAATTCGCCCGAAACCACGAAACCCGAGGTCAGTCATACGCCCCTCGCGGCAGGGTCACAGAGTAGAGGAAACCTACCTCTCGTGAGCACGCCCGGCTCTTCGCCGTCTAGGTATGCTCACTGCGCAACACTCCTTCCTTTTCCTCTTTCCTTTCCCTCTTTCCTTTTCTTTTCTTTTCCTCCCTTTCTCCTTTCCTTTCCTCCCTTTCTTTTCTCCTTTCCTCCCTTTCTCTTTTCCCTTCCTCCTCTCCTCAGCTCGCTCCCACCTTTCCGATCGATTCTCCTCAAAACCCTATGCGTGAAGGCCCTTATATAGTGTCCAAAGGTGCCATGCATGTTGACACATGGCTTGCCATGTGTCATCCACATGGCTCTCCATGTGTCACCCGACACTCATTTCCTCGAAATATGTGAAATTCCGACTATCTCGGAATTCAACGAAATTCGACTGGGTAGCTAGATTTCATGAGACGATTCCAACGATGCAATCCGCTTTGTCATCCGAGATCTAGAAAAATCCCAACTTTCTCCGAACTACTGTGAAACTACGCTACTCTTTCATCCGAAAAATTCAAATTTAAAATTTTCACTGGTTTTACAGCTGGGTCGTTTACCACGACGTCCCATGATACGAGACACAAACTTCCGTAGGTTGACGATGGTCAACGGGACCCCCGAGAAATGGGGGTGTCACACTTTCAAAATATTATATAATACTAATAGTATTTAGAAATTGTTATAGAAGTTATTTTTCATTATTGTTTTCAAATTTTTTACAAAACATATTTTTTATTTAAAAAAAAATACATTTTGAAAACTAGTTTGTTACCCACTCAAAACACGATTTTTCTTAAACATAAAAAAATTTTGTAGCTAAAAAATGATTTTTTAAAACTATTTCTTAAGCATTAGAGTTTTTTTTAAACAATTTTTTTTTAAATATAAACTCACCCAAAAAAAAAAGTTATTAAAAAATATTTATCAAACCATCATTAGTTTTTCATTTAAAAAATTTTATTTGAGAAATTACAATATGTTCACAATTATTCTTTGTGTTTTATTCTTTTAAAAATAATATTTATCCATAATATTTTTTATGATAATTCTCAATATTTATATAAATTTTAAACAATAAAAATATTTTCTGAGAAATCATAAATTCTCCCAACAAGTAATTAAAAAAAACCTTTTTTTTCAAAAAAAAAAAAAATCACCATGTAAAATTTCTTAGCAAATATAAATTCATCTTCAATATCTAAAAGTTTTTTTAAGAAGTACAATGTATTCAAAAATTGCAATACGAATAAAATATTAATTTTTAGGTGATGGTGCTTTTCAACCTGAATCAATGGAGCAAAATAAGAAAGAAGGTTTTAAGGGTTTTCTCGCCTGTACATCTGATGCCTAAGCCATTTTCTTCCTCGAGAGAAAAGAGAGAGACTCGCTTTAGAGGGCTAATGTGTTGCGTATGAGACATGCGCACTTTCACCATGGGGTGGCCTTGTATTTATAGTAGATGTTCTACCAAATGACGGTGATTAGATTCATTCCTGGTATCGATGGGATATTTCTTGTTATTATCATATCTGATTCTAGAGAGGATATGTAAAGAGCACTTTATCTGGGGATAATCTTCCCTTCCTTATCGAGGGGGTCCTATTTGATCCGCCCGATGATTGTTATTATCTTTCTTTCCTTATCGTGAGGATTTGGTTGGATTTTATGGATAATATATTATTGGGGATTATTCTATTTTCTCAGATCATGAGATCTCCCATGATCGGGCCTTCATTCCAAATGGATTGGCCCTCATTCCGGGCTCGGCACCAAAAGGCTCACGTCGCGTAAAAAGGCCCCGAATGCCCAATGGGCACGCCCTCTTCAGGGCCGAATGAGGCCTCGCGACTTGGTCATCGGGCCTCTTTTCGGGCCCGCGAGTGGGCCCGTGAGCCTATTTTTCAAACCCCACTCGCCCCCACCCCTCGTGTACCTGGTACATGGGCAAGGGCTGTAACGTTTCTTGCATCATATGCAATTTCCACGTGTCCCAAATGGATTAGTTAGGCCTGGCCGCGTCATTCTGTCTTATGATAATGATGACTTCTATTTTCGCGCCATTCTCCCACTACTCTAGCTTCCTCCCTGCTTCTTTCAGAGACATCCTCCTCGCTCTCAGGTGCCTCCGATCTCGGAAGATCTTTTCTTTGCCTTTAGCGAGTCTCTGACTTCCTTCTCTTAGTCTCTATCCTCTAGTTTCGCAAGTAGTCTTCTCCTACAGCCTTTCTCGGGGATAGCCCCTTCACAGATTCCTAGGTCCACTCGCCACTCGTCTCTCGGGTCTCTTTCGAGCCGACACGACGCAGCGCCGGTGGTCACCGGGCCGACTTTATTTTCTACTGCGGGTCCGGCCGTTTCTTTCTCTCAGATAAAGCGTGACTTCTTCATGAAAGGTCGGCTCGCTGATCAAGGTTCCTATCGTCACGGTTGAACTTCGAGATGGCCTGCAGGGCACTCCTCTTCCTCGATACAAGGGAAAAGTAAACCTGACAAATACCCTCGGGGTCATACCTAAGATCCGGCTGCTCAAAGATGCTTTAAATCGCGGGATCAAATAAGGCCTGCCCTCATACATGGGCCACTTCGCGATGTTACCAGCCTCCCTTTGGCGTTCAGGTGTGGTCCCCTGACATTTTGACCCTATATGTGGTCTCCGTGGCCTAAGATGGAGTTTCTTTGAAGTGGCCTTCGATAATGGTCTCCGCTTTCCTCCGCATCCTTCAAGGTGCGGGCTCTTGCAAAGACTTCAATGTCGTCCTTCTCAACTCGCGCCCCAACGGTCAGGTATCTTGGTTGGTCCGTTAGGCTCTCTTTAGGGACAAAGGGGCCTTGGTGGTCCCTAGCATAGCTTGCTCCTTTATCTTTTAGCCCGAAGGAGACCTCTCCGAGGGCTTCCCTTTTATTTTCTAGGCGCCCTAGCGCTCCCTCTCATGGATTTCCCGATCTCCTCTTCCCACACAGCCGTGGAAGGGACGCTACTTCTTCAAGCCAGGATATCGAATCGAATACGAATTCTCTCGACAAGGACTTACACCCTAGGCGTTCCGTGGCTCGACCACCCCCAGAATCTTCATGGAGTGTCTGCTTTGTTTTTATAACCATGTGAGGTCATTTTTTTTTTTTAAATTCTCAGACGTTTACATGCTTCTCAGTGCTCGAATTGATCTCGCCATCAAGATAACGCTCATAGCGCTGGCGCTTGGTCGAAAGGTCCTCCTGTCCTTACGCGGAGCCGACCGGGCCGGATATCCCCGGGCCCTCTCGAGCCCGAGGTCAGCCTCGCCTCGCCGCCCGAGGCCTCGCCTCCCGCCTGGCAGCCTCCCACAGCCCCTCCGTCGCTTCGAGGCCTTCGCCTCCTTCCATCAGCGAAAGCCTCTCGCCATCGGGCCTCCGCCGCCAAACCCACTAAGGGGGAACCATCGCCTGGGCTTGAGACGCTGTCTCGGCCCTAGAGCTGAAACGAAAAACTCCTGACCACAGAAAGATCGCCGGCTTAATAAAGTTCCGGGTCGGGGCATCTCCTCGCCTCTCCGTCACCATGTCCATAAACTGGACCAGTGCACCGCCTCCGGCCAAGGCTCCCATACCCTGAGTCGGCGGTCCTATTCTCGAAATCAGCCAGCGGAGGCGTATGTCCGTGGGGTCGTTGAGCACCGTCGGGCAATACACCCATTACCGTCCTGAACTCCACCAACAAAGAAGGCGGCACCTTCTCGAAGGGCTAAGAGCGAGGAGGAAAGATCCGAATCCAAATCGCGAGACGGGACTCTTTTTGTTTCAATGTCTAACTCGCTACGGCAGCGCAGCTTCGCCCATTCTGCGATTCCGATCTCAAGAGGTCGCAGGCGCCGCTTCGTTGATGAGGCTTCTCGCCTATCTTCCGTGGGTCGCCTCGTGAAGTTCTCGCTACTGTCGTGGTTCGATTCCATTTTGAGTTGATCAATAATCTTGCATTGCGTTGATTCCGTGTTAGCGAGGTGGCTAATTATTTCATGGCTCGCTGTACAAACTAAACGAAGTCATGCCAAAGTTACCGCTTATAAGGCGAGGGTGGCTTCCTACATCCGAAAGGCCGAAATGCTGGTCAGGTAGCGTGATGACCGAGGAGGCGTGGAAGTCAAATCTGATTTGAAGATACCATACGCCTACTTCGCGCCAAGCGAGGGGTAAAGACGCAGGCCTGGAAGAAGCCAGAGCTACCGGGCGCAGCCAGAGGTTCGGATGATCGCGCCGCATAAACACGCATGAGGCTGGGCGACGGGTCGCACCACGGCAATATGAACTTTGCATGGTTGTGTGGGATTTAGCTTCCTGGGCATCCTGGGCGCGAGCCGGAGTCTACGGAAGAACCGCGTGCGGGACTGGCGATCGACGATTCGCGTGATAAGACGACGCTGGACGGGGCCTGCCGTGGGAGGCTAATGAGGCCGCCACTGCGGACGCCCGATCGAGAGGCCATGGTCGCGCTGGGACCTTCACGCAGAAATAAACTTCGTGGCTCACGGACGGGGTTATCGAAGACCGAGGGTCGAGGCTTTTGTACTCACTGGTTTCGTGGCTTGCCTCGTATAAGGTCAAGTAATGCTTATTCAGATGGATTTCAACTTTGACCTTCCTAATGATTTATGAGGACGAGGGTCCTTTTCTCTCATTGATTATTCTCGAGAACCGCACTTCGGGCCAGGGCCTCACTCCCTTCTTCACCGTCCGTCTCCTCCTTCGATGTCCCGATCCTGTGGCACGTCTCGCTCGCCCCGATGTCAACTTTTATACTTTTCTTTTTTCTTTTTATGTATATTTTTTGTTGGGCCTGGGACCCAAGACATACGTAGCCTTTTCCTTAATGAATACTCATTTTTTTCACTGTCTCCAGTCTGTCCATTTTTCATATCCTGCTGACTGAGTAATCGATCTCTGTCCGAATGGTCCGAATTAAGCGCCCGAGTTGAGATGTTGAGCTCCCCAACCTGTCCGTCGAGGCCCCGGGGCTCGGAGGCCCATGAGTCGATCAGCCTTGGGTTCGAACTCGACCTTTGGGGCCATATGGCCCCGAGGTGAGCAAAGCTTGAGCTTTTCAAACTGTGCTGCTCGGGCTCCTCGACGTTGATAATCCCGAAGTTGATCTAACTTCAGGCCGTATGGCCTATCTGCAGTAAACGAGCCTCGTAAATGTGAGCCTGGGTCTGGCTACCGATTCGCCTAAGTCGAACTAATCCTAGGCCGGTGGTCGGTAGAATGGTCGAGCCTGGCCAATGGAGTCACTGGTCTGGTCATTGGATCTACCGAGCCGAACCGATTCCCAGCCGCATGGCCTCGTGTAGAGCCTGCCGAGCCTGGCCAAAAAGAGCCGCAGGCTCCGGCCTAAGGCCTCGCGCGATCCAAATTTAACCCGACCGACTCCATTAGGGCCGTGTGGCCTGCATCGAGTAGGACAGAACTCACAAAGTGAGCCACCTGGGCTCCGGCGCCGAGGCTCGTGGCGATCCACTCTCTGAGTCTGATCCCCGACCCATTAGGGCCTGCGGGCCTGTGGGCGCAGCAGATGAACTCCGCCAGCTGAGCTACTAGGGCTCCGGCGCCGAGGCCTCGTGGCGATCCACTGAGCCGATCCGACTCATTAGCCGCGCGGGTCTGGTCTCTAAGTAGATGAACTCGCCAAAGCCGAGCTACTAGGCTTCGCGCCGAGGCTCGCGGCGATCCAAATGGAAATGACCCCGACTCAATAGCCAAGGTGGGCTCATCCCAAGGTATGAACCCGCCAGCTTAGCCACCGGGCTCCAGCGCCGAGGCTCGTGGCATCCAAATTCCGTGAAATGATCCGACTCCATTAGGCCGTGTGGTCTGTGATCAGATGGAACCAAGAAGTGGAGCTACTCCGGGCTCCTGCGCCGAGGCCTGTGGCTATCCACTGAGCCGATCCGACTTCATTAGGCTACGTGGGCCGCATCGAGTAGATGAACCTGGCCAAAGTGGGCCATCACCTGGGCGCCCAGGTCTTGGTGGCGATCCAAATTCTTCGAAATGATCCGACCTAGGCCGCGTGGCCCTCAGGTAGAGTAGATGAACTCACAAAGTGAGCCACTCGGGCTCTAGCGCCGAGGCCCAGGCGGCGATCCAGACCGAGCCGATCTCGACCTCCTAGGTCAAGTGTGGGCCTGGTGCAGAGAGAGAGATGAACTCGCCAAAGTGAGCCACGGGCTCCGGCAACAGGCCTTGGTGGCGATCTAGCCCGAAACATCCGACTCTAGTCATGCGGGTCTCGTGGCAGAGTGTATGAACTAGTCAAAGTGAGTCACAAGGCGCCTATCTCGACTTCTAATTTTCGGAAAGGCGGAGCGCCTTTACCGATTTATGGAGAATTTGAAACGTCATGCGAATTTCGAAAGTTCAGCCTTTCTTATAAATGGCGGTTTCATTGCTATGGAGTTTATACTTTGGATATTCCTCATTTATCGGGCAGAATCGAAATCTACGCGAGATGAAGCTCGAAGTTCGATTGCCTTCGCTTTCTTGTGGATCCACCAAGATCCCGGTTCCAGCTTTTGTTGACTTCTCGCTTTGTAGGAGTTGTGTTTTCCTAGTCTCCCTTTACGGAGTTATGTTGGCTCCCTAGCTTCGTACAGGAATGTGTCCGGGAGGCAGATACTTCTGCGCTACTTTCTATTTTCTCGTTTCTTCTTTCTCTTCCTCTTTCGCCTCTTTCTCCTTCTCCCTGCCTTCTCTTCCTTCCTTTCTCTTTTTTCTGCATCCCATTTCTCCCTTTTTGTTTATTCTTTTCTTCCTACATCCTGCTTCTCCCTCTCTTCCGCATGTAAAACTCTTTCATCCTTTTTCTTTCTTTCTCTTTCCACTCTCGTTTTCTTTCCTCTTTTCTTCCTGAAGTTTTTTTTTTTTATTTTTTTTATTTTGTTTTTGAGGGAACCGCTTGTATCAGATACTTCAAAGATGTAACTCATGATACTATCATTGTAATTGAATGTAATCCTACTGGAATAAAGAGACTTTTCCTATGGCTATGAGCCTCTCATTCTATTGCATGTGCAATTTTCCGAGCATTATATGTCCGAGTTGCTTGTGTCAAGCCTAACAAAATAACCAAAGAATTGGTCAATCGTTAACTCGAAATGATAAATCTCCATTTAAGATTACAAAACCAAGTTCCATCGATAAAAATGTTTAAGATGTGTTCCAGACCTGCATGTTGTAAAATCCTCTCCTCCTCTCAGCTCGAGCCAATCGTCCTCGGTCCGACGAATTCGTGATACGATGCAAGGGCCTTCCCAAATGGGGCCTAGTTTCTAAGGCGTGCTGGATTCTTCCCTGCGTGCATGAGCTTTTAAGACCAAATCACCCGACATGTAGCCCCTAGTTTGACTTCGGCTATAGCACTACGCCTCCCTTTGGTAGTCCAGACGCCTTAGAACCCACGCTTCATCCAAGAGATCCAATTAGACTGAGAGCCTCACAACAGGTCTCCACCGTTGCAACTCCGACCTCGTGGGACTTTAATCCGACCTCGACAAGGGCCATCGTCTAATGCCAAAGGCGCGGCGAATGGCTCTCGGTTGTCACTTCTCGTGATTATCCTCAGAGGGCCCATAGCACCCTGGGAGGTATTCTCACCCATTTTCCTTAAGATCTTCCAACTGGCTCTCAAAGCGGCCTTAAGGGTTCCGATGGTGACTCTACCACCGTTAGACTGCTGATGTAATCGGAGACGAGTAATTTTAACCCGAGCTCCTAAGACATAAATCCGACCATGTCAAATTGTTTCGTTGTCCGACACTGTGGCCCCTTGGATACTAAACCTCGGTATATGATGGCTCACCACACAAAATCATATCTTCGTCATGATTTAGCTAAAGGCTCCTGGCCAACCACTTGGTGAAGCACCCATCGCGACGTATGACATGAATTTATATCGCCCTTCCCAAGGCAGAGATCCAGATGCCCAAACCCCATTCTCGAAAGGCTGGGCCAGGGATCGACGTCAAGGGCTCATGGGAGGCGTGATCTTAGCGTGCTCCCGGCAGACTTTAGATTTCGACTAGGTCGGTTGCATCTTGAGCATTGTAGGCCGCAGTATCCCCTGTCTCAAGATCTTCCTCACAAATGCTCGAGCCCATATGATTTCCGTGATATACCTTCGCAATTTCCAGCACGTGATTCGTTGGTCTTTCCCGCTGGTGCAATTTACATGATAGGTGAAGAAACCCCGCTTTAGCAGCTCTCCTTATGATTAGTGAACCTAGCCGACCTCGTCCTTATTTTAGCCGGCCTCTTTCGGTCACAGTAGATGTCCGTCTATTATATATCCCAAACGGGGTCTATCCAACTCGCCTGACCACCCAGCAACTCCATGTCGCAAAGATCGACAGAGGGCTCCTACTGTGCATTCGACAAGTGTCAGACCGCGTGGGTCTCCCGTATATTGTTGCCAGCCATACAAGGCCACTGAGTTCTCTCGCTTGGGATATGTCCGACCAACCAACACGAATTTTCAATAAATCTCGTGATCTTTCGAGATATAGGATCATCCTTCGCTCAGCCTCGTAGGTATCTTCTATTTGTCTTACTACCAAACTCGGGAGTCTACCCTGAAGGCTGCCGGGTCAACTCTGCTTAATGCAGGTTAAGGCTCGCTATGACGGCTCATATTCCTACTTTGTTGGCTGGAGGCTTGAATCCGAACTGAAAAAGCGCATCAATGTCTATTCAAGGGGAGAGGTCGATTAGCCCGCTTCCGCTCCTCAGGTATCTGGTGCTCCATCTACAGAGTTTCAGATGGGGAGGTCAATCTCATTGCTTCGAGCGTTTCCTTAACACTCCCACCAGGCAACTACGACACTGCTTCCCACAGACTCGCCTTTCATCCATTTGTTTACTAGATCCCATGTCGAACTCATTTAACCCCATGGCCCACTCATCACCCTTCGAGACTTCCGGTTTATGTAACACTCTGGTTTTACCTGCATTCCAATGAAACTCAAGTAGGATGAGCCCAAGCAAGAGCGGAGTTTCCAGTACCGCTGCTACTAAGGCCAAAATGCCAGGTTTCTCCATCCTTAAAATTTCCTCCTCCGCTCCTTCCCAAAGCCCTACTGCAGGGAAACTCAGGCCGACTCGTTCTTCGTCTCTCGACGAGGATAAATACTGGTCAGAAGTCCGATACAAACAAGCATAGAGTATGAGATCCCCTTAACTGGACTTACTAGAATGGAAGGAGAGCTCAACTACGCTCTTAAAGCCCAAATCTTTTCCTCTTCACTTGGGGATCCCATTGAAAGGCCTTCTCTTCCCCGGATCAAGAATGGGTTAGCATTTGTCACTTGTCCCTGGAGCACAACCGCCGCTTTAAAGCGGCCATCCTTCCGCTGCTTGAACTTCCTTTATACCCGATGGCGGTATGGTACGTCGAGCACAAACTTTATCTTCGTCTCTCACTGGATTTGCCTCAATTCCTACAATTGCGAAACCTGAATCCTTTTCCGCCGATACCCGAAGGTACAATTTCTCATCGGATTCAGCCATGTTGTAATTTCAAGATCTAGAACGCCTTGACAGACGAGCTGCGTGGAGCCCAAATTTCGTGGATCTTACCAAAGATGTCACTCGCACACCTCCATAGTCAGGCCTATCCCGCTCTCTAGGAACATCCGGCTCACTCAACCTTGATACGAGCTCCCGCCTTCGGAAACCCGGAACTGCATCACACGATAACAATAGTTCCCCGCCGTGACTTAACGAGGCCCTCGGGTCGCCCGGGTCCACACCGACCGGGTCAGAGCCGGAGAAGGCATCCATAAACTGAGGAGTTCATGGCCAAAGATGCTGGCATCTACGAGAGGTCGATTCACGCAGAGGGAAACCGCCCTTTCGGCACGCTGATGCTTGAAGTCGATGCAGAGTTTCTACTGCCGCTTGGCTTTGACGTAAAGTACGACGCTGGCAGCCATTCCGGATATTCTACTCTCCCCTCGACGCTCTACCAAGGAGTTTGTCAATTTCGCTGATGGCTTTTGTCTTTCCGCGCTAAGCTCCCCTTTGTTTGATCGGGTTGGCGATGGGCCGACGCTCACTCGTGAGTGATTACCGTAGGATTACCCTCCCATGTCCGCCGTCTAGCGGTGATGTCTGCTTCCATTTTAAAAAATGGATAAGGATGTTTTGAGGTCTCCGCTTAGCTGGAGCCGATATAGGCGAGATGTTGGGGTCGCTTCATCCCAACACCACCTGGCCCAGCCTTCCGAGGGCTCAGCCGAGCGAGCACTCACACGCATGCCTAGCCCATCCATATGCTTGTCGATCGCTTTCATTCTCTCATGGAGGTCGAGAGCATCTTCCTCGCCACTGCTGATCTCCTGTCCATTCCTACTCCGCTTTGATAAAGTGGGGAACTTGATCATCAAGTGTGGTACGCTGAGGGGACGGCTTTTATCAGACGAGAGAGATCCGCCATGGCAATATGCAGAAGTGATCAGGCGTCTACGACGAGGAATCTCGCGAGCCGTCACCGCAATGGGATCTCCCCAAGGTGAGTACCGCTGTATCGAGCCTAAAGGTAATACCTTTCCCCGCAGAACCCCGTAGAGACGCAGTGTTTACGTCTCGCCCTTCCGGCAACTATTTTATCAAGGTCGACGCAAGATGATATCACTGAACTCCATTGCCACCAGACCTGGCGAATCGCTTTGTCGCCACAACCGCGCCGAACTACTAGTGGGCCGCCATGAGGTGTCAGCATCCCTTAAGATCTCAATCGTGAGAATGCGGATGACGGCCGAGTCATGTAGTTTGTATTAATCGCCATTTCCGCCATTCGCTGACTGATGCCGCTGTGACGGGCCTTCCGGGAAGTTGAGTCGGATCTCCCTCCTCCTGCGAACTCCTTTAGATTACCTAGATTTCCTACCTGGGGTCAGTTGGCAGGGCCGAGTCAGTTGCCCGCGAGGTGGTGGTCACGAGATTCCGGCCTGCTCTGAGCTTGATTCCGAGCCCGATTCGGGGGATATGAAGGCCTGATACCCGCTACCGTATTGGCACTCTATTTCTCTCGAGCTGTGGCGTACCGCTCGCGGCATGGTCCGTAGGTCCCATGGAACTCGCAGCGCTTAGAGTTGTCTCTCTATCGCGGGTCCGATCATTTGAGCCGCCACCCCGTGAACGTCTGCTTGCACTTCGCAAGCAGGACCTCGTGATAATCGAGGTCAAGTAAGGTGAACCGAGGCGAATAACGCTGCTGCCTTCGATTAGCGGACCTGCATTTCCATCTCTCGGGTGGTTCCTACGCCTGGGACCGCTCCATTTTCGAGACCCTTCTGGTCGCTTGTCTTCGGGGCTTCATTCTCGCTGTCATTCTGGTCCCGCTTTTTCTTTATGAGGAAGAGTTTCCTTCTTGATAAGGAGGGCCTCTCTCACCATTAATATATTTCCCGCTTTTGTAAGCACCTCAAATATGCTTCTGTCAGGATTTTGAGATGGAAATACTTAAGTCTTCGCATCGCACCCTAAGCCAGCAATGAATGCAAAGATTGGTGAACTTCGTCGTATATCAACTTTTGAGACTCCTGCATTGAATCTCTGACATAAGACTTCAGTTTTCGCGAGCTCGCTGATAATGCATGATAACTTGGCTTTATACGTCCCGCCCCTAATGAAGTGAGATGAAATTTCCAAATGGATAGCGCCCTTCTCAATGAGGAGATTAACGTACTTGCTCATTAAACCAGGCCAAGTCTGGGCCTTTTAAGGTGATAGAGAAAGCCTCCGTATCGCACCCGGCCTCGATACCCATGCAAACATTTGGTTTTTATAAGTGTCGAGATGATCGACCTGATCCCTAACACCATCGAATGCTTCCCACTGTGGCATCCCGACCTTGCTTGAAGAGGGCGAAACCACCCAGGCTATGGCCGGGTGATCCAGCTCATTGCACTGCTGGGTGCCCATAGTTTCAAGAGTCATCTCTCACCACTCTCTACCCTACCGAGCCTCACGAGTGCCCCAACCTCCGCCTCCCATGATCGTTTCCGTCTCGCCGAGGGCTGCGAGGTTCTTGTTCCCGAGAGCGCCCTCCGAGCGCTGCTTCACGCCCTCCCTTCAACAATTGTATCCATAAACTTCTCGGCGCCATGATTCTCGCCAAAGAGCCCGGAAGGCTTATCAAGTCCCCGGCGACAAAGCAACCTTCCGTCACGGCTCGGCGATCCAGCCTTCAACAAAGTTACGAAATCATTTGGTGCCGGTCAGGTGAGGCGAGCGCCTCCCACCCCTCGTCAGGTTGCCGCATTAAGCCTCAACGCTGAGGCAGCCACACTGGCTTTCTCGCCCATGCTAATTGGTTTATCTCGATCTTGGCGATTAGCTTAGTTTCTGTGTTTGGTTCCGAAATGAGATTAATAGATCCGAAGAAACCAGTATCCAGGTGATCGTCCCAAAGATCCTGACAGACTTATTGTAGCTGTCTCAACCCAGACCCAGCTTAACAAAATATAGGTAATGTAAGTGATTTCTACTGTGGTTTCTGTCCATCAGAGCGCTTCAGAGAGTGAGACTGCAGAGAAACATGTTGTGAGGGGGCTGGTGATAGATACCCAACCAGGCGGGTAGTACTGTGGTAGTCAGGTAGATGGCTCATCTGCAAAATGGATACACTAAGATCCATTCCCACGATTTCGGGTGATATCTCCGCATAATCGACTTGATCTTTATATAAAGGGATGCGGCTGATTGGGAGACATTCTTCTTCTCACCAGATGAGGACCATTGATCCACTATGACTATACTTTTCCTTCATAGATTTAGTTGATTTTAATGAGACACATTATATTATAGAATATTCATTTTATATGTGATTCACGCGAGACTTTCATACACCTGTACTTTTGTTATTAATAATCAGCGCTTCCATTTCACTTATACCTCAGTACCTGGGTAAGCTACTTAACGCCAAAGAATACTGAATATGCCAATGGGTGTTTCTCATCAAATATATATGGCTACGCAGAGTTTCAGGTTAACGCCCTTTCAAGTCAGTTATGGCATCTGGAGCCTTATTTTTCAAATCTCTATCATTGTGTTAAAAACGATTACCAAAAAATATATTTGAACTTATATCATCAATCTTCAACCTTATTGAAGGCTATTTATTAGAGAAGAAAAAAAAATCCAATTCATTCATAGGGCATTACAACCTCGACTCATATGGGAAAAAATATAATGAATTGAATGTTTGAAAACCAATTTTGTATAATTTTACAAACAAAGAATTTAGTTTTTCTTCAACTTGTATAGTTTTTCTTCAAGGTTAACTTCGCTCATTCATGTCACTGTAGACAACTTCACTCGATCAAAGCATCATTTTGAATCTTTTGAGAAAGCGCGGGAGAAATTTGAAGGATGGGTTTTTTTTTTTTTTTTTTTACTTTTACTAGAAAAGTTATCAAAAATAATTAAGAGTCTAATTTTTATGAAAGTTAATGACTATTCCAATATCGGTATACTTTTATAAAGTCTATAAAAATTATAATCGAATACACCTTGATTTTTATAAAAAAATTTAAAGTCTATCATAACTTTTATTGAGTCTTTGAAAGTTGTAATCCAATACCCTTGACTTTATAATTCGGTAAAAGTCGTTAATTTTCCTAATCCAATACAACCCCTAAAAGAATTTTAAGATAAATTTTTAAAAAATGATAAATATTATTTTGATTATATTTACCTCAATTGCATTGGTAGAAAAACCATAAACGTATGTGTTTGTTTTTTGATTTGAATTTTCAACAATTTATGTTTCTTTATGACATTTCTATCTAATCTAGGTACCCACACATTTTTATGCTTGTTATTTCACACAATAATGCAAATGACGAATGATGATGCTTTTTCAACTTGGATCACCGGAGCGATTGAGTCAGCTTGTTTCTGAGATAGGACTGCAGCCGGGCTGGTCTCTGTGCCTGGATATGGCACTCCTCGCAAAAAACAAGAAAGAAGGTGGGCTCTACGGCTCTCCCATGGCCATACCCGATGCCTAAGCCGCCCTCACGAGAAAAGATAGATTGCCTAGGCACGTTTTTTGGCATCTTTTATCGATGGGGTGGTCCTGCATTTATATATATGTTATTCCCAATTGAGGGTAGTAAGGATTCTTCCTGCATTGATGGGTTATTTTTCGCTTTTATCAATACTTCTGGATGAATAAGGGATATCAAGGAGTCGCTTATCGAGATTTATCCTCCTTCCTTATTGGTGATCCGGCTGACCGTAGGATAAGCTGCTGATTATGCCTAAAAAGGCAATTTTTGAACCCTATTTATTAGGTTTTGAGTGCTTTTGTGTACTAAACATGATAATTAACCCGATTTACGATTACGGTCCCTACATTCTAATGGATCGATTTTGTGGCAATTTTGGCAAATTTATGAGATACATCATGCCAACTTGCTACTCCACCGCATCGCAGATTTAAGTCAAACTCAACATCATATATCGTAGACTAGAAGGAAAGAAGAGAAGAAAATGGAAGAAAAATGAACAGGAAGAAAATTGATGAGAAGCAGCAGGAACAATGACCAATGGAACAAAGAGTCATAGGATAACTGATTCTCGCTGAAGCTAGCTAAATGCAACCACTAGCGAAATTTGATGCCCTCGCCTTTTGTAATTAATGCAAACTTAATTTCCACCTTTGGGTGTATTACTCTTTTGTCCATTAACTTAGCCTAGTTGTTAGGTTTTTCGTATTTTCATACTGAGGAGGCCTATAAGCCCTCTTGTTTTGTAAATCCTAAGCAATCGATTCAAGCATCACTGGGGAGAATAATCTTTGTGTTTTTATTTTTGTAAATAAAGTCTTTTTATCTTTAGTTTTTGCTTTTCTTTCTCTCTTTCTCTCCTCTTTCTTGGCTATGCCAAAATAATCTCTCCAAGGATGACACCCTGGAGGATGAGCGCTAAAACCATTTCCTTCTTGAAGTAAAAAGGCCATTGGGGTGCAGATCTTTAGGTTGCTGGTGGTTCCTCTGCTTATGTTGCGTGGTGTATTTATGGCCCTTATATTCAAACTTAGTTGCATAACATGGGATGTTGTCTCTGCCAATACTCTCCATGCTTTAGGTCCAGTTGTCGTGAGAGATGCACCGTGGTTCTTGTATGGTCCTTACTAAATTTCCGAGGTAACATTTACGTTAGGTTCTTCAAATTAGGGTTAAAATAATATCATAGCCATTTGCTTTGGCCACATTTCCATGCTTTAGAATACTGTGCTCGCCAGATGCAATCGTTATTTTTTAGATGGTCTTTACGAGCCTCAAAGAATGATAATGGAATGTTAGGTTTTAATCTAAAAGGGGGGCCATAATCGTGATCCCGTGTCGACTCAAATAGGAGCTGCTTTTCAACCCGGGAGCCTCTTAGTCAGCCTGTGGATCTTAAACTCAAAGGCCTACCGCTTCAAAGAAGTTATCTTTTCTATTTTTCATTTTTATTTCAAATAAAACCATCCACTTAATTTTCAGTTTTTACACTATTCACTTTCAAACTACTCCTGCTTTTAACCAAACCTCAAAATCCAAATTTAATTCACTACTTTGATTTCACTCAAATCATTTGTACGAAGAAAACCCATCCCCGTGTTCTAATTCCTAGACTGCTATGTCATAGAGTTTGATCACGCAGTAGGAGGAACTACGATACACTGTTGATTCCGCCACCTCTACCGTGGCATTAATCAAAATGGCGCGTTGTCGGGATGCAGCCCCAAAGGTGCGAGGAGTCATGGAATACTTCATGATCCTCATCACAAGTCTTGGTGAATTTCCTTTTATCATTTTACAGCCTATTTTTCTTAGTTTTATTCGATCGTTAAAAAAAAAAAAAAAAAAACTGCGTGATAGTTTCCGTGGTTGTTTTGTGTAATCTTATTTCAATCGCAGGATTGTTTCCAGTTATTTAATTGAGAGAAAATGGAACACCCATATGAGAGCAACATAAAATGGGAGGTAACCTAGAGCTTACATGACAAATGAGGGACTATAGGAACCTTCCCATACCAAAGGGCAACCACCCTCAGAGGGAGAAATCCAAACCCACTCCAGTCCATGAGGGAATATAGAGACTAATGCATGAGTGCACCTCGTCTCTATAGTGTCTCCCCTCAACTTATCCACCTCCACAATATGATCATCCCCGAACTTCCATTTTATGCTCTAACCTCGGGCCACCTTCGCTTCAACACCCTACCAATTACGCTTAATTTCTCCTTTGATGTGCCATTCGACCTTACCAAACTCGGTGGGTGGATCTTTGTGGTAGAACAAAAATTCGAGTACTTGATTAATTGAAAAAATCCATACTGAGAGAATTCCACTGGACGAAGATTAGATGGGCTGAAAGATGACTTTGAGCGTAAATGGATAACTGCGAGATTCCATTGAAGACTGTTGATCGACAACAGAAATGTCACGAGGAGGAGAAGTTGTCAAAGTGACATATTGGCGGAGAAATGAGGAGTAGTAGTTGCATCCCGAGCCCGATAAAGCGAGACAATTGGGAAGCTCCTTGAGCGAGGTGGATGGGTTCAAAATGACTTTGAGCAAAAATTGGACATCTTACAGGAATCCATCTCAAAACTTGCCCAACATCTTGATCATCCAGAGGAGGAGAGTCAAGAGGAAGAGTGCTTAGTAAACGATTTTGGTTGAGCGAGGCTCAAGCTGCGACCTCGGGAGGTGAAAGTGGAATCATTAGAAGCTCTGAAGCTGAGATACCAGTCTGAGGTGATACTTTTGGCCTTGAAGAAGAACAAAACACGGCCTTGTTGGCGGAAGAATGGTGAACATGAAACGGTGGAAGGGACCCAGAGCCCATCATAGATTTATTGGACACCATTGCAGTACGGGGCCACTGTTACCCTGCGCCGGTGGCTCCCTCCCGGATGACCAGTGCGTCTTTGCCCACACCTGCGGAACAATCAAAACCGGCCCGACATCGGCTCCCGAAGGTAAGTCGACCGTACTTTAGTAGCCATGCACGGAACTTTAGAGACTAGTGGCCTGTGCATGCCTTTGCCACTACATCAAAAAGATGGCCAAATGCCTACATTGCATGGCACGGTGGTTGGATTCGAGTGAGGTTCGGGTTTTGGGTCACGGACCTAGGCATTTCCTAAGTTCCCCCACTTTTTGTTTATTTTGTCTTGTTTAGTTTTATATTATCGTAGTTTATTTTGATCTTGTTAATTTTTCTTTATAAATTTTCTTTAATTTTAGTTAATTAGTGTTTTTAGATTAATTTTTTACTCTTACGCAATTTTTCTTGCATTAATTTTGTAGCTTTTGTGCAAATTTTGGAGCATATATTGAAAATCAGAAAGCAGCAGCAAAGCAGCGAAATTCGCAACCTGTTCGCAACAATTTCGCAAACACTTCGCAACCTTAGCGAAATCATGGATTTTCGCTAAGGGGGTGCCATTGCTAGCCTTCGCGAAATTTAAGCTAAACTAAGCGAGAATTATGTGAGAAGCGAAAATGTGTTTTTTCGCTAGGAACAATTGCTAGCGAAAATTTTTTTTGTAGCGAAAATCCTAGCCAATTTCGCTATTAGAATAGCCAATTTCGCAAGTTTAGCGAATTTCGCTAGCTAAGCGAGGAAATTCGCTAGAACCCACTTTTGACCTCGATTTTGTTTATAGCTTTTTCATAGAACTCAGTTTTAAGCGTTCTTGGTATCGTTAGAGCTTAGAGTGTAGAATCCAAATATGACAAGAAGGAACATTTTTAGACTATTATGAAAGTGTAATTTTAAAATGGTCCAACTGGTCATTTTTCCCTCTCTTTTCTTCTCTAACTTGTTTATTTGAAGCCCGAGCAGGAGTGCATAAGATGTCAATGGAAATCTTGTGAGTCTCCTATCCAGAAATAGAGTCACATCTTATCATGGAGGTAACACTTCCTTCTACAATTTTCCATTCAAGGCCCGTTTCGGACAGAGATACTTGGGTTGGGGGGAGGGTGCGAAAGGAAGTGGATTTATGTTATGTTTTGTTATTATTTTATTGCAAGCCATTTTTGATGTTGGTGGCTTCTTTGAGTCCCCCTTTATAAATTTGTTATACCATACGGCACTTTTCAAAATTTGGGCCCGTTTTGCAGCAAAAAACTTTTTGTGGATTTTGCCTAACACTGTGGTTTGAAAAAGGTGAAGCTTTGTCAATTCTATTGATGTAGATTGGTTCCATGCTTAGTTAATTGAATGATTAGTTGAATTCTTGTTATTGATTTAGGCCACTGCTTCCACCTTTAGCTAACCACACAAAGCACATTAGATTTCAATGATAAGTGAAAAAGCATGCAACCTCCTTTATTTGCATAACCTACCCCCTAGTTTCGTCAATGGCACAATAGGTTAGGACCCTGTGAAAAATTAAAGAGAAAAAGAAAAGAAATGAAAAGAAAAGAAAAAAGAAAAGAAAAAGAAAAGAATAAAAATTGCAGCGCTTTGCCTTGAAACGAGCACGAGGTCGGGGTATATGGCGAAGCCTTTAAAGCCGGTGCCACTGAAACCAGCCCATTTGGTTGGGGTCATGACTTTGTGATACCGCTACATGGGCTGGATAGGTGGAGTTGAGCCAAGTTGTAGGTCTTGGAGTCTGATTCATTCGAAGTCCGGGGTGAAATCTGAAGAGTTTGTGGTCGAAAGATCCTTATGACTTGGTGCCCTAAGCCTTAATTGGTTGGGAGTCATCGGTAGATCCCCGTTACATGGACTTTGGTGAGGTCGATTCCTCATTTGCTACACTAAAACGCCAAAAATAATTGTGGAATAGAGGTGGGTCACGATCTGACTAGGTTGGTTGAAGTGGGTCGTGGTAGTAGCCGAGGTTGGGGGAGAGTGCCGGTTGTTTAATGAGTTCATTCCCAGCCGAGGCGATAAAATAAAAACTTAGATTTTGGTGGGAAGTTTAAGTTGAAGTTCATTGAGAGGAGACTCTTTTGATGCTCGATTTTGTATGGTATTCATTCTCTCATGATAGTTATTAGACACGGCATTGATGATTCTTACTTAGGGTTAGGCATTACTTCTTCTTTGACCTTTTTGAACTACAACCTTTTTGTGTACATTATTTTATTATCATTTTGTATGTTCTCTCTTTCTTTCTTTCTTTCATTGCTATGGGTTCTAGCAATGTGTAGGTTAAGGGTGTGATTAGTGCCCCGAGGTACAATTTTGAACCTATTTATTATAGGTTTTGAGTGCTTTTTGTGTACTAAACATGCTAATTAACTTGTTTGCGCATTACCGGTCCCTAATGTTCTGATCGCATTTTGTGGCAATTTTGCAGTTTTTTGTGAGATAATCATGCCAAAAAGTGTTGAGTCGATCCAAGCACGAAAGATTTAAGTCCAATGGCATGTTTTATCTCAGGATTAGGAAGGAAGATGAAGAAAAAAATGACGGAGAAGATGATGAGAAGATAGTGAGAACAGTAGCCAATAGACAGTGGACGCGGAAAAAACAGTGATTAAATCAAACTGCGAGTATATGGATGATGCATAAATCGTATTTTTGTAATTCATTCAACAATTTTGGTGTGTTATCTTGCATCTGATAACTTATTTCTAGTTTGTTGGTTTTGGTATTTTCATACCTTGAGGCTATATAAGCCCTCTTGTTTTGTAACCTAATAGCGTTCAAGCATCGATCTTTGGGAGAATAATTTTGTAAGTTTTTATTTTTGTAAATAAAGTCTTTTATTTTTTAGTTTTTGCTTTTCTTTTCTCTCTTCAGCTCTCTCCTCTTTCTCTCCCTTTCTCGGTTGCCCGAACACCCTCGAGGATGACAACTTGGATGATGGCCAGGCTAAAACCACTCCCCTTCTTGAAGTAAAGTCTTTGGGAGTAAGATCTTTAGGTTCTTGAGTGGTTCCCACCTTTTCATGTTACGGAGTAGTGTATTTATGGCCCATATATTCAAAACTTAGTTGCATAACATGGGATATTGTGTCTTGGCCAATACTCTCCATGCTTTAGATCGATTTTCGGAGTGAGAGATCTGCTTGTGGTTCTTTAGATGATCGCACGCCTACGAATTAATATTTACATGTTAGGGTTCTTAATTAGGGTTAAATAACATTTCTACGATTGTTTTGGCCAATCTCTCCATGCTTTAGAATCTTGTGCTCGGGTGAGAGATGCATTATTTTTCTAGATGGTCTTTTCTGAGCCTCAAGAATGATAATGGAATGTTAGGGTTTAACTAAAGGGACCGTAAATCTTACATGTTATTTCAAACTAGGAGTTGTTTTTCGGCAGAGCTCTTGAATTAGCCTAGGATCTTGGCTTCATTAGCCCTCTCTTTTGCTTCAAGAGATTATCTTTCTTATTTTTCTTCATTTTATTTTCGATTTACAAACCATCCACTTAATTTTCGGTTTTACGATCGTTGGTCATGAGCCGCTATTTTTAACGAGCCAATCAAATTTAATTCACCGTTTGATTCACTGAATCATTTATCTGAAGAAAACCCGTCCAATGTTCGACCCTGAACCGCTATCTTTGCGGTAGCTTGACTACGGCAATAGGAGAACTCTGGATACAAATTTTGTTGATTAAAAATTTCGCCTATAGTGTACGAATCAGCGGTTTCTTTAATGAATTATCCTATTTTCCTTCTTTGGTGAAATTTGGTTGGAATTTAGTTGGATTTATAGGATAAGATGTTATAGGGATTATCCTACTTCCCCTTTATCGCTAGATTTAAATTCGACTACAAGATGTAGCCTTCCAAATTATCCATGACCGACCTTGGGGCGAAATGGACTGGGCCTTCGCTTAAATCAGGGCACCTGTGGCCTGTGTGTTTTGATCGGGCGCGGCCTCTTCTTCTGGCTTGGGCGAGCGGGTTCGCGAGCCCATTTTTCTAAACCCTATCACACTCACTCTTGTGTACGGTATGCATGGGTAGGTCGTAACGTCTCGCACGGACAGAATCGCCACGTGTCCGCCTGGCCAGGTTAGTTAGGCTTTGGTCGCCGCCTTATGTCCCGTGATAATGATGAATTTTCGCCGCGCCATTCCTCCCACTTTTCAGCCTTCCGGGCTCTTCCGCGGCACACCCCTAATCGCTCGCCTTTGTGTGCCCCGATCCCAAGCTTTTTCTTCTCTCTTTAGCGAGTCCCGACTTCCTTTTCCTTACCAGTCTCAACCTTCGCGGCAAAGTCCTTTTCTAAATGGCCTTCTTAAGATAGTTTTTTCCGTTTTATTCCTGGGACCGCTGCGTCTTTCTCTCTTTGGTGTCTTTTCGAGCAATACATCGAGGCGCTAGGGTTAGGTTAGCTAAGTTTTGTTTTCACTACTTGCTATCACCATGGGTCCGGGTCGCTCTTCTTCACTGCATTGAGGACTTTCAATGTTGTCTGCCTGAGGATCACATCTCGATTGTCTCTACGAGTTGATCTCTCAAGATGCCCTGTGGAGCCCCCTTTCCTTGAACGGTAAGGGAGAACAGACTGTGATTAAGTACCCCGGATCGCACCTAAGGTCCTCTCGTGCGTAATGCTCATGCAGGACCACAAAGCTCCGACCAGACAACACTTTTTCAGCGCATGCCCTCCGTGTCCTGTCCGGTCCCCGACATTTTGACTTACGGTTCCACTACCTAAGATGGTATGTTTCTTGAAGGGCCTCGATAACCCGCCTTTCGCTTCTCCGCACCCCTTTATAAAAGCGGGTTTGCGAAGACTTCAATGTCTCTGTCTTCTCAACTCTCGCCCACCATCAGGTATTTTGGTTAAGCTATTGGTTTTCTTTAGGGACAGGGGCCTCGGTGTTCCCAATATAGCCCTGTTCCTTGATCTTTTTAGCGCGAAGGAAACCGTCGAGGGCTTCCTTTATTTTTCCAGACGTTCCGGTGCTCCTCTGGTGATTTCCGACCTTCCCTCTTCCCATAGGCTTTGGAAGGAGGTTACTCTTCGCTAGCGTCGGTAATTGAATATGACCCTATGGACAAGGATGGCACCCCGGGGCGCCTGATTGTCTGACTACCCCGAGAATCTACGCGGAGTATCGCTTTGTTTCGCATAGTCTTGCGAGGCCATCAGCACCCGATTCGGCTTATCTCGCGTGCTTCGTGTGCCTCTACCCGATCTCAGCCTCCCCAAGATAACGCTCATAAAGACAGGTCACCGAGCTGCCCGCGCCCCACAGTTAGCTGATCAGTCGGATATTCCCCGCCCCTTCGAGCTCGAGGTCCATCCGTTTCGTCAGCTTCGAGGCCTCGCCTCCTTCCACTATGAAAATCTCTCCATCTGGCTCACGCTAAGCCCACCAAGGGAGAGCTTCAGGCTCGGGTGGAGATGCTGTCTCAGAAATCCCCGAGCGTGAAACGAAAAACTTCGGACTCCATTGAGAAAGACCGTCTGGCTTAGGGCAAGGTTCCGAAATTGGGGGCTCTTCTTCCCTTCTACTCCACGCCTCGAATACCGGGCAAAAGCTGTCGCCCGGCTGGAGGTCCCTAAAGCTTTGAGTTCTCAAACCCGTTTTGGCTCTGTTGCAAAGGCAAAAGGCCTCGAAGGGCTATCGAGCGTACTGGAGGTCATGCCCACCGCTTGGAACCCCGCGCAGTGTTAAGTCACCTTCTCAGGGCGGAAGAGCTGGAAGAGTAGGGCTCGAGACTGACGGAGATGGCGACTCCTTGCTCCTCAATGCCGAGCTTGTCGCGGAGCTATTCCTGGTCCATCCTAAAGATTTCACTCAAGAGGTCGTGGCGTGATCGCTCATATGAAGCTGGCCCCATCCCCGCGGGTCGCCTCAGAAGTCTCTATATCTTATCGTGTCTGATTTCTACATGAGTTGGGTGTTGATCTTGTGTTGGGCACTGATCATGCGTTGGATGTGAGCAGGTGGCTACTCATTTAAAGAGTTTGGCCAAAAAGGCCAATCTAAACGAAGGCCATGCCAAAGCCGCCAGAGTTTACAAGGCGAGGGTGGCTTCCCTAACTTCTGAGCGGGCTAAGTTGCAGGACTAGGTGTAGAGTATGACCGAGGAGGCGGTGAAGCTTAAGTCCGACGCAGAAGCATACCACGCCGGGCGCTCGGCCGAGGGCGTAGAAGATGAGGCTAAATGTACCAGGCGCCAAAGTCAAGTTTCTCGGAGGTTCGACGCGAAATGTGACAAAATGACTTGGCCGGAGGCCATGATTGTGGTTGCAAATCGCCACCGAGTCAGATGGTCGAGACGAGCTTCACGTCCTGCGAGCCGCGGGTCTCAAGAAGAGTCACAGGCGCTTAAAGACGAAAGGCGCTGACAAGACAACGCCGCTGGGGATGTAGTCGTCACAGGTGATTTGAGCTTAAAAGTCATCTATTTTCAGTCCATTTTTCCCGATTTATTTTATTCTAAAAAGGTCATTTGCAGTGAATATGGAATACTTCACCAACCGCCGGCAAAGCAGTGGGAATTCAAAAGTAAAGCGTAAATCACAGTGAAAATGAGCAGAATCGTACGAGCGCATCGATGCACCGGTCAAGGAAATTGGCAGCAGGAGAGGCACAAATGGATTAAAGTGGATTTTGATGTCGTGAAGCCTTGGCAAAGAATTTAAATATACATATTAAGGTTGTAACCATAAAGCTCCAATGCAGAAATGAAGCCGTGAATTAAGACAAAACGAAGTCATGAAAGAAACTCAAAGTCAAGCAACCAGAATTGATGAAGAAGAAGACATGACACGCGACATCATTCAGAGGTCGCCACGCACTAAACTCAGCATGTTGGGACAATGAGGTCGCGACACCAAAAAGAAGCTATGGCGTAAGATAAACAATTGATCGGAATATTTATGTCGCGACATCCGACGTTAGCCAAGGAGCATCAACATCGACCAGGCGCCATGGCATCACTTGCAAGGAAACTAAGTTCGCGATATCACGCCTAAAGAGAGAAGGTCATGAAGCATCATTCAAATGGTCGCGGCATCAGCCACCAAAAGAAGGTCGCCAGAAGATCAAGTTGTCGCCGCATCAACTACACGTAGCGAAGTCGCGACATCATTCAAATCTGGCCGCGATAATCAGCTTGTAAGAAAAGAAGGTCGCGACAACACCGGGTTATTTATGACATCAATTGCAAGACTGGTGGGTCGCAACATCATTAAATGGGTCATGTAATAGAAGCAAGGAAACGAGGTCGCGATTATCATAAAGAGGTCGACATCCGCTGCAAAGACCGTATGTCGCGATACCACTGGCTGCCGCTACATCAAATACAAAAGAGGTAAGGTCGCGACGTTGCTAGTCGCCGCGACATCGCCCAAAGAAAAGAGGTCGCGACAAGATCGTTGCCGCGACATCGGGCTTCCACCAAAGACAGCACGCACTCAAACAAAGGCTTCGCATACAAAGACTGAGATTAGTCAGAGGTCGCGATAAAGAATCGACGCGATGCGACAACAAATGGGGCCGCGAATCAAGTCCAAAAAGAGGTGCACCAAACCCAGCCCAACTCGTAACCCTATAAATATGTAGCCGCGCACAAGGAACGCGCCGCGACTCTGGAAGAGAGATCCGGGCTGTCAAGGCCCCCAGATTTTAATTTTCTTTTCTTTCTTTGTTTTTATTTTTAGATTGGGCTTCATATTTTTGTTTTAAATTTGGATCTCGAACGCACGTTAAAGTTTTAGCCGAATGCATTTATATTTCTTCAAATTACTATCTCGTTGTTTGGAATTCCGCATAAATTTTGGATTTCGAACTACTAAATTTCCTAATTACAAGGGTTTCTTGATCGCCAGCTAATGTATGGTGTAACTGCGGGTTTAAAACCTACTTTCCATTGAAATGACTCTATCGTAATAAATTATCTTTCCTTCATAATTTTATTCATCGATGTTGAACTTTAGTTTGTAAATCTACTTGTCGGTTTTGTTTATTTTGTGAATTGATCCCAATATCGCTGTCGCCACCCATAAACTGGATTGCCTCAAGCTCATTTCCGGCGAGGCCCTCCGAGTGACACAGCAGGAAGGTATCTCGAGAGTGATGAGCACCGTGACTCGTGATGCGAACCCGCTTATTGGTGATTTAATGTGCCTGGTGGTGACAAATTGATAAATCCTTTCACTGGGAGCACGAAACGAAATGAACGATTTATCAATTTAAACATGCAGAGTTCGCTCGATTCGAATGGTGAATTCAACCCGTGTTAGCAAGGATCTAATCAAGGAAGAATGAGTCGTTTCTAATTTTGAGGAAGAGAAACCATATAGTGTAACCAGGCAATGACTATAATTTAGAGCTCAGTTTACAAATCTGTGTCAGGGTATGAAGTATTGAAAAGAAAATACCTTAACAAGGCAGCCCAGACAAGGTAGTTATCTAACCCACTGTCTTTGAAAGAAACAGCCAAGGTTAGATGATGAACAAAGGGAGTGTGGAGTATCCAAACTCGCACTTTCATACTCCTTGGACTTAGTTTTAAACTGCGGGTTCAAGTGAAGCAAATTACAATAATCAAGGGGAATTGATGTTTCACAATAGCTTTATTTCGTGATGCCCTTGCGTATAACTGCTCAATCTAAATTTGTTATTTTATTATTTCAAGATTCAATTCATTTGTTATTAATTTAATTTTTTAGTTTTCATTATTTTAAGGCTTCAAAGTTTATCTAAACTGCTCATCATAGTCCAAATAAGATAGAGTTTCGAGTAGTCAGGTAGTTGGATTGAAATTCGAGATCCTCCGTGGATCTATATTCGACTAAAATCCACTTTATTACTCAGTTCGAATTCCGTGTACTCATAATCATGGATCAACAAAAAAAAAGGAAATGTATCTATCTCTCAGAAACCATTTTATATCGCGATACTCAGAAGGAAATATAATCAACAAGTTTCATGGCACTATTGCTGGGGATTAGATAATAGTCCTTTGGTAATAGTGTCATAAATTTGTATATGTCTTTTGGTCCAACGAACAAGTTTTTTCGCGCTGGCTGAGGATCGAAAGAATTTAAGAGAGATCAATATTCGCATTTAAAGAAGGAAATACTATTGACATTTAAAAGAAAGTTAACAAAAATAGTTTTTCGCAAGGGTTATTTTAGCCACTAACCCAATGCCATATTGAAAATATTTGTCAGTTTGACTAATCCTACATTAATGTGAGTATGTTTTTATTTTGTGTGGAAAACTTTAATGCATAGAAATGTAATTAATCGGATCCGACCTCAAAATCGATAATCGACCAGAGAGAACACCTTAAGCTCGAGAAAAACGGTGCGGCGTAAAACTCATCTATGGCAGACAAAGGCAAGACCGTACTCCAAGGATAAAGAACAAGAACCGAAGGCCTCCAATCACCGGGACATACAATGGAGGACTTTTGGAGACCTATTATTCAAGATGAATACTTTGCAATCGTGCAGCCTGGCGCTTGATGCGTAAATAACTTGAATCAAGCAAGATCGACATAATGGTTCAAGAACACAGCTTTACTCGGTCATCCCACGTAAGACCCAATGAGCACCAGAAGGTTTCCTCAGATGCAAACACAAGAAAGTTGAATGGGTGAGACCAGAGGTCATAAAATTGCATTTATTCCCATTTTCTAAGAGATACAAACAGCCACATGGTACGAATCTCTACCATATGGTTCGTTTGATACTTGGGAGGAGCTTAGAGAAGCCTTATTTTGGGCAGATTCTTCCCATCACTCACCCCTGCAGAAGGAGGGAGATAATTGTGTTCCAAGAGTGGGAAAGATGGAGCCTTTGCGTAAATATGAGAGATTCAAAAGGCCGAAAAGATGCCCAATGCATGGAATAGATCTAAAGACACAGATGGGACATAGCGCATCATGCTCAATGAGAGGCATTATCGATGCTTCACGCTGTGGAGCATTCAAACGTAAGAGTGCTGAAGAGGCAAGAGATCTGATTGAGACTCAAGAATGCAATATGAAAAGCTCCATCAGTTTTCAAGAGTAATCGCGCAGGAAGAGGAGTCATGGAGCTGAACAAGATGACAAAGCCTATGGAGGCAGTTAGATGCCATCATTTATGAAATGGACAAGGCAAGAGAGGATGCACGCTTCATGAAATAGGAGCAAACAGCAAATCCACAGAGTGAAGTGGTTTACTGTACCCATCAAGAACTGCTTTATGATGCCGAGGGAGGTTAAGTACTGGGAGCCAAGAAGCTATCACTTCAAACCAAATCCTAACCCGCCAAAGACACTATCATCCAGCACTGAGGAAACTTACAATTTTTCATATACGGAGGGGCCTCAGGCCCAAGGCATGGACAGATCCTCATCAGGATATCAAAGAACTTCACTCATGTCTCGCAGCAATATTGTGCGAGGAAAATGTAAACGAGTACCGCAGTCGAGAGGGAGGGCTCAATCCATCTTCAAGATCAAATGTCGCAATTCATTGGGACAAGCAGTCGTTAAACTCCATGAACAAAAGTTTGCAGGATTAGAAGCTCAAATACCACCTCAAATTTTTCAAGACCACTAATGCCTCCCTTTAAGAACCTGAGACAAATAGTAAGTAACCTGCCCTAAACCTCGCAAAACTGTATGAAAGATGCCTTCCCAAAGGACACTAAGAAGAATCCTAAAGACTGCATGGCTGCGGCAAATTTCAAGTGGGAAAACTCGAGGAAAAAGACAGAAAAGATGAAAGCAAATGCGGAGATGAAGGTCTGCATAATGTCAAACACCGAGAAGGAAAGAAAAGAAGGAACAACCGTCAGAGAAGAAGGAAGCAAGAAGAAAAACCTAAGAATAACTGCAGATGCGTCCCATTTCCACAGAGGTCGCAGAATCAAAGATAGAGGAACGCTTTGCAAGATTTTGAAAACCTTCGGGAGCTAGAGATCAAGATGCCTTTCACGTGTTTCGTGACCGTACGCCACTTTATGCAAAAAATTTTGAAAGACATACCGATCAAAAAGAGGAAGATTGGGTTTAAGAAGGAATTGTGAACTTGACTCAAGAACTTGCGTTGTTGTGATCAAGAGAGGACTTACTTTAAAAGATGAAGGATCCAGTGGAGCTTCACCACTTCTAATTCATCGAGAGTTTGAGTTTCGTAAAGCTCTCTGCGACTCACAAAGGTGATCAATAATTTAATGCCCTATTCTGTTGCCAAGAAGTTAAGTTTGGGGGAGATTACTCCCACTACTGTTACCCTCCAAATGGCAGATAGAACCCTGGCAAAACCTGAAGGAATCATAGAAGATGTGCTGGTAAAGGTGGGAAAATTTATTTTTCCATGTTGACTTCATCATACTGGATATGGAAGAAGATTCACAAGTCCCTCTACTGTTGGGAAGGCCATTCCTTGCAACTGGAGCAGCTCTAATCGATATGCAGAAGGGAATTCTCACTCTCAGAGTTGGAGAAGAGGCAGCTGACTTCAATTTAATCAGAAGTTTGAGGAATTTAGACGCCAGAAAGGGAAGATATCAAGTCAATAGAAGATGTATATGTCTTAACTCTGATTTTTACTATGATTGTAATGCCCAACTTTCAATCAATGAAAAAGAGATGAATTTCCAGTATCTTGAAGGTTTTGATTCAGATTTTCTGCACATCAGTTTACATTCTACTAAAAAAGTGATGAGTCTTGAACAAAATGAGATGAAAAAAAGAGACAAAAATGAAGAAAAGGAATTTCATCAAGAAACCAGTGAAGAAGGGCTAGTTTTAAAGGAGTTGCTATGTCATTTAAAGTATGCTTACCTGGAACTGCCAAAGAGTAAACCAGTAATAATTTCTGCTAGACTCGTGCGATCTTTGAGAGCGAGAGGTTGCTGGAAATTTTAAAGGAATCATAAGGAGTCACATAAGCTTGGTCTATTGAAGAGTTAAAGGTATCAGTCCATCAATATACCATGCATAAAATCACTATGGAAGAAAATGCAAAGCCAAGCTATTGAACATCAAAGGAAGTGAATCGAGTAATGAAAGAGTAGTCGAGGAAGAGTTTGCTCAAATGGTTAAATCTTTGGTTTTATCTATGCGTTTAGACCGAGTCCTTGAGTTAGCCAGTCATGTGGTTCCAAGAAAGGTGGATTCTTGTGATCCGCAATGAAAGAATGGGTGAATTCCAACAAGAGCATTGTGAGGATGGAGAGTATGCATTGTTGATTACGGGGAAGCGAACACGGTAACCCGGGAAGATCAATTTCCCTTTACCCCAGCCTTCATTGATCGGATGTTGGGCCAGTTAGCGAGGACACCTCATTTTGTTTCTTGGGCCCAGGGTGTGAGGCTACAACCAGATTGCAATTGCA
Source organism: Tetrastigma voinierianum (assembly GCA_016808115.1). Classification (NCBI taxonomy): domain Eukaryota; kingdom Viridiplantae; phylum Streptophyta; class Magnoliopsida; order Vitales; family Vitaceae; genus Tetrastigma; species Tetrastigma voinierianum. Next base: position 492,236 of record JAEQBH010001818.1, read on the forward strand.
CACGAGGACCAAAGAAAAGACCATTCACATGCCCTATGGTACCTTTTTGCCTTGAGAAGAGTGCCATTTGGGGTACGTGCAATGCTCTGCTACTATCGGCGATGTATGATGCTTCGATGTTCAGTTGGTGAGAAGTCATGGAAATTTTTATGGATGACTTCACAGTTTATGGGTCTAGTTTTGAACAATGTCTGAACAACCTGGAAACAGTACTTCAAAGATGCAAGGACAAACAACTAGCACTAAATTGGGAAAAATGCCATTTCATGGTAACAGAAGGTATTGTTCTTGGTCATAAAATTTATGCTACAGGGCTAGAAGTGGACCCGATCAATTTCCATTATCAAAACCCTTGCCTCCACGACGTTAAAGGGGATAAGGAGTTTCTTGGGAGCATAGGGGATTTTACATGGGAGATTCATCAAAGACTTCTCAAGATAGCGAACCACTATCTGAGATTACTAGAGAAGGACACAAAGTTTAATTTTTTACGATGATTCTGTAGAATTTGCCTTTACTTGAAGAAATCAAGATGAGTGGATTCGGCTTTTTATCGTGGTACACTTTTTATTAATGGGATCGGGGATTCAAAATAATGTGTGATGCGGTGATTTCGCAATGGGGGTCTATGGCAGGGCAAAGAAAAGAGAAAATATTGAGCCATATACTATGCTAAGCGAGAACCTTCAATTAAGCACAAGAAAACTATTCCACTATTAAAAGGAGATGCTAGCCATAGTGTTTGCTTGTGAGAAATTCGGAGCCATACATTTTGGGATCCCATATTTATAGTTCACACGAGATCATGTAGCCATCAAATATCGATGTCAAAGGAGCTAAGCGGGCGATAAAGGTGGGAATTGCTTTGCCTCTTTTGCAAGAGTTCGTCGAAATTAAAAGATAAAAGGTGCAATGATGTGATAGTTGATGCCTTGTCAGATGAAAAGAATGAAATAGAAAGGAGGGGCGAGTGGAGAACTTCCCGGATGAGCGTTTGTTTAAGGTGTCATTTCAACTTCCATGGTATCTTTGATGTGAATTTAGCTTGTGGAGTAGTTCCTCGGGGTCGACTACGGCTTAAAGAAGCTCAGGTGACGAGGCGGGTGCTACATACAGGATGACCTTGCTATTTAAAGAGTCTTGGCATGATTATCGAAGATGTGTGCCATAGAGTGAACAATGCAAAATCTTGAATAAGATGCCATGTGTCACCATATGGGGCATTTTACGGAGAAAAGCGACTCACGAATCTCAGTGGATTTTATTGGCCTCTTATCGCCAGGAAGTTGTCTTGAATGGAGTCGAGTGTGTGATAGATGCGAAGATTGGAAATATCGGCGACGAGAAATGAAATGCCCCTAAAGGTATAATGGTTGGTGCAAATTTTTAATGTATGGGGAATAGATTTTGTAGGGACCATTCCACACCATCATTTGAAACCTGTATATCACTGGCGGCGAGTGGATTATGTTTCCCAGTAATCGTGACGGTGGCTTGTCGAGGAATGATACTAATACAGTTGTGAGTTTCTTACAAAAGAATATTTTGAGAAGATTTGGAACACCCAAAACTATTATTAGTGATGGGGGAAGCCATTTTACAAACAAAATATTTGCAAAACTCATCGAGCCAGTATAGGATCGAAGCATATAAGGAGTCTAGCTTATCATCCACGAGACCAATGGGCCGGCGGAATTTCCCTTGAGGGGAGATTAAAAGAATCTGGAAAGGCGTAGGTTCAAGCGGGAAAGTTAGTCTTCCAAACTTGATGATGCACTTTGGGCTTACAATTTGCATTAAGCCCATTGGAATGTCCCCATACGGAAATTGTCTTTGGCAAACCATGTCATCTACCTCAGGCCCGGAATCTGAGACTATGTGGGCCATCGAAGCTGAACTTTGATTTTCAAAACTGCAAAGGAAGAGATTGCTCAAGCTGAATGGCGGAAGGGCGAAATGAAGCCTACGGCAGTACTTTAGAATATACAAGGACAAAACAAAGAAATGGCATGATCGGAGGGTTGATTACGAGAAAGAGTTCGGAGCGAGGAGAACGAGGTTCTTCTTTTTTGGCAAGTTGAGTTATTTCCGGGGAAGTTAAAATCAGATGGGTGGACCATACGGTAGTGTCAAGCACTACATTTGGGCGTCTTTGATAAGGCGATGCTTTGGAAGAATTTAAAGTCAATGGACAAAGGCGAAGCATTATCAAAGCGGGGAGGAAAGAAAGGAAGAGCTCAATTTGGTTCATTAAGATAGAGAGAGAATCAGGCAATGAAGTCAATTTAGGACTGGCGAGCGGTGATGGGAGGCAACCCATAGAGATTTTAGTTTCTGATTTTAGACTTTGATTTTTTAAATTCACCTTGATTTTGTTTTTCTTTAGTTCTTATAATGATTAGTTTAGTACTTGAGGGTAATTTTGTTTAATTAAATCCTTTTCTGGAAATTTTGCAGGAGTGCTTGTACGAGAAATGGCTCCGAGGCGAAGGAACAAACTCGATTACAACTCCGGCAATTCACGAAGGAAGGAGCGACTTGAAAAGGGAGTGTGTTCCTCCCTACATAGAATTACATTGAGCTGGCCAGAATACATGTTTGAATTCTTTGTATCAGAATGATTTAATTGAATGAATTTCATCAATTGATAAATAGTGAAAAGGCACATACATTCCATTAAATTTGGGAGGCAATTTACGGACTAGATTAGCGACAAAACTTATGTCCTTGACGGAAGGCTGAAAGTCGCAACGAGTTGATGTCGTGACTCGATTAATCTTTGGAGGAAGAGCAAGAATGAGGTATGACCAAAAGGTATGTCGCGACGAGGGAAATAGAATTACGCGACGGAGACATTTGGGTCGCGACAAGAGCAAGTCCTTCAAAAGAGTGGTGAGGTCGCGACAACTTAATAATGTCATGAGATGCTGATTCGTGCCACAGTAGGGTGATCCAGAATCAACAAAATTTATACCTAAGTTCCTCCTAACTGCTAGTAGTCGACTCTTTGTAATATAGTGAGAAGTGCAGGGTCGAGAGACACAGGGGATGGGTTTTCTTCGTCTGAATGATTTGAGTGAAATCAAAGCGGTGAATTAAATTTGGATTTTTAAGGTTTGGGTAAAAACTTTGATCAGGTTGGTGGTTTACGGGCGAAAGGAAATAAACTAAAATGTAAAATAGAACTCATGAAGTTTGGGCCTTTGGTTTAGGGTTTTAAGGCAACTAACATGTCCTCGAGTCTTTCCTCGCGTGCAGGGAACTTTTGACATATAGTCATTTCCGAACCGGATCTTCATATGACATTATTAAAACCTAAACCCTAAAAAATCCATTTCTTCTAATATATAGCATTTGTTACCCCTTAATGTTTCAAAGCGATTAAAACCATCAGATCCTAACTACGAGAGCTAAGTAAATGACAACTAAATGGGCATCAGTGGATCTAAGTAGTATCCAGCTGAACCTTTGAGCTTGCAATCTTGTACTTTCGGGGGTACATCCGCGATTGATTCAAACCTAAGTGATATAAGAAGCGTTGAAGAGAACAAATGCTTGCGTGAAAAACATGAGGACATGCTTTTACCTTGAATATTCACCGGTGGCCTTCCTCTTCCAAGGAGGAAGAGAGATCTAGCCAAACATCCTGAGTTGTCATCCTCGGGAGGTGTTTGGCACAGCCCGAAAAATAAGAGAAGAGGAGAGAGAAGAGGCAAAATGAAAAGTTGCGTCTTGTCTTTGAAAGATTAAAGTTAGTTAGAGATTTGCTGGGTTTGTGAGGTTTATATGATACCAGACCAAGGGTGCTTCCTTAGAAATACTAAAACACCTAAAATATGAAATTACACATAAGGGCTACAATGGTAATACACACCAAAGCGTCTGGTAGTTTAAGATCAAATATACAAAATCAGGCAGCAATTTTATTTATGCGAGGATTTGCTAGCATAGCGAAAATTTTGCTAGCCTAGCAAAATTTCGCTAGCCTAGCGAATTCCCGCGAGAAGATAGCGCGGGAATTTAGTATCAGCCGATAATTTAAGCTGGCCCTGGCGAGTGTGTGAGATAGCAAGGTGAGTTTGTTTACGCTAGGCACGATGAGATTTTTGCTAACTAGCGGGGTGGCTAGCCTAGCTGAATTTCCCAATTTAAGCTAGGTTAACGAAATTTTTCGCTATGATTAAATTTTAGCAATCCCGGTAATTTTGCAATCATGTGAAAATCCACAGGACTCCGCACATTTTGCTCACTGCATCTACTGCCTTCAAAATCCACTTCAAATTCCTTTATTTCGATGGTTGAAAACACCGTGATTCCTTAGCATTCGGCACATATCTTGTCATCAAACTTAAACACGATGGTGAGATGCCTTGAGCCACAAAATCACGAAAACAAGCTCAGTGGCATCGATTAAGGAACTAAGTGGACCTGCACACATCAATTGGCTTAATTGATATGATTAGTGCACAAAAAGCACTCAAAACCTATCTTGGATAGGGCTCAAAATAGCACTTTTTGGCCACTAATCAGATGCCTGATGTCGCAGCTTCAGGATGACTTGTCCTCCCACAAATAATTCATGTCGCAACATCAAAGAAAAGTTTGCCAGCTAGGCAACTTTTAATTTTACCCCTAAATTTGTGACACACAATAACGACAAAATTTGAAGTCGCGACAGTGCGAATAAATGAAATAATAATAGCCATAATCATAATTCAGATTATAAGCGTGAGAAACAACCAATATCATTTTTTCCTTGAAGCAAATTGACTTTTCACCTTAAATGTTACTGATTCCAAATCTCACAAACCACAGATCAGAACTTCTTATACCGACCTTTCAATTTCTCTAATGGCCGAACCTACGATCTCCATCCCAAATCTGAGTGAAGAATCATGGAGGAGCATGCTCGGCGAAGAGGTTCATCACGGAACCTACGATGGAGAGCAGTCGTGAACAATTTTGAGTTCAACCAGTTGCAAGACGTGAGGAGGGAGAAAGGAAGGAGAACCTTGAAGAGGAGGAGGATGACTTCATTTCGAGGAAGAAGCTTGCTCCGTATGGAAGAAACACTATGCGGGAAAGGGATTTATAGGAGAAGAGTTCGATCATCTCATCTCCGTTCGAAGAGTTGATAGAGCAAGAGAAGTAGGAAAAGTGCGCAAACATCAAAAAACGGGTTATGCAGGAGTTGTGAGAATTTTACTCAAACCTTGTTGGCAGAAAGGAGAACTCTGTTTTCGTCAGAGGGGTTTGGGTTCTATATGGAGTTGAGACTATAAATCCTGATGTCTGAGGAATGGAAGTGAAAGCATGTGGATCAAAGTATAAGAAGATAGTGACCCTAACCGTGAAAGGAATGGCAGGGTTGACAGATGGCAAAGGTGAAGAATGGGGAAAGGTCGAGGAGAGAAAAGATTATCAATAGGGGAGATCGTGAGGAAGAAGCCCAGTATGGTTTATTTTAAACCGGTTAAGTTCCCCTACAAAGCATATACCTTGCAGTAAAGAGAACAAGAAGCAATCATACTCTATGCCATCTGAAGAAATTTATAAATTTGAATCTTTGAGCTATTATTGAAAACTTCCATAATGAAATATCATGAAGGAAGCAGGCTGATTCAGCGACCATCACCGGGTTATGTATAAGGGTGGTGTAGGAGGATTGGGCGGAGAGAGAAAGAAGAGTCTTTGATGCTTCTCATTAACCACATTTGGGATAGCGAGGGACCAAAGGTGAAGAAAAAGGGGGTCATAGTGGAGACCAGGACATTGGAAATGAAGAGGAGAATATAAGAAAGAAGAGAGGGAAACTCTTTGGGTTGAAGACGAGAAGAGCAAAGGAAATCGAAACACGGCCGGCAGGGGGCACCTACATTTTGCGGAGGACATGGGGCGGGATGAAAGAGTCACACATAGTTTCACCACCCCAGCGCCATTTCTGATGAGAAGCAGGGGTGGAGAACCCGGGAGAAAGCTCTAGAGGGGCCCGAGAGATAGCGAGTGAGCGGGATGCTGCATTTCTATATGTAGAAAGTATGGAAGAGAAAGAGAGAAATGGAGCATTCAACGGAAATTCGAAGGAGAGATATGTATGGCTGAATTTGAAAAGAGAGATCAAGCAGTGAGGAACTGGAAACGAAAGAGGGAAGTGTGTGACGAGTTGAGAGAAAAGAAGCGGGAAATGGGAAGAGGAGTTGAGAGCGAGAAAGAGGAGCCGGCTTAAAGATCCACAGAGCATCGAGAAGAAAGATTTCAAAGGAAATGGAGGGAAGAGACTAAGATCACGAAAAGGCTGCGACTTAGCCCATGAGATCATTCTACAATAATCAGTGTAGTCGAGACTCTCAACTCACGAAACTTATCAAAGGGATCTCTGAGCAGGGAGGGGAGCGAGACAAAGGAGCATATCGAGGGACCAATTCCAGCACATATGTCATTGTTAAAGGGAACTTGAGAAGAGATGATGAATAGAGATAAAGTGCTTGATGACAATATTGAAAATTACCTATAGAAGAAAAATTGGCTGAAAACTTGGGTTGGTGCTCATCTGATTTATCAAATTTTAAGTGGCTTGATGAAATGAAATCTGATGAATAAACTTGGTGAAATGAATGAGTTTGAATAAAAGTTAGTCTCACCCGATGAACTAATTCTTGAAGAACACAAATAGAAACGAGTGCCAAGCTGAAGAGAGGGCCAGAAATGAAATTCCAGGTTCGACTAAAGGCCGGCAACCTTGGTCTGGATCTCAGAACATCTTTTCACTTCCTGAAAAGAAAGAAACATTGTTGACTCATCATCTGCTTCCTCATTCCCGACCTGCATTGGTTTCTCAACTTTTACTACAATCTCATGAAAATAAAATAAAGGAATTTCATTTTGATGTTGTGTTGTTTGATGATACATCATTGTTTGAAGTCAATTTATTGTTTACTTTTCTTTAGAGTATTAGAAGAATAACGCGTTAGGAATTATTTCAGTATTGAAAAATGTTGACCTGTCCCATATTATTAATGACTGTTGATTAGAATATAGACTGAAACCTGACTAGGTGAAAATAAGAATTCAATTGGCTTAATTGAATTGAAACACAAATTATGATGATTTGAATTTACAGATTTGATAAGTCCCAAATTAAAGAAAGTCTGAATGAAGAGCAAAACATATTTTTTGGTTTGAATTATAAGCAGTTAGCCCGAAGAACTTGGTAGAACACAGGATCCCGAATAAATCCTAAATCAACTTCAAAAATTAAATTCGGGACATCCTTAGTTTATTCAGATTATGGAGTTCTAGAACTAGTTCAGATTCTTGGCTGATCAGGCGATCTGGGTATTTTGTGACCTAACGAGAAGCCCGAAGTCACGAGGCTGTCGCCCAGCGACAGGCGCTTTCTAGCCACCCATTATTTATATGCTTTTGCATATACTTGCTTCTTTAGCTGATCCAGGGTCCTATCTTTGACAGACAGTTTAGAGTCCCAGTGATGTGCATATTAAATACTCAGGTAAAGGCTGCATGATGAGAGCTCGGAGGAGGAAGAATAGGTTTGAGAGCTCTGTTTTGGAAGACTAAAGGAAAATACAGAAAAGGAGTGTGAAGAAAGGAATGGATCTGTGGCAGGAAGAAGCTGAAAGGGGGAAAGAGAGAAACACAGAAAGGGAGGACTTTTCTTTAGTATTTCTTTCTCTTTGAGGCTGGACCCGGACCCTGCAGGTGTTTGACTTTGTTTCAATACCCAGTGAAACATGGGGACCACCCAGCCCTGGGGATGGCTTTGTTCTGTTGACACAAAGAAGGCAGGTGAGTGAAACCACTGAGGGCTTGGCTGGAAGGTTCTAAATGGTAAGATTGTAAATGGGAGATTGAATGACCTGTTTAAGCTTACAGGAGACTAGAGTATTCTTTGTAGGGATACAGGGTTTGGAGGTGTATAGGAGGGGATTGGAAGAAGAGGAAACGGCGATTAATAAGAAAGAAGAAGAGTTGAGTAATCTTAACCTAAAAATTCATCTATCCTACCCATTACCCAAACTGACATTACAAGCTGAAGAACGATGATCTTGAAGGTTAGATTTACCTATTAGTGGAGATCAATATGAACAACAAGCGTATGGAATTTGAAACTATTCCAAAGGATCAAGAAGCTGGCAGAAGAGCCTGCGGGGGTTAGCTGACTCACTAAGATTGAGGAAGAAGGCTAACCTGCTCTTGAAACAAGATCAATTGACTATCTTTTGTTTATAAAACGAATTCAACAATTTAGTTATATTACTGATTGAGTAGAAACTAACCTTTATACGGACTTGAAGCTAAATATACAATAAACAGATACGAATTTTAGTTTTCAATTAAATTAGTTGCAAGTACCGAAACAATATGAGAAAAAATGTCCTTTTGATTGAGGACAAACAAATCTTTCTTTCTTTGCTTGAGGGGCAGAAGCAAAATTTTAAGTTTAGGGAGTTGATGGGCTTAAAGTCATCTATTTTCAGTCCATTTTTCTAATTTATTTTATTCCTAAAAAGGATGATTTATGTGCAGGAATATGGAATGCTTCGCAAAGCTAGCGTGTAGAATTCAAAGCGAGTGATGAATGAGCATAATGTGGTGAGTGTCTTGATCTGTGGGTGAAGTGCGGCGGAGGCGCAAAGGATTAAAGTGTTGATGTCGTGAAGCCTTTCACGGTAATCGAAATACATATTAAAGGTTTGCAACTACAAAGCTCGATCGCGAATGGCGTAATTGAAGGCAACGAAATTTGGCGTGAAAGAAACTCAAAAATGAAACAGCGGGAATTGATGAAGAAGAAGACATGATGTCGCAACATCATTCAGAGGTTGCGACAGAATTAAACCCAGTACAGTGGACAATGAGGTCGCGACACCAAAAAGAAGTCGCGACAGAAGATAAACAATTATTGAACATTTATGTCAGCGACATACGGATCTGATCGCGCGACGCCCGACTAACGAATCGAAGCGATCGCGACGTCGAACACAAAGCCCAAGGTCGGCGACATCGCGCATTAAAGAGAGAAGGTCGGCGACATGTTCAAATGGTAAGCGACATTGAACTACTAACTGAAAGAAGGTCGGCGAGAGAAGATCAAGTTGTGCGACATCAACTTCTGAAAGAGTAGCGACACATCATTTTCAGCGATTGGCGACAGCGGTTCTATAGAAAAGAAGGTGGCGACAACGCAGTTGCTCCGCGACATCGATTCTAAAGACTTGAAAGTGTAACATCATTAAGCGATCAGCGACAATAGAAGCAAAGAGCAGTCAGCGACATCATAAAGAGGTCGCGACATCCGTTGCAAAGACCAGAAGGTCGCGACAACATTGGTATCGACATCAAATCTAAAGAGGTAAGGTCGCGGTGTTAGGTACAGCCGTGACATCAGTTCGAAAGAAGAATTAGCGACAAGATCGAAGCTAATGGCGACATCAGTTCCACCAAAGGCATGTCAGCGACCAAACAAAGCTTCTCGGCAAAGCGAGACAACGAGGTCGCGACAAAGAATCGATGCTTCGCTGGCGGTATCTAACAAAATGGGCGATTAAGCGGAAGTCCCGAAGGTGCATCGAAATTAGGGGGCTGACTTCGCCTTCCACATAAATATGTAGTTGCCTGCGAAGGAGCGACTCTTGGCGACTTGAAAGAGATACGGGGTTGCCCTACAAAGGGCTCCGTATTTTAATTTTCTTTTCTTTCTTTGTTTTATTTTAGATTAGTTCGTATTTTTTGTTTTAAATTTGAGGATCACGAGCATTGCATTTGTTAAAGGTTTTAGTGAATGCGATTTATATTTCTTCAAATTCTTGTAATACGGTTGTTTGAATTCCGGACAAATTTTGGATTCGAACTGCACGATTTCCTAATTCTGGTAGTTTCTTGTTAATGACCAATGTATAGTGTAATCGATGGTTTAGAAACGGCTTCCATTGAAATGACTCTATCGTCGGAAATTATCTTTCGACATAATTTTATTCATCGATGCTGAACCCCGATTTGTAAATCTACTAGCGGTTTTGTTTATTTTGTGGAATTGATCCCAGCTGTGATGTAAACACCCATAAGCGGGTTGTCTCAAAAGCTCTCTCATTTCAAGAGCCCTCACGAGGTGACACGGGGGAGGCGTTCTGAGGAGTGATGGGCAATTCGTGGGCGACTATGCGAACCTCTTCATTAGTGATTTAATATTAACTCTGTGTGATTAAATTTGAGTAAATCCTCTTTTCACTTGGAGACGAGAATGGGTTGAGCGATTTATCAATTTAAACATCTGAAGGGGCCGCCTCGATTCGAGATGGTGAATTCAATCCCGTGTTAAACGAGGATCTAATGTGAGGAAAGAATGAAATTGTTCTAATTTTGAGGAGAGAAACAGTATATGAGTGTAAATCTATCTGATGACTATAATTTAGGAGCTAAAGGTTTCTGATCTAGGTTGTAGGTATGAAGTATTGAAAAAGAAAAATACCCCGAGGAACAAGGCAGCCAATGGATTAAGGTAGTTATCTAACTGCTTGTCTTTGAAGAAACGGTCGAGGTTAGATGATGAGCGATGGAGTGTGGAGAGATCAATTTGCCCTTTCTCCTTGGACTAGTTTAAATACGTAGTTTCATGAAATAAAATTACGATGCAATCTGAAGGGTGATGTTTTCACAATAGCTTTATTTTCGGTATGCCCTTTACGAGATAAACATTCAATCTAAATTTGTTATTTTATTATTTAGTATTCAATTCATTTGTTATTAATTCAATTCTTTTTTAGTTTTCATTATTTCAAGGCTTCAAAGCATTCAAATTGTCTATCATGATCGAATAGTATGGAAGCTTACGAGTAGTGGGGTAGTTGATTGAAAATTCTTGAGATCTACGTGGGATCGATATGCGGACTAAAATCCGGCTATTGCTTGTTCGGCTGTGCACTTGCGGGAATCATGGATCAACAAAGAGGAATGTGTCTATTCTTGGGGAAACCATTTATATCAAGTATACTTGCAAGGAAATATAATCCAACAAGTGTCATGGCATTATTCTTTGAGGATTAGATAATAATGATCCTTTAGTATTGTAGTGTGCAGAGATTTTGTATATGTCTTTTGGTAAGCCCAGACACGGGAAGCACGGGGCTATAAGCTGCGCGGATGCGGCGAGGAGTGTCGTGGAGCTCACGTCAGGGACAACCGCAAACAAGTAACTACGGTCGCTCGGAGGGACGAGTTATAGGGAGATTGAGGGGGCAGAGCCCTGTACTCGATGGGCTTCTAAGGTGAGAAGCGCTTGCCTTTCGGAGGAAGGCTAATGCCTACCCGAGCGGCCTTCAGTTTCGAGCCTTCCTAGCGGCGAGGGAGGCGGAAAGTCCTCTCCCGTAGACCGATGCAGGACCCGGGGATATAAAGCTAAGACCCACTCCCCTTCTTAAGCCCTCTACTTTCCTTCCTCGTGTCTTCCATACGTATCTTGGCTTGCTAGTTATTTTTTTTTTTTTTTTCTTTTCTTTGGGCTTGGGACCCAGGACATATGTAACCTTTTCCTTAATGAATATTCATTTTTTATTTCACCGCTTTCGCCTTTACTTGCTTGTGCACTTCACGGCCCATTCTAAATGGCCCGAATCAACTTCTTGGCGTGCGGGTTTGAGCGGTCGAGCTGCTGAGCTAATGCAGCGCTAGGCTCGTGGGGCTGGATGCACTGTTTGAACTAACTCACAGGGTACACGTGGCTGGGGCGGAGTAGTTGAGCTCTTCAAACTAGGCTCTTTGGGCTCAGCGCCGAGGCCTTATGGGCTGAATAGCACGGCTGAGCCGACTCTTGGCACATGCTTTGAGTGGGGCTGGTCGAGCTGTCGGTAGTCTCTGGGGGCTCCCGACGAGGCCTTGCCGGGCTGAATAGCTGAGGGGGCTGGGGCAGGCTCTTCAGGGCTGCATGGCACGGCGGTGGTTAGGCTTGTCAGGCGAATCTTTGGGCTCCTGGCGGCGGGCCTTATGGGTGAGATAGCTGAGCTAAACTAACTCTTAGGTACGCATGGCCTAAGTAAAGTGGTCGAGCTCATCAAGGCGAGCTCTTGGGCTCTGGCCATTTGAGGCCTTATGGGGCTGAATAGCTGAGCTGAACTAACTCTTAAGGGCATCTTTGACGAGGAGATGGTTAAGCTCGTCAGTGAGCCTTACTAGGCTCTGTGGCCTGAGAGCCTTGTAAATTTAAATAGCTGGTGGCCGTCTTAAGGTTGCATGAAGCAGGTAGAGTAGTCGAGGCTCATCAAAGCAGGCTACTAGGCTCCTAGCGTTGAGGCCTTATGGGCTGAATGCTTTGGTAGCGACTCTTAGGTGCATGGCTGGAGTAGAGTGGTCGAGGCTCGTCAAGGCGAGGCTGCTAAGGGCTCCTGGCGGCGAGGCCTTATGAAATTTGAAGAGCTGAGATTTGAGCCCCGACTCTTGGGTTGCATGGCACAGGTAGAGTAGTCAGGCTCGTCAAGCCGAATCTTGGGCTCCACGGCGCCCCTGGGCCTTATGGGAATTTGAATAACCCAGGCTAGTGACTCTTAGTGCATGCTTTGGAGTAGAGTAGTCGAGCTCGTCGGCCCAATTTCTTGGGCTCACAGGCCCCGAGGCCTTGTGGGATTTGAATGCTTTGAAATTTGAGGCGACTCTTGGGCTGCATGGCTGAGGAGTAGAGTGGTTGAGCTGGAAGTCGGTAGGCTTCTTTGGGCTCCCCCGGCGAGGCCTTGTGGGTTGAATAACAGATTTGAGCCGACTCTCGGTGCATGGCTGGGTGGAGTAGTTGAACTCGTCAGCGAGGCTCTTTGGGCTCCAGCGGCGAGGCCCAGCCCCTAAAGCTAAAGAGCTCTGGCGGGCCGTTGAGGCTTTTGTGGGCGGCGAGGCCTTATGGGGTGAATAGCTGGTGGGGGCGACTCTTGGGGCTGTGCTTTGAGGCGGAAGTAGTTGAGCTCTTCAAACTGAGTTGTTGGGCTCTTGGTGCTGAGGCCTTGTGGGCTGAGTAGCCTGAGCTGAACTGACTCTCAGGCTGCATGGCTTAGGTAAAGTAGTTGAGCTCGTCAGTGAAATTTCTTGGGCTCCTGTATTTGAGGCCTTATAGGGTGAATAGTGCGGTGAACTAACTCTTGGTGCATGGCTGAGTGGAGTGGTCGAGCTCGTCAATCCTAGCTCTTGCAGGCTCTTGGCGTTTGAGGGCATTATGGTGGAGTAGCACGAGGTGAGCCCGACTCTTGGGGTACGCATGGCCTAAGTAGAGTAGTCGAGCTCGTCGGCCCGACCTCTTGGGCTCGGCTCCTGCGGGCAATGGGAATAGCATGAGCTGAATTGACTCTCGAGCTACATGGCCTGAGTGGAGTAGTTGAGCTCGTCAGGCGAGGGGGGCGCTGGGCTCCACCGGCCGAGGGCCTTCCGGGCTGAAGGCTCTGGCCCGGGTCGTTGAGGCTTTGTGGCGGCGAGGTCTTCCGTGCGAGAAACTCTACGCAAACTAAGCGTTCACACACGTGCAACAATTACGACGTTCGCGGAAGATCACGAGTATCTTTAATGCTGGTTCATGGAGAATCGGAAGCGATTGTGCGAGGTTTTAATTCTTTAGCTTATGCTTATAAATGGCCGGCTCATTGTTATGGAGCCCATACTTGATCTTACATCGCTACGGTGTTCAAATTTGGAATCGTATGAAATGGGCGTCGAGAAGCTTGAGTCGATCTTCCACTTGGGGATCACACCCACGGGGATTACAGTTTGGATTTAGTTGGGCTGCTGTAGGGTTGTGTTTTCCACCCCAGTCTCCTTTATGGGTTGTGTTATCCACAACCGTCTTTGGGGATGTGTCGGGGCGGTACATTTCTTGTATCGCTTTCTCTATTTTCTCCTCTTCTTTCTCTTCATCTTCTTTCTTCTCCTTCTCCTTCTCTTTCATTCTCTCTTCTTTTCTTTCTCCTTTTCTTCCTCATCTCATTCTCCCGTTTTCCTTCCTTTCGTGGCTTCTCTTCCTCTCTTTAGCGCACAAACTCTTTCCTTCCCTTTTTTCTTCTTCTCCTCTTTTCCATCTCGTTTTCCTTTTCTCTTTCTTTCTTGAGGGTTTTTTTTTTTTTTTTTGAGGGAATTGCTTGTCTTTGTTTGTTTCCGAGATGTAGCAGGAATGACAACCTTTACTGAGTGTAATCAATTATGCCCAGCTATTATAATAAAGGGATGTTTTATTTTGAATCGATACTTGAATTTTGCGCATTCCTATTATGTAACCTCCTTGTATTTCACATTGTGGCGTCGATCGGATAATCAATAAACACACGATTCGTCAACCGATAATACTTTGTTAAGATTCCTGACCCAGGAGGCTGCTGGTAAAAGCAGGTGCTCAGCATTCCAAGTATGGTAGAATTTTCCCTCTTTAGTGCGGGCTCGTAATTGCCGGATGGAGTTACGAATCCGCGATATAGGGAGCTGGCCCCTTCCAGTTGGGTCCTAGTTTTCCATCTTATTTAGTTCTTATATTGGTGGAGCTTCTTTTAAGACTAGGTCTCAGGGCTTCCTTAACTTATGGGTTTGACTTTTTGGTTGTAATACCTCACCGTCTTCCTTTGGTAATCTTCCGTGTGCTTTAGGACCTACTCGTGCTTTTCATCTAGGAGGTCTAGATTAAGGCGGAGAGCCTCGTCGTTGTGTTCCACGCTTGCCAATTCGATCCTTGGGGATTTTAATGGAGCCTCGATGAGTCTTGTGCTTACGTGCGAGGCTGGGGCAAAGGGTTTCTGGGTTCTGGCGACTGCGGCGTAGTTCTGTATGCCCCGTAACACCTCGGGGAGGTATTCTACCCATTGCCTTTAAGATCTTCCAATTTGGTCTTCAATCTTTTGCCTTGAGGTTTTGATGGCTGACTTTTACGACCATTCGTTGCGGATGTCTTAGGATGGTAATAATTCTGCGTCTAGAGCTGGCATAAGAAAATCCACCCCGAACGGTATTTATCAAATTGCTTTCCATTGTCTGACACCAGAGCTCTTGGGATACCAAACCTACATATTATGTTACACCACACAAAATTGCGTATCTTTTGTTACGTGATTACATGGCGAAAGTTGAAGCCTCGACCCGTTTGGTGAAGTAGTCCTTTACCAGCGATGATGAATTTGCATTGGCCCTTCCCAATGGGGCGGAATGTCCCCACAATATATCCAAGCCTTGCTGCCCCATTGGAAGGCCGAGGGGCTTGTGGTGGCGTCGGGGGCTCGGATGGGAGGTGAGAGATTTGAGGCGTGCTCGGCAAATCTTGCATTTCGACCTTCAGTCGGTCGTCTCGAGCATTGTAGGCCAATAATATCCTTTGCTTTCCACGCTTTAATGCGGGGCTCGTTATGATTTCATGCGCCTTCGTGTACTTCCACACGAGTCGTGGTCTGCGTCCTGGGGCATGGGATGGGTGTGAAAAAACCTGGCATGAGAAGCCCTTTTTATGATTAGTGAACACAGGTAGGCTGTTCTGTCTTAGAGGCCTCTTTTTGTGTCGTTAGTGGTCGTCTATTAGAGCGTAATCCCAAATGGGCTCCATCCAGCTTGGCTCGGACTCGATTGGGCGAGCTTCCTCGCCGTAGAGATCATAGAAGGTTACCAATGAAGTCTTCTTGTGAAATTTGTCATTGTGAATTTTGCCTAGGCATCGGCTCGGGGAATTGCTCTGCTGCAGGTAGCCTTATCGACTTGGACCAGCACAAACTTTTTCAGTAAATCCCGTACCTTTTTGAGGTACAAGATCATTTTTTCACTTTTGGCCTCGTAGGTGTCCTCTATTTGTCTTACTATCCAGTGGGGGTCGACTGCCGGACCTCGAAATTCGAAGTCAACTTCCATTGAATGGGCAAGAGGTTGAGGCCATTCTGGCGACCTCATACTCGGACTCGTTGTTTGAAGGCTTGGAATCCCAAATCGTAGCGTACTCAATATCTGTTCATGCAGGGAGGTCGGGATTAGCGAGCTCTCCGCTTCATATGCGTTTGTGGCCGTCTACGGAGAGTCTCGGATCAGGATATCGGTCGGCCGTTTGAGCGTTCTTAGCGAGGCTCTTGAGGTGAATTCCATGTGAAAAGTCCGGCTAAGACCTGCCCTTGTGCAGTTTTTCGAAACATATCTAATGTCGAACTCGCTGACCTCTATGGCCCTTCATCAGGCCTTCTGGTCTAGGTTTATATATCCACTTACTTGGTAGGATATTTGTTGGAACTTGATGGTATGAGCACGGAAGTAGGGTAAGACTTTAATTTCTTGATTTACTAATGCCAAGATTAATTTCTCCATCCCTTGGGCAATTTACCTCTCCTCTACTCCTCTCGGTGCTCAGTGCAATAGTACAGGATGTTGTACTGGAGTCTTTGTCCACTGACCGGGACAGCGTGGTCGAGAAGTCTGAAACTGCTAAGTATAGAGTGAGGAGCTCCCCTTTAGAGGGGCTCACCAAAATGGGGGGGGGGGAGCTCAAGTATGTCTTCAATGCTGAGAATGCTTCTTTGCACTTCATATCCCATTGAAAAGCTTTCTTTAAGACTTAGAGAAAGTGACATTTGTCGGCCAGCCTGGATCTGAATCGGCAAAGCGGCAATCCCTTCTGTCGGTATTTGGACCTCCTTTATGCTTGATGGCGGCGGCATGCCGAGCACAGCCTTTATTTTGTCTGGATTTGCCTCGATTCCTCGGTTGTTAGTATGAAACCTAAAATTTTTAGGTGACACTCTAGAGCACATAGCTGGATTGACTTCATGTTGTATTCTCTCGGGGATCTGGAACGACTCGAGCAGGATGAGCTATGTGGAGTTCGGCAGTGGTAGACTTCACCAACATGTCATCTATATACACCTCCATAGGCGTTCCTATTTGCTTACGGAACATCCATTTTACCGGCTGTAATAAAGTAGCTCCGCGTTGCTTGAGCCCCGAAAGGGCATCCACCACGATGCTTTGATAAGGTTCCACCTTGCATAACGAAACGAGGTCTTTTCTTGGTCATGCGGATCCCATCTTGATACGGTTGTAGCCGGAGAAAGCATCCATGAAACTAAGGAGTTCATGGCCGGCTGTGGCATCTACGATGAGGTCGATTCGCGGCAAAGGGAAACTATCCTTTGGGCATGCTCTATTGACGTCAGTGAAGTCGATGTAGAGTCACCACTTGCCATTCGCTTTTTTGACGAGTACAACGTTGGCCAGCCATTCAGGATATTCCATCTCTCTGATTGCCCCTACTGGGGATTTGCGAGCCTCACAGTTGATCGCTTTTTCCTTTAAAGCGAGAGCTCCTTCTCTTTTGCTTAGTAGCTTGAAGGATGGGGTGGCGTTTGCTATGAGTGATTATTGTGGGGTCAATTCCTCCCATATGCACTTTCACTTCCATGCGAGGCGTCTTTGTTCTATCTCTCGAAATGGAGTACGGGGCTTGGGTCGCCATGACTTGGGCCAGATGTGGCGGGTGTTAGGGTGGTATCCAGCGGTACAAGTTCCGGCTCTTGGGGGTTCGGGTGAGGTGTTCCGTTTCACTTCGTCGCGCATGTCGAGCTCATCCAGTATCATCAATCGTTTTTGCTACATGGATCTTTGAAGATCCAGCACTCTCACGGCCCAGCGTTGATGTCTCTCGAACCATTCCTACTCCTCTTGTGATGGGGCTTGATCATCATGTGGTGCAACGGAGGGAATGGCCTTTGTAGCGTTGAGAGAGGATACCTAGCAGCACATATTACTTATAGGCGATGGGGCGTCTACAACGAAGATCTCATTGTGGTCATTGCACTGGCAGCTGGGGTCTCCCAAGTGAGCACTAGTTGTGTGAGCCCAGGGTAACACTTTCTCTCCGGAGAATCATAAATGATGGGTCTTTGATGGTTCCATCCCCAGGCCTTCGATGTCCATCTTGTCAGAGGCGAGCGAATGATGTCGAATTTGAGGAACTCCGTTGCCATTTAGGACCCGATGAGCCAGTTTTGTTGGCCTGGCCTTGTATTACCAAAGTGTCGTGAGGTGTTTGGCGTCCCTCGGATCGGTCGAGAATGTTATGGATGTGTTGGTAGGGGCGGGTTTGGACACGACTTGTGCTTCCATTACCTCTCGACGATGCTGCCTTGAATGGAGCCTTCTTTGGTGAAATTTGGACTCCGCCATCTGCAGATCACTCCAGGGATCACATGATTTCCCTAAAGGTATTGGTGCTTGAGTTGTTATCTGTAGGGGTGATGGGCGGTGGTACGCGGGCGAGCTTGACTTTGAGCTTGATTAAAAGCGACCCTCGGGTGATGAGCGTCGGAGGGAATAGCCATGAATTAAGTATTCTATTTCTTTCTAAGTTGTATGCAATCATCTAGTGCGATGCTTTCGTAATCATGGAACTCATTTTTGAGTGTTATACTCTTGTAGAGGGTCCCAACTTCATCGGGATAGCCACCTCGGGAAGCTGTTAGTTTAGCCACTTCCTTATGAGACACGCAATGTGTGGTATCAAAGGGTGGCAGCCCAGAATTGAATAATGTTGCATCGTCGTTAAAGCGGTGGACCTGGCGAGTCTCTGAGGCTTCCACATCTCTTAGGGGACCGTTCTCCATCTTTCTTTGGAGACCTTTCCCGGTCATTTGTCTTCTTGGGCTCGAGTCACGTAAACTATCAGTCTCTTTGGATGTGAGGGCTTCTTCACCATTAATGTACTTTTTAAAGCTTTAGCGGCGCTCATCCATGCTTGCTTAAGGGTTTTTTGAGATGGAAAACACCAAATCTTTAGACTGCACTCATAGCCCAGCAATGAAGGCGGTGATCGCGAACTTTTCGTCAGGTATATCTACCTTCAGAGACTCGGCGTTGAACCTCTGAACATAGGACCTCAGGCTCTCTTGCGAGCTCTGCTTGATGGTCAGCAGATGATAACTTGGCTTTCTGTATGTTCTGGCTCCAATGAAGTGGGAGACGAATGCAATGGATAGCTCTCTGAATGAGGAGATTGATGAGGGCGGAAGCCTATTAAACCAAGCCAAGGCTAGGCCTTTTAACGTGATAATTGAGCTACGCATCGCATGGGGTCACGATACCCGTATTGCGGCTCATTGATTCTTGTAAGTGTTGAGATGATTGTGGGATCTGCGGCACCATCGACGCTTCAGCTCCAGCGGCGTCCCGAACTTTCTTTGAAGAGGAAGTGGAGCACCTCGCGTCGAGGCAGTGGTAACTCGGTCTGTTGCACCAAAGGTGTCCATAGTGTATCAGAGCTCGTCCTTACGACTTCCTTCTGTGGTTGAGTTCTCTTTGGAGGCTCTTGAACCTACGCTCCACGATCGCTCTTCCGTCCCTTGCTGAGGATGGAGTAGTTCCTCGTGCCCCCCGAGTGTCTCTTCGTTGCCCTCCTCTCCGGGGCTGATGGCAAGTCATGCCTCTTAGGCTTGTTGGACTACGCGCCATTTCGGCTCCTCGAAGTCACGAGGAATATGTTGCCCTTCATGAGGGGTGATGTTATGACCTTCCTGAGTTTGTCGCGCCTCCCGTGGGCGTTGCATCTGCCTGGTGAGTTGCTCTAACTCTCCTATCAGGCGTTGGTTGGTGAGGCGGAGCGCCTCCACCTCATCCGTGTTGGCTTGCATCGTTTCTAACGCGCCGGGAGGTACATTTATGCGCCGCTGGCGAGTCACGCATCCTTAATTGGATTGAGCGTTGCTCTTGCGTATTCGGGTTGATACCATCGATGGCGAGAGATCGGTCTTTGTTGTAAAGGCCCATGGGTTTCCCACGGTACGGCGCCAGCGGTGATGCTCAGCCGGGGTGGTGGGCGTATTTAGGGTTCCGGGCCGAGAGATAGGGTGTTTGTTGGGTTGATACATGAGCTGGATGCGGCACTCTGCAAAAACAAGAAAGAGGTGGGTCGGCGGGCTTGGCAGGAGTGGCGCTCCAGTACTAAGTCGATTCCTGTTGAGAGAAAGATGGCCTTAGATGGCGGAATGTTTTTGGCGTGCACTTTTCTGGAGTGGGGTGGCACAGTATTTATGAGTATGTATGTTATTCCCGATTGGAGGGTAGTAAGGATTCTTTCATTGGATGGTGGGATATTTCTACGCAACTTGTCGATATCGGTTAATAGGGATATTGAAGGAGTCGTTTATTGAGAATTATCCTCCTTCCTTATTGGTGAGATCCGATTTGATCTACAGGATAAGCGGTTTGCTGTGAATTATCCTATTTTCCTTGCTTATAAGATTTAGTTGGAGATTTAGTTAGATTTATAGGATAAGATGTTATAGGGGATTATCCTACTTCCCTTATTAGCGAGATTTAGTCTAGTTTGCAGGATGTGGGCCTTCCAAATTATCCATGACCGGCCTTTGGGGTGAGCTGACTGGGACTTCGCTTTAACGCGCTTAGGGCCTAGGTGTTTTTATGGGCTGCCTTCTTCGGGTTGCGTGGCCTCAAGTAGCCCATTTTTTCAAACCCTATCAACGAATATTTTAGAAAACCTAATATGATTTACTTTTTATTTTCTTTTTTTTTTTTTACTAAAAAGATTATGCATTAACACTTTAAAAACAATTTAATAAAGAAATAGTATTAATTATATAAATGATGTCTCAACTTCTTTTTTTTTTTTTTTTGTGTCTTAACTTTATTTTTATTCAATCAAGTATTTGAAATTTTTATTTTTATTTCCCAACAATCAAAGTTTATTAGGATTAGGGATGGTAATTTATACCATACCTTACTAACTCGCTTGCCCCGCCCTGTTTGGGATGGGTATGGGAATAGGCTAATTCGGGTATGAGAAGGGTTTGAGGAACTTTTCAAAAACTCGAGTCGGATTCGGGACGGGTATGGGATTTCTAGTTACTCACCCCGCCCGCTCTGGATGCAAATTTATCAATATACCCTCTGTAGTCTCCAGAATCTTCTGAGTCACTAGATCGTCGAAACATACATCTGTCTGTAACAATCTACAAAACAAATAAGAAAACGGCGGTGGGGGCTCCGCCGCCTCTCCGATGCTTAAGTTAGATTCTCTTCTCGCCAGAAAAATTATAACCCTTCTTTTTTAGCTTCAAATCTCATACCTTATTTTCTATGTTGACCTTCTTTTATCAGAGAGGAAGGGGATCCGCTTTCCGTGGAAAGTGGATGATTTCCTCCTAAATCGGAAGGAGAAGGTGGTGCATATCTCGCGCGCGGAGACTAGTTCTTCCTTTTAAATAGATGTGTTTCCCGAATGAAGGGCCTCGGGAGCGCTTGTCCACCCTGAATGAGGTAAAATCTCCAGGCGGGAGAGATGGCATCCGGGGAATGTCAACCCTTTCCTGCTAGGGGCTCTTCGAGGGATATCTGGGCCTTGGCTCTTAAATTGGGCTCACAGGCCGGGCCAGCTGGGTCAGCCTAACTATAGTCTAGTCAGACAGGGCCTGCCAGCTAGAGGGCATGGTCCAAAGCCCATGGCACCCACAATGCCCCCCTTTTTCCCGTCGAGGGCGACGTCTCGCCAGAAAAAGAAAACGCGCTTGATCGGGTATAGCATGGGGAATGTGATAATCAATGTCAGGTATGTTCCAACTTGAATTTTCTAACTTTTTGGATGTGCATTAGATGTGGCCGCTTGAGATAACCTTGGGGATGGAGGTTTCTATAAAAGGCCGGAGGGTGACGGAGTCCGTTGTACCATCAAGGTCATCCACGTTTCCACAGAAAGGTGGTTAGATTGTCGAGAACTCCACTTGGTGGATTGCTGAATGAAGGCTGATTGCGATAGATGGCTGAAGTATGCTTTTTTAGCACCAACATATCAAAGATTGCAAGGCTTTAGTGGAGTCGGAATGGATTATCCTTGTTTTGGTTAGCCTTTGGGTGGTTCTAAAACTCAAACGGAATCCTCTGCATCCAAGGACACCCCCTGCCAAATCAGCGAGGCTTTTTGATTTCATTTTCCCCTTCTTGAGCCCCTTTTCCATTTTTTTTTTCTTAGTTTTTGTAGCGATTTTGCTATTGCTTCTTCTTCTTCATCCTCTCGCCCTCGCTTCTTCGCCTCCGTCGCTTCGATTCTGACGACTATGTAACTATTTTAATACGATCGATAGGTTGTAAGGGCATGAATGTAATGATGGATGCCGTTTGGTACAATTAATAAAATCGTACTTCTTTGACATTTATGTACTTTGTTCTATCTCAATATTCTTGCTCTTTATTTTCTATCTCGAGGCAAAATAATTCATTTGGCCATCGACCGGATATTCAATCATCCTGTGCTGGAGTGGAACGGCTTTGGGTGGGGGCCCAACAGGTTAGAATAACAGGAGGGCCCACCAATCTGGCCCATGTAAACCTATCGTGCCCTAGGAGTTAGAGAGTCAGCATCGCATTTAATGCGCCCGTAGGTCCTAGGCAGTTGGTATGTAGGGAGCCATCATTGGGTTTTTCCGTCTCTTATTCTTATCATTCTCGGGTTTACATTCCCTTCACCAATTCGAAATCTTCACAGACACATCACGCGACTTTGCGTTCATGTAATTGTTCTTCCGTACGCTTACTAAATCTCTAAGCTTACTGCACTATTATTTCAGAGGTGTGTTGAATCTTGCAACCGCTCCTTTCCTACCGTGGGAAGGTTTCAGAAGTAGGGCAGGTCTGTAACCCATTAAGCCCGAGTGGTTCTCAGCCTGTGCTCGTGGTTTTGTGTTTTTACCCGTTTGGTATGTGGCTTGGGGCTGATACTAGTTCTCTCCCCTCCATTTGATCTTCTTGTAGAATGACGAGAGGTGAGAAAGAAACTTACTCAAATAAAGTAGTGTCAAAACGGGGCTCGCCCGAGGACGGCTGCTCTATACAAATATCATCCCCCGACAATGGAGCAACTTGGAGAACCCAATACAAGATCCCCGATAACATTGACCTGAAGTTGATGGAAAAGTCGGACGAGTCCACTCTGGGTAGAGAACACAATGCCGTGTTTTTTACTAGAGAGCAACTCGCGGCCTAGCTTCGTTTCCCTGTGCCTGCCCTCGTCAAGCGGTTCCTCCATTTTACCCGAGCGCCTCTGGTCCTTATCCATCCCAATACTATCCGAATATTAACCGGTTGTAGGGTGCTAAATATCTTATACCAACTCGACCTTTTATTGGTCGAGATTTGTTTTATCTATGCCTTTAAAAGTACCGTGGTGGATGGCCATTTCCATGCCGGCCTCGAGTGCGCGGTTGCAAATTATCAACGGACTCCCTGATTCGCCTAAGATGGAGGCGAAGGGTGAGCTTCTAGTAAGGGGGCCTTAGGATGAGACCTCGGGTTCCCCTGGGCTTCCTTTTAGGGTTAACAGGTCGTAATCTTTTCCAGGTGTGTATTGATAATGGGTTTAGTTTGCTAGTGTGTATGTGTGTAAGTTTTTATATGTAACTGATTGTAAGTTATTGGTGCAGAGAAAGGCTCGAAGGGTAGGCTAGTGGAGTGGGTGGAGAAAGCAAGCTTCGAAAAAATTCGCCAACTGTTGGAGGTTTCTGAGCGAGAACACCATTATAAGGTTCTCCTTACTTCAAAGAACTTAGCTGACGTGAGACGCAACCTGGCTTGCTATAACCTCCCTATCATCCCGCGCCCACTGCCGTCAAAAGTCGTTGTTGGAGAACATTTTGTTATTGTCGACCGTTAATACCAGCAAATGCGATCAACATCCCGGGGTATGAAGGTCGAAATAGCTGCAGATCTAGATCAAAGGGGTCTCTATCCCCTTCTCGAGGGAGGCCATCTACCTCTAATAGTGGGGCTCCGTTCGCCTAACCCGGCACCTAGACTCGTGGGTAAAGGCAGTCTCTCCCAAACGCCTTTCTTTACCTTACTATGGGGAGGAAAATCTACTCCCGAGTACGCGTTTCGTTATTCAATTCTCCCACTATGTATGAGTGATGATCAAAACATAAACACAAATTTATAACGTTATTACTCAAGGACTATCATTTCAATCCCCTAATAATGCCATGAAACTCGTTTGCTATATTTCTTTTGCAATTATACTGATTAAAAACGGTTTCCTTAAGAGTAGCCACTTCTTTCTAGTTTTGATCCATGATTCTCGCAAGTGTACAGTCGAACAAGTAATAAAGTGATTTAGTCCAGATATCGATCCCACGTAGATCTCAAGAATTCTCAATCAACTACTCCCGACTACTCAAGCTCTATACTATTCGAACTATGATAGGCAATTGATAAATTCTATGCAACCTTTAAAATAATAAAAGAATAAAGATATAAACTAAGAACAAAATGAAATAATGCTTAAACCAAATAAAAAAATAAAAGAAATAGACCGGTCGGGCTAGCTTTTTAAAGAGATGCATTGAAAATACAATATCAGAAACATCAATCCTCGCAGACGACTTCAGAATTTTGCTTCATGAACCTCATATTTAATCCGGGCCCAAGGAAGATGGTAATGCCATGTGGATTTCTCCTTAATCTATTAATATTTCTATCATCTAACTTTCCATGTTTCTTTGGAAGACAGAGAATTAGATATCTACTTAAATCCGAGCTGCCTTGTTCTCTGGGGTATTTTCTTTTCAATACTTCATAC
The DNA here is from genome assembly GCA_016808115.1 of Tetrastigma voinierianum. Classification (NCBI taxonomy): domain Eukaryota; kingdom Viridiplantae; phylum Streptophyta; class Magnoliopsida; order Vitales; family Vitaceae; genus Tetrastigma; species Tetrastigma voinierianum. Next base: position 516,810 of record JAEQBH010001818.1, read on the forward strand.
CTTAACATGGATTGTAAACCTTAGCTCCTAAGACATAGGCTACATGGTTTACACTATACCGTTTCTCATCCTCAAACTGAATAAATTACCCTTTCCTTGACTAGATCCTTGCTAACACTGGATGGAACTTATCAGTTTAATCGAGGCGAATCCCCCGCCCATTTTAATTGATAAGTCATTCAACTCATTCCCTGCTTTCAAGTGAGAAGAGATTTATCGATTAAATTACAGAGCCCATTAGATCCCAATATTAGTCTGTATACTTCCTTGAGAAATTGTTCAATACTCGTGAATGCCTTCTCCGTGTCACCGAGGGCCTGAAACTCGAGCATGAAACAATCCTATTACAGGCTGGACACCGATAGCTTGGATCAGATACAAAATAAACAAACCAAAGAAGGTATTCAAGATCAAGTTCAAGATCATGAATTTCAGGAAAGATAAATTCTAACAACAGAAAAATTCAACTAAGTCGGGTTTCTAAATTACTTCATTACACTACGTAGCTCCCCCGATCAAAAGAACTACCAGAACTAAACCTGAAGTTCGACCTAAAATTTGTTTGGACTTCAAACGAATCCTGTAATAATTTGAAGAAAATACGCTTCATATTCGCCTAACTTCAACAACTAACATCCAAATCCGTAAATTCAAAATGCAATAACAATCTACTCTAATCTAATCTAAAATAACAAAGAAACAAAGAAAAGAAAATTAAAATACACGAGCCTTCGGGGCTACCCAGATTTCTTCTTCGAGTTTCGCCAAGAGCCGTTTCTCTCGTATACCATTATTTAGGGTTCTCGATGAATTCTAACTGAAGGATCTTCCTCAGGTTTCCAAAATAATCGGCCCATTTGCTTGTTCATGTCGCTGACTCATTCAAGCAGGTTATGACTTCGACTCGATGTCGCAACTCTCTTTCTCGCCGCAATCCTCTTATCTGCATGTGAGTTAGCCTTTGATGTCGCGACTTCAATTATATGTCAGATTTCACCTTTATGTACTTGTGACTTCTTTTGAGGTCGTGACTTCAATCATATCAGCCGCGACTCGCTTTTCTTTTCGCCGTCGCAGGCTTATTTGGTCGCGACGGTCTCACATCCTCGATCTAATGTCGCTAATTCTTCTTTCAGGAATTGATGTCGCGACCATCGACGATGTCAATTTCCACCTTTCTGTATTGTGAGCTCTTCTGAGGTCACGACTTCAATCATACGTCGCGACTTCAATGTTATGCTTATGAGTTCTTTTGATGTCGCGAAAGCTTTTATTTGGTCGTGACTTGTCTTCGCGATTCTTGATCCGATGGCGTCGCTGATCGCTAAATGACGCCGCGACTTCCATTCTTCTTTACAGACAGATTTCATGTAATTAATTTAAATGATGTCGCGACCATGATACTTGTGCCTGACGTCGCGACCACCTAAGGACGCCGCCACATCTTCTCGATTCAAAGGTCGATGTCGCCATTCCTCTAACCTGGCCGCGAATTCTATGTTCAGTCTCGAAAATCTTTATCGCGACTTCTATTCGTGTCACGACTTCCATGTCTATCGCTAAGCTTCACCTCGCGACTCTCGGCGGTGTTGCGACACTGCTGTCTCGCTTCTTCATTAATTCCTTGGTCGTCTGATTGAGTTTCCCCGCATAATTCGTGTTATTCTTCATTACTATCAAGGTCGCGACATCAAGTCCTTTCTTTCAAAATTAGTTATGAATTTCTTACTTGAGAAGGTCGTTTCGTGGGCTTTCAAGATAAATCCTTTTGTCGAATTCTCATGGTATCAACACATCATTATTCCTTGGTGTCGCAGAATATCGCAATGATGTCGCTTACATGAACTTCTTCAATTAATTCGCTTCTTTTAATTCTAATTAAGTCATTTTTTTTTGCCTCAACTTCTTTCTCTTCAAGCTCACTTCACTTGTTCATTCTTCAATTTCTTCTTCAAAGTCAAATTTGTTTACGTCGTGATCAAATTACGGAAATCGCGCTTCCTCGCGTACTTAAATTCCAGCTATGACTTTCACTCTAACGTAGGTCGATTTCTTATGATTTTAAGCAAAATTTGATTTTTCTCACAGATTTTCCGCAAATTGAATTTGATTCACTATCGCTTTCTGCATAATTCATCATTATTCTCATTATAAACTCAAAAAATGATTAAAAATCTATAATGAGTTTTTGAACTCAATGTGTTCTGTTAAACTTAAAATTTCATTATTCCTGCTAAAGAAAAGAAAGAACGTTGCGGCTCAAAACAAATAAGCTTAGAAAATTTTTAAGGACATTTTTCGATTTATTCTATGTTTTTCCTATTCCAATTCTTCCGACTGAATTAAGAGATATCACTATTATTTCAAAGTTCGCTTTGATGCAAGAACAAGGCATAGATTACTTATTACAAAATTTCTTGATAAACTAATGTATTTAAATAGCTTTATTTAACAAGTCTTGTTCGTGTGTGCGTCATCAATCCTTTTCATCTTCATGCTGAATTAAGCATCTTCTCTCGGGAGTTTTCTAGACTGTTTATCAAACCTATGCTTGTTTTTCATATCGACTTCACTAATGTAGGTAAATTCAACCTTCAAAATCAATGAGGTCCTTTCGTGCTTGTAATACAGTTTAGGTATCGTGGTAGATAATGAGAAATTTAGGTTGTAAATTACCCAGCTTCCATCTTGTCTCCCTTTACATTGCTGCCTCCAATCTTTCTTCCTTTTTCTTTGTTCCTTTCATTCTCCTCAATCTTAGCCTCGATTCTCTTGAATTTCCATTTATGGAATTTCAACTTCCATATGTACTTGATTCATGCATTCTTGTTCTTTAACTCCTTGCTTTATTTCTCTAAGATTTTGAATAAGGCAATGTTTTGTCTTCTTAGGCTTTCTATTACTCTTAGAGAACTTCCTCAGCAACCCCATACCGGGCCGCATTAGTGCTAGGTGTTAAACACCCCTACGAGCTTAATTGCTCAAGGAAATAGCCACAAGACAAAACTTATTCCCTTATTTCACTGGGCTTCGCTTCTTTACTTCTTCAACCCTTCACAAAAATTGGGAACATTATTCCCCCAAACTTGTTTCTTCCTTTATACTAAACTTCTAAACTAGAAACTGATAATTCGTGGTTTTAATGTTGCGTTTATCAAGGAATGGAATTTGGAGTTTTCAATTGTTGTTTATTGGAAGAAATAAGGCTTATTTGGCTCAAATCGGTAGAACTAGAGAATATGCTGAAGCATATTTTGAGGGTAGGCTTAAAAAGGCTCAAGCTGCCAAGGATGGCTCTAATACTTCCTCGTCATTATTTTCACCTAGATTCGCCACTAATAATCAAACAAGTTCTGGATCGTGACTCTAAATCCCGAATCTCTAGAAGATGTTCCTAATTCCGGGCTAAAAGTTTCATAAGTTTTGTTGACTGATGTGGCTATTTCTTCAAGACTTGTACTTTATTCACCGTCTACTTACATTATTTTAACTTAAGTATTGCCCCATCATCAATAACCAATTTTCCAATTTTTAAACTAAACTGAATTTAAACATACGTAAATTTACTCCTAATTCCAGCTTTTATTCATGCCCTCGATTTTGCAATTATTTGTGTTCAAGTTTATCTCCTAGGTCAAACTACTTCAACTAGTTCACATTTATGATATATTTCATTTTCATTCCCTTCAACTAAATCCTAATGTTGTTTTCCTAACAAGTCAAGTAAAAAAATTAACAACAAAATCTAACCGCAAAGCAAACATTTCCTTTTCACAAATTTTCTTGTTTTTATTCATGATGTGATGCAACGTTGAGAACAACAATCGGGAAGAGGGGGAAAAGAAGGATAAAATCAATCAGGAAGGTCTATTTTTTCTTTTGAGGGAGGAGCAAAAGATGTTGGGAGGATCCGAGATCGGTAACCCAAAAATTAGAAGTTGAATTTGGAAATTTCATTCAGTTCTCTTCTTCTTCTTGTCATTCTCCCCTTTCTATACATTCTTGAGGATCAATTCATTTGTGAGATCAACCTTTTTATTCGAATCATCTTGTCTCGTACGGTGTATGTGTTCATTATGCGTTCCATTTAGTCATGACTTCTAAAAATTTGGAAAGATTGTATTGTTCAAATCCAATTTTCAAGCGGACTTTTCTTCTAAAGGCATCTTTATCATCAAGCTCTTGATCTCACATCCTTCATCCTTTTCCAGTCCTTGAACATTGGCATGTATAGGAACTTGAATCCCTTGATCTGCTCCTTAGTCTTGGCTTCTTGATCTGAGTCCCTTTCCTTTATGAGTTTTAGGAGTTGAGAATCTCGATCATACTGATTGTTGTAGAATGATTCATGGCTTAGCTTTAACTTCTTCAGTAGATCTTGATCTCTTTCCTCCATTTCCTTCTTAAATTTTTCCTCTTGATGTTCTAGGATCTTTTCCATCTGCTCTTCCCTTCTGCTCATCTCTTCTTCCCATTGTTGATCTTTTCTTTTCATCTAGCGGCTTCATATACTTCAGCTATATACATTCATCTCTTCTTCCCATTGTTGATCCCTTCTCTTCAATTCTTTTTCATAAACCTCTTCTCTGAATTTTTGCTGGAGGTTCCATTGCTCTTCTCTTTCTTCCATACTCTTCTGAATGGAACTGAGCATCTCCATTATTTGATTATTCCCCAGGCTCCCCTAGAGCTTTCACCAGGTTCTCTGAAATCACTGTTCCTTATAGGGGGAGAGCTGACCGTGGGGTTGAAAAATACATAGGACTTCCATAACCTTGTTCATACATTATCGACAAATATGAAGGTATTCTCTTCTAGATAAACACGGATCTTCTTAGTCTGATGCGCATGAAAGTGTGTCCTCCTCCACGCTTGCATTATCATTTCCTTCTCTCGAATGCTTCTATTATACCCCCTTTTTCTTTGATTCACGGACTGCTTACTCACAATCAGTGGTGGTGACATTTAGGGATTCTTCTTCTTACTTCCAGTTCCTTTGCACACCGACCCTCATGCATAACTGCTGTGATAGTCGCTGGATGAGGATCAAACCTCTTTGTTCCTTAAGCTGGTACCTCATTATAGAATTTTCAATAAACTGTTCGACATCAATCTTGTACCTTCGATTATAGCATAGAAGGATTGCTTCTTGTTCTCTTATTGTGCGAACATGCTTGGTAGGGACCATAACGAGGCGAGTAAAACCACACTTTGCCTCTTACATCCAAATCTCCTCTGCTCGGGGTCTTTTGCTCTCCTTTTCCTTTCTTCACTTCCACTTTGCGATCTTGTCAATTTCTCGTCATCTTCTCACGGTTAGGGTTGTTCCATCCAACTGAATTTTTGATCTATTCTTCTGCCCTTCCATTCCATACATTTCATTAATAGTCTTCGCTCCATAAGGCACCCAAACTCCTCTGACATAAACAGAGTTCTCCTTCCTTCCAACCAGATTGGAGTAAAATTCTCGAACGACTGCTGCATATCCAGACTTTTGATGTTTGCAGAATTCTCCCCAACCTCTTTGCTCTATTAATTCCTTGAAAGGAGGGATAGGTTAATTTGAGCCTCTTTCTCCTACAAGCCACTCAGCATAGTGCTTTCAGGAGACCGAATTAAGCTTCTTCGAGAACCAACTGCGTCTTCTTCTCCCTCTTCTTGCTTTTTCTTTTCCCTTTTCCTGTTGCTTTATGGCGGTTGAACTTACACGGCGGTTGTTAAACGACTGTTCTCCCTTCCCGGGTTCAGGACCAGACTTCCCTTGATCCCAGTATACTCCTCCATGATTTCGCTCAGATTTGGGATGAGGGTTGAAGGTTCGGCCATTAGAGAAATCGGAAGGTTTTTAAGAAGAAGTTTGGATTTAGGGTTTGCAAGAATTGAGAACCATAGAATATGCGAAGATGAAAGGTTGTATTTAGCCCCGAGGAAGGAGATGGTAGTGGAGGGTTTCTCAGCAGTTGCAATTCAATCATTGTGGGCTCTTTATTACTTCATTTATTTGTTTATCGCGACTTTAATTTTGTTTGCGATTGTGTCTTTGTCATTAAATTTAGGAAAAATTAAGCGCCCGGTGGCATAATTTTTCTCTTATGTCGCGACTTATTGTCTTGTTTGTAGCGACATAAGTAAGCGTAAAAGGAGGACAATTTTATCATCGACTGCGACATGGTATTTTATGACATAGTTGAGTTGTCGTGACCCTCATCACTCTTTTGAAGGGATTGTTCTTGTCGCGACCCAAAATAATTGCCATTGCGACCTCATTTTCTATTAAGACATAAAATCTGGTCGCGACCTGAGCCCTTGTTCTTCCTTGGTACTGACTAGGATTTGTGACACTCAACACGTCGCGACATAAAATCTGATCGCGCGACTTAGTACATGCCACAAATTTGATGATCGGAATGACTTTTCACTCCTTATTAATTTGCACATTCTTAGCATCCATTTAGTCATTCCCACACAACAATTCAAAAAAATGTATTCTATTCAATTTTCACAGAATTTATGTAGGGAGAAAGTACTCCCCTTTTTCGAGTTGCTTTGTCCTGTGAAGTGCTGGAGTAGTCCTGGAGTTTGTTCCTTCTCGGCTGAGCCATTTGATTCTTCATGCATATGTGTAACAATTCAAAAGGATTAAATTAATCTAGTACTAACCTAGCAATTTCTAAAAAATCATGACTAAGAACTAAAAAAATTCAAAAACGCGTAATAAAAAAATTCGAAGTCTATATAAAGAAATTAAAAAAAATCTATATGGGTTGCCTCCCATGAGCTACTCCATTTTGAGTCCTTAGCTGGACTAGCTGTTTTTAAGCCTTCTCTCTCTCAATTCTTTGTTTGGAGTTCTTCCTTTCTTTCTCCACAGAAATAGTGTTTCGTCTTTGCCAGTAACTTTGAATTCTTCCACGGCATGATCCTGAGTGTTCTTTGTTCGAATGAGTACTTGACACCGTATATGGTCCACTCCATTTTGATTTCAGCTTCCACGAAATAATAATCTTAATCACAGGTTAAGCGCCTCAGAATCCTTTGATCATGCCATTTCTTTGTCTTGTCCTTGTATATTCCTAGCATTGTCATAGGCTTCGTTTCTCGGTTCTTCCGGTTCATTCGGTTGGAGGAGTCTCTCTTCCCTTTGCGATTTTGAAATCGAAATTCAGGTTGTTTGATGGCCCACATGGCTTTGTATTCGGTTCGAGGAGGTGACATGGTTTTCCAAAGACAAGTCGCATGGAGACATTCCAATGGGATTTTAAAGCCGGTCTTGTATGCTCATAATGCATGTAAAGCTAAAGACCAATCCTTCTGCTAGAACTCCACCCAGTCCTTTTCGAATTTTCTTTATTTCTCTGTTGTTGGAAATTTCAGCTTGCCCATTTGTTTGAGGATGATAAGCCAAACTCATAATGTGTTTGATCACGAAGTATACGCTCATGAGTTTGTCAAACACCTTATTTGCAAAATGGCTTCCTCCATCACCTAATTATATAGTTAAGGTGTCCCAAATCTGCTAAGAATATTTCTTTGTAAACCTGTATGTGCTTGTCATTCTTAGGACAAAGCTGCTTGCTTCTACCCATTTGATACATAATCCACGGCTAGAGTATACATATATTTTAAATGAGGAAACTGGAAAAGGCCCCATAAAATCCATTCCCCATACATCAAACAATTGCACCACCGGGATATACCTTAGGGGCATCATGCCTTTGTGATATTTCCCATTCTTTGGCATTGATCACCTGACTTTACCCATTCAAAGCGGTCCTTAAAAATCGTAGACGATAAAATCTATTTGGAGAATTTTGTGGGCTGTTTATCTCTACAAAGTGTCCTCCCATGAATTGATGCATGACATTCTTGTAAATCTTGCTTTGCTCACTTTACGGTACACATCTCTCATATAATCATGTAGGCTCCTCTTTTAAACAAATATGGATCATCTGGATGCGTGCCTTGTCAGTCCTTATTTTTCTCTGTGTGGTGATTGGTGACACCAATTCCACAAGCTAAGAAATTCACAATATCGACATACCCGGGGTGATTGGAGTGGCAATTTGAAATAAGCTATCATCTGGAAAATTTTTCTGCTATTTCTCTTCCTTTTTCTTGTACAGTGGATTCCTCTACTCTTGACAAGTGATCCGCTATCACATTGTCACTGCCCTTCTTGTCTTTGTTTTAAATCAAATTCTGCAACAATAATACCCACACAATTCAATCTTGGCTTTGCTTCCCTAGCCACCTTTTTCATTAAATATTTAATTCTTCACGTGATCGGTGTGTATAGCAACATGGGACCCAAAATATATGGCCTGAATTTTCACATGCGAACACTATTGCCCGACATCTCCTTTTAATTAGTAGAGTAATTTTCTTGTGCTTCATTAAAGGTTTTGCTAGCATAAGTGGGTAGCCTTGAACACTTTTTCATCTTTCACGTCGATACGGCTCCCATTACGAAATCGCTTGGCATCACACATGATCTGAATTCTGTTCCAATGCGGTTTTGCCATGATGGGAGCTTCCACTAATCTTAGTTGATTTCTTCAATTCGTGCTAAGTAGAATTCATTAAAATAAAACTTACTATCTTTCTCCGACAATCTGCAGTGGTCTGGCAATTTTTAATCTACGATAAATGCCTTCTATAAAATCCAGCATGTCCTAAGAAACTTGTTCCTTGAAGGCGTAGTGGGTGGCATTGAGGTCTGCTTATAATTGAAACCTTTGCTTGGTACATGAGCCACTGCTGCGAAACCATGGGAACAATCCCACTTTTGTAACCATAAAATGGCATTTTTCCCAATTAAGAGCTAGATTTTTGTCTTTGCACCTTTGAAGTACTGTCCCCAGGTTATGCAAGCATTGTTCAAAACTGGATCCATACACTGTAAAATCATCCATGAAAATCTCCATAACTTCTTCTGCTAGATAAGAAAATATAGACATCATGCATCTTTGGAAGGTACCAGGAGCATTACACAGTCCAAATGGCATTCTTCTATAAGCAAAAGTACCAAATGGGCATGTAAAAGTGGTTTTCTCCTGATCTTCAGGTGCAATAGCTATTGATTCGTGCCACGGTAGGGTGAGCGGAATCAACAAAATTTATATTCCTATGTTCCTCCTACTGCCGTAGTCAAACTACTGCAGTATAGCGGTCTAGGGTCGAACACGGGGATGGGTTTTCTTCGTACAAATGATTTGAGTGAAGTCAAAAATGGTGAATTAAATTTGGATTTTAAGGTGGTGATAAAAACAGTGGGTTGGTGGTTTAGACACTGAAAATAAATGAAATAAAATGTAAAATAGAACTCCTTGAAGCATTGGGCCACTGAGTTTAAGATCCTTGGCTAACCAAGAGGTCCCCGGGTTAATTTCCTCGCGTTGGGGAGGATGACATATAGTCTCTTTTGATAAAGCATTTATTTAACATTTATGGTTCCTACCCAGGTGAAAATCTATCTTGACTCATCCCTCTGATGATGATTCGTAAAGGGTAACTAATGAGTCTGATGGATCACAAAATAAATCACTTTGAACCTAAAAGATTACCAAGTATATTGATTGATCAAAGTGGATGCACTTGCGGTGAAAACTAGCCCCTTAACCTACCTCGGTGGCTCAAGTAAATGGCAACTAATGGATATTAGTGTATCTAAAACTAAATCACTAAACCTAAAAGCTTGCCAAGAAGTGTTGGCCAAAGAAAGGAAGTACATCAGAGAGGTTTAAACCTAGAAATGAAAATTTGGGAACCAAAATGACAAAACCTGCTGCTTGAAAAACAGGGGAACCACCAGCAGCCTGCAGATCCCACCCCCAGCAACCTTCCACTTCAAGGAGGAAAGGGTTTTAGCCCCTCATCCCCCAAGTTGTCATCCTTGGAGGGTGTTTTAGCACCAGTGAGAGAAAGAGGAGAGAAGAAAGCTGGAACAAAATAAAAGTTAACGTCTTGAAAAGATTAAAGTTAAGGGTTACAAAAATCTATAAGTTGGCTTGCATAGCCAACCCAATGTGTGAAATGACAAAAAGACCTAAAATATAAGTACAATAGGGACAAAGTGGTAATTATAAAGTTCGTTTGGAATCAATATCAAAATCGAGGCGGCCATTTTTGTCTGCGGGGGAATTTTAGTAGCATAGCGAGGGGGAGAATTTTCTTAACAGCGAGGAAATTTATTCAGCTAGCGAAAATCTAAGAGATAGCGAATTTGCATTTTTAAGCTATGCACGATAATTTTAAGCTATCATAGCGAAGAATTCGGCGTGGCGAATTTTAACTCTGATAAATCTTTGTTCCATTGATTCTATTTCTGCGTTCTTTGCTCCACTTGCATCACCGCAACCTGCTTGCCATTTTCTTCAATTTTCTTCGCTTTGAAATTCTTCATTCACGGCTTGCTTGAAATTGTGTGAGACCATATGAAGTGGTGAAAATCGGCGGAGCTTTTGGTTATGATTGGATTGACACGATAATTTTGGCCTCAATTCTGTAAAAACTATAGCTTGACCTCGGAATGCAATTAGAAGTGCAATAGGGACCGAACGCATGTCAATTGGGTTAATTATAATATTAGTACAAAGCGGCAAAACCTGTTAAAGTAGGGTTCAGAAATAACTTTTGGACACTAATCCGGCTATTTGGTTATATCCGAATACCCGTGAAAACAAACATGAGATTGTCTGTCAACCTATCCGACATTTGATCGATGAAAGGTAGGAAAATTATCCTTTCTGGTTCTGATTATTCAATTTTAAATGGTGATACAAACCCCTCCATCTGTCAGTTCTTGTAGGAATAAGTTCATTCTTTTGTTTAATTTACGAGTGAATCCACCTTTCTTGGGAACCACATGTGTAGGCTTACGAAGCATGCGATATAACATATAAAAACACGCATTTAACCATTTGAACTTCTTTTACGACAACTTCTTTCATATTTAAGGTTGACCTCCTTTGATGCTCAGCGAAGTTTTTACATTATCTTCCGGCAATATTTTGTGCATACAATGAGGGTGATACCGCCGGATCTTGATTGACGACAATCGCTTCCTTGTATTTTCTTAAAATTACCAGCAACTTCTGTTCTTCAGCTTCAGTCAATGCAGCTGATATGATAACTGGTTTTTTCTTTTGGCTCTAAAAACTCATATTTCAAATATTTGAGCAACTCATGATAAACCTTATACGCATTAGTTTCTGCCCATGAGTTTCTTTGTTACATTTGCTCACTTCATCTTGGCTGTTTTCATTTATACTCGAGGCTTTGTTTCATTATTAAACAAATTTGAAGACGAGAACTTCACAATCAAAGCTCTCAAGGTCATGAAAATTCATCTTTCAATTTCATTGTTAAATTTTGAATAATCTGTCGAATTCACTTCATCATTGAGAAGGCTATTGCTTCTTACAGCCATACAATTGTCTTCCTCTACATTAGGATGTTCCAGACTCCTATTAATATTAAAATGCACTGCTTCATTCCCAACTCTGAGTGTCAGTTCACCTTTCTGTACGTCAATCAAGGCAGCTCACATTTGCTAAGAAGATATTTCCAGCCTTTGCAGGGGGCTTGAGGATCTTCCTCATCGCATGATAACAAAATCTTGAAGGTAATTTCCCGACCTTGTGAGTACATCTTCAAGAATGCCTTCTGGTTCTGCCATTGATCTATCAGCCATGTAATGTAATTGTTGTTGGGGTTAGTTCCCCCTGACTAAAATCTGCCTGTTGATAGAGGCATCGAATTTATATACTTGCTCGAGTCCACGTAAAGCTTTCTTGAACTCACATTTCCCTATAGAACGGGGAATAGTGGCGCGAGGTCTTTCATCTTTCTTTGGAGCTTACGTTTGGATAATGGCAGCGCATGAAACGGTCAAATTAACTATACCCTCCTCGGTATCTTTCTTTTCTTGCTTTCGGCACCTCAGCCGAGAAATTTTGCGTAAAAGGCATTTGACTTATCACCTGCGAATGGGATATTTATTTCCTTTCTTGAAAAGATCCAAGAATTTAGAAAGCTGTTCTTCTCTTTTGACTTAAGTCTCTGTGGAATAGCCTTTGCGGGGAGCATGGTGGTACTCCTTCTTTATTTTTTACGGTCATTTCTTCCTTTCATCTGTTCAATCGGTGTTCTTCTCTTCTTTCTTTTGGTCTCTTCTTTCTCACGCACCAGTCTCTTCTTTTCTATCTGTCTTTCCGTTCTTTCGAATCCTTCCCTTCTCAATTGGTACCATGCGATCTTTAAGTTCTTAAGGTGTCACTAGGAATGTTCCTTGTTCGATTTAGCATATTCGGGCAGTGCCACTTGTGTCTCACAAAAAAAAAAAAAAGATTTTCGGTGAAGCACTAACGATGTACGAAACATACGGAGTATCGAACGAAAGTTTCCAAGTCGGATAGTTTCTATTCATGGAGTTATGGCAGCCTCTTTATTATCCCCATGAACTACGGCATTTGTTCCTCGAATGGTTGGGTTCTCCTCGACCAGTATTCATTTACTGCCCTCACCTCGCTAACAGCTGGCACATTTGGAACCTTGGTGGCTGCTGATATCCTTGTTGAGGATGCTGTCCCTGCCTTAGGCCATGTAATGCCCTTCCACCATATGAGAAATTCTCATGGTTCCTCAGTGCTGGATGGTAGTGTATGGGCGAGGTTAGAACTGGCTTGAAATAATGCTTCTTTGCTGGTTCACGCGTGCCAGCCTCCCTCGGCATCATAGAATCTTCTTACGGTGGCACATCAGCACTTCTTCTCATCCAATTCTCTTTCTCTTGCTCCTATTTCATGAAGCGTGTGCATACTTCTCTCTTGTTTGTCCATCCTATGCATTATAGCATCCAACTTAGCCTCCGTGTTTGTCATCTTCGCCGACTACATGACCCTTTTCCTCTGCTACTACCTGCAGAGAAACTGGATGGAGCTTTCATATTACATTTTGCCAGGTCCTCTATCAGATCTCTTACCTCTTCAGCACTTTTTCGCTTGAATGCTCCACAGCATGAAGCATCGATAATACCCTTGGATGTATCATTCAGAGCGTGATACACTATATCCATCTGGGTCTTCAAGTCACATTCCATGCATTGGGCACCTCTTGACAATTTTGAATCTTTCGAAAAGCGACATCGAACACCATTCCCCTTGTTGGGCGCAATTATCTTTCTTCGTCTCTCTGAAGTGAGAGATGGGGGAAAAGAATGCGCTAAATGGCTTCTACCCGACTCGCACAGTATCGACGGAACCATATGGTAGTTCATACCATGTGGCTGCTATGTCTCTCAAAGAAAATGGGAAGAGATGTAGTTTTATCACCTGCGGTCTCACACCGATTCAGCATTAGCCATCTGAGAAATCTTCGGGTGCTCATTTGGAGTCTTCGATTGGGATGACGATGCGCTAATATTCTTTGAACCATTGTCGTTAAGTGGCTTTAGTTGAAATTGTTTGCATCCACTTTAATAAGTTTGTCCCGATTGCGAGAATACTCTTCTTGAATAATAGGCCTCCGAAATCCTCCCATTGTGTCGATGTGGGGGGTCTTAAACTCTTGTCCTACGTTCCTCTGTGAGCAGTCATGTCTCCTCTTCTGCCCGCCTTTCGTTTCTGCTCTTTTTGTCTTTCTTAAGCTCTGGCGTTCTCTCCAATTCGGTGTCTGGCTGGAATCGGGTCGGATCTGCTTCCTATGCATTAAGGTTTTTCTACGAAATAAAAGCATACTCTCATATTAATAAGTTGTCAAACCTAACAAATATTTTCAACATGGCTTGTTAAAAATTAGTGACTAATGTAGTCCTTTAGCGAAAGAACTATTTTTGTTCTTTTCTTAAAAATGTCCAAATTAGTATTTCCTTCTTTCGTCAGAATATTGATCTAATTAATTCTTTCGATCCCCGGCAACGGCGCCAAAAACTTGTTCGTTGTCTAATTCTCCCACTATGTAAGTGTGAGTGACGGATCAAAACATAAACACAAATTTATAACGTTATTACCCAAGGACTATTGTCTAATCCCCGGCAATAATGCCATGAAACTTGTTTGTTATATTTCTTTGCAATTATATTGATTAAAAACGGTTTCCTTAAGAGTAGTTGAATTTCTTTCTAGTTTTGATCCATGATTAACAAGTGTCTGGTCGAATATGAGTAATAAAGTGGATTTAAGTCAGAGATACTCGATCCCACAGAGATCTCAAAGTCACCAATCAACTACACCACGACTACTGAAGCTCTATACTATTTGAACTATGATAGGCAATTGATAAATTCTATGCAACCTTTAAAATAACCAAAGGAGCAAAGATATGTAAAACTAAGAACAAAATGAAATAATGCTTAAACTAAAATAAAAAAATAAAAGAAATAGATGGTGGAGTTAGCTTTTAAAAGTACGTGAAAATACGACTATTGCTGAAACATCAATTCTATGAGACGACTCTGTAACACTTTTTGCTTCATGAACCTCATATTCAGAATCCCAAGGAAGATGGTAATACGCTAAGGATTTCTCCTAATCACACATTTCATCATCTACCTTCCATGTTTCTTTTGAAGATGTAGAATTAGATAACTACTTTAATTCTGAGTTGCCTTGCTCTGGGTATTTTTCTTTTTCAATACTTCATACCTGTGAACATGGATCAGAACCTTAGCTCCCAAGACATGTGCTACATGGCTTACACTCATACGGCTCTCATCCTCAAAATTGGAACAGCTCATTCTTTCCTTGATTAGATCCTGCTAACACTGGATTGAACTTTCACTCTGCTCAATCGAGATAACTCTCTCAGGCTCATTCCACTGATGTTGGTCCAACTCATTCTCGGTTTCAAGTGATGATTTATCGATTAAATTGCCAGAGCCCATTAGATCCCCACAGTTAGCCCTCAGATACCCTTGAGAAATTGTTCACACTCTCGTGAATGCCTTCTGGTGGTCACCTGTGAGGGCCTCCTAAGAAATCGAGCGTGAAACAATCCTATTATTGCATGACACCGATATTTGATCATATACTGCTCCGCCAGCGTATTCAAGACCTAGTTCAAGAGACTGATAAATTCTCTATGGTGAAAGATAAATTTAACACAGTAAATTCAACTAGTTTCTGGTTTCTAAATTACTTCATTACACTAACGGTAGCTCCTCGATCAAAAGAATCCATCAGAACTGGAATCGAAGTTCGACCTAAAATTTGTTTGGACTTCAAACGAACTCAGCAAGTAATTTGAAGAAAATAACAAATACATTCACCTTCAACTTCAACAACTAACATCCAACCTGTAAATTCAAATGTAATAACACCCATCGACCTAATCTAAAATAACAAAGAAACAAAGAAAAGAAACAGTAAAATTAAATACACGAGCTTCTACTACCCGTACTTTCTCTTCGAGTCGCCAAGAGTCGTTTCCTTCAGAGCAAAATTTCGCCATTTATAGGTTCCGATTCGGGGCCCCAACTCGATGCACTTCCTCAGGGGTTTCCAAAACAATCGTCCATTTTGTTTATGTTCATGTCGCGATCTACTCAAGGTCGCGACCACTCGAGGCCTGAACCCTCTTCTTATCGCGACTCTTTATCCGCATGTGAGTTGTTTTGATGTCGCGACGCAATTATACGCCACGACTTCACCTTTATGCATCAGGATCTTTGAGGTCGCGACTTCAATCATATGTCGCAGACTTCACCGCTCGCTTTTATGAGTCTTTGATGTCGCGACTTCAATCATACCGCCGCGACTCGCTTCTTTTCACCGTCGCTTTATTTGGTCGCGACTTACCTTTAACATCCCCTGGATCTGATGTCGCGACCGCTAAATGACGTCGCGACTTTCTTTCCTTGTAACTGATGTCGAGACCTCCGGGTCAGATGCGCGACTTCACCTTTCTTCAGACAGGTTTCGAGGTCGCTGATTTCAATCATACGCCACGACTTCAATGTTACGCCATGAGTTCTTTTCGATGTCACTGCTTTTATTCGTCGCGGACTTGTCTTCAAAGATCTCGATCCGATGTCGCGATCGCTAAATGATGTCTGACCTCCATTCATGCTGTACCGATGTCGCCAATTACGATACTCGTACCGATGTCGCTAATTAATCGAAGGACGCCAAGGGACATCTTCTCGATTCAAAGGTCGGCGTCACTCATCTCTCTCTAACCGTCACGTAATTCTATGTTCATTTCCTCTGAAAATCTTTCACGCGACTTCATTCGATGTCACGACCTCCATGCTCCATCGCTAAGCTTTCGAATTTTGGTCACGACTGGGGTGTCGACATCATGTCTCATTTTCATTAATTCTGGGTCGCTTGATTTGGAGTTTCATATAATCTTGGTGTTATTCTTCATTACCGTCAAGGTCGCGACATCAAGTCCTTCTTTCAAAATTAATGCGACTTCTTTTACTTCTGGAGAAGGCCTGCTCGCGGGCTTTGAAGACGCCTCCTTGTCGCGAATCTCATGGTGGTATCACGACATCATTTATCTCCTTTTGGTGTCGCGACATCGCAATGATGTCGCGACATGAACTTCTTCATTTGACTGCTTCTTTTAATCTCGACCAAGTCATTTTTTGTCTCAACTTCTTTCTTCAAGTCACGACTTCACTTGTTCATTCTTCAGTTTCTTCTTCAAAGTCAAATTTGTTGATGTCGTGATCTGAAACATGGAATCAAGGCTCTGTCATGTATCTAAATTCCGCTTTGACTTCAATTCTCACGCAGCCGATTTCTTATATTTTGCTAAAATTTGATTTTCGGCCGTATTTTCCCGCAAATTGAATTTGATCTAATTATCGCTTTCACACACCATCATTATTCTCATTATAAACTTAGAAAAATGGATTAAAAATCTAATGAGTTTTTGGGCTCATCAAGTACTAAAGGTTAAAAAGAAGAAGGCAATCGGGCGGGTTAAAGCACCTAGAACCCAAGTGAGAGATTTTATCCCTTGGGTCCGTCCTAAGTCCAGCCAACCCCCGGATTCGGAGGAAGGAGAGGAAGAGGAGATGATGGGGTTACTTGACCGTTATGCCGCTAGGAAGCGGAAGCGGCAAGAAGATGCTGCGCGGGGGGCTGACGCTGCTCCTGATCAAGTCGAAGGGTCAAGCCTACAGAACTCAAGCAGAGTTCCCAAGAGCGGTGTTATTATTCTGCTCACCCGAGACTCCGATCCAATCGATCGCTGATATAGGGACTCATGCCCTAGGGGAGTCGGGGGAGGCCGCTCTAACACTGTCCGCGCTTCAAATGATCCTTCCTCCGTTTCCGCTAGGAAGCCGCCGTAGTCCGAGTTTACCCATACCGGGCTAAAGAGGCCACTGCCTGTGACTGGAGGCATCGTGAATTCATCTCCGTCATGACCCGGCCTCCGAAGGAGGAGGTATCGATACCGGCTAGGAAGACGTTGGGCTAATAGCTTAACATCCACCGCTGGAAGCCCTTCACCCGGCGAACAATCCGCATGGATCGCCTAAACAATGATGATCCATGATGTCTGATGCCAATGGTCGCCTCTGCTAATGGTGTAGTAGTTATTTACTCAGATCGTTCCTACTAGCACTAATAAGGAAGATCTCCAGCAGATAATTGATGATGGGATACAGATCTGCAACCACTACTACATCTAATCATCTGAACTGGTAAAATAGTGAACCCTTATTTATAATACTAGCATCGAATCGCGAGTGCTAACGTGTTCTTTATATGCTTCCTCACAGGCAGTCGCTGCCATCCGAAACATGGCCTACTAACATCATGACTTTGAACTTCGGTTGAGAGACGCGGAGAGGCTTCGATTGTTTGTCCAGTCGAGGCTTTATGATCAGGAGGTGCTAGATGCCTTTGAAGGAGGCCCAGCATTCTTCCCGACGTTGGGAGTTAGAAGCCAAAGAGGCTATGGAAAGGTGGTCCGGCCGAGGCGAGGGATCGCCTCGATATGAAGCTGCCAGGCTGTGCTAGAGATTGAAGCGATGAACGGTGCCCGAGCAAAGGTAGAAGCCGAGTTGACCTGCGTTCGAGGTGTCTCGGCAACTGCCAAGGATGCTCTACTAAAGGTAGATTTCGAGCGTGACGCCGCCTAACAAGCCTTGGTCACTGTGGAGGAGGCCCGTCGGAAGGCGGAGGAAGAGTATTTGGGCTCTAATCCATGAACGACTGCCTTGCTCATGTGAGCCAGGGCTACCAAAGACGATTTCAGGGCTTTTCGGAGAGGACTTCTCACAGAGAAGACAAGAATGGAGGCATTTCGATGAGAGAGCAAGGATGTGGGAGCCTTCTAACTACGTTATGGCTGTGCGCCTTTGCGCACAACATATGTGGGAGTGAGCCCCTGATCCCCGCCGGGATGCCGCACACACACTAGCTCCTCTTAACCTGCACTTTATGAACCCTGATTCTACCCAGTCTCTTCCATCTCGTCTTCCCCGGCTAAGCCTGGCCAAGACCATTGGGAAGATTTAGCAGCCACATTCCCGACCGGGGATGGAGTAGATATTCCGTCAGCCTCTACCTAGACTGCCAAGGGAGCTCGGAGCTACCGTCAGGGCTAAGGCCTTGAAATGTCTCGCAGGTCGAAATGCATCTACTTCAAGACATTTTATTTTCATTTTGCAATTCTGACACTTTGAAAGGCATTTTGTTTTCCTGCTTTTTAGATAAAATACTTCCTTCCGATTGCAATGAAAGTGGCGCTGAAAGTTATAATCATCCCGATCAGATCAGATATCTCATTCCGGCATGCCCACTCGGGATTTTATGTCGAGTCGGTTTGATATCATCCCCGATGCGCCATAATTAGATACAGCTACTTGTAATGGGTCGGATAGGTCTTACTATACTGTGTCATCCGGACTCTCATGTAGACTAGCAAGATATTAACTATGTTGGGCCGGATAGGTTATTTTCTACGCCATTCGGACTTTAGGCTTGTCCAGTTAGATGTTATTCATTAATCGCTCTGACAGTCATTTTTCTCGCACCATCCTGCTTTAGCTCGACCAATTAGATGTTATCTAAACCTGGCCTGACAGTCATTTTCTTCGTCGTCCAAGCTTTAGGCTCGACTAATTAGATGTTATCTTAAACTGGTAGGACATGTCATTTTCTCGCCCATCCGGCTTTTAGATCGACTCCCGCGATGTTATCTAAACTCGTCAGATAAGTCATTTTCTCGCGCCATTCTGCTCGGTGGTCGACCGGGCTATATGTTACCCAAACTAGGCTTAACAGTCATTTTCTCGTGCTATCCGGGCTTTGAAGTCACCAATTAGATGTTATCTAAACTCGGTACTGACAGTCATTCACGCGCCATCCGGCTTTTAGTCGACTCTAGATGTTATCTAAACCGGCAGACAAAGTCATTTCTCGCGCCATATGGCTTTTGTTGACCAATTAGATGTTATCTAAATCAATGGATAAGTCATTTGTTATTATCCCTGGGCTTTAGTTCACTAGTTATATGTTATTTAAACTGGGCCAGACAAGACATTTTCTACTCCATCCAAGTTTTTAGTTGACTCTGCAATAAGAGAAAAATAGACGACATATGCGTTGATATTGAATCATTCTTTATTGATAATACCTCTTAAGATGTGTAGCGTTCCACATTCTAGGTACAAGGGTCCCATCAAGTTTGTCTAAAGCGTAAGACACTTGATTCAATTCCAGCCATGGTTACAAGATGGTCCTTCCCACTGGGGGTTGAACTTTCCGCATCCAAGAATGTGATTCTCAAATACTCTTCTTAAGACTAGTCCCTGGTTTGAACGCTCGTAGGCTTGACCCGCTTTGTTGTAAGAACTCACAATCTGTCAAGACACTATGCGATTGGCCATCGACTCTCAAGTAATTCATCGATCGCGTTCAGATCCTCGATCATTAAATCTCAGATTCCCCCTGTTTGGGACGTCCCGCCTCGATGGTAGGCATACCAATTTCTGTAGGGATTATAGCTTCCATCCCATAAGTAATTGCAAATGGGAATATACCGGTAGGTTTGAGGGTAGTAGTTTTGTAAGCCCAGAGTACCCAGAGAGTTAGTCCACCCATTTGCCCTTAGCTGAATCCAACCGTTTCTTCAGGGCTGTCAACAGGATTTTTTTTTAAGCCTTTACCAGACCATTGCTTTGCGGATACCGTGGGGTGGAGTATAGATTTTTATCTTCACCTCGATGGTTTCGATAGGTCCTACCGTCGAATCGGGGCCCGTTTGTCGATTACTAATTGATCTAGGGATGCCGAATCGACATATAATATTTTTCCAAATAAACTGAGTAACATCTTTATCTTTGATCAAGGAGAATGCTTCGGCCTCAATCCATTTACTGAAATAGTTAGTGGCCATTAACAATAGCTTCTTTTGGGCTGAGGCAGTGGACAGCGGTCCGACTATATCGATCCCCCATTGGGCAAAGGGCCAAGGGCTCAAAATAGAGATCAGGTCTTGCACTAGTGATTTCAGTACGGGAGCAAGTCGCTGGCAGCGATCACACTTTCTAGTATAATTGGCGTGCATCACTCGCTGGTCGGGCCACAAGATTCTTAAGTGTGAACTGGTGGCCAAAGTTTCATTTCGCTAGATGATTTCCACTATTATTCTTCATGAAGTTTTTGCTAACACATAATGACTATGTTCGTCAAGCATTTTCGATGTGGGCCACCTGAAGGATCGCTTTGAATATTGCCCATCAATCCAAGGAAAATCTAGCTGACTGACTCTCAAGTTTGTAGGCCTTAATACTCCTAATTAGTGGAGTTTTCCGTGCTTAGATATATGGTGATGGGGTCCATCCACAAAGGGTGGGGGTCCTTATCCAATTGATTTATTTATGTGGGATGTAATTGACTAAATTGACTTATAGTAGATAGCGTAAATATAGTTTCCTGATTGGTGGTAAGCGGCCACATAAGCCAAGGCGTCCGCCTTTCATTGTAGTCCTTAGAATATGCTCCACTGCACTAAAACTGCCTCAAGTTGTTTCTTTCACCCGAGACGATTTCACCATTCGGGGGTCTCGATTTGAATTTTCGTTAACTTGCCCGACCACCAATTGGGAATCACTTTGGACTAGGAGCTTGCTGACAGACAGGCGATCGCTAATTCAAGCCTCCCATTAGGATGGCCTCTGTGATCGATTCATCAAGGTATGAAATTAAACCTGCCTATCGTCGTTTCTCCGACTTTTTATCCCCGATGGGGATTTTAACCAAACCGATGCCCGCCTTATTGTCCGGATACTCCCATCAATATTAAGCGTCCACCAATCCAAGCCGCCGAGGAAGCTCCGACCAGGGAGATGCTCGCGAAAAGCCTCGCTTGTGAATCGATGTCACTCACTTAGTTTGATCGTCATGATCCATTCTTCCGATAAGCTCCGCTTATGTATAGTGCTCCGGAGAGGGAGGTCGGTTAGTACAACAATGGGATGTGCCTGGAAGTAGGGGCGAAGTTTCTTGGCTACTATTCGAAGGGCTAAGGCGACCTACTCAAGATGGCTATACTCCGGCCCCCCGGGTGATCTGGCTTTAAGGATTTACCGACGAAGAACATAGGCCTCTCGCTTCGTCTTTCATTCTTGAAAAAGACTTACTACTACATCCGGGACTCGCTAAATAGACGGTTATAGGTCTCGCCAAAGGTCGGGACTTACAAGAATCAAGGTTCAAGCAACACCGCTTGATCCTCGATAAAAGCCCCGACCACATTCCTTCATTCCATCCGATCCGATTAGCTCCCCAGGTGGCGTAAAATGGCTTCTGCTTACCGTGAACCGGAAATAAATCATCCTGCTGCGTTTAATCAACCCCGCCAATTTGTTGTGACTCTTTCTGTGAGCTCGCTCAGACTCTGTAATGGCTTTGCCAGGAGTGGGTCGTCTCCCAATCCCCTCTGAGTCATCATGAATCCCAGGAACCGACCTACACTAACCCTGAATGCACATTTTGCGGGGTTGAGTTTCATACCATAAGTCCTGAGGAGGTTAAATACCAAGCCAGAGGTGAGTGGGCCGTGATCCGCCACTCGACTTTATCAACATATTATCTATATACACTCCATAGTTTTTCTCGGAAAGGGTCAAACATCATTGCTGATTACTTCGTAGGTGGCCCCACATTCTTTAACCCAACGGCTTACGTCAGGAGCATAAAAGCCCGTGGGGTGATAAAAGACGCTTTCCGCATCGCATAATGGGGATTTGATGGTAGCCGGAGAATGCATCTAAAAACGATAACATGCCATGCCCGACCGATGGGTCGACAATGTGATCTATCCGAGGTAGTAGGAAGCTATCCTTAGGACACGTGTCGTTAAGATCCGTATAATTACATACCCTTCACTTGCCTCCCCCTTTCTTGAACTACCTTCATTAGCAAGCCATTTTAGTGCTGGAAACTGCAAATATTGACCTTCAAGGTTCTGCTTCATCTGGATGATCTTATGGCGGTGGGTGGAAGCCCGTACTCTCTGCCAGAGGCAGATTACAGCGGATGGGAACATTCAGCTTATGGGAAGCGTTCACGGGGAAACATCACTGTCGTATCCCGAATGGGTCCAGGCGAACACGTCGATGTTAGCCTTTAAT
This sequence comes from Tetrastigma voinierianum, assembly GCA_016808115.1. NCBI lineage: Eukaryota > Viridiplantae > Streptophyta > Magnoliopsida > Vitales > Vitaceae > Tetrastigma > Tetrastigma voinierianum. Next base: position 539,407 of record JAEQBH010001818.1, read on the forward strand.
ACTTCTTGAAACCGGGCCCTTTCTTCTTCGGTCGGGAGGAACTAGCATTAGAGTGCATTTATCAGGGTTAAAATACATGAGCATGGATTCGGGGGATCCTCGCATAATTGTTCCACTGTCTTCAGGGTAACCGGATGGAAAGCCTGTTGCTATGAGATTCAGTTGGGCTGAATGAGCACATGGATCTGCTGGTGGGCGTTGATAGCACTTAGGTAGCTAATTGGCTACCCCAGAAATTCGACTGCTGGATGTAGTGAGAAAACTAATAGATTAGTGGTAAGTTGAGGGATTTGCTTTCATGGTATGGCAGCGGTCAGGCCCGACATGTTATCCTGACGAATCTTTAACCATTGAAAACAATACTTGCTAAGTTCTTTGGTCACGCGCCTTGGCGGAGAGAGCAATATCACCCACATCACCATGGGCGGCCCGATTAAGACTAAATAGCCTAATGTTTGATTGAGATGAATAATTGAGGACTTTCTGCTCTGCTAAACCACGGATTACAACAATTAAACCGTGATCGGATCAACAAGGACTCTATGCACATCAAAGTTGTTAATGCAAAATTGTTATGGCGCCTCATAAGGTGATGACCGATTGTGAGTTTATAGGAGAAGATCTGCGAACATGGTTGGCTAAGCGGTTTGCTACTCTCTAAGTGCGATGGTGTTTACTCGGGCTCTGTGAAGGCGTCAGAAGTACCAATCTCGCCTCTTGTTGAAGTGTGATCAATGATGTGACATCAGTACCAAAGTTAGTGAACGGTGAGTTGATGGATTAGTGTTGACAATCAAAGTAATCCGGGGTGATCTGGTTCCATGGTGGCTCCCAAAATAGACAACCACAGGTGCCGACTGTGGATTATCTGTCTATCAGAACTTAGTATGATGGTTTGTTTCATGGTGCCATTGGTCCACAATGGTAGTCACACCTCAGCCAGTGCGTTCAGTTAGGATTGCCGTGGACAGGACCATTTAAAATCGGTGAGTCCGGATGGGAGACAGCGGTGTAGAGATGTTAGGGTGAATTGGAAGTTCCTTTTTTCTTTGCTTTCTTGAGCTTTGACCCTTGACACGGCTTCCTTTTTGTTCGGTACGGCTCTTTGTGGCGACCTTCTTTGCTCTCTGAGGGTTATCATCAGCATGCGTGAGGGCGCCCGGATATTATCCTCTCAGGAGTTAAGTATTTATCGCTATCTCGCCAGTTCTCCGCCGATTGCGATTGAGATCGAGAAGAAGTGGAAAGAAAGGAGTAGTTCTGGCTACAGCTGCCAAGAAGATCCATGTAAACGTGGCATCATCTACATCAACATCGTTGTGATTATTGTCAAAATCTTGGTGAAATCCCCGGATGGTTCAGTAATCGCGTGAAGGATGGATTGGAAGCGGCGATGTTTCCTTTATCAGAAAGGGCATGATGATAAGATAAACGTATTCGTTCCATAATGATTTGAGGCCCTCGGGAGCAGGGACTAATTTGGCGGGGACCTTTCAGGTCTAGCGGGGAATACCTTATAAAGATCAATCGTTCCGTGACTAAGATTCATTGCGGGTTCAAGTGCTCATGCCGATCTATGATTGGGAGCGTGTTACACAGAAAAGCAGTGATATGGCGATGCACGAGGCTCATAATCAAATATGCTAGCCGCAGGAAGATGGCATGGTCGGTCTCGGAGAGGGGATAAGGAAGTCTTGCGTCTGGGGGTGAGGAACCGCCTCGAATGGGTCTTTGGCAATTGCTTGGGGTCATACCCGAGGCAGAAGATGAACATAGTGGCCAATTCCTAATGCGGTCATCACTGCTCTTCGCATCAGGCGACAAGTGCCACTAATAGCCCGCTGGAATGGCGAGGAGGCCTCTTTCTGGACTCGACTTCCGCATTGTTCTGGGGTGGTGAGCAGCCCGGACGAGTGGAGGCATTTATCAAGATAAACAATCATCAAGGTGGATCACTGCATGGTCGGAAGTAGGCGGGCTCTTTACCCTTATTTGTTCGGGTTAGGGGTACATGTTGGGCAGCTCCTTGTGGGTTTAGCCTGTTGGTCAGCGGTCCATGGCGTTGATCCTGGCATGGCGGTTATGCTCCGTGGTCGGCCATCTATCGGCTTGCTCCCTCTGTAACCGCTTCCATCTCCTGATGCCAGTGGAGAAACTTATCTTCGATGGGTTGGTTCGCTAGGTTGCTAGGCCATGGCTCTCAAACTCTACTATTGATCCGGTGGGATGAGCAGGAACTACAGCTTGGTGCCGGAGTCGCCCAGGCGGATAGACGAAGCTCGGCGTATCGCCTCACGAGATTTCTGTGGCGTTTTAAGCGTAATTATAGTCTCAGATCTTGATCACTAGATCGTGAACATACACCTATCTGTAACAATATGCAAAACAAACAAGAAAACGGCGGTGGGGGCTCCGCCGCCTCTCCGATGCTTAAGTCAAATTCTCCTCTCGCCAGAAAAATTATAACCCTTCTTTTTTAGCTTCGAATCTCATACCTTATTTTCTATGTTGACCTTCTTTTATCAGAGAGGAAGGGGATCAAAGCACCATGAAGAGTAGATGATTTCCTCAATGAGAAGGAGAAAATTTGGCCATATCAGCAGCAGCGGAGATGATTCTTCTTTTAAATAGATGCGTTTCCTAAATGAAGGACCCCAAGAGCGCTTGTCCACCCTGAATGAGGTAAAATCTCCAGGCGGGAGAGATGGCATCCGAGGAATGTCAACCCCTTTCCGACTAGGGGCTCTTCGGGGGATATTTGGGCCTTGGCTTTTAAATTGGGCTCACAGGCCGGGCCGGCTGGGTCAGCCTAGCTATAGTCTTTAGTTAGACGGAACATCGGCTAGAGGGGCATGGAGTCAAGCCCATGGCACCCACACCTCATAAATGTTTATTTTTGTCTTGGGTTTCATTACAGAGTACCAACCACCACGCACAAAAAAAGCCTGCACTTGAGCCAGGAATGTCTTTCATTCCAATTTGAACTTGAAGATGGTCTTTCTGAGGAATAATCTTCAAATCAAGCGCTTAATGGAGAACAAATACAAAAAAACAAACACAAGGAAAAATGAGTGTTGATCATATCAAAGAGGACGAATCGGCGACGAGAGGAAGGAGAAGCGAGAGAGAGAGAGAGAGAGACCAATCTCGAAGTCTGAATCTGATTCTAATGCAGCTGATGCGTCTTTCGTGACCATTGTAGATGAGAAATCCCGAGCATCGAATCGTTGGCGATTGGAGACATCGCCTTTGGTTATGCAGTTCATCACGATCGGATCCCCTCGTCCTCTTTGCGGTATGATGTCAGGATCTTTAGTCTTATGTCTCTCGGCCGTTGATCTCGAGATCCAGCATGGAAGCGAATTGGATGAGTGGTCAGGGTTTAAATATGTGGGGATGGGAACGGAACCTTCGCCCCACCGGAGTTGGGCCGGGGATGATCCACTAATCATTTGGGGCAGAATGGCATGGATTGCGGTTGTGCGACCACCACCAACTATCTTCATTGGATCTTTAGAAAAAAGCGGATCTAGATGATATTTCACATTAAATGGCCTTTAACGAAACTTTAGACATTTAATGTGACGCCTATAGGGGTCCCGTTAACAACCATTAATAAGGCTTGTGGATATCAAGTGCTCCAATATCACACTCACATATATCATATATAGAGACCCATTGCATATATTTCTCTGTGGAACCCAATTTCTTATGATATTTTACAAGGTTGATGTACCACTCTTTACACTTTTACATGCAGAATTATGACAAACTGATTGCTCTGTCACCATTTTGCAAAATGCTATAGGCCACAGTGACCTGTGGCACTCTGACCTGAAGGCGTCATCTTCTCAGTGTCTTGAAAGGGGGTCCCCACAATGGGGTGACAAGCCGATGGTGATAGCTCCTCTGAGGGTTACTCCGCGCTTAGTATTTACAAATGCGTTGATCAAACCAGCACATCAAGTAGTGTCTACATGAATGTCGTTTGTCATGCATGAATTGTCATCATGCACCTCCGAGTCACTCATCGACTCCACTCACATGCCTATACCGTGATAATGTGATGTTGTTATGGCACATTCTTGAGCCCTCTGGCTCTTAATATGATAATCGCGATGACACGCTAATCGAGTCGATCAACTCCTATCACAACCAAAGTCATCTGTGTGCCACAACAATCATATTCTTTGATGTGGGCAGATTACACGGATTCTCTTACCCACACATAGCACCGGATAACAGGTGGGTCTCTTACACCCGTATAAAACTTTTGGCTCATGCCACAGGTCTCTTACACCCATCTTGAACTTTGGATATCTCACGAATTCTCTTACTGATATCAAGCCTTTGACATGAGGATTAACGACCCCCTTCTTGCTTAACGCGCGCGGCACACTTTATGATCGGACCGCGGTCTTTTTGTTGGATGGCGTTCGTTCAAACGCCATCACACGTTCACGAGGTTGGTGAACAACCATACCATGCCCACACACCGACTTGGCCCAGCGATGTAGCGGTGCATAGATACAATGATGCCCATTCATATATCTAATTTCAATGGCTCATACACGATTATATTTCGCGCCAATTCGACATTCAAGTTAACATCAATTAGCATTGCATTGAAATTCTCATTCGCTACAAAGAACACATGCTGTTCAGTTCAAACAATATGCCGATGCACATGGACAGGGCTGATTTCGTAACCGTCCGGACTGCTCGGTGGTCCACTCTGGCGATGGGTACGTCGAGGGATTCCATCGCGTTCCCGTGCTGGCGGGCCCGGATGACATGACCATTCAGGCCTCCACATACCAGGCCATTCTCATGCCATTCATTTTACACTTCAGCCGTGGCGACTGAAAACTCGTGATGTCGCGCGACGCTCATAGGCTAACCAACGATTCCACCACCAGTACAATCCTCTGACGTTGCCGTGGTAATTCGCGTCAAAACCACAATATTGCAATGACCCAGCAAACCAACACCGCTTTGTTTAAAACAGCGGTTGAAATGTGCGGTCGCGCGTGCTCACGAACGTAATGCGAGATCATGGGCTCAATGTTTCCATAGAGTCAAGGCACAGAAAAACTGGGGTTGACGAAAGTTATGACGCCCGGTTGGAGGTCACGCTGATGGCGGCCCTACCCGGCCTCCACTTTGGAAAATGCTCGGTACCCACCCTCCGGGAATGTGGCGGTCTTGACTCAATGGGCTTTATAGAGGTCAATAACGCCGAAAGCGGACTTGACGAAAAAGTTCATGGCTTTTGATTGGAGTCTGCAGATGACAGCCCTACTGACCTGTCACTTCTGGCTAGCTCCGATTTTTACGCCTCCACGGCATGGTTGGAATCTTTTCGGCTAGGCTTTTAGCGGTTCGTAACACCGGCGGGTCGGACGAAGGGTGACCGGGACGGAGGTCCACATGGTCGACTGACCCTACCCGACCCGGCCTATGGTATTCTGTATACATACCGGTAATCTGGTATTCACCTCCACATCATGGCTCAGTTTTGACTCAATGACTCCATGGGGTCAGAACACCCAAAAGCGAAGTTTGAGCGAAGAAGTTATGACGCTGAAGTGGGAGGTCACACACATAGACGAATTTACGTAGCCTACCCGACCTACTCGAGAGCCCCTTTAGGCGGGATCGTTTACCTGCAAACTCTGGAGTGGATCTTTATCAATGGATTTCCATGAAACCAAAAAAAAATTTACTGAGCAGTTCGCGAAAGTTATGACCTTCCAGTTGGAGGTCACACATGAATAGACAACCCTACGAAGCGATACCGACCTAAGAGTGCCAGCGGCTCAGTACTCACTGCCCTCCACAGCATGGCGGTCTTGACTCAATGGAACTCATGAGTCAAAGACACAAAGCAGATTGGGACGAAGAGTTATGACCTTCAAGAGTTTGGGGCCTCAAGCGAATGGAGTCCTTTCGAACCAGCCTGACCCTGGCCGGCCCAGCCCCATCCGGGCGGCGACCCCATCAGGGCGGCTGACCCCATCCGGGCACACCCGGTGTGAGTTGGCGGACCAGACGGTGGGCGACCGATCGGATGGCCTTGTGACCATTAGGTGTGGACCATCGCCCATTTTCTGAAAGTCACGATTTGAAATTGAAAGCCTAACATCAGTTACGTGTGGCTACAATTACTTGAAGTTCTTTACTTAAATTCCTTTATTTCCTACCAAAAAACCGATCCTAGGTGACCTGAGCATTATCAAAATAGGGTAATTCCGCGGTTTCAAAAATTCAACAAACACACTCGCGGGAGCCAAGACAACCAACACGGGTTATTCGTTTCGCTCAACGTAAAAACCAGCTGCAGGACAATTATGATCAAAGTGATCTGTTTATTAAAACCGGTCAAATCCGACACTATCTCAAAGTCTTGGGACGGTTCTCACGGCCATTCACAGCCTCACACAACCCATGTCATTTGAATGACCCTTAGACAAGGATTAAACCAAGTAGGAGAAAAACCCCTACCTCTCTCGGGTTTGTGAAATTCACAGCTCAGTCTCTAACAAAGCCTTGTCATTGAGGATGAATCTTCTCCATAACAAGCCTTGGTCGATCGTCGAGAAACTTAGAGAATGTGGGTCTCTCCTCTACAACTCTTCCTCTCAAATTTGGTTTGCCTTTCTCCCTCTCCTTTTCCTCTCCCGACTAGGTTGGAGAAGATGAAATCCAGTGAGATCATCTCACTTGCCACTTGTCCAATTCTAAGTGACTCCTTGGATTACCCTTATCACCTTATCCAACTACCTTGGATTTCCTTAAATCATGTGTTATACATGTCTGAGTCCCACTTAAGCTATTTGTTTTGACTAGCTCTCCACTCGACACGTGTCTAAATCTTGAGCCACTCCCGGTGCTCAGTGTCCCACAGCACTCTCGGTGCCCAAGCGTGAAATTCCATTTGTCTCGAATTCAGAATAACAGATGATGTGGGCCAGCTGGATTGCGCGGACAAATCTAGATGAGTCGTTTGTGTCTCAAGATATTAAAATTCTTAATTTTTTGATGAAATTACCGTTTATGGTATTGAAAATTTGGTTTTAAGTTCATTAATATTACAAAAAAATAAAAAATTCCTCAAATAATATAGGTTTAGAAATATACCTAAATGTAATGTAGTTTTTATCGTATGGAAAATGTTTACAAGAAAGACATTTTCTAAAAGTGTCTTTTCAAGAGATACTTTCAAAAAATTTGAAAATTTTACAATAAAAATGTCTTTTGAAAAGACATTTTCAAAATTTTTGAATTTAACCTAAAAGCGTCACTTGAAGAAACACTTTTTAAAAACTCAAAAAACAAAAAGTGTCTCTTGAAGAGACTTTCTAAATTGTTGAAATGTTATACTAAAAGTGTCTTTTGAAAAAACACCCCTCATAATTTTGAAAACATTGAAAGTGTCTTTTGAAGAGATAGTTTCTATAATTTTAAAATTTTTGAATTTAAGCTAAAAGTGTCTCTTGAAGAGACACTTTCTAAATTGTTTAAATGTTATACTAAAAGTGTCTTTGGAAAAGACACCTTTATAATTTTGAAAGTTTTGAATTAACAATGAAAGTCTCTTGAACAAAGACTTTCTATAATTTTAAAATTTTTTAATTTAAGCTAAAAGTGTCTCTTCAAGAGTCACTTTTAGTTTTTCGAATTTTTAGAAAGTGTCTTTTGAAGAAACACTTTCTAAATTGTTGAAATGTTATACTAAAAGTGTATTTTGAAAAAACACCTTCATAATTTTGAAAGTTTTAAATTAATAACTGAAGTGCCTTTTTGAAGACACTTTTCTATGTTTAAAAGAGCCTGAATTTTAATAAGAAGGGTATTTCAGATGCTTTGATTTTAATTTTACAAAGTGTCTCTTGAAAAGACACTTTAATTAATGAGAAATGTTATACTAAAAATGTCTTTTAGAGGCACGCTATAATTTTTAAAGTTTTGAATCATGATGAAATTAATATTACGAAGAGACAACTACCACAATTACAAAATTTTTTGAATTTAAGTGAAAGTGTCTCTTCAGATTTCTCATTTTCATAATTTTGAAAGTTTTGAGATCGACAGAAAGTGTCTTTTGGCAGATCTTTCTAATAATTTTTTAAAATTTGTGAATTCTGAATTTTAGGGGAATTGTCTTGAAGATACACTTTCTAATTGTTGAAATATTATACTAAAAGTATCTTTTAAAAAGACACCTTCGTAATTTTGATCATCGAATAATAAAGTATCTTTTGAAATTAATTTCTAATTTTAAAAACTTTGAATTTGAGGTTGAGGAACATTTCTGAGTATTGAATCTATATTAAAAAAGTGTCTTTTGAAAGAATGAATTTTTATAATTTTAAAAGTTTTGAATTAACATTGAAAGTGTCTTTTCAAGAGACACTTTCAATTTTTCGAATTATTAGAAAGTGTCCCTTGAAAAGACACTTTCTAAATTGTTGTTGATATGGAGAAAACTACATTATATTTATAATTATTTTTCAAACTACATTTTAAAAAAAAATTAATTTCTTTATTATTTTTCGGAAAGTTCCCGCTTTTAACAAGGTGAATGGACAACATTATCCTTTTCTTATATAACACTTAGAAAATAAGTAGAAATAATAGAAGATAATTATTTTTTAAAATGTTATGTTTTCTTTTTAAAGATTTTTTTTTTTTAATCTCAATTCAATTTTATCAATTTTCTTTTTACTATAAAAAATATAGTAAAACACAAAATTTAGAAAGGATAATATTGTACTTTCACCTTTTTTTAAAGGATATCTAAGTAATTTCAATATTTTTATTATGATTTGGAATGCCATGTGATTGTTTGCACCTATTAGACAAACACACAATGGGGGAAAATTATACTCTGATTTATCGATATGATTCTAAAAAAGATTTCTGGGGAATGGAATATAAAGACAAGTTAACTCAGACAAAATGGTTTTTTCTTAGGTTATTATCATAATGGGAGGAAGTTCTTGTTTTAAAAATACCTTTTTAACAACCGTAACAAAACACACACACACACACAAAAAAAAAAAAACATAATTTTTTTTAAATAACAGATTTTGAAAGACTAAAAAAAATGAAAGTAAAGTGTATTCAAAAAATATATTTATTATGTTTGTGCATAAATTAATATAAAATTTAATTACTATTATTTTAAAATTTTAATTATTATATTTATCTCTTTATATTTTGAATGTTTTTATTTTCCAAATATTAAAATGAATAGTAGTTCATAAATATAAATATTTTAATAAAATATGACAACTTCATTAATTTGTTATACTTTTTATGAATTTATATATTTAATATTAAAAATAAAACATTTAAACTAATCAAAATATAAAAGATAAATATTGTAAAACCCGAGAAAATTCTAATTTTCTTAAAAATGGTAAAATGGTAATTTCGATCAAAATTCAGAATTTTTCTAGATCTCAGATGATGTAACGGACTTCACCGTTGAGATGATCTGTAGGAAATCTAACTCTGCGTCGTTTGTTGAATTGAGATAGTCGAGATTTCACGTTTTGAAGCGTGGAGATGAGTGGACATGGCACTTTATGGTAACCAGGAAATTACATATCGCGATGAAAATACGGGTTAACAATGATTAAATGAACTGTGGTTATCATCATATATTGGAAGAAGAAAATCCATGGTGTTGGATAGGATAAGGTGAAATCGATCATTAGTGAGGTTGGCGTGTGGCAGAAAAAACATTATCCTTGGCCTTAACCAACCCGGGTTGGGAAGGGGATAGCAAGCGAGAAAAGATGAGAGATTTTAAAGAGAAAGTGTCTAACTTCTTTCTAGAATTCCCGATGATCGGACCTTCGGTTCTCGTCGGAAGCAGAGGAAAGAGTTGGTCACCTTCAAGACTACAGTGGGTACCCGGTTTTGTGGGTTTCACATTTCTGGGGAGGTAGGGGTTTTTCTCTACTTGTTTACCTCTGTTCTTTAGCTGAAGCCAGCTTTGTGGATATAGATATCTTGGTGAATGTGGCCGTATTTCAGTCAAAAGATTTGGGTAGTGAAGAAATCAGTGGTTCTCCTGATTCAAGTCACCAGGTAATTGTTTGTGTGTGGCTTTGTGTATGGATATGTTATTGTTTGATTGAATAACATGTATTATTTGTGTGATGTGCTATAGAGAGGCGGAGTCCTAGACGAATTTGCAGTTTCTGTAGCCAGTGAGCTAAATTTTATGTTATTACTATGTATGAATGAATAACTAATGATTGTGGATAAATTACATTAGTATATGCAGGATTAATATATTAACAGAATTATTGAAATCAGCATATTATTTCATATGCTAGGATGACCTAGATAATAGGTGTGAGTGCATGTGACATAAAAAACGTGGTTATAAATGGATTTCAAAGGAAGATTTCAGAAGAATTGCCTTGGAGGTGATCAACAGTTCATCTGGAGGGAAGGGCCATGGCCCATTTGGAGAGTTATCCGTGATTCACCTCGGAGGTTGTCCAATGGATTTTGAAACTGGTGTATGTGTTTCAAAAACAAAAATCTTTTGTTGTTTTAAGAGTGTTTTCTCACACTTGGCTTGGGCATGCGTGAGAAGTCGTGAGGGCTCGAGAAGTGGGAAGGAGTGAGTCACATTTTCATCCATTTCATGAACATTAGTAGGAACATATATGTTTTGCTTTATCTTGGTTTGTCATTGCATGAGCATGGGTGAGGTAACCCATGTAAGGATAATTCATCTGGGCGCTACTCCTATATAGAAGATATTTAAGGTACAAGGAGTGTTGAAGGCGGCTCACTAGAGACGCTTTTGAGAAGAAAGCCGACATGTGGCTTTGATTATATATGTTTTTGTAAAACATGTTTGTATGAAGTGTAATTAACTCTTAAAACTATTATAATACAGTTGATTATATTTGATGAGTATGGATGTATGGGCTCAGTTTTACTCATGTATGAGTCTCATGATATAGACACTGTAGGTTTCCTTGAGTTGACGGTGAAGTCGCGAGACCCCGGAAATTTGGGCGCCACAAATATAATAATTAAAATTAAAATAATAAATAATTTCAAATTTTATATTTTAATATTCAAAATTATATTTTGAGAAGTTTTGTGCTTGACAATTAAAAGAAATGACATTTTGAGAAACGCTAAAAAACTCCCTCCCACATAATAACTGCTAGTATGAATTATTTTAAATGAGTTGGCTTGAAACAGTGGTTTCCATTCCTCCATAAACTTTTTTTTTAATCAGAATCAAATTGATAAACCTTGGATAATTTTCCACTTTACTAAAAGCTTTGATGATGAGCTACATTTAGACCAAAAATCACATAATTACAAGAAATAAAGTTGACACTAAAATTTTTTTAAAATGAAAAAAGTTTGAACATGGTTGTATTATTAATCCTTTCACTAACATTGGAAATGAGAATATGGTTCAAAACACTAACCTCTTTTCTCTTCTCTTTAATGTTTCATCTATTGTAAAACTGGAAATGATTTTTGTCACTCTCGAAGCAAATCACCACTCTATATATAACATCAGTCATTATTAATAAAGTGATTTATTCCATACCACATCTAGGTTTTTATTTTGCTTTTAGTGATTTTAATAAATCTTGTTCTGGCATTTTGTGGTGTTATATTGTTGAAGACATATCTGTCTTCTTTTTTAGTATGATGTTTGTTTTCATAATCATTATAATATTTTGTTTGTGTGAGATTCAACAAATATTAGATCAGATAAATACAATGAACTCTTCATACTCTAGTGTGTGGTGTTCAAATAGATATTCTGTAAATTTGTAAACTTTGAGCCAATTTATTATGCAATCAACTTAGGTGATGTTTTATTATTTATGGTTTTATTGATTTGGTATATTTGTTTATATCAATGTATTGCTAGTTTAAATCAATATAATTATTTTATTTTAAAAAAATTGAAATAAAAAAACTAGAAAGAAAAAATATATAAATTTTAATTTTTTACAACCTTATTTAAAAATAAAAATTTTATTATAAATGCAAGTGATGGATGCCAACACATTAACTCAACACACAATATCCTCATTTAAGTCTTTAAATGATTAACATCTTGAGCAAGAAAAGTCTCTCTGATTTTAAGTACGAGTTGACTAAAAATAATATTTTAATCATACTTTGGATGTTTAATACTTAATATGATAAGTAATCATAAATTTCTATTATTATTGCTCTTTAGATTTGACTTTCAAACATTTTAAATTAATTTTGAATACTCAATGTCATAAATATCATAGCTAATAATATTTTAATTTAGACTTAAAAAAAAAAATTTCTTTTCTTGTGAACTTATTATAAATTTTAACAGTGAAACTATCAAATGTTTACTTTTAACAAAAAAGTAACATTTTTCAAATAGTTCTCAGTTTGAAGTTTTCTTCACCATGCTTTTCATTCTGCAAAGTAGGATGAACCGATTGATCATGATATTTCTCAGCGAAGCGAATATTCTTGAAGTATTTGAGGAGGACCCGACATCATGCACCATTGAACTTTGCCTTGTGGGTGAGTTTTTCACAGATCGAACCATCAATTTTACTTTGATGGGATGTTGATCAATCTTGGAGACTGGAAGTTCCATGTCAGGGATGAGCTAAAATTCATGTTCTTTTCGCAGTTCCAGATCTTGAGGCCGTGAAGGGTCTGGGCATGATGTGCAATTTATGTTATCAACTTGGAGATGAGGTCCCGCGATCTGTTTGGTTGAATACAACAACCTTTTGGGTTCAAATTTATGGTTTTCCTCATGGCTTTATGTCAGAGATGGTAAGTCGACAATTGGGAAATTATATTGCTACTTTCATTGCTTGTGGTGATAAACCAATGTACAGTTTATGGATTGGATCAGTGTACTTTTCGTTGATCAGTCACCATTGAGGAAAAAATTACAAGAGGACTCAGAGGAGCTCATTTAGTTTCTTCTATCTGAACGATATCAGTATGTTTGTTTAAATGTGGTTATTAGGGCAATCAAGATTCTGTGAAGTTATATTTCATATCTATAATAAATTGTTCAAAAATTTCGAACAATGGCCTAGTCTTGATCAGACATTCTCACCACTCATGGTGGGGATAAAATGGTTGAGAACTAAATATCGTACAGGAGGCTGAGTTATGTCACGTTTCAAACTTACCCCATGTTCACCAGTTGTGGCAGGCACTTTGCACACGAGCTGCCGAAGGTGAAGAGAAGGCCGGAAGTATACTGCACCGCTGCTCAAGATGCAAATATGGCAGTGGATCATTCCTCTAATTCAGTTTTCAAATACTACAAGCATCATTGGTTCTTTTTTATCGGCAGGCTCTGGTCCCTAGACCTGTCAGACCATAAATTGTTTAAAGCTGAATTGGAAGAAGTTTGGATAGCGTGCGATTCTACCTCAAGTAAATTAATGAAACTCTGGGCCTGTAGTGTTCATTTTTAAACTCACGCTGAGGCGGGAGATGTAAAAACTCATAGACCCACTGTAGTGTTCCTTTTTGAAACTCTTGTACACCAAAACAAAATTGAGGATTTGTGAATAAAGTTGGGTTTTGAAGCTGCATTTGTTGTTGATAGAGAGCGTTGAAGTGGTGGTGTTGCTGTTTTATGGAATTGTCTTCGTTAATGTCTATATACAATCTTTTTCCAAAAACCATATTGATTTGCAGGTGGTAGATACAAATAAAGACATAGCGTAGCTTGACTAGTTTAATGGGATGTTAACGGAAGAAGATCTGGTTCGCTGCAGGAAAAACTCTCCACAGGCTTCAATTCCTTGACTTTGTATAGGGGGCTTCCTTCTCATGTTATACTCCTTTGATAGAAAAGAATGACATGAACATCCTCAGTGATTGTATCAAGGGTTTCGAGATGCCGTAGGCTTATTGACTTGTCATTGGAAGGCTACCCTTTTACATGGGAGAGAGGGTCGTGTGCTGTCACAGTAACTAAGTGGGGATTAGATCAAGCTTTTAGTCTCTGAAGTTGGTTGGGTTTGAAGTTCCTCATTACAGTTGGATTATACCTTTGATTGGTACATTCCACGGGTTTGTTTTTAGATAAACTTTAGTCTTGTGCTCATTCCTTATACTTATGGGACTGCAGACTTGGCTATGCGGTTCCAGAAGGGGATAAATACATGCCAGTCAGAGATGGAGAGACTCTGTTATAAAGATGATGAAACATTAATCGAAGTATATTTGTAACTTTTTTATGGAAGGAAGGTACGTGCCTTAGATAAATAAGCTTTGGGAGAATAATTGGCATCATTAAATGAATTTGTTTTATAAACCTGGAATTATGTGTATGTAAAATTGATGAAAATTATGTGTTGTAAAGTTGTGTAATGTGGTTAAATTTTGTTTCGTTAGTTATAAATGGTGTATAAATTATTGAAATTTAAAACTCTGTAATAAAAAATGCAACCCGATGTGTTATAAATTTTATGAGAACACCATACTATATTCTGAAAATTTATGGTTGATTGTAAATAATAAATTGAGTTACTTGTGAATATGGAATATATGTGGATGTGAGAAATTCTTGACAAGTTGGATTCTCTATAAAGTTGTGTACTTTTGATTTGAGTATGTGATTCGCCCTAATTCAAGTGGATGGTTAGGAGCTCAAAGAAACACAAAAATTTATAAACATATTTCAATCCCGAGTAGCTCATGAGCTACTATAGGTATAGTGGCTCTAGGGTCATCCACTGGGATGAGTTTTCCCCTTTTTGATGTAATCCTAGGTCAAATGCTTTAGGTTGGTTTGCTTTATTAAACAGAAAAAAAAAAAGGTTTTTATTTTAGTTGATTGAAGAGAATGATTGATTGGTTGGTTGGTTTGCAAACAATATTTAAAGAGATCTCGGGCTAGTTTCTTCTAATCTAGCCTTGCCATGGTGATTCAAAGGGGGCTTTTATGAGTCCTGGTCATCTACCCGAAAAATCAACATATAGTTGTTCTCCCAACTTTGCCTAACTAGGTTTCTTTTATTAGATATAGATGAAGATCAATTTCTAGGTGTATAGTTCGGCAAATCTACTTACCTTTAGAGGTGTCTGATAGGTTCTTAACCCGACTCTTTCGTGTTTCCCAAAAGGAAACAATCCCTTGGCATGTTGGTTCAAAGGTTAAGCACCCAACATACCGCTAAGACCTTGCTAAGTAACCAAAAATCTAAGTTGAAGAAAAGGGAGACTCTTATATGGACAGTTGGGGGAACATAGATTGTTGCCATCCCTACGGAATGTCCCCAATTGATGTACACTCAACCTTCAGGCCTCTAAAATAGTAGAGAAGCTTTACCTTTTGTTATGAAACGCTACCATCCCCTTTGGTCACCATGGCAAGGTGGAACAGATCCACCTCACCCTGAGAAAAGTGACTACTCACTCCTTCTGGGGAGTTTATTCCTCATATTGAATATCTATTGTTGTTTGCTTTGTTGTTGGGTGATGTTGTGTTGCATATATCGCAGCTGTCCTCTCTTCCTCGGGGAAGGAAAAGAAGAAGAAAAGGAAAAAGGAAAAAAGAAAAAAAGAAAAGGAAAAGGAAGGAAGGAGAAAAGAAGAAAATAATCTGATAAAAAAATATGTTGACCTTATTAAAGAAAAGTTCAAATAGAAGATCCCAAAAATTACATATTATTGTTTAAGATAAATTGGCATAATTCTTTTGATCCTCTTAAGCTTATATATAGAAAAGCCATCACAGAGTTGGTGGCGATTGAAGGATTATTTTCTCTCTAACTCTTATTCGCCGATTTGGAACTCAAACCTTGGCTATTGATAGGCGTTTTGATGGCAATGTTATCAAAGCTTGTTGGTCTGACAAACGTACCAAAAAAACTTGATAGCGCTTTTGGCGTAGCACCAAAGACTTGTTAGATCCTTGTCAACAATACCAAAAACTTGATAGGCTTATTTGTGTTTAATGAATATGTAGAAAATACAAAGAGTACCTATTTCGCAGAGTATCGCTTGTCAAATGTCTGATTAATACGAAATGTGGAATGGATCTGAGGAAATTGAGGATGCTCAAATTTTAAAGTCAAAATCCTTCTTTTAATATCCAAACGGTCAATGAAGGTTTAGAACATAATTTAAACTAAACTACTGAAAATTCTATCTAACAAATGAGATGTGTAACTAAGGGGTTTCCAAGAGATAATAAAATTCTAGGGTATTTGGTGCAATTGGAAAATCCTATTATATCTAAGCCAAATTTCCATCATATTATCTCTTGAAAAAGCTCTCCAAGGCGACTCTTGCCTAATTTAATTATAAACCTCTCCTGAGGTCAAATAATCTACCAACTAATACTAGGTTTCTTGCTTCTCAACTCAACCCAACACTAGAGAGATTGCTAGGCAAGAATCTCACCGCCCTCCTAATTACTAATAATTTCTACACTACCTGACTAATTAGGTTTATCCACCTATGTCTAATCCTTACTCCCTTCTCAGATCTCACAAAGAACCACTCACCATATTGAGATTGTAAATCAATAACATAAATGTCAGTATGAATCATTAGAATTGTAAATCATATGACAATGAAAATGGAAAATTAACACATAAATATAAAATTCATGTCCAAAATACAACCAAAACCTTAGACTACGAATTTAAAACATAATAGAGGTTTGATACATCCTAAAATTAAGATAAAACGTGAGAAAAGGAAAAGAATGAACTCTAATGGTGGGAAAGTGATGAGTCCTCGAGTATTATTCCTCAAATCAGTTATATCCCAAATCTTGAAAGAGTAGCTACCAATCCTCCTCTGTTAAAGTCAAGAACAAGAGGGGAGAAACCCTAGAGTTTCTCCTCCTAAAAACCTGACATACCAGTCATGACTCTTGATCTTGTCTCCTCTCACCAAAAACCAACCTCCCTGGGTGTCGTTCTCTGCTCTCCTTTTATAAGCATCCTCAAGTTAGGTAAAAAATGGGTTTTTTCCACTATTGGGCCCCGACGCTTCGTCACGACGAACCTATATCTTCATCAATGTGGCCTTTCTGGTTCATTATGACCGACTCTACCTTCGTCACGACAAACATAACTTTCTCGTTCAGACTCCAAATTACACAATCTTAGTACCCTTGGAAAGCTCTTGAAGTGTAGAACCTAGATATGACTAGAAAGAACACTTTAGAAATGATGATATAGACTGAATTTAAAAAATTCTCCAACTGATCACTTTTGAGCTCTCTTATCTTCTTTATTTAACTAAATTATGTTGATCTTGAGAGTCTGAATTAGTGATAGTTCTCTTTGGAAAGCAGGAATCACTATCATCCATATAATATTGTATATCATTGGGATTATCTGTGGCTGAAAACATCAAAACACAATAACTACTACTGCATGTATAATTTGTTGATTTTCCTTCCTTTTTCGATCATTTTCTCGCAATTCCACCAAATGGTTAACCTAATCATAAAGATGAATATTTAGAGCATTAGGACACTTATTTAACATAAAAAAAAAAATACTAAAAATCTAAGTAAAACATAGGGATAAAATGAGTATTTGAGATACTCATCATTTACGTTTCTCGTAGATTTTGCATCGCTTGGGTGAGGGTTCGAAAATTTCACACCCTCTTAAGTGAGAGTGAAATCGGCCAGTGGAGAATTGATTGTAGTAAAAAAATTTCGCACTGCCCAAAGGACGATGCGAATTCCACTGAGTAGGGTACAAAATCCTAAGAATCTGCTTTTATACCTTCATCTTCTCGTGTAATCATGCTAACATGGTCCCAACTCATCTGAATTGCTTCCAAGAGCTTCAAAGCTCACACAAAAGATCCTCGGTGTCACATAATTACTGACCATGGATTCAAAGAGTCGTAAGTACCTAAAAGAGGCATGTGCCACATTGCACTCAATAAAACCATTAGTAGTGAAGTTGAGACCTTTTAAAGTTGGTTAAGTATGAGTTTCCACCACAAAAAAAGGTTTTCATTCATAAAAATTAAGTGCTTAAAAATGCACTTTTTGAGTGGTTATCATATCCCCTAAGCAACTTGTTGCTAGTCCCTAATCAATGGATAAGGGTAAAATAAATATAGGTTAATCAAGACGATTATGAAAAACTAAAATGCATAATTAAATAAACATGCAAGCAAGAAAAGTTAAGATAATTATGAGTTGGATGGTGCTAGTATTATTAGCAGAGCATTGATACGATTCTAACAAATTAGTAAGTTTTTCTGGGACCACGTAGTATTCACAACTTTAAAGAAACAAGGTCTCATAAGGTATGGTGATCTAGGCAATCTTGCCCCCAAGCTCTCAATTAACTTTTCCTAATGGAACTTAGTGCTAGTGTAGTTTTTAAGATCTCAAAATATAGACTAATTTTCCAAAGCTCCTCCAACCAAATTCGCATAGGATTATAGTAGGTTGAGAACACACCCTTTTATTTCATATATATATATATATATATATATCTCCTTTTTTTCATGTAGGTATGTAACACCAAAGATGTCTAAGTGGCGGCTATGTAGCGATGGGTGGTTGTGTTGGCTCCCAACTAGTTAGCGGCAGAGATGTAAATCTTCAGGACCCTGGGACTTTATCTAGTATATCATGCTCAAGATAAATTACAAGGTGAAATTCAAACATCTTTTTGTCCCATGTAACAAACAATGAAGTTAAAAGTGACTCTGACCTTAGTTGCCTTGGATCATGAGCATTAAATTCATAGACGTAACAGTTCTACTGAATCAGCTGCTTTTTTCCTATTTTTTTTTTTTTTTGTTTGTATGGTGGAACAATTCAGTCCTGTTTGAAGGTGTCTCATCACTAATAAAATCAATTTTAGCATCTCCAAAATAAGTGGTATTCGAGAAGAATGGGACCGGACCCAAAGTATATATAAGAGATCTAGTATGTGTGTATGTGATTTTAAGTTCCAAAAAGAAATGGTCTTTTGAAAAATAAGGGAGCTGTCAAGCCATAACTCCACAACCAAATAGATTCCCCTTAAATCAAGATTTATAAACACTAAGGTGTCAACAATTACTTAATTGTAAATTAATATTAGTATAACATTGTCATTTTGCATATTAACTCTGGGATATACAAATATGGAAGAAATAAAAATAAAAGCAATTCTAACTTTAAATTTTTGGTTAAAAAGTTTGTTTTCTCCAATGACTCCCCTTCCAACTAAGGTTTAGTTTACCCTTCTTGAAGTTCAAGTATAAAAACGTAGGATTAGTATAAAACCCCATAAAATTTAAAATTTTCTAAAAGTATAAAAATTAAATAATAAATTGTTGAAATGGCTTAGGGAAGCCTAGAAAATTCCTAGGCTCGGATGGCAAAGAAGCAGGAGGCTGCGTCGTTGGTCGAATCTCTAAAAGCAGTAAATAAGAAAAGTTTGCATTTGATTCCCTGGGTAGTGGAGATTCTTTATGAATTACAGAGTGGGTATCTTCTTAACCCGAGAGCGGGTTCTCTTAAAAATCTCGAGAGTTAAATAACAAATTAATTGTTTAAATAAATTCTGTTAGAGACGAAAATAAATTGTTTCGGTTTGCAGCCAACTCTCGGACGGGTGTGATGTGGCACAAGAGTGGGCCCCACGTCCAACTTATGCTCAGGGATAATAAAGGGAAAAGATAAAGGAAAAACAAGAAAATCAGATTTTTCTCCCATTCTTTTTAGCCCGAGCAGCGTGAAGAGTGAGGGGAGAGAAAGTTCTTCCTTCTCTCTGATCTACGGGAGATCGGAGTGGTCGAATCCGTCAAGCCAAGATTTAAAATTCATCTCTAAACGAAACTACGCTTGTAGATGCAAGCAACCATGATTTCAGAGATTGGGTTTGGAGAAGAGCTAGTGAGAGAACTCCGCACTTCTCTCTAAGATTCCTGACGTCGGTGGCTCGGTTTCCGTCGGGCCAAGACTTAAAGTCAGTACTTTTCGTTGAGGCGTGGACAAGAAATCAAAATTTTGTGTCAAAGATTGAGTGGAAGTTTAGGAAGGTAGGTGGTCTCGGGTCTTGGGACTCAAAGGACATCTTGGTCAGAGGTAGACCTTCCTACCTGGGTTTATTTCTTGTCTAATCTTGTTTGGTGGATTGGGCCTAAGGGCTGTTTGGGTTGTGTTCCCGAACACAAAAAATTGTATTTTGTTGATTTGGAGTTGTTTTGTTAAGTTGATTTTACGTGAGAGAGTACAAGGTTGGGACAGGAGTTTGGTGCCATGTTTATGGCATTAATTGGACTCAATTAGAAGTAGGTTTTGTGTAAGATTGAAAAGGGTTGTTTCAGGGATGAGTTTGGTGAAAAATAGCATGTGCGAGAGCTTTAAAGAGCCTGAGACCTTGCAATTTCGTGGGTTTCACACTTGGCTACTTGATTGCGCATGTTGCCACCAAGGCTTCCAACCGGACGGTCTGCTTTCGTCTAAGCTCCGTTTTGGGTCTTCTTGGACTCTATGGAAAGCCCTCTGAGTCTAGAATCCATCCATATATAGCTTGATAAAATTTGAACTCATATTTGGCCCGAAAATGATGAAAAACAATAGGCCCCTCTTGCTTTCCGTCATGATCTTTTACATTCATAGAGGCCTCCAACTTGGACTGATCCATAACTTTCACCGTCGAACTTAGATTTGGTGTTCTTGGACTCTACGGAAAGAACCTTGAGTATAGAATCCCGATATGCTTTCAATGACAATTGTTGCTCCATCTTATTCCAAGACAGTTATTACAACAAGTACTCATTAAACTGTGTGTGATGAGGGATTGTGTATGTTGAAATAAGCCATTACATGGTAGGTTGTAGGCTATCTTAGGTGCATGATATGCCATGAATTAACCTAGGAAATGAGGTGTGTCATTACTTACTAGGTAGTGACTTGGTAAATATTAACATGTTTTGTGTGTTGATTGAAATGACATTTTCTTGGTTAAGAGGTGTCATGCTTGGATGTCAATGTGTGCGATCTAACATATTGGGTTTGATGTTCTCGTGTGGACATAGCTATATTGCATGGCATGTTTTGACTGAGTATCATGTTCCTGATTGTAATGTGATAGACTCAATCCATGTAAGGAGTCTTTATACATTGGGCGTGAGCTTATAGTCTGATGGCATAATTGCATGCACTGTGCCGCAGACATAACATGGTATGGAGTGTAGGTGCATAGTCGTTGTCATTCACCATCCTTGGTGAATGGGTTGTGAACTCGTACTTTGGACGGGGCCAATGGAGATCCCACGGTTTACATAGTTGACAAATCAACGCTGTGTTTAGTGTAGATGGTGAGACCTTAAATGGGACAAACGTTGAGTCTCACGGTTGCATAGCATGAAATTAATACTATGTGTTGACAATTAAGTAGGATAGACCATCCCATCGGGTGAAAAACACGGAACTTTGAGGTTAACGCGACCCCGTCGATTAGAAGACCCGGAAAATGTCGATCGGCGTGGCGTCTGGAGGCGAGACCCAATCCATGGCTGTGCGACGCCAGTTACATGGTGGCGTAGATAAAACCGGGTGGGTATCGGTTTATCAGCTGCGCTTTTGTTTTGACTCAGCGTTTTATAAGGGGATCATCGAAACGCTGGTTGAAGAAATGAAATGACTTTTAAAATGATCATTGGATATGGTGGGAAAATAAAGGTTTTATCACGCATGGGGTTCTATCATGTGTTAGAGGAGTCGGTGAGGACTTGATACGCGGGCATGATGAGTTAAACCGCTCATAGCCTAATGGATTCTTTGCTGGTTGCATGTCTGATTGGTGTGTGCTTAGTTTGTTTGACCATTCATGGCATTAGGTGGGAGTAGCCCTTGTAGGACTTATCTCTACTAGGCGTTAGCTCGCCGTCATTAGAACCCCTTCCAGTATAAGACATGTGTGGGCGAATGATTGCTTCATAAGAGCCAGGATTATGGCCGGGCGATTGTGGCCATGGTTCATGTTTTGTATATTGCCATATTAGAACATATTAGTTTATCTCTGTCTTTTGTATTAGTCATTCTAATAACTCTTGGTGGCCGGTGATATAGGTGTATTTATATGGATAAATGGGCCCTACGGTAATTTTACTCGTATGTGGACCCGGTGTGGTCGTTGTGTAATGTTAGGGATGGTTGCATGAAATTGCACAGGTTGTATTTTGAATTTAGGCTCTCGTACAAGGAGACTACGGAATTTTCATCAAAATCTCAGGTCCTCGGAAGGACTCAATGGAGTGGTGTCGGATTGCAAACATCCTAGAATACTCCGGTTGACCAGGTTGTCCAACGGTTTGAGTTGGGGCATTCAGTGAGATTACCTCATTAAAGAAGGGTACTCTAAGTAAACTTACTCTATTGCACATTCATTGAAGTTTGTAGTCACCATGTGATTCTTTGGGTATGGTGTCTAGAATTCCACATCCAATGGGCACCATATGATTTGAAGTGTGTGTGCTTTTCATTGGCACCTTGTGATTCCCAAGCTTAGGGTACATGTTTGATGCTCAAATTTTGAGAGATTGATAGGCGTTTTGCGTGATTGAGTTTAAAATATGTGCCATAAAGTGTGCAAGGAATGCCTAACCGCACAAGTATACATTTGTCAAGTAATATAGTGTACTTGATGTACGGATATCGATCCACAGGGAAGACGTGGGATGCTAAGTACCAAAATTATAATACTTCTCCAATATTCAAACTACTAATCATGATGTTTAACAGGAATTAAAACAGACTAAAACCTTTTAGTGCAGCACTTTGAGTTTCATAGCTAGGGATGACCAAATGGATATAAAAATTCTAATGTGGCAGTAACATTGGACAATCCTATCATATTGATCTAAAAATTCCATTCTCTCTTATCTTTTCTTGATTGTCTTCTAAGGCGAGTTCTTATCTACAAGTAATTATAAGCATTTCTCAAGGTCAAAATAACCTACCATTTATCACTAGTTTCTTGCATAAACTCAACTAAGTATTTAAAGGAGCATTAGGATCAAAGAACCACTAAGCCTCCTAATTATTGATAATCTCTATATTATTCAATTAATTAAGTTAACTCATCTATGTCTAATTCTTTATTCACTTCTTAGATCTCACAAAGAATCACTCAGCATATTCAGATTGATTAGAAGTGTATATAAATTCACTGGCAAATTTAATGGAAGAACAATTACTAAAAGATAATGAAATATGAAAGCAAAACTAGTAATACTCATTACCCATACAATAACACCTAAATCAAATTGAACACCATCACAAAGGTTGATCCATTACAATATTAAGAATAACTGTAGAAGGTAAAGAAGAAAAACTCTAAGGATCAAGACAATGGTGGATCTTCAAGAATCTTCAAGTTTCTTCCTCCAAAGCCTTCAAATCTCCTCCAAAGATGCAAGAGAGAACCTTTCCAAGCCCTAGCAGTCACCCCCATTCGACTCCCTCTTAATTGGTGTCTTTTTCTCTTTTTATAGGCTTTACCATAAACTTCACGAAATCACAACGTCGCAACGTTGGGTATTGAAGACCAGTCCAATGTCGCGACGTTAGAGGCGGTATTTTTTTAATCTCAAGCGAGTCTCTAGTAAGCCTCTACGAACTTTTCCATTTACCTACAAGATTAAAAATAAAACTAAATATTGAGAAATGTAACAAAACAACGTGCTGATGCAAACATACCCTGAGCACACTAAATCCTAGGTATGTAATGAGTGTTTTGGACACTCATTACACCCCCAAACTTAGCTTCTTGCTTGTCCCCAAGCAAGAACCTAACTCAAAACAAAACAAATGTGAAAATAACACACCAAAACACAAACAACGTGAGTATGATGCAGTTGATGCTAAAAAGAAGGATCAAAATGAGCACACTTGACAATGCTAGCTTTTTCATCCAAACTTGTAAGATCCTTAAGGTTGTTAAACTCTAACGAACTAACCAAGCAACCCAAACTCAAGTTCTGGTGCCCAGACCTTTCCAAGAAATCTATGTGCGCTTTTATGATAACTTTCTCTGCATATAATGCGTCCTAACACCCCAAATTTAAGTTCAACTCACCCATTTGGAAGAGTCTAATTTAAGAAAGATAAGAACGACCCCTTTCTTATTCACATTAAGCCACCAACATGAAGAAAACTAGTGCCTAAAGTTTTAGCGCTTATGTCCTTTTATAGCTGGATTCAATGCGACTCTACCAATGGTTAAGGGCACCGCTTAGTTCCCCCGAACTTTATCCCGAACACTAACCAAACCTAAAGGCCCTAGACCGTGGGATGGATCCATCTTCCGTCCCATGCAAGTGCGTGAAGCGATGGTCCCGCCACGGACTTCAGCAGCATTGAAGCCTTGAAAGGCCCCTGACCAGGCCCTGGATTTTGGATTAGATGATCCCACTTATTCTATTCACAAACATCTTTTTTGACCTTTGTCTATTACTTTGGTTTTTTATTTTTATTTTTCACTTTTTCTCTTGTTTTTGCCTTTTTCTCTTCCTTTTTTTTTTGGTTTTTTTTTTTTTGTGGAGCTCAATTTGCAATCCTTTTAAAAGGTGTCCTACCACTTAGGTGGTTAGAATCCCCATGCAGAAATCTAGTTAACTCGGTTCAGGCCTAGTATACACCAGAGATCACATGCGTGTGTGTTAGGACCAATTTGAGAAATGGCTTCTAAAAATATAAAAGACTGACTAAAACTAAGGTGGAGTTTGTTTTTTCACTTAATGCTTAGCTTAAATAGCTAAAGATTAAGTCGTTTGTTTTTAAATTTTCACCTAATTTATCATTTCAAATTCCTTAAAGTTATGAATAGAAAAGTGAAATACTTATTTTTCTATTCGTAAGTGTCATTTTCCACAAAATACACAAAAACTCAATCATTGTCCAATGTATTAGCAAAGAGCTAGCAATATGGCAATATTAGATGGCACCTGAGGGACTTGACCTAGCTGTCCCATCCCTAATCTACTGCTTATTAATTCCCAAACTTGTTTCATTTAAAAATTAAAACAGTATGCCTTAGATGGAAAATTCTTCAAACCTGCCTGCTTATACTTATTTGCTTTTTATTTTTTAATTTTAATTTTATATTTTCTTTTTTTATTTTTATTATATTAAAATTAATATTTTTCATAAAAAATAAAATATTATGAATTTATAAATTATTTATTAAAAATATTATGAATAACATATTATTATTTATATTGTGAAATATAAAATAAATATTAAAATTATTTTTAAAATATAATCACAAGAAGGGGCTTTTATTATTATTTTGATACATATTCATATTGCTTCATTCAAAATCATGACGCTCCAAAACAATTATTTCTTTCATTCACTTATTTTTAATAACTTAGCTCAAGCTATTTCGACTTTCAGATTTTCATAAAACTACCTTGAAATACTCAAGAATCGGTCACCGTAAAAATCGGAAAAATTTCCGCTTGTCTCAAAATTCAACGAAACTTTTCTGGGTCACTAGATTTCGCGAGAATTTAACTACAAATAGTCCGTTTCACGGTCCAGATCTAAAGAATTTCTAAAGCCTCGAACCCTTATGGCAAATTATTATTTTTACAATATTTTGCCATTTTTGAAAATTTCTAATTTTCTGGTCACAGAGTAACAATACCTAAACCCGTCTCTCGGGACGAGAAACAACCAAACCCATTAAAACCTGATTAAATTAAATTAAACTCAGGCTGATATATTACAAGTGGACGAGAACCCAAAATAATCCACCTCATGCCATCCCTACTCACTACCTAATGTTAAAACAAATAAACTACTTTGAATAAGCATACACTCATTATTCAGTATTAAGTTCAAAAAAAGTTCTATTCAGCATTAAGTAAAAAAAACAAACACCACCTAAGTCATTTCAACCTTTCAAGCATACAATTCCATATCATTGAACAACCTAAAGATCCACTTCCATTTTCATTTATTCTTTGAAAAACATACCAAATGACCTTCATATTTAGCAAACAAGAACAACTGCTACCTAACTTTAAACCACCTAAAGACAAACACACACAATCATGTTAAAACAACCTAAAACAAGCAAACACAAAACCTAAACACATAAAAACTAACAACATTACCAAAACAAGACTCCAAGGCCTCATACTAGGCCAAATTGAGCAAATGGAAGCACAAACCTACCCACATGAACCATCCATATACCCAAACCATCATGCATGAATAAAGCATTAAAAGAATGATCTAGAAAGTATAAGACATCACACACGACACCAAACCAATCACCCACACCCTAACTAAAATGGATACGTCCCCAACACCCCGCAGACCTAGTCGCCGACATGTATGTGGTATTTTGTGTTCTAAATTTGATCAGTTTTATGAGCAATGAAACTGAAATGAGAGACCCTGAAAGTTACAAAACTTAAGGACAATTTTTGAAATTGGTCTAAAGAGGGGTATAAAAGTCAGAAGACAAAATTAGAGGCCAAAGTATATTATGACATAAATTGCCGTAAATAGAATGAGTTATGGACTTAAAAGCAATACAAACTTGACCTAAAAATGTTATTTTGAGGCCAACAAGGCCTTAGAAAACATTGGATTTTAAAGACCAAAAGATTGGTCTCATGGGAGGAAACAAAAAATGAAGGTAGGGAGAGAATGCAGAAGAAAGAAGAAGAAGAAGAGAGGAAGAGGAAGGAGGGAGGATCTGCCAAAGCCAAATTAAGTGCATGGAACTTGGATTTTGGTATGGAATACTAAGGTTTTAAAGCTTTGAATGGTTCTTTCTCCATGTATCATAGTTATTAGCTGTTCCAATCAGGTTTTTAAGAACATTCAAAACCAATAATCATGGAAAGTAAGGTGAATAAAACTCAAAGATACAAGCAAAGTATATAATCCCCTTGGTGATGAATTCATGGTTGGCGTAAGTAAATGAGTTAGGTTTAGAACAAACCCTAACCATCATGATTAGCCAGGTATGGATAATAACCCATATTAGAGTGGGTTTGAGTAATTTAGATAAATTGTTGTTAAAAGTCAAGTATTGAAAGAGGAAATTGAGAAAAGAGAGCTTACAAGAGACATATGAAGTGTGGTCTTGAAGTGTAGATGAAGCATAGAGTTGAATTGAGATCAAAAATATGGAAAAGGAGAGAAAACACCCATTCCGGGTATTCTGGTATGCCCTACCGGTAGAAGGTTCTACCGGTACAACTTTGATTCCTGCCGCTTTGCCAGCCCACCAGTTAAGTTCTACCGGTACAACTTGTTCTGGTTTTCCAGTTCAACCAGTTTTCGTATTTTGGCCATAACTCGCTTCATTTCTTATCCGATTTGGGTGATTCAAGTGGCCAATTAAACACTAAGGAGAACAACAAAACTTTAAAGAGAAGGCATCGCACTGATCCTAAGTGGCCCAAAAATACACTCAGTGGGGCCAAGGTGCAGCCATTTCCTGCACTAGTTTGATTACAGAATTTCCATTGTTTTGATAAATTGAGTCTGCAATTCGTGATTCCAGTTGGAATAGAACCCTTAGCACCTTAACTTTAAATGATTATAAGGACATAGGGTCAAAATATAAAGTTAAGACCCCGGAAAAATGAGTAATACAAACTGTCGTTAGAAAAATCGGTAAAATGACTAGTTGGCATGAAAATGCCATAACTTTAGTTTTGATGATCCGATTGGATTGACTCCAATTTCTAAATAAAGTAGAATCATAGAGGAATAAGAATACATAGGTTGCATAATGTACAAGTATAGAAGGTATAGGAATATGTACATAAGATATGATGGAGTATAAAGTCATAAATATAATAAGATATGATAGAACATGTCATAAGATATGATAGTCTGAAGTACACGAATGATAGGCACATATGCATATAAGATTAAATGATAGCAGATATAAGCGTGTATGATAGGATTATATGATAGATATACTTAAATGAATAGATAGAACATGCTAAGAACAAATGATAGGAATACGTAAAAGATATGAGTATAAGATAGACATACTGAAAAGAATAAGATGGAACACGCTAGGAATATATGATAGACAAAACTAATGATAGAAAAAGATATGAATATATGTATTATATAGATATATGAGAATAAGTATGACTACGAGTTATGAGAACTAATGCAGTAAAGCTAATGATAGTATATATGCATGCTTGATTATGATAACAATAGTTATTCATGCTTATGAGATATATACGAAAATGTAATAAGGCGATTGCTTAGGTTTTGCAGTAGAGGGATAGATAGGCATGCCTATAGGAGAGATACGATTGTTGCGGCATATTCATAGACGGATATTGAAGGGCCTGGTTTACAGGTCGATGATATAGATCCGTTTAGATCGGTGTACACTTGGTGCGCGTCGATGAAATCATCTGGAATGCGGTGATAGTACCTTTGGGTACATAGGTGATCACGTCTGTACGGTGATAGTGCAACTGGTACACATGAGGCGAAATCGCTGTCTCAATCAGGTGATAGTACCTTGGTACACATAGTTTATTTCCCATATCCGCCCACAAGGTGTTCATGAACTATTGCAGAAGGCTAACCGAAATGAATGTATAAAACATATGACATGATATGAAGCATAGCATTTGCTATGCGATGAAATCTGGAACAATTCTGAGAGGCAGAGAGTATAGTATAACTTAATATGAAAATAAGTATATAACCTGAGTAAAGTACAGAAGTATACAAAGCACAAAGTAGGATGATAAAGGCCAGGAAGTAGTACAAATGCGAAGTATAGGAATAGAGACAGAGATAACGAGGATATGAAAGTCTGAGATGAGGCACATAACGGGAAGGATACGATAGTATAAGTATGAAGTGAAAATTACTGCAATGGAAATCATAGAGCTAGAAGATGAAAAAGACATAGACTAGCGATATGATAATATGGGAATAAGAAGATTGACATCTGATAGGAATAATAAATGATGAAATTAAGTTATAGAAATATGTTTAGATATATATATATATACAATGCATGTATAAGCTTGTGATGATGCCATTGGTGGTTGTTCATGCTTATGTTCCCCCGCTAAGCGTAAAAACATACGGGTGTTCAATCAGTGTAGTGCCCAGAAGAGGAGGCCCAGGAATGGATTAAGTGAATGAAATTTGAGGTCGACACATCAATGAGGGTCCGTTGGAAGATTTTGTATAATGTATAAGTCTTTTTGTTTCTTTTTACCAAACAATGTAAATGTTGAACACTATTAAATATGTACATATATAAGTAATTGTATAAGTAATGGGACTCAGTATATGCGTATAAATTGATGGACACCACTCTGATTATTGGTTCTTTTTGTATATGTACAAATGATTTTGTGTCTTGTATTGTTTGTGCACCAATAGATGCAGTACGGCTCGAGAAAACGAGGTCAATGAGAGTCCCAATATATAGTATAGATAGTATCGCGCCCCGGACTTCGGTTAGGATCCGCCAATCGGGTCGGGCCGGGATCGGGGGCGTGACATCCTCAATGTCATGAAATAGAAAATGAGGGTGAAGAAAACTCCACTAGTGATCACAATGAACACTGCAGTGGTGGTAGTGGCGTGTGATATGCAAGAATCTAGGTGAGCTGCTGCTTGATTATCTTTTGGTTACATAGTACGGTGTTCATCTTAGCCTTTAGCTCGTCCGATTCTTGGCTCATCGATACCGGATGTTCCTATGTTTCATCCCAATAGACATCAAACCTCATTGTGAGGTCATGGACTTGGTCCTTAAGGGTTGGAGAAGGACTGGAAGCATCCTCCTCATGCGATGGAAGCGGTGGGGGTGGGGGTTTAGTGGATGATTGACCTACATCTATGTTTTCATCCTCTCTCATAAATAAAGTTTGGTAGGCTTTAAGTTCTTCCCTGTGGAGGTTCGTACCTGCTGAATCGTAAACCTCTTCGGGCCTTGAAATGCACCGGTTTGTTTTCTTAACCCTTTGTCGCCTTAATATGGTGTATCCAAGCCTCATTGTCCTCTAAGGGCACCTTGGCTTTCTTACACAGTCCACAAATGAGAAAGGGGTGCCTAAGATTCATCTTGGCATCCTTTACGTAGAAAATTAAATCCTCAGTGACGCTCACATAGCATGGAATGTGAGATGTCGCATAATTCAGCAAGGCCCTCTTGGTGATCGCACACACATTGGTCGTCGAGATGGAGACAGATCTGGTAGTGATGCCAAACAGGAGACTATAAGGCAAGTGTTTGGCCTTGAAGTGCACTGCGTGCTCTTCATTGTTAAGCTTCCATTCCCCTTGGTCGTTAGTAAGCAACCTAAGAACCTCGGGGTAGTTAAGGTGATCCTGTAGCTTATCGTATGCATCAGAATTAACGAGCTCTAGATTATAAAATCCGTTGATAGACTTCATACTAAAATCTACCAACGCATATTACCCAACCTTTTTGAACATTGGCTTCTAAGGTTGGCGTAGAGATTCACGCATGACCGTTGTTGCGAAAACTGAAGCCTCTCGGAGGTTGGCGCCCTCATCCCTTATTTGCTATGGTTTTTCTAAAAAAATCTTTCGGGTGTTGAAAACCTTTTTCTTTAATGAAGGACCTGTTTTTGGAAATGAGGCCGAACTTCTCGACCGCACCCTTGTTGACGAACTTCTCATGATCGTAAGCATGAGATGGTTCTTCTATTTTCTAGCTCTTCTTTAAGCTAATCTTTTTCCTTTTGGATGACATGGTGCCACTTAATGGGGTAGTGTTGGGATAGGACTCTAGGCTTCAATTCAACGCCAATTTACCACCCAAACACCTAGTGTGATCTAATCCTATTTGATTAACTGAGCAACTAAAATGTTCATAGGCGAAATATTGAACACCTTGGAGGTGGTATGTGGCTTAGTATTCTTGGCTTAAAACCTGAAGCCACAAACCTTAAAACACCCACCTATCTTCTTCTCAACGAAAACAAATCTAAAAGAAGCTAAAAAAAAAAAAACCAGTGGTTTACCTTGAATCACCTGAAATCCAAAAATCACCTTTTACCTAGATTAGCTTTGAAGAATGGATGAACCCTAATGATTTCTGATCAAAGTATGTTCTAAAGGTTCTATGGTAGTCGAAATCTACTTAGGAAGCCTTTGGAGGAGCTTTGATGGACGAATCTGCAAAATCAATCGAGAGAGTTTAAGGTTTGCAAATATTGAATGCCCAAAATATGACCAGTCTTGGTCTTAAAACAGGGCAATATTGTGATGTTCCTAAGAATGACTTAAAAAAATTTTAGCCAATGTCACGACGTTGGAGTCTAATGTCACGACGTTGGAGTCCAATGTCACGACGTTCTAGAGAGGTGATATTCCAACGTCGCGACGTTCTAAAGAGCTTATTTTTTTCAATTTTCCTCAACATCGCGACATTCCAGAGAGCCTTAATTCAACTTTTGTCAAAAAATTTCTAAGTTATAGAAAACTCCCTGAACAAAGTTCCAAACTTTTCCAAGCCTATAATGGAAACTACTCAAGCCTATCTATCAACTACACTTGTGGAACTAAAAACACAACAAAACAATAACAATTAGGTTATAATTTTGACTCATTAAACGAAATTTCTAAATATCAAAACAAAAAGCATTGATGAAAAACACTGATGATACTCGAAAAGCAGAATTCTTTGAGTTGCTCTGATGTACTGTTTAATGTCATTATTTCGACCAAGCTATGTCTTATCAAATTATCAAACAAATTGATAACGAATGCTCATCTTCCTCGCATTGCGTGTCGACTTCAAGGTTGTGGTAGACTTGTACTTTTCAAGTTGATCTTCAAAATGAGGCCTGGTTTTCCATTCACTTCAAAAATGCACCCTTTTAGGGTGAGTCAACTCTACCACCATAGGAAAGACACAGTGATCCTGGGCGGGAACCATCTTGACTTTAGCTTTCCTAGAACTTCCAATCGGGTGAAAAGTAGCTACCTGACATCTGGTTTAAACTCGATCCTTCCTTTCAGGGGTGTACATCATGCCAAACCTTAGTCTTCTCCTTATAAATTATTGAGCTTTCATAAGCATTATGACGGAGATTCTTCTGATTCATTCGGTTAGGCATCCTTTTCTTTTAAATTCCATATTCATATTAACATCTCGTAGCTAATAAGCTTTGTGCTCCAATTCTACAGGTAAGTGACACGCCTTCCCATAGACAATCTTGTAAGGTGACATCCCCAAAGGAGTCTTGAATGTTGTTCGATATGCCTATAGGCTGTCATCAATCTTGTTCGCCCAATCTTTCTGTCACCACGCTTTCCACATCTTTATTTCCGCTTCATTTCTAAACTGGTCTGTCATTCATTGAGGGATATGCCATACACGATGCTTCACCCCATATTTAGCCAATAGAGATGCGAACAGCTTGGTGCAAAAATTTGATCCTTCGTCACTAATCACAACTCTTGGAGTCCCAAATCTTGAAAATATGTTACGCTGGATGAAACTCAATACTATCTTAGCATCACAAGTAGTAGTTGGAATAGCCTCCACCCACTTTGAAATGTAATCCATAGCCCATAGTATGTATTTATACCCATAAGAGGACGGAAAAGGACCCATAAAATCGATCCCCCATACATCAAAGAGCTCCACCTCTAGGATATTGGTCAAAGGCATCTCATTTCTTATTCTAATGTTACCTGTCCTTTGACACATATCACATGATTTCGTGAAAGAGTGAGAGAGAGGGCCAATAAAAGCCTGATTATAACACCTTGGCAGCTGTTCGTTGCCCATTGAAATGGCCTCCACACTCTAATGAATGGCAATGCTTTAGAATTTCACTCATTTCACTTTCCAGCACACACCTTCGAATAATTTGGTCAACACATTGTTTAAAGAGAATTGGATCATCCCATAAATATTGTTTCACCTCTGCAAAGAATCTCTTCTTTTGTTGAAAGGTGAGCTCAGATGGAATAATACTAGCAGCAAGATAATTAGCTATGTCAGCAAACCATGGAGAAATTTCAGCATGCGACAAGGCTAGGATTCGCTCATCCGAGAATGTGTCATCAATCTGAACTTGATTTTTCTACACTTTTTCTGCAATTTCCAATCTTGAAGATGATCAGCCACCATGTTATCAGAGCCTTTCTTATCTTTGATCTCCACATCAAATTCTTGTAGTAGGAGCACCCACCTAATGAGTATACGTTTAGCATCCTTTTTAGTCATCAAATACTTGATTGCGGAGTGATCCGTGAAGACAATAACCTTTTTCCCTATAAGATAAGGCCTAAATTTATCAAAAGCAAACACAATCGCCAACAATTCTTTCTCTGTTGTGGCATAATTGAGTTGTGCTTCATTCAATGTCCGGCTAGCATAATAAATGGCATAGAAAATCTTATCCTTTCTTTGACCCAAAACAGCATCAACCACATAATCGCTTGCATCACACATAAGCTCAAATGGAAGATCCCAATCCGATGCAACAATTACAAGGGCTAAAATTAACTTCTCTTTCAGTGTCTCAAAAGCCTTCATACATGAATCATCAAAATCAAAAGAAACACCTTGCAAGAGAAGGTTAGATAAAGGCTTGGAGATTTTTGAGAAGCCCCTGATAAACCTTCTATAGAACCCGACATGGCCAAGGCAACTACACACACCCTTCGTTGAAGTAGGAGGTAGTAGTTTTTCTATGATCTCAACTTTAGCATGATCGACCTCAATTCCTTTTCCGAAAATGTGATGCCCCAACATTATGCCTTCTCTCACCATAAAGTGGCATTTTTCCCAATTTAGAACTAAATTGGTTCCATGCACTTCTTCAATACCATTGTCAAATTTTCAAGACATTCATCAAATGTAGAACCAATCACAGAAAAATCATCAATAAAGATTTCAATAGATTTCTCGACCATGTCTGAAATATGGCCATCATGCATCTTTGAAAGGTTCCCAATGCATTACAAAGGTTGAATGGTATTCTTCTAAAAGCAAAGGTACCATAGGGGCAGGTGAAGGTGGCCTTCTCCTGATCTTCTAGAGCAATGGCAATATGATTATACCCTGAGTATCCATCCAGAAAGCAAAAATATTCATTCCCTAACATTTGATCAATAAATGGGAGTGAAAAATGATCTTTTCTAGTCACTTTGTTCAATCTCCGATGGTCGATACAAATCCTCCACCCTGTAACTATTCCTGTGGGAATCGAATCATTGTTTTCATTTTTTATCACTGTTGTTCCTCCTTTCTTGGGTACCACCTAAATAGGACTTGCCCATGAGCTATTAGAGATGGGATATATAACTCCCGCATCTAACCATTTCAGCACCTCTTTCCACACTACCTCTTTCATTGAGGGATTTAAGGGTCTTTAAGCATCTACTATAGACTTGCTATCTTCCTTCAATAGTATCCAATGCATACACATGTGATGGCATATCCTCGATGTCGCCAGTGGACCATCCACCGCTCCTTATGCTCCTTAAGGACCTTCAACAATTTCTCTTCCTCCATGTTAGAAAGAGAAGATGATATGATGACATGTAGTATGGATGCCTCCCCTAGATAAGCATATTTCAAATGAGTAGGGAGTTGTTTCTCTTCAAGAATAGGTGGTTTCTCAATAGAAGGAATCAACTAGCTTGGACTAGCGCCCAAAGATTCCAAATATTTTCTTCTATTTCGACTAAAAGAATCCATCCATTTCAGATACTCCTGAACCACTTCATCTTCACAAGAGGAAGGGTCTTCATGAGTTAGGCTAGTCTCCAATGGTTCTAAAGGACCCAGTTGGTTAGACACTATAGCCTCTATTACGTCCACTCTGAAGCAACTGTCATTATCATGTGGATGCTTTATGGCATTGAAAACACTTAATGTCACTTACTCTTCTTGAACTCTTAGTCAAAGTTCACCTTTCTGCCCGTAGAAAAAAATGGTCTTTCAAGGATAATTGGGACTTCTTTATCTTCCTCCATATCTAGAATGATAAAATCAACAGGGAAGATAAATTTGTCCACTTTCACTAGGACATCCTCTATGATACCGCGCGAACGAGTGAGAAATCGATCTACCAACTACAAAGTAATTGTGGTAGGACGTGCTTCGCCCAATTTTAAATTTTTGAAGATCAACCATGGCATGAGATTGATGCTCGCACCAAGATCACATAGAGCTTTTTCAAAAATTGAATTTCCAATAGCACAAGGAATGGTGAAGCTACTTGGATCTTTTAGTTTATGAGGCACCTTCTTCTGCAATATGGCACTACATTCTTCAGAAAAAGCCATTGTTTCATAGTCTCCCAACTTGCTTTTCTTGGAAAGGATGTCCTTCATGAAGTTCACATATCTCGGCATTTGTTCAAGTGCTTCGACTAATGGACTGTTGATGTGAAGCCTTTTAAAGATTTCCATAAATTTGCTTAATTGGTTATCCAACCTGTTCTTCCTCAATCTTTGAGGATACGATACAATAGGCTTCTCAGCAATTGAAGATTCTTTCGCTTCCACTTTCTTTGGTGTGCTTGGAGCCAATTTCTTCAACAACTTTTCAGCATTTTCCACAATTTCTGCACTGTTTTTCTCATCTCCGGCAGAGATTTCAGCATCTTCATGGGCCTCAACTGATTTTTCTAAAGTCTTCCCACTTCGAAGAGATATAGTTCGCAATGCTCTTTTCCCTCTCTTCTTGGGTTGACCTCCAAAGTACTAGGCAAATTTCCTTGTTGCCTCTCACTAAATAATGAAGCCATTTGACCCTTTTGCACTTCTAAATTTCTCAGCTGAGCTGCTTGATTGTTCAAAGAAGTTATGGTCTCATTTTCAAACTGTGTTTGAGATTTTAGCATATCTATCTGCATATCAGCTAACTACTTCAGTTTTATATCTAAGCTAGACTTCTTCTCTTGAGGTGGTGGAGATGGTTTCACTTGCTCCATAGGATTGACCGCAATTTGATTTCTCTATGAAAAATTAGGATGGTTCTTCCACCCTGGATTGTAATTTTGACCATACTGGTTGAAATTTTGATTTTGTGGAAACTTAGACAAAAATTGAGCTTGCTCAATTGTCAATTCTCCCATGGAATTCATCATAAGACATTGAGAAGTGAGATGAGCTCCATGACAATGATCACATGAAGATGGACTTTCTTCAACCATATGTGCAAATACTTGAGAACCTTTTTGTTGTGCAGCTTGCAATTGCTTAGAGAGTGTAGAAACTTAAGCGGCTAAGTTTGTAAACACATCTAAGTCATACACCCCAGCTTGTTCTTTGATGCTACTCTTTCAACTGGCCATTGACAATTGGTCAAAGCTATGTTCTCAAGAATTTGATATGCCTCCACTTCATTCTTACCCATAATTGCTCCTCTAGTTGAAGCATCAATAATGGTCCTCATAGGTGCACTCAAACCATTGTAGAAATGATGGACTTGCATCCATTTAGTGAAACTATGTTGAGGACATTTTCTCAACAAGTCCTTGAATCTTTCCCATGCTTTATAAAAAGTTTCTCCTTCATATTGACAAAAATTACTGATGTTAATTCTCAACTTTGCTGCTTTTGCTGGAGGAAAGAATCGAGCTAGAAACTTGTTCACCAATTCATCCTATGATGTTATGGAATTTAGAGGTTCTGAAATAAGCCAATGCTTAGCCTTTTCTTTCAATGAAAATGGGAACAACTGAAGGTGAATGCTTCATCTCTTACACCATTATATTTTACTATATCACACACCTCCAAGAAGTTCGAGATATGAGCATTCAGATCCTCATGTGCAAGACCATGGAATTGAATTCCTTGCAATAATTGGAGAGTGATGGACTTGAGCTCGAAGTTGTGTGCTTGCATTCTTGGTTCCCTATCACAGGTGTGGAGCAATGTGATCGTGGGAAGAGCATAACCCTGGATAGTTCCCAAATGAGTGTCCAGAAGGTAAAGACATCAGGTGCACACTACCTCCTCTCCTAGATCCAACTTCTTCTTCCTCGAATCTTTCCATATTTTCTAGAGGTTGTTGTTCCATTTCCGTGGTTTCTCGTTTACCCTTTTGAATTCATTTCAAAGTCTTCTCTATCGCCCGATCCAAAGGTATAAGATCTTCAGCACCCAATCTTCGCATACAACCTATTGTACCTGAAAGTGTTTTGCAAAAAGAAAATAAAGAGTATCAAAAACTCAATAAATAAATAAAAATAAAAATAAAAAGTCTGAACTACCAAAGAAGTACTTTGTATTGATATTAGCATATACACCTCAACTCCCCAGTAGTGGTGTCAAAAACTTGATAGGTGTTTTGCGTGATCAATAAAAAGTGCGCCACAAAAGTGTGCAAGGAATGCCTAACCGCCAAGTATACGCCATCAAGTACAGTGTACTAATGTACGTATATCGATCCATAAGGAAGACGTGGGATGCTAAGTACCAAAATTATAATACTTCTCCAATATTCAAACTATTGATCATGATGTTTAACATGAATTAAAACTAAATTAAAGCAACTTTCGATGTAACCTTTGAGTTTCATAGCTAGGGATGACCAAATGGATAGAATTCTATGTGTTATATTATTGGACAATCCTATCAAGGAAAGCCACGTTAAAATTCCATTCTACTATCTTTTGCAATTGTCTTCTAAGGCTGTTCTTATCTACGAGTAATTATAAGTCTTTCTCAAGGTCAAATAACCTACCATTTATCACTAGGTTTCTTGTTTCTTAGCTCAACCCTAAGTGTTAAAGGTGAATTAGGATCAAAGAACCATTAAGCCTCCTAATTATTGATAATCTCTATATTATTCAAGTGGTATTAAGATTAACTCATGTCTATGTCTAATTCTTCATTCACTTCTTCAATCTCACAAAGAATCACTCACCAAATTAAGATTGATCAAAAATTAATATGTCAAATTCACCCAAGCATGAGTTAATGGAAGGAAAATTACTAAAAGATAATAGAAATATGAAAATTAACAACTAAACATAATATTCATGTCCACATACAACCAGCACCCTAGATCACGAAATTAGAACATAATACGAGGTTGATCCATTACAATATTAAGAGTAAACATGAAGGTAAGGAAAAGAAAAACTCTAAGGATCAAGACAATGATGGATCTTCGATAATCTTCAAGTTTCTTCCTCTAAAGCCTTCAATTCTCCTCCAAAGATGCAAGAGAGAACCTTTCAATACTATGTATACCCCAGTTCAACTCCTCTCAATTGGTGTCTTTTCTCTTTTATAGCATTTGCCACATAAATGTCCTGCTGAGGTCGCAGCGATAAAGTGTTCCCAGTAACATTGAATATAAATCAGCTTACGTCGTTGATATTAATCGCAACATTAGACGGTATTTTAATCCTCCTTCAAGTCTCCAACAAGCACTTGTACCATTTACATACAAGACCAAAAATAAAACTAAATATTAGAAATATGAAAACAACATTTATTAGAAAGTACAGCAGACCATAGGCTGCCTTTTCAAATCAGTATGTAATGAGTGTTTTGGACACTCATCAGAGATCCTGAAAAAAGATTAAAAAAGAGACAACCAAATCTTCCAAAAAAATAACGTTAGAAATAAAATAAATAATTACCTAAGAAAGCAAGTAAATCCTAAACTACTTTTGTTGGGCTAGTTAGTTTCAAAATTTAGAAATGGCTTGAGTGGTGGTCACTTCTCATATAGCAGGAGATTGAAGATGGTGGCCTCCTCATGAAGGTCGAACGGAGTGGACAACTCTCTTTTTGACTTCCTCACTTACACCTTGCATGCAGTTACTCTCCATACCATGTCAGTATATAAATGTCTCCTGGATCATCCTCAATGTGATGTGTGTGTAGTAGGGGTCCAATCTTCTCTAAGTCAAAAATAGTCCATCCCATAGCCTCTTTATGCTTCCTTAGAACACCTATTACCTTCTCCTTTTCTTGCTTATATAGGTAGGAAGGTATCACTAGTGGCCATATTATATTGTCTCTAAGGAATAAATATTTTAGCTCGCTTAGCAAAGGTTCCAAAATTAGTTCGAGAGGATCAATTGGTTTCTCTAAGGGTGGATCATCATTAATCACAAACGGTAGGACCTTTTCACTCCATGTAGATTTATATTCAATTGATTCCTCAATGTAAGGTGCAACTTGTATAGCCCTATCATAGTGTTTAACTATAGGAATTCCAATCATGCTCTTTCCTTGTACCCCTCATCTTTAATTGTCATTAGCTCAATCTATAACTCCATGGATGGGTCTACCTTGGCCTCCTCATTATAGGTTGTTCCCTCCTCATGTTTCTCAAAATTTTCATCATCTAGTGTTTCATGCAATAGAGGTGAAATGATTTAGTGGATTTGCTCATCATTCTTTAGTGTTATTATTGATTTCTCTTCAAGTGTATTGAATAAATCTCCATTTTATACCTCTACTTCATGTATGGTTGTGAAATTTTGTTGAGGTTGAGATGGAAGCTTACCTTCTTCATGTATAGTGTAGGTACTAAGGAGTTGCGAGAGAGTAGAGGTGTCTCCAAATGTGATGTTGCTCCGAGGCTTGTATAGATTTTCATAGCTTTCAAACCTCTTTTTCATGGGACAATTAGCAAAGGGATGGTCATAAGAATGACAGAGATAGCACTACATCATGTCTGGTAGTGCAGGGTAATCCTCAAGAAGATGGGTGGTTTTAGAGAAATCAAGGCAATAAGTGGGTTATAGTCTATAGTTAAGGTAAGCCATGGTCACCAAGATATTTGTCCTACAAGTGAAACAAAAGTAAAAGACTAGAAACACTATTAATAGGGTTAGTCTTAAAAATAAATTAAATAAACAGCAAACTAAATAAACAATTAAATTCGAATTACTTAAAAGGTAGGCACCATCCCCGGCAACGATGCCATGTGATTTTTCTAAGTCAGTTTGGATTGTGTTGGGAGCTGAGAGCCGCAAAATTTATAGGAAATCTAGTTTCCAACCGGGTAGCTCACGGGCTACTCTGTTATAGTGATTCTAGAATTAGATCCACTTTGGATGGTTTCCCTTTTGGTGTAATCGGTCGAAGTGCTAGGTTGGTTTGTTTTATTAAGCAGAAAAA
Source organism: Tetrastigma voinierianum (assembly GCA_016808115.1). Classification (NCBI taxonomy): domain Eukaryota; kingdom Viridiplantae; phylum Streptophyta; class Magnoliopsida; order Vitales; family Vitaceae; genus Tetrastigma; species Tetrastigma voinierianum. The sequence continues at coordinate 579,524 of JAEQBH010001818.1, forward strand.
TAAAATAAAAGTTTTTTATTTAAGTTGATTGAAAAGAATGATTGATTGGTTGGTTGGTTGGTTTGTACACAATATTTAAAGAGATCTCGAGCTTTGGTTCCTCCTAATCTGGTCTCGCTATGGTGATTCAAAGTAGGGTTTTGTTAGTCCCGATCATCTTCTAGAATGATTAGCATATAGTTATCCCCCGAACTCCGCCTAGGTTCCTCTTATTAGATATAAATGAAAATCAATTTCTAGGTGTATAGTTAGGCAAATCTACTAACCTTTGGAGGTGTCTGATAGGTTCTCAACTTGATTCTTTCATGTTTCTCAACAAGAAACGATCCCTCGGCATGCTGGGTTAAAGGTGCACTACCTAAGCACCTAACATACCACTCAGACATTGCTAACTACCCAAAAATCTAAGTGGAAGAGAAGAGAGGCTCTTACATGGATAGTTGGAGGAACCAGGACTACTGCCATCCCTATGAGATGTCCCAACTGATGTACACCCGACCTTCAGGCCTCTAAAATAGTAGAGAAGCTTTACCTTTTGTTATGAAGCACTACCATCCCCTTTAGTCACCATGGCGGGGTGGAACAGATCCACCTCACCCCAAGAAAAGCGACTACTCACTCATAGGGAGTTTGGACTCCTCCATGAATGAATGAAAAACAAAAAGACAAAAAAGTAAACGTGTTGAAAGCTTATTGAAAAGAAAAGGATTCTCTAAAACAAAAAGTTCCCAAAATTACAAAAATAATTGGCTTCTAAGATAGGTTGACATAGTCGTTCAGTCTCTGGCCCATTCATAGAGAAAAATGCATCTTGAGGTTTAGTTAAGTGATTGAGATTTTTTTTTTTTTTTTCCTTATACAACTCTTATTCCTCGATTTGTAACTCAAAAACTTTCTATTTTACGTTTAGATTTTGCACTGCCTGGGTGATTCTCACCCTCCTTAAGTGAGTACGAAATCAGCTAATGGAGAATCGGCGTAGTCTTTGAATTTCCCTTTGCTTGAAAGGTGTAAATTCTGGTAAGGGTCTGCGAGAAATCTCGGATTATGTTTTTAAACCTCCACGTTCTCATGCAATCATGCAAACATGGTCCCACCTCAATTGAATTTCTTCTAAGAGCTTCAAAGCTCAATAAGAGATCCCTAGATGTCCTCATTGCTCGACCCATGATTCCAGAGAGCTATAAAAGTACCTAAAAGGGCCTATATATTGCATATGTACTCAATCATGGAAATAATTAATGGGTGGTTTTGAGGCTAACCTCGCATAGTTGGTTAGTATGAGTTTTCCCTGCTTAAAGAAGTTTCAGTTCATAAAAGTTAAGTAGCGTATACTTTTTGAGTGGTTATTAGTATGAGAACTTGGTTTGGTTGTTTACGAATAATGAGATGACCTGTTTGAAAAAATTTTTATAATGTAATGAAATTATGAAATTGTGAAAGTTGAAGTCATGGCATTGCATATGCATTGTGATTGAAATTAATAATAATATTAAATGAATAAACAAATGAAATATTGTTTTGCGAAATACAGGCATGTTAGAGGCAAATTAAGAAGGGAGAGAGATCCCTAGGGTGAAAGGCCTAAAAATCTGCAAGCCAGGGCGCTCAAGATAGAGTATATTAAGGTATGGACTTTCATTGATAGAAGTCCAAAAACAATAATGCATTGCATAATTGTATGTCACACGACATGGGAGGCAGTGTATATTTTGTGAGTTTTATTGATGACTACTCATGAAAAGTTTAGGTGTACTTCACGAGGCAGATCGAAACTTTTGTAGAGGTTTAAGCTATGGAAGGCCCAGTGGAAAACAGATGGGAAGGAAGATCAAATGCCTCAAGCGGGACAATGAGTGCAGGTATTTTGCAATTCAAGATTCTCATAATTGTGGGACCTTTGGAATTAAAGAGCACTTCACAGTCGAATACACCACAACAAAATGGTGTGGTGAGCGATGAGCCCCTTGGAAGGTGGCTTTGCACATCATTTGCACATCTTTTGTATCTTGTTGAATTGATTGAATATTGGTGAATTGCATGAGATATGTTTGGTTGTGTTTTGTTGTGTGCTAATATGTATGTTGTTGTCTGTATTCATGTATATGTAATTATTTAATTATTATTTATTTAATTACAATTAAATAAATTGTGTTGAAATATTTTTTGTGGCATATTGATAGGTATGACGTTGTAAATCGGTATTTATTTATTATGTATTAATTATATGTTTCGTCACAATTAAAAAGAACCCTTAAGTATTGATTGTATCCATTAGCCCTATGTGAGAAGCGCCTTATTAAGCAACATGGAACTGCTAAACCCTTACTCTCTTTTTTTTCTTTTTTTTATGATTTTTAGATGCAGACTTAGTTCTTGAGGAACTAAAGACAGTGCTTAGGAGGATTTAAAACAATTCAGGAGACCTTAGAATAGCTTGAGAATAGGGGATGACTTTAATGTTTTCAATCTACTATGAGATCTTTAGTGATGCAAACTTCTTTATGTTTATTTGGTTGTTTGGGTTGATTTAATAAACAATATACTCTAGGTTATATTTGCTACTTTAGAAAATGCATTAATAAGTTGGAGGATTTTTTATCGAAATTAAAAGGGTTTATACTTCTCATGAATATGATTTTATATTTGCCTAAAAGAAAAATAAATAAAAATAACATCAGTTTAATTGACCAATTTGACTACCATCGTGGATTAAAATAAACCCTTAGGGTAAAATCGTTGACTTAGGATCACGACTCAAGTTTTAGGTCGTGAAAGTGTGGTAACAAAGCCTAATCTCTAGCCGAAAATGTGTCAATGAGGACGCAATGCCCCGAGGGGGTGGATTGTGGTGTCCCACATCGCCTAGAGATGGAAAGATAAAGATTCATATATGGAGGACTTAAACTCAAAACTATCGAGGCCTTTTCTAGAGGGCATAGACACAATAGAGAAGCAAAACTTGGAGGACTTGTGGGAAGCCACAACCCGAAACTGGACAATATCGGGTGGAGAATTGGGTTGTTACATAAATGTATCAAAGCCTAATCTCTGGTCAAAAATATGCCAATGAGAAAGCTGGGCCTCAAGGGGGTGGATTGTAATGTCCCATATCTCCTAAAGATAGAAAGGTAACAATCCATATATGGAGGACTTGAATTCAACACTATCAAGGCCTTTTCTTGAGGGCCAAGCCTAACAGAGAAGCAAAACCATGAGGGTTGGTGGGAAGCCACTATAGCTCGGAACTGAACAATATTGGGTAAAGAGTAGGGTCATTACAGAATGGTATCACAGCATAATATGTTGTGCCAGCGGAAGCTTTAATGTAGAGAATATGAATTCAAGAACAAAAAGATAAAATAACTCACACAAAGATGCTCGAGGTTTTAACATGGTTCAACACAACCATGCCTACATCCACGGATGAGATAGATTTGATCCATTATACGATAGAAAATATTACATAGGTAGAACAACAAACAATTGGGTTCCTAGAACATCTCACGTTTCCCTATTCCTTGTATCCATACCATGAACATCGAAATCCCTCGCTCCACCATGTATCCCTGTTCTTCCTCACATCTCTATGCACCTCATATAACCTTTACAAGTCCATCTCTCTCATAACTTATTCCCCTCATAACCTAGAATATTTATAGTAATACTCCTAACAACTTTCCTTATTCTATATGGAAACCTAATATTGCAATAATCTAATGACCTAAGAATTATCCTATAAAATATTATTTACTAATAGGAATTAATATTAATTAGGAATTTGAGACATTCGAACAATCCTGATCACCTGGATTGTTAGTGCCAGACCCAATCCTGAACTAACCCTTTGTCGCCATCTGCAGTTTCTAAGGTATTTATGTCTTCCTCACAGATTCCACCCCGAAACCCCACAATCCCCAATAAGTACTACTAACCAACTTCCAACCCATCATATCCACTTCTGAGTCCACTCCCTCCACTTTGTAAAATTTTCTCTCGCTTCTTTGTGTTCTCCTAAACAACACTCTTAATGGTACTCACTGATTCACTTGAGCTCCTCTGTTTGGCCTCTGGAAAAACTCCTTGTAATCACCACATAAAGAATACGTACATGAAGATCCGTAGCACACCGCCCATCTCACTAGAGCATAACCATGGGGATTTATTGGCTAAAAGCACTAAGGCTCGCCACCCATGTTCTGGGCTTCTAAGGATTTCACCACATGGCTGAGTTTTGAACCTTGGTCGACACCAATTTGCTGCACCCGTGAGAAGCTTTACCGTAGATAATATAAATTCAAGAACAAAAAGATAAACAAATTTCACACAAAGATGAATGAGGGTTTCTAACATGGCTTCTGGGCCAACTGGGTGCCTATGACCGTACGTGATGAGAGAGACCTTCATTACACGATAAGAAAATATTAATATGAGGGTAGAATAACATACAATTAGTTCTCGAACATCCCACATTCATTCCTTGTGTCTTATACCCTGGGACCGCAAAACCCTCACTTCCATCTGGGCATCCTGTCTTCCCTCACATCTCAACACACCTCGGGGACAGCCTTTATGTTTCATCTTCATAACTTTTTCTTCTCATGACACAAAATATTTATAGTGATATTCCCAACAAATTTCCTTATTCTATAAGGAAACTTAATATTGTAATAATATAATGACATCAGAATTATCATATAAAATATTTACAAATATGAATTAATACTAATTAAGAATTTGAGACGGTGAGGAAGCTGGGCCCCAAGGGGGTTGGATTGTAATGTCCCACATCGCTTGGAAACAAAAAGGTAAAAGTCCATATATGGAGGACTAAAACTCAATACTATAGAGGAATTTTCTAGAGGACAAGGACGTATAGAGAAGTAAAATTTTCAGGAGGGCTGGGCGGGAAGCCACCGCTGCCGACCTAACAACATAGTGAAGAGTTACATCAGCTACACAACTGCATCGAGCCTAATCTCTGGAAAGAAATGTGTTAGCGAGGAATGGGCCTAAGGGAGTGGATTGTGGTGTACCACATCGCCTAGAGACAAAAATGTGAAGGTTCATATATGGAGGACTTGAACTCAACTATCAAGCCATTTTCTAAAGAGCATAGGCCCAATAGATAAGCAAAATTGGGGAAGGCTGGTGGGAAGCCACAACCTGGAACTGGACAATGTCAAATGAAAAGTTGAATCATTATACACCGTGATTCAACAAAAAATTCAAGGTTTCGGATATGGTTGCGCTTTGCTCGCAGACGGGTTCAAAGGATGAATTCTCGAGAGGGCTAATAGTTGGGTTATTCAAGCTTTAGAGATTCCACAAGAGGCAAACTATTTGTGCAAGTGTACACGCGGTGGTTTCTCGTAGCATAGCATTTAGTCAAGCGCTGTTCCCACGAGGAGTTTGGTCGCCAAGTAAATTCAAACCATCTTAACTAAAATTTTATCCAAATGAGTGAAAGGCCAAAAGTAAAGCTATCTAGAGGGATTCTTCAATTACTAAGGCTCTAGGGTTTTAACTTCACCTAACTAAATTCGATGGACATTCTCGAGAAGCATTCGATGATGATTAAGTTCTTTTATGGATGGCAAGTTTTCCCTTCGTATATGTTGTTCTTTCTCAATTCACAACACTCTACCCCGAGGGCTAAGTGTATTGCATTTTTGCTTTAAACCCTATAGCCCAGGGATGCATTTAATTCTAAACCCTAATTTCCACGTATAAAACTAAGGTATTGGAATGTGATAAGCTATAACACATGTGGCATTCATGCGAATGACCGAACATTCATGTAGGTAACTCGAACCCGATCACGCGGCTACTGGGCGTGAGTGACAATAAGCTCGCCATAGAAGGCCGCATGACCCCAACCTCAACCACTCCTCGCATTGAGGTGGATGGACCGGATAATTTCAGCAAATGGACCACCCAGACATGGAGATACAGAGTTAAACTAATGTCCATGCATCGCGCAGACCACCCCGATTGTATTACTACGCTAAGTATCGTGACAACGCGGATGTATAATTTAATAGGAAACGTAAGGACAGCTGGGCCACTCACTACCCGTCTTATAACCGCTCACCATGTAACCCCCACGATGGGTATATAATGTATGGGATGCAACCAAAAATGGGTGGTTCGCCTGGAGAAGTAATAAACAAATTATCATGTATGAAATTCGAGGACTCTTCCATTGGCATCGCTCATGGAACTAAAAAATCCCACACTTCTCTAAGTTGCTGTAAAGACAACCGAAAGCTCTCCGAAAGCTCTTTTCCATCCTATTGAATGGGCGAAATTCCCCCTTCTAGTTATGAGCCTACATTGAACTAGAGGTTGTTGTCATTGGAGTAAATGCTGCGAGACAAGCAAGAATCCCACCAATAGCACCGGCTCTCCGCTTCCGCAGCTTACGCGTACCACAATGGAAACGCGAACCTTCAAAATGAAGCTGCCTTCCGGTGATGGTAATCTCAACTGCCCCACGCCCGCGCAATCCAAACCACATACTTTCTCCCCTGGTCAAGGTCATCTTCTCACCATCACTCCCGACCGATCCTGATCTCCCTCCCAGAGGAAATCTAGACCCTACGTTGCGAGCATTGGACGACATGGCATCGCCCCCGTTTGCCCCCGCCATTCTGAGCCAAGACGCCCCATCACACTTCACCTTGCCAAAATTTCAAATGTATGATGGTCTTTAGGATCCGTTTGACCATCTTATGCACTCCGCCAGGTAATGACGCTACAGATAGGTAACGATGCTCTATTGTGTAAAGTCTTCCCTTCTTGCTTGGCAGGCCCCGCCTTATTGTGGTTCCATTGGTTGACTCTGAACACAGTAACCTCCTTCCGCGACCTGTCTGAAAAAGTTTGATACCCAGTACATATGTTAATTCAGGAGGAAACAAAGTGTCATCGGTCTTTTCCACATCTGGATAGGTAGATCTGAATCCATTTGGGACTTCATGAAGTGCGTTGGGGCAGCGATACACTAACTTGACGATGTGAGCCCCAATACGGTTCTCCAAGAGGTAAAACAGGCCATTCGCCCTAATACAAAATTTTTCGATTCACTATCGCTACATTCCCCCTCAACTACTGACGAGATGTTCCAAAGGGGAAACCAATATGCCATGCTTGAAGACGACATAGTCACCATGACCAAAGGAATGGTTGTTGTAGCATCAGATTCCAATCACTATGGCGGGAGTAAGGGAAAAAGGGGTCGGGACGAATAGGGTAGAAGGGATAAACGTGACCTTAAAGATTCAGGGATGCAATAGTCATCATATTGAGGCTGGAATCGACACCGAGTCGTCAAAAATCTTCTTCAGAATAACAGCACAGAGCTTACGAGGTTCACGTTGCCACCTTCATTAGTTGGCTTCAACGGATCACAGACCAACTCGTTGGGCTGTCACCGAGCATGATGGTTCCAAAGCCGCGAGGCCTCTATAACTACATCCCCTATTCAGCCCAAATATACTCAAGCATGTTAGCTTGGGAAACTCTCCCTCCTAACCTCTAATAAAAATATTTTCTCCATTTTTTATGTAGTTTTAATAGATCTCCCTTATGATGAGACGTTTATATCCTTGTTCTAGTGCATGAATACAAGTTACATTATTTCTCCATGAGATGTTCTCCGTGAGATGACCTTACGCTTCTAGCAATCTTAGCCTAGCAACCTTAGGCTTCGCAAAGATAAGTCCTCACAAGTTTTATTTCTCCATGAGATGTTTATGTTATGGACTCGTGATACTCAACTTACTTCTAGGGCCTCTCAGGGGCAAAGATAAGTCCCTACATGCGTTATTTCTCTATGAGATGTTCTCCATGAGATGACCTTATGCTCAGGCACCTGTACTCTGTGACGGTTTCTCGACCCTGCGTAATAAGTCCTACAAGCACTATTCCATTTTTGTGGGATGATTGTTCTCCATTTTAATGAGATGATCTCCTGTTTAATGCGATGGTTATTTCTCCATTTGTATGAGATGGTGGCCCTAGACCTCGACAAGCATAAGCTCCTACGGGCTATCCTTGGCCTCGAGCATAATTCTCCACTTATGTGAGATGGTGACCCTAGACCTCGGCCAGCATAAGCACCTATGGGCTATCCTTGGCCTTGAGCATAATTCTCTGTGCCTGCATAGACTCCTTTAGATTATCCTTGGCCTCGGGCATCAAATATTGTCCCTTAACCTCAAGATAAACCGACCCTAACAAACAACGCTACTCCCTTCACTGAATTAATTATTTAGGGTGCTAACCCTCGAAGGTTTGTGACCTCGAGCAGTGTGGATACCTACAAATAACAAAGCCTCATAAAAAGAACCAATGAAAAGGACAAATTTCAAAAGACAAGCTTCAAAAGACACTTTCAGTCAAAACAAGGAAAAAGCCAAATATGAACAGAAGAGGACTTAGCAGGTATTTAAACACAAGAGTAACAATGAAATGGGCGGGACATCACAAATCAGGATTAAATGCACTAATCATAGTGAAGAGCATGCCAAGATCTAGACTGTGTCAGAAACTGAAACCTACATACAATAGATCGTGCAACTGTGAAGGCAAATAATGGTGTTTACGACTCAACAATATTGAAAAGGTCTACCGCCATTCCAACCCTAAAGGCTTGAAACAACACTAGGGGGGGGAGCTAGTGGAATGGGATAAGCTACAATGCACATGGCATTCGTGCGATTGATTGAACATTCATGTAGGTGACCCAAACCTAATCACGTGGCCATCATGTGAGTGACACAAGCTCGGCAGCCAAGAAGGTCGGGCATGACCCCAACTCAACCACTTCGGGCATCGAGGTGGATGGGAGAGAATACTCTAACAAACGGATTGCATCGAGCATGGGAGATAGAGTAAACGGATGTCCATGCGTTGTAGTCCACCTCGATAGGTGTTACGACGCAGTTAATGTATAACGGTTAATTTATAAATTAAAGGGAAACATAAGGACAATGGGGGCCACTCATAATTGGTCATCTCATAACCGTCCACCATCCAAGCCCCCATGATGAGTATATAATGTATGGGGATGCACCCGAAAAATGGGCGGTTCAGTTTATTGAGAAGTAATAAACAAATTATTGTGGAAGGAAATTCGAGGCCTTTCTAGGTATCTCTATTCTCTGGTTGATTACACGACATCCTGCCCATGTCCCTATTAATTATTATCTCAACCAATAGTTAAATCATGTCAATAGAGGCCAATTATTAACACAGAGTTAACCCAAAACAGGGTATTCAATAGAAAAAACTCAAAGACATCATTGAATATATCAAGAAAAATTAAACCATCGTATTATAGCATAAGCTACATCAAAACCCTAGATTATAAGACTTAAAACATGTTTAAGAGATTTACAGTCATCGAGAAAATAAAAGACATAGAGAAATTAAAGATGAGAGGAAATTGCCTAAGATCTTCAATAGCGTTCTAGTTCGGGTGATCATCCTTCTCTCCTGTTGTATCCATTCATCGCATCTCTCTCTTCATCTATGTGTGTGTCCTTTAGCCCTCCACTGGTTCTCTCATATAGTTGTTCTCAATTAAGGCATCTAGATGGGTTTCAAATCATTCGGGCCCAAGAACAAGCAAGTATAAAGTGAGTATGGATCTGTACAAGGGGACCAAGGTCACACAATTGCATGACAAAACCAAGCAATTACGTGAGTCTTACACAACTATGTGGCAAAAGCCATGCAATTGTGTGGGTCATGCAATATGCTATTATGCGGCTTAAGTCACGCTATTACGTGGCTGGGGTGTGGATGCTTGAGAGTCTTCTGTAATTCCTCTTTGCAATTGATGCTGGTGCATGGGTAAACCTCCTATTGCATGGAATAGCCCCTTCCTTTCCAATGAGGTTCGTTCTTGATGCATTTCAGCTTTCTCTTGGAGTTTTTCAGCTCATTTCCTCCCTTAGATCTCTAACTGCTTACCTGAGCATAAATGAGGCAAAGAGGCATTAGAACACTTAATAATATCGTAAAAACCACTAAATATGAGCAAAACTTGGAGGTAAAAGATGAGTATATACGATACTCATCACACCCCAACACTTAGATCCTTGCTTGTCCCCAAGCAAGGAAGAGCCAAAAAAAAACTAAACAAACCTAAAATGAGCAGGGTGCCTAGTAGCAAGTAAGAAAAACACAATGAACACCAATTATTGGAAATCATGTAAATTAATGGTTAAACATAGAGATTGGGGTGGGTCAGAATTAGGTCATAACTCGAAATCGATTTATCAGAAAATATCCCTAAATCGCTTAGTGATTACTCAGACAACTCGTAGTTTTCTATAGATAAGTTTCCTTTTATCCTTTTGTAATTTTTAGCATAAGGCTCCCCTATGTATTTTGTATTGCTAAAAAAACAATATAATTTTCTACTCATATCAAAATTCTTCTTGGTATTAGAGCAATGAAGCTCTCTGGGAATCCCATCATTTTCTATCCTAGACCTTTTTTTTATAAGCCAGTTTTTTTTTATGGCTATTGTTACTTCTAAAACCACTTCTAACATTATTGCAAAGGTAAAAACCCCAAAGCTTGGCAATTCTGACTTTCATTCCCACTTAGTTCAAATCACTACCACCCATTTATACTAGCCATAGTTCACCGCATCGAAGGAAGGAAGCAACAAAAGATATCTCCCTGCTCGCTTAATGATGAAGAAGCCTTCACCAGAAGGGAAAAAGGATGGTCGGAGTGCCAAGAACTTTATTTTGAGTCAATCATTGGCCCATTTCTTCCAAGGGCCTATAAATACTTTGTTCTTTAGCCGTGTTGCAGTTTGATTTTTAAGTGAGAACACCCTCCAGGGTTTCTCCCCTTACTTGCTCTTAAACCACCACATTTTTAGGCTTGGAAGATTTCTTGCTCATTTCCCTTACTCACTTTGGGAGCTGGGGCTTTATTAAAGATTTAGCTCATTGCAGGAGCTTCCTATTAAATCTTCAAAGGTAGAGTTTCCTGAGCTAATTTCCATATCTAATATGTTTTGTATCTCTAAACTCTACTCTATTTGTCAATCTTTCAGTATTATGTTTATCTTAAATATGATTTTGATGGGTTACTTGGTTGCAATGAGTAGCTAAACTTCCCTCTAGGACTAATTGCGGAAGTTGATGTTCGATTTATATATGATTTTGTGAATTCATGCTTGTGTGGATATTAGTTGGTGTAGTTCTTAATATTACTATGGTTTTAATTAATTAATCCATAATGAGAGTTGGGTCTTCGATCCCCATACTAGGGCATCCTTGGTGACACTTGGATTTGTAAAACCCGAGAAAATTCAATTTTCTGAGAAAGGGTAAAACGGTAATTTCAGTGAAAAAATCTAAAATTTTTCTAGATCTCGGATGACAAAACAGACTTCACCATTGGAATCGTCTCGTGAAATCTAGCTACCCCGTCGAATTTCGTCGAATTCCGAGACAGTCGAAATTTCACGCTGTTTCGAGGCACCGAGGGTGCATTTCGGCAATTTGGCATGAGGGTCGTACACTCGCTCCACGGCCAAGTGCAGGTTAAGCTTTCAAACAAAGGATTCCCAAGTAGGACCTTATAAGAGACATGTGGCAACACATGATTAGAGAGAAATCCAAGGTGCATGGATAAGATGATAAGGGGCGAGCCAACGGGGGGTATCGACATGTGGCAAAAAAAGTACTCCAAACTTGACTTGTATCTCAAACACTGGGACCTAAGACGTAAAGGAGAAAGGAAAGGAAAAAGGGAGAGAAGAAGAAATCTTAGTGAGAGAAGCTCCACCTTCTCTCTAGTTTTCTCGACAATCGGACCGGCGGATCAAGAAGAAAAGTGCTTCCCCGCGCCAAGAGCTTCAAGTGGAGACCGGAAACGAGGAGTTTCAACAAACTCCAAGAGGTAGGTCTTCTCATAATTTGGTTATTTTCTACCCTAAGGGTTGTGTGGTGGTGTCTTGCCCTAAGGGGAATGTTTGTTTGCATTTTGAACCATGGAAAGCTACCTTATTTTGATCATACACATTAAATGACATTAGGACGGCTTTGGGTGGGAAATAAAGGGAATTCGCGCTGAGCACTTCATGTAAAATCGGTGTCACATCGTGCTGAACTTGATGTTAGCTTTGAATTTCCCAAATTGGACCCTCGTGAGCCTAAGTTAAGGGCTCATTTACTTCCAAATGCCTTAAGTAGAAGGGATGGTTTGCCAGTTAGCTTCTGCTAGCGGTTAAGGTCATGTAGTTAGCAAATTAGGGGCCACCAAGAGCGACTAGGGCCAACAAGCAAGCGGCTAGGCCCAACCGGTTACTGATCAAGGCCACCCGGCTACCGGGACCAGCCGCAGCACGGCCAAGACCCAGCCGGCTGGGCCGGCCAGGGTCATCCCACCCGACGGGCTCGCCTGGCTAGCGACCAGGTTAGCCTGGCCAGGCTGCTAGGGTCACCCCATTAGCTGTTAGGTCACCCTGGGCTTAGCGCCAGGTCACCGGGGCTAGCTGCTAGGGTCGGCCTGGCCGTTCATGTGAAGCTCCAACCGCACCTGCCATAACTTCTTCGTCCGAACCCGCTGGGGTGTTCGATCCCACGGAAAGCCCATTGAGTCAAGATTCTAGCCATATGCCTGTGGAGGACAGTAGGTGAACACAACCTGCTGAAATCTATGTTTTTCCAGGGCTTCTAATCTGCTAGGGCTGGCTATTCATGTGTGACTTCCAACTTCGGACGGCCATAACTTCTTCGTCCGAACTTCGTTTCGGGTGTTCTTAGACTCTATGGAAAGCTCATTGAGTCAAAATTTCAGCCATGTGCCTGTTGAGAACACAGACTATATCACGTTGAATTTATGTTTTGCAAGTGTAGTTTGTTTAGCTGGGTTTCAGCGTGAATAGCCTGTTTTGATTACGACCACGAGATGGCATGTCAGAAGTTATTATGTCATAGAATTCACTAAGGAATTAGCCTAATGAAAGATGTATGACATTATTATTTAGTCATGGATTGATGAATGCTATTATGTTTGATACGATATTTATATATATATATTGGCATGAAATATATGGAACTTATATGCTTGCAATATAGGTTTGCATGGTAATTGACATGAAGTACAACTGATAAGAATGGTTCATGTAGCGTGCATCATACATGGAACATGAGAAATTGCAGTGGCATAATTGATTTGCATATGCACTAGAACATCGCATGACATAGGTGTGAGTGCATGGTAGAGATCGACACTCAGGTTCTGGTGCCTCGATGGTGTGCACGGTACACGATTATAAATCAACACCGCCGCTTGGTGTTGGATCGCGGGCTCATACTTGGACAACGCCCAAATGAGCTCGCACACCTATCACGTAAAATAGTAAAAGACAATATGCGATAGGTATCAACAAGTTGGGATAGATTCCGTGGTGAAAAACCCCAGCCCATTAGTTAGACATGATCACCGGCGGTGAAAGCCCGTCAAAAGTGTCTGGGCTTGTGGAGCCCATGGTGCAACACCAAGAATCCACTACCCACCAACAAAGCAGAATTGTAATGAAAATATGAATAAAAATGTAATGAGTCAAAGAAATGTGATCATTGATGTCATGGAAATGATGGTTATGTTCCACGACAAGTTTAGGCTTGTGAGGGAGTCTAAGTGAGGACTCGTGACACGTGGATAGGGTGAGTCACATTTTCATCCATGGCATGTAGACATTCGAGTAGGAATGTGTATATTTTTACTTGAATGTGTGTGTGTTTGATCACTGCATGAGCACTTAAGTGGGGAGTAACCCTTGTAGGAGATTATCACTACTGAGCTTTGCTCACCCCGTCGTGGACCCCTCAGCACGAGAAGACACCCAAGCCGTGAATTACGAAGAAGGCTCTGCCGTGGCCTTGAGAAGCACTTTGTAAAATATATTAGAATAATCTAGTTTTAATATAGTTTGGCATGTAAAAGGGTAAAAGAGTTATACATCAAAATCTTGTGAAATATTATGAGAAATTGGTTATTTGTAAGAAAATTATACATAAATTGGTCTTGATATATGAGACATGTGAGTGTGATATTGGAGCACCCGACATCCACAAGTTGACAAGGTTGTCAACGGGACCCTCGAGATAGCACTCACAGATTGCAACCCCAAAACCGGTCCTAGGTCTCTGCAAGGCATGAATTGCTATTTTAAATACTAATTAACTTTAATCAAAAGTAAGTTAGTGGAAATAAAGGAATGCCTAGTGTACTAGGATGATTTCATTAGGGGTAGCATCATCTCAGCATTATGTGAGGATCGTATGGACCGAAAGGTAACCAATAGGATTCCCAAGGAAAGCACTGCCTTATAAAAGTACCATACTTAATGACCTAGATGACCGAAAGAAGAATAGGGAGTTGGTGTGAGAAATTTGAGGGGAGACATGAAAGTGTAAAGCTCATATTAGATTCCCTGGACATGCACCGCGTATCGCTCACCAATCTCGCTTAATGAATATAAACCATAAATGCATCAATGGAGACACCGAATTCCGGTATCTTTCCCCAAGGCATTCGATATTATCCCATTCCCTTGTGAGTGACACAATCACATCCTATTTTGTTTTCTTTATTCTATTCTTATTTTAGATTAGAAAACATTCTCCCTAAGTCACTAGTCGCTCAAATAGTGAAACTTAAGCACGTAGCCCTGGCACTAATCCCCGCTAAAACCACACCTCTCCCTATGGGATAGATATCTCGAACTTTCGTTCCACTCATATTACCGCATCGACTGCGGCGCCGAAATTCTAGAACAAGTTTTGGTGTCATCAAATGTAGAAGGTAATAGCTGTGTTTGATTCGATATTTCTGGCAAAAGAGAAGTTTTCTAATTTGAGCAAAAATTTTATTTTCCTATTTTCTTTTGTTTCTTATTTGTATTTTGTCTATTTCATTTTTTCTTTTATTTTGTATTTGTCTTCTACATGCTAAGTGTTGAATACACAAAAGAGCAATATTTATATCGGATTTTAGTACCTTCAGCTCATATTTTGCTCTCATCTTGTATAAGAATAGGTGCCTTTGATCATTCCTCGTGCTGGACTTCCAGTGCGTGTTTTTCTGGTTCAAGATAATCGTATAGGATTCAGGTCCAGCAGTATGTTTTCAAATTTTATCAAGCTCATGATTTTCTGATGGCACCGTCAGGAAGTCTCAGTGTCAATGGTGTTGCGGATCACTGGGAAGGCGCTGGCGTGGTACCCAGACTATGCAAACCTAGCATTCCACTATAATGCAAATTCATCAAGAGCTGGCGGGTACCCCGCACTTCACTCTCACCTACATCGATGACTCCAAACAAAAATCAATATAAAGCGGTACCTAGCATCTCCACACTTATCGGTACCGCTACCAACATGTAATTTTTGCGGGATTTGAGCAGAATTCCAATTTCAGTACAAGGGTATGTTCGTCCTTCGACCACCAATTCGAGATCACAAAGGAAAAGGGTATAAAAGCCAAAGGAAAGGTGGAGAGGGGAGTTTTTTGGATCCTAGGGTTTTTGTTTTCATAGAGAGAGAGGTTTTTCTCATAGTTTTGCTAGGGTTCATAGAGTAGAGTAAAATACTTAACTTTTCTTTAGATTCTGGATTTCAATTTCATGTAATCTTTCAGTTAGATCACACAACTCAGTTTTCTCTTACAGTATTTTGTGTTTTTGATTCTCCGACCTTGCAATTGAAGTGTGATTTTCTCAAGTTTTGTTTATGAGTAGTTTCTTATCCATTATGACTCGATTTCTAGTTTCAATGAAGTTCTAAACTATTATGATGGGGTTCTAATGGTGGAAACTCACCTCCGGCAAGGTAGTAACCCTCAATTCCTCTTTTGTGCTTCAATGGGATTGTACAATGCTAAGCACTTGTAGAAAAATCTTATAAAACCTTAGTTTGGCATCTTCTTGACGACTTGTGAACGAGAAATCCTCGATACATGTTGTGCTTGATCGCATATGCAAGCTCAGAGTCTGAGCAAATCGTTTGAACATGTGTTTGACATTGCTCAATCATCCTTCATTTAAAAAGAGCTTTTACCGTAAATATTCGCCTAAGACCATTCATCAAATGGCCTTGTAGATGAGATTACACAGAGGTGGGTAATACTTGTCCGGCAATGAGTGAAAACCTAAGAATCCTATCTTTCATCTTCTTGCTTTAAAATAGTTAATTTCATAGATTACTCAACCAATCAATCACAATTCCCAGATTTCACTTTTACACGCACATTCGTTGGAAAACAATTCATAAGGATCACCTAGGAAACCACTCCCTATGGAGATGATCCAGGACTTCCACGCAGTATAATGCTTCGACGACCTTAGTTCCTACGCTTATAGCCAAACGATACCGAATTAGACGAAGCATTTTTTGGGGCCGTTGCCGGGGAGTGGCGAGCAATCTAGTTGATCTAAAGAGAGCTAGAGGTAATTTGCAATTGCATTGCAAATCCGGTACGTTCTCTATTTTTTTTTTTTTTTAATTTGTTTTTGTGAAGAATCTAAGTGGGTATCTGCTTGGAAGGAGTAGGATTGGTGCATGTTGGTTTGGGCTCGCAACGAGCAACGCCGACTTGTAAGAATTATACCTCCAAGAAATTCTGAAGAGTCCATAGTAAGTCAATTGGTTTAAGAGAACCCTACACTTCAAATGGACCATCCCGAGAGTCAACAACCTCTTTTTAATCCAAATGCTCAAGGGATACCTGATAACCCACAAGGACTCCATGAACCTCCACAACATGGAGATGATGTTGCACTCCCAGCAACACCAGCAGTAGGAGGGGGAAATGTTAACTTTCAACGAAATCAATATCGGGCTCCCCCTGCCCCTTTACCTAATGTGGAAAGAACTCTTCGAGAGATTTTGCAACCCCAAAGAACCACCACAAATTCAGCGTCGTCATTCCAAAGAGTTAACTGATCTCATGGTTCAGATGATCCCGCTAACTCCAACAGTGGCCTTATTCTGAACTTTACCTATTCAATAGAGAATGAGATGCCAAAAAGGGCATTCCTCTCACTTATCGCCCTCCCACATATACTTATTATTTGTCTACTCCTCTGAAGGTTAAAACTGGTTTCATCGCTTGCACCTAATTCAATCTTTACTCCGAGGACATGCTAAATGCACCCTTAATGTTCTTTCCCTCTCCCGCACGCTCATGCACTAATGCGAGCAATCCAAAACTTTTCGAAAATCCGGTGAACCTTTGCCAGAGATGGGAAAGATACAAGGATCTCCTCCATGCTATCCCTCATCATGGTTTAGATGTTAGACAACTGCGCGTATTTTCTTCATCAAGGGCCATCATTGACAATAAACAATACATCCAAATGATAAAAGTGAGAGTTTTATGAGAAAAGTGCGAGGGAGGCACCAATTCCTCTTCGACACCATAACGAAAAATGCTCGAACATGGGAGACTAATACCTCCTTAGATACCGCTTAAAGTGCATAATACACCTATAAGGGGAGGAATCCATCATTTAAGAGAGAATGATGACCTGCAAGCAAAAATAGCTAACCTAACAAGGAAGTTGGAGGCTATAGAATTGAAAAAGGTGAATGAGGTAACTAGTGTGCCTCAAGTACCCTCACTGCCTATGGGATCTAGAGTGGAGGAGCCATGCCTCATTTGCGATGACCCCACCCACTCAACTATTAACTGCCCTAACCTTCCTCAAGTGAAGGGAGCAATCCAAATAGAGCAAGTTAATGCTCTTAACTACTCATAGCCTTTCACCCTCCATAATTCGAAACATAACCCGGGGCGGGTAAGCACCCTAATTTTGAAGGTCGAGAACGAGGAGCCCACACAACTCGCCAACAACCAAGGCCCCAATTACCAAAACCAAGGTTTTCCAAACCAAGCCCCTCCCGTCGTTTCAGAATCAAGGTCCTCAAGGATTTCCTATGAACTAAACCAAGGCTTCCATCCGTCAAATCAAGGAATCCAACCACGCCACTTTACTGTACCTCCATAAGAGAAGCCTGAGGATATCAGGACACGCTCGCCTTAGACTCAACAATCCACCTCAACACTCGACTTCGAACTACCTTGAATGATGTGAGATCCCAAATCACTAAGCCAACTCCTTCTATGGGAAATTTTCAACAAGAAAAAGGAAACTCCCCCTTCTCAAACCATCCAAACCCCCAAGGTTAAAATATCGTCGAGTCTCAGTCCAAGTGAGGGCACTCTTCAACATTGTAAGGTCAAGCCACCACTTCAAGTGGTAAGGTAATTGACAAAACCATTTGCCCAAGGAACCGATGCAAGAGCAGCGTAACGAACCAACTGGGAATGAGGTGCCTGACAAGCCTCATGTTCCTAGGGGCGTATGTTGATGGTGAACTCAAACAAGATGGGGCCTCCTATGTCCCTTCTGCTCCATACCCTCATAGATTAAGAGCTCCAAAGAAAGTGAACAATCACTCTGAAATTTATGAGTTGTTCAAACAGGTGAAGTTGAACATTCCTTTACTAGATGCCATTAATTTACTAGAGTCTTGCAATGAATGATGGCACTGACTTGTTCTGTAAGGAAGGCCTTCTTGTCGACATTTAACCCTCTCTTCACTATGCAATGTGTCCTCTAAAAATTGCAGACGTGGGACTTGTTTAATTGGGCGTCAATTGGGGGATCACTTTCACTAGCTTTAGCACTTCTAATATTTCACTGCGATAGCCTTTTTCAGCTTTAAAGGTTCGCGAAAAGGTGGGGGTGTGCTATTTTTCACTGCATTTCCTGGCCTTCTTCTGCTGTTTTGGGGACTGGCTGTTTAACCTCCTTACCACTTCTCAAAGTGATAACTTCTTTAATTTCATCTATCCCCGGGATTCGCTCACCGGAAAGCTCAATCTATGCACTCCTCACATCGGGCCGTATCCTGAGAGAGGAATTTCCTTTTCCTCGCACTTGCCGGGCCGGTTAGTTAACCTCGGTGATTGAGTAATCGCAGTCGTTATATTTTCGTGGGAGACTCGCACTGCAGTTATCATATTTTCGGGAAATCTCAGAGCTTGTGCTATTTATCTTTTGTTGAGTGTGCTTCCAATCGCAAGTTTCCCCGAAAGACTGCGCACCGTGAAAAAGAAAACTAGGTGTCAACAAGGAGTGTATTTATGACTGAGCAATCCACTTCCTTGATCCGAAACAATTTGCCCCCAAATGAAGAAGACTTGTGAAGCCCTACTACTTCCATAGTAGGAATTCAAGTTGTGGCATGTCGTGATTTAGGGGCAAGTGTTAAACTTGTTGCCTTACTCAAGATATGTCGAGCTAGGTTAGAGAAGAAACCAAACCAATATCACCCCCAATTAGTCAATCGTAGTGTGAAGATTCCTAGGAGGGATATGAAGGATGTATTGGTGCAAAGTGGACAAGTTCTATTTTCCTTTGATTTTATTTGCGTTTCGACACTCAACTCAGGTAGAGCCAAGGGACTCACCCCAAAGGATTTTGGTAAAGATTTAGCCACCGCTAATGCCATTACAATCGAGGAGGACTAATGACATTATCATTTGCAACATGACCGCAATTTGAATATCTTTAATGTTATCAAGGGAATGGGAGATGATGGTGGATGTTTGTGAGGTAAACACGGTTGACTCTCAGGTGCGTAACTACTTAGATAATGTCTCATACGATGATCCTCTCATGTCTTGTCTAGTAAGCCCGAAGCTGGGTTGAGGAGGTGACCACCTCGAGTCGAGTTCCTACACCCATAATTGAAATACGTTGAGTGTATTGGTTAAATGGGTGGGCACCTAAATTTCAACCATCACACCAATCGAGGACAGGCATTACCTTTCCTGAAAAGAGACCACCCAAACTTGAGTTGAAACCCTTACCATCACATCTCAAATATAAGACTTCTACGCAGAAGAACTTCCCAGAATCGCATCTTCCTCTTTTAGAGTCAACAAGAAAATAAGTCACGTGAGATATTTGAGAACTCACAAAACCACATAGATGGACAATCATAGATATTATACCAATTTGATCTGCGACACACGTGATTCATTTGGAAGAGGATGTTAAACCCTAGACAACCACGACTACCGAACCCAATAATGAAAGAAGTGGTCAAGAAAGAGGTAATGCAAACCCTGACGTAGGGTTTTATTTACCCCATCGCGTATGCTAGCTGGGTCAGCCCAACCTGTAGCCCCTATAAATTCGGGAGTCACCGTGGTAGCTAATGAAAACAATGAGCTAATTCACCGTGTCACGCCGTTGGAGGGTGATTATAGGAAACTCAATGCGTGTACTAGGAAAGACACTCCCTTTACCTTTTGTCGATCAAATGAGAGAGTCAGAGGCATGAATTTTATTGTTTTCTCGATGGGTACCAGGTACAATCAAATTGAGATAGCTTTAGAAGATCAAGAGAAAACCATTACCCACTCATGCCCTTTGGCACATTTGCCTTTTGGAAAATGTTTGACTATGTAATGCACCAGAAACCTCAACCATGATGGGGATTTTCAAAGGATATAGAAATCATTTTGAAATTTTCATGGATGACTTTTCGCCTTGAGATTCATATGAGGGAGAATCTACTTGTTTGAGAGAGTCAAGAGAAGAACCTCGTGTTAAATTGGGAAAAAGTAAATACTTCATGGTGACACAAGGGATCAGTTTTAGAGCCACATAGTATCAAAAAAAAAGGAATCGAGTATGATAAGGCAGCCTAGTCGATCTCCAACTACCTACCCCTAAGTGTGTTAGAGATATAAGGTCATTCTTAGACATGCTGGATTCTATAGAGATTCATAAAAGATTTAAACACATAGCCTCAACCTTTATGCAATTTTCGCTGAAGTCCCTTGCGTGGTCACAAAAGCCATAAGCCGCCTTTGATAAGCTCAAAATTATGTTAGTGTCTCCTCCTATCATGCGATCTCCTAATTGGAACCTCCCTTTTGAGATCATGTGTGACGCTAGTGATTATACTATAGGGGTTGTTTTAGGACAAAGGGAAGATAAAAAGGCTTTTGTGATCTACTATGCCAAAGAAGACTCTAGATTCGCTCTCGCCCAACTACACAACTACTTTAAAAAAGAGTTTTACCGCCGCCTCGCTCTGAAAAGTTCAAGTCATACATTGTAGGGTCTCTCGTGACCATTTTCATAGATCATGCAGCGCTGAAGTACATACTCTCTAAGCAAGATACTAAGCCTCGATTGACTAGGTGGATCTTACTCTGCCAAGAATTTAACCTGACTATTAAGGATAAAAAGGGAGTTGAGAATGTGGTAGCTGACCACTTGTCTCGGTTAGTGCCTAATCAATTTCGCGCCTTGCTCCATAGGCAACGCTTTCCCGATGAGCAGCTTTTCTTGCTCACGCCCATGGTATGCGAACAGTAAACCATCTAGTGGACAACAATTCCACCCCAATGGACTTCAACAAAAATAGAAATTTCGCGAACATTAAGAAATAATATTTTCATGACCCATATTTGTTTAAATACCGCCCGTAATTCAATTCATAGAAGGTAAAATTCAATGACGATCAACCAGCTTGCTCACTTTTTGCCATTCTGAAGCTTCCGTGGAGGGCATCAAGAAGAAAACCCGCAGACAAAATCCGCAAGCCGGTTTTTACCGCCCACGCTTTAAAGATTGTTTTGAATTTCAGAAATTATAGCTGATGCCAACAATTAGGAGGATCTCAGGTGAAGGAACTGATGATGCTCTACCCTCTATTTTAATCATTGAAATTTTCGCCTGTATAGACTTCATGGGGCCTTTTTCCTCCTCAGGTACTCTTTACATTTTGTTGGTCGTCAATTATGTGTCAAATGGGTGGAGGCCATCCAATCCAGAACTAATGACCAAAGGTTGTTTTGAAATTTATAAAAGAACACATTTTTCTCGCTTGGAGCCTGCAACTATTAGTGATGGTGTGCTCCATTTTTTGTAATCAATTTTGAGAATTTACAGTGGCACAGGTCACACTACTAAAGTTTCAACAATATATCACCCACAAAACTGGTCGAATGACTACCTAATAGGAGATCAAACATATTGAAACGTTGCCCAATCGCAGCAAGATTATCGCCATCAACATGTTTCGGCCATCATTTGCTTTAAAACTATTATATATCTCCCATAGGTTTGTTATGTGGCATGTCATCATCCATCATAGAAATGAGCATATCGGGTCATTAAACTTAATTGATCATCAAAGAAAAAACACAATTCATCACATTTTTGAAATGAGCTGATTAATTTGAGGCGGAATCATATGATATTCTGACTTACAAAGAGGCTCAAGTTGTTCATGATAAGACCATTGTTCTAAGACCTTGAACCTCACCAAAAGGTATTGTTATACAATCTCGGCTTGCACATGTTTCTGTAGGAAACTGTTTGTGGACTGCCCGTCGCAGCTACAGAAGGCACCATATGGTGCAAAAGGAAATTGAGAATTAGAAAATGGAAATCCTTTAAAGTAAATAATAACGCTTAAAGCCATTTAAATAACTTAACTGGGAGGAGTAGTAAGGAACTGTAGATCCTGGTCACTGTAGATGCTCCTTCAGAGTAATTTCTATCCCACCTTGTTGTATATAAGTTGTTCTCTTGCATTTCTTTCGCTTTCTTTGCTTTTCTATTACATAAAAAACACAAAAAATAAAATCCAACCAACTCCGCTATCCACTTATTTCTCTTACGCCCATTCCCGTCATAATTTCCGTGTGCATTGAGTGACAATGCTTACTCGTAGCGGTGGGTTGACCGTTGGAACCAACTATGCAGATGTTATTGAACAGGGAAGGAAAACACCGATTTGTCTTTTGGGTACAAAAGATTTGACTCAGATGTATGTAGATCGCACTAACTCATGTACGCACTCCACGAGTCTCACGTATTTACACAATAACAAGCATGCACAAAATTTTGTTCATATCAGGACCCTATCACCCCGACCAGTTTTAATTTTACCAGCCACGACCGCTTCAAACTCTTGTTTTGCCTGCTATCGTTTCAGTATGTACTTTGTTTAGCATCCCTTGTTAACTGTATGCATCATATTCTCTGAGGAACACCCATGCATAACTGGAAGATGATTTTAGGCCATCATTTATGTGTTACTTTTCGAAATCATTTTGAATTACCCCTTTGCACCCATCTGGTGCCTTCAATTGCCAATTCAGCTTCGAACTCCTAGGAACCATGATCAATGAGAAGTACGTTGGACTCCATGGTAAGCGTGAAGGTGTCAGAGATTGAATTGTTAGTTCCGTGGAACACAAATCGTCAAGTGCAGTATGAGCAGGGAGAGAAATGAGCATCTCAAAGTGAATCCAAGATGGCGGCATGAAAAGGGTATATCTATATATCACATCGAGTGTCCAAATTTACAAATAAAAAAAGAAAAAAAGCGACAAGGATACCGGGCACTTTACCCGCACTTCAGCACTCACTGCCGCAAAAGTGGCAATGGCCATTCGGTACCGGTACCGCACTTACTGGTACTAGTACCGCCGAGCGTACATGGGTTCATTTAGGGCTTTTTTATGCCCAGCGTCCTTCACTTCTTTAGGAGCATCTTTTTCTGTGATATTTCATTGTTCCATATGGATTCGCTTGTCATCATCGGGTGGTGTTATTTTCCTTGCTGGCTTAAAGATCATTCAACGATGGTACTGTGGAGAAAGCTCGACCGAACTAAATGAGATGTCTGGACATCGGCAGAGATGGGCTATCGATATCGCTCGCAGGCTTCGGGCCGCCTTTGCTATATTTATTATTCTTAAGCATATCTATGGCATGATCGAAGAATATTGAAAGGGGCAAGGTTCTAGCTCTTCTACGAGCGAAATATGGAAAAAGGAAAGTTTACCACCAAACCATAAAGAAGGGAAAGTGGTGTTTAAGAGATTCTTCATCTAAGAACTAAGAGGCATCAAGAGCCGGCAGTGAGATTAGCCATGTTTGTCGAAGTCTTCGATCTTAACGAGAGTGCAAATCTAACTAATCGCAGTGCCGGGTTTTCATTGCGAGCTTGTGAAAGTGGGATTACTTGTTCACCCATCCTATCAGGGCTATTATTCAGGAGCAAAATTTGCAATTTGTCTGTGCTGAAGTACAAAGGTATCTACCAACCCTGGTCCGGGAATTTTATGCCAATTTGAGAGAAAATCAGCATGTAGATACCCTGCTAGAGACCACTGTTATGGGAAAACAGTTAAAGATCAGCCCTAATTCGATAGCTCACTCATTGTAGTATGTCCGCCCTGCTGCCCATGACCGACCTTACCCTCTCAGGGCCATTACTGAGTTCGATGCCAGGTTGTTTACTGATGCCATGTGCACCCATCCGATTGCCATGAGAGCTTTTATGCGCAAGGAGTTCATTCCAGGGAAGCTCAAGCCTGAATATGCTTTAATGAACAAAATTATTCACAATATGATCGGACCAAAGGGAAAAGAGTAATTGCCAAGCAAGGAAGAAATTCAGTTTCTATATGAGGTGATGACTGGATACACAAGAGTAATATTTATCGGATTTAAGATCTTTCTCATTTCATATTTACTCTCATTTTGTATAGTGCCTTTGATCGTTCTCGTGTTTTTGGACTTGTGCAGGTTTTTCAGGTTCCGTGCATAATTGTTATAGGGGTTCGTGTCCAGAGAGAGAATGTGGATCATTGCGAATGATGGCAGCCGCTGTTGTGAAGTCTTGGGAAGTGCAATGGTGTTAGGGATCAATTGTAGGCAAAGGGTACCCTGCATTCATCGCACGGGTACCCCAATGCAGAAATTCACTGTGTAGCCATGGTACCCTGCACTCACCTCACCTACATCGATACCCCCAAACAAAATCACCATTAGCAAAGTGGTACCGTACACACTTACTTCAGTACCCTGCATCAACATGTAATTTTTAAGTGATTTGAGCAGAATTCCACCTCAGTACAAGGGTATGTTCGTCCTCTCACCACCACCCGAGATCACAAAGGAAAAGGGTATAAAGCCAAGGAAAGGTGGAGAGGGGAGTTTTTGATCCTGGGGGTTTTGGTTTCATAGAGAGAGAGGTTTTTCTCATACTGCTATGGTTCATAGAGTGTAGTAAATACTTAACTTTTCTTTAGATTCTGGATTTCAATTTCATGTAATCTTTCAGTTAGATCACACAACTCAGTTTTCTCTTACAGTATTTTGTGTTTTTGATTCTCCGACCTCGCAATTGAAGTGTGATTTTCTTAAGTTTCGTTTATGAGTAGTTTCTTATCCATTATGACTCGATTTCTAGTTTCAATGAAGTTCTAAACTCTTATGATGGGGTTCTAATGGTGGAAACTCACCAAAACAAAGGTAGTAACCCCCACCTCTTTGTTTCCAATACTGTACAATGCTAAGCACTTGTAGAAAAATCTTATAAAACCTTAGTTTGGCATCTTCTTAACGACCCAGAACGAAATCCTCGATACATGTTGTGCTTGATCGCATATGCAAGCTCAGAGTCTGAGCAAATCGTTTGAACATGTGTTTGACATTGCTCAATCATCCTTCATTTAAAAAGAGCTTTTAATGTAAAATATTTTGTCGAAGACCATTCATCAATGGCTCCTAGATGAGATTGCGAAATAAGAGTGTGGGTACCACTTTGGTCCTAAGAATGCGGAAACCTAAGAACCCTATCTTTCATCTTCTTTCTTTAAAACAGTTAATTTAATAGATTACTCAACCAATCAATCACAATTCCCAGATTTCACTTTTACACGCACATTCGTTGGAAAACCGTTCATAAGGATCACCTAGGAAACCACTCCCTATGGAGATGACTTGTGGACTTCCACAGTAGTATAATGCTTGACGACTTTAGTTCCTACGCTTGGGAATAAATTCAGCATACTAATTAGATGAAGCACTAAGCATAATGTCTAACGAAAAGAAAAATGAGCTCTTCTACACCCTCCGAAGAGAATTTTCTTCTCAAGTAACCCAAAGAACACCAACATGGGAAGAAATCATCGAAAGGCAAGTACAAGCCTCAGTGAGCCAACAAGAGTATAATTTTGAAGGGGCAAATCATCTCAACACCAATGCGAGTTACTTCTCTCAACCCAAAAACACTATGCTAAGTTACAACTATTCAGGTTAGGGGACATATGGCAATATCTCCTATGGACATCCAAGTATGCAGCCACAAGAAAGTTCAAGTTCCTATTATCAAGAACAATTCCGGAAACCAACTAAGGAGGAGCTATTTCTTACCATGAAGGAAGAAATTAATAAGGATAAAGAAGCTCTAGAAATGCAGTTGCCAAACATAAAACCCAAGGTGGATGCTAACATGATAGCCAACATTGACACCAATTCAAAAAATCTTAATAGATAAATGTATGCTATCATGGAAAGAATAGCAATACAAGCCAAGGAATTGGAAAAACTTCTAAAGGAACAATCTTCAAGGCAACTCCCGAGCGACATAAAGAATGATGACATATGGGAGAGTGAAAACGTAACCTTAAGCCTTGAAGATGAATCTTCGAGTCCGGCATTGGATCAAGACAAGGACATAATGGAATGTGAGAAAATGACTTTGATCCTTGAGGAAGAATTGCAAAACCTGACATTGGTTGAGAAGAATGAGCTTACTATTGATGAAAAGCGGTCATTGAAAGAAAAGCAAGGAAGGAACATCCCGAAGCTAATAAGCAGGGGGTTGAAGACTTTATTTCATAGATTCTTCTGACTTTTCAAGTACAGCAGAAAGACCAACAAGTTTCATTTGTAGAAAGACCTTTCATAGCTACAAGTCAAATATGGAATAACGCAGAAAATAGGGAAATGACACTCCTTGTTGATAAGGAGAAAATGAAGTTTGACCTCCATCAAAGCACACCATTAAAGAATGAAGAAATGAGGGCATGCATGAAGATTGAGAGTTCATTTCCGCCTCACATGAGCATGCACTCATTTTCCTTTCAAGAGGACACCTCGTAGATTCGAAGTTAAAGACCAACTCTTTTCCCGAGGTGGAGAAGCTCATCCTCACAAGTGATGAGAATGAAGATGGAGCATTAGCCACAATGGATGAAGGGCCAAAGCAAAGATCTTGGACTTCCACAATGAGTCTAGCTGGACTCTAAAAATGTAGCAGCTCTTGGGAGGCACCCCAAGCAAAAATAAGGATTTTTATCCATTTATTGCTTTAATTTATTTTTAATTTTAGTATGTGTTGCATGTTGATCTTATTTTAAGTGTTTATTTGGTTTTTGCTTTTCAAGACATTGAAGCTGATTCTTAGTGAGGGAGTTTCATCAAGACCCACCACACCTGAGCCCAATGGTCACACTTGATCATCTAGGGGAGTCCTCTGTTCTTAACCTTCATATTCTATACATTGAGGACAATGCATATTTTAAGTTTAGGGGGATTGGGGGAGCGGGGGGGATTTCCCTTTGTTTTTAATTTTTTCCAACAGCTTCAATGATTCTATCTTTAGTGTTTTCCTTTAATGGCTTATGTGTTTTAGTTGCTTGTATATGTTTTCAGTCTTTAGGTTAAATTTTTAATTTTTAGTGTGTTGTTGTTATTGGTTGAGCTTATTTTGGGATAATTATGATGTCTATGATGAATAATGATTGAAAATTTCTTTCACCTGAAGAAAATGAGAGATATTTGAACATAAAGCATAATGGTTTAACCACTTAGTTGTAGACCTAACCACTAGTTCTTAGCATCTTTAGCACAAGTCATTTACCCTTTTGGTCAATTTTTCTTTGTTTAGTGAAGAATTGGGTGATCATTTCATAATTGATCTCTTAAGAATCTAGAACTTGTTCAATTATTGCTCAAGGCGAAATCCTAGGCAACACGACAATTAGGAAATGATATAGGCCACCCTTAGACCAGATGACCCTTTCTAGCTAACCTATTTGTGCATATATCCATAGTCACCCAATTTGAGCCATATTAGCCATTTTATTTCTAAAAAAACCAAGAATAAACACCTTAAACCTTTCATGAATATCCTTCAATCAAAGATTCCGTGTTTACCCTTACATGTTGCTTTCAATGCACTATCTAGTGAAAGCATGTATTGTGAATTAGGAGTTTGGTTGGAGTAAGTGTGCTTTGAATGGAAATCAAATGAGGTTTGGGGTAGAAAAAGAAAGAAAAAGGTAGAAAAAGAAAGAATAAAGCAAGGAGGAGTAAGTTTGGCCTTGTAGCCTTCCGACCTTGAGCAATTAAGTTCTTAGGGGTGTTCTACATCTAGTACCTTAAGGCCAACTGGTCTAGGAGTTACTAACCTAAAGCTTGCTACATGGGGTAGGCAGAAAGCTTAAAGAGGTTGAACATTGCACTACTCCATGCCTTGCAATCTATGAAAAATAAAGCTCTTGGTGTTCTTATGAAGATGGTAAAAATCATGCAAGTTTGGGGGATCTATGTGATGAAAAGATGCAATAAGTTAAGTTTGGGGGGAAAGCCTAAAAGGTAAAGTGTGAAGGATGTAATATGCTAAAGGATGGACATTTAAGTGGGGGAAAAGAAAAACGTGTATGTTTTAGGTAAACTAAAGCCTAAATGACATATTCAACTACCTTTACCTAGGCCATACACTACAAGCTTTTGAAGACCTAGTTGATCCTAAGTGTTGTGCATTGCCTACTTTAGTGGAGAGTGATATGTCAAACAAGCCTATGGAGTCTTACACACTCACCATGTGAGTGAGAGATCCCCATTCCACTCATGGTCATCTAAATCCATCTGAACTGCAATTAGCTAGAAGAAGGCAAGACTTTACACACACACACACACACACTTGAGAACTTTGGTTTAGGTTATTCAACTTAAGGTTAATCTATTATTTTTTAAAAATGCTATCTCGAAGTTTTCTTTGTGTTGTATGAAGGTTAAATCCTTGAGGCAAATTATCATTCATTATCTCAATTTCATGCTCAACGTGTTTGTTAGCTTTGAATAAGGAAAATGAGTTGTTTCTTTGCTTGAGGACAATCAAAATGTTAAGTTTGGGGGTTTTTTGATAGGTGTGAATCATACTAACATTTATAGCGTATTTTTCATGTGTTTATGTAACCAAAATGCTAGATTCACACCCATTTTCGTAAAGATTACACTAATCCCTCATTTGCTTATATTTTGTAGGATTAGAAGAAAAATCAAGCAAAATGATGGAAGAAATCAAGTGAAGAGGACGTTGTTGATCTATAGCAGTTTGCTATCCACGACGAAGAGATTTTTCTCCGCGAAAGAGTGCCTCACCATAGCTAAGCTCAAGTCAAGAAATACTAGTCTCGGGTTCACTACAACAAAGAGGTTCGCCACGACGAAGCCATAGTTCGTCGCGAAAAAGAAAGGAAGCAACAAAAGACAACCCTCGGGTTCACCACATCAAAGAAGCCTTCATATAAAGACGACTGGTCGGACAAGCAAATTTCACCTCGAGCCCATCATCGTCCATTTCCAAAGGCCTATAAATATTTGTACTTTTTGTGGACGTGATTAGGGTTCGATTTGAGAGAATCTCCGAGTTCTCACTGAAATGTGAAATTCATCATTTTGGTGTTTAGCCGGTTTGTTTATTTGAGCTGACGATGCTGAGATGAGCTTGCAGAATTCTACAGCCAGGTGTGGTTTGTTTTACCTAACCACATAAATAGTCCTGAACCCACTATTTCAGCAATCTCATAGTTATCGGAATACAGATTTAGCATTTATTGTTAGCTATAAAGAACTCCCCCTTAAACATCGGGAAAGATGCCTGGTTTATATATGGTATGATTTATTGAATATGCCAGATGTTAGTTGGTAGTTCTTTAGGATTATTATGGTTTAAACTAATTAATCCATACTGAGAGTTGGGTCTTCGATCCCCATACTAGGGCATCCTTAGTGACACTTGGATTGCGCCCTAAAATCTGGCCCGAGTCTCTTAAGATATGAATTAGTTATTTGAAATACTAATTAACTTAATCAAAGAATTCTAGGGAAATAGGGAATGACTAATACTAGATGGATTTGATTAGGAGCAGCACCATCTCAGCATTATGTGAGGATCAAGATAATCGAGAGGCATTGATCCGAAAGGTAGTCCAGTAAATTCCCATTGTATGGACCGAGAGGATCAATAGATTCCTAAGGAAATTCTCTTATAAAAGTACCATACTTAATAACCTAGAAGGACCGAAAGGAGAATAGGAGCGAGAAATTTGAGGGGGTGACAAAAGTATAAACCTCATGTCGAATTCCTTGGACATGCACAAGTGTACGTTCACTCAATCAATGCTTAATGAATATAAACCATAAATGTATCAATGGAGATAATCAACTCTGGTATCTTTCCTTGAGTTATTTCTTCGATATTATCCCATTCCTTGTGAGTGGACATTGATCACATCCTATTTTATTTTGCTTTATTTTGTTCTTATTTTAGATTAAAAAACATTCTCCCCAAGTCATCGAGTCGCTCAAATAGTGAACGACTTTAGTAGCCGAGGTACTCAATCCTCACTAAAACCACACCTTCCTACGGGATTCATATCCGGACTTTGGTCCACTATATTACTCAGACGACCCAAGGCGCTATAAAATCATACCACAGGAGAAAACATTGTCACTAAGTATTTCAATACCCTCAAAGAGTTATGGAAGGATCTCGACCTATTTATGGACTACGAATGAAAATGCATAGAAGATGGAAAGCACTACATAAAGATGGTGGAGTGTTCCAGAATCTTCAATTTTTTGCTAGTCTTTATTTAGATTTTGATGAGGTGAGAGGAAGAATTATTGGAAGGCAACCTCTACCTCCCATTGGAGAATTTTTTTTCTGAAGTTCATAGGGAAGAAAGCCAGAGAAGTGATATGCTGGGAAAGAAAACAATTGTCATTGAAATTGATAATTCTACCCTAGCAACTTCCACTGCTAATGCCACAAGTCAGACCTCCAATATCCCTAAGTGGACAGATGAAAAAAACCAGATTTGGTGTGATTTTTTCAACAAGCCTTGGCATACTCATGAAACATGTTGGAAGATTCATGAAAAGCCAACAAATAAGAAATCCAAGGGCAAAAGAAACAAAAAACCTAGAGTACAGCCTTATTAGAATAATGTTGCTGCTAATACTACTGAAATGCCTTATTTGAGTAGGGAACAGATGGAACAAATTCTAAAATTGTTGAAATACAATCCATCAACTACTGCTCCTATTGGTTCAATGGCACAAATAGGTAGTGTTTAATCTGTTACTTCTATCTTTACATCTATGCCTTGGACAATTGATTCAGGTGCATCTGATCACATGACAAATCTTTCAAAATTGTTTCAAACTTATGTTCCTTGTCTGGATAATTAAAAAATTCAGATTGCAAATGGGAGTTTCTCATCTATTGCAAGAAAAGGCTAAATTCCTATCTTTGAAAAAAATTACACTTCAATCAGTTCTACATGTTCCTAAACTTGCTTGCAATTTGTTATTTGTAAGCAAACTTTCTAAAGATTCTAATTGTTGTGTCACCTTTTTTTAATTCTCATTGTGAGTTCTAGGATTGAAGTATGGGGAAGATGATTGGCAGTGGTAGGATGCAAGATGGCCTCTACTATTTTGATGAAAAGGGCTTCTAGAATAAACAAGTCCACAGCTCAGTTGGCAATGTTAGTTCTTTTTTTGTTTATGAAAAAATAATGCTCTGGCATCATAGACTTAGACATCCTAGTTTTTTCTATTTAAAACATTTATTTCCTGGTTTTTTTAGAGAAGTTGAATGTAATTTACTACATTGTGAATCTTGTGCTTTGTCTAAAAGTCATCGGATGTCTTACAAAATAAAAGATTATTTTCCTTAAAGTCCTTTTTACATGATCCATAGTGACATATGGGGACCTTCTAAAATCTATACCTTGAATGGAAAAAGATGATTTGTGACATTCAATGATGATCATACTAGACTTTGTTGGATTTATTTAATGAAATTCAAATCTGATGTTGCACAAATTTTCAAGAATTTTCATACTTAAATTGAAACCTAATTCCAAGTTAAAATCCATCTTTTCAAAACTAATAATGGTACTGAATATTGCAATACTTGTTTGGGAAATTTTTTGAAAGAAAAAGGCATCCATCACATATCTACCTATAGGGATACACCCTAATAAAAAGGTATAGTTGAACGCAAAAAACAACATTTGTTAGAAGTGGCTAAGTCCCTCATGTTTTCTATGCATATGCCAAAATATCTTTGGGGTGAGGCTGTTTTAACCACTTGTTATTTAATTAATAGAATGCCTAGCCATGTGTTGAAATATGATACTCCTCTACAAACTTTAAGAAAAAATTTTATGAGGAATCGGTTGACCACAGATTTACCCCTAAAAGTTTTTGGCTATACGGTCTATGTTAATATACAAAACCAACTTTGAAATAAATTAGAACCCATAGCCGAAAAATATGTTTTTATAAGTTATGCTTCAAACCAACTACTAGGAAATTTCATATCACTATGTATGTTAATTTTGTTGAAACAATTCCAATTTTTTTGCAAAACCTCTCTTCAAGGGGAGAGAGCAAATGAAGATCAGTTTTGGCATGTTTCTACACCTGTTCCAAAAACGTTTTCTCATGATAATACTTCTATTGATGGGACTAGATTTGTTAATAAAGAAAATCTAGGAGAACCTAGTTTACCTATGTTAGAGGTTAGGAATTCACAAGCAGGTGAAGAAACACTCCATAATAATTATGAACTGCATGTTGCTTCTAGAAATAAATTTCATCAAACTACAAGAGAAAATCTAACTATCCTAGAAGGCCAATCATCGACTCCATCAAATACTCAAAGTCCAGGTATATCATATTCAATTCCTATTGTTGATAATGACCTTGATATTCCCATTACTCTTAGAAATGGAGTTAGAACCTATATTAAACACCCTCTTGGAAACTTTCTATCCTACTATAAATTATCTAAAAAGCATAAGGCCTTTATTTCTAAAATCACTAATCAATTTGAGCCAAGAAATGTTTAGGAGGCCTGTAGTCACTAAGATTCGAGGACAGCAGTTTTAGAAGAGACGAATTCGTTGAAAAAAAAATGAAACTTGGGAGTTGGTTGAATTACTTGAAGGTAAAAAGACTATGAAATGTAAGTGTGTATTTACAATAAAATGTAAGGCTGGTGGAAGTATTGAGAGATACAAGGCACGCTTGATTGCAAAAAGACGTTCGGGTTAGATTACCATGAAACTTTTGCACTAGTAGCAAAAATTAACTCAATTCGAGTCTTGCTTTCTCTAGTAGTTAAACTAAATTGGCCTCTTCATCAACTAGATGTAAAAAATGCTTTTTTGAATGGAGATCTAGAAGAAGAGGTTTTTATGGATCAACCATCTGGATTTGAAGAAAATAATAACAAGCAAGGAGTTTGTAAGTTGAAAAACATCCCTTTATGGGCTCAAGCCGTCACCTAGAGCTTGGTTTGAGTGTTTTGGGATAGTAGTAAAAAGCCATGGATATACACAAAGTCGAGGTAGATCATACAATGTTATTTAAATATTCTAATGAAGGCAAAAATGTTGTCATGATTGTTTAAATGGACGACATTATTCTAACTGGTGATGACCACTTGGAGATTAAGAGATTAAAAATGTTGTTGGCTTAAGACTTTGAGATTAAAGATTTGGGGGCCTTAAAATATTTCCTTGGTATGGAATTTGCAAGATCAAGGAAAGGAAGGAAGTATTTACTAGATTTATTAAAAGAGACAAGATTAATGGGTTGCAAAGCTGCTAAAACCCCCATTGAATATAATCTGAAATTGCAACCAGCTAGAGTGGAGGAAGTTATATATAGAGACAGGTTTCAACCATTAGTAGGGAGGCTGATCTATTTCTCCCATACACGCCCAGATATAGCATTCGTTGTGAGTATGGTTAGTCAATTTATGCACTCTCCTGAGCAACATCACTTTGATGTTGTTTATAGAATACGTAGGTACCTAAAGGGGACTCCAAGAAAAGGTCTCTTATTTGAAGATAGGGGGCATTTAGAAGTTTAAGTTTACACATATGCTAATTGGGCTAGAAGTGTAATGGATAGGAGGTCTACTTCTGGATATTGTACTTTTGTTGGAGGAAACTTTGTTACATGGTGGAGTAAATATGTGAGGGCTCGTGTCCCGCACCCGAATCTCTACTCCTGAGAAGAATCCGCATCTGTGGATCGGTCCGTTTTACTTAATCCAAATGCAATTCCTTTTCTCAATAAAATAATACTAAATACTCATTTGTAAAGGATAATTATCCTTATGAAAATATATACGTATATATATCACGTTAACTTAAAGGGGGCCCATCATTTTGTTCTCAATACACATTTTCATTCAATATGGCATGTATGCCCTTTCAACATTATCTTTTACAAAACATTATCAGATTTCATCTCCACAAATAAGTCAAATATGTTCTTCCCATGAAAACTTATACATTTTTGGTTTCATTACAAAAAGGATCAAATAACGTCATGCGACGAAATGTATGCATAAGACAAAGCGTTTACTTATACTCCACACGATTCAACAATGACTCTAAACTCTGCCGTCTTTACTCTTGTCCCTAGTCACTTGGTACCTACGATGATAAAAACAACACGCTAAGCATTTTCATGCTTAGTGAATCTATGCAATTCTCTCTTCATTTCAATTAAACACAAATATGCAGCTTTTCTAAAACAATGTTTTGGGCACAATTTCAATAGTCCATGCAATATACATTATATATATGTGCTTATTTCACATAATTTCATTTGCAAATCATTTGATCACTTCAAAGGTTCCTCATATGCACATTTCATTCAAACTCAAATCATGCATTTCATTACTTATAATTCTTGCCCTAAACGATCTCTAACCATTTCTTTCGATGCCTAGGATAATCTGAATCACCCGCACGGGGTCCCGCTTAGGTTGGGTCGGTATAAAACATTTAACAACACAGATGGCTCACGCCACGACCACTTATTTAAAAATCATCACAGGTATACCACCAATACCGTCTCTCGTCGTCACGGATCTGATATGTCATTTCATTTCCTCGCTCTACAATAATCGCTACTTGACCCTTATTGTATATCAATCTATCCTTAACTCGACATGGTTAAATAACATTCTATTAAGGGCATTAAACTCAAATACCTCTACAATATCAGAGTATACGTTTATAAATTCAAATAATACATTTTGATGCTCCATGCAATTTTTATGGCTATGCATTTGAAATCAATTTTCCCAAATCGCTTTAAAAACAAATCACATATGTTGTTTTCTGAAAATCATTTCAACCAAATCACAAAACTCGAATAAGAAGAGAGGTAGATAAACAAACCCAAAAGGTCAAGCGTCCTCGATTCCTATCCCTGAATCCCACTCTGGGTCAGATTCCTCATCACCAACACCTAATCCATCACAATTAGAGAACAATATTAGTTAGCTTATTTAGGCTTCTAGTTAGGGTTGTTTTCTACCCAACTTCCTTTAAGTAAAATTTTCTGGTAACAAATGAGCCACATTTTACCCAATTTCCTTCAAGTCCATTGTTCCCCTATAAATCTATTTTATTTAAAAATTGGAATCATCCAATTCGAAGCACTGAAACTGAAGACATGTTCAAAACAACCGAGACTACTCTATTTTCAAAACATAACCAGAATTTGCTCGAAAATAGAGCTTCACTTTGACGAATTTATAGATCCAATGGGGTACAAATTTGAATACACTTTTATTTCAATGATATTTGTTCTCCTAGAAGTCTAAGCCACCTAGAAATTTGAATAACTCAATTTAAATGAGTGAAACTCAACTTATGACCTAAATACCAAAACTAGTTTCCAAAACACATAGCTGTGCCAAGCGAACAAGAATTTTATCAGAGCTGACGAATTTTTGGGTCCAATGGGAGTCAAATTTATCTACTTAATTCTAAGGATATTTTTTTCTTCTAAGTCTAGTTTATCCTGAAATTGAATCATGAATTTACGGATGATGATGTAGCCAAGTCTATCAGCTAAAACAAAAGCAGGGGGGTTTTGGAAAATTTTGACGACATATCCCCTAAAACCCCGACATTTCCTTTATACAGAATTCATAAATTAAGGACCACAACCCATTCAAAACCACAATACCTTGAAAGCTATTAATACAACCTAAAACAAATAAATATGGAATTATGAAGGGTTTCTAACCTTGATTCTCTCTTGCGACTTGAAACCTAGCTTCCCTTTTACCTTCTTCTTCCTTCCCCTTCTACTCTTGTTTTCTTCACTTTGCTTGCAAAACATGGACAATGAGGATAATCATTGACAGAGTTTCATGTTCTCACTTTGGCATTTATTCTTTTTTATTTATGACCCTTGGGTCCTCATTTGACCTTTTTACCAAATTTATCAAACTTATGTATAATTTTCGAGTTTTTTTTATCATTTTTCATTTTTAACAATTTAAACATCAAAAAAATACAATTTAATTTATTTTATACCCTAAACATGTACAAAAAAACATAATAACATTATAAAGCGAGTCAGAAGAGTTTGAAGTAGTTATCAGGTATTTGTGATTCTTTGGATCAAGATTGTACGAAGAACTTCAGAGGTAATAAGGCGATCAATCTTCTATGTGAAGGTTTCTATGATAATAAAGCGAGCTATAGAAGCCAGAGAGAGAGAAGAGGAGAAGAAACCTTACGTCACGTCTTTGATAACACTTTATCAAAGGAAAATTGGAAGGTCTCATTTGTATGCCTTACATTCCAACAAAAGAACAAGTTGTTGATATTCTTACTAAAGGGCTATCAAAGAAGCAATTTGACAAATTAGTGAACAAGCTGGTCATGGAAGACATCTTCAAACCAGCTTGAGGGGGAGTGTTGGAAATCTTGAAAATTAAGGGTCAAACAAAGAGTTAGGGGTTTGTAATTGGTCTATATTATATATTAGTTATTGTGAAAATATTACAAAAATCAGCTAAGTGATTACTCTTATCACATTTTACGTTTCTATAGAATAAGTTTCCTTTTTAGCCACTTTTAATACATCTGTATGAGTCTTTATTTTGTATTGATCAAAAAACAATATACCTTTTCTACTCATATCAAAATTCTTCTCCAATTTTATCACCAACAAATTAGCCAATAATAGAGGATTTTAGGCATTTGAAATCTTTAATGAATAAGGCAAAAAGCTAGTAAGGAGACCCTCGCCAGTCATCCACCCGAGTCCTCAATGACCTTTCCTTGGGGATCTTTGTGAACAAATTCCTAAGAAGATATCAAACATATAGGAAGGTTCTAGCACCCCCCAAACTTATACTCAATTCACCTTCTTGAAAGAAAATAACCTGAATAAACAGGACACCCCCTCTTGTTTTCAGGCACCTATGTTTACACTAGTATGGTAGGTCTTGTGTTAATTCCAGGACAGTGTCACATAACCGGGATCATTAGTGACTCCCATGATTTGAGTTAGGGCGGGACATTGGTTCCCTGAACTACTTGAGCACACCTAGCTGAACCAGAAGCTACTGTAGTTAAGCCTATCTTCTATCCCTTGTAGTCAGCAGTGAAATCATTTACTCCCAGCCAATTAGCTCAAGGCATTATGCTTTGAAAGGCCCTCAGACTATGCTCAGGATTCAAATTAGGAAAACTCACTTATTCCTCTAATTTTTTTTCAATTTTTTTCTTATCTCTTTTCTTTTCTTCTTTTTTTTTCCTTTTCTTTTTTTCTTTAGGTGTTCCCTTTCTTAAAGGTTAAAGTCTCCCATAGTGAATTCAATTCTAAGTGTAGGGGGTTGGAAATAAGGTATATAAAAGATATCTAGTACGTGTGTGTAGAAAACTTCCCCTCATAAAAAGCTTCTTGAAACAAAGGGGGAAACCATCTAAGTCACTCACATCCAACCATGCACTGTGTTTTAAATCAACAAAACACCTAAATATTTCCATCATTGACTTTAACTTCTTCTTTTTTCAAACTTAGTGTTCACATGATCCTCCAATAGCAATTTAGGTACCACACTCACTCATCTTACCTAAATTTTACCAAAAAAAAAAGACAAATCCTAGGTAAACAAAAGAAACAACTTGAACACAAAATAAACCTCCTAAGCATAGACACCCTTTTTATCCACAAGTTAATTCTAGATCCATTCATTTACCTTTACCACCCCTGCCCCCCCAGCTAAATATTATTGCATTGTATCTCGATGAATTAAACTATAAAACTAAAGGAGGTAAAGGATACTTCTCTGATGATGGTCAGATATCATTGCAGTTAGGGTGTGGTGGTTGCGGTATCACAGCTCCCATGATGGCATGAGTGAAGGGCCGGTGGCATGGGAGGCTGTGATATCTGGCAGGAGAAAGAGTTAGACAAGATGTCATTCATTGAGTTGTTCAATTGATTCATGCCTTAGAGTTGAACCTCTTGTCTTTTACTTAGTATTTCTTGCCTTCTATGTAAAGAACCTTGTCCCTCTAAAATGGCTGCATGATTTGCAAGAATCTGATCAAACATGCTCTATTGCCACTCGGTTTGCTTGCTAGGCAGATCATTGACTTGTTGAACCATCATCTGTTTTTCATCTTCGAAGTCGACTTGTCTTCACTCATTCTATATAGGGACGTCACTGTATGGCTGCTCTTTCCTTACTGTTGTGCCCACTGATGGGAGAATTCTTTCATCTTAAGCATGTAGTGGGACTCCTGCTAGCTTGCATAATTCTGTAATAAGAACAAGATGACTAAGATTATGTTTTCCCCCACTGTTGCTTCTGATTAATGCTTCTATAGTTTCCCCAACATTGAATGGAATGTCCTCCATTATGGCATAAAGGCAAAGAGCTCTTTCTTTGTTAATCTCTAAGATGTTCCCTGCATGGGAGGAGTCGAGCTGCGATAAAGTGATTCCACTACTTGGCTAAATATGATAAGGCCTTTGTTGGAAAGTAAATTATCTAATTATATTAATTCCTTCTCCAAGAAACCCTATCATATGTCAACCGATGAAGGATCATTTCATAGTCCGGGTCTTGGAGTAGTCACTCAAATGTCTCCTCATTCTCATCTGCTAGGTGAAAATATTGTTGATTATTGTACCAAAGAATGCCACCCATTTTCCCCGAACAAACACCGTTCCTTCTTTTTCTCCATTGAGATGCGAATAAAATTCTCTCACAAGTGGATCAATAGCAGCTTCAGGATGCTTGTAGAATTCAGTCCACCCCTTAAGCATAATGATTCTTTGTAGTACTCCATTGGGCTTTTCAAACCCCTTTTCTTTTATTAGTTTGAGGGAGCTGATCTTGGTAAAATTGCATGAGGCTTCCTCACTCACCAATGTCTTTACACCATAGGAGCTTGCAGTTAAAGTAGAAGCTTCATTTGTATTCTTACGAGATCTCTTCTTTGGTGCCATAACTCAAAACAATCAACTCCAACAAAAAGGGACCAATATTGTATTAGAGATATTACAATTGTATCAATCCCAAATTTCTCCAAGTTTAGTGGCAACCTTCGGTCACTTGATAAGACCTACACAACTTGAAAGAATAGTTATGCCATTTCATTAAGGCCTTTTTTCAAACACATGTTGTGCATGCCATATTTTCACTATATTTCCAACCCAAAAGTGGTGGTGGGCTCATCCACGTTTTCATGCATGGAGGTATTACTTATCACAACCCAACACTACCCAATAATGCTTCAATTTCTTGTAGATCCCTAAATTCTCTACTTTCCAACACAATCACAAAAAATTTGAAATTGCACAAGAGGAGGAAATATTACTTAGCAAAAATCATATGCATGACTTCACGATATGCTTGAAATAAGGTGGCTTTATCTCCTCCTTTGAATGATGGGTACAATCATGTGGGAGGTTAAGGTTTGGAAATCATAGATTTAGAAATTGGAACTATTTATGCTCAAAGGTTAGATGAAGGTGGGCTTGAAGTGGTGTAATGAAAGGTGGAAGCATTTTATGAACAATGCATGGAGATGGAGATTGGATTTGGGTACATGAGGGTGTGGAAGAAGAGGAAAGTCGGGAGATAAAGAGGAGAGAAGATCATTAAAGGGGGTAGTGGTAAGTGGGGTCCACGTAATTGCGTGAAAGACACCACGTAATTTCATGGCTCACACAATTGCATGAGTGTCTCCACGCAATTATGTGGGTCACGCAACATTCATGTCGTTGCTCACGCAATTGTGTGACCATGCTGCTCCACTTGACTTTTTCTCCTTTGACACGTAGTCGCGTGTTTTTGCCTGGCTTGAAACAAAGAGTTTCAACTTTTTCACACTTTGGTCATGCTGCAACTACACACTTGCGCAGTTTTGCCTTCTCCAAGATAGAGACTATCCTCCTTATCCACGCCATAGCCATGCAATATCACGCAGTTGCATGAATTTTCCTAGGTTGTAACATTAGCAATTTTCTCCATTTCCTAACTCAACCACGCCATAGCCAAGCAGTTGCATGATTTTTCCTAGGTTGTAACATAAGCAATTCTTTAGCTTGAGACTAGATTTCTAAAATGAATTTTCTGATTTCTCAACCCCGATATGGCTAAAGTTCATCTTAAGGATTCCAAAACCTTGGAAATTAAGAGCACAACTACCACACAAGATCAAACTGAAAAAAACATTGAGGATAAAAAGAATTGTAGAAATTGAAACATGACAAAGGATGAAGAAAATTCACCAGGCTTGGGTTGCCTCCTAAGAAGCGCTAAGTTTACTATCACTAACTCAGCTTCCTGGAATCTCGGTCTTAAGGGATTTCACAACGACTTTCTTATGGAGCACTAAGAATGACTGTGGCCTTATCGAGCTTAAATTCTCCTCCAAAATACGGCTTTAGCCTTTGCTATTCACTTTAAATGTCCCTTTCTCGGGGTGTATCACCCTATTCCACCGTATGGCAAGACTTTACTGATCGTGAAAGTTTCAAACCATCGGGACTTAAGCTTTCTAGGGAACAACCGGAGTCTTAAGTTAAATAACAATACTTGTTGTCCTGGTGCAAAGTCCTTTCTATTTATATGCCGATCTTGTTATGCATTTGTTTTCTTCTTATAGATTTTAGCATTCTCGTATGCTTCCTACCTGAACTCCTCTAACTTAATTAGTTGTAGTGTTTTATCTCCTGTTGCTTCCATGTCCATATTTATCTTTCTCGTTGCCCAATATGCTTTATGCTTGAGTTCCATTGGGAGGTGGCACGTTTTTCTGAAAACCAACCTATAGGGAGACATCCCTATTAGTGTCTTGAAAGCAGTGCCATATGCCCACAAAGCATCCTCTATCCTTCTTGCCCAATCTTTTCGGGAGCTGTTTATGATTTTCTCTAAGATTGTTTTGATCTCCCGATTAGATAATTGTCCATTGGTTTGTGGGTGATAAGCCAATGTTGTTTGGTGTCAAAATCCATACTTCAACAAGATCTTTTTAATCATTTTATTGTAGAAGTGGTTGCCTTCATCACTTATTATGGCTTAAGGGGCTCCAAATCTGGTGAATATGTTCTTTCGGAGAAAACTAAGTACCACACGTGTGTCATTTGTTTGGGTAGGTATTACTTCTACTCATTTGGAAACGTAGTCTACTACCAACAACATATATTTGTTGTCGTATGAAGATGGAAAGGGTCCCATGAAGTCGATCCTTCATACGTCAAACAATTCTACTTCCATTATTCCTTTCAATGGCAACTCATCTCTTCTAGACACATTCCCCATTCGCTGACATCTATCACAGGCCAACACAAAGGTATGGGCATCCTTAAACAAGGTTGACCTATAGAAACCTGACTAATGGATTTCAGTAGATGTCCTTGCTTCCCCAAAATGTCCTCCACACTCTAAGGAATGACAATGTCTCTTGATACTTTCCACTTCTTCCTTTGGGACACATCTTTGTATTACCTGATCAGCACAACACTTGTATAGAATTGGATCCTCCCAATAGTAGTGTTTTAAATCCAAGATGAATTTTTTTCTTCTCTTGATATGTATATGAAATTTTGGAGGGTACCTTGCTTTGTTAATTTACATAATCGACAAACAGGAGTTGAGGACTCAACTACGCTACAATAAAGTTGTTAACGAATGTATCATTAGCT
Source organism: Tetrastigma voinierianum (assembly GCA_016808115.1). Taxonomy (NCBI): domain Eukaryota; kingdom Viridiplantae; phylum Streptophyta; class Magnoliopsida; order Vitales; family Vitaceae; genus Tetrastigma; species Tetrastigma voinierianum. The sequence continues at coordinate 621,750 of JAEQBH010001818.1, forward strand.
GTGCCAGCATCTAGCATGAAGTTTGGAAGGTGATGCTATGAATTCTACGTACTTTTTGTGTCCTTGATCTCCACATCAAACTCCTAAAAGAGAAGAACCCATCTAATAAGCCTCGACTTGGCCTCTTTCTTTGTCATCGAGGGTGCCATGCAGTTGTAGTCTGTATGTACTATCACCTTATTTGTCTGTATCAAGTAGCTGAACTTATAAAATGCAGAATACTATAATGACAACTCCTTTTCGATGTGCTTATAATTTAGTTGAAAACTTCAATTTAGGGTCAGGCTTGCATATGGCCTCATTGCATGGAATGCACTACATCACTCTTTAAACCAATGCGCCCCTGGTGCATAGTCATATAGCGTGGGCGATGGGGGCACTCCCAGTGGGGTGTAACTACTATGGGCATTGATACCAACTTCTCTTTCAAGGTGAGGAAGGCTCGGTTACATTCCTCATCAAAGGTAAATTGGGTTCCTTGAGCTAGAAGGTTGGAAATGGGTTTGGCTATCTTGGAGAAGTCCTTAATAAAGCTCCTATAAAAACCTGCATGGCCCAAAAAGCTATGGATACCCTTAATTGATGTTGGTGGCAGTAGCTTCTCAATTATTTCTATTTTAGCTCGGTCTACCTCAATACCCTTGATTGAAATCCAGTGCTCGAGCACTATTCCTTCATGTACCATGAAATTGTGGCACTTCTCCCAATTTAAGACCAGGTTAGTTTCTTCACATCTTTATAGTATTGATCGTATATTGTCAAGGCAGTCATAAAAAGAAGCCCCTACCACTAAAAAGTCGCCCATGAATACTTCAATTGTCTACTTTACCATTTTTGAGAATGTGGCCATCATACACCTCTGAAACGTGCCCGGAGCATTGCAAAGTCCAAACGGAATTCTTCTAAATGCAAACATATCGTACATACACATGAATATAGTCCTCTCTTGATCTTCTAGTGCAATGGTAATCTGGTTGTAGCCTGAGTACCTGTCCAGAAAACAGTTATACTCACGAGCCCGGACAACCAATCTAACATCTGATATAGGAAGGGTAATGAGAAATGATCCTTACATGTGGTTTTATTCAATTTGTGGTAATCTATGTAGATTCGCCATGCACTCACCGTTCCCAACAGGATTAATACATTCTTTTCGTTCTTGTTCACAGTTGTCGCGCCCTTCTTGGGTACCACCTGAACTGAACTCACCCAAGAGCTATTAGAAATGGGATAGATGACTCCCACGTCTAGCCATTTAAGAACCTCTTTCCTCACCACTTCTTTCATTGTTGGGTTTAGTCTCATTTGTACCTCTACTAACGGCTTATAGTTGTCCTCTAGTAGTATCAAATGCATGCACATAGAAGGGCGGATCCCTTTCAAATCAGCTAGTGACCATCCAATTGTAGTTTTGTGTTCTCGGAGCGCCCTCAATAATTTTTCTTCTTCAACTTCTGAGAGTAGTGATGAGATAATTACTGGCAATGTAGAAGACTGACCCAAGTACATATACCTCAAGTGGTCTGGTAGTGGCTTATGTTCCAACTTTGGTGGTTTCTTAACTGAAGGTGCTAATCTTGTGCTCCTTTCTCCCAATGACTCAAAATACTTCCTCCAGTTTGGTTCAAAGGCATCCATCAACTGCACATAGTTCTTCACCTCTTCTTTCATATCACGGAAGTTACTGTGTAGTAAGCTAGCCTTTAAGGGATCCGGGTGATCCACTTTAGTAGACACTATAGCTTCTTTAGTATCCAAGTGGAAACAACAATCACTCTCAACTAGATGTCTAATTGCACTGAATATGTTAAAGGTCACTTCTTCTTCCTATACTCTACAATCTCAACTCTCCTTTCTACACATCTATGGGGGCTCGTTTAATAGCTAAGAATGTCTGACCAATATAATAGGAACCTCATTGTCTTCTTCCATATCTAGCACTATGAAGAGTCTACATGTAGATATAAAGTTCTGCTTGAGCTTTGATAATACATCTTCCTATTATTCCTCTGGGTGTACAAAGATCAGGTCTAATATAATTTGGAGGTGGTGCTTGTGGTGAGCTAAACACACCAATCCAGTGTCACGAAAATATATAGAGACTCGGATACTTGCAGATCACGGGGCAGCCTTCTCGAATCTTGCATTCTCTATGGAGCCGAGAATGGCAAGTGAAGCTCGAGGATCCGCTAAGTTTCGAGGAGGCATCTTACTCTATAAGATGGCATTACAATCTTCTGACAACACGACTGTCTCATAATCAGCCAACTTATTTTTGTTTGCCAAGATGTCTTTCATAAACTTCAAGTAGCTTGGTATATGTTCCAAGGCATCAGAAAATGGTCGCAAATGGAATGTTGATGTGCAGTTTTTTGAATACTTCAATAAAATTTTCAAACTAGTTAACAAGCTTACTTTTCCTTAACCATTATGGATACAAGATAACTTGTGCTGGCTCCTTAGGTAGTGGCTATACTACTGTCTCATCCTCTGACTTTCTCTGGTCTAAGGTATCAACTGCAGGTTGATCTTTGTCACCCTTTCTCTGTGCAGACTCACCCACTATGATTGTAAGGCTGTGGCCTTTTTGAAAGCAAGGGGTGTCGTTGACTCTTTCAAATCCAGCACTGCTTGAATAATGTCGTGGATATCGGGTAACAGAAACACCACTATATGTAAAAATCAGGCGGGATCTCTCCTTTGTACGGGGAGCTACCCAGTGTCCTGAGCTTGTCCAACCAAATCAACATGACCATCGGTTCATATACAATTAAAATGAGTAAAGAAAATGGCCCACTTAGGCCCTGCACATTATACTCACAACAAACATATATCCAACCAACTATCTTACATGGTTCAAGAGTTAACTCGTTACTCTTAATATAAACATATATTAAAAGTATAGAGTTCTAATACATGTTATATAACAATATCAAAGCCACAAGTCGGCTTTCTTCTAATAGACGACCTCTAGTGAGTGCCGCCTTCCCGATCGCTCCCTGTACCTAAAATGGTGATCCCTCGACAGGGTGAGCAAAGCCCAGTAGAGATAATTTCCTACCTGGGTTACTCCCCGCCTAAGTGCACATGTCATGGCAAACAATCACATTCAAGCAATTTCATGAACCTACTCGAATGTCTACATGACCAATCCCATGTCAGAGTCTCACATAGGCTCCCTCTCACACATACTAATGTCTGCGAGTAAAATAATCGGTTTTCAAAACAAGCTTTTGTTCTTGAAAACACACTCTGCAGTTCGGTAAAATATTAGACGACCCTCAGGCGAATGCAGGCATTTGGATAACCCTCAGGAAATAATTCATGGGCCCCTCAGGCGTGAATTGTTGGACAATCTCCCCAACACAATTTTCCCGAGAGAAAATCTTCCGTCGAAATTCCTTTCTAAACATTTTCATTTTGTTTCATTTCATCATCATGCACTTTCCTCCTAATAATACTCTAGGGTTGCCCCGATGCATATGGAATACCATGATGTAATTCAACCACATTCATGCTAATATATTCACATGCATATATATATTAACATAATTAAATCACATAAAACATGTTATACAAATTCACAATCAATTACACCAAAATTAGCTCACATGGTCTGTAATTAACAAATACGAAGCAATTCATTTAGCTCAACAAAACACATTTTCACACGAAAATTTTGTGATTACTATTCACATGATGGTGAAACCTGGGTTCTGCTGATTTACGACCACACAATTAGGAATTTTTTCCACTCGGTTCAAAGCTTTTGAGGCCAGGGTTTGCGACCTAAAACAAGCCTCAGAACCTTCCTAACCATTTTACATGGCTCTTAGCAGGTCTGCGTAAGTAGGAAAAAAGATCTACCTCTTTGGGTTATTGAACTCCACCAAATGTCGGCGGTGCCGCAGCCTCGCATAAGAGCAACTTTACTTCTTGCTCCGTCGAGAACCAACGGTCCGAATGGCCGAAAATCTAGAGAGAACGTGCTCTCTCTCTCTCTAAAAAAATAAAATCCGACCCTTTGCACTTGTTTTTCTCTGCGCCTTTTGATTCTCTTTTAGGAAGAAGATGAATAATTTCATCTTTTGTCTTTTCCTCATTAACAATTCCCATAATTCCCATCATATTCCTTCTTCTAGATTTTTGACACTTGGCACTATCTAGGCCGTCCATTTCCATCATCTTTCTACTCTTACAAAATGTGTCTGGGTGTCGGTGACTTTGTCACATCACACATATGACACTCGACACCGTCTTATCGAAACGTCTGAAAAGAAAAAGAAAAATGTCTGACTATCTCGAGATTTGTGAAATTCGGCAGTGTTATGGCGCTAGATTTCGGGAGCCGATTCAAACGGTGATACGTTTCGTCATCCGAGATCCTAGAAAATTTTGCAATTTTTACCGAAGCCAGCCGTTTGCCCTTTTTCAAAATTGGAATTTCTGGGTCTTACATTCTCCCCTCATAAGGAATTTCGTCTGAAATTACGGACAATTACAACAACTCACATGCATGTATGCAACATGCTAGACCATGCATGTAAGCCTAGTCATTTTAGTGATAACGACTAAACCACATACCTTCATCCTAAACAAGAAGGGATATGGCCCGCCGCATCGTGTCCTCTCGCTCCCACGTTGACTCCTCCACTCGGTTTGCCACTGCTTCCTCACTATCCTCACGGTCTTCGTCACAAAAGCACGATCCCGGCTATCCAAAATGCACACTAGTCCCTCTCGAAAGGTCCCATCATGTCAACACCGATCTGCCACGATCCACACGCGAGTTGGATCTGGGTGTACCTCGGGAGTATGAGCGTGAAATACCTCGTGGACACGACATCGCGGGTGATAAAGCCCAGCAGGTGTATCTTTGTGCCCTACCCTCTCAAATATCTCGAAGAGGGTCCAATAAATCGTGATGGCCTTCTGCACAGGCACAAGCCTCTGTGGATCGCCTTGAAGGCGTGATCTCGACCTCGAACTCTAAGGGTCGGCGTCGTACATCCGCGCCGCGCTCTTACAGGCTCTAAGCCATGAGAAGACATTGTCATATCAAGCTCACCTTTTAGGAGTGTCTCCCTATTCGAGATCGGGACCCGGTGTCACGGCTCTCTCTCCACCTCGAGTCCATCTTTGATGATCTGCATGGCCTCCAGCCACAATGCCTCATATGGTTCCATCGTATACTCGCCCCGATGCTTGTTGTTCTTGATGAATTCCTAGAGACAAATGCTCTTGACTACCCTTATGATCGGAGGATGCATACTCTCGACATGTCCTCTAACACACAGTATAGTCCTCTCGGCCCGACCATGCATGCGTGGGTGGAAAGTTAGCCTCATGAGCCATGTGCCCATAGCCTTTAGGCTCTTCCAAAAGTCGTTAAACAAACCTCAGGTCTCTATCAAAATACTATGGATCTTTAATTGCTCCATGTGGCCGGATGTCTCTCGAATGCAACCCGGTAGAGATCTCAACGTGAAGGTCATCTGCCACGACTGAAAATGTGCGACTTGTGGCGGATCTCCACCCACATCTTAGCATCATGTGTGTCCTTCTGGAGGTCATTGGCTTGAAATTGAGTCCACCAAATCCATCGTGGCGTGCTCCCGCTTCCCACCTGACCACTCCAATGGCTAAAGTAATACTGCTAACCGGTGCTCAGCCTTAACACAACGACACGTGAATATCGTGGAAACGAAAGTCCCTACGTGTAATCTTTCATTCTAACTCGGTGATGCCAGCGGCGATCTGATACATCTTTGTGCCACACAGGATGCTAGCGAATGAAATTGTGAAGCTCACGAGAATCTCCTCTCTCAATCGATCAGCTAAAGGGAACCACTGCAGTATCTATCTGAAGAATACTACCATCGTGGGCGATCCGACCCCTCATCTTTGGCACATTGGCTACTGTGATCCACCAATGAACACTATCTTCGCGTCTGCGCCCTTGGGACTCATCACTCTGCCCGAAATGTGTGACGGTGTAGCCACTAAACACCCCAACAGCATACCACTGTGCACGCTCCAGCGTGCGTAGCTAAAGCGCCCCGGTCTCTAGAAGAATCGCAGCTCTCACGGGAAGCATACTGGCAATGCTCCGAAGTGACTTAGGCCTTAAGTGCATCAACACCATTTTGCCTTACGGATGGTAGTAAGTGAAATCATGATCCCTCGGAACTCCATCTGCGCTCTGCAGCGTTGCCTCCGTATTGAGGTCCTGTGTAGCCTGAACCTTTATAGTGATGCGCCTATTGCTCACCATATAAATAGTGGCAAACCTTGGCGAAGACTATGGCGCCAACTCCACCGCCAGCCGTGTGTGGGGACAGTGCAGCTCATGTGATTCTTCAGGCGCGGAGACCATAGCTACACTACCTCACATGAACTTCACATCAAAACACATCCCGGTCGGCCCACCGAGGCATCACAATGTCTACCTTGTGTACCTGTCCCACATGTCAGGGACTATCGAGATAAATTTGAAATGAAATCTCTTCAACTCTGGAATGCCTCCTACGCGTGTTAGTCATCCCAATCAAACGACCTCCTTCCGGTCCGAATCTACCGTCATAGGTCTTTGCTGTCGGGAGAAATCCTCGATATGAATCTCCTTGCCAGTACCGGCCCGATCCCAGAAACTCTACGTGTCTCTCAAGTGACTCCGGCCTCTCCCAACTCATCACGGCCCTCAATAGCAATATACGGGTCCCGCGACTGTGTCCCAAAAAGAATCACCTCAGTAAGCCAAAACTCGCACTTACTGAACTTGGTGTACAGTTGATGAAGTACCACCGGTAGTATAACACAATCCCTCAGTGATACTCATGCTCCCACTGCGGACAGGATAGATCGAGAGGTCATCACGAGACTCGACAGTGATCCGATAAGGTTGAATACCTCTTCATGAGATCCATGAATGCGATTTATGGCGCGTTGTTCGATCAAAAGGCATCACCGTAAATCAAAAGTGCCCTTCGCAGCGTCTGCTTGTTGTCTTGGGATATCTCTCTTCTAACCTCATTAATGGTAACCGGTGAAGGCCTATCTTGGAGTAGACTCGCTCCTCTCAGGCGGTCAAACAAATCATCAATCCTACGACCAATGGGTACCGATTCTTGATGTGTGCTATTGTTCAACTATTAATTAGTCAATATACAGTCGAAGAGTCTTGTCCTTCTTCTTACGCCGTAAGACAACGGCTCTGTGGCTGGACTCTAAGTTCACAACTCAACTAGTGTCACATCTCTGCGGAGTCATGAGATGGGCGAAGTACCGAGGTCTGGAAACTCTCCGATCTCGAAGTCTACAACCCTCTGTGGAGGCAAATCATTTCTATCAGAAAACGTCCTTGTACTACGCAAACTACTCGAGGTAAATCCACAAGTCAGTCTCACATCGTCCTCTGGGAGTAGGCTTGCTGTGACACTTGCATCACGACACCTAGACCTTTCGTTCATTTCGAGACCTTGTAAAATGCCATGCTGTCCCCACGAATACAACTGCAGTGCAGAATCTATGTGTGGCTGCCCCGGTAACCCTCTACCTCTGTCGATAACGACTTGTAAGGCATGGTAATCCATCCCGGATGGCGTCGAACCCGACATATCCCATAATCACCAGTCGACATTGAGTAGAGTTCAGGATCTCCTAACTTCGCAACCACGACATATCATCCCTATTCTAAGCCTAATCCCTAGGGAGAACTCACATACAAAGCTCTCAGGCCTCAACCTCTATTAACTCTATCACAAGCGATGCGATAATGAATGAATGTGACTTGCAAATCCAAATAACACTCTTGGCCGTGGCGAGATGTAAAAACGTACCTTGTGTTGGCTGATCGAGCTCGGTAGGTGGTATAGCAGCGTAGACACGCCCCTAAACCCCAGACGTCCCTGCTTGTGGGCCTCGGCCTCTGCCTCGGTTCCAAGCACGACTCTCTGTCCTGCTTTGTGGGAGGGTGCAGTGCGACTCACCTGGCGAAGTGAGCGGTTTCTGCGCTGTGGGTGTGGAGAGATATATTGTCATCTCTCTGTCTACCGGCCGGTGGGGCTGTCTTTGTCTCTCGAAACCACTAGGATCCTGTCTCTAGAGCCATCCTCATCATGTGTCAGGCAAGCAGACAATGATGGCACACCATCTGCCTTGACCCCGGCCAAGACAGTGCTGTCACACGGCACCAGTGGTCGCGTATACGGAACTCTAGTGATTAAGCCCTGCAGCTGTTTCTAGAAGAAAGTGATCTGCTTCTGTGCTCTTGCTACTAACACCCGCATCCAGGTGCTCGAGCATCCTTGATCTCTCTCTATGGTTAGGGTTGTCCCGACCATGGAGTTCATGTCTAGGTGAAGTCCCTGCAATCCACCTTGAATGGACAACGGCCCATTCTCAGATATCTCGACTTTATTGTATGCGTGGCCCGCATCAATCATCAACCACATGGGCTAACTCCGTGAATCTAGCCACAATCCATCTGGCTGCTTGACTCTGCAAACTCTCCCCGAGCTTAACGCTGTCGCGAGTATCCAGGAAAATACTTACCCTTGAGCGACTCCTGGAACTCTACCCCATGTCATTTTCCTCAGGTCTCTAGAGGTCTTTACTTGATTCCACCACTTGGGCCTCATCCTCTATTTGAGCACCAACTAGTCCTAATCTGGTAGTGTGAGAGGTAATCTCAGTAACCTCTTACACCTTCTCATTTGCATGAACCAATGGTACGCCACCATGGGATCTCTCCCACATGAATGTGGATGATGGCCCTAAACCTCTGGAGGGTTTTCTCGGACCTCCACAGCTACCTCTTGCACTGGCACCAGTGTGCAGTGCAACCTGATCGGCCTCAACGAGGCCCTCTGCCTTGGTGTGATGCGAGGTGGTACACTGGCCAAAGTACCTCGTATGGATGCTACCGCCCTCTCGTCCTCACCCTCGACTAGCCATCCTACACAAAGTCAAATGGCAAGTTAAAATTCAATCACCTGCAGTATCTCTAAAGGCATAAACACGACCACAGAGATACTATTCATATCCTGAAAATATTTCCTTGATACCCTTACCATTCATTGATCTGAACAATAATTCTGGCAAACAATTTTTAACAACAAAAATTTTATTTTAGAAAATTTCACTTTAAAAGATTTTATTTCATTTGATTTGATTATATTTTTTTTTCTTTTTTCTTTTTTCTTTTTTTGAAAAATCTTGTGAACAGTGTTCATGAACAGTGGTCAACGGTGGCCAAAACGATTTGTGAGTCCAAAGCGGGTTGGGTGCACCCGAGTGCACCACCACGACCGACTCTATCTTTTGCGTATAAGGCCGTGCACCGCCTTGGCATGAGCCGAAGCCGATGTGTCGACCGTGTCATATTTGTGATGACCATGTCGCTGACCCTAGATGGCGTATGTCGTGGCTACATTGGCCATTGCGGCATACGCGCCTGTTGCGCTGCCTGCAAATACCCATCGTGTACTACGTTACTCTAGTGTCTTATCGTAGCACTCACATTGCCGTGCAGCTGTCTAAGCGATACAACCCAGGCCAAACCCACGTGCTGGCTGTATCGCGGCAACCCCTGAACCGCCCCGACCATAATACAATTTGTATCAGCGATCTACACTGGCAGAGGCCACGCTCCTATCGATTAAGCGATTGTATCAGTGACACCTCCCGTGACGGGCCGGCTCTCCTATCCTGATACAATTGATTGTATCGTGACCCGTCGGCCCGGTCAAGGCCCTGGCTCCTGCATCCGCGATAGCGATTGTATGGTGACACCTCCTGACCCAGTGCAGCGTGCCTCTGACCGTCCAGCGACCGTACCGTAGTGTTGAGCAGGAGGCCTGGCGTCCACTGCAGCGCTACTACGCCACATGTCCACACAATTTGTTGTAATAGTGATACCACCTGATGAGGTAGCCCAATCATTGCACACCAACACTTCTCTTTCTTTTTTTTTTCTACTTAACATTTTTTTTTTTCATTCATTTCTGAATGAAAAAAAAAAAATATATATATATATATATATATATATATATATATATATATATATATATATATATATATATATTCATTTTCAGGTAAACCAAATAAATTTATTTAAAATTTTTTTTTTCTAGTTTTACACACTGTAAAACCTTAGAAAAAAATTTCTTCACATCATTTTTTTTTTTTCTGAACTATTTGCCCAAAATTTTCGAACACCTAAGGTTACATTTTCTCGACCCTAGTGTTCAACATTTTCCCTATGCTATTCACCAAGCATACAATTTCAATCACAATTCATACACAACACATGATCACAAATCATTCATGTTATACACACCAATCACACATAAAACACAATGCATGTAGTGTCCTAATCCTGTCCCGTGATTTCGTAGGCAATCACATACCTAAACTCTAACATCGAGCTATGTACTAAGTTAGTGTTCTATGTATAATGACTATATTTGAAGCCCAGTCCCTAAAGCCTAGTACAGTATTCATATACCTAAGTTGGGCACTCAAGACAGTGGCTAAGCCCAGGAGTCCCAAATTGCCTTTTCGTGTACCTAAACTCTGATAATACCAAATTTGAAAGAAAGGCTTGGAAGATATCGGGACCAGCTCTCTTCTGCGAGCTCGAAATTGTCGTTTACATAGCTGCGATGCAAACTGTGGCGCCCCAATAAGGTGTCAGGTTGACTAACAGCGACTGCTTGTAATAAATTTGGATGTCGTGGAGTCTCCTTTGTGCGGGGGCTCCACTGAGGTCCTAAATCCTGACAATCAACACCTTGACCACATCGGGGTTCATATACAATTAAAATGAGTAAAAATGGCCACTTGGGCCCCTGCATTAATACTCACAACAAACATATATCCAACCAACTATCTTACATGGTTCAAGAGTTAACACGTTACTCTTAATATAAACATATATTAAAAGTATAGAGTTCTAATACATGTTATACAACAATATCAAAGCCACAAAATTAGGCACTGGCTACAACACACACGACCTCTAGTGAGTGTATAAATCTTCCCAATCAGCTCCTGTACCTAAAATGGTGATCCCTCGATGGGGTGAGCAAAGCCCGATAGAATAATTTCCTACACAGATTTACTCCCCACCTAAGTGCACATGTCATGTAAACAATCACATTCAAGCAATTTCATAAACCTACTTGAATGTCTACATGATCAATCCATGTCGAGTCCTCACGACGCTCCTCACACATACTAGCCAATATACCCAAGTAAAATAATCGGTTTTCAAAACAAAATCTTTTGTTCTTGAAAACCTCTGAGTTCGATATTGAACTGACCTCAGGGCGAATGTTTGATAACCCTTAGAAACAATTCATGGGCCCCTCCGACGTGAATTGTTGGACAATCTCAAACACAATTCTCGGAAAATCTTCAGTAAATTCCTTTCACAAACATTTTTTCATTTTTGTTTCATTTTCATCTTCCTCACTCTAATACTCTAGGGTGCGGTGTATATAGAATGCATGATGCCCGATTCCAACACATTCATGCTAATATATTCACAGCCATATATATTAACATAATTAAAATCACATAAAACATGTTATGCAAATTCACAATCAATTACACCAAAATTAGCTCACATGGTCTAATTAACAAATACGAGCAATTCATTTTGAATCACTCAACAAAACACATTTTCACACCAAAAATTTTGTGTTACTATTCACATGATCAGTGAAACCCTCTGAGTCTTGATTCACGACCACAATTAGGAATTTTCTTACTCGGTTCAAAAGCTTTTGAGGCCGCAGGTTTCACATTCATAAGCCTTAGAACCTTCCTAACCATTACACATGGCTCTTGGCAGGTGTATAGTAGGAAGATCCCTCTTTGGGTTGGCCGAGACTCCACCCAGTCGGTGCCCAGCGTAACCCTCACCGTCATAACTTACTTCTTGCTCCGTAGAGAACCAACGGTCCGAATGGTAGAAAATCGAAGAGCGTTAACTCTCTCTCTCTAAAAAAATCAAATCCAACCCTTTGCATCAATTTTTTCTCTGCGTTTGGTCTCTTTTGAAGAAAGCGTTCATCTATTGTCTTTCCTCATTAACAATTCCATATAATTCCATTATGTCCTTCTTTCACAGATTTTTGACACTTGGCACTATCTAGGCCATCCATTTCCATCGTCTTTACTCTTGCAACATGTGTGTCACAAGGTACGCATGTAATAGGTGACTTTTTCACATCACATGTCGTTTCACACACGGAACACCAGATACCTCGAAAAACATGCGAGCTCATTTGTCTGGATTCGGCAAAGTCGCGATGGTAAAGTGAATTTAGCTAGTGATTCAATAAGTGAAGTCCGTTTGTCATCCGAGATCTAGAAAAAATTTGGATTTTAAATAGCCAGTGCCTTTTGAGAAAATTCGATTTCTTGAGATCTCCTCAGTGGTGTCCCCCACAATAGAGGTGCTCTTATACCACTAACTTGTAACACACCTCTATTACCATCTAACTCATGACGCCCCCAACACGGGGTTTGCTTATATACCAATTAACTTATAACTATCTTTTACTTTTTACCATATTATTAACTTGTTCATTCATGTATCTTATTAAACATTTAGCAGGAAATATATTATATATGACGGATTACAAAATATATTCAAAACTCCAAAAATAGAGTATTCAACATATACAATTTATTGCCCACAAAAGCAAAACATATGCTATACAAAAAATGAGCCAAAAAGTCTTAGTGGAGTAGTAGTGTATTACGATGAAGTTCTTGATGTGGAATGTCCGGACTTCTTTTTCCTACTTCTCTTGTACCTACATGAATGAAACACCTCGTGCTAAGCTTATAGCTTAGTGGGAAATAATAAATGTGGACGGCCTCTAATAAGGGTCATCACACTTTACACAACTACATATCACTTTAACATTTATATACTTATAAACATGGTTGTTCATGTTTTACACATATCATTTACATATACTTATACATATATCCTTGTCGTCTTATCATGTTTCATTTCACTTATCGCATCTTTCATTTCACGCTTTTCTTTGCTTATACTTATCGTGGTGTATGCAATATCATCACATAGCAATGTTATGCTTCTCATATCATGTCATATAATGTCGTTTATCATATTCAAATCATTTGCATATACTTGTCATTTGCTTTTATATTTCATGTCTGCATATAACTTAAAAGTGGATACGGGAAAGAATTGTATGTACCCGAAGGTATATCACTGTATGAGACAGTGACCTCTATATGTATGATGATCATTTGCTATAATGATCAACACTGAGATATGTCATCCCAGGCAGAAACGGGGCCTCGATATCTATAAAAGTATTTGTAAATTGTATCCTATAGGCATGCCTACCTATCCAACTACCAGGTTCTAAGCAGACAATCTGTTTCTTTTATTTCATTTACAATATATATCTCATATCATCGAATAACTATTGTTATCCGATAATCATATGCGATATTTTTATCATTTTCGCATGCATCCTTATTCTTGTATTATTTAGACATTTATACGTTTTTCTATATGCCTTCATTACACATTTATCTTTTCATAAATACCACTACATTTAAACACATGAACAAATGAGGGCAAGAACCAATGTTTTCCCAACGACCGGATCGTCGAGGCGAAGTACAGAACATTTTTCATATAAACTCTATACTTGTATGAACCCCTTTCATTCACTTATTAGGATCCCCATTAATCAATGGACCTGATTGTTAAGTGTAAGACAAAAAACAGAAGAACTGGCCTGTGTATGTACACTGGCGGTGCTGCACTGGAAAGCTAGGCGAGCATTGCTATGCCTAGGCGAACATTATCGCCTAGGCGGACCGGAAAAAATGCAAAACCTGTCTCTCCACGGGTCGCCTAGGCAAGGCCTCCGCCTTGGTAAAGCTCTACGCTGGCGTGGACTCCTACGCCCTAGGCGTGAGTCTGTGACAAAGCAAATAACCTTCTTTGGCCAAAACACCTTTTACCGAAACAAAACTATAAATCTAAGCAACAACTAACCCCTTCCATACCATTCCATACACTTTTTCCTTACTAATAATCCATACATAATCACATACAAACCATTACAATTCCATACCTTTGCTTTTTCTTGCACTTCCTTCTCATACTCTTCTTATTTCTTCCTTAACTGTATTCTCTTTCTTCTCTTCTTTTCTCTTCTTTTCTCTTCTCTCTTCCTGAATTTGCCTTGTATCGAATAGCAAAAAATGAGTTCTCTTAAAGCCATGTTTGGCTTTATCCAATTTTAGCCAACTTTTGGCTCTTGCATTTAGGTCCTTTAACTTCTCTCTAATTACAATCCTAACTTATCTTATCTTCACTTTAACATATAATCTTATTATGTTATGACCCTTGGGTCCTCAATTAGTAAATTACTAATTTACCCTTAATTTTTATATTAATTTCATATTTTTCTTATTTTATTTTTAGCATTATTTTCTTCTAGAAAAATACCAATTTTACTTATTTTATACCCTAAAAATATTATAAAACTGTCAGGGTATAATTTGGGGTGTTACAATGACTAGCGGTGGTCCTGGAGCAACCAGCTCTCTTCTGCTTTTCAGAGTTATGGCGCAACCACACTGCAAAGTGCTGAAAATAGTGGCTACAGAAGAGGTTCGTGGTCACGGCCATGGATTGATGTGGTCACGACCACACTACAAAGTGCTAAAAATAGTGGCAACCGAAGACGTTCATGGTCGTGACCATGAATTGTTATGGTCGCTACCACACTACAAGATGTTAAAAATAAGATTCCAAAAGAGTATCATAGTCGCGACTATGGTACTGCAATGGTCGCGACTACACCAAACATTGACTGCACAGTCTTCTTCCAATTTTGAATCATAGTCGTGACCATGGAAAACCTGTGTTCAGAATCATGCAGCATAGTTACGACCACAACAGGGCCATAGTCGCAACTATGATACTATTTTGGAATCCTATTTTCAACATCTTGTAGTGTGGTTGTGACCATAGAAATTCATGGTCGTGACCACAAACCTCTTCTGCAACCATTGTTTTTAGCACTTTACAATGTGGTCGCAACCATGAATGCTATGTGGTCACAACAAAACTGCAAAGTGCTGAAAACAGTGGCTGCAAAAGCAATTCGTATTCGCGACCATGAATTGTTATGGTCGCGACCACACTACAAGATGTTGAAAACAAGATTCCAAAATAGTATCATAGTTGTGATTATGGTCCTTCTATGGTCGCGACTACACTGCATGCTTCTGAACACAAGTTTTCCATGGTCACGACTATGATTCAAAACTGGAAGAAGACTATGCATTCAATGTTCGGTGTAGTCGCGAACATTGAGAATAGAGAATAGAGAGGAATGTACAATTTTCTCTCTCCAAATATAACTTATAAGAGAAGAGAATAGAGAGGAATGTATGCACTATGGCAGTATCTTTCATCTTTACAAGAGAGGAAAAGAAAGAGTACTGCACTCACGTGACCACTCCCCCCTAGGGGAGACCACGAGCCAAACGGTTCGTGAGCTACTCGGATTCAATTCGAACAAAATCTTGATCGGCTCGATTCGAAAAGTGCTTGATCACGAGATTAAACTGATATCGACTGAATTGTTAAGCGAGGCAAAACTCGAGCTTTAACACGTGCGACTCTCGAGCTTATCAAGCCTTATTCGAGGCTTACTCAAATAAGTGATAAATAATATTCTAATATTAATATAGCATATTACACTTAAACCCTTCCACCACCTTTACGGGCCCATACACCATTACCTGATAGTGAGACACCAGCCCCCACGAAAAAGTGAAAATCACATCTTTGACGCTTTAAGCGCGCTTCCCTCAACTTTGTTTTTCAATCCTTCATCTTATTTCTTCTTCCCCTAACCAGCCATAGACCTCTTTTTGCTCCCTCACCTTATTTCTTCTTTAACTATTTACCTATTGGCTTGTAAGCCTCCATTTTTCGAGACCATTAGACAAGTGATAACAAACCATTTTTGTTGGTTTACTACGGTGATCTAGAAGGACAAAGCAAGAAGATCCGAAGTCTTCTTCTGAGTAAATAGAGCAAACAAGGACAAAAGCCCGGATAATAGGTGAGAATTAGGTTCCTATCTTATGTGTCTTTGTATGTAGTTTTGAGATGGGTTTCTTCCCTTATTCTTGATTTCTTTTGAAAAGTTTGATCTTTGACTACACGGGTGATAATGGTGTTACATCTGAAGAATGTACCGATCTAGTGTCATTTTAGCCAATCTTATGCCGGTATTAGTTATAAGGTGTTTAGAATTGATGGAAATAGAGCTATTAAATGCATGAAGAATGTATGATTCTTGCAAGAAGGGTGATGTTAACATCGATCAAATTACTTGCCGGCGTAAATGAAGAGTCTTAATCAAACATATAAACAATGATTGAAGAGCTAACCTAATGAAAGTCTTAATCAAATGACAAAACAATGATTAATATTAACCCTGAACCAAAAGGATAAAATGGAAAAAGAGCAACCATAGAACATATGAGTATTCACTGGTCATTATGTCTCCACTGGCGGCTCATTCGTCATGTCTCCGGTGAAACCAATGCAATGCAGAAATTAGCCCGGCCAGGGAGCAAGAGAGTGATTAATCGTGAGAAATAAGTCTGTTCTGGCTTCAGGTGAGAGATGATCCCAGACCTAGAGAGCATATCAATTACTTAGTTATTATACTACGTCATCAATAACATGTAATCAAAGAAAAACCAACTGCATATCACCCATTATTTTGTTTTAAAAACAAGATTCATTAACTCCTTAGACACTCAGCCCCACCGTTTTGCACTGAGAATCTCATCACTAACTCCAGATTCTTAGAGAACCCATTCTGGCTTGATAGAATTCATAATACCACAGGTCACTTATAAGAAATAAAAGGTTTAATAAATAATGAACTAGTTCTCTTTATTCTGTAATCAGTTTTTTCTTAATCGGTCTTTTTTTTTTGTAGATGAGCTCATTCCTGTCTGAAATGAATCAACTCAATGAAGGCTGATAATGAGATTTAATATATACTCACGCTCCCACCACTTCAATAATGAAAATGGAAGTAAAGAGGGGCAAAACAAGTTCATAAACTGATAAAAAGAATAAGAATAAGAGTAGTCTGTAAATCGGAAAGAGTATAAAAGTACCATTCATGGGCCTGGAACAGATAAATTGAGGTTAGAACAAAATATTATATGCAAAGAAGGTGAATATTATTTGTGGCAAGATGTCACCTAATCCTTCTCAAAGAATCTCACAATCCATCCTAAGCTGATCGATGAAGCCATTTGAATAAAACGAGGTCGAACGGCATTAAAAGATTCAAATTAGTCAACCATGATCCAATGTTTGATGATTATTGGGCCCTTCCTTCTCACTGGCACTGAGTGATTATTGGTAAAGATGATCAAGATATGGTGATGAGAGGTTATTTGGCCTAAAAGTTACATGAATGATCCTTTCTTAGTACATGATAGCATGATCTAATCTCATGATGAGATAATCTAATTTGATTAATCACACACGCCAAAGCTCAAAAAAAAAATGATCGCATGTCGTTTCCAGAACAGAAAGAAGTTGAAAGCTTCACAGAAGTGATAAATAATATCTAGGTCACATCATTTACAATCAGACAAAATTCAGAAAGACAATACAAGATCCACCTGATATCTCAACATGTTAATCAACATATATATGTTCACTTGTGGACCTCCTGAATTATAGTGATATCGCAGGTCATAAGGCAATCATGAATTTGTGATTTATGGTTCAAAACAATCAATGACTGTCGATAATGTCATGGTTAATGATCTGTCAAAGACTGGCTCACACTCCCCAATGATCAGGAAGATATTCTGTGTAAGCCCTTCCGATATGATGCCAGTCTGGTTATCTTTGTAAACTCGGTTATGCAAGAGGTCATACGGAGATTCTCACAAATCAACATGCGGAACAATCAGAATCAGAAACCCATGAAAATCAATTTTCCGAAAATGGCAAATTATAATTTCATATCAATCCAAAATTTTCTGAGATCTCGATATAACTAATCCCTCACCATGAACTGTTTCACAAATCATTAACAATGCCTTCAATCTTATTTAATCCCAGACATCGAATTTCACTGCCGGTACAATCAGGTAGTGCGTGACAACTTTATTTATTATTGAGTGGACTAAGAATAAAGCCACGTTGAAAAAGTGTAATTATTTAACATGAGAGCTAAGGGGGGCCTAATGCGATAAAGGGCCCCACTTAATGTTGAAACCAAACAGTGATGATATAACAGAAACTGCTTCAACCATTTATGTTTGATACAAAGTAGATAATGCATAATAAATGAAAAGAAAAACAGCTGACATTCTTCTCTGAATGTAATGATCCCATGTTGAAGGGAGAATTGAAATTCAGAGAGAGAAGCCTAGCACCCACATCAAGAAAGACTGCACCTGTTCACTTATCAAGAAATGTTGTCTACGCCAAAGTAATGAAGGACATCATTTTGTACAAGGCAGAGTTTCCAAACAATTCTTAAGGGTGAGTGCTCTCCCATTGAACATTTTTGCAAAAATAAACACAGTACAACAGAAGTTTCCAAGTCTGAGAACTGAAGTGTCAACATTCATTCAAGAAATGGGATGTCGGTTACGGTGCATTGATCCAAAACTGATTTCCCAGATAACAAATGGTGAGAACTGAATTTGTACTTTTTATCCTTTGAATCACTATGACTACATATGTCTCATAAAAACCTGGAAATAAGGTAAAATCAAACTACCCTTGTGAGATCATTCATCAGCCTCAAAGTTCCATTTACTGGTTTGACCGGGACCTTCTCGCTCCCTTCCAGAAACCACCACTCCCATACACATCCATCATCACTCAACAAACACGAATCCATCTGTTCAGAATGAGTCAAGGTCCTGGTCTCTCTGGGTACAACCCAAAATTGAGGTCTCCTCCCATCTCTGGGCTGCCCTCTTGTTGACTTTAATCTCCCAGCATATGAGTCCACATGATATACAGAAAGAGTATATACATATGGCAAGATGATATTATATACACAGATAAGCCCTTGTGGCTCAATCAAAACCACATTCGATAAGAAAACCAATGATATCATTAAGATGATCACAAACGCGCAAGGCAGAAAGCAATATCCTCCAAACCAAATCCCACGTATATGAAACACTTGATTTATATTGGTTATATATTTAAAACTCTTTAAATGACATCACTTAAAGACACTCTCCTTATCATATAAGAAAACTAATTAAGTTATTATTTAAAACCTACGTAATACTTCCTATCTGGCCAAACAACATGGGCCAAAATACCGATTGTGCCATATCAACCAACACCTAAACTTTCTCAAAACAATCAATTAACAATAAAACTGGTTTATTAAGCCAGGCTGGGTGTCCATCTTTATCATTTACAGAGTCTCACGGCAGAAAGGAAAACCACACCTGCCATATCCCAATGTCTTTAATAAGGTTAATTTCATGAAAAATCTATTTAAAACATTAAGTAATAGGGTCAACCCAAGGATTTTTACAGATCCCCAAAGTCAATATATATCATAATATTATTATCACATCATCTGTTAAACAGTGTCTTCCATGATCCGTGAGACAATCTCATTATATTCACCATTGCTAATCCTTTTCTATCCCCATGATAAGAGAACTTGATAGAATATAACAAGTGCATGACAAAACAATCTTATATCGTTTCATTCTTTTTTGATTTATTTGAAACTGGTTTAGATCCATTTAAATCCGATATTGATTCCATCAATTACTGATAATGGCCATGCATTAGCTCAATCAAGTCTGGTTCTTGAGATATTTCTATAATAAGAGTGACAAATTTATTTCCAGACCGCCATATCTCAGTCTTCGTATAATTTTTATTATAATCAAGATAATCTTTATAGTCATCCACGAATACAACGCTTTGATTTATCAAAACACAAGATTTGTGTCACAGAACCAATGACTCAGCCCAAGCAGATCAATTTCTCTCTCCCTTCCTTCACATGCGACATTGCATCCATTAGATTAATTTTATGACTCTATCCAAATGTATTAATCTCATGATTTTGCCCGTCTTAAATATTTGTTCTCAACAAATAGATATAAATTTGATTTGTATCTCTATACACATATTCATCCCATGAATATCAATCAAACTTTATACTAATCTAATTCATTGTTATTCCCATAACAATAACCTCATTAGGGACATTTAGAATAATTAATAATATTATTCAAGGACATTATATATAATAAACATGCAAATCATCATAATAATAAATTCTCATAAATAGTCAAAATACCATGTCC
Organism: Tetrastigma voinierianum; assembly: GCA_016808115.1. Classification (NCBI taxonomy): domain Eukaryota; kingdom Viridiplantae; phylum Streptophyta; class Magnoliopsida; order Vitales; family Vitaceae; genus Tetrastigma; species Tetrastigma voinierianum. The sequence continues at coordinate 642,168 of JAEQBH010001818.1, forward strand.
ATACAATAGGCCTAGAGCACTATTACTAACAATGGAACCGATGCATGATGAGGGGGGTTGTCCATGGACAGCCCATGGACTGATGTGGGACTGTTTTTGCTTGTTGGACCGAAAATGTCCATGTGAATATTGCTTAAAATGAATGGCTTGGAGTGTGTACGGAAAAGAATTGTTAATGCATGTAATTTAATGTGTTAACATGATATTTGAATTATATAATATATAATTGTGTGGAGCTTATTGAATTGAATTGTTTATTAGCTTATGTGAGCTAATTTTGATGTTATTGCTATGAATAAATAACATGTGGTTAGTATGTGAATTTTTTTAATATATGCATGAATGATATATTAGCATGTGTTCTATGAAAATGGCATAATGCATTCATATGCACCGGGGCATCCTAGAAAAATAGGTGTGAGTGCATGACATGAAAGAAAAAGGAAAATGGTTGTGAAAGGAATTTCAAAGGAAGATTTTCTGAAGAATTGCTTTATAGTTATCCACGCTCACGTTGAGGCTCCATGACTGCTTCAGAATTACCCAGCACCACCTCGGAGGGTTGTCCAATAGATTTTGACTTAACTTAGTAGTATGTTTCGATAACAAAACCTTTTGTTTTGAAAACAAGGTTTTCTCACACTTGGCTTGTGTGCATGTGAGGGAGTTAGTGAGGGCCTCGAGAAGTCGAAGGGTGAGTCACATTCTCATCCATTTCATGTAGACATTTGAGTAGGAACATATATGTTTTGCTTGAATGTTAGTTTGTCATTGCATGAGCACTTAGGTGAGGAGTAACCCATGTAGGAGATTATTACTACTGGGCATTGCTCACCCCATCGTGGGATCCCCCTTTCAGGTACAAGTAGTGTTCGGGAAGACGGCGCTCATTAGAGACCGCTTTTAAGAAGAAAGCCAACATGTGGCTTTAATTACGTTTTTGTAAAACATGTATTAGAATTATTAATTTTAATATATGTTTGTATTAAGAGTGATGTAACAACTCTTAAACTATTGTAATATAGTTGGATATATTTTGGTGAAAGATGATGTGTAGCCAATGTGGCCATTTTTACTCATGTAATGGGTCTCACGATACGAGGCAATAATGTGCTCAAGTAGTTGATCTGGGTGGTCAACGGACCCCCGAAATGGGCACACAGTTGAATGCATCAAATTCTTAAACCAATCAGAGATGAGGTTGAAGACTTTTGTTGAAATTGCAAGTCAATTGCAATTGAAGTCAAGAAAGTTGGTGATAGATTTTGGTGATAGATTTTCCTACTAGGTGGAATTCAACCTTTGAAATGCTAACTTGTGCCATGAAGTTCAAAGATGTTTTTCCACGATTTGCAGAAAGAGACTGTCATTACAAATATTTGCCAAGCGATGAGGATTGGAGAAAGGTTTAAGCTATTTGCTTGCTTTTGGAGGTATTTGATTACTATGTGGAGGCTCATAATGCAACAACAATTGAACATAGCTCATCTTCTCAAGCTAGTGCATCTAACCAGTCATCAATTGAAGATTCTCCAACATATTCAACTAAGTCAATAGGTTGGAAGAAGTTTGATCAATTTGTGAGGATGGTTGAGTCAACTCCAGAGGAAAAATCAAAGTTGGACATATATTTGGAGGAGGGTGTGTACATATGTGATGAAAAATCAATGGTATCTTTTGATGCACTTGAATGGTAGAGGAACCACGAATTGAAGTATCAATTTTTCTAAGACGGCCGATATTCTGCCATTCCCATCTCTTCAGTGGCATCTGAGGCTACTTTCAGTGCTGGAGGAAGAGTAATTGACACTTATCGAGCTTCATTGGCTCCTGAGACTATTTAGGCTTTGATTTGTGGTAGGGATTGGGTGAGAAATCATCATGGACTAAAGGAAAAACATAAGGTAACTTTTACATTTTAGTCTTTCACTTTATTTTTTTTGGTAAATATACTTTATTATAAACACTAATTATATTGGTTGATTTGGTTTTACCTTTTCTTTTCTTTTTTTACTACTTGACAGCAATTGAAGAATGGAGTTGTTGAGATTATCCTCCCAAACTCATGAAATGCAATTTCCAAACTTGTCTAATCTAAAATAAAAAAGGTTTGTTTTAGTCATTGGAATATTTTTTTTGTTGTTGTTTTAGTCCAAATCTTATAATATTATTCTCGTATTCTCTATCTATTTTGATTCTAAAATGTCAATTGTGGGCTTGTGGTCATTGTAGGTTTGTTTTTAATGAAACAGTAACATGCTTGAATGGATTTCTTATTAGGCTTGTGTAGATTTCATTGGAAACAGGCTTGCATCTTCATGGATTTTTTATTAGGCTAAGTGAGCAGGCTTGCAAGGGTTTCTATTGGGCTTGCATGAATTTAGTTGGAACTACCAATTTTCTTTTACCTTACCGTCTTCCTTTCATATCTTTTAAGTTGTATTAACTTTAGTTGCATTTTGTTTGTATGTTCTTTATTTTTTTTTAAGTTGTATTAACTTTAGTATTTATTTTTAATAAATGAGTAGGGGCCCGCCAAATCCCCTATCTTTTCTTTGTTTTTTGTTTTTTTATAAATGTCAATCAATTTATGATACATAAAACGAGCCTACTCAAACTGAACTTCGAGCTTTTTTTTTTTTTTCTCGAGCCGAATTCGAACTCAAATAAAAAGCTCAAATTCAACTTAAGCCGAAATATTTTTCGAGCTCGATCCGAGCCTGGATTAGGCTCGTGGCCACCCCTACTCCCCCCCATGCGATTTCCTCGGCGCTCTACAGTCTCTCCACTCACCACTCTCCACTCTCCACTCTCCACTACACTACCTCGCCCGTTTTGCCGTTTTCGCTCTTCAAAACCTCCCCTCTCCTTGCTGTCTTATTCCCCTTCCTTTTCCCACGCTCTCAATTAGGAAATATTCTCCACTCGCTACCTTGGTTCGACACCTGTGCTATATGATGGACGTGATGTGCAATCGACTCCTATATGTAAGACACCTCTATTGACTATTGGTAGAAAACTGAAGATGCGGTTCAACATATGTGAACCTGCTTTTTAATTCAATAACCTACTCTATATCGTACTTTCTTGTCTCAAAATACCGTTTTCAGAAATAATTTTTCAATACGAAAACTGAAATCCAATATTATCCATTTATAATATCATATTCTAAAATATTTTTCATATTTATCAGTTATTTATAAAACAGTTTCAAAAATAAAATAAAAATATTGTCGTGGTAAGATATTGTCGTGGTAAAATAAAAACAGTTTCATATTTTTCAATTTTCCCACGGTAAGATATTATCGAAATGAGATGGCAACTAAAAATATAAAATCTAATGGGAAAACAACGGAAAAGTATAAGAGCTAATAAAAAAATCCACTACTCTCCTTGTTAATTGAACAAAATATTCTTCTTTCTCCTTTGTTCATTGAACAGGGATCCGACTACCACCGTCGCCACAATAAGGAGACACTAAGGTCTCTACGTATAAACTCACTTCTTTACTGTAATACTTTGCCGTTTTGTAACTTGTGATGTTCTTCCATGTGCTATTTTTAGGATCACAGAGCACCAACTTGTTATCATGAGCCACCAAAAAGAGACCATTCTCCAAAAAAACGCACCACAAGGGGTAAACTTCCATTCAAATCTTCTCCAACACTGTACGGAAAACAGGTTACCTTTTTCCAGGACTCCTTGATACCATATTCTTCCATCACCCACATCTCAAGACAAGATAAAGATTCGCCATATTCCGCTGCATAAACACCACCCACGTACAGGCACCCTCCTAAAACCATCAAATTAGTAATATATCTTTGACATGGCAATTCCATCTCCAGGAACTTCTCCTCTCTAATACTGAAAGCAGCAATCACTAATCTACGTTCGTGCTCATACGAATTAGCTATCCGATGGATATTCCCATTAAAGTACATCACCGACCCAGACATGATTAAGCTTGCATGGGTCTCCTCAATTGTTCTCCACTCGTTGGATTTCAGCGAGAAAACATCGACAAGGGTTGTTTTAATATCTTGTAAGGTGAGAATCCTGAAAATCTTGTAGTCATCAGCATCAGAATCGTACAAAAAACAAAACAAATAGCTCACGTGACCACCAAAACTAGGGTTTGGTATATGGTTGCGCTGTCTCGTCGATGGGTTCCAAAGCATGAGTTCTCTAGAGGGCCCGAAGAAATGATGACTATGAAAGCGATAATCGATACACAACAACCCATGACAAGAATCCAGAATTTTTACAACGTTTTCATTTCGGAGACCCAAGCGAGATTCAAGATCCACATCCACCGCCGAATCGTCATCATTCTGCGAAGGGTCGTCCTTGGAACGTGGATAAATTAGTCCAATTGCGGGGAGTTCTTGTTGACGGCGCAGGTGGGCTTTAACGAACAGTGGATGGGAGATTAAGGTGCGCAAGGCTTTACAGACGCATCTCAACTGTAACAGAGATTTCACGGATAGTCTCGACAGAATTTCCACAATGATCTATTCTGGCAGGTTCGTCATCGATCTCTCCGATTCACTGCACTCTGCCGGTGGCCTAACGGAGGCAGGCGGAGTAAATGGTGGTATTGAGCGGCTCCGACGGCGGTTCCGGCTGCGCCTTGTAAGTTTATGAGATAACATTTTGATAGGGCGAGAATGGAAAATTATCAAAATAGTCGTCCCGCTTTATACGCCTTCCAAACGTTGCAAAAAGTAGAAAAAGTCAAGTTTATCACAGGGCCGATTGGTTTCGGTTTTTGAAAACCGTTTTTGTATTTTCTGAAAAACTGTTATTATTCTCTCCATTTAATATTCTGCGTTTTTTACGTGTTTTTAACAAATAAAAAAAAACTTGAAACCAAAGTGTTTTCCTTGTTTTTTTTTTTTCTCCTTGTATTTTCAGAAAAACAATTTTTGTGCCTAATACAAATGACTACTTCTGTTAATCACTTTTAATTAAGTAAATCCTTATATATCTTTCTCTCTAATAGATAAATCCTTAATTTTTGTAGATATTTACTTTCTAAAAAATATGAGCTGTACCAAGATTGTTTCTCATTTTATTTTAACTTTTTAAAAGTAAACAACAATAAATCAATTCAAACTTAACCAAAATTTAACATAAAAGAATACAAGTGAAAAATATGAAACCACGAAATGGAAGGTAAGTTCTAAGGTTAAAAGGAAACAAAGAGAATAAGAAGAGGAAAAGGAATTAAAAAAAAAAAAAAAGAGAGAGAGATAGAGAGAGTGGGGCGGCAATCAAGGTAATGGAAACGAGCTGGAGTGTGATTAAGTCATTTACTGTTTTCCTTATATGCATGGTGGAGATGAAACCAAAATGGGATGGTGCATATTCACCCTAAAAAACCTGGAAATGAAATAGATAAAAATGAGGTAAAAATTAAAATAAAAAAACTAATAACCAATAAATAAATAAGAATGAGAATGAGAATCAACCATTATAAAATCACCATCTCATCGTTTCGGTCCACTCGTATACGGGTTTTGGTGGACGCCCCAAACCACGAGCTAGTCTGGCTGACAACCCGTCAACCCACTAATACCGCCGCCATCGCCTGCAACCCGACCCCACTCATCGAAAATCTGGGGCAGAGTCTCCTTTGTACCTTAGCCTACCCAAATACAAACTCGTCCCAAATGGGGCTTCAATACTGGGCCAATAATGTGGTCCACATACAATTAAAATGAGTAAAAATAGCCTCTTGGGCCCACAAAACCAATACTATCAAAATATACACTCAACTATATTCCAATACCCAAGAAATATAACATTTCTCTAATACAAATACATATTAAAATCTACAATTTAATACATATTATCCAAAAAACATCAATCAAAATCGGGTCTCTAAAATGAGTCAGTTTTCTCGAACGCTCCACGTGACCGAAAAAAATATTCACTGACAGGCGAGCTTTTATCGCCAAGAGCGGAATCACCCTAAATGGGTTACTCCCATCTAAGTGCATATGCAATGTCTAATTTAAAACATACATTCAAGTAAATACGTGATCCTACTTTGAATGTCTACATGCTCATCCCCATGTCTCGAGTCCTCACCGACCCTCACACTCGCCTAAGCCATTTATGAGAAAATAATCATTTTCAAAACAAAACTTGTTGTTCTTGGTGCAATACACTACCGAATGTCAAGAAATACGTGGACTACCCTACGAGGCGAATGTATTGAGAACTTCCTAAACAAGCCACTGGCCCTCATCCGAACGACCTGGTCGCAGCCTCCCAACCCCATTCCCCTCCTAAATCATCCTATGAAATTCCTTTCGCAATCATGTTCGCTTTTCGTGGTACCTTCGTCATGCACTCACACCTAATTTCTAGGTTACCCGGTGCATATGAAATGCATTATGTCATTTCAACCCTTTTTTATACCAATATATCAAATATGCATATATTCTCAATTTTTGCAATCACACAACATGTAATTCAACAATATCAACCATCACCCAAATTAGCTCACTTGAGCTAATTACTATTCCATTTCCAATGGCCTACACCCACAATTATATTCTATATAACTATGGCATCATGTTAACACATCAAGCATTAACCTATTAATTTCTTTGATCAACCAATCAAATTTCTGCTCACTTGAGCTAATTACTATCTCATCTCCAATGGTCTACTAATTCAATTATAACTATAAGTAATTGTGACCTCATGTTAATACACAAAGTTCATGCATTAACCTATCCATTTCCACATAAATCAAGCCATTCACTTCAAACAATTTCCTACACTTAACACATGGACGTTTTTTGTCCTTTTCAATATAAACCCTTAATCGTTTTACGCCCAAAATAGAGCAAGTGGGTCGTCCGGTGGGCAAATTTCCACCATCCTCAACACGGCTCCTCTCTCGTGGAACCCACTCCATACCAATTTTCTAGCCTCCCCACTACAAAAACACAATTTATTACAATAACCTACACCACCAATTGCCCAAATAGTCCGTGAACTCACTAAACTGCTCAATTGGTCTCCAAAAATTTCCAACAATTTGGTCCCAAGTTTTGGGATCGATCAAACGGCCCCTCACGACCTCAATCAACTCAAGCATCACAAAACACTTAAACAAATGGGTAAAACAAGTAGGATAAAACCCCTACCTCACGAATTTTGTTGAAACTCCTTAAAAATCGGGTACCCACGGGGCCCTCATAGAACCCTTGCTTCTTGGCCCGAAGACCCGACGGCCCGATTGGATCGAATCTTGTGGAGAGAAGTGGCACCTTCACTCTCTAAAAAACTAAAAACCTAAGCTACTGTGAATCCGTTTTTCTCCAGCACATTTTGGTCTCCATTTTCCCTTTTGAGAAGATCACTATTTGGCTATTTTGTCTTTACTATCATTAACAATTTCTAAAATTCTCATTATGTCCTTAAGCTTGGATTTTCGACATTTAATATATCTCGATCGGGCCCATTTCTATCTCTTCATCATGCAACATTGCGGTCAAGACGGAAGATATCGATGATAGTGACTTTGTCACATCACATGTCGCTTTACTAAGACCGATACTAGAGCCTGGAAACGCGGTAAATTCGATCGTTCCTGAATTTGACAAAATTCGACATGGTAGCTAGATTTTGCGAGACGATTCCAACGGTGAAATCTATTTCTTCATCCGAGATCTAGAAAAATTTCGGGTTTTATCCGAAATTACGAATTTACCCTTTTTCCAGAAATTAGAATTTTCTCGGGTCTTACAGGTTTTCTCTTTCAATAAAGTGGTTTCTTACATTCGATCTGAGTTTTCATTCAATTTTCCTTTATTTTTTGTGTTTTTGTCATCGACTTATTACGGCAATTCAGACGACATAGCTATTTCGATCAAAGAAGTTAGCTTAAATCTCTGTTTATCAATGATCTGAAATCTTAGGTATTTTAGACATCTTGGAATTATCAATTGTTTAGGCCTTAAGCTGTTTATTCTTGCTATCATCCTCTAATGATTTTAATACTTTGGTTTCTATGTGAGTTCGTGCACATACTGAAGTCGCATTTAAGTCATACCACACTCAAACTAATCCTCATGTACTAGAATAAAAAACAGTTAAATAGTAACCATAAATCGTGACCACAAAAAGTGATCGAAACTTAGTAACCACATTACGACCACTATGCAACCACAGAAAACCAAACATAAGATCATTAAGGTAATAACCACATGGAGACCACATTGTGACCACAATTAGTAACCACAGTTTTGAGACAATATTGCAAACTACATACTGTCATTAATTTGGAACCATATCGCCTTACGGTCATCGGTCGGGTCAATTTCACATAGCCCGTATTGGTAACAGCCAATTCAAGTACTACAGCGGTTTACAACAAGGCGCAAGAAACAATGTAACAAAAGTTTCATCGTTTGATTGATTAATTATATAGTGACCCCACTACCTATGGTCACCGTTCATCAACCACTATTTATGTGGTTACTGTCTCACTACAAATTTTTTAATAAAAAGTGATTAGGTTTCAAAAAAAAATATAAATAAATAAATTTTAATAAATTATTTTTTAATTCACTCAATTAATATCAATGAATAAAATTGTAGTTTATTAGTATTGATTTTATATTTATCCAATTAATAAAAAATAATTTCATTGAAAATTTTATAAATATTTATATTTTCAAAAAATCTATTTCATTAATGTGAGTGTATAAAAAAACTGATTTCATAGTTTAAAAAAAAATTGTTTTCAAATATTTATATTAATGATATTGAGTAAAAAAATTTAAAATTTTATAGATTAAGGTTTTCTTATTTTCTTGAATATAAATAAAATCTTCTCAATAAAATATTTTTGAAATTTACTTTTATAGAATTTGATATAATTTATTTTCATAAATTATTTTTATTAAATTAATATGCATATTACAGCTTTCAAAATTTTATCATTTTACTTTTTAAGCAATAACTTTATCCTATAAATTAAATATGACGCATGAAGTTATAAAGTTAAAAATATATAATATAAATGGATTTTCACAGAGTTGACTTAGATAGAAAATAAGAATTTAAATTTTGTATGGTAAGATTAATGTGGTGAAATCAGGACAGTTCGTTTTCCACTTTCATCCTCATCATTCATTTGAAAACCCTAAGATAATATATTTTTCGCCATTATTTCATTATCCCGCCGCACTTTCCCTCCTCTTCTTTTTGTCTTCTTTATTTCTGTGACGCCCCAAAATCCGGGGGTCCGTTGACTACCCGTCAACCCGCGGAATACTAGTGGATGTCTGGTTACCCGACGCCACTCATGAAAATCGGGCAGAGTCTCCTTTGTACAGGAGCTCTACCCAAATACAACACACTCAGATATAACCTATCCTAATATACACAATGACCACATGGTCTCATATACACAACTATACCGAGTAAAATGACCTCCTCTTGGGCCCCCGCCAGAGATTATACTCACAACATATATCCCAACTATCCAATATAATCCATCACATGAGTAAAACGGCCACTTGGGCCCATAACCAATACTCATAAAACATCTCACTATATATCATAGTTACAAGAGTTAATGATCTACTCTTATACAACACATATATTAAAATGAAAAACATTCTAATACTTGCAAAACCATCAAAGCCACATTCCGGCTTTCTTCTAAACGGCCTCTATGATGAACCGTCTCCTCGCACGCTCCCTGTACCTGTAAAATAGTATCCCTCGACAGGGTGAGTGATGAGCTTAAAAGTCATCTATTTTTAGTCCATTTTTTCTGTTGATTTGAATGTAAAAAAGAATAATTAAGATGCAGAGATATGAAGAAACTCACCAGATTTGTTATTTGCAGGAAGTATAAAGAAAGAAGAAAATGCAGTGGAAAATTGCAGTAACTGGCGGAGTAAAAATGCAGAAAATGGCAGGGCATAAATGAAAGCAACTGGTTAACTTATGTTGCGCTGGGTTTACATGTACCCGGGCCATGAGGTCGCGACATCGTGAAATTGAAGGAAATTTGATTTGTGTCGCGACATGGATAACAAGATATCGGCGTCGCTGCATGTGAGACCGCCATGAGAAAGTCAGAAGAAATGAGCCAGGTCGCGACGTGAGATCGTCGTGATGATCGGGGAACCACAGCTTCAAAGCCGCAGTCATGAATTGAAGTCGCTGCAAGATACCGGCGTTCTACATCGTGAACGAACAATGAGACTCAGGGAGACACGGATGATGTCACAAAGAAGAGCAACTCAAAGCAAAGATAAGTGGCGACAAGATTGAAGCATGCAAGAATCGCCTGATGTCACGATAAGAGATTGATGTCGCTGAAGACCAAGACAAGTTGAATGTCAGCAGAAGATAGTGTCGACGCCGCGACGTGACCCAGGTCGGAGCATCGAGAGACCGCTTGAAATCGCAAAGGGCGTGACTACGTCGCGACAAGAGGCTGTTGTCGCACACCAAGAACAACCGGGCCGAAGGGCTCCGTGAATCCAAGTCGGCGTCGCTGACAAGAGATTGATGTCGACATCGTGAACCCCGATGGTGCCGGAAGAAATGAACTCATTGGCCACGATAAGAGATCGAGGTCGCTGCATCGTAAGATTCCGTTGAAAGCTGAGTTTTATTTGCTGATGTCACAACAAGAGTTGAAATCACACACTAAAGCCATCATGTAAGATCAGAATTCCCATAAGTTGATGTCGCGATCGAGATCGAAGTCGCGACACAAGACTCGCTCAATAAGGTCAAGCTCCATAAAGTGATGTCGGATAAGAGATCATGCTTTACATCAAGATATTATCATTAAGATGGTTTCATTTAGCTTATGTCACGATAAGAGAATGACGCCGCTGGTTAACGTGAGCAAATATGTGAAGCCCGCAGGCGAAGTAAGCCGATGTCGTGATAAAGAGAATGATGTCGCGACATCACTAATGATCGCCCAAGGTCGCATAGACAAGAAGCCAGGTCGCGACGAGATCGAGGTCGCGATATGCGTGATGAGTCGCCGACAAGGAATTGAGGCTCACTTGAATCCGGTGAATAATGGGCCAACCAACTTTGGAATCCACAAGGACTCAGACTGAATTGAGGCCCAATTGAAAACCCTATAAATACGCAGCCTATCCGTAAGGGGAAAGTAGTTTCGCGCTACTGCATTTGCAGAGAACCGATAAATGTGGGCTGCCCATTTTCTTTTATTTTATTTTGTTTTCTTTCTTTCCTTTTCTTTTATTTTTCTTCAATGTTGATAGTTAGAGATTAGATTAGATTTATCGTTCTATTTTTCTTTTATTTTCTGGAATTGGATGTTATCGTTGAGCGCCAAAGCTGGAATGCACTAATTCTTTTCAAATTACCACCTGAATGTCAGTTCGCATAAATTTCTGAATTCGGGCGATCCGGGGCCAAATGCGCTATTCTTAAGGATTTATGAATGTCAGAGTGTGTAACAAGAATCGAGGAACCTACCTGGCCATGAATGCTATTGTCGTAAATTATCTTTCCTATTGTTATTTCAAGAAATTGCGAATTTCGCTTAATGAATTTACTGCTATGGGTTTAAAGTTTTGATCCGAATATCAGTTTCTTATACCCGTATTAAGAAGTGTTTCATTGCTCGATTCAAGGAGGTCCTCCGAGTGACACAGATGACAAACCCGGGAGTTATGAAGGCTTCTTCATGTATATATTAACTCGCTATTGCAGATCTAACGAAGCTTAGTGAGTTTACTCGATAAATCCCCTTCTCACTTGAAATCAAGAACGAGTCAATGAGTTATCAATTTAAACAAGGTAGGTTCACTCTAATTCGGTTTAGTGTAGCCAACCCCGTGTTAGCCGAGATCTAATCAAGGAGAGGGTGATCTATTCTAATTTGGAGGAAGAGTAACCTGAAGTTGTATATCCTGTCGACCGATAATTCCTGGAGCTAAGGTAAAAGAGTCCATATAAACGGAAATAAGTATCGCGAAAAGAAAAATACCCGCACTAGGAAGTCTCAAAGTAGTTATCTAATTCCCTGTATTCGAGAGAATCAGGTCAAACTTAGATAATGAAATGTGAAGTGTGGAGAGATCCAGCTGAACTATTAACGCCTTGGACAGATTTTGAAATCTGAAATTCACAAGCAAAATTAACAAGTTTGACCAATAGGAATTGAAAACTGGCCAATAGCATTGATCTTAATGCGCTCTCTAAACGATAATTATTCAATTTCTATTCTTTCCCTAACTATTAATTATTATTCTTTTATTCTTGCGACCAAGTTATTGTTCATTTCGCTTATTTCCCTTTGTTCGCTTAATTTTCCAGCACCTTAATGTTAGTTCTCACTATCATTTAGTGGTCCAAATAGTATGGAAATTGGGTAATCGGGGTAGTTGATTTGTACCCCTCGAGACTCAGGATCGGGAGACCGACTTAAATCCATTTTATTACTTGTCGACTGCAGGTACTTATCGTACTCAAAACCAAACTTTGAAAAGGATTTACTCTAGGAGATTTTTGGTTTATATAGTATAATGTCAACATGTTCATGGCAAAATTGCCCGAGATTAGATAATAGTCCTTGGTAATTTTCTTTGTTATAAATCGGTTCAACAAGTCATTTGGTCTCACGCAATGCCAGACAATACGCTGTGGATTAGCCAATAGTCCTTGGTAATGACGCCATAAAATCAGATATGTGTTTCGTCCGATCAACAAGTTTTATGGCGCCGCCGCCGATCGGCTGATTTGATAGATCAATATTCGCATGAAAGAAGGAAATACTAATTTGACATTTAAAGAAAAAGAACAAAATAGATTTTCAAGCAAAGGGTTCATTTTGGCCACTAACCTTAACGAAACACATTGAATATATATTTGATGATTTGACTAACTTATTAACGGAGTGTGTTTTTGCTTTCGTAAAACTTTGATGCATAGGAAACAGTAATCGATTCGATTCCAAATGACACGAAATAGAAAGGACGCCGGCTTGAGAAAGACCAAGAAGTGTAAAACTCAACCATGGCGTATGAAAGGCGTGATCGGAAGAAATACATATGTAAGAAGCCTAGAAGGCCTCCAAACACCGATACAACGGAGGACGGAGACCAATAATACAGAAGAATACTCGCCATCGTGACACCCCCGCAGCTTGATGCTAATAATTTTGAACTGCCGCGACCGATTACAATGGTCCAAAGAAAGATCGGGCTTACCGTCATCCTTAATCGAAGATCCAAACGAGCACCCTGAAGATTCCTCGTGGACGGGCACACCGTTGTCGAATGGGGTGAGACCGTATCATAAACCGCATCTATTCCCATTCTCTAAGAGAGATACAAAGAAATTACATGTGGTATGAATCTTTACCATATGGTTCTCATGGATACTGGGAGGAATTAGCAGAGGCTCACTTAGGTAGATTCTTTCCCCGTGCCCTCACCACGTAAAGAAGGGAAGGGAAACTATCGGTTCCAAGGCCAGTGGAAGATGAAAGCCTGTATGTAGCCTAGAGATTCAAATGCTTACGAGAAGATGTCCAATGCATGGGATAGGATCTGAAAACTCGTATGGACATTGTATATCATGCTTTGAATGATATATCAAAAAGGGAGTCATTGATGCTTCATGCCGTGGAGTATCTAAACGAAAAGTGCTGAAGATGCGAAAAGAACCGATTGAAGACCGCTAAATGTAACATGAAAAACTCCCTCCTCGAGCCAAGAGCAAACAACAGAGGAAAGGATCATGGAGCCGAAAGCAAGATGACCCATGTAGGGGCCAAGTTGGATGCCATTATGCACAAAGTTGACAAGCAAGAAAGAAAGACACACACTCGCTTCATGAAATAGAGCAATTGAAAGTGGAGTTATCAAGGAAGTACAGGGTAACCTAAGAATCTATGATGCTGAAGAGGTTAATTATTTGGGTGAGCCAAAAGCTTACCATTTCAAACCCAATCCTAACCTTCCAGCACATTATCACCCAGCACTCAGGAACCATGAGAACTTCTCGTATGGTGAAGGGGCTTCTCAAGGCCCAAGGCAGCATGTAACCCTCAACAAGGGTATCACAAATTTCCACCAAGGTTCCAAAGAGAGCAAAGAAGACAAATGAGCACAGAATGAATACTGTGGTCGAGGAGGCCCAATCTTTTGAAGAATGTGATGTCGTACTCATGGGGATAATAAGAAGTCAAGAACCTCCATGAGCAAAGTTCACAGAGTCAGCAACTACTACCACCCCTCAAATTTTCAGAACACCACCAATGCAAATTTCTTAAAGAACCCTCGAGACACAAGTAGGGCAAATTCGGCCCTAACCCCCGCAGCCGAGGAAAGATGCCTTCCAAGTGATATAAGGAAGAACCTAAAGATCAGATATCGTGTGCTTGGGGAGTCGGGAAGGAGTTGTAAGAGAAGTTAAAGAGAAAGATGATCGCAACAAAGACGACTAAGATCGAAAGGAAGAGGAATCGGAGAATGAAAAGAAAGAATAGAGAGGAAGAACATCCAAGGATCAAAGCCTCGTACCATTTCCACAAAGACCGGCAGGTCAAGAATGGAAGAGCAGCTTGCAAGGTTCTGAAAACTTTCCGTGTCGGGAGATCGCATGCCTTTATCGATGGTGACTCGTATGCCACTCTATGCAAAATTTCTCAAGGACATACCGAAAGCAAGAAAAAGAAAATAGTAGAAGAAGGAATAGTGAATCTCACCGCCACTTGTAAAGAATCTAAAAGAACTACCAAGTGAAAGACGAAGGACCTAGTGGAGTTTCACAATTCCTCAGGACACGTGAGGAATCGACCTGTGAAGCCTCCCGTGGGACTGGGAGCTAGTATCAATTTGATGCCTCTTTCAAGGCTGCAAACTAAGCTCGGGGGAGCTTTACTCCACAATCGTTACCTTCAAATGGCGCATGATCGATGGTAAAACCCGGGTTGAGCCATTACTATGTACTGTCATCGTTGGGAAGTTTGTTTTCCCAAGACTTCATCATCATTCGACATGAAGAAGATTCACAAGTACCCCTTATTGGGAAGACCATTCCTAGCTACTGGAGCTGCCCTGATTGATATGCAAAAAGGAGTTCTCATCTTGAGGGTTGGAGAAGAAGCTGCTGCATTCAATTTGATCAAAAGTATACAAAATATAGACAGAGACAAGGAAAGTTGCAATGTAGCTGATTTTGTCTATACTTCCAACTCAAGCAGGTTAACAATGATTGTAACACTCCAGTTTTACCAATGAAAAGAGATGAATTCTCAAGAGATATCAATAGTCTATTTCGAATTTCCATACAGCCATTCTATAGAAACTGTGTTGAGCTCGAAGCAAAACAGAAACGATAATGGGGAAAATGTTGAAAAGCAGGAAATTCATCAAGAAACCAGTGCAGAAGGGCTAGTTTTGAAAGAGTTGCCATGTCATTTAAAGTATGCTTACTTAGAATTACCAAAGAAAAATCATGATCGCCTACCGTATTAAGTGAGGATGAGGAACAAAGATTGTCAAAATATTAAGGAAGCATAAGGAATCGCTTAGCTTCGTCCATTGAAGAGTCAAGGGTATCACCATCAATTTCCATGCATAAGATTCTCGCTTAGAAGAGACTTCAAAACCATCTCGTAGAACACCGCAGGAGGCCGAATCCAAAGTGGATGAAGGAAGTAGTCGTGAAGGAGGTACTCAAATCATAAATGTTGGTTTTATTCTATGCTATCTCGCATACCGTGCTTCCAAATCTTATGTGGTTCCAAAGAAAGGGGTTTATCAGGATCGAAATGAAAAAACTAATTGATTCCAACAAGAACAAAGGATGTGATGGAGGGTATGGTATTGATTACGCAGTTGAATACAAAGAAACTTAAAAGATCATTTCCCTTTGCCTTTCATTGATCGATGTTGACAAAGAAGCGTGACACCTCACTTTTGTTTTCCTCGGATGGATATTCAGGATACAATCAGATTGCTATTGCACCTGAGGATCAAGAGAAGACCACATTCACATGTCCTTATGGTACTTTTGCTTTCAGAAGGATGCCTTTTGGGTTATGTAATGCTCCAGCTACATTCCAGAGGTGTATGATGTCCATATTCTCAGATTTGGTTGAGAGAAGATGGAAATTTTCATGGATGACTTCATCAGGTATGATCCAAATTTTGATCAATGTTTAAACAACTGAAACAAGATTTCAAAGATGCCATGACAAACAAATTTAGCACTAAATTGGGAAAATGCCATTTTATGGTGACGTATGAATGTTCTGGGCATAAAATTTCGCCACCTGACTAGAAGTTTATCAACTAGTATCCATTATCAAAACTCTTGCACCACCTAATACAAGAAAAAGGAGGCAGCTTTCGGGTATCGGATTTTACAGAGATTTATCAAAGATTTTTCAAAAATAAATGCACCATTATGCGTGATTATCGAAAAGATATGCGTTCAATTTCATGACTCCTCGTAAGAATGCTGACTAAAATTATCAAATTGGTACAGGCACTCAATGGCTGCACCGCACGGGATCGTGGATTTGAAATAATGTGATGCCAAGTGATTTTGCTATGGGAGTCCTGTCAGCAAAGAAAAGAGAAAGTATCTGGTAATATACTAAGGCTTAGTAAGACCTCTTCAACTAAGCACAAGAGAACTACTCAACAACCTAAAAGGAGATGCTAGCCAAGGCATTTGCTTCAGAAAATTTAGGCAATACATTTTGGGATCCCAAGTGGTAATTCACACTGATCATGCAGCAATCAAATACTTGATGTCGAAAAAGGAAGCTAAGCCAAGATTGATAAGGTGGGTGTTGCTGTTGCAAGAGTTTGATTTGGAAATCAAGGATAAAAAGGGATGTGACAATGTGATAGCTGACCACTTGTCAAGAGTAGAAAGAAGCAGTGATGAAGAAGAAAATGTTCAGTTAACAGAGAACTTCCCAGATGAGCAATTGTTTAAAGTTTCCTTCCAACTTCCATGGTATGCTGATATTGTGAATTATCCGGGCTTCGTGGAGTAAATGCCTTCGTAATTCAGCTACCAATGTAAGAGGAAACTCGTGAACTCCATTAAACAGATATTATATTTGGGATTCAAGAGAGGTGTCACATGATAATAAGAAGATGTGTGCCGAAGTGAACAAGGCAACATTTTAAATGAATGCCATGCATCACCATGTGGGACATTTTTCTGGAGAAAGAACAATTTTCACAAGATACCCAATCAGAAGTTTTATTGGCCCACTATCTTCGCAGATTGTGCAGAGAGGGTGAAATTGTGTGATCGATGCCAAAGGATTGGAAATTACCGCCAGCTAGGAATGAAATGCCCCTAAAAGGTAGCTATGGTGATACAAATTCTTTGATGTTCGGGGAATAGATTTTATGGGGACCTTTTCCTACTCATCATTTGAAACCTATACATAATGCTAGCAAATAGGACATGCCTCCAAAATGGGTGGAAGCAAGGGGTTTGTCCAAGGAATGATGCTAATGACGCTTGTGAGTTTCGCGAAAGAATATTTCTGAAAGGTGTTTGAACCCTTAACCATCATTAGTGATAACCCCATTTTGCAAACAAAATATTTGCAAAATTCATGAGTAGGCATGGATCAAGCATGTAATGAGTTTAGCCTATCATTCCTGCACTAATGGATGCGGTAAATTTCCAACAGTGGAGATCAAAAGAATATTTGAAAAGATCATGAGCTCAAGCAGAAGGATTGGTCTTCCAAACTGATTTATGCACTGGGCTACATGATCGCATACAAGACCCTACATTGAATGTCCCCATACGTATTGTTTTCGCAAACCATGGCCATCTACCTCTTGAATTAGAATACAAGGCAATGGGCCATTAAGAAGCAACTCGATTTAAGGTCGTAAGGAAGAAAGATTGTCTAACTGTCTCGAATTGGAAGAATCAGAAATGAAGCTCATGATAATGCTAGAATATACAAAGACAAGACAAAGAAATGGCATGATCGAGAATTTTGAGAAAAGAGTTCGCATCGTGGAACAGTTCTCGCTTTTTAATTTGGGGATCGGTTGTTTCCTGTGAAATTTTAAAATCCAATTGAGCGGGCCACACAAGGGTATCAAGTACTACATTTGGAGCAAAAGAATATCGAAGACTCCGATAATGGGGAAGAATTCAAGGTCAATGGACAGCGGCTAAAGCATTATCTCAATAAAGGAAGAGGAAATCAAGAACTCCAACCGGGTTCTTGAGGAAAAGAAGAAGTACTCACAACAAAGAAGTCCAATCTAAGGACTCAAAATCGAAAGCAACGAATGGGAGGCAACCCATGAGGATTTAAATTCGATTTTAAATTTTGAAATACTTTTCTTTTAGTTGTCGATTAATTAGGTCGATTTGTTTTTAGAAGGATAGATTTAAATTTTTGGAAATCGATTGTAGTTTAATTAGAATTTTCTTGAATACTGCGTTGATCTTCCGCAAGGTTTAAAGACATGAATAGCAAGGCAACTACAGAATAATTCCAAAGAACTTGCAGGAGTCGACATGAGAAAAGGGGAGTAACCTTCTCCCTAACCCAATTCGTGATATACTAATTCGATTTGTTAAATCTTTGTTTAAAATATGCTAGAAGAGATGTCTAAATGGGTTAGGAACAATAAGAGAATTCAAAGTTTTTGAAATCATCAGTTAAAGGCTTAGGCGCGACAGATAGTTGCGTCGACATAAGATATGTCGCGACAAAAACATCGATGTCGTGACTGCTCCGAAGCGGCAACTCGGGTGCATTGAAAGAAGAAGACATGTCGCCACACCACCGTGATGTCGCCGATGCTGAATTGCTTTCAAAATGGAGAAGGATCGCTGCCACATCAAACAATTCCCGGAAAACTCGCATTGTCGCGACATCCCAGGTATGTCGCGACATAAGGCGCGATACGTGCCAACTACTCAATTTCAAAAAGTCCCAAATTTAATGATCTCAAATAAAAAAGAGGCGGAATTGAAGTCGCGACATGTCTTAATTGAAGCACACTAGCCCACAAACATTGATTGAATTGCAACTGCTTGGAAACTATTTCATTCACTTCAACCCACATAACCATTCACCTTCGTCTTCCTTCTGAATCTCAACCTCCGAAAACCCTAGCATTCCAAACCTTCTGAAAAGCTTTCCTCTCATTTCCAATGGCTGAAATTCCCACCCTGGTCCCTAACCTAGACGAGATTATGAGGGAACACGAACAATCAGAAGAAGAAGAAACTCGCTAAGAGAATGTAAGTAGATGAGATCTGGGTCAGAAGAACAAGCAGAGAAATACCATCAGAAGCACCCGAAGCTCCGGCGACTTCTCATGAAAGAGCAGAAAAAGGAAAGGGAAAGAGGAGAGAAGAAGAAGAAGCATAAGATTTCGTCTCAGACGAAGCTTATTCCCAGTGGAAGAAGCATTATGCTAACAAGGGTTTGCTGCGTAGAGTGAGATTCAAAACCCTGTGACTCCTTTCAAGGAGATGATAGAGTAGAGAGGATGGGAGAGTCTCTGCGCACACCAAAAAGCAGGGTATACAGCACTGGTAAGAGAATTTTATTCAAATATGGTAGGAAGGAAGGATGGAGCTGTTTTTGTTAGAGGAGTCTGGGTCTCATACGAAGCCAAGGCCATTAACGAGGCCTATGGCATGACAGTGCACAAACATGGTTCCAAATTCAAGAAACTGTTGGAAAAACCAGAGTTTGGAAAGATTGCCAAGAAGCTCACTAACGGTAAAGTGCAGTTGAACCAAGAAGAAGGAAAGCCAAGAACAAGGAATGTGAGGAAGCCCATCAAGAGGCTAAGGTATGGTTTTATTTCCTGGCTTCTGTTTTGGTCCCAACAAAACATGTGTGCACAGTGAGAGAACAAGAAGCTGTGTTGCTGTATGCCATACTCAAAGGGTATAAGATCAATATAGGAGTTATCATAGAGAACTCTATCATGAGGTATCATGAAGGAAACAAAGAGGCTTGTTTCACCCAAGAACAATCACAGCCTATGCTCAAGGTCAGGTGAAAGGAATTCCTTGGGAGTCAGGAAGAAGAAGTACCCAGAGCTTCACCCACTCCTTTGACAGAGTTGTATAAGGGACCAAGAAACCTCGAAGAAAAGGAGGCCGTAGAGAAATGTAGAAGGCCTGTCGAAGAGCCAGAAATGAGACTCGAGGGTTGTCGATCAAGGAATAGAGCACCCAAACTCACCATTAAATAATGATTACATGTTCGCAGACAACGTGTGGCAAGATGAAGGCAGCCTCTAATGATCTCTCCATCCCTTGGCCGCCCCCTCCTCCCAGGCAATTAAACTTCCAACCCGAGAAAGCTCAAGGAGCACACAAGAGAACAAATTTCTAAGACTGAAGCCTCAATGCCTTGCGTAAGAGAATGTATGAAAGAGAGAAGGATTGGAAACTACAAAGCAGAATCAGAGAAAGCATTTATGAAAGAGAATTGAAAAGAAGAGACCAACAGTAGGAGGAAGAGCTAAATAGAAAAGAAAAGGAGCATGAAGTGGAGCTAAGAAAGAGAGAACAAAGAAGGGAGCAGTAAGAGTTGAATAGAAAAGTATAACATACGGGAAGAATTTGAAGGAAGAAGGGAAGAGTTTAAAAGAAATGAAGGGAAGAGGATCATAATCATGCAGTAAACTCAAACTCGGCCATGAAGCTTTTTTATAACAAATCCATTGAGCGTGATTCTCAACTCTTAACTCATGTTAAAGAGATACAGAAAGTGTGAAGCCACCTTTGGGGGAGCAAATAAAAGGAGTCCAAGTTTTTTACAAGTCTCTACAAAAGTGATTTTGAGAAGAAATTGGATGATAGAGATAAGAATGCAAAGACGCAGAATCCTATAAGCAAAAAGAATGGCTTAAAACTTAGATCCGATTAACAACAATCTCTGCAAATTCCTGTGAGGTTATGATCGAAATGGAAAATACAATGAATACGCTTCGGGAAAGAGGCGTGATGAGTCGAACAGTAAAGGCTGGATCTCTAATGAGATTTTCCTTGAAGAACAAATGGAGAAGGAAACCAAGAAGAGAAAGGAAAGAAGAGAAATGAAAATTCTTGAATTTCCAGCCCATTTAGGTACATTGGGATCTAGACACCCTAACATCTTTTGCTCCGCTATTTCAAAAGAAAAAATAAATCTTCTCCCCGCCATCCTTTCATTACCATCCTTCTCTCATACTGTATCCAACTCCGCCGCAATTAAATCGCAATAAAATGAGAAATTTAAATTGAAGCTGTTGTGTGCTAATTTGAATTTGTTTGATTCCAAGATCAGGTTGCTAGTCGATTGTATGACGAGGAAATTAAAGAGAAATTAGTTCCGCACAAAACCGCCTCGAGATGTAATGAGCTGAATTGAATGAAGCAGTTAGATTAGGAATGAGCTGAAATGTAGAATAAGGGTCAATTGAATACAATTTGATTGAAACACAAGGTGCAAAAGTTACTTAAGTCTAGCTAATAAGTCCATAATTGAGGAAGGTAATACAATAGAAGCGAAATCAAACATATTTTCGAGTTTGTGGTATGAACAATAAGTCAAGGAACCCGTTTGGAATATCAATTCATTTAAATATTCATCAACAAAATGAGTCAAGGTACTCCCTATGGTTAGTCATTAATCGGCTCAAACCAAATTTAATTTGTTAGATTATCGTCGAGGCGAAATCCCAGTGATACAATTGACAAGAGATGATGCGGTGCCATTCTCGATGCTGATTTATCTCTAGCCATCCCTATTCATATGTCGATGCACATACGTGAGTTCCAAATTGAGCCAATGCTCATTTTTCAAAATAGACCAATGGAACCCCAACTCATCCTAAGACATCCCTTCACAAGAAGAACCTATGATTACCCAGGAATTCAAAGAGGAAGAAAGAAATGAAGTTTGAGGAGTATATATTTTTGAGGAACTCAAAAAGGGAATGAAAAGAAAAAGAAAAAGAGTAGAAAATGCAATAGAAAAGAAAGTTTATGGGGATAAGTTTTATTCCTGCGGGCCTAACTCTTCGAACAATTAAGTTCTTAGGGGTGTTTCAACACCTAGTACCCTAATGTCATCTCGTATGGGAGCTACTAACCCAAAGTTCGCTAAGAGTGTTAGAAAGCCTAAAAAGTTAAAACATTGCACTATCTCTGAATGTTGACAAACAAGGAAGTTTCCCCAGTGGAATTACAAGTGAGAAATATGGGGCATACAAATTCAATTGAAAAAATAAAAAAATAAAAAAATAAAAAAATTTAAGTGATGTCCCAAACATGAAGTTTAGGGGAGTTTATTATAGAAACTACAAGAAAGAAAGGGCAGAAGAGGAGAGAAAAGGTTCAGGGTAATCTTAACCTAAAAATTCCTTCCATCCTACCCATTACCCAGGCCTAACAATAAAAGCCCAAAAGACCTGATTGATTCAAGGTCAAATCATCTACATTAGTGGAGATCAATATGAAAACAAGCCTATGGAATTTGGAAGAATAGAAACAATCAAAATTGTGAAGGACTTTAGGGAGTTAAATGACTCAGTAAGAAAATGAGAAAGGAAAATAATCTATTATTCAACAAGATCCAATGAATATGTTGTTTGTAAAACAATTTCAACAGTTTAGTTTTGCATAGTATAAAGAGTAGAGACCAACCTTGAACTGGACTTGGAAGCTGATGTACAGAAAATTATGCATACCTTGCATTTCAATTAAATTGAATGCCATCGTTGCAACGAATCGTAGAAAAATGTCCTTAAAAATTTTCTCTTTTATTTTGCTTGAGGACAAACAATTCTTTCTGTTTCTTTGCTTGAGGACAAGCAAAACTTTAAGTTTGGGGGAGTTTGATGAGCTTAAAAGTCATCTATTTTTAGTCCATTTTTTCTGTTGATTTGAATGTAAAAAAGAATAATTAAGATGCAGAGATATGAAGAAACTCACCAAATTTGTTATTTGCAGGAAGTATAAAAGAAAGAAGAAAATGCAGTGAAAAATGCAGTAACTGGCGGAGTAAAAACGCAGAGCAAAAATGAAAGCAACTGGCTAACTTATGTTGCGCTAGTTTACACCCAACATGAGGTCGCTGACATCGAATTGAAGGAAATTGGCGTGTCATGGCTACGGATAACAAGATATCGGTCGCGCATAGAGACCGCCATGAGAAAGCTGTAAAGAAATGAGCTGAGGTCGCGACGTGAGATCGAAGTCGTGACATCAGGAACCACA
The DNA here is from genome assembly GCA_016808115.1 of Tetrastigma voinierianum. Classification (NCBI taxonomy): domain Eukaryota; kingdom Viridiplantae; phylum Streptophyta; class Magnoliopsida; order Vitales; family Vitaceae; genus Tetrastigma; species Tetrastigma voinierianum. Next base: position 665,436 of record JAEQBH010001818.1, read on the forward strand.
GTTCAAAGTTGCAGAGTCATGAATTGAAGTCGCGACAAGATACCGATGTCAAAGGGCATCAGAACGAACAAATGGTGACTCAGGGAGACACTGAGATGTCGCGATAAGGGATTGATGTCGCGACAAAGAAGAGCAATCAAAGGAAAGATACAAGTGGCGATAAGATTGAAGGCAAAGAATCGGGCCGATGTCACTTATTAAAGAGATTGATGTCGCGACATCCAAGACAAGTCAATGCTGGGCGTACATCGAGCCGACGTCGCGACGCGTGAGATCGAGGTCGGCATCGAGAGACCAAGAAATCGCAAAGGGCGGACTAGATGTCGCGACAAGAGGTTGTTGTCGCGACACCAAGAACAACCAGTTGAAGGCTCCAGAGAACTAAGTCGATGTCGCGACAAGAGATTGATGTCGCGACATCAGGAACCTTCAGATGAAAGCTGAAAAGAAATGAACTGCTGTCACGACAAGAGATCGAGGTCGCGACATCAGAAGATTCCGTTGAAAGCCGAAGCTTTATTTAGCTGATGTCACAAATAAGAGGCTGAAGTCACGACACCAAAAGCCATCAAGTGAAGATCAGAACTCCCATGTTGATGTCGCCACCGCAGATCAAGTCGCGACACGAGACCTCGCCTACTGGCGTTGAAGCTCCATAGCGATTGCCAGCGACAGGGCAGATCGACGCCGACATCGTGCGATATCACTGAAAAGATGCATTTCATTTTAACCACGCCACGACAAGAGAACGACGCCGCGACATCGTGGAGTACACATGTGAAGCCTCAGTAAGAAGTAAGCCGATGTCGCGGATAAGAGAATGATGTCATACGCATCACTAATGATCGGGCTCAAGGTCGCATAGACAAGAAGCCAGGTCGCGACGTGAGATCGAGGTCGCGACATGATGATGTCGCTACGCGGAATCGAAAATGCGGATTTGAATCCGTAACATGGGCCACCCTAACTTCTGAATCCACAAGGATCGCATTGAATTAGGGGCCCAATTGAAACCCTATAAATACGCAGCCTATCCGTATGAAAGTAGTTTGCACCCATGCACGAGGTCCGGATAGTCAAGGCTCATTTTTCTTTATTTTATTTTAGTTTTTCTTTCCTTTCTTTTTATTTTTTCTTCAATGTTGATAGTTGAGATTAGATTAGATTTATCGTTTCTATTTTTCTTTTATTCGGAATTGGATGTTATCGCTTTTGAGCTAAATAATGCGTAATCTAATTCTTTTCAAATTACTAATTCGAATGTTGAAGTTCGTATTAAATTGAATTTATTTTTATCCAAATTTCAAATGCAGCTATTCTTAAGGATCGCAGGAATGTCAGAAAAATTCAAGAATTGGAGGAACCCAGCCTTCCATTATGAATGCTATTGTCGAAATTATCTTTCCTATTGTTATTTCCAAAAGAAATTGCGAATTTCGCTTAATGAATTTACTTTCTAAGCATGGGTTTAAAGTTTTGATCCGACATCGCTCTTATACCCGTATTAAGAAGTGTTTCATTGCTCGATTTCAAGGAGGTCCTCTCTCGAGTGACATGACACAAACCTCGGGAGTTAAGGTGAATATTTCTTTATATATTAACCTCAAGCATTAGAGATCTAATGAGCTTTGTGAGTTTACTTTGATAAATCCTCTTCTCACTTGAAATCAAGAACGAGTCAATGAGTTATCAATTTAAACAAGGTAGAGTTCACCTCAATCTCGAATAGTGTAGCCAACCCCGTGTTAGCCGAGATCTAATCAAGGAGAGGGGTGATCTGGTCTAATTTGGAGGAAGAGTAACCCGAAGTTGTATATCCGTTTGACCGATAACTTGAGCCTAAGGCCAGACAACCCATAAAATTCGGTGACAAGATTGCAAAAGAAAAATACCTGCACTAGGGAAGTCTCGTTAAAAGTAGTTATCTAATCAGATTCGAGAGAATCAGTCAAAAAATTAGATAATGAAATGTGAAGTGTGGAGAGATCCAAATTGAACTATTAACGCCTTGAGATTTTGAATCCGAATTACAAGCAAAATTAACAAGTTGACAAATGTGAATTGAAACTCACAATAGCATCGGGATCTTAATGCCTCTAAACGATAATTATTCAATTTCTATTCTTTTCCTAACTATTAATTATTCTTTATTCTTATATTCAAGTTTATTGTTCATTCTGGGCTTATTTCCTTTGTTCGTTTAATTTTCCAGCACCTTAACGTTAGTTCTCACTATCATTTAAAGGTCCAAATAAGTATAAATCGGAAGTAATCTGGGGTAGTTGATTTGCACTCCCGCATCTCGTGGATCGATATCTGACTTAAATCCATTTTATTACTTGTCGACCGCACTTGCGTAATATCGTACCAAAACCAAACTTTGGAAGATTTTACTCTAGGAGATTTTTGGTTTATATAGTATAATGTCAACATTATGTTCATGGCAAAATTGCCCGGGATTAGATAATAATACCCCGTAATTTTGTTATAAACTCTGGCTCAAATGTCATTCGTCTCACGCAACAGTTTATCGGGCATCATTGCCAGGATTAGCCTTACAACCTTGGTAATGACGTCATAAAATTGTATACGTGCGGGTCTCGATCAATGTCAGCTAATGCTCAAGAGCTTTAATCACCCTAAGTCGCTACTCTCCACCTAAGTGCATATGCAATGCCCAAAATAAACACACATTCAAGCAAATGCATGATCCTACTTGAATGTCTAACTGATCATCTCATATCCCGAGTCCTCCCCGACTCCCTCACACCTGCCTAAGCCACTTATGAGAACCTTAGTTTTTATTTGTGGACAACCCTCCGATATATATATATCAATTGGGCCGACTCCGACGATTGATATTATGTGTGGACTACCCTCCGATGTATATCAATTCAATGACTCCCGACGATCGATATTTTATTTGACTACCCTCCAATATATTCATTATTTTAGACAACCCTCCGAACTATTCTTCTCAAGAATTACCCATGCACTCGCCTCCTATAGCCCTAGGGTGCCCCCAAAGGCATATGGAAACGCATGGAGGCTAATTCCATTTCAATTCTATAACACATGTAAATATATAATCATGCAGAAGTTACATTCACATAATTTAAATCACACAAACATGTCATGTAATTTCACCATCAATTTACATCAAAATTAGCCTAATGTGGCTAATAATCAAACACGAGCAACTCTGATTTGAATTACCTACCTAAACACATTATTTCACAAAAAATTATTTTGTGAATGATATTCCTGTGAATAGCAAACCCTAAGCATTATTCCCGAAAAATCACCAATCATCGTCTACTTAGTGAACTAATTCCAACACGCCATTTCCGGCCTCATACACATCAAAGCATGCATTAACACATAAATGCACAATTAATAAACCCAATTCAGCCGTGACACCATGGCCGCACCCACTGGGTTTCAAAATTATGCAAACAATTGGTCCCCAAGATTCGACTCCATCAAACGGCCCCTCACGGCCACATTCAACTCAAACATTAACAAAGTACTTAAATAAAGAATAAAACCCAAGTAGGGAGAAACCCCTACCTCTCGGAGTTTGACGAAACTCCCTAAAACCGGAGCCCACGCGTAGGCCTCTCCACGTAGAACAGCTTTCCTTCTTGTCCCGAAGAATTCTGACGGTCGGATTGCCCAGAATTCTAGAGAGAAGGAAGACTCTCTCTCACTAAAACTCAAAATCCATAGCCACTGTGAGCCCTTTCTTCCCAAAAGACGCTTTTTTGTTCAATCTTGAATCAAAAGAGATGACACTATTGAGTTTTTGTCTTTTTCTAACTTAAACAATTCCAAAATGACCATTTTATCCCTTCTTTTCCTAGTTTTGACATTCGGCACTATCTCGGCCGTCCATTTTCATTATTTTTCTACTCATGCCACTTATGGTACATGAGTACGTGTTATATGTGACTTTCGCCGTGATTTGGGTAATCGCTTTTACTTTAAGACTCGAACTCGCGAAGGCCTCAAAAACGCGGCTAACTCCGACCGCCCGAATTCGACGAAATTCGACGTGCTAGCTAGATTTCACGAGACGATTCCAACGGTGTAATCCGTTTCATCATCCGATATCTAGAGAACAAATTTCGGATTTTTAACCGAAATTACAATTTTGTAACCGAAATTACGATTTTGCCATTTTTCCAGAAATTGGAATTTCTCGGGTCTTACAATTTCTAAAGACAAAATTGTGAATCTTGATGACGAGGAAAATGGCGACCCTTTGAGAAAAAATTGTAGACTCTACAAGGATTAGTCAATAATTTTCGAAGATAACTTCAAAAAACACAACACTCACTACAAGAAAAAGGTGATTATTGACATATATTATCTTGACTTACACAAATATATATCAATATTGAACATTTAAATGAACAATTATGACATATACAACTTATTTACACCAATAATGACATTTGTTGAATTATTCCATGACTTATATGATAGAACCTTGACAAATAATTATAAGTCAATGTATTGTCAATATATATTTTGATTTCTCAATGTAATTAAATAAGAGTAATAAGGAGTACATTTTTTTTATAGTATAAATATAATTTACTTACTAAGTAACTATTATAAATTAAAGTAACCACCCACCTATATTAATAAAAGTAATAATTATGTTTGTATATAGTTTAATTTTAAATACACAATTAAACCTTTTTTTTTATTAGACAGTGTCTTGAGCGAGCCCACGCACGAAAAGCGCATTTAAGTCATACCTCACCTAGACTAATCCTCATATGAGCCAAGAGGGAACACAAAGGCGATAAAGCTCTACCACATAACATAGTTACATTTTTAGGGCTCGAATTCGAGACAACTGGTTAAGTCAGTAAACCTTTTACATTCTATATCAATAACAAAGAAACACTACTACAAAAAGGGCATTTGTTAACATATGATTTTAATGACTTATGTCAATATATATCATTGTAGGTGATTAATTTAAATAATCTTGACTATATGGCTTTTCAAAAGTTACCCCGATATTATGTTAAATTCATAGATAATTTAATAGAAAAATTTTATTTAAAATATAAAATAAAATTAAGTTTATTTTTTCATATATTCAATTTTCATTACAATGTTATAGTATTTTATTCTCACGGAGTCTCAAACCCATTATCTTCCTAAGGCACTGGCCCAACCCTTAATCCAACAACCAGAATTCTTTATTGGCAATAAAATTGTTGATAAAATAAAGTATTAATATAATTTTTAATAATTTTAATTATTTAGATAAATTTAAAAATAATAAAAAGTTACCTAATAATTAATAAATTTTAGAAATTAAATCTATGAATAAATTAAAATTTTATTATAATGAAATAAAATTTTTTTTATAAAATGGTTTTTAAAAAATTTAAAATAAATAAATATAAACATGTTAAAAGACTTTTAAGATAAGTATTTTTAAAATATTTATCTTGATGATGCCTACATATATATATATATATATATATATATATATATATAGACACACACACACATAACTTATGTCAAAAAAAAAAAAAAAAAAACTACACAACACTTGAAATAATCCAATTCACTCCCTATTTCTTTGTGTCTCTGATCAATCTCAAAATCTCCGCATCTTAAGAACCCTTAAAATCTTCGACTAGTTTCGATCATGTCCACATTTTCATTTCCTAGTTACTCTTCAACCCTTTGCCCTTCTGTTTCATAACCCTTTCAGCCAAATCCATTTCGGCTTTCTCATTCCTAGGTTACTAAAACTAGCTTCATTCCCAATCGCTTACTCTGATATCAAGGACAAGAATGATGGTTAATCATTCATCCTCATGCCTCCATTGGCCTCTAGGTTTGGCCTTCTTAAACAAAGCTAAGAGATAGAATACATTACAAGAAAATAGCTATTAACTAACATATATTATTATTACACAAATGCACCATGTGTGTATGTGTGTGAATATCTAATGTAATTAAATAAAACTAATAAAAGACTAAAAATTTATTTTATATTTGTAAGTAATTATTTGCACAAGTATTACTAATTAAATCACCACACCATTTTAATAAAGTAATAATTATGTTTAATATATATTTTATTTTAACTAACCAATTAAAACCCCTTTTTTTTAGTATATATCAATAACAAAGAAATAAATTTTGATAAACTAATTTTTAATTAAATAGTCAATATCAATGAGTAAAAAAAATATTTTATTATGATTTGTTATTTATGTCAATTAATAAAAGAATTTAAATGTTTTAAAAATAGTGAAAAATAATTTTAAATATATATATATATATATATATATATATATATATACTCTCTGATGAATAAAAATAAGTTTTGAAATTTATTATATTAAATTTTTATTTAAATGAATATAAAATAAATAAATGCAAAATAAAGCATTTATTTTATTGATACTTATGATTTAATTTTTATTGTGCTTGTATTAATATAATCTATTTTCATAAATTATTTCTCATTATTATTAGTTTATAAATTAAGATAATTAAAATTTTAATTTATAAATTGATATACATAATATTAGATTTCAAAATTTTAGCTTTTTAAAAGACTTATAAAATTCCGTTCAAAGAATAAAGACTTATAAAACTTAGATTAGGAAACTAAGATTTTATTTTATAACCTTATTATGGTAAATTGAAGTTATAAAAGTTATAAATATATTACATATTTGGTTTTCACACGGTTAACACTTAATAGATAATAAGAATTAAAATTTTGGGGAATATAAGATTAATAAGGTGAAATCAAGACCATCATTCATCTTGCAATTTCATCTCATGCTTCATTTAAAAAAGGAATACTAGCACTATTAGTGGGTAGAAAATTTTTTTGTTCTGCATTATTTAAACGAGAAAACACGTTTGAATTACAAGAATCGAGACAACAAAATTTTGAAAACAAAAAGAAAATGAATTCCATATTTTTAACATTTTATGAATCGGAAAGCATTGCATCTCTTTATTTTCTTGTTTTGAATTAAATCAATAGCGGGATTTAGTCGATTGGGATAAGCGAAAACACGGGATTGTGGCTATTTTCTTAACTTCTTCACATTTTGTCTTCACTTTGATTTTAACACCAAATCGATTCGCGAAAACCTGCGGGATTGTGGATAGTAAGCTTTGCGTTTTCAGCGCGTTTTTAAATTGTTTTTCGTTAACCGTTTTGAAAATTGTTTCTAAGCAGTTTTCTTTGATAACTATTAATGAATTAATGCGAAGCGTATTTTAAAAATGGCTAAAGATTATAAACTCTGATTAGAAAATTTTTTATATTAGGGTGCGAATAACAAATTAAAAATTTTATTGAAGTAACTCAGACATAGAAGGAATACTCATTACCTCTTGCAAATGGCTGAACCTCATTATATCTTCATGCTGCCTTTATCTCTCCAGTGCCCGCCCATGCAAGAGTTTTCTAAAGGCGTAATGAGAGGGTTTTCCGCCTCCGATCTGGGGGCGGGGGACCAAAGCACTTCAGTCCATTCCGAACTACCGCTCGCAGCATGCTGTTGTTGGCCTTCCCTCCGGGACGGAAAGTAGCTCAAAAACAGAACAGGAGTTAGAGCTGTGGAAAACACCCAGCCACTGGAGTATGGATATGAAGTGTGTAGCAGGAAACCGGGATGGGGACTGATTGAATCTGAGCCGGGAGGAATACCAGATCATGACCCTGAACTCAGCTAGACTCATTGGGACTCCAGACCACTGGCGGGCTTGACCAATTAACTGCTCAGTTGCAGCGACAGCTGTATACCACAAGCCAGCAGGTGACGGGAGGATTGAGATCTTTCGCCATGACTCCGCAAACTCCTAATGCCTTGCATCTTGGGGCGCCGCCTGCATCATAGAGCGGTATCAAGAGTGCTAGCTGAACCGCGCAAATAACTAGTACGCACCGGATCCGCTATTTTGATGGCGTACGCTTCCACGGCCTCCTGCGCATGCCTCTGCGGCCATTTCATCTGCCCGTTTCCTGCGCCAACGCGACGACCAGGTGCACCCTCAACTGCACCATTATTTTGTATATTATGTTTCAGTAGCCGTGATTGTAGCTAATGAATCAGAACAAAGCGAGAGATGAAAGAGAGAGAGAAAGATTGGCTTGGTGATAAAGGCTCAGACGGAGATAGTTTAGAAATTTGTAAGTCTATATATAACTACAGTTCCAAAGAGTATATATGATGACTTCAGCGTTTTGTCGCAGGACTTGTTAATCCAATCATAAGCAGTTGGGTCTGAATATTTTGGATCCTCTATCCTCAGGATCATATTATAAAATCAAAAATCAAGATGAAATATCTTTTGTTAGACATTCAAATTGTTGAAGTGTACTGTCGATGATGCACATTTGATTTGTCATTGGCGTTGAAACTGTGTACCTAGAAGTATTTTTCGGTTAATTTAGCTTGATCAGTTATTATTGTTGAGGGCTGAGATGGCTATAGGAAATCTTTTTGCGCAAATCTTATGAGATTGGTTTGCCTAAGATTTGCCTCAACTTGTCTTCAAGCATGATCCTTTAAAACGATTTTAACGGAGTCATTATTTTATGGACACGTCATTTTGGCTATGATAGAGTTTTTGAAAACTATTCGGAGACGATCACTTATTTTATTTTATTTTTAAGGAAAATAGTAGAAAGAAAGCGCAAATATATTTCATGTATGGAAGCGAGTGCGAAAAAAGCGAATCTAGATTCTAGGTCAAGTTACTTATTGGTGCCCAATAATCAGTCGAGCAAATAGAGACGATCGATTAATCATATAATTAATACAAAAAATAAACTACAAAATATTTAAAATCAAAATATGAAACTGGGTTGTAAACTAAGTGTTAATTAATTTGTTGAAAACATATATGGGATGTTGGGCCCTATCAAGACCTATTTATTTAGTACGAGTCGACTCCATATGATTTCATTTTATGAGAAATTTTAAAAAAAAAAAAAAAGCAAAGTTGAATTTTTGAATTCTAAAGAATTTCGGAAATACATAAAAAAAATCAGAATTTTTGGTTTCGGAGGTTTAACAAATTGAATTTTAAATAAAATGAGAATTTAAATTAAGAAATTTGAAAATTAGATTTTTTTTAAGGAAAACTAAAATAAATTTAATAAATAAAAAAAGGTCAGTGTCTTTATTTTAAAGTTACAGTCATGAATTTACTAATTTATATTAAAAATTAGAAATTATTATTATTATTTTGAAACAAACATTAGAAATTATTAAATAGAGAAAAAAAAACAAGATTTTAATTAGAAGTTATTAGGCAAAATGAAAAAAATGAGTTACTTAAAAACTGTTGAAAAAAAGTTACTAAAATAAGATAAAGGTTAAAACTGAAACAACTTGGAGATTATTGTTTAACGAAAGAAAATTTTAGATATTTGGAAATATTCAAATATATATTTAAAAATAATAATAAAATAAAGAAAATCAAATAGGAATTAAGTGGGATAACTTACGGTATATGAACTGCATCACGGAAATCGAAGCCACTCTAATAATAAAACCTTAAAAATGAAACCACCCTAAAACTTCTGTATCTCCTCTTCCCTAGTCTTGAGAGCATTCTTTGCTATAACTTGGAAGGCTTCTTCAACGTTGACACCCTCTTTGGCAGAGTCTCAAAGAATGAAATATTTCCCATTGAGGCACCCCAAGCTCGAGCTTTTTTTGTCTGAAACCACTCTGGATCATAAATTCTTCCCTCAAATTGTTTAGATTGTCAAATGACTTCATCACATTAACATCATATACAAGAACACAACAATTAGCACCATGGTAGAAAGCAACACAAAGACTTTGGAATCTTTGTACTGTTGTCGTCTGTAAAGTGAGCTTTGTCTTTAAACTACTTTATAAAGTCGGCTCAATGGTTGCATCTTATTCATGATTCATGCAAGGTCTTCCCCACTACTTTATCATAGCGAGTTGATGACCTTGAAGCGTTCTCTGCAAGAGGCATTTGTTGAGAAATTCTATGTCAGTCCTCTTCTCCTTGAACCTCTCATCTTTGATGGTTCCTTTTCCCTCTTGATCTTTATCCTATAAGACTCTAACGACTATGAAGATGATCAAACACTTGTACCTTCTCTGAAAGAAGAAAATAAAATAGCTTAAATCAGTGAAATAAAGTCAAAATCTAATAAAATCCAGGTAAGTACAATAAAATAAAAATAAAAAATATAAGTATTAAATTTTAGATTGCAGTATATGCATATCTTATTAAAGTTCACAAAGTTTGCTATTGAGCACGTGAAGAGTGAAGCGATGTTTGAAAAATGAGTGAAGTGGGGTGAACTCTATCGAAGAACAAAGGAGACCTCAAATGTGTCCACTATGAATGTGACCTGCGCTCCAGCAGCGACTAGAATACTAGAAACTCTAGAAACAAGCAATAAAAGAAAAAAAATTACAGATGTAGCTAAAGATTTACAATACGAGTCAAAATCTCTCCGAATGGCCTCCAAAAGTATTAAGAATCAATGTGAAATTAGTGATAGTTGAATGTGAGGATGAAAAATGTACCACATGAGGAAATAAGGTAGAGGAAGATGCTGAGATAAGACGAACTACTAAGCTACAGAGATGAACTCCAAACCAATAAAACTGGCTATGTTGAGAATGATGGCTGGGTTTAACAACGCGCAGCGGAAACGATGGTGGCGTGGGCGTGACAAGCCCAGTATAAATGTCGTCTACGTCAAAAACATAACAAAAAAAAACCCGACAAATCATATGGGTGCCATCTACGCCAAAAACAAAACACGAGACATGTCGGGTCATATAGGTGTCATCTATGCTAGAAGACAAAACGAAAGAGTGCGACGGATCGTATAGGCGTCGTCTGGCGAAAGCAACGAGGAGAGCATGGCGGATTGTATAGGTGTAAATCATGCTCGAATAACAAAAGAACGACAGTTAGCTATAAAGTGTTGTCTCTATGTCGAAACAAAAGCGAGAGATATGACGAGATCGTATAGGTGTAAATGCATGCTTGAAGACAAGCGAAGAGCTGATATATCATATAGGTGTCATTACTACGTGAAAGCAAGCGAGAGCGTGGCGGATCGTATAGATGTCGTTTATCTTTCGAAAACCAAAATGAAAGAACCCAGGATCATTATGGGTACGGCTATGTCAAAACAAAACGAGAGGCATGACGGATCGTATAGGTGCCATCTATGTTGGAAAACAAAATGAAAGAATGTGATGGATCATATAGGTGTCGTCTACAGCAAAACAAAATGAGAGACATGATCGATCGTATAGAGTATCTATCTATATGAAGGCAAAGCGAAATAACACGACCGGATGTGCCAATAATAAGTCTACATTTAAACAAAACAAAGAGACATGGCCGAGTAGTATAAATTGCTATTTATGTTGGAAAACAAAATGAAAGGACGCAACGAATTGTATAAGGAGTTCGGACACACTAAGACTTACATGGGGAGTTTGAACAAACTGCACTAAAGTCCAAATGGGTGCACAGCCCGAACATCAAGGACTATGACTTAGAACACACACTTATATCTATCAATTAGTATTGAAGCGAGTCACTTTAAGTTATTGAGTGAGATCCTTGGGCTGCTCTATTCGATTTTGTGTGAATTGTTAATGAAACCTAAGAGGGACGAAATGCCCGGAAGATACCCCCATTCACTTGATGATCAAAATTGAGATGACTAGAAGGTACACATGAGTACTCTTATCAAGTCTCTAGGAATGGAAGTATGTGAATCCATAGTGACAAGGTGAACCGCGCCAACCAAAACGGAAAAATGGAGAACAATGATCAAGCACGAATCATGTGGGCGGTGAAGAAGAAAAAGCGACACCGAAACTTCATTCTTTCACGGGCGTTGATGTGGTGTGGATGACAAGGCGTTCAAACTCATTGCGAAGCGGAATGTGAAAATAAATAGGACACCTCCGAAAATCTGAGGATCAAAATACGGGTATCGAAAGAAAGAAGAAAGCGTAAGGATGAAGGACTGATGAAGATCTGGTGAGAACGGCAAAAATCAAGAAAATATCAGACATCTTAGAGCTTTCTTGGCAATTGTCAAAACAGAAGGAGGTACTCTACAAAAGACAGAACAATTTGTAGCAGTTTCATCAAATTGTCCGGAACGTTCGGACTCAATAGCTACCTCACTTGACAATCTGATATTCCACATCAGTAGCATAGGGAAAGAGAGTAATAGTCAAACCAAATAAATTTCCAAGCCAAAAGTTGCAATCCTTAAGACTATGCAAACTAAAGTCTCTGAATCAGGAAAGATAGTCTCAACTTGTGCAAAAACCAAGACCGTCAAGGATGAACAATCAAAGAGTCTTTGTGTCTTCCCTTCCACCAGAAACATGCTCAAGGAAGAGTGGTATTTTGACAATGGGTGCTCACAGCTTATGATAGGAAGTAGCTGTTTCCTTATAACTAACCTTCACCTATCCAGTCAGGACTGGGTAATCTTCGAAGACGGTGAAAAAGGAAGAGTTTTGGGAAGTGGTTCCTTGAAAATTCCATGGTTGAAAAAACTAAAGAATGTGGCGCTTGTTGAAGGACTGACAATAAATCTAATAAGTGTGATTCAACTTTGTGATGAAGATCTTCTTCTACAATTCACAAAAGATAAGTTTATAATATATAATCGAAATCACTTTCGCAATATGGAAGGCGAAAGGACCTCAAACAACTGCTATCTACTAACCAACATCAATCCTTGCATACATGAAATACAACTAGAACAAGAGCGTCAGTTTAACAATTCGAATAAACCAGGAGAAGTAACACCACCATCACAAAACCTTCTAGCCAAAGACATTCAGATTTGAAAGCTAGACTTGATCAAATGAGTAGTCTCTGCATAGAACGCACCCTACTATCATGTACCATGTCCCAACTAAGTACAGTGACCAGACTATTGGAACTGCTCCATATAAACCTCATGGGCTTTAGGGGAGGAGAAAGCATTGAGAGGAAAAGATTCATCTACGTAGAAGCTATAAGCATAGTCTATCTCCACCTTGAACGATTACCAATTAGAACACTCATAACCCCTTATGTAACCAGGAAAAGAATGCCTCTCTGGAAGGCACGAAATGCTTCAATTTCTGAAAGAAACCTCCACGTTCCTACAAAAGTTCAGACTACACCTAGAACTAAACACCTAGCCTTAAAAGATGTTCTAACTGTGAGTTCGTTATGAGCAGTAAGGATAGATTAATTAGAAATCAATTGTTCATGTTCTAACACTCATAGGGAAGTATGTGCGAGACACTAAGACAACTGCAGGGGGTGTTATTCTCTAGCAACTAAGATAGAGGGATAGTAGTAACCAGAAGGTGCACTAAATCCAACATGGATAAAAAAAAAAACTCAAAGGTAGTGACGTCCCAAGGGGAGTCATAACTTCTGGCTGTGATAGTCCTAGGAGAATTGAAATCTTCACCCAAGGAGGGATGTTACCAAGTGTGAAGATCTCAAATCATCTCTGGTATAAAACATCGAGGTATTTTTTTTCAAAAAATAAAAGAAAGTGGGAAGATTAGACAAGTGGCGTCCCGTTCTATTCGACCATTGCAATGGATAGGGCATGCAAAGAGCTACAGTAGCTGAAGAGACAATTGTAAAATGGCACGTTCTAGAAGAGTCATAACGCCCCTATTAAATAAGGAATCGTTATAGACAAAAAAAAAAGGGTTTTTTAAGAGGCGATGTGACATTTATATAAAGGAGAACAACAGAAGACAAAAGCACGCTTCCTTTTCTGCATATTCTCTAAAGAAACTTCCAAAGGTCCGAACTTTCCTATTTCAATCTTTTCTTTAATTTCAAAAGTGTGATGACAAGATCTAGTGTGTCTAGTAGAAGAAGACTAGTGAAAGGAAGTTCCAGTTCCAAAGGCAAGTCCTTTGATAAAAAAAGGATCGATAATAGATCCCATTAATGTGGAACCTTTGAGTTCAATGCTGCCAACCACACTTGTGCCCTATGGCATCTCTGAAGATGAGATCCCTACAACATAAGGTTTTAGGGGAGAAGGAAAGCTACCCCTTGGAGAATCAAAATGTCGAAGGTTCGAACCTTAAAGATAATCCAACCCAAACACCAGTAGAACCATGGGTAACGACACTGAAACAGAGGCCAACCCTTCTAGTCCAAGGGAGAATTCTCCCATCTAGAAACATGGTAGCCGGGATCCAAACCCTGTTGAATTGGGTGTTCAAACCAATATTGAGCCACTCCTTAGTGCGCGGAAAAAGAAAAACAACATGTGTCGCTTCAGTGGGTAGGTTAGATTCGAAGGGATTCTACAGTAAAGATTTCAAAATCCTAGGGAAAGCACCACCGACAACTGATAGATGAGAGTTCGGACTCAAATTGGAACGAGCTAGAGAAAAAGAGATCCATGTCCTACTTCGAGTCCATGCCATCTCACCTCCCTCCATAAGAAAGTGCGTCCTTTGTTAGCCCCGAGCGAAAGTACAGTAAGAAGCTGACAACTGGCGAGAGAGTTCGTACATACCTGAAATGATGTCTCCTCATCCATCTTTTTCAAATTACTCATCCCATCTGATGTTGTGGGCCTTCTGTAAAGAGGACCCTTATCAACTGGGCGTATCACATATGAGGCTGCCAGTTCAGGATAGTGGAACTCTTGGGAGGAAGCGAATCTCTTAGGCTGTATCGAAAATTTGCCTCCGCCGCTTCACAAATCATCTTGGAGTTCTATATGAAATCTCTTTCTCTCGAGGACATTGGGGAACCACGCAAGTCGAACTTCAAAACTTGATGGTGTGGACGTTCCCTTTAACTTTTCTCTTAGCATCATCAACTAGTATTAGGAATGTACTAATGTTCGGAAAGAAGAAGAAAATTCATGATATAGACTGATGCTCTCGGTCATAATTAAGGGTAAGATGCAGTCTAGCCATTTAAGTTCAGGCTCCTCTGCGTCTGCGCCTCCGAGATACTCTATCACACGCCTGAAGATGCTTCATATCTGTTGACACTACCTACCACATGGTTGTATCAAAGAGCTTCGCCACCTTACTCTTCCAAGAAGGTATGAAGACAAAATTCAATCTGGGGAAGCTTGTGTTCAAACACATACTAGGACATGTTGAAAACACAACATATCGGAAAGCACTTGGATATCCGCTATTTATATATGGGATACTTATGGCCCAAAAACCAGATCTAGTGACCCCTACTGACATTTTGAGGCCTTTAGTAGCCAAAATGTGAGTCAATCATAAGTTGTAAGAAGGACATCATTCCCGAGATGTCCCTTCATAAAAAAATATAGGGAAGATGAAGGAGAAGGTCCTAAAGTCAAAACCAACAGCTGCATCCAAGGGACAATCCTCCTCTATAGTGTTGACGAAGTTCAAAATTTTGGACAGGACCATTAGGTCCCATGAGAACACATTGGCTCATCTATACGAGCAACAATAGTTGGTGGAGCTATAGCTCCAAGGAATACAAAAGCAGTGAGAGGAGCTGTAAAACTTGGGTAAATTTGAACTTTTCCAAAAAAATGGGGCAAACATGGTGAACTTGTTGCTACGATACAGTTTGAAAACCCATAAGTTTTCTAGATCTCGGATGTCGAAAGCGTGCCTACATGGTTACTTACGACAAATTTCGTTTAATTAGAGATAGTGAATTTCCGTTCGAACGGGTGTTAGCGCGCGAGCCATGTGTCACAATGCACATGAAAGGCTATGCATCGCGGACATGGCATGCCATGTCGACATGCATAACACGTGAAAGAATCTTTATAAATATGGGGTGGGAGTTGTTTGTAGAAGGAAGGAGCAACAAGAAGGAAAAAAAAGGAAAAAAAAAAAAAGAGGGAAAGAAAGAGAGGAAAAGAAAAGAGAGAAAGAAGGAGAAGAAAGGGAGAGAGAAAAAATGAGAAAAGGAAAGCGGTGTTGTGGTGGAACTCATCGGACCGAGTAAAGTCAGTATATTCCAGGTTGCGCTCGAGAAGTGAGATTCTTCCCATCTTGGTTTCTTTCTATCCTTTGAGCTATTGTTTTGGTCTACTTTCGGGACCACGTTGTGTCATGTTTATGGCATGTTTTGTGGTATTAATTAGAATATGGCCTATTTTGCGGTCACAAATGAGACGGGGTTGTATCCAATCTAAAGGGCTGCTTTCGAAATGAATTTAGGTTGAAAACTTGCGTGTACGGGAGTTTCCAGAATGTTCCAGCAACCCTCGGGCACACTATTGCGTGGATTGGCTCAATAGTGTGGCCCTTGTTGCACTCCAACTTCGGACGACCATATCTTTCTAATCCGAACTCCGATTCACGTGTTCTTGGACTCTTTGAGTCTAGAATCTGATCACATGCTAGGAAATGACATTTGGTGCTCACAACATTGCTAAAATTTTGATCATAAGCACCAAGTGTACTAATTACATGGCATGACATGCTTGTTTGATGAAATGTTGATATATGCTTGTGTGATACATTGACATGAATGAGTTAATGTAGGGAAATTATATGCATGATTGATATAATTGCCCAGGATACATTATTATATCATGTTTGATAAAATTGTCATATATGGCATTCTGTCATATATGTGACATGGTATAACTCTGTGATAAGCATGGTAAAAATTGCATATCTGTTAGGACATCGTATTAAATGGGTGTGAGTGCATGGTTGGTAAATCGACACGGTGTTTGGTGTTTGATTGGGTGGGCTCAGTTAAATAGGACAACGTCCAACAAAGTCTCACAGTTGATTGAAATGGTAAAAGAAAATAATATGTAGGGTATCGTGAGTTAGAGGATAGATCCCTCGGGTGAAAGACGCCAATTATGATGGACACAGTCATGGGTGAAGACGTAAAGTGTCTAGGTTTAGGAAGCTCTTTGTTAAACACCAAAATCAACTACCCCCTTTTAAAGGCACATGGTTTTGAATATAAAATGATCATTGTGATGTATCATTCAAAAAGTTTTGGTTTATAAGCAAAATGAATTTGTTTTAGAAATGATCGTTAAATGTGTCTATAGAATGGTTTTTCACATGGACTTGAAACTTTTTGAGGAGTCGGTGAGGACATGGGTGCAGGATACATGATGAGTCACATCGTTTGCGGCACGGCAGCAGGATTCCATATAAATTAGCATGTTCTTGTTGGAATGTGATTGTGAAATGTTAGTGGACATTGCATGTGCCGGTGGGAAAGTAGCCCGCCGCCAGGTATTATCTCTTGGGGCGTGGCTCACCTTTTATGGGAAAAATATTTGAGTGCGGGACCAGGCAGGTGGACGGCTTCGTCAGGCGTAGTGCGAAGATAGACATACGGCCCTTGATATTATTTCATTGTAAATATCTTCAGAACAAAAGGTGTTAATATGATTTTATAGTATTGTAATAAACTCTTAAGGACTATTGAGACATAGTGTGGTAATATATTTGCAGTATGGTTTAAAAGGGCTGGTGGAATTTACTTTTGCTTATAAATGAGTCTCAGTGGGAGAATGAGACACGATAGTGTGGTATCGAGGATATCACGATACCTATAGGTATTAGTAGGTTGTGGTTCAGTCGACAGGGATCACCGGGTTTTGAGGTGTGGGGTCACTACCCTGTAGAAGGTGGAAGAAAACCGAGGCTCGAGAGTGCATGCTCTCCAGCCGGAAGGGGAGACATTGGGGAGTAGGACTATCTAGTCACTCAGGACCTCACTATAAGTCCCGGGACTCAGCATTTGAGCCAAGCCAGTCTATAAGTGACTGAAATTTCTGTCTTTGTGAACAATATTGCCAACTAATCTTTGCATATTTATCGCTGAGAAGGATTTGCAGCTTGGAAGTAGTGGCCGATCGGGTCAGACCACAATGGTGAAAAGTGGAGACACATCTCTGGTTACTTGCCTGTGGTTCTGAGCATTCCTAGTGCACAGCAAAAGGGAGTAGAAAGAATGTGGTGAGAGATAGCATGGGTCAACGAGATACTCTTCTCTTGTATTTGATCCCTTTCCATATTGTATGGCCAAACATGTGTAAAGGGTAGACAATTAATGAAATGAAAATCTTCATCTCAAAAGTGTTAAGTGCCTCTTGTCTCCCTTCTTCAAGACATCTTCTTGTCTCATTCTTTAAGGGATGTTTTGTCGTAGACATAGATAAAGGGGAAGTGTTGGTTCATCCCGTATATCTTCGTCTACAGGGTTCTATAGGAAGATAGCTATGGAGATCCAAGCTTGATGAAGATTTTGTTGAAATAAAGGTGAGAGTCTTGGCAGACTTTAAGTATGAAGTTGGGTTAAAATGATCTGTGCTGCAGGATGTCGAACATGGGAGAGTACAGACTCTGAAGCAAAGCGACTAGGGACCTTACGTGGTCTACTAGCTTGGAGCGAGGAACTTGGGGGCAAATGTGGAGTTGGCTGGGATCTATTTAGCAAATGTCTTGATTAAATCATAAAGATCAGGATGTCTAAACTAATCAAACCGAGAATTAGAAAACTTTTAGTTGTCGATGATGATACTTGATAATAGTTTCCTATTTCCCTTTAATGATAACTTAAAGGAAATAACATAAAATATAAGGTGGGGTTCGAGTCATATTTGGATAATGATTCATAGTCTTCCAAGACCGAATCCACAAGGCTATAAATTCGGGGGTTTGGAAGATACTCGGTTTAGATTTCAAGAGCAGTGTTTAAAGAAGAACAAGTGAAGTCCAGACATAGTGAAGGAGTGCAAAGTCCAGATACTCGGTTGAGGTATTGCAAGTTAAAAGTCTTTCACCTTAGGTGAAAGATGATGTTCTTTATTTTCTTCATCTTATATTGATGTAATGTAGGTATGAGTGTGCGATGTTGTTGAGAGAGGAATGGAGGAAGTTCACTATGAATTCCACTATGAGTGATTAGGTTTCAAGAAAGGTCATGGGTAGAGAGGAAGTCTCGTACCATATAAGACTAATTGTAAACCTTAAATCATATCAGTGAAAATCCTTGCATATGAGCACATCCCTATAGACGTAGGCAGGTTATCAAACCATATAAAAGATTGTGCGTGCTTTTATTTTATTGCAAAGATATCACATCTACTCTATACACACTAAGATCTACAGGGGGAGTTTGGACACACTACACTAAACTTTGAACGAGTGCACAATCCAAACATCAAGGACTATGACCTGGAACACACACTTGTATATTTAAAAAATAAATAAAGATTAAGTGATAATTTACATAACTTGTAAAATATCAAGGCTTTTTTTCAAAAGTTTTAAAATAATTTGATGTTTGATAGAATAACAATTTATTTGCAATTTAAACTTTTCTTAATTTAATGAATTTTTCTTACATTTTTAATCATGTTTTAAACATAACTTTTATTCATAACACTTTATTTTTAATGATTTCTATATTTATATTATTATTTTTAAAGTACATCTAAATATATAAGTAAAGATAATACTATATTTATAATTAATTTTTTATGTTCATATTATTTTTAAAAAAATCTAAAAATTTAGGAAATACTTTCCTTAAAATATCACTTAATTAGCTTTTTAGTTGAATTCTTTTCCAAAGTCATTGTCACATAAAAAGTTCTTTTTTTAAAACTCTTGTTATTGTTTTTAAGAGTATATTTCTTTTCAAAAAAAAAAGAGAGAGTATATTTATTATTTATCCCTTGCAAGCTTATATGGTTTCTAAGAAATTTGAAGTTTTTGTAAATTTTGAAGATTAACCGTCCAGAAACATAATTCTCCCGTAATATTGTATTCTTATTTGTTTTTTTTTTTGTTTTTATTTCTATTCACTTAGGTTGTATTACTCTATGATTTTAAATTTTAAAGAGATACCCATTTTACCTCTTTGAGTCAATACTCAACTGTATTTTAATTTATTTTTAAATAATAATGTTTATCTTTCTATAGGGCTATTTTGCCAAAAACGCTCCTCACATCTAAAACAAAACTCATAGGAAACATTTTAATCATTTTAAGCTAATCTTTTTAACATCTTTTTTTTTTTTTTTATTAAATGATTTTAATTAGTGTAAATGCCTAATTATAATTCTTGATTTTTTAAATAAAGCTTAAGTGTAGTATTGATAATTAATAAAAAATTATATTACATATTTCTTTTTTTGAAAGTAAAAATTTGCTTTTAGCGGCTTTTGACTTTAAGCTTTGGAGAGTGGGAGGTAATGTATTTACGTCTTGTCGGCCATGCTTTTAGCTGGAGTGAGATTCGAGATTCTTCTCTCGAATTGAATCAGCTCCGTCCATGTGTCATCTTCAAATCTTGCAATAGTAAAATTGAAGATTTGATATTTTGGAGGTTTGAGGCCTGTGCATTCTCTGCAGCATAGGCTTTTGAGGATCATTTGATGTTCCGTTACTCGAGGGGAGTGTATGGGGGTAAGTAGCCAGCATTCTTCCATTTGTTGAAGGAAGGGTGAGAAATTTGTCTCGATGTCTTACTCCTTGAGTCACAGTCTGGATTGGGACAAGGTCTCGGTGCATATTGTGAACTTTTGAGATAGGCACAGTAAATTTGAATTTGGAAGGAAATGAGTCTTTTGAAGGAGTTTGTGGCCACAAAGTTTAAGTGCGAGTAAGTTGAGACAGAATTGAGTGCCTTTGACTTTGACTTTATGGGCTTCTTTGGTTTGGGCTTTTGTGCTTCGATCCAGTCTTTAATAGAATCAAAGGTTTGGGCTTGAATTTATTTTGAAGCGAAGCCTGGTACAATTTTGAATTCACTGTGAAATCTTTGAGGAGATAGGCAGAAAAATGGTAGAACAAAGGAATTAACATAGAATCCAAGGGATTCTAATTTGAGCACAGAAAAATAGTGAGTAACTATTTAGGAGGAGCTCTCAGCATGAGATTTAGAAATTCAATTTACGGAAAAATGGCAAAATCGTAATTTTGGTTACAAAATTGTAATTTAGTTAAAAGGAAATTCGAAATTTATTAAGATATACCGGATGATAAAGCAGTTACGCAGTTGAGATAAGTCTCGTAAAATCTAGCTAGCACGTTGAATTTAGGTCGATTAAGATTAAGATTTAGTTTTGAACATCGTTTGGTCTTAGTAAAGCGATTTTCGATCTTGTAGAAGTCATATAACATGTACTCATGTGCCATAAATTAGTATGAGTGAAATAATGAAAATGGGCTGTAGAGATAGTCTTAGAATGTCAAAATTGAAAAATGGAACTTAATAGGCATTTTGGGATTTGTTTAAGTCATTTAGAAGACAAAATAGGAATAGTGAGCTTTGTCTTCTCGAAGGTTAAAGGAACAAAAAAGCGTGGGAGAGCAGGTTTTTTTGACGGTGGGTTCTGTTTAGGAGTTTTTAGAGAGAACACTTCTCTCCTAGAATCTGACAAATCCAGGCGTCGGCGGTCTTGAGACGAAGGAAAGGCGCCCTGCGCGGGTGTTCTGTGTGGACAGGATGAGGAGTTTGACAAACTCCTTGAGGTGAAGGGTTTCTCCCTACTTAGGTTTGTCCTTCTTTAAGTGCTTTACTTGATGTTTGAGTTGAATGAAGTAGTTAGAGGCTAGTTTGATCAATCAAAACTTGGGACCCGGGTGATAAATATTTTTAGAAATTTTGATCGAAGTGACCTATGAAAACATTATGGGGTGTAAATTCATAAATTATGAAATGAATTGTATTGTGATATGCATAGGGCGGAAATGGTAGTAGAGCCGGGTTCGCTAAGTGAGCAGATGATTCAATGAATTTTTCGGGAATAGTGGCAGGGTTTGCTATTCAGAAACAATGTAAAAATATATTTTTGTGTGAAAAAGTGTATGGTCGGTGATTCGAGTGGTGCTCGTGTTTAATCATTAGCCCCAGTGGTAATTTTGATGTATGAATTGATTAATTACATGACATGATTGTGTGATTGGATATTATGTGGATATGTGCATGTTTACATATTTGCGTGTGATTAGAGCGTATTGGAATTGGCATACATGCATTCCATATACCTTTAGGTTACCATAGGGTATAGGAGTGAGTCACGTAGAGATGAGTCTTAGAAAAATGGTTGGAGGTTGTCTACAAATATTAATTATTGGAGGGAGTGATCGAATTAAAAATATGTCGTGGAGACGACTGATTGATATATATACATCGGAGGGTTGTCCACTAACAAATGATAATTCTCATCGGAGGCTTAGCGAGTGTGAGAGCGATGAGGACTCGGGATCTGGAGTTGGTCATGTAGACATTCAAGTAGGATCATGCATTTGCTTGAATGTGTTTATTTGAACATTGCTACACTTGGTGGGGAAGTGGCCCCACTTAGGAGCGATTCCACTGCGAGCATTAGCTCACCTGTCGAGGATGTTATTTTCTGGGTATAGGGAGCGTCACGAGGACGGCTCGTCTAGGGATTGAAGTTAGAAGAAAGTCGGGTTGTAGCTTTGGTTGATGATATATACATGTATTGGAAATGTGTTTTAATATATGTATTGTATAAAGTGAAAATATTGTAACTCTTGTAACTATTTAGTATATAGTTGGATTCCATAGTTATTATGTATTGTAAGGTATCGTTTGTGGAGCCCAGTGGCGTATTCACTCATGTGATTAGATATATTGGATATATTGGATATATTGCCTTTGTTTGGAGACGCGGTATATCGAGTTTTGTATTTAGGTAGAGCTCCCAGTACAAAAGGGAGACACCAGATTTTCGTGAGAAATGTCGGTCACCCAGAGCATTCACTTGAAGTGTTTCAAGCGTTGTTTGGTAGTGTGGACCCCAGTTTGGGCGTCACGCTCCACAGTTAGCTTTAGTATTCAAGATTTGCTAATTTTAGGACAAAAATGTTGGGTGGCACCCATAAAAGCCACCATTCTGAAACCGGTTTAGGCTTTTGCATTTTTCACGGTTAAAACCAGGAATGAGAATTTGGCCTAATACAAAAAGTATTGTACCAAGCATTTTTGTAATCATAAAAATCAAAGGTTTGAGGATCAAAATTTTGAGAAAATCTTTTATGGGTGAAAGGATTTTGATCCCAATCCTTTTCAGTTAAAACTTTCAAAATTTTACATTTTGAATATGCAATGTCATTACCTCGGGGTTTTTTGACGTCACGAAATTTGAAACATTTCGAGTATCTAAAAGTATAAACTCGTAGAATCTACGGGTTTAGTATTCATTGGAAATGAAATACTTTTCATTAAATCTTATCAATCACACAAAATTCTTGATATATGATCAGCCTCGAGTCAGGCAGAGTCTAGATTCTTTTGTATAGTAGGCAAAATTTGAAGGGTTTGAAGACGATGGTTTAGAGGTTTTCAGTGCGAAAGCGATTTGAAGTGCGGTTTGCGTCGTATGATTCTTTGGTGGTTGGTTTGATAGAGTTTTGTTTATGCTTGCTCATTTTCCCTGTAAAAATTCCCGTGAAAGGAAATCAAGTAAAACATTTGAAGAACCTTTGATAAATTCAATTTCAAAATCAAATACGAGGATAAAATTGCTATATCCCAGCGAATGCATTTTGGCTAAGTTTTAATTGTCTTTTTGTAATATTTCCTTTACTTTGCAATCAACTCTTAAAGAATTTTTGTTAAAACATCACTTTGAAATTTTTGGATGCATAAGACAATGGCTAAAATTTCCTTTTTAACCGTTGAATAATTGATTTGAGGTCACTCGAACACTTTTAGTGGAATCTCGCGAATTGAAATTTGTTTGTCTTGTTTTAGAATCCCTCCATAACTGTTGACATCTGTCTCTCTATTACCAGGAAAGGAGCGAGGGTGTAGGATACCTAAAACGGGGAAGTTCCTTAACACAGGGTTGCTTGTTGCAGACTACTTGGAGTGTGCTCATCGGACATGGTATAGGATTTTCTTTAATCTTTGAAATAAGGGTTTAATCAATTCTAGATTTAGGTAAAACTTCGACTACATAGTTGAGACTACCATAAAAAACCTTTGCAGTTGGGTTTATCTTTTATTTCATCGGGAAATTTATTAGCAAATTCATTATCTTCACTATGGGTTTTATTTGTGTGATAAATATCAAATCCTAAAAACCTAATGTTTGTTTGAAATAATTTGATTTTGTTGCAGAGATTACTAATCCATTTTCTTTGACAATTTTTGAAAAAATTTTAAGTGTTTGAAATGCTCTTCTATTGAATTTGAAAAGATGAGAACATCATCAATGTATACTATTGTAACTCTAGTATAATCATTGAAAATTTCATTCATCATGTTTTGAAATTCGGAAGAGACATTTTGAAGAGACAATTTACATTTCATTCATAATGTCCAAACCTGGGCTGTAAAATGCAGTTTGTATCTATCTTACAGTTTTAATCTGATTTACTTTGATCGGGTTTCATATCAAATTTTGAAAAATTGTTGCATTATAAATCTTTTGAATTAAATCTTTTTTATTAGGTATTAGATACCTAATCCATTGTAAGACTTTATTCAAGGGTTTATAATTTATTACTAACATGGAGTTCACTTTTGATTTCTGAAGCTTTTGGACCGTAAAAGTGCACAACTCCATGGAGAATGACTTGGTCTTATTAATTTTTATTTGAGATCATTAATCTCTTTTGCAATGTCAAGGGTTCTTGACTCATTTGAATGAGTCTTGCCTTTGTTGGAATTTGTTTTTCATTAAATCTTTTCATATAGTGTGAAGCCATATCTTTTTTATTCAAAATGCATTTGGTATGAAAACAAAAGATTTTCTTCTATTCTGTTTTTTGAATTTGTTTAATTCTGCTGTAGTTTGTTTGATTTAAATTTTCACAGTCTTTTGTATTGAATTTCTTTTTTAAGAAATCTTACTTGTTTCTGTTTTTGCTGAAGTAAATTTATAAAGTGCTGACACGATTTATTCACTTTAATTTCTATTCTCTGACAATTCAAAGAATTTCTTGATCTTTGTGTATTTGGTTTTTTAAATCTTGATTGTCTATTTGAAAGGGTAAAGTTGTGTTAGGAAAGGGTTCCTAAAACATTTGATGACTTATATTTTTACATATTTTTACTAGTAAGAATGAAGTTTTAATACAATATTTTGCAAATATATAACATATTTTATTGACCAGGATGATCATTACTAGGCTGACTGATAATCTTTGTGAAGTTTTGACAAAATAAACAATAGGAATCAACCCTTCACGTAATACAATTAAATCGACTCTGAATGTCGGTCTGATAAAGGCGGTGATATCGGGATTGATTCTTAAAGTTATTTTGTATACCATCATTTGGCCGCAATTGTCATACTGTGTACAAAAGTTTCTAATTCTTCATTTGTTTCACTTGTTAAAACTTCTTTTTGATTTTCTAAATTTGTTATTCTATCACCTATATGTTGGATAAAAAGTTTTAATTCATTAATTTGAGTCTTTATTTGTTTTATTTCTTCTTGCAAGTCTTGCAATGTTGATGGTTCTTGTTTCTTATAATATTGAAATATATATTTCATTTTGTAAGAGTTTGACAAATTAGTTTTAGGCTTTGGTTTTGTATTTTGTTGTTCTAAAACTTTTCTTATATATTTTGCCTTGGCTTCTTTGTCGTTTATTTGATCTATCATTTCAATTAATAATTCTTGCTCAGCAGTTATCATATTTACTTGACATAAACAATTTTCTATTTTTTCTATTTCTGAATTAGTTTGAGATTTATCAGTTTCAGAAGATGAAGTATTCTCGAATAATATTCTTTGTATTATCGATAAAATGTTAACTATTTTGACAATTTGGGCTATATGACCTATACGGCCCACATTAAAACATCCTAACTTCTTTTATGTTTTTTATTTTGTTTAAATCATTAGAATTTTTGGTTTCATTTTTATCTTTTTAAAATTTTTTAAATTTTTTATAAGGAGTTTCCCTATAAAGTTTTTGTTTTTTGAAAATTTGAGAGGACGGAATTGGCATTTCAATGTCATATTGAGCACAAAAAGAACCTAAATCTTTTCTAGAAGCTTTTAGGTCTTTTTTAACTTGAAATTGAAGCTTAAGTTGAGTACATAACTTAATATGAGATCTCCATAAGTGAGATCTTCATAAAGAATTGTTCCATTATGTCTTTCTCTAAGGGATTCTTGAACCTTTTCATTCAAGGCCCTTGGAAAACCATAAAGGAATTTTTCTTTCCAAAAAGAAGCTCTTGCATCTTCTCTAGTCATAAGTTTTGCTAAGAACACATCATGATACCATTTAAAGTATTCAAGTGTTCTAAATACCGAATTTGTAAAATTTCAAAATTCCTTTCTGCAAAAACATTTGGATCTCCTATAAAATGTTTTGTGATAGCATACATGAGTCTTAAGACTGCATCTTGCTCTCCATCATCATTCATACTATTACATACTAGAAATCTTTCTTGATCAGTGAGAAAATTTTCCCACCAAAATTTTAATGTTCTAGTAAATCCTGTTAGGATTAACTGAACAGCATTATGATCATTTCCTTCCATCAAATAAGCAGTTCTTGCCATTTGTATTTGACGAAGGACAACAAAGATTTCATGTTCTGATAATCCCATCTATATTCCCAAGAATAGATTTCACAATTATTATAACTATTTTGTTTTGTTTGTCTTTCTTCAAATTGTAAATCTGGGAGAGTTGGTCTTTGATAAAAAAATTTTGATCTTTGATGCTAGGTTTTTAACTTATTTATTTGTTCTTCTTCTTGTTCGGATGCTTCTAAATTTTGTATAAGTGTTTCTGAAACAGAAATACCTGTTTCTGACCCACTTAAAAAATTTATTTGATCCTTTGAAGAAGAGGGATTATTTACTCCCATTGTATTTAATTTTTGAGTTAAAATTTTTATCAAATCATCATTATTTTTATTTCCTCCTAATTTTAGGGGTTTCATTGGTTTAAATAAAGGGTTTTCTGATTTTGCTTTTTCTTTTTCGTTTTCAGGTTTGTAATTTTTAGTAAACGATTTTCCTTCAATTCTATTTAATTGAGAGGAAATTGTTCATAATATTTTATTTGTAAAATTATTTTGTTGTTGGAGGCCTTTTATGTCTTTTAATTTTACTGGTCTTGTTTCATCTTCTTTTGAACTTATGTTTTGAGCGGTGTATGATGTTCTTTTCCTTGAACAATAAAATGTTTATTTAAGGGGATGGGTTGATACTACCTTCTTTTCATAAATAGTATTTGTATTCCATTCCTTTTGGAACATATTGATTTCTGTAAAAGGATATTTTATTTGATTGTTTGCAGCATAAATATCAAAATATGTAAACATTGGAATATTCATTTCCATTGTCTCCATAGTTTGATACCATTGATTCCTAAATTTTTCTCTTTGTTCATTTGTTAATTTTGAGAAAAACCATTTACTTTTTTCTATATGTTTTGGAGATTTGGCTTCATTTTTTAAAAATTCTTTATCTATTTCAAACATGTTCTCTACTGTCATCATTAGAAGCTGAGCAGGCTCCTCATTTGGTGACATCATTTGAGAATATGTTGGAGACCTATCTGGAGAATTTTGAATATTTTGTTCAGTTCTTGTATATTTTAAATCTGGAATTGTAGAGGAATAGTCTACTTAGCTACAGATTCAATTTGATTGAACATTTGATCTTCTAGAAGGAGTTCTAATTTCTAAAAAGGAATTAGAAGATTTTGCAGAGTATGATCTTGTTAAATTTTCTTTTCTTGGCTCAAAATTTATTTGAACATTTCCTTGTCCATCCTCTGTTATGGACAGAAGTTTTGGTTGTTCAATTGGTTTTGGGGCTAAGAGTTGTTTGAAATTCTATTCCTTAGATTGTGTTAAACATTCCCAAGGAATAGGTTTTGGAATTATGACTGTTGAGTTCTTTTCATTTGCTTGCCAAATTAATGTTTGATCTTTTGGGGAAGACAAAAGGCAATTTGGATTGACTACTGAAGTCATTACTTTATAGTATACTCTATATACTATAAGTATGTTTCTTGATCTAGGATCCATGTCATAATTCTGAGTTTGAATGTTTAGAGTTAATGCTTTATGAATGCTCTTATCATTCATACAGTCTAACGCTAAGTTTGGATAGCAAGTAAAATACACCGGTCCAAAGGATGTATTTGCTTGCATTAATCCTAAAAGGGAATCTTGGAATTGGTTATGTCTTGCATCACGAAGACATATACATATAGGTTTGTCTAATCCTAACCTGGTTAAGGGTTTGGCTGCTACTTGGATAGCTCCTATATGTAAAATTTTGAATTTTTCCTTTTGAAGTTGTTCTAGATCCCTAGGGTCTAGGAGTTCAATAGTTTCTGTCTCAGATCCTATTGAATGAGTGTTTTCAGAGATTTTGTTTCTATAATCTTTTTTAAATTCAAGGATTCATATTTTTGTATAGTTAACTTTGATATTTTGTTTGAATTTTCCCAATTTTTTGATATCATTCCCAATCTTCTATGGAAACAGATAATTTTTTTTCATATCTTTGGGTGTTTTTCTGTATTTGCCTAAGGTGTCCATCAATCCTAGATGAACTAGTATTTGAACAAGTTCTTGCAAATTTCTTGATTAAATTTGTATTTATACTCTTTCAAAATAATTGTGATTCCCACAGTTAGTGTTGGTCAACCCAATGTATCCGTTGGTTAGCCGTAAAGCCCTGTTGTGATGGGTAGGTGGTCCCGGTGGTGGTCCCGGTGGTGGTCCCGGGTGTATTGGATTATGACTTTTATGAAATTACAAATCTAAGGGATATTGGATTAAGACTTTTAAATACTTCGTAAAAGTCATAATATATTTGATAATGACTTTTTAAAACATTAAAAAAATCTATAAAAGTTAGAGTGTATTCAATTACAATTTTTATAGACTCTATAAAAATATACCGATATTAAAAAGATTATTGACTTTCATAGACATTAGACTTTTAATGATTTTTCTAATATGAGTATAATTATCCATCCTACAAATTTCTCTTGTGATTTTCTGAAAGATTTGAAACAATTTTTTGATCGACTGAAGCCAATTAGATTTTTTAGAGGTTAGGGTTTAACTCTAAATCTATTTGTATTATAGTTTTTTGAATACGAGATAATTTAGAGGGAAGATTGAAATTTTGATTAATCTGATTTTTAAAATTTGTTATGACTTTTAAAATCATATATGGATAATTGGTGAAATAAAATATGATTTTTTATTTATTCAAAGTGTAGTTTTTATTGTTAGAATAGATACACAAGAATAAACACATAGATGTGATTTTTGTTACTGTTACACCAAATACAGAATAAAACCACATAACCCTAGAATCATGCATACTAATCAAAGATCAAATAAGCCAATATTGTAGAAGACATGCACGAATCCGTTTGCATTAGACAATGCGATACTTGAGAAGCTCTCTCTCTCAAGTATGGAGGCTAGGGTTTGTCTTAAGGCTTGTAAAACCTAAGCAATGATTCGTTCTCTCTCAATGGAAATTTGAGATAACGTCTTTGGGTTTTAAACCCAGGGACCCCCCCCTCCCGAATTAGCAGTTGCCCACAATGTCATTGACCCATCAAAAACAACCTTAAAGGCAAAACTAAATCACACATTAATTCCATATTTTATAATTAATGGAAATAATTGCTCATAATTATTTCTATGAACCTAATTCAAGGGAATGAATCATTTAAGCTTTGTGGAGTTCTTAAATAGGTAATGTGATCGTATCGAAAATTTAACACTTGTCGGCCTTTCAAAGGAAATCTAACAATCTCACCTTGGGCTACAAATTATTCTAGAATATGTACATGATTGAATACTAAATTCTTAGCAAATATACCTTTGTCAATCACGAAATACTTTAAACAATCTGGTCCGTTAATTTACTTTGAATGGGGATCAGCGGCCTTTATTACATTCTTAGTAGCGAGACCTATCTTTGTCAACAAGCGGCACAATCAATGACATAGATCAAATATAGGTGTGTGGCTTGGAGATTCGTAAAATGCGTGATCTATGACTGTACCCTATCTCAAAAGGCCCTTATGACTCAAATGAGTCTTGTATCATATTTTCAAATACATAGCTTGGCGACAGAAAATCATGACATCACAGCAGTGGTCGAACATAACATAAATGCATTAAATAATCGAGCATGTACGTACATATAAAATGAAATAACTATAATGATGTCGATCGCATAATTACATAAAAGCCGATGAGCTCGGCACTATCTTCCTATATATACGTCTAGACTAAGTACACCCGTCAGGCAACATGCTCACTTGGAAGCACCCTTAGGTGGCAAGCCTTTGGTGATGGGTACGCAATCATGGAGTTAACCGTACTAATATGCTCAATTGACACTTGACCACTCTGAGACTCTTTCTTTACAACCCGGAAACTTAATGCATCAATGTGCTTTGATTTTTGATGAACTCCGGTTGTTTTAGAATATAACTCTGCCCGGCTTTATTATCACAAATTAATCCTAAGCGGCTTATTAATGTCTTTAATAATCACGAGAAGTCCGTGATATAAAGTTTAGCGACCATATTCCTTGATTAGATGCCTCGAGCGGGCTATAAATTCAACTTCATGGTTGAAGAGGCTACTAGTGCATTTGACACTTTCCCATTCAATAGCCCTCACACTTGACATGAAGATGCTTTGAGGTCGATTTCCTGCTATCTTGACATCCTGCAACAAAGTCTGCATCCGAGTACCCAATAACCTCAGGATAGTTGGATGTGGAGTATGTGACATACGATCCTTTGTCTTACGAAGATACCTCATCGCTCGTTTAGGCGCTTTCCGGTGATCCATACCGAGGATTGCGAGATATCACTGGCACATTCCCATGATATCTTATTTATATCGGAATGGCGTACACACTTGTGCATACATAAGACTCTATTGCGAGACGAATAAGGGTAGTTTCTCCATTTCTTTTCTCTCAAGTTCAATTTTGGGGCATTGACTAAAAAATTTGAATTTATCACCCGACAGGTGTATCACTGGTGCACAATTATGCATATTAAACCTTTCAAGCACCTTATTGATATAGGCCTTTTGAGATAAGCCAAGTATACATCTTGAACGATCCCTATGGATTTGTATACCCAAAACATATGATGCATCACCAAGGTCTTTCATTTCAAAATGACTGGATAAGAACCTTTTGGTGTCATGCAATAGACCTACATCATTGCTTGCTAGCAGAATGTCATCCACATAGAGCACCAATATAACAAACTTGCTCCCACTGAACTTAAGATGGACTTCTTGAGTCTACATACTAGGTGCTTTGGGTTTCCTAACTCAAAGTTCTCTGGTTGCACCATGTATATAGTTTCATCAATGTCTCCATTGAGGAAAGTTGTCTTGACGTCCATTTGGTGCAGCTCTAGATCACAATGAGCTACAAGTGCCATTATAATTACGAATGAGTCTTCCGTGGCGGCGAAAGGTCTAGATCGTTTGGTTTTGAATATCCATTTACAACCAATTGAGGACACCACCTTTAGGCAATTGGCAGGAATCCCAAGCGCCATTATCTTTCATGGACTTCATTTCCTCTTGCATATTGCAATCCACTTTTACGAATTGGTACCTTTATTTGGCTTGATTAACAGGCATTAGGATCTTCCTCGATCCTATTATCAAACTCATGCTCTACGAAGAAAGACTACATAGTCATCTGAAATTGCCTTTCTCCTTTCTCCTAGTGGACCGCCTTAATGGCACTTGAGGTTGGTGACGAGGTTCTTCCACTCTTCTCGATTTTTCTTTCATTGAGCCTATAAGGCCTTATTGGACCAGCTTGACGTCACAGATGTCCATGCCTCCAGGCTTCTTACACATCATGCTCATATGGGGTTTTGTTAAAAGCGCTTTCTTGGGAACTCTATTAATTATATAAAGCTATACGGTCTTTAATGCTTCACCCCCATAATGAATTAGGTAGGAAGAATGACTAATCATCTTCTTACCATGTCTTTAAGGGTTCTATTGTCTCATTACCATTTTGACTCGGAGTTCAGGCATGGTGTATTGAAGTATAATCTACGCATTAGGAAGGTATTTGGCAAAAGGTACCGGTCGTTGTTCTGATCATCATATCTAAGTAATATTCCCTCCGTCAAATTTGGCGGCTTTAGTCTCTTGCTATTTGCGGGTTCAACCTCGGCTTTGAAAATTTTAGACACTTCTAGGGCTTGTGTCGCTTTGTATATTAGGTACAAATAACCATATAAGTAGTAATCGTCTATAAATGTGATAAAGTATGTGTGCCCATTCAAGAAAATTTGTAAAGGAATGGTCCACATATATCAGATATATATCAACTCTAAGGCGTTACTGCAGGTGCACCATCATCTTTCTTTTGTTAGTCATTTTCCATAATCACGATCTATACATATGTCCAAAATCCCCAACATGTCGAGGGAATCAAGAATTCCTTGAGTTATTAGTCTTTCAATTCGTTGTTTGGAAATATGTCCCATACGCTTATGCCATAACATCGAGGATTTCTCATTATTTAATTTGCGCTTTGATCCAATAATGGTTGCATTCATTATTAAATTTGTATTGGGACTTTGCATATTTAATTTATATAGCTTATCAATTAGACTACCGGTTCAATAACTTTAGAAGATTTTGGAAAGACTAAATGTTTCATTTCCAAATGAACAAAGATAACGGTTGTCGAGCATGAAAGCAAATCAAATTAGTCTAAATAATGGTCTGATAAATGTGTTTTCCAAAATTAAATAAAACCGAGTCTAACATAAAATTGAAATGTCCAGTAAGCTTGTACTTGAGCTTTCTTGCCATTTCAGTATAGATGTATCTTTCACATCAATTGGCGGTCGGCTCATTTAGCGAGCTGCATAGTGACACTTATGTGAGTAGTGGCTCCGTATCCTATCCACCAAGTGTCACTGGTGCCAAGCGAATTAACTTGAACTAACAGAGTTGTTAAGCTTAGGAATACTGCGATATTGGCGAGAAATAGCAAACATAATGAATGTTGAAAATAAACACAAAATGCTCACATTAATACTACACACGTATATATTAAAGCCTGAAAATATATATACATGTTTATAATAAGATACGAACCTGACATTGTATTTAGTCTTTGGGCTGTAAAAACAATTTAATGATGCTCTCGATTATAGCACTAAATGTAGACAATATTATAACAGCCAAACATTATGCCTTTCTTTGGACTGACATAATGTTTGCATGTTAAAAAACTTTATTTGTCTTACATTTAGACTATTATTTACCCTACATCTGACATAAAATAATCATCCGCTGAATATTTGACTACTTTAGCATAGATATAGAAAGTTCATTTATTATAAAATTAATTTAATTAAATTAACAGAGGTTACTTTGGTAACATATTAATTTAAAAAATTAATTCTAAAATAAATAAACATATCATACTTCATCATAATTGAATTGGAAGCGTTATGGAAATAATGATATTCAATTGGAAGCGTATAAAATAATAATGGTAATTCAATTATAAACGTTATGAAAATAATAATGGTAATTCAATTAGTAATTAATTAATTACTTTAATGAAAAGGCGTTATAAATATAATTGTAATCATGGCGTCGGCCTTTGCCTCGAAGCGACATAACGTTTGAATCGTCTTCAACCTTGCGGCGTTGACGGTAGATAAAGGCTTTGACGGTCGATAGTAGTGATCGGCGTCCGTTTTCGACGATTGAGTTGAGTTTTTTAAATCTCTTTGGGAACAAATCCCACGAATTGCCAATTTTGCAAAAAAAAAAATATTTCCAAATTCGGCATTCATGGGTTTAATTCCTAATATGCAGTTTTAACCACAAATAATCATGCAAATCTCCTCAAAGCAACCAAACACATTATGTGTCAAACCCATACA
Organism: Tetrastigma voinierianum; assembly: GCA_016808115.1. Classification (NCBI taxonomy): domain Eukaryota; kingdom Viridiplantae; phylum Streptophyta; class Magnoliopsida; order Vitales; family Vitaceae; genus Tetrastigma; species Tetrastigma voinierianum. Next base: position 699,391 of record JAEQBH010001818.1, read on the forward strand.
TCGATTTCAACCAAAAACAAAATTATTGAATTTTGCATAAATTGGGTTCCCAAAATATATATATATTTCAAAAATCTGGTATGATCAAATTAGCACCAAAACACTAACTTATTAATCAAATGATCAGTATGATCAGCTCTGATACCACTTGTTAGAATAGATACCGCAGAGATAAACACATAGATGTGATTTTATTCTTGTTACAACCAAATACGTAATAAAACCACATAACCCTAATCATGCATACTAATCAAACATCAAATACAATATCGTGTACACATACCCGAATCCATCGCGAATTAGACAATGCAAAGAATGCGCCTCTCTCAAGTATGGAGGCTGTGGCTCGGCTCTCCTGATCAGAAAACCCAAGCAACGATTCGCTTCTCAATGGGGGTCGCTAGTATAACGGTCAGAGGTTTTAAACCCAGTGGACCCCTCGCTCAAATTACATCTGCTCCCAATGTCATTCGACCCATCAAAACAACATTATGGGCAAAACAGTGGGAAACCAAATACATTAATTCCATATTTTATAATTAATGAAATAAAATTATATAATTATTTCGTGAACCCTAATTCAATCGGGGAATAGATACCTAACTTTATCAGCATTAAATGTACAAGACAATCACGCCCAAATTTAATACTTGTCAGCCCACTAAAAGGAAATCTAACATTTATTGCTCCAAAAATCACATTAGTATTATTGGTTAGTGGAAAAAAATGTATTTTTTTATTCACATGCGTATGGTTAGTTAGTGGAATAAAAATATGATTTTTTCGGAATAAAATCATATATATATAATTTTTTATTGTTCTCGAAAAGTCAGAACAATTATTCAAATATTATTTTAAAAATTAAGTTTAAAAGATATTGGACTTGTTTGATTTATGATTTTGAAAACTGTTTTTTCTTCTAAAAAACAATGAGAATAAGTAAAACATAAAAAACATATTTGATTCCCAATTTTTTTTTGTTTTGAAAAACACCGAAAACATAGAAAACACAAAATTTATAGAACAAGAATAATTTTTAGAATACACCAAAATGGTGTTCTCTGTATTTTAAAAAACTATTCTCATAAATAGTTTTAAAAAACAAAAAATAAACAAACTTTTTTTCTTTTTGAATATGAGATAGTTTAGAGGTAAAATTGAAAATTTGATTAATCTGATTTTTAAAATTTGTTTTGACTTTTAAAATCATATATGGATAGTTCGTGAAATAAAATATGATTTTTTTATTCGAATTGTAGTTTTTATTGCTCCAAAAATCACATTAGTATTATTAGTTAGTGGAAAAAAATGTAATTTTTTTTAATTCACATGCGTATGGTTAGTTAGTGGAATAAAAATATGATTTTTTCGGAATAAAATCATATATATACAATGTAATTTTTTATTGTTCTCGAAAAGTCAGAACAATTATTCAAATATTATTTTAAAATTGTTTAAAAATATCGACTTGCTTTGATTTGATGATTAAAACTGTTTTTTTTTAAAATAAGGAGAATAAAGAAAACATAAAAAACATGTTTGATTCCCAATTTTTTTTTTTTTGATTGGAAAACACCGAAAACATAAAAAATACTAAATTTATAGAACAAAAATAATTTTCAAAGTACACTAAAATGATGTTCTCTGTATTTTAAAAAACTGTTATCAAAAATAATTTTAAAAAACAAAAACCAAGCTTACCCATTGTTTTTTTTTAATCAGAATAAAATCATATATACAAGGTAGTCTTTTTTTTCTTATGGAAAAGTCTAAACAATTTATTCAAATATGATTTTAAAAATAAAGTTTTCAATCCTATAACAATTAAGTTCTTATTCCTCTAAAACTACGATCGAATAAAATACAAATTTTTAAAACAAGAACAAGGTATTCAAATGGATTGTATTAAAATATGATTTTAAATATCAAAATAATATGACAATTTAAATAGGTTTTGTAGTTTTTTTTATTTGAATTATAGTTTATAGGTAAGAGTTTAAAATCATATTTTATAAGTATTGTAGTTTTTGAATGTATTGTTGTTCTTAAAAAGATTTTTTGTAGAGATTGGAGAATGTTAATTTGAAATTTTAAAGAGGAAGGTTGAAGATCGAATTTTTCCAAGTAAGATTATTAATTTATGAATTATTAATCTACCATATTGGTGATTTTTTTTTTTAAAGTTTTTAATAACTGTTTAAAGAATTTATGATTTTTATAACATATTTTTATTATTTTGATGATGGTTTTATAATTATTTCAAATTTATATAAAGATAGAGAATTATCAAAACATATTATTATTAAATATTTTTTTAAGAGCTATTTAACAACACAAAAAATATTAGATTTATTTATTTTTCAACTTGTGAAACATTATTTTAAACAACTTTGGTACTTTTGTTGAACACAGGTAATTTAATTATGATATTTTATTTTTATTTATTTTTGTTATAAATATTAATTTATTATAGTTATTTAAATTTTATAAATGTACATCAATATTTATGAAAGTCCATAAAAGTTTATCAATTTATACAAAAGTATGTAAGTATATAAAAGTTTCTTTTTATAGCTAAACACTTTTAATTACATTATAGTAAACTATCTTCACTTGATCTTAAACCCGAGACCCCTCCACTTCTTATACCCTTGTCTATTTAAACGTTAAACACTCTACCGTTAAGCTAAATATGATGGACAAGTATATAAAAGTCTTTTAAAATAAAAGTTTTGAAAGTCATGCATACATTTACAAACTTTACCAAAGTCTTTAAAAATTTATCAAACTCTATAAAAGTCATCAACTAAAACAAGTCTATAAATATCTTTAAAGGTCCTAATCCAATACAACCCCTAAAAGCTTAAGAAGAAAAATGTTATCTAACTAATGAAAAAGCCATCCAAAAATGGAAACAAATGACCTTGTTAGTTCATGTTTTTGAAAATAGTTGTTTGATATAAAAAACATAAAGAACAAGAAAAATAGGAAAAACACATTTGGTTTCAAATTGTTTTTTGTTATGATACTCAAAATGCAAAATTTTAAAAGTCTTAAATGAAAAGATCAATATTTTGCTCATAAAAGATTTTCTCGAACATTTCGACCTCAAACTTTTTGATTGGCGACTACAAAAATGCTTGGTACCATATGTTTTGTGGACAAAGCCAAAACTCATTCCTCGTTTAACCTGAATGAAAGTTCAAAAAATCTTTCCAAATTGGTTTCAGGATTGGTGGCTTCTTATGGGAGCTAATCCAAATATTTTCTGCCCTGAAATCACCAAAAGTTTTGAATATTTCAAAACAAATTGTGAAAGTTTTTTCCCTTCTGGAAACTGCTATTCACTTTTCTTTTGTTCTCAATTGAGAATCCCTTGGATTCTTTGTTGGGATTTTTGTACCTACCAATTCCATCCAAGCCCATTCCCTAAGTTTTTACAGGAATTTAAAATCAACTACGCGCCTTCAAAATTCTCGGGGCCCAAACCTTTGATGCCACAAAAGATGATCAATTTAGTGCCTCAAGCTTGGAAAAAGCCTTCAACTCAAAGTCTAAGGTACTATTTGGTCCCAACCTATGCTCCGCCTAATTTCAAAACTACTTCCTTCAAACTCAAATTTACAAGTGATATCTCAAAAGCCCAAAGAAGATGCAAAGCGTAAACCCTCTCCAAACTCGTTTAACTCGCACTCGTATGACGAAGATATACAGCGCCACACTTCCTCCGGAACAGTAACTAAGACATGTGCTTTGGCTTCCCATTCACTCCCTCGAGTAATGGAATGAAAATATTTTCAAAGCCTTTGCCTCGTAGAAAGGATGTGCTCAAAATTCCAAAACTCAACCGATGCTCTCTTCGCATTGCATTCAATGAAGAATGGAAGATTGGGACTCCACAAATGGTGTGATATCATCTCGATCGCTTCAATCGATGACGAAAAGACAGCCGCTCCCACCTTCAAAGCAAAAGCTCCACTGCATTTAAGACAAAATTGCTGAGCCAAAAGCAAGTGACTCTTCAAAAAAGGCAAGTGACTCTTCAAAAAAGCAAACGACCCTTCAAAGTTCGTTTAGCCTTGTGATCCACTGTGTGGACGTCAAATTTTTATTTCAAGTCCAAAAAATTTCCTATATAAGGAGGGGTTGTCTCCTTAGCTAGGCAGGATTAGTTTTAGAGTGAGAAAAGAGTTAGAGAGAGAAGCTCTGAGAGCCTTTGTATCCAAATTTCATCATCAAGTAGTTTTTACCAAAAGCTTTCAACAAAGTTTGTAAGTTTTTCAAAGTTCCATAAAATTTGGCTCAAATTTCCACACCGTTTTATTTAATTCAAAATTGCATACTCGCTTGTATGTTCGCTCAAATATTTTCAACTTCAAATAGTATATCGTGCGAAACTTCTTCAAACCTCCCCGAACCCACTACAAATGTGTTTCAACAGAAACCCGCTTGTTATTAACGCCGCCGTACTTCTTTTGAAGATTTTAAAATTACCGTTACTCGCTTCAAATTTTTAATATTTACCGCTCAAATTATATGTCTAAATTGTCTGCTTCGACAAAGTTCCGACAAGTCAGAGACAGGACGAGCCAAGTTCAAAATTTTGATTAAATTTGTATTCAGATTCTTTCAAATAATCAGATTCTCGCGCTAGTATCATTGGTCAAATTTCGCTGTATCCGCCGGGTCACCGTGAAAGCCCTGCGGTGGTAGGTGGTCCCGGGCGGGTGGTCCCTCTAAGTGTAGAATCCCACCATCAGAAAGGATAGAAATGTCAAATTTTATCAAAATTTGCAGGTACTAGTTCAAATACTACCATCCAGATAATAATAACTCACAAATACAAGAAAAATACCTAACAATTTGAAAACAAACTTATCTCTGCTTTTTATAGAAGATTGGGAACAGATATCAAAAAATTGGGAAATGCCAAAACAAAACATCAAAGAACTATACAAATAGGAACTTTGAATTTAAAAAAGACTATAGTAGGATCAAAAATTTAAAATACTCATTCAATAAAGATTCCGAGATGGAACTATTGAACTTCTGTGATCTTAAGGATCTAACAAAGTCAAAAAGATAAATTCAAATTCTTCATATAGAGCTATCCAGAAGCAAATCCAAACCCTTAACTAGGTTAGGTTTAGACAAACCTGTATGTATATGTCTTCGAGATGCAAGACATAACAAATTCGTGATTCCCTTTATGGTTAATGGAAACAAATACATCATTCGACCTAAGGTATTTCACTCTCATATCCAAACCTAGAGTTAGACCAGATGACAGATAAGAGCATTCATAAAGCATTGACTCTAAACATCCAAACTCAAAATTATGACATGGATCCTAGATCTCGGAAACATACTTATAGTATACAGAGTATACTATAAAGTAATGACTTCAGTAGTCAACCCAAATTGCTCTCTGGTCCTCAATTAAAAGATCAACTTTAATTTGGCAAGCAAATGAGAAAATTCAACATCATAATTCCAAAATCATTCCGCTGAAATGTTTAACACAAAATTTTAACGAATTTCAAACAATCCTTAGCTCCAAAACTAGTCTGAAGAATAAAACTCTTATCCATAATGTATATGGACAAGGAAACGCTCAAATTAATTTCTTGAGCCAAGAAAAGTGAAAATTTCAAGAAGATCATATATTTACAAGGTCTTCTAATTTTTAATAGAAATTAGAACCCTTCTAGAAGATCAAATGTCTACCAAATTTAAATTCAAGAAGTAGACTATTCCTCTACCATTCCGCATTTAAAATATATGTGATCGAACCAAATTCATTCAAAATTTCTTTCGATAGGTTCCAACATTTTCTCAACGAATGCCACCTAATGATGCGAGCTCCTCTCACTTCAACATGATGACAAACAGAGAATCAGTTGAAATTGTGACAAAGAATTTTAAGAAAAGAAGCAAACTCGGGCTAGAACATAAAGAAAAAGCAGATGGTTTTTCTCAAAACTATCCCCAAGAAGTAAGTAAAAGAAAATTTTGTAGAAATTACTAGAATAAACTACAAACAATGTCGAATATTCCAACGCTCACATATTTTGATATTTACGCCGCAGGAATAATCAAATAAAATATCTTTTTCACAATAAAACATGCTCCGCGCGAATTTAAGTCAAATACTATCAAAAGAAGATAGTATCAACTCATCCCCTTGGAAGAAATTAAAATAAAGCTCAAGGTGTGAAATTATAGCCTCACCTTTTCAAACAAATTGATTCAAAATAAGATAAAATAGAATGACAAAACTAAAAGACATGTGCTGTATCCATCAACAAAAATAATTTTACAAATCAAATATTAGGAACACTTTCAACTCAATTAAATAGAATTGAAAGTAAATATTTTACAAAAAATTATAAACCTGAGAAAATAGAAAAAGAAGAAAAACAAGAAAATCTTGTATTTAAACCAATAAAACCCCTAAAACTAGGAGGTAACAAAAATAATGATGAGCTAATAAAACTATTAACTCAAAATGAAGGTGTATAGAAATGGAAGATCCTCTTGTTCAAAAAAATCATAAATTTTTAAGTGGATTGTGAATGTTCAATTGCTTCTAACACCCTGGCTGAAACTTTACAAACTTCGAACAAGAAGAAGAGAAAATAAACAAAAGTTAAAAAACTGGGCATCAAAAGATCAAAACTATTATCAAAGACCCACTCCTCCTAGGGATTTATAATTATAGAAAAACAACCAAAACAAAATAGTTATAATTGTTTAGTGACATCTATTCTTGAATATAGATGCACTTTCTCGAATATGAAATCTTCATAGTCCTCCTCGCTAAATGCAAAATGGCGCTTACTTTATTTCGTAATTAGATGATGATCGAATGCTTCCTAATTATCATCTGTGTTTTAATGAATTATTAAAACTTTGGTGGGAAAACTATTTAAATGAAAAAGAAAGATTTCTATTCTCAAAAGTACAAATGATGGTAAAGTGGAATAAGATTCATTACAAGACTTGTTATAATAACCAAACATTTGATAAAGCGATCCAAGTGTTTATGGAGAAAGAACTCCGGGGTTCTTCAAAACTCAAGACGAGAACAATTTAGTGACCAAAGCGGTATCATGACGTGTTCTGAAGAACTTTGATGCAGAAGAGCCGCTGTAGCCCCACCGGTTGTTTCTTTCGACTTCCTATGCCTTAAATGATAAAGTCTCAGAATCCCTCAGAGAAAATTCTTGAGGAACAATTCCTTGACTCCCCTTGTTTACGGAGATCTAATAAGTATGAATAAAAAGAGAAGGACTTGGCTGTGTCTCTCAACTTAAACTCCACATATCAAGTTAAAAAAGACCTAAGCTTCAAAGATTTAGGTTCTTTCGTGCTCAATATGACATTTCGATGCCAATTCCACCTAGTCAAATTTCAAAAATCAAAACCTTATAGGGAATACCAGAAAATTCAAAAGATTTAAGATAAAAATTTAAATCTAAAAACCTCGTAATGAAGTAAATAAAAACATCATGTGCGTTAGACAAGCTTCAACCGCCAGGCACTATATTGCTCCCACTTGTAAAAAACAAAAGTAAATGTTTTATCTGATAACGGCTAGTTAATATTATTCTGGTATCAATAGCCATTCTTCCTCAACCGGGAGCAACTTGCAAGATAAATGATGAAGTGACTCTATTACAAAGACTTGTTTATGCACAACCAAACATTTTATAGGTGATCCAAGTGTTTATGGAGAAAGAACTTCTGAAGTTCTTCAAAACCTAAGATGTAGAACACTTAGTGACCTAAAGTGGTATCATGATGTGTTCTTAGCAACTTTGATGGTAAAATTCAAATAATAAGAATAGTTTTAAAAAAATATGAAAATAATTTTTTTGTGTTTTCAAAAATTATTCTCAATAATAATTTAAAAAAAACAAGAACCATGTCTAAAGTCAATTGTTTTTTCCTTTAAAAATAAAAATGGTAAGTGAATTGTCCACATGTCTCGTTCAAGGAGGGTCGGAGGTTTTAGTGCTTAGTTGTCAAAAAAAAAAAAAAAAGAAAAAAAAAGAAAAAGCGAATTTCTTTTTGATTTACACATTTGGACGGTTGGGATTCTTTTCTTTGATCTCGAGTCGGTGGGCTTCTTTAGCTGGTGTTGGCGTTACTCCATAGACGCGCCTCTACAGGATTACAGGAAAAAAAAAATAAAAAATAGGAGTTGTTGTAGGAAAAGCCCTAGCTGCCGCAGATGAAGTGGACTCTGCTGAGCTCGTAAATCTTCCAGTCTTCAGTAAGATCGAAGGTTGCCGCTGGAATTGGATCACCTCTATAGTCTTTCTTCATCGTTTTTCATTCGAATTTTATTTATTTATAAATTGGATGATTGATTCTTTAATTTTTAAGGTTTTTTCTCTCTTGAAGATGGATCATTGGGTCTGCGCGTTTGTTTATATGTATTGATTTTCTGATTCCGCTCTGTGAGTGATTTTTTTGCTTGAAAACTAATATATTTTCTCAAAATGGTTGAATTCGTTGAAACTAGTGAATTTCTAAATTGCGTGGTCATTCTGAGTTTGGATTTCCGGAAAGGGAAAGAAAATGTCTGAAACCCTATAAGGGGTGTTTTTGAAAGCCATTCTTGAAATTCTTCATGTACCTCAATATTTAGCTATTTGCAAGGGTTGAATGAATTTTGAAAATGGCTTAATGATACTGTTTTTTTGGATTTCCGGGAAGGGAAGGAAAATGCTGGAGACTGCTTAAAAATGAATTGCACTCTTGACCCATTTTTGGCATTTTCTTTCCTACCAATTTTCTTGTTTTATCCAAAAATGGGAAACGTAATTATATTGAATTTAATTTAAATATCTTTTGTTTTATTTATTTATTTATTTTGGGTTAATATGCTTTGCAATGAACCAGTATTACATGTAGAGCGTTTTGAATGCAATTGCAGGGGTTTCTGTCTCTGGTTCCAGTCTTGGGGTGGATGAAAGGCAGTTAAATTGGAAACTTGAAGTAGCTATGAGATTATATTCGCACATTGTGTAACAAGAATGCCAGGCATACCTTTAGTGGCTCGTGAAACAATGTACGTTCCTTTAAGATAGTACTTGTTGTTACTTGTTTATGTTGTGTAGGTATTTTCAAGTGACTCTTCTTTTTATATGCACCATGATTGCTAGTTTCCAAAGTTGTATTTATATTTATCCTACTTTTGGGAGGTTTCCGGAGCGTTAATTTGTTCATCCTTCCCATGTAATTGAATTCTTATGAAGATATTAGGAAGTTTCCCTTATAAATTTGCTCCCAAAGCAGGTGACTACACCTATTTACATGCTCATGAACTTTGCATGCAAAAAAAAATGGTAGTCCTTAAAATTTGAATCAACTAGTGACAGATTTGCTGAATCTCTGTCTCTCTCTTTCCCACCCTCCTTCATGTGTATGCTCACATGTGAGCCTGAGAACTTGCATCAATGCCCTTCACAATAGATTTTGCCTACTCTCAATCTTTGCTGATTAGAACATGGTTGCTCATTGATGATGACTTTCACTTGGGATGTAACAATTATACCCTTAGAGAATGGTATTTAGCGCCGATTTACCCCTTAGTCTATCCCTAGTCAAACTATGTTGCTACTCCTATGATGCATCTTCTTCCTCACCAAGTTGTTGCACCTCTTCTTCCTTGTGCTTTTTGTGAACAATTGAAAATTGTTGTAACCATACATTCTTATAAAGTGAAAATATGGACCGTTTCAAGGAGGGGAAACTTTTTGTTCGAATCCTCCTCTTTTGTTTTGGTTACTAGTGACCCTCTTTTCTTCCCTTTAAAGTATCATTTGGAAATCTTGTATGCCACAGAAGGTGGCTCTTTTCATGTGGGAGGCGAACTAGGGGAAAGCCTGAACTTTGTACCCCGTCCAAATGAAAGAATTTTGTTTCCTTTTGGGGCAAATTGTTTTTTTTCCCCACTTTGAAGAGGAAATTGTCGATCACATGCTTCTCCACTTTGCAAAGATGTGGGTTCTGCAGAAGCTGCTTTTTTCTACATTTGGTGTGTCTTAGGTCCTTTCCTCTTCGTTTAAGGAGACACTTCTTGGGTGGTATGGTCCTTTGTGGGTAAAGCTTGCAAAAAGTCTTGGATAACCACCCCTTTATGTATCTTTTGAGCTATGTGGAAGGAAAGAAGTGCACTAGCATTTGATATTGTGGAACTTTTAGTTAAGATGATAATTCTTTTTTTCTTTTGTTTTTGGTCATTTAATTTGTGGTCTTGGTCTAGGGTGCCTATAAATATGTGCCTTAATTCTCTTAAGGCGCTCTTTCTCCCAGTCATAGGGATTTGACTGGAGTTGAGAGATTCTTCAGTCAGGTGGTCAAGACACTGGAAGCAGACCTGTGATACTGTAGGATGGCAAGATCGGATGTGCTCTGGGCCTCGAGGAGGACCGCCTTTGGCGGACGACATAGAGTATCCTTCCTAGGCCTACCTCTGATCATTTTCCTATCCTACTCGAGGGGGGTTGAGTCCTGTCCAAGAGACCTTCCCCTTTTAGATTCTATAACAGCGGATTAAAAAAGGTGAGGGTCTAAAAGACCAATCATGCATGGTGCTGCAGTTTAGAGTCTTCGGGTGGGGACAAGTAGTTATGTCCTACGGAAAAGATTAAAGCCATAAAAAAATTTTGGTTCAAACATGGAACAAAGAGGCCCGGGAGGGGCCTGAGAAAATAAGAAGTCGCCGTAAAGGTGGCGCTGGGATGCTATAAAGAAAGACCCCTTTCTCCTCGAAGAACTTGGTACAAGAATGATAGCGTTGGAGGAATTCAAGAAATGGTCTTTACTGGAGGAAACTTTCTGAGGCAAGTCTAGTGGAGCAGGCCGGAAAGAGGGGAGGAGAAACACTGTTTTTCCCAGAATGCCACACCCTCACAAAAGCAAATATTATCGAAAAGGATTCGATTGGTGGAGAATGGCTCAAGGGGATGGGGAGGTTAGAATAGGCATTGTGAATGCCTTCAAAAATTTGCTGTCCGATTCGGGTACTTGGAGAGCTAGCCCCGAGGCTGGGATTTTTTCCAGTTATGGTTTCACGCCTGCCAGAGAGCTCTTTCACCTGGTTGAAATCCATGCAAATGGCCAGTAAATCTCAACTGGGACAAAGCTCCGGTCCCGATGGTTTCACCGGGCCGTGTATTTTCGGGCAAATTAGCTGGGACTGAAGGGTTTCGACATTATGACCCTTCAAGGATATTCATGAGAGGGGAAGATCTTTGGGAAAGGCCTAAATTCTACCTTCCGTCTTGATTCCAGCGATAAGGGGGCAAAGGCAAAGGATTTTGCACTAATCACCCTCGGCCGGGTAGTATATATAAACTGGACAAGGCGTCCTTAAGCATCAGTCAAGAAGGTTATGACCGGTTTGCTTAATCTACCGAAAATGCTTTTGTGGAGGGTAGACAAATCCTCGATGCGGTCACTGACAAGCCAATGAGATTATAGACCTCGATGCAAAAGAGGAAGGAAAGGGGATCCTTGTAAACTCGAGCAGAGAAAGCGTATGAAATTTATTAAACTCGGAGCTTCATCTCCCAAGGTGCTAAAAAGCATGGGTTTTGGGATAAATGGGTGGGTTGATAGAGGGCATCTCACGCAACTTTCTCTGCTCGTTAATGGTAGCCCAAAGAAGCTTTTGGGAGCTCGAGAGGGTTAAGGCAGAGGGACCCATTATCGCCGTATCTTTTTGTTTTGGGCATGAAAACTCTTTCGTTAATGGTTGACAAGCCGGCCGGCCGAGGCCATATCTCCCAGTATATGTTTAAGGAGAGATAACACAAAGCAAATCACACACTTGCTTTAAGTGATGATACTTGCCTTCTCTCGTAAGGATAATGAGAATGGGCGATACACTTATGCCGGATTTTAGCTTTGGCTTGAAGTGCTGGGTTAAAGATCAATTTAGAGAAAGCTCCTATCAGCCTGCGGGTAAGAAGATGTGGATGGGCTCGCTGAGCTAGGTGCAAAATAGGCTCTTTGCCTAATGAGTATCTCTGGGCCGCCTAGCGAAACATAAGGAGGCTAGAGTGTGGGATGGGGTGAAGAAAGGTTTTGTAATAGGCTGGCTCTTGAAAAGACAATATATTCTAAGGGTGGAAGACTCACCTATCGTAAGTGTCCTCTCCAACATGCCCACTATTTTCATTGTTTCTCTTCCTGATCCCTAAGAAAGTCAAGTTTAGACTAGAAAATTCAGCGAGATCTCCTTTCTGGGTGGGGCTCTGTGAGAGAAAACCATTTGATAAATCAATCTCAGTCCGTCAGAGTAAAAGAGAAAGGTGGTTTTGGTATTCGCAATCTTCCACTTTAATGTGGCTCGCCAGAAATTATGTCGAGACTCGACTCAAGATAACTCTATGTGGAGGAGGTCATCATTTTGGGGAAATATGGCTCGATGATGTAAAATGCTTCCTCCCACCTCAAAGGATGCCACGGGTTGGTATTCGAAAGAAATTTGCAAAGAAGCTTTGTTCCTTAGAAATCACTGTTCAGTGAAGATTGGGGATGGATCCAAGGCGAGATTCTGGGAAGACTGGTGGTGTGGTGAAGCTCCTCTAAGCTCTTCTTTTCCCGCGCTGTATCGCTTGGCTAGCTCTAAAGGGGCCAAGGCCATGAGTTTCGGGGTGGTCAGGTCCGTGGAAGGATGAACTCGCCAGGAGGCACTTTCATGATCGGGACTGAGGAGGTGCAAGGTTTCCTTGCCATCACACTCTCAGTACGCCCTAATCTAAGCGACAGAATTTGGTGGAAAAAGGAAAAAATGGTAGTTTCTTCGTTAAACCTCGCGATCACGAGGGCTAAGTCGCCAGCCTGCCTATAAAGATGTCGGAACCCTATCGCTCCCATCACAGACTCTTTGCTCGGGAAGCTTGGCTGCAAGCAAGCATTCTCACCACTGACCGCCTTAAAAGAGAGGTTTCTCCCCGCGCAGTGCGCTTTTTGTGGAAAGTATGAAGAATCTTAACACCCGCTTCATCCACCGCCAAAGGTTTCGTGCATGTGGACTCGCTATTTTCTTTGTCCTGAGGGGGTAGATTGCTCCTTTCTCGTGAAAGACGGATGCTGGTCGCTCGTGCCTCCCATGCGAAAAAGGATGCGGTTATGGAGAGCGGCCCTCTTGTTTGATTTGGGGCTATTTTGAAAGAGAGGAATAGTGGTCGTGTTTGGAACACGGTTCTTTCAAGTCTAAATTGAAGTCCTACTTTATTTACGTTCTCATCTTCACTAGCTTATGCTTGATGTGGAACACCATTTTCATAGGAGATATTTTCGTATTCCCTAGCGCCGGTATTGTGGGCCGCTTTGTTTTTGTTTTTGCTTTCACTTCTTTGTCAGCTTTGTTCCTCTCAGATACGCCTCTCGTATACCCTCAACTGCCTTTTTTGGTTTTAATATATTTGTTTATCAATTTATTGAAAAGGCTTATGACCACATCAGGTGGGACTTTGTTACAGACATGTCGAGAGAATGGGTTTGGGTCTAAAATGGATTAGACGGATTAACCGGTGCATCTCCACGCCTTCGTTTCGCTTTGATGAACGGCTCTCCTTCCGGGTTCTTTCGAGTTCCAGAGGCCCCGAGACAAGGATCCTTCGCCTATTTGCTCATACAGGATGGAAGCCCCGAGTCAGCTCACTGAAGAGAGTTTTGCAGCAATTTTATCACCGGGTGCGGTGCCTTGGGGGTAGAGATGGTGGGGAGATTGTCATATCTCATCTATTATACGCTGATGATACTATCATTTTCTGCGATGCCAATGCCGAGCAAATTACGAGCCTGAGATGGACCTTAATGTGGTTTCAAGCCTCTGTGCTCAAAATTAACCCGCATAAGAGTGAGATTATCCCTCCGGGCAAAAGTAGACAACGTGCGTGAGTTAGCTGGTCGAGCTTGGCTACGGGTTGGTTCCCTCCCACTAAGTACTCGGGGTCTTCCTTCGTGCCCCGCTGGCCGGAGTACGGGATCTCTATTATTGAAAGACAGGAACAGATTGCCCTCCCGAAAAAGCACAATATATCTCAAAGGGTGGGAGACTTACCTCATCTACCTGGCCTAGCCTCCCCATTACTTCCTATCTCTCAAGAATGCCAAAGACGCCTGGGTTCAGGCCGAGAAGATTCAGAGAGACTTTCTTTGGGGTGGTGGTAATTTAGAATGTAAACCTCACCTGGTCAACTGGAATACTGTTTGCCTAGAGAAAAGTAGAGGTGGGTTAGGGGTGAGAGGTCTCTCCATGATGAATCAAGCCGCTTTTGTAAGTGGTGTCATGCTTATTAATGAGAAGGACTCTTCGAGATCGGTGATCGCATCAAATTTTGGTGAGGAAGTCGGGGTTGGAACACTAGGGGACATCAAAGAGGCTATGGTAATCGCTTATGGAAAGACATCGAAAAGAATGGGCTCATCTTTTCCAAACTCCATTTCCTCCTTAGGAAATGGTGAGGTCATTTTCGGGAAGGACCCTTGGCACTTAAACTGTGGCCGCGCACGACCCCACTTTGTTCAACTTGGCAGGTCACAAAGATGCTAGGGTGGCTGAAGTTTGGGATTCCTCAAGGGAGGAGGGGCCGGGGTCCCTACCTTTCTGGGGACCTTTTAATGATCGGGAGATGGAAGAGGTGGAAAGGTTCCTACACTTCCCGGTCAACAAAAAATTAGCCCTCTTACAAGAGGATCGATCGTTATTGAAGGAGTCTAGGACTAATGGTTTTCGGGCTAGTCTTATGTATTGTGTCGAGGTACTCTCCTCCCGCGCATTTCCTCGTTTATCCATCCGAACCCAATCGCTCCCCCAATTGGGATTTTCGCCGGGGAAGCTTCCCGGTGTGCTTACTCGACCGCCTAAAGAGGAAGGGATCCCCTAGTAAACAAAAAGTTGTTTATGTGAAGAGAATGAGGAAACAATAAACCACTGTTTATCCATCGTCGAGAGCCAAGATGTTACGGGATCTTAGCTTCGCCATTACTCATTTTGAACCGGGTGTTCCTCGTGACGCGCTCGGCCAACCTCCTTGCTTGGCAAGAAAGTGCTACGTTCAAAAAACTCAAGAGAATTTGGATGGCGGCTCCTCTTTGTATATTCTGGACACTGTGGATGGAAAGGAATAGGGTTGTTTTCGAGAACGAGGTCCTCCGCTCACGCGACGAAATCATTGTGGTTTTCCTCATACGCGACTAAAACAGATAAGGTCGATAACTTTAAATTGCCATGGCTGGCTTACTGATGTGGTATAGTGAGAGGGAGTTGGTTTTACTTTGTACTCCTTCTTCAGAATACTCTTGAGCACCAGCTCTTTCTAGAATCCATATACGCTTTACCGATAAAAAAAAAAAAAAAAAATTGTTTATCAATCAAAAAAAAAAAAAAATAAAAAAAATCTCTTATTAGATTTGTTGTCTGGGTTGTTTTAAAATGGCTTAGCGATGTTTTTGTTTCTCTCATTCAATTGCCATAGAGCTCTTGGGCAATTTTTTTTGATAGGCAACACTTAAGGTCGGGCGAGAATGTGATCATGGGACCCCATGCCCGAGCCTTTGGGCAATTATTGAATACTTCTTGTATACTTTGGGATGCTGTTTCGGTGTTTCCTTTATATATTCAATTGATCTATGATCTACTTGTTTGGGACACTGTTTTGGTGTTTCCTTTATATTTTCAATTGATCTATGATCTACTTGTTTGGGATTCATCTATCTCACCTCGAAATGATTCAATATGTTGTGGATGATAAGTTTAAAAATAATGAGTTTAAAGGCATTCACACTAAGAGACATGGAAATCTCATCCTGAGGAAAAACCATATGCATCCAATATAACAAGTAGTCAACAATAAAGCCGATCCAAAAAAAAAAACAACAAGAAGTAGTCAACAATAAAGTGATCACTTACAAGAGCATAGTCTTATTGAATCCTAGTAGATCAAGCACTTGATCATACCCAATATGTGCCTGCTCTTTGTACCTTAACCCTTCAACTTCACAGGTCCCAACTATGTAGTCATTTCTTCATAGGGATTTATGGATGCAACTCTACTTCTACTGTGCCCTTAGTCTCTTACTAAGATCTTCAACTTTAGAGTTTCTATAAAACTCATAAAGTGAATGTAAGACTTCTTCAACCTTTTGATCTCTTCTAGAATCCCATTGAATGTGTGTGTGTGTATAATTATTTCAGAAGCTTACCCTGGTTTGAAGCCATTCTAATCTCCGAGAACCCACTGAAAGCAAAAGTGAGATCCTCCTAGCTGAACAGGATGGAATGTGGCAGTTGGCCTTTGAATTAGGTTGTAAGGTTGGGTCTCTCCCTTCATTCGTATACGGGCTCCTACCTTTAGGGCTTCATTCAAAGAAGGGTGTGGGACCTATCGAGAGAGATTTCGTGCTTGTTAGCCTCGAAGAGGTCAGACATTTCAAAAAGTGGTAAAGTCACCCTTATTAGGAGTACCTTATCCAGTCCGCCCCTATATTACACATCCTTACTCCATCTGCCCAGATTGGTGTGCTCAAGGTTGGAAAGGATTCAAAAGACTTTCTTTGGGGTGGGGGTGACTTTGACAAGAAACCCCTTTTGGTCAACTAGACTATAGTTTGCTTAGATAAGAAGAAAGGAGGGCTGGGCATTAGGAGCCTGACCAACCTTACCAAGGCTCTTCTTTGCAAGTGGATATGACATTTTGCTAACGAGAGAAATTCACTTTGGAGAAGGGTCATTAGCAGGAAATTTGGAGTAGTGTCAAGGGACTGGTGCACATGTGAAGTTAGGGGAGGCTATGGTACTGGGCTGTGGAAAGAAATTAGAAAAGAATGGGAGCTCCTTTCCTCTAATGTGGTGTTCTTGATCGGGGATGGAAGATTCATTAGCTTTTGGGAGGACATTTAGTGTGGTGGTGAAGCTTTGAAGACTGCCTTCCCTGCTTTGTTTGATTTGGCTGCTCAAAAAGAGGCGAGGTTGGTAGATGTTTGTGAGGTAGGAGGGTTGATCCCTTGCTTTTCAAGAGCTTCCAATGACTGGGAGGTGGAGGAGGTGGAGATACTCCTTCAAGTGCTCCAAAACGAGAGGATTCTGCCCAACCAAGATGACAAGCTATTGCTGAAAGAGACTAAGGTAGGAGTGGTTTCCGTGAAGAGCATGTATAAGGTGTTGGATCAATCCCCTTCAGTTGTCTTTCCTCATCTGTCAATTTGGAACCCCTATGTCCCCAATAGGGTGGGCTTTTTTGCTTGGGAGCTTCTTGGGATAAGGTGTTGACTTTGGATCAGCTAAAATGAAGGGGAAGAGCACTAGCTAACATGTGCTTTCTCTGTGAAGAGGAAGAGAAAATAGTGGACCATCTGCTTTTGCTCTGTACAAGGGCTAGGATACTTTGGGAGCTCTTTATTTCTATTGTTGGTATAAGCTGGGTGCTCCCCACTCAGTTTGGAAGACTCTTCTCGCTTGGCAAGGTGTACTTGTGGGTAAAAAGCGCAAAAAAGTGTGGATGACAACCCCTCTCTATCTGTTTTGGACCATTTGGCGTGAAAGGAACATGGCAGTCTTTGATAATAGGGTGTTCTCTGCACATAGGATGAAGTTGACCTTTATTAGCAACTTATGGTATTGGGAAAATCTGTATATGTGGGTAAAACTAATTCTTTGTTGGACTTTTTGACATGGCAGGGTTGTAGGTGAGGCTGGGTGTATTCATGGGCTGGTGGGTGGTATTTCATGGCTTCTCTCTTTTTGTTTTCCGCTTGCCTCCCCTATAGTATACCTCCAATATACTTTTTGGTAGCCTGTGGAGTTGATTTTTTTGTGATTAATATACCTGTTCATATTTTTCTCATAAAAAGGTCTCTTCAAGAAGTCATTTCAAAATCAACTAGGTTTCAGGTTTCTTGTTTTTGACCTACGAGTCTCAATTAAATCTTAAATAAATGCTCACAGGTTCCTCAGACGATACTAATCAATCAACTTATAGATCATAATGTTAAATTATCTTCAGCAACTCTTTAATGCTTAATGTAGACCTTATTCAATGAACTTGATTTTAATGCATATACAATCAAGCCACATCAAGCACACACAAGACTTGGATAGCTTCCTTAACAACATAAGGATACTATATTCTATCTTAGGTGGTAGAGCTCTCTTTACCTCACACTGGAGAACAATTCAAAGCCTAAATTTAGAGAAGAACCTAGGAAATTTCTCACTTGAACTCTATCTAATATGCTTGTGTTGATTTCTTTTGAATGATCTACAAGTATCCTATTTATAGGCAAATATCGGTTAGAGATGAGAAACATGAAATGACTCAATTGAACCTTTAAAAAACCAAACACATGAAGTTCTATGCCTAAAATCATTTAAAAATAGCTATTCTACAGTTTTTGAAGAAAACTGCTTGGCTTTGGGCAAAAGAAATGCTTGCCATGGGTTAAAATATCTATTAAGTGGATTTAACATGGGTAGGGGAAATGAATGCCCTCAAAATTTTGCCTTGGATAAAAAACTGAAGTAGCTGGTTGGTAGTACCCAAAAATATCGGTGTTTCAGCTAAAATCTGTTGGAAAAAATCCACAAAATGGATTTTTCAACATAAAAAATCAGAATATTTTCCTCGAAATCTACCTCTGAACGCCACTCCCTATTATGAGACATTTAGGGTATTAGCATCAACTTTGAGGAGAAGCCCCAAATTCTTTCACATAGTGCAAAATGCCCATGGGAGGAGGAATTTTTGGTTAGGATGGAAGTAAATGGACGATGGCTGTTGAGTACTATGTATTTATTTTTTTCCCTTTTTTATCCTTGCTATCATGTGTATGTACATATATTATTCATTCAATAAGAGCCAGAATCCTTTTTCTCTCTTTTCAATGGTTTTCTGGGGAGGAGGAGATAAAGGAGGGTATCTCAAATCTTTCACAATGTTTTATCTAACCTTAGTGACTGAAGACTACAGTATTTGTGGATTGTCATTCAGGAGGTTGAGTAGAGTTCTTGGTGAGGGCATGGGGGTCTTGTTTTTGAAGGAGGAGGTTTTGTGGGGATAAGGGGCCAAGCCTAATAAATTTTCTATATCTCTTTAGCAACATTTTTAGGATTTTGTAAAATAAGAAGTGATTAGTTTCTTTGAGGAATTCCATATGACTCTTGAAGGAAGCTTAAATGCCACCTTTTGATGTTAATCCTTAAGAAAGTAAAGCAAAGGACTTGCAAGAATACAAGCCTATTTGTTTTGTGGGTGGTTAATACCAGTGGCTTGTAAGGGTCTTGCAAAATAGATTAAAAATTTTTGTAGAATAGATTGTGTCTATCTCCCAAAATGATTTTGTTAAAGGAAGACAAATTTTGAATGTGGTTTGAATGACCAATGAAGTAATAGATTCAAAACCAAATAATGGTTTGAATGACACATTGTGTAAATTGAATATAGAAAAAGGTGCAGGCTAATGTAAATTGTGCCTATTTGCTAATCCTTGATGAAGTGGGGTTTGATAAAAAAAATGGATAGTTGAATTTGATTGGTGCATTTCTATTGTGATTTTTTTTCCTTTTTAATAGATGAAATTGTCCTTGTTGGAACTTGAACTTGGAAAAACCTTTGCTAACCTTTTGCTGCTTGATTAAACCTTAAGAACTTCTATAATGAGATTTTTGGTGTTGGTGAAGGGAACTTCTGCTGTTTTTTGGAGCAGAAACAAACAGAAATGTATCTTAATGAAAACAAACAGTACATAGGAAGGAAGAGCTTTCCTACCATCAAAAACTAAACAAACCTGGACATGGAACTAAAACTCTCTCTCCTACAAGTAATACTTACAAGAACCATACTACGCCTTTTCATGAGGATGGTCACAAATCTCTCGCCAATTAAGGTGTAAAAATGCCAATGGAACTCCTCTAAAAACAGTGGTGCAAGAAGCCCACAAAGATGAATAAAAGTACAATACGTCCCACACCTCCCCTTCCAAATTCTCTTTATTCTCAAACATCCTTGCATTTCTCTCTTACCACACAAACCAAACCAAGGAGAGACATGCAATTTGCCATAAAGTATTGCCTCCAATGGAAATTCCAAGACCTGTAAAGGCAATGAAAAACATTTCTTCTATGCTCCTTGGAGAAACCCACATCATGTTAACCAGGTTGAAAAGCTTGTGACACAAACCAATAGTGAAAGAACAATGAAGGAAAAGATGATCAATTGACTCTCCATCTTCTTTGCAAAGAATGCACCATTAGGGGTTAAGAGATTTATAGGGTCTTCTCAACTGTAGTAAGTCATTGATGTTGATCTTCCTATGAGCTACCAACCAAAGCAAAGACCTTTACTTTTAGAGAGGCTTTTGATTTCCATAAAAACCTTGCCAGATGAAACAAAATAGGACTAGAGGATTTCGACAAGGCCAAGAAAAAGGATTTGACAGAAAATAATCTTGTGGATGACATGGAGCAAGATCTTGAATCTGCATTAGAATGGGTGAGATGCACAGAATCAAGAGAGGACAATAATTTCTGAAAGTGCTCAATTTCCTAGTCAGTGAGATTATGCTGGAAAATTAAGTTCAAGGTAGCAGGAGAATAGCCAAGAACCACTGAAATGGACAGATTTCTCATTGAAATAACTCTATAAAGATTTGGATACTGCAAACAAAGCGGTTGATCACCCCACCATAGATCTTCCAAGAACCGGATTCTCTCCCCATTCCCCACTGTAAGATGGGTCAATTCAGTGAAACAAATGTGTTATAGTATGTATCATACGTTAACATATTGGTTTGTATCTTATTAGGATACTTTTCTTATAGGGTTGTAACCATTTAGGTAGAGTAGATCATCTTACCTAATGTACAACCTAACCTTC
Organism: Tetrastigma voinierianum; assembly: GCA_016808115.1. Taxonomy (NCBI): domain Eukaryota; kingdom Viridiplantae; phylum Streptophyta; class Magnoliopsida; order Vitales; family Vitaceae; genus Tetrastigma; species Tetrastigma voinierianum. The sequence goes on from JAEQBH010001818.1 coordinate 720,291, forward strand.
TTGTATATATATGTATGATGAATCAATGGAAAATACAAGGAATTCATTCCTCAAACTCTTCCCCTCTTTGGTTCTACATGGTATTAAAGCCTGGGGTGGCCTGACGAGAGAGTTTTGCATGCTTTAGCAATTTTTTCTGAGTACTCAAGAGAAATGGTGAGGTGTTTTTGGAACACCTATTTCGTGAGTGGGATCTCACCACGGCTGAGGAGCTACGCACAATGACGACCCGCTCATAAAAATCAGCCAAAAAACCACGCGCGTGGAGCTCATGCGTCGCCATAGTGGTTCAGGCCAGATCCACACATGTTGCGCGTGTGGGCGTGTGGGGGATTGTTCTGGCTTCAGTCTTCTCCTCTGGTGTCGTCTGGCTCCGACAGGACCTCCTGTCCACTTAGTTTCCCTGTTTGGTACTTGGATATGCTATTTTTGGTGGCTTTTGTGTTCGACAACCCTCTTTGCTTAGGGTTTTTGCGAGAGTTTTTGAGTCTCTGACTGGAGGTACTCTCTGGCCCTGATCTACTTCCCTTGGCTTCATATTGACTGATTTAGAAGATAAGAAGCTTGTTTCGGCGCCCGAAGTGGTCTCGATGATGTTCAAAATCACGGAGGACAAGCTGACCGGTCCCAATTACTTGGATTGGAGTAAAACAATCGCCCTCTACTTGATGAGCATTCAGATGGCCACCTTAACGAGACCTCCCATCGACGATTTCCAGCCGACCGCTGCCAGAGTGACGACGCCCGTCTTCTCCAAATTAACTCTATTGATGGTAAAGCATTCATTCTCATTAATCAACGCGGAGTTTGTTAAGGAGCTAATGGATTATTTGAATTCTGCGTATTCCTAAATGAATATTTCTAAAGATTCGATGTGTGTCGAGCCTTTTATCGCTCTGAGAAACAAGATTGGTCACTTACTGAATTTTTCATTGACTATAAAAAGACATATGAGGAATTGAATGTGCTCTTACCCTTTAGTCCAGATGTTAAGATCCTGCAAGATCAGCGGGAAAAGATGGTAGTGATGGGCTTCCTAGCCTCCCTCCCTTTTGAGTTTGATTTTGTAAGGGCGCAGATTTTGTCCAACCCTGAAGTTTCTTCTTTTCAAGAAACGTTTAGCCGAATACTACGCATAGAAATATCCTCGCCTGCTCTTCCATCTCGCCCGTATGAGCAAGGCTCGCTATCGAAATAGTGGTGAGCCGTGAGCTTTCATAAGATGAAAAATACGGGCTCAGAGGTAACCCCAGAGGCCTAATTCTAGAGGGGGTTATGTTATTACCGCCAGAAGCTCGACGTGATATGAGATCGAAGGAACCGCAGAACCCGGGAACTTCGAGATTTCCATCTGCCCATATAGCCTCCTCTAATGAGGCATTTGCTCAATTAGTTCAATTCTCCGCGCACGACTCATTAGTTCCACTCTTGTACCAGAATCATCAAGTTCCATCTACCCTCGTTACAACTATCGAATCAGTAACCCAAAACATTAGCGCTTTGTCTGTTCTTTGTCCTCCGAATGGGTCATTAATTCTGGAGCCATATATCACATGGCAGGTACCAGTCTATTTTCTACCTTTTAGTCACAACCTTCATATTCCATTGTCACTTTAACAGATGGACCAAAGTCCTGTGTTCTTGGTTCAGACACCATTTTTCCCATTCCTTCTATTCCCCTATCATCCGTCTAGAGTTTACCTAAATTTTCTTTTAATTTGTATCTGTGACAAATTAATCCCTGAGCCTCTTCGACATTGCCTCATTCTTTTCTCGACATCGCTTCTTCCAGGATCTTATGACGAAGCAGATTATTGGTAGAGGACACGAGTCTGGGGGTCTCTACATTCTTGATTCTGCAGTACTAAGACCTATTGCATGTTCCGGGGTTACTATACCATTTGAGACTCATTGCAGATTGGGCCACCCCTCTCTTCCTCTATTGAAGCAATCATGTCCCCAATTTTTCAAGTCATTTGGCCCGATTGTGAGTCCTCGCTGGCTTAGCTAAGCATCATCGTCTTAGTTAACCTCCTAGAGTCGATAAACGAGTTGGTGCTCCTTTTAAGTTAGTTCGTTCGAATGTGTGGGGTCCATGTCCAGCTGTGTCCCCAACTAGGTTTCGGTATTTTGTTACCTTTGTTGATGATTATTCACGAACAACTTGGTTATATTTAATGAAAAACCGTCGAGTTATTTTTCATAATTTTTTGCGGTTAAATTCACACTCGCTTTATGTTTATGTTCAAAACTGAGAAGTGATAATGCTGAAAGAATATATGTCCAACATTTTCGCTCTTTTCATGCTTCGCATCGACATCCTTCGTCAGACATCTTGTGTTGATACTTCTGTTCAGAATGGAGTTGCTGAAAGAGAAAATGGATACCTTCTTGAAAACGCTCGGGTTTTATTATTTCAAATGCACGTGCTTAAGCATTTCTGGGCCGATGTTGTTTCCACCTCTTGTTTTTTGATTAATCAGATGCCTTTCTTTGTCTTGGATTGAGCCACTATGTTTCAAACCCTCTTTCCCCATAAATTTTTGTTTCCCATTGAGCCTCGGGTGTTTAGGTGTACTTGTTTTGTTCGGGATGTTCGTCCGCATGTATCTAAACTCGATCCTAAGTCATTGGAGTGTATCTCCCTTGGTTGCTCTCGAGTTTAGAAGGGGTATAAGTGTTATTGTCCTAGTCTTCATAGGTGCCTGGTTTTTGCTGATATCACATTTCTTGAGAATACCCTTTTTTCTTCAGACTCGACCCACACTAGTCAGGGGGAGGATGATGATTTGTTCGTTTATACTCTTGCCTCGCCAGTTCTAGCTTTTGTTCCACCACTAACAAAGCCTCCTATCACTGCAGTCTACGCCGACGCTTACACCCTCAAGCAGCTTCTCGAGCCCTCCACCGATCGCCAAACATCGATCCGCTCTAGCCGATGACTCCTATTGCTATCCGTGAAGGTAAACGCCGCAAGGTACTTATCCACCCCTCCTTTGCTCTTGCACCATTTGTCATCCCATTCCTCGTTTCATTTATTGCATCTTTTAAACTCTATTTCATTGCCTAAACAAGGTTTTTTGCCTTTACCATACCTACTGGGCGAAGGCGACATAGAGGAGATTTAACGCCTTGACCGACAATGGTTCTGGGACTGCGCGCTATAGGTCGTAGAAAACCATTGGTTGCTGATGGGTGTTTATAGTGAAGGTTAATCCCGATGGATCAATTACTAGGCTAAAGGCATATTTTGTTGCTAAAGGGTATGCTCAGACCTATGTGGTGGGTTATTTTGATACTTTTTCCCCGGTTGCCAAGCTGACCTCTATTTGATTGTTTATATTTCTAGCAGCCACTTATGACTAGGGCCTCCATCAACTTGATATTTAAAATGCCATTCTTAATGGGGATCTTGCAGAAGAGGTTTATATGGCGCAACCTCCTGTGTTCGTTGCTCAGGGGAGATTGGTAGAGTTTGTCGTCTTCGAAAATCATCGTATGGCTTAAAACAAAGTCCTCGTGCGTGGTTTGGCAAATTCAATGAAGTGATTAAGAAATTTGGCATGCAGAAGAGCAAATCCGATCATACTGTCTTTAATAGAAACTCTCAAGTAGGTATCATCTTGTTAGTTGTGTATTTTGATGATATTATCATTACTGGGGATGATATGGCAGGTATATCTTCACTCAAGTCCTTTCTTCGCTACTAATTTCACACAAAGGACTTAAAGATGTTAAAATACTTCAAAGGCTATAAGCATGGCGAGCGAACGCGACCTTCTTATCTCAAATGAAGAGGCTGGCTTGATCTGGTTGTTGAATGAAATTGACAAAGAAGCCATGCCATTCCTTAAGGCACAAAGCTTACATCTTACTGTAGGCGAATATTCGCACTCCTGAGAGATATAGAAGGCCGGTTGGGAATTAACTATCTTATAGTGACACGCTCGACACATACTGGCCGCTGTAGTTTCAATACATGCCTTCTCCAACAAATGATCATCAAGGTAAAACGGATTCTATGTTACTTGAAAGGAGCCCTGGGATGTGGTATTTTATACAATAATCATAGGCATAATAGACTGAAGTATTTTGAAAGATGTATCAAGGTGATCTAAGGAAATATTTAAGGTCTATTTCGGTTATCAGGTGTTTGTCGAGGAAATCTTAGTTTCATGGAAGATAAGAATGTGAGCTGTCTCTGGCCTAGCAGTGCATGGGTATAGAGTAATGACAATGTGATCCGTATGCGAGACAGTGGCTCCATCAACTTTGCGTGTTGGTATTAAAAACCTCAATTCCAAAGAGTCTGTGTGGCAAATCAAAGCCGCTTCTTCATATTGCCTCTCTAACTTATTTTCAACATGAACAACTAAACACATAGAGATAGACGCCATTTTGTTAGTAGAAAATATAATCTGGTTTGATATCTACAAGATATGAAAATTCGGGAGAATAATTAGATGATATCTTCACAAAGGTCATGGGATTATATTAGTTATTTATATAACAAGTTGGGCATGATTAACATCTACGCCCACCTCTGGCGGAAAGCAGATAAGATGATTTCATAATGCTAACATTGGTTTGTATCTTATTAAGATACTTTACTTATGGGGTTGTAACCATTTAGGTAGAGTAGATCATCTTACCTATTGTATAGCCTAAATTTCTTGTATATATATGTATGATGAATTAATGGAAAATACAAAAAATTAATTCCTCTAACTCTTCCCCTCCTTGTTTGTACAAAAGGAAACCTTGAGCTATAGCCCCTCATGGACATCCAGGAGACCATTCAACCACCAAGTGTCAAGGCCCAACTGATTCATGTCCCATAAATACTGGCTATAACTTTATGCCAAAGACCATTCCTTTCCCTAGGAAACCTCGAAAGCCATGTTCCTAGAAGTGCACGATTTCGCTAGGATATCTTCCCAAAACCTAACCCTCCTTGCTCCTTTGGTATACACACAGCTTCCCACTTCAAGAAATGGTCTTTCTTGCCATCCCCTGTCCTCGACCAAAGGAAGTCCCTTTGCAATTTCTCTAACTTTGTAGCTATTGAGCTTGGGATCTTGAACAAGGATAAGAAATAGTTAGGGATGTGTGATAAGCAAGACTGAACTAAGGTGACTCTCCCTCCTAGCGACAAAAAAGCTTTTTTCCACCCATCTAACCTTATGGTCACTCTTTCACCCACTTGATCACAAAATTTTTTTGATTTCGGATTTCCACCTAAGGGTAGACCCAAATATGCTAAGGACCAATCGGATGCTCTACACTCAAGGAACGATGCGAAGCTAGAGATCAACTCCTGATTTATATTAATACCCAAAAGGAAGCTTTTCTCTAAGTTTACTTTCAAACCTGAAACCTACCCAAAGACCATAAGGATAATCTTGAGGTTTTGCAAATGTTCCATAGAGGCTTTGGAGAAGAAAATGTTGTCATCTGCAAAATGTAGAATAGACACCTTAGTCCTATTTCTTCCAACCACTTCCAACCAAGAAATCTTTAGTTAACCCATTCTCCTTTGCCCTAAACATAAGTCTACTTAACATATTAGCCACTAAAGTGAAGAGAAATGGGGACAGAGGGTCTCCTTGTCTCAACTAGGGGTGGCAATTCGTGTTCGCGGGTCATGTCAATAATAGGTTTTGTACAATATTCGGTCTAATTTAACATGACACCTAATAACTGACAGTCGTAAATAACAAATTCAAACACGACCTACTTATAACGCGTAACACAAATTAGACACGTGTAACCCGTTTATTAATTAAATAATTTAAAAATAAATATAAATTATAACTAATTCATCGATATTTAACACAAACTATATATATATATATATATATATATATATATATATATATATATATATATATAGGTTGGGGCCATTAAATTAACATAATCATTAATTGGGTCAATGCGAATTAAATTCGTGTTATGTGGATTGACACGAATATAACCCGTTTATTAAATGGGTTATGAACACGGATTTGACCAAAACATGATTATACTCAACCCAAACCCGTAAAAATCTTGTCATGTTTGTGGGTTGTGTCAAATTTTGCCAGCCCTAGTCTCAACCCTCTAGAAGCTTTAATCCAACCTTTGGCATTTCCATTAACAAGGACTGCAAAACTTGTAGACCATAGGCAACCTCTTAGCCAAATCTCCATTTTGGACTAAAACCACCTTTCCTTTCTAAAACGTGCTCCAAAAAACCCCAATCCACATAATCATAATCCTTCTCAAAATCAATTTTAAACATCGCTCCTTCCCCATATCTCCTCTTCTCATCTACCACTTCATTGGCCATTAACATAGCATCTAAGATTTGTCTCCCTTCGACAAATGCCCCTTGGGAACTAGAAATAGTCTCGTGGACGACTTTGTGTAACCTCCTTGATAAAACCTTAGCTATTATCTTATATAGACTTGTAACCAGGCTAATAGGTCTAAAATCTGAGATCTTGAGAGTTTGACTCTTCTTTGGCACCAAGGCAATGACAATGGCATTAGTACTTTGATTTATTATCCCACTACTGTAGAACTCATGGAAAACCTTTATTAAATCCTCTTTGATCACATCCCAACACTCTTGATATAATGCTAGAGTAAAACCATAAGGACCTAGGGCCTTATCCTTGTTAAGGGAACTTTTGCTGTTTCCCCTTGTTTTTTGGTTTTAGCTATGGAGGGGCTTGATTATTATTTTGAAGAGAACAAGGGAGGTTACTTTTTAGGATTTAAGTTCAGTGGTAAGGGGGGTAAAATTTTTTTTTTCTCTTTTTTCCTTGATTAGAAACAAATATAAGATTTTATTGATAAATAAGGGAGGTATCTCACCTTTGATTCGAATAAGATCCTCTCACTTTCTGTAAAGGGGATCAAGATCAAGTAGTTTAGCTTGGTTAGATCTTTGTGGCTTGAAGATCTCCTTCTTTGTGGCTTGAAGATCTCCTTCTTGTAAAGGGGAGGTATCTCACCTTTGATTCGAATAAGATCCTCTCACTTTCTGTAAAGGGGATCAAGATCAAGTAGTTTAGCTTGGTTAGATCTTTGTGGCTTGAAGATCTCCTTGTTTTCCTTCTTTGGACAAAAGCTAAAAAAAATTATACAGCTGAGTTTATTGATTGGGTAGGTCATAAATAAGTAGGGCTGCTTTTTGTACACTTGGATTGTTTTGTGTTCTTGGGGGGAAGGTTTGCTTTTCTATTGTAATTTCCAAGCTGCTTTTTAAGGCTTTCCTAATACAATCTCTATTATTTAAAAAAAAAAAAAAAAAAAAAAAAGATCTTTATGCGGCTTGTAGTTATCGTGGTTAAAGATTAATCTGCAAAGAGCAATTTAATTTGTTGGGAAATATTTGCAAGGAGGGAAATAAATCTCTATCTATAGGGTTTTGGGCCTCTCCTTGAGGGCATCCTATAAATTGGCAACATTTGGGCATTTGATGGAGAGAGTCACAAGAGGTTGGCTATGTGGAAGAAGTCTCTTTTTGTCATGCTCAGAGAGTAAGCTTAAGGCTTTAGAAGATTTAGAGGGACACTGGGTATGGGTTCCTTGGAAAAAATGCCTAATCTTATGAGATGGGATATTACTTGTAGGGAGGAAGGATGTGGATGCTTTGGCATTAGATAAACTTTCAATCCTTAAAAAGCCATTCTGGGAAAGTGGTTATAAAGGTTTGCATTAAAAAAAGAACCTCTTAGAAAAGGGTTATTCTTGGAAACATAAGTGCGAGGGAGGTATTGGTGTTCTTGGAAGGAAAGGACAGTCTTGGAGTTGTGTTGTGGAAGGCATTAAGGGGGTGTTTGGAACATGGGAATGGAGAGGTGGAACGGTGATCTCGTTATCCCTTCAGCTCATTCCTATGTTTAGATTAAATTTGCCCCTAATTCCTTCTTCATCAAGCCCGATATTTCCAATTCGGACATCAATTCTTCTCTTGACACCTGGTAATCCTCTCGCCTTCAACAATCTATATTCTCTTCAAATCCACTTCTAAAGTTTTGAGATTTTGAATTTTGATTTTGCTTCTTAGATTTTTTTTTTAACAAATTACATTTTTTAAATTATTTTCATTTGAATTTTTTTTTGTCAGATAAAAAAATTATTTACCACATTCGAGGGAAACAATAAAATTAGTCTCCTTCATTCTTCAAAATATAAAATCATATTTTATAAGATGTAATGCTTTCTAATTTTGCTTGGATATACATGAAACAAAAAATTAATGATCTTTTTAAATAAAAAGTAGCTTTAAAAATAATTAAAATTTATATAAAATGTTAAATAATTTAAATTATATTTACTTTATTATTTTCCATAATAGAGCTGATATAAAAAATGATTTTCTTTTATGTATTTTCCTTTACATAGTAGTTTTCAAGAACCAAATGTAAACAATGTACTTATATGTAAAACAACTTTGACACTATACATCTTCATGCCCTGGAACTTTATGTATTGGAGTTTTTAATAAGTAAAAATCATTGTTAAATTTTCAATTGACAAAAAATTGATTAAAAATCATTATTAAATTTTGAACCAATAAGAAATTATTATAGACGATAAAATCATTATTAATATTGATAAAATCATTATTAATCAAAAAATGATGCTTATATTTTGTCATATGAACTTATTATTTTGTTGACCAAAATTTGGTGGATATTTTTGTACAAATGATGCATATATTGAGAATTAAAATGTGGTTAGTGCATAGTTATCAAAGGCGTGCCTTAAGCGTGCTTAAAGTTTGGGTGCCACCACTCCCTGCGGTAGCCTCGCCTTGAGCATTTTTGACCCAAATGACATCGTTTTGAGTTGTACCTTGAGTTTTTTTAAAAAACGCTCTAGTGCACCAAAACGATATTGTTTTGGCCTTAGATGCCTGATTTTTGGGATTTTATGTGACATCCCATTCCCAGGGGTCCCGTTGACAACCCGTCAACCCGCGGAATATTCGTGGATGTCGGGTAACCTAACACCACTCCATTGAGTCCCCTTTTTCAAGACTCAGGACTTAACGAAAATCCGGCAGAGTTTCCTTTATACGGGGAGCTTTACCCAAGATACAACCTGTCCCAACATCTTACAACGACTACACCGGGTCCACACGCGAGTAAAAAAAATAGTCACTTGGGCCCATGCATCAATACTCACAAAAATACATCAACTATATTACCATAGTTCAAGAGTTAATAAACCACTCTTAATTCAAACATATATTAAAATTTGGAGTTCTAATACATGTTATACAAAAAGTATCTACCAAAGCCACAAGTCGGCTTTCTTCTCTCAAAAGCCGGCCCCAGCGAGCGCCTAATCCTCCACACTTCGTGACCAAATAATGATTCTTTCGACAGGTGAGTTAAATGCCCAAAAGAGGATAATTCCTACATGGGTTAATTCCCACCTAAGTGCACATGTACAACAACCAAACACACCAAGCAAATACATGATCTTACTTGAACGCCTACATGCCTAATCCCATGCCCGAGTCCTCACCGACTTCTCACACATGCCTAAGCCGAATGTGAGAAAATACGCTTCAAAACAAAGGTTTTTGTTCTTGAAAAACTACACCAGCTGGTAAATATATCGACAACCCTCCCAGGAATTGGTCGTACTCCAAACAGTCAGCGGGTCACCGAGATGAACTCGTTGACAACTCAAGGCACTGGAAAATCTTCCTCGAAAGTCCTTTCACAACCATTTTCATTTTTCTTTCATTTTCTTTCACGCTACGCACTCACACCTACCATCTAGTACAGTTCCTGCATATTAATACTCATTACAAGCATTTCCAAACAATTCATGCTAATATATTTTACATGAATATATTAACAAAAATTAATTTACATAATTCATGTTATTCAATTCACAATCAATAACACCAAAATTAGCTCACATGAGCTAATAACAATCCAAGCAATTCATTTTGAATCACCCAACAACACAAAAATCACATAACATATCACGTGAATAGTAGAACCCTAGGCTAGGCACTGTTCATGGCCACACAATAGGGATTTTCTCCACTCGGTTCAAAGATTTTGAGACCGATAACACGGCCATTCAGGCCTCAACAAATCCCTATCCATTAAAATGACTCTTAGCCAAAGAATAAACCAAGTAGGAAAAGATCCTCACTTGGAGTTGTCTGGACCCACAAAATCTGTCCACACGTACTCTCAGAATGCAGATCAACTCTTGCTTCTTTGCCCGACGAGAATCGACTCGGCCCCGAAAGCTGAAATATAAAGAGAAGTCACACTTTCTTTCTCTAAAACCAGTATTTCCCCACCCACTGTCTGTTTCTAGCAATTGGAGAAGATGAGGACTTGTTTTGTCTTTATTTTTAATTTTTTCACTTAATTCCCATTATGTCATTTAGTTTGATTTTTTGACACATGACTTAATCTAAGTCATTCATCTCCATCATCTCAATAATCATGCAACATGTGTCACATGGGTACATATAGTAGGTGACTTTTGTCACATCACATGTCTCTCACAAGCCGTCATATCGCACCCGACACCCGGTGCCTCAAAAAACGTGAAATTCGATTACTGCACTGACGAATTCAATGTGCAGAGCTAGGATTTCTCATGGCATCGATTCCAACCCGCGTGCTCGCTTCGCCATCCGAGATCTAGGAAAATTTCGGATTTTGACCGAAATTACCATTTTACTCTTTTTCAGAAAATTAGAATTTTCTCGGGTTTTACATTTTAGCCCCTCCAGCCCCATTTCTGCTATGTTTCAACTTCAAAAAAACCCTAACTCTCCCAACTACTGTATAATCCTTATAGAAGAGGAGAAGAAGCAATAAACCAACTAAAATATCCAAGAAATTGTGAGAAAGTCATGTAAAAATAGGAAACAACCATCATAAGAATCATAAAATATATATTTGACATATGGTGGGCCTCACTTAAAAAAACCCGCGCCTCAAGTGTGCCTCAAGGCACTAAGAGGCTTTTGTGCCTCGGTGCGCCTTGTACCTCAAATAACTGTGGGTTTGTGGTGTTTTTATTCCTTATTGAATATTGATATATTTGAGGGATATGGATATCATTGGATATGGTGTTTATTAAAAATAGATGAAATTTAACCTTTTTGTTTTTTAATTTGTACTTTACAAAATAGGAAATTTTTTTACTAATCAATATATATATATATACTCACACACACACACACGCACAATTTTTTTATGAAAGGAATGATTAAATATTTGTATATGGGGTTATGTGATTTTTATGGTTAATTTAAAATTATATATTGTTTGTTTAATCTTATTCTTTTGTAAAAAACTATAGAAGTTGTTAAGGATTAGTTTCCTAATCCATTTAGGAATCCTTTCTTTCTTTCATTTTCTCCTTAATTTTCTTATTAGACTCTAATTTTGTTTCCTTTCTTTGCTTTAACACTTAGAGTATAAATATATATGTTCCCTCACTTTTTTAATCAATGAAAATTAAAGATTTGTTTTTCTCTTCACATGGTATCAGACCCACTTTTCCGGCAGACCCTCTTTGTTTGACCTTCTCTGGTAGACCTTCACCGATCGACCTTCTCTGACGGATCTTCTCTGTTAGACCCTCTCTGGCGAACCTTGTCCAGCGGGCCTTCTCCGGTAGACCTTGTCTGAAAGACCTTCTCCAATGGACCTTCTCGGGTGGACCTTTTCCGGGGAACCCTCTCCAGCGAACCCTCTTTGGCGGACCTTCTCCTACGAACCTTTTCCTGACGGACATTTTCCGACGGACCTTCTTCGAAGGACCTTTTCCAGTGGACCTTCTCCGACGGATCTTCTCCGTCAGACCTTCTCCGACAGGCCTTCTCCCACGGATCTTCTTTGTTAGACCTTCTCTATCGAACCTTCTCCGACAGACCTTCTTCGTTGGACCTTCTCCCGTGAACCTTATATGTCGGACCTTTTTCCGACGACCTTTTCGGAAGTCACATCAACTCGCCGTGCAGTCAATTCCGGCGACACATCTTATGGTTGTGTCTCACTCCTATCACTTCAACTCGTCGTGTAGTCAATTTCGATGACTTTTCCAATGGCCCCAGATCTACCAATCGGATTAAGTACATGTCTAACAAGCTTGATGCATTAGGATTAAAAACATATGTAACCCATTTGACTTATATGCTCCAGCTTGAGGGGGAGTGTTAAGGATTAATTTCCTAATCCATTTAGGAATCCTTTCTTTCTTTCCTAACCCTACCAAGAGATCCTAGAAAGATTCACATGGTATTCCATCTCTTTGAAACCTTTTCTTTTTTCTTGATTTCCCTTTAGGTTGTTATATCTTCTTGATTACCTCTTTGGAAATCACCAACTTGATTTTTTCAGATAAACAATTAACCAATTAACCAATTCACCAAGTGAGGTCTTTTTTTTGGAGCACCACCAACCTAAAGGAAAATTTTCTGGATCTACTCTAGCTTGAGACCCACCTTTCTTGAAATGACGAATAGAGACATGAAATACATTGGAAGAGAAGTAACATGCTTTCGAATTAAAGTAGTTCTCCTTCCTTCCGGAAATTTCCTCTTTCACAAAGTACTAATAAGACATGAAATGTATCTCAATTTAACCTTTCCTATGTCAACAACATCACAAACTATGTCGATTCCGATGAGAACCTTCCTAACATCTATTCATACACAAGTCTTGAACTATTCCTTAATAGGAGAAATGATGTAACACCTTGAATAAAGAATTCCCTCTTCACCTGCGTTACCTCTGATAATTTAGAGAAAGGTTTTGTTCTTTGACTTTATATTACTTGAATTATAGGCTTTCTTCTTCTAATTTCTTTTATACTTCATCCAATTTCTTCCGATGTGGCATTCCTTGTCTCAAGTGTAACATTGGACACTAGTAAACTTTTGGATTGATATGAACTTATCCTCCTTTGCTGTAGTTATTCCAACTAAACCTTCGCTACAATTATACTTTGTACTCTAAGCCATTTCTTATATTCATTCAAATTTAGGGTTGTCCCTGCATGCTCTATGGACAGTCTCTTTATAATTTATCATGGTATCCACAAGGTGTTTAGAGAAGCTCGGTAGGGAATAAATAAGCAAGTCGTTTGTCTTTAGATATATAGTAGCAGTGTTTTACAAGGCTGTTGAGGCTTTATTCCTTTAGGCTTGCCTTAGGGTGAGGCTATGCATATTAGCCTTGAGGCTGTTGCTTGAATAGAGGGTAATCAAACTTAAGCCTTAATTAATTGTGGCTTATAACCTTAAGATAGCTTCGAGGCTATTGAGGCTTATTAGCTTGAGCCTTAAATTTTCGAAATGTATTGATGTGTCATGTATTTAGGGCTTTTATATGCTTTTTGTAGACATGTTAAAATGTTTAAACTTGCCTATCAAAAAAAAAAAAAGTTCAAATGTTTAAAATTCAATTTTATTGGTTGTAATAACTTGTGCTTCTCCATGGTTTTGGTATCAAATTATAAGTTTAGTCTTGCATCCAACGTTAGGTTTAAGCCTTTTCACAAATAAGGCCTTAGTTAACTATTTAATAAACCTTTAAAATGCAAATGAAAGGGAGAGACTGCGGAGAAGAAATGAACAATCATTGGTCGGTATGACATTAACATTTCATTGGTTATAGTTATGATTAATTAGGGTTGTATGCAATCATTCTTTTTTTTTTTGATCGATAAAAGAGCAGTATATTGACTGAAAAAAGAGTATACATGGAGTATATAAAGAAAGGCTCCAAGGGCCAACAAGAAAAGGCTAGAGAACAAAAAGAAAAAACATACAAACCAGCCCAAAAGGATAACATCCTAGGTAGATACCGACATGGGAATCTATACAAAAACAAAATTCTAATTAAAGAGATATATATTCTACTGGAATACAACCAACCTAAGTAAAAGTGAACGAATAATGTAGAGTTTCAAATCCCAAGTGTGCTGAAAAGAAGCTTCCAAAAATAACTCTATTCCTTTCCTTCCAAATAGCCCAAAAAAGAATCAGGGGAACTGCCCTCCAAATAGATTTAGCCTTCTTCCTAACTGGAAAATGCAGCCAACTTTGAAGAAGATATTTCACAAGGAGGGGGCAGGCCAAGACACACCAAAAGCAGAAAGAAGATCAGTCCACTGTCCCCAAATTGAAGGACAGTGGATCAGAATGTGCTTGAGCTCTTCTTCCTCCCTTCCAAAGAAGGGACATTTGCTTGCTAAATGAAAGTCTCTTTTCTTAAGCCGAGTTGAAGTGAGGACCTTACCCCAACAAAAAAACCAAAATTTGAAGGGACATAACGGTTCCACAACATTTTGGTAGGGACCGACAAGGAGGCACCTTCCGGCAGGTTAAAATAGGTCTTTAACCGCAGCAAACTAAACTTTACCCTTCCAAATCATTTTATCCTTTACCATAAGAGTAATAAAACTGTTGCTTGTTAAGCCAATAAAGGCCTGAATTGCATCCATCTCCCAATCATTGAAAGGTCTTAGAAACTGGGGATCCTAAGCACCTAACCCTCCTTGATCCACCCACAAATCTACAGCCATAGCCCCTTTGTGCCAGCAATGCTATAGAGATAAGGAAAGGCTTCAGATAAGGGCGTTCTTCCACACCAATTGTCTTCCCAAAATCTGATTTTTCTTCCATCCCCCAACTTGAAAACATAGTCTTTCTTTAGTTTACCAGATTCTTTAGCAATAATTTTCCAGAGACCTACACCTAGCTTCCTATGGGTAAGGGATTGAACCACCCCCATCCTCGGTTCCATACTTTGCAGTTATACAAGATTTCCAAACTAAGTTTTCCTCTTCTGGATACCTCCAAGCCCACTTACCCAATAAAGCCCTATTTAAAAGATCAAGGCTTCTAATCCCCAAACCACCCTTCAACTTACCCTGGCTAATAGTCCTCCAATTTACAAGGTGTGTTTTTCTATCTAAAGAGCCACCCCTCGAAAGAAAGTCTCTTTGGATTTTTTCCAGCCTACACTTCACGCTTTTGGGCAGTTGTATAGAGAAAGAAGGTAAATAGGCAAATTGGACAAAGTACTTAATATGTGAGTCATCCTCAGATATACTGCCTCTTCCAGTTTTAAGCCTCTTTTCCGAACTTTTCCTCAATCCCTTCCTAAATACTAATCAAGTTCTATCTAGTGCGAAGCAGAAGGCCTATGTAAGTGGAGGGGAGAGTCCCAACTCGCAACCCGTACCATGTGCCAACCCAGATCATCAATATCTCCACTTCAAATTATCGTTGAATAAATACCTTTCTAGATTTCATTCTAGATCTGAGAGAGAGCTTTAAAACATAACAAAATCCAACTTAGGGACCATTTGCTCTTTTTTTAGCGTCTTTTGTAGAAAACCAAGGAATACTGGTAAATAACAAGTGGGAAATATTTGTATCTACACCATTTCTACCCTTGATATTGTAACCTATGAGAAACCCTCCCATTTTTGCCTTATCAATCAAAAGAGAGAAAACTTCCATTCCTAGGACAAAAAGATGAGGGGATAAGGGGTCCTCTTATCTTAACCCCCTTGAGCTTTTGAAGAAGCCAACCAGACTGCCATGAATAATAATTGAAAAAGAGGTCGTCGAGGTACACCATAGAATCCATCCAATCCATTTATTACCGAACCCTATCTCCCTAAGAACCATAAGAAGAAACTTTGAATTTAGCTTATCAAAAGCCTTCTCTACATCTAATTTGCATAAGATGCCCTTTTCCTTCCTCCTCACCATTGAGTCAATCACTTCATTAGCTATTAAGGAGGCATTGAGGATCTACCTGCCTTCCACAAAAGCGTTATGGGCTTTGTTAACCAAACTCCCATCACTTTTTTCAATCTATTTGCTAGCACTTTTGCAATCATCTTGTAGAGATTGCCCACGAGACTAATAGGTTTAAAATCCTTGAATTCATCAACCCCTTCTTTCTTTGGAACCATCACTAAGAAAGTGGAATTCAGAATTTTTACAAACTTGCCTATCATAAAGAAATCCCTGAAAACTGCCATAACCTCATCCTTTACTATATCCCAACTAAATTGCCAAAAAGCAGCTATATACCCATTCGGTTTTGGAGCTTTCTCCCCATTTAGCTTACGAAGGACAGAAACAATTTCCTCTTTTGTGAAGGGCAGCTCCAAACTTACTGCTTCCCTCTCTTCTAGCTTTGAGAAAACTAGACTCTCTAAATAAGCTCTCCAATCCCTAGGGTCAATGAGCAAGGTTTGAAAAGCATCAACAATACCTTGCTACAAATCATGACCTTCCCTGAACCAAACCCCATTTATTTTTAGCCTTGTAATGTTGTTGTGCTTTCTGTGGGAGTTTGCCAATGGAAGAACCTTGTATTTATGTCACCTTCCTTAAGCTAGACTTCCCTAGATCTTTGTCTCCACATGATCAACTCAAGCAAGACCCATTTTTTGAACTCCTCCACCTCTACAACTTATCTTTCAAGGAGGTTTTGGGCCTGGGGTCTTTGAGCTCCAATAGTATCCCAATAGGCCAAATTCTGCAAGGCTTGATTTTTCCTCTCATTGACCCTCCCAAAAACCTCCTTGTTCTAGCATTTGAGCTTAAGCTTAATAGCTTTTAGTTAACTAAACACTAAACACTAACATTGACAAAGAGAGAAAGGAGGTTAGGACCCTAGATAACTAAACACTAAAATTGAGGATAAAACTTGATTCAAATTTCATATTTCCAATCATAATTAAACATTAGAATAGAAACCTTGCCTACATTTCCAATCATGATAATTGATTTGGAAAATGTGATATCTAATGTTGGCAAATTAAACACATCCTTAAGTAGATGTCCTATCTTTGCTGGATTTTTCTATGGTTTGAAGCTTTTTCTTGGTTGAGAATTAATTTGGAAAAAAAGCTTCATTATGTTGGTGGGGATTGTGGAAAATGTAAACCAGTTGGTCCTTGAGCTAGGGTGTAAAGTAGGAACACTCCCCTCAACCTACTTAGGTCTTCCTTTAGGGAGTAGGCAAAATTCAATGGTAGTTTCGGATGGTGTAGAAGAAAAATTCCGTAGAAAATTAGCCATGTGGAAGAGGCAGTGCATATCAAAAGGGGGAAGACTAGCTCTTATAAGGAGTACTTTGTCGAACTTGCCAATCTATTTAATGTCTCTTTTTCGCCTTCCTAGAGGAGTGGGCTCAAGGCTAGAGAAAATTCAAAGGGATTTTCTTTGGGGGAGTAGCTCTTCAGAAAGAAAGATCCACCTGTTGAATTGGAAGACTGTTTGCACAAGTAAAGAAAAAGGGGGCCTTGTTATCAAAAATCTTGTCCTAATGAATAGATTGCTTCTAGGCTGTTAAGGATTAGTTTCCTAATCCATTTAGGAATCTTTTTCTTTTCTCTTTAGTCTCCTAATTAGACTATAACTTTGTTTCCTTTCTTTGCTGTAACACTTGAGAATAAAAATGTATGTTCCCTCACTTTGAAAATTAATGAAAATAAAAGCTATTTTCTCTCACACGTATCGTAGCTATGGTAGGTCTGAGTTAAGCCCGCCTCGCTTTTCTATTCCTGAACCAACTCTTCCGACGACTTCTTTTTTGCTGCCCACTTTTCCAGAGCCCTTTTTCTAAGCAGCCCACTTTCGTGCACCATCAACTTGTCGTAGTCAATTCCAAATGTACCAATCTAGTGATTGTGTCTCCACTCGGGGTCACATCAACTCGCCGTAGTCAATCTCCTCGCTAATACATCTAATTACCAATCCCACCCCCGGTTACATCAAACTCATATTAGAGGCAACAAAGTTAAAACATGGTTGCTCTTTTGAGTTAGGGGAAGGAAAAAGAATCCGTTTTTGGGAGGTCTTCTCTTTCTGAAAGCTTCCTTACTCTACAACACAAAGAGAAACCGAGGCCTGGGGCAAGGTGCTGAGGTGTGGAGATGTCGGCGAGCTCGGTAAGCCAACCCAAGATTCTCAAGACCCCTAACGACGAAAAATGGAGCAAGTGCGTAACTTCATTGGTTTGAATCAACACAGTTAAAGTGTCCTCCCACAGAAACGAGGATTCTGCAGAATAGGCAATAAAAATGTGGCCTTTACTGCAGAAAAGCGTATTGCAACTATATGGATGGTGATTCTCCTGTAAAAGCCCCAGTCAAAATTCTGTGGAACCCTTATGTGCCTCCTAAAGTGGGCTTTTTTCCGTGGGAATCTTGGTGGAGAAAGGATTTTAACAATGCAACAACTAAAGAAGAGAGGCTACCAGCCAGCAAGCAGATGCCCATTTTGTAGGAGAGGGGAAGAGGGCTTAGAGCATATTTTAATCCACCACCCCTTAATATGAGAACTTTGGGTTGAACTTATTTTGGTGCTTGGAGCCTGTTGGACCTGTCCTTTTCTGGTAAAGGATTTTATTTGCAGTCGGGGACAGTTTCTTACGAGGAAAAATGTCAAAAGATTATGGAGGGTAGCCCCTCTTAGCATTTTTTGGGCCATATGGAAAGAGAGGAACATAATTATCTTTGATGATACCCCTTTCTGTCATAACGTATTGAAATACTCTATCATTAGTTCCCTGTTGTATTGGGCTGAGATAATTCCAAATGGGGGTTGATTCTTTTGTTAGAAATCTGTTGATTGTGGATATGTCAAATATTAGGAGTTGATTCTGAGGAGGGGTGGTTTATTTTATGCTTGGCCTGTTATTTTCTTGTATAGCCTGCAGCTTCCCTTAGTTTACTTCCTGTAGACTTTGGGTGTGTCCTTTTGGCTCCTTTTGCTCTTAATAAAGTTTTTCTGTTTGCCTATCAAAAAAAAAAAAAACACATCCTTAAGCAATTGACTAGTCTTGTGTTTTGGTAAATTCTATAAAATAAAAGCTCTTTTACCATTAGTCTTTCTTTTTTATTTTTTATTTTTTTATTTTTGGTTAATTTCCTTTTATGCACAGAAGCTGTTAATTAACGATGGTTTCTGAAATTGGTAGTTATCTACTATATCTTCACATGAATAAGTTGGTAAATAACTTATTTCTTTTTAAATCATTTTATGTTGATTGGAATATCACTTTGTTGTCTTTTATGCAGTCGTGTCCCTCCATGGTTTCTTAATGTGATTTGTGCGCCTTTAAAGCAATTAATGCAAAATATTTCAAGAATATAGCAAGGGTCTTGACTTCTTGATATCTGAGTGATCGAATGATAGAGTGCTAGATACTTGCGATACAGTTGTTTGAAGTACAAATGGACGCGTAACAATTTGGTCCTTTTGCTTGTTTTCTTTTGATGGATCATTTTGTCACATTTCATAAAAAGAAAACTGTGTTTGCAATTGCAGCTACTCTAGAAGTGCAGATCAGATGTGCCGCCAAGATTCTCGAGTGCACTTATCTGCAGAGGAGGAACTTGCAGCAGAAGAGTCCTTATCGATATACTGCAAGCCTGTTGAACTCTATAACATTCTTCAACGGCGTGCTGTAGGAAATGTAATGCAACTAATTGGCAATATTTCAACTTCTTTTCTGCATCTGTGTTTTGTATGTAATGTTTTTTATTTTTCTTTTATTGGTAAGATAGTTTGGTGTACTTACAATATATTTCCTCGGAAGTTTAGTATGGTTTGGCAATTATCACTATTTTGAATCCTTGTACTTGCCTTTCCTTAGAAGAGATACTTGATTTCCCAAAACAAATACAATGGCAGTGGAATTCTTGATAATTGGGCGTGCTAATTTTTAGCCAAGGAAATTTCTTTCCTTTATTCCATTTAATCTTTGCTAAATTATTTTGGTGCTTATAATTCATAGATGTATTTACTTATCTGAATGGTAATCACGATTCTTTCCTCATCCATTTTATTTTTCTAACTATGCTCTTTTAATAATGTAGCCCTCATTTCTTCAAAGATGTTTGCGGTACAAAATACAAGCAAAGTACAAAAGAAGGTAATAATTTCCTAGCTAATTTTTCATGACCTTTTGTGTTAAATAATGAGGTCTATTTGAATATATTTTTCTTACACACCTTGGAGGTTATCATTCAGCTCAGAAACTGTATTATTTATTATTTTCCTGGTCTTTAAGTCTTATATGTTTTTTTTCTGTCTGCCTCATGTTTTTTTTTTTGATAAATAAAAGAGATTGTATTAGGAAGGCACTAAAATAGCGGCTTAGAAGTTACAAAAAGAAAGGCAAACCTTCCCCCCAAATACACAAAACCAGCCTAGCTGTACAAGTAGCAGCCCTCCTCATTTACATTGTACCCATTCAATAAACCCAGCTTATTTGTAGGGCCATCCTGTATAAATTTTTTAGCTTTTGTCCGAAGCAGGAAAACAAGAGAGGTCTTCTCCGTCTGTAAAGAAAAAAACTCATCATTGACAATTCTATTCCTAGCCTTTCGAACTGTCCAAAACAAGCAAAAAGGTCCCGCACGCCACACCTTCTTCCTTTTTTTGCCTATGGAGACCCTCCTCCAACTCAAGAGGGTATCCCCAATAGTCTTCAGGCTTACCCACACAACCCCAAAAATAGAGAACAACTCCCATAACACCCTCATCATTGCACAATGAAGCAAGAGATGCTCCACAGTCTCGTCGCCCTCAAAACATAGGTAGCATCTATTTGCAAGGGAGAAACCCCTTTTTTGAAGCTGGTCATTAGTTAAAATCTTTCCCCATATGGCCTCCCAAGCAAAAAAGCAAATCTTTGGCTTTACTCAAGACTTCCAAACCATATCCCAAGGGAATGGCTCAGGGCATCTAAGCCTTAAAGCCTTATACCTAAACTTAATTGAGAAAAATCCGTCTCTATTCTCTTTCCAGATCAACCGTGTCTCTTTCTCTCTCTCTCTCATGTTGCCTATTGGAAAAAAAATGTACACATGTATAGAACATATAAAAGCGTGCAGACATACATGCAAGAGAGAGAAATTGACATCCATAAATATCATCCATGGTAAAGTGCTTTTAGAGGTTTCTAATGGATTGAATATTTTCACATAGCACACTGCTGCAAAAGCAAATAGGGTTATGGAGAAAAACTTGTATTATTTTGGTGTATGATATCTTTTATGATTGAAGTTTTTAACTATTTTTTCCTAAGTTTTCTATCTTACTCAAACTGCAATTGTTCAAGATATTGAATAATTTTTGGTTTTTAAGTTTTGAGGATGCTGGCTCGTTTTTTTTTTTAGCCACATCAATTGCATAAAAAAATCAAATGCTGATTGAGGGGATTAACGGAAATGCTGGTGGTTGGTTTTGTAGGATTCAAATGACAGTTTCTCTATCAGGGTCTACATATGACGCAGTACAAGCTCAGACTCCATTTCCTTTGTGTATCTTGTTGGCAAGACAAATATCTGATATTGCACTTGCTGAGGTATGAATGTATTGTCTTTTTAAGTTGTGCTGATCAATTAAATGCATATCTTGAATTTTATTTTTTTTCTCTGGTGTCATTTGGAGACAGTACCCTGTAGTTTATCGTTTCAATCGAGCACACATTTTGACCAGTTTGGCCAGGGTTGATGGTAGTCATCAAGCTCAAGCAAATTTTATTCTCCCTGATATTAGTAAGCTAGCAATGGAAGACAAATCTGGATCACTAACAATCTTGATTGTTAAGTGTGGTATGTAATTTTGTGTTGAATTCTTATTGGTTTTTGAGGATTTAAGTATGCTTTCCTTTGCAACACTTGGTCTAACTTCTATCTTGCAGCTGAAAGCAAGGAGTCAATTAGCGGATTTGGTTTATCCAAGGACATTACAGACGTCTCAACTTTTTCCTGTAATATATCTTTAGTTGCTTAAATTTTTTTCTATATATCTTTATGCTTGCAACTCTTTCTGACACTTACCTATAGATGTCTTTATATTGGCAATGTGGAGGATCTAGCTAGGTACCTGGATGAAGGGTGGGGACACTGCCCACCATCAATCTATGCCTTTTGTTGGGAGCACCTTTCATATTATCTTGAGTTTGTGTTGGGGGAGGGAAGATATTAGAAACAGATCACATTTTGGAATAGATAGCATCTATTAAAAGGGTGAAGATTAACTCTGATTGGAAAGATATACTGTTTTTGAGTTTACCATTTTACTTCATGCTGTTATTCATCATCTTGAGAAAGGTGATCTAAGGCTAGAAAAATTCCAAAAGGATTTATCTTTCAAGAGTAGGGGCTCTTGAGAGAAAGTTGTATGTTGCCAATTGCTCAATAGTTGTTACTCCAGGTTTATACATATTGTTAAAATAAGTACTATGGTTTTTCTTGTGCTTTTAGTTTCTAATAAACATAAATTACACCATAGAGGCATCTTTTTATGGTGAGTACCAACAATGTGCACTTCCAAGTTGGATAATGGGAGGAGGATTTGGTTAGGAAAATGGTGTGGTGATGTGCCTTTAAAGGATGCTTTTCTCACATTATTTACTATTACAGTCTCTAAGGAGGGTTGGGTGGTCCTTTTGAGGGGGTTTGTTGGGCTTCCCATTTTCTTAGGCCTTTCATCGGTTGGGCATTGGAGGAGTTGGAGAGCTTCCTTTTGAGATTGCATGGGAAGAGAACTCTTAACGTGGAGGATAGATTGGTGTGGGAGGGGGTGGTGGCAAACAAATGCTATCTTTGTGGGAAGGAGGAGGAGATGTTGGATCATATTCTTATCCATTGTGATTGGACTAGCACCTTGTGGAGTCTTCTATTTGCCCTTTTTGGTGGGTGCTGGGTCCTCCCCTTTACTGTTAAAGAGGTGCTTCCTAGCTAGCACGGGTCTTTTGTAGGAAGGAAAAGATTGAAGGTGTTACGAGTTGTGCCGCTTTTTCTTTTTTGGACATTGTGGTGTGAAAGGGATTGTAGAGCTTTTGAAGATAAAGAAAATTCCGGTCATAGGCTTAAATTGAAATTCTTATATAATGTGTGGGTTTGGTCTTCTATTTTTTTGCATCAAGGCCCTTCCTCCATTGTAGATTTTGTGGATTGGGTTGGGTTGAGGGGCTTTGGTGCCTTGTTTGTTTTTGTTTTTTGCGTTTTTTGGATGCCTTGTGGTTTTTTTGTGTAGTTGTATACATCCTGTATACCTTGGGGCACTCTTTTTTGACGCTTCTCTTTAATGAAGAGATGCATTTACTTATCCAAAAAAATAAGTGCACTTCCAAATTGATGCTAAAAATTTGTTATGTCTTGAGTATATGTTTATGCTATTCTACATTGAGTTTCCTCTCCACAATGCCTATTCAACTTTGACATGGAGTAAATTTTATAAGAGCTTGTAGGGGCTTAGGTTTTGCAATTACTTGAAAATTAATGTTGAGTGATTTTGGCTAAAGTTCTGGCCAATAGATTGAAGAAAGTGGTTGGGAAAGTAGTCTCCGAGCCTCAGAATGCTTTCGTAGAGGGGCGGTAGATTTTAGATGCTTCTTTGGTAGCAAATGAAATAGTAGATTACCAGCAGAAAAATAGAATGAAGGGAGTGGTTTGTAAGCTTGATATTGAAAAAGCATATGACTATTTGAATTGGCAATTCTTAATGAAAGTTATGCACTGTATGGGGTTTGGCGCTAAATGGAGAAGGTGGATTTGGTGGTGTATCTCTACAACTAGATTCTCAATCTTGGTAAATGATGTGTTGGCTAGCTTCTTTCCAAGCTCTAAAGGTTTGGGACAAAAAGATCCCCTCTCTTCCTATCTTGTTTGTCATGGGTATGGAAGTGTTATCCTTATTCACAGGGCATTTGAAGGAGGTTACCTACTATCTCAGAGGAAGAGGTGGGGCTGGTTAGAGTATTTCACATCTCCTCTTCGCCGATGACACAATAGTTTTCTACGAGGCAACAAAGGATCAGATACTTTATTTGAGCTGGGTTCTCTTTTGGTTCAAAACTACGTCTGGGTAGAGAATAAACCTAGAAAAAAGCGTGTTAATTTCGGTGGGAGAAGTGGAGAATGTGGAGGAGCCGGTTGTTGAGCTAGGTGATAGGCCGAAAACGTGGTGTGTAAAATATACGCCTATACGCGCAAGTGCACGCGTTGCCCCAAGTAATATAATGTACCAAAAGGTACGGATATCGATCCACTAGGGATGTGAGAATTGAATACAAAGATGTGCTTTTTAGATATTATCCGGTAAACGTATCGTGGAGCAGCAAATCAAAATGCGTGTGAATTTCAACTAACTATCGATCTTACCGACCATCATATTGAAGTCTGGGGTGGCTATGTCTCCCGCACGCTCGATGGATTATTTCTAAAGATGAGATTATTCACGTATTTATTTATGATTTCTTAATGACTAGGGTGATCTTGTCTACTTAGATAAATCTCTCTCGAGGTGTATTCGCCTCATCTCAAGAGTCAGGGCATATTCTATCCCAATTCCTAAGATCTCTAAATGCTTAAATGTTCTAACCTTATTTGCCACCTTGGACGGAATATCTCTATTCACCCACTAACCAAAGGTCGGTTTACTCATATCCCCAGTATCCTCATCTCGAATCTCTGATTCTAGCATGAACATCCTAATGTTGGCCAAACATTACCATGTAACTGGATCTGGCGCATGTAAAGCGTATAATAATAAATCATAAATAACTAAATAATATAAATTAATCAACTTTAATCCATCCAACCGTGACAGGGTTCAACAAGACCCTAGGTATATAGATCTAGAACATGATGATCATGAAAACACAAGTATGTGATATAAAACATAAGTTCCATTGTCCAAATCAAAGAAACAATACAAAGTCCTGTTCTTCTTCGAGATTCTCGTCACTCCCCGCTCGATTTCGTGCCCTCGACTCGCACCATCTCCCGATGCCTCCAAATCGCGCCCATTTGCTTTTACCGCCGAGAAAGCGTGAACTCGCGCCGACGTCGCGACGCCGCAACGCCGCGACGCTGCCGCTTGTTGACTCGCAGACAGAATAATCTAACGCCGCGACGTCGATTACGCCGTGACGCCGGGACGTCGCGACGTTCCATACATCTTCATGCAATGCCTCCTTATGCTCCAAAATTGCTTCCAAATACCGCCTTTTGTCTAATGCACCCGCATCCACACCAAAAATTAAGGCGCCAGCGTAGCAGAGGAAAGAATGCGGAAACACTTAGCTCTTTGGAAAAGGCAATACCTCTCAAAGGGAAGGAGAGTAACTCTTATCAAAAGCACATTAGCAAGCGTGCCCCTCCACCAATTGTCTTTAGTTAGAATGCCTAAATCCGTGGCTGGGTCACTTGAAAAAGATTCACAGAGATTTCCTCTGAGGAGGTGGTGCTTTAGAAAAGAAGCTTCACTTGATCAATTAGGAAGTGGTGTGCTTTGCCAAAGAGAGGGGGTGCTTGGGCATTAGAAAACTGATATATTTGAACAAAGCTCTCCTTGGTAAATGGGTGTGGAGATTTGCCCTAAAAAATGATAGATGTTGGAAAAGGGTGATAAGCTTTGAATATGGGAAGGAGGATCGTGGTTGGGGATTCGAGGAGGTTTAGGGTTCTTTTGGAGTGGGTTTGTGGAAGGAAATTCGCAAAGAGTCTAACTTGGAATGAAATTTTGGATCATGGCACTAGAATAAGCTTTTGGACAAATAATTAGTGTGGTTCCTTAGCGCTTAGGCTTTCCTTGTGCTCTATGTGTTAGCAGCTAAAAAGCAGGAAACGACAACAAAAGTGTGGGATTAGTCCTGTGGAACTGGAAGTTGGAATCTCAAGTTTGTAAGAGCAGTTAATGATTAGGAAATTGAAAGGATTGCTAACCTCCTAAAGGTTATTTAGAAAGAAATTGTAAATATAGAGGAAGACAAGGTGCTATGTAAAGGGGTTAAGGAAGACGAATTTTCAGTCACCGAAGCCTACACCTTTTACAAACAAATATGGCAACCAATTTCCTTGCAAGGGGCATCTGGATTACTATATGTCTATATTTCAGATGCCAAAGACAGTAAAGTCTAGACTTGATCACTGGCAGAGGAGTTTCTTGTGGGGTGGTGCAAGTTTGGAGAAAAAAACAAACTCAGTAAATTGGGCGATTGTGTGCTTGGAAAAGGGGAGCAGGGGGTTAGGAGTGAAGGACCTTAGATGTTTGAACAAATCTCTAAATGGTGTTGGAGATTTGCAACAGAAAGGGGGGCTTTGTGGAATGATGTTATTAGTGGGGAGGAAAGGGAGAATGGTGTTCCTGTGAGGTGAGGGAGGGGTTTGGGATAGGTTTGTGGAAGGCAATTCGTAGCTAGTGATCTCTTGTTTTTTGCTAGATCTTCTTTTGCAATAGGAAATGAGAGAGGAGTCAAGTTTGGAAGGATATTTAGTGCTGGGAGACGCCCTTGTACGCCTTATTTCCCTCTTTGTTTTCTATTGCTGAGTCTAAGGATGCCTAGGTGAAGGATTATTGGAGTAGACCAATGGATGGGGAGGGTTGGAACCCCCTTTTCACTAGACTTTTTAATGACTAGGAAGTGGAGGAGGTTCAAAGGCTTCTTTCTCAGCTTGGTTAAGAAGCTGTGGTTAGGGGGATGGAGGATAAGCTCTTGTGGACAAAGACAAAAGATGGTGTGTTTTCTGTGAAGTCTATGTACAAGTCTTTGCAGCCTAGATCCTTTGAGTCTTCCCCTTGGTCGATGGTGTGGAGACCCGGTGTGCAACTGAAGATTTGTTTCTTTGTTTGGGAAGCGATTTGGGGAAAGATCTTAACTTTGAATTAGCTTCAGAAAAGGGGGATTCCCCTTGCTAATAGATGCTGTCTTTGTCTTGAGCAAGAGGAAACTGTGGACCATCTTTTCATCCATTGTATCAAGGCGAGATCCTTGTTGGAGCTCCTTTTCTTTCTTTTTGGGGTTACTTAAGTAAACCCACTTTCTCTTAGAGACACTCTCTTGAGTTGGAAAGGTTTTAGGATAAGCAAGAAGTGGAAGAAGGTTTGGCAAGCAAGCCCTTTTTGTTTATTTTGGACAGTGTGGAAAGCTGTGAACAAGGTTGCTTTTAAAGATGATGTGTTTTCTATATAGTGGCTGGAGAGCTCTTTTGTTTATCTTCTTTGGTCAGAGACCAAGTTGTTCATAGTGGGTGGGCCTTCGACTTTAGTAGGATTTATTGATTGGGTAGGTTGTAAGTGAGGTTGGGGCTTCTTTTGTATATCCTTACTGTTTTGTGCAGTTTTTTGTGGGGCCTGCTTTTCCTTGTGTTATAATTTCCAAGTCGCTACTTTAACGCCTTTTTAATACATTTACTTATCAAAAAAAAAAAACCATCTCAGTCTCTCTCTCTCTCTCGTCACCCTACTTAAATCTAATATTTTTTTTACTTACAGCAAATGTTGGACACTGCCTATGGGGCAAGATACCGATGGAATCACTCTATTTGTCATGGAAAACGTCTCCAAACCTCAGTTTGGGCCAGAGAGCCGAAGTCATTTCAACTGTTGACTTGCATCCATGTGTCATGAAGGTACACCAATAATAAACAGCTATTAGGTAGCCCTTTTTTTGTCTAACTACTTAGCTTTTGTCATTATTTGGACATTGTTATTGGTGAGAACTTTAGTGTCTGTTTTGATGAACTTGTCTTTTGTTTTTGAAACAAAAAATTTCTATATAAAAGTAAAGTATCACTTAAAAAATTAAAACTTGAGGTTCTGTGACCTCAATTTTTCAAAACAGTTTTCTATACCATTATTTTTTCAATGGAAGTCGCTAAGGGCTCTTGTATCTTATGTTAAAGTTACTATTATTATTTAGGACCAGAAAATATGAAGTGTATTGAAATGGACCCTTAGTTTTTCATTCATTATTTATTTTCTTTGGCATATATATTATTTTCATAGAGCACTTGTTGTTGATGCCTACTGTCGCAGTTCCTTGGGTGCTTTTTTTTTTTTTTTGGTATTTGAAAATTTAGGAATTGCGATCATGGGCATTGAAGTCCTTGATGTATCTCACTCTCATCATTCGTTCATCTTCTCTTCTTTATTTGCTGAACAGTGTAGTAAATAATTAATGACCTCTCTTCAGTTGTGTAATGGCCCTTTGAAGAAAGAAGTCCAAAATCAAGCCTTATATTCCAATTCTTTGAAGTTTGTCACATGAATTCTTGACGACTATTAGATCCTGTCATTAAATGCAAACCTATCTCTTTAAAAAGGTGCAAGGCACAACAAGGGGTCAAAGAGCTGTGAAAAAGCAAAAGATGCTACAAAAGGGAGCTTTTGGGCTTGTTTGGTGCCTGTTTTTGAAAATTGTTCTTGAGAAGAATAGTTTTGAAAACATAGAAAACACCATTTTGGTGTTCTTTGAAAACTATTCTTGTTATCTAAATTTAAGTGTTTTCGTGTTTCCGCACTTTTCGCAAAAAAAAACTAAGAACCAAACGTGTTTTCCTTTGTTCTCTTGTTTTTCGTAACAAAAACACTTTCAAAACCCAAAACAAATTGTGTCCTTTGTCTCGCCTCGCTCTTTGATCTTTAACTTGACATAACTTTATTGCTTGTGTACTCATTGCTCCTTTTGTTGCCCATCATCTTAAATGATAATTGTCCTTAATTTGCTGTGGATTGGTTGCTTACTATCTGCTCAGCTACCTTACTATCCTCATTTCTGAAGCTAATATTTTGACCTTGTTTTCCTGAACTATTCACACATCCTGCCCCATAAAGCATAGCAGCTTGTGCAATTAACTTGTTATGTTTCTCTTTAACTTGGTATATGGTAATTACTTGACATTTGCCAGTCCTATGCGTTTTCAATTTGATTGAATTTCTGGTGCAATATCCTCTTCGTTCTGTACATTACTGGTGGTTGATTGTAGGTAGTCAAATCAATGTTTTCAAGTGCTAAAGGTGGTATTGAGGCGTTTTACCTAAGTTAGATGAGACATAAACTCAAGGTAAAATTATGATTAAACTTGAATAAATAAATAAATTATGAAGACTTAAAAAATGAAAATACTAATAAGGGTTAATATCGTTTACATTCTCTGAAGTTTGGTTTAAACTACCTTGTCATATTTATTTTTTTATAAGTAATAAACAAATGTATTAAAAAAGTGCTAAAGATGGCGCACCAAAGTACATATGGTGTATACAATGGGTGTTAATGAGTGCCAAAAAGAATTGAGATAACCAAAAATTCTCCCTCCATCAAATTGTTCCCAACCAGTCAAGAAAACAAAAAAAGGCTGCACAAAATCTAAGTCTTCAGCCGCTAGACAGATAGGTCCAAACTGTTGAAATATCTTTTGTTTCTCTCTTTCAAAATTACCCACAAGTATGTAAAGACCCTGCCCTCCAAACTTTTTTTCCTCTTTCTTCCAACAAAAGAGTCATGCCACCCTAAAAGGGTCTCTCTAATTGTGGATTGTATTACTCACTCCACCTTGAATGTGGAAATCAAAAACTCCCACAATACTCTTGCCTTTCCATAGTGTAAGAGAATATGATCAATTGGCTCTTTGTGGGCAAAGCAAAGGGAACATCTTTTTCTATTAAAAAAAAAAAAAAAAAGGAACATGTTTTTGCTAAAGTCTAATCCTTCCTTTATAGTTGGCTAAAGTCTGAAGTTTCCCTTGTGAGGCCTTCCTATAAAAAAGGCTTGCCTTTAGAGGAATCCACACATTCTCAAACGACTCTTGAAGGGAAAGGCTCTACCCTTCTTAGAGCCATAGAGGGACTTGTTAGAAAAGGTTCCGTTCTTAGTCACCTCCAAAACCTCATTGTCCTCTTCATCCTCTTCCATTGCATTGTCTTGAAGTCCGGCCAAAAACCATTGCATTTTCTTAATCCTAGTCATTATGGGGTTTGGGGAAATGGGGAATACACACATCCCTCTCATTTTGCATCCATAAGTCTACCACCTAAGCCTCTTTTAAACTAGCTAAGGCAAACAAGGGGGGGAAGAGGCACATAAAGGCTAATCGCCACACTATTTGTCTTTTCAAAACTTAATCCTTTTCCTATTATCCACCATGAAGGAGAATCGACAAGAGTTGACATAGAAGGAGACGGAAGGGACTAAATCAAAAGAACTATTCATGGACGAAAACCCTAAAGGGGAGGGGCGTGGTAGAGTTGACATAGAAGGAGAAGTGATAGATCAAGGCGCTGCCGAGAGATAGAAGGGAGAAGAAACTTTTTGGTGGAGGCTAAATCTTTCTTCCTAGACCTCAGAAGGCAGAAAGGGTCACTCTAAGGAGTTATCAAGGAAAGAAGAAGAAACTTCTCATTGTGGGTTTGGCTAGGGTCTTGCTTCTAGTAGGGGTTTGAGAGAAGTTTTTGCAAGCCAAGGGAGGAGCAATGGGACTGGAATTGGAAGGAAGAAGGCATGAAGTATATGATGGCTAAGGACGCAAACCACGCAGGCTTATTCGTTAGTTTGAAGGTCCTCGACATCAGAGTAAAAAAGTTTTCCCTTTCTGTGTCGAGAGGTAGGAGAAAAAAATGAGGGTTGGAGCAAAATGGGCACCCTGTTAAGTGAGTTGGGGTGCAAAATGAGGTTGGAGACTCGGAATGTTAGAGAAAAGGAGATAAGGGAGGAGGAGAGGAAGACAAGGCAACATGGCGCGCCGACCCTAAAAGTTGCAGAGACAAATAGATCCTTTGCAGAGGTACTAAAGTAGCCCTATATTCGAGAAGAAGTGGCAAAGGCGGAGATCGAAGAATATACTGTGATAATTTCCTTGCTCAGATGGATCGATGCTTGGTGGGGAGTCTCAAACCTTTTCCTCAAGATTTAGCAAAGGCAGGGATCGAGTTGAGCAAAAAATGGGGACTAAAAGGCAACTTGGGTTTGGCTAATCTGGGGGATGGGAAGGCCTTGTTGGAGTTTTCCCTAAAGGGAGAAGAGTTGAGGGTTTTGCAAAAAGGAGCAAGAATTTTCGACCTTGATCGTTTCGCGGTGGAAGCCTAAATGAGGGTGCCCGTTGAATCCCAAGTCCCAAAAGAGTCAGGTATAAGGCTCCTGACTTCCAAATTCATTTATGGGTGGCAAAGATCTCAAGAAATTATGGATGCTTACAGGGCCTTCCCGCTCTCCGGGTTCTCGTGATTGTGTGGTTCTCGACCTATCGGGCTCGTATTCTAGTCCGTGTGGGAGGATGGAAGTTACCACAAGAGTTGGAAATAAAGATGGGAATGAAGAACGTGAAAATCTAGTTTTGGTGGGAGCTTTCTCCGATTGTGTTGTTAGATAAGGAGTTGCAGCTAAACAACTAGGTAGGGAGAAAGGAAGAAGGTGAGGTGATTCCACGCACTGAGGGTAGCATGGAGAAGGGGATTTTTGACATGGCAGTCAAGGATTTGAAGTGAGAGTAGGTGGATGGCTTGACAGATGAGGAGCCGACGCTCCAAGCAGTGGAGGCAGCTCAGAATACTACAATTGGGACTCGCCCGCCCTCGTCGGCGGCTCACGTCAAGCAATCGAGCCCAAAGAGCTCACCCGGGAGGGAAGTTCTTCAGTCCTGATCCACAGCTAAGCTCGGGCTTATTCGGTCGTGAGGAGTGATGTTGGACTCTGATTCAAGCCTAAGCTCCTTCGACTTGGTTCACTTGCCATGCCCTTTTGGTAACTGGCCCCTCTCTAGTGAAGGGGTCTTTTGTAAAGGCCGCCTCACCCTTCTTCTCTCTTCTGTAGGAAGGCTCCGTATTCCGCAGGTCGACAAGCATAGAGGATACTTTGTTAGCCCTTCTCCTATTTTTTCTACGTTGTTCTTAGAGGCTGAGGGGCCTATTAGGCTAAAGGAGGAATGTTTCTTCCTGGCCTAGTCAGATGAAAGTGTAGAAGATAAGGGCTCGTAGTCAAGCATTCTAGAGGACATGCCTATGGGCAAGGGTTTGGATAATAGTCCAAAGGATTCCATGGGATATTGTGAAGTAGGAATCCAAGAGGAAGGCCTGGAGTTAGTGCCAATCCTTGAGGATGTTTGTTGTTTGGACTTTTGGAACAAGAGTAAGTTCAAAGATTTTAGCAAGTTTATAGGATTTTCCACGACCAAAATGGAGAAGGATATCCTCAAGTTCTTCCAAAAGTTGAGTAGAAGTAAAATAATTATCAACAAAGAATTATCAGAGAAGACTTGATTTGAAACATAACTAAAAAGATTGGAATTTTCTATCAACTATGAGAGGGGCAACAATTCCGGTGGTAAAGCTTTTTGCGTGGGAGGAAGAGAGAGGTTTGCCAATGAATTTAGCAATTGGCAATTACTAATGAAGACTATGCACTGTATGGGTTTTAGCCCTAAGTGGTTGAGGTGGATCTGGAGGTGTATCTCCACAACTAAGTTCTCTGTCCTAGTTGGTTTTTTCCAAAGCTATAAAGGTTTGAGGCAAGGGGACAGTTGGGGACTCACTGTCCCCTTACCTTTTTATCATAGGAATGGAAGTCCTGAGCATCCTTCTTAGAAGAGCTTAAGTAGGGGGTTCATATTAGGTTGTACTTTTAGAGGAATTGCGGGGGTTGACCTTAGCATCTCCCACCTTCTCTTCGTGAATGACACGATTATCTTTTGCAAAGTGACGGAGGATCAACTTCTCTACCTTAGCTGGGTGTAATTTTGGTTTGAAGCCTCTTAGGACTTAAAATCAATTTGGAGAAGAGCGAGATGTATCCTGGTAGGGGTTGTAGATAATATGGATACGCTAGCTACGAAATTGGGCAACTCCCTTCCACCTATATAGGGTTACCCCTGGGGCCCTCTCATAACTTAGTGGCCATTTGGGGTGGTATAGAGGAAAGATTGTGCAGGCAGCTTGCCCTCTGGATGAGAGATTATATTGACAAAGGAGGAAGGTTAACTCTGATCAAGAGTACCTTAGCAAGTCTTCCTCTCTATCAAATGTCTTTGGTTAGAATGTTGGTAGCAATGGCTAAGAGGTTGAAACATTTGCAGACAGGAGCTTTCTGGGAGTATGTGGCCCTTTGTAAAGAAAGCACGCTTGGTTGGAACGAGACAATTTGTTCTCGAAAAAGGACAGACGACCTCATTCGAGAGGAAATCCGAATCTTCTCAACAAAGCCCTCTAGCAAGCCTGATTTGGAGATTTGCCCCTAATCATACTGTACTGGAAAATATGATTTGCTCTAAATTTCAAAGAGGTTTCGTCGGTGGTCTGAGAGGCTCCTCCCTCGATAACCCTATAGTACGGGCTTCGAAGGGAATTTAAAGAATCTATTGGGGTAAGGATAACTGGTACTTAGAATTGGGAAATGCAACTAGCCGATTTTGTAATGGATTTTTGGTGTAGGCCTTCAACCCTCAGTCTTTCCTTCCCCTCTCTTTGAGGTAGTTGCTAATAAATTCGAAATTGTGGTGGAGGTGTGGGATCACTCCACTGGTAGTGGCAGTTGGGAACTCAACTTTGCTAGAGCCTTCAATGATTGGGAAGTATATTTGGTTGTGAATCTTCTTATTTTCCTGCAAAAAGAAAGGATCACTGTTGAGATAGATAAAGTTTCTTGGGAAGGGGTGGCATATGCCATGTTCTCAATGCACAGTGCTTATAATGTTTTTACTCCAAGAATATAAGTTCTATTTTCTGTCAAAGAGATTTGGGTGTCTAGTGTCCCAACTAAAGAAACTTTTTGTTGCTTGGGGAGCTGCTTGGGGTAAGGTCCTAACTTTGGACAAGTTGCAAAAAAGGGAGTGGCACCTCCCTAATGGATGTTACTTGTGTGGTAGTTCTAACGAATCTATCCACCACATTCCACTTCATTGTCAGGTAGTCAGACCCATGTGGGAGATTATTTTCTCTCTTGTAGGCGTCTCTTAGGTCTTCCTCAAGATGGTCAAGGAAGTTCTTATCAGTTGGAAGGGTCCTTTTTGTGGGAAAGAAAAGGAGAAAGATCTGGAAATCTATTCTCCTTTGCATTTTTTGGATTGTTTGGAATGATAGAAATCGTATAGCGTTTAGGGATGGGTCTTTACCTGTATAGAAGTTAAAGCATTCTTTTGTATTTAATTTGTGGAGTTGGAATAACTTGTACATAGGTGAAGAGATCTCTTCACTTCTTGGATTCTTGGAGTGGTTGGCCTCCAACTGAGGGTTTGGTGAGGTGTTTTCGCTTGTCCCCTGTTTTTGGGCTGCTTGTATACAGGACATGCTTGGTAGCTTTTTGCTCCGTTTGTCAATCCACAAAAAAAATAAAAAAAAAATAAAGGAGAACCGACCAGAGACTATCTGTCACAAATTCCTTATAGCATTCCATAACCCCACTCCTAGCTTCCCCCTTACTTCCTTCGAGCACCACCTCCCTTCCAATTTCCCTTATTTGCCACCAATAACTTGTCTCCAAAAGGCATCCGTTTTTGTAATGAAATGCCAAATTCTTTGGAAAGGAGGGCCTTGTTTAGAGAGTGAAGTTGTCTAATTCCCAGACTCTTTTTTCTTTGCTGCACAAACAGTAGCCCATTTCACCAAATAGGATTTACTCTCCAAAGACACACCTCCCCGAAGAAAATCCTTTTAAGTGTTTTCCAACCTTAAATGAACTCTCCTTCGCTTTAAAAAAAAAGACATGAAGTAGATAGGATGCTTGTTTACATACTCTTTACCAACATTAACCTTTCCCATGTCGAAATATATTATCTTCTCATCAAGACCTATATCTTTCACAATCTACATATTTTTAGAGCCTAAAGTATCTATGCATAAAATAGGAAGGCTAGTTGGTGGTTAATACAAGAGTATAACAATGGATTTGGTTCAGCTCAGGAGACTTTACAGCATTAGCCTTGAATGTTGGATCATCTTTTACTCGGCTGCACTTTCATTGAATTT
This sequence comes from Tetrastigma voinierianum, assembly GCA_016808115.1. NCBI lineage: Eukaryota > Viridiplantae > Streptophyta > Magnoliopsida > Vitales > Vitaceae > Tetrastigma > Tetrastigma voinierianum. The sequence continues at coordinate 755,059 of JAEQBH010001818.1, forward strand.
CTTCTTTGTAATATCTTTCTGGATTTGTAAGGGAGTGATGGAGCATGATGAATTGTCCTCTCTTCCTCTTTGTATACCCTAAAGCCTAATTTTGATAGCTGCTCCTTAGGTAATTAATGGTTGGTGTGTGGGAGATCATCTATTTCCTCACAGTATTTAGATGTAATTTGCCATGGAGTTTTCTGGTATTCCCTTTAGCATTATTTTGTTGGATTGAGGATTGGTCTGCCTTTTTTGTAAGAGAGTAGTGGAGTTTCAGGCTGTGGCTTCTCTGCCTGTAACTTAAAGCTCAATTTTGATAGCTACTTCTCAAGTAACGCAGGTTGGATAGGAATGATGGACTCATATAGCACACATGGTATTATTTAAGTTTTTCCAAAGGGAGCTAGTTTTAATTTGGCTATTGAAGCAGAAGATTGGGTTACTATTGGAGACCCTGAAGGTGGCTAGATCTGGGTGCCTCTAATCATAAGATGGAAACATTTCAGGACATTTTTTCCCTTCTTTTTGGGTATCAGATGCACATGGATAGTCATTGAGATACTATCGCCATGTCAGAAGGAATTGTATTTTCTAAAGTTTCAGGGTGCTTATTTTCTTGGATGCCTAAATATGAATTGATAGGCCAAGAGAGGAGCCACTCTCCATGTATTTGTGTCATCCTTGAGGTTTGTGGTGGGCTCTTCTTTTGTGGGGAATTTATTTTTCTCTTTAGACCATTGGCTTGTTTGTATATCTTATTGTTGAATCACCTGCTCCTTTCTCCTTTTATCTTTATTTTATTTAATGCAAATACACTATCTTACTAAAATAACTAAATGAGGGCTTGCTCTTTTACCTGAAAAAGGTAAATTGTAAGAATAATTCATTTATTGTATGCATGTGGTTGTAAAGGGTTTGTAATGTTTCATGCTGGTTTTTATTGTCATTACTTTTCTTTCATTTTGCAGTCCAGTTGTTTGGATGACGACAAGTGCATTTCTTTCCAGAATCCTTATGGTTCTGGGACTCTGGTTTGTTCTGGCCCTTATTCTATATTTTGGTCTTTGTAAGACAAGTCAACTTCACTAATTTCATTCTCTATTATTGTTTGGTTTCTTAAAGAGTAAAGCCCTACAATTTCAAGTTATCATTTCTGCGGAAGAGGTTGGGGCCAAAGATAAATCCCCTTACAATTCATACACATACACTGATGTTCCTACTTCATCATTATCTGATATCATTCGGTAATCTTCACTTTCTGTTGTAAATTTTCTCTTCCTTTTCTTTCACAACATTCTTTTCTTCACTAATATTATGGTCTATTTAAAGAATTTTGTTCTTTTTCTCTGGTAATATATTTTCTCCAATTTAATTTATTTGCTGCCAGATCTGGATGCTTGGTTGTACCTTTACTTATAATCTAGGACTTGTTATTAAGTACATACTCTATTTGCTTTATTGTATCACCTCTTTAGCTCTCTGAACAAAAACTAGAATGAGCTTGTTTGGAAAATGTTCTCAAGAATAACGTTCTGTTATTTAGAATACAAAAAGGTTTTTTAACTTTCAAAAGAATTTGACAAACTTTTGATTGAAAACAGTTTTTCTAGAATTTGTCTAAAAAAAAAGATTGTTTTGAACTTTGTCTTCTAATTAAAGTTGGATTTGTTTAGGAATTGATAGTTACATGCGACCTAAAATACTATTTTGTGTCACACGCTTGTAAGGGGGAAATTATCCTAGACATTTTTTACCTTCAAAACTACAAACTTCTCGTCTTAGTCTTGAACTTTGTATATGTGAAATGAGAGAAGAAAAGAAAGCTTTTCTTTATTGAATGAGTGAGTTAAAATACAGAATAGGTCTTACCTATTTAGATACATCAGGAAGACACAGAAAGGAAACAAATAAAGTACAAAAAGGAAGGAAAATAAACCATAGAATATCCTAAAAATATCCTATACTCCCAACACTCCCTGCTCCTGTGAGCATATAAAATATATGCATCAGTCAAGTTACAAATGTACCGAATCCTGACCCTGAGAGACTTAGTGAAATGTCAGCTAGTTGGTCACTCGAGTTGACGAAACTAGTAGTCATGCATCCTTAGGCAATCTTCTCTCGAATGAAGTGATACTCCACTTCAATATGTTTGGTCCTCTCATGAAAGACTGGATTGGAGGCAATGTGTAGGGCTGCTTAGTTATCACACACAAGCATCATTTGTTCACCCTTTTCAAATCTTAGCTCGCAGCCGCTTTTTGAGCCAAATGAGTTCGCTGTTGCCAGCCATAGCCCGACACTCACCGTTGACTAGACTCGCCACTACATTCTCGTTTCTTACCTTCCGTGATATTGCTGTTCCAATAAATACACACAACCCGAAGTGGAGCCAGTCCGTCCCACGAGGAGCCTCGCCCGCCCCGCATCACAATATCCAACAATTTGGTGTGACCTCCGCTTGATTTAACACCCTCGACCCGGTGTTCCTTCGATATAACGAGGATACATCACAACATCCCAAAGATCATCACATGGTGATCTGTAGGAATTGACTAATCACGATCACAAAGAAAGGAAATGTCCTGGCCTCGTGATGGTGAGGTAGTTCAATCTCCCCAATTAGTCGCCGATATCTCCCGATCTCTAGAGGCTCTCGCGGGCGCCAGTATCCGACATTTCCTGGATTCATGGCGTCTCATGTGTTTACATTGTTTACATTCTAGCATGCGGTTTCCTCGATATATCGAACATACTTCACCTAAGACGCCAACCACACCGGTTTGGGCCGAGCTGTCAATCCCGAAAGTACTTGAGTTCTTTTTGTGCGAAGAAATGGCTAAAGAGATCTTTGTTGGATTCTGAATACCATCACGTCGCTGCCTATTATAACAATATTGTCTACATAAACAATCAAATAGATGCATTATCCTAAGGATGTATGATGATAGAAGACAGAGTAGTCTGATGTACTCTGAGTCATACCAAATTCCTGTACCATCGAGCTAAAGCGGCCAAACCAGGCTCGAGGGGACTGCTTTAGGCTATATAAGAGCAGGCGCGTAGCCTAGGAGGAGCGCACAACCCTCTCGTTTGAGCAAAAATCGGTGGATTGCTTTATATAGCCACCTCCTTAGCGAGTCCGCCATTGAGAATTGCATTCTTGATGTCCAGTTGAGTCAAGGGCTAAGATCTCATAACAACCATAGATAAGAGAAGATGAACAGAAGCCATCTTGGCAACAAGAGAAAAAGTGTCATAGTAGTAGGAGCCATTTATCTGAGTTTACCACTTGGCAACTAAACAAGCCTTAAGGCAGGATCCGCCCAAACCATTGGGGACCAATCTTACTTGATATAAACCTAATGGCAGCCAACGGGTAAAGGTAACTAGGTCCCGTGTGCCCGAGTAGAATGCGGAAGCGTCATTCTGACCATTGTTGCTTGATTTTTACCTTCTAGATGAGAGGGAGCCTCATGCACGGTTTTTAGGAAGAGAAACGGAAGACAATGTGAAATAAAGGAATATGGTGAAGATAAAGCGGTGATAAGTCAAAGAAATTATAAATAGGATGGGTTACGGAGGAGCGGAGTACCTTTCCAGAATGACAATGGGAAGATCGGCGGAGATAATGAGAGGCCAGAGCGTCTCGTGGAGGAGGGCGCCATAGGAAATGAATCAACTAGGGGCTTAGTGTCAATATGCGGGTGACGAGTATAAACCTTCAATGGTCGAGGTGGAGTAGCCGGAGGTACAGAGGTGTCCGGGACGGGATAAAGATGGGGTAGAGATATGACATCAGAACGGGGAGGGTGGGTGGTAGGGAACATGGAAGAGTTCTAGAAAAAAGTGACATTAAGCAGAGACAAAGTATTGATGTGTATCAAGAGAGTAGCAATGATAAGCTTGTTGAAGTCGGGAATAACAAAGGAAGACATACTTCGTGGCTTTGACTGGGAGCTTATCTTGTCCAGGAATAAGAATATGGACAAAACAGACAAAACCAAAGACACGAGGGGGAAGGCAGAAGAGGGGTTGGTTTGGAAAAATGATGGAATAAGGGATTTGATCATGTAAGACAGATGATGACATACGATTAATCAAATAACAAGCTATTAAGGGTAGCATCCCAAAACATTGAGGAACTCATGATGGAGAAGAGGTGAACGGCTCAACTAACGACGGCTTCAGGCTCAACCACTACATTATGTTGACGAGTGTAAACACAAGAGGACTAATGAAGAATCCAATGTGAGAACATAAATGAGTAGAATGGTCGAGAAAGATATTCCTTGACATTATCGCTTCGTAGGATACAAATTGAAGTATTAAATTGTGTTCGAACTTCAACATGGAATTTCTGGAAAATAGAGAATAACTCAGCTCGAGTTTTCATTAAAAATAGCCAAGTACAATGAGAAGATAATCAGATTTATAAAAGTTTTAATAAAGTATCGAACCCTAAGGTAGATCGAATTGCATGACCTTAAACATCAAGCAGGATGCCTAAAGAGATTTCATTCATTGATCTAGAAATGGGTGAATGGGGCACCTAGCATGTTTCTGTTGTATGACTTAAACTTAATTGAAGACAAACTAGAAAAACGAGAAACCATTATCCGAAACTTGGAAATATTCGGATGACCAAGGTGACTGTGAATAAGGAGAGGAGTATCCATGGAAGTGCAAACAGTGGAAGATGAAGGCGAGCTGAGAAGAAAGAGGCCATAGGACTTTATCGCCCTATGCTACCTGGCCTCCCATACTCGCCCCAATGACAAAGTTATCGGTGCGTGAATCTAAACAATTATATCAATGAGTCAACTACTGAGAGGGAAATCTACTGTACAAGAAATCGTGAACATAGACAAAGTAGTTGTAAGGAAGGAAGAGTAGAGGCCGAATCCCATTCCTTAACTATGGTTTTCGAGATCCATTAGCTAAAGTAAATCGCAAGAGAGAAGCAAGGGTAAGGGAAGAAATGTCCTTATTATCGGAAAGATAATGAGTTCGAATCAAGAATCCTGTGGTCCTAAGAATGTGAAAAGTGAAGATTTATCTGCCTGGTAACAAACTAAATGGATGTCGATTTCACGCCCAGGATTTTAGATGCATCTCCTTATATTATTAGCTTAAGAATGAACTCCTTCAGAGATGATGAGCTCCCTGCCGTCATAAAAGTGAGAAGGCAACAAAGTCAACCCATTCAACAAAAACATACTACTGGTAGGGGCCACAGTTCTTCAGTCCTTCTAAAATTGTGAGAAGAGTCTTCTGGGAGGTCGGTTGGAAGAAAAAGAAAGAATAGGGTCGTTTGCTAGTGTTGGAGTATAAAAGGGGCCAAAAAAGCCACAGAATGAGTGTCGGGTGAGATGGCATAAGAAGGTAGATCTGGCTACCAGACACCTTCAGGTGAAATGAAGGTTAGAAAGTGGGCCACACGTGCCGGCGCGTGAGTGATAGTGGTGGAGCTTGTGGCGGCGTGTGTGGAGTTTGTTTTCTGGAGATTCTTCCAATCGGGGTGTGGGAGATTAGCTTCCTCACCGATCCGAGGAGTGATCACCGTTGGAGTCGAGTAGCCCAAAGCTCGAAAATTCGTCACTACGAGGATGCATCTGATAGCCGTCATGAGCCTTTGGGATGAAACCTTAACCCTAATCTTCCATGGTTCTGATACCATATGAAATTAGAGAAGGAAAAGTTGTTTTCTGGCTGAATGAGTGAAAGTTGTAATACAGTTACAGTCCCCACCTATTTATATATAGCTCGGACACAGAAAGGAAACAAATAAAGTACAAAAGGAAGGAAAATAAACAAAAGAATATCCTAAGAATATCCTATGATTCTCAACAGTATATGGGTCATTAGCTTTCCTGTTTTAATTAGGAAAGGATCTTCCTCTCTAAAGATCTTGGCTGCATGGGATTTGGATTTTTCTTTTTTTTTTTAGCTTTTTTGGTGTTCTTTGAGGGAGTGGTACTATTAATATTGCATTTGTTTGAAAAAAAGAGGGATTGTTTTGAACTTTGTCTTCTACTTGAAGTTGGGTTTTTTAGGAATTGATAGTGATATGCAACCCAAAATACTATTTTGAGTAACAAGCTTGTTAGGAGTTGATAGTGATAATGCAAATCAAAGTCATTCATTTTGAGTCACAAGTTTAGAGGAAAAATTATCCCCGTATATTTTTTACCCTTCAAAACTACAAAACTTGCCTTAGTCCTGAACTTTATATGGAGCTATATTAGCTTTTCTTTAATTAAGGATGGATTTCACCACATGAATTTCTACTACTTTGTTGCTTTGGTTTGTTTTTGGAGAAACCTTCAGAAGTCTTTCTTGGTCTTAATTCCTATAAAGGGAAGGGTGGTGGATATCTAGACCCAGGTAATGAGGTGGCTGGGCCTCTGTAAAGGTTGGCAATAAGCTAAAAGTATTATGTGGTATCAAATCTTTAAAATGTTTTTACTACGCCAAGCCACTTTGGATGCTATATTGATACTAATGAAGCCATAGATGCTAGAATCAAAAGCTCAAAATAGGAGTTTTGTTAATTATTGGTATGAAAAACTTATGATCTGATGAAATGGTTACTCTTTTTAGTGAGGGATAATGCTGGTTTTAACAAGTTATGATTGAATTACTATAGTTTGCAATTCTATACTTCATTCTTTAGTGTTTATGAATTAGACTTCATTTGGTTTTTTCTAGATTATGCTTCATCAATTATGCTTTGCTCGTGCATTCAGGCTTGCACTTGTAATTTTGTTGCTTGTATCATGTAGGTTGAGAATTGGAAATGTCATTTTCAACTATAGGTACTACAATAATAAGTTGCAAAGAACGGAAGGTATGCTGGTTACATTCTTAAGTTTAGTTGGTGAAATATTTTATATTTTATACTTTCAGTTCATTATTTATTATCTACATGAATAAAATTTTAAGAAGTTGGTTGTAGCATGTCATACATATGTAATGCAATTAAAGTATTTGTACAACTCCAACCATTTGGCTTTTCCTGTTCTTTTTATTATTTACTGTCTATGCTTTTAACCTAAGCTGAGTAATATATTGATAAAAAAGGGCCAAGCCCTATAGTATACAGGGAGTATACAAAGGAAAGAAAAACAAAAAAGAGCTGATTAGAGGGACATATATCAACCACCCAAAACAAAAAGGGCTAGGAGCAGTAGAGAAAACACATAAGCAAGTTTACAATAGGGTACTCCCCCTCATAAATTACCCCTGCCCAAGAAGTGAGGGAAGTTATGAAAGAATGTTTCAATATAGTGGGAGTGAAACTATCATTATCAAAGACTACTCTGTTTCTTTCTTTCCAAATGGCCCAGAGAAGGTTGTCCAGGCCGACATCAACTCTTTAACCAAGGGAGGACAAACCTAGATCACTCTTGGCAGTGAAAGAAGGGCTGCCCAAAAGCCCTACACTGAAGGGCAGTGGAGTAGTAGATGGTCTATACTCTCCTCATCTTCTTTGCAAAGGGGACATCTGCTTGCAAGCTGGAATCCCCTTTTTTTCAGCTGATCCATGGTCAACACTTTTCCCCACCAAACCTCCTCATCTTCTTTGCAAAGGGAACACACTCACATTAGGGAAGAGTGGTATGGAAAGCTAAAAAATTAAATCAGAAATGGAAAACAAATCGTTCTCCAATCTAGCAGAGGAATGCTGAAAAGAACTCATTCCAACTTGAACCACAAGAAATGTAATACGAGATGTGACATTCTCCAATCGTTCAAAAACATGCTTTAAGGAACTCTTGGTAATTACTCGGTCACAAACATCCAAAGAGTCTTAGGGAGAGTCAAACCGTCTGAAGTATTCCCTCCACTACATGGAGAGCAGCCCACACACACAAGGGAGAGAGATTGTACCTCCTATATGAGTTTGTCTAAAAGCTAGGCAAGAGATAATCGGCATATTTCTGTTGTCTCCTGGAGCAGCCCAGAGAGAGATTTTATCAATATCCTTTTATTCTTTCAACTTTCTTAGTAATGAGTACAGTATAGAAAAATAAGAATTAGTTGAAAAGTGAATTTTTGTAAGAATATTTAGAAGAAAACAAAAAAGGATTAGAGGGAAAAGATAAGAATTTCTATAAAGGATATCTTCACTTTCAATTTATTTTTCTATATCCTAGTACTAGGTATCCATTTTGTGGACCCTTCTTAATGTCAGTGAACTTGAGTTGTAAAGGATCAAAGACAGACACACCTGCATCTTACTCGTATACCTAAACCCAATGCAGCACAGTTCCTCATTGACTTTCAACTACTCTTGAATATAAGCTGTCTATTGATGAGAGCCAAATTGGCTGAAGGGCCAAAGCATTGGTTTAATTGGCATGACAGCTCAACAATTTTTTTTTTGATCAGTAGGACAGCTCAAATTCTGTTGACAATTATATATTTTTTAAATAACCTTTCAATGTTGGTTTCATGTTTCCTAACGTGCGTTGTATGGGAACCAACTATGAATTGTTTTATATCCTTGGCCTAAAGCTTCAACTTGAAGAATATTTGGTTCAATTTTATTCGTTATCCCATTGTTGAAGGTCATTGTTAAAGCGAATGTTATAATTTCTGATTCACTTGCGTATACATGGTTTCTCAAACAAACATATTGTAAGTTTTCAGCCAGTGTTAATCTTCAAAGAATCGCTTCTCTAGAAATTAGTTGAGGTTTTCTTAAATATGTTTTGGCCTCGCATCAAGTTGTTTTTGAACAGTGTATTGATAACTTCAAAACCACAACGGTAACCAGATTTCTCACATACTGTAATAGACGATGAGTTCAGATTTGGAAGATTTTACGTGTAACCTCATCAAAAATATGAATTTTAGGTTTTACAGGATCCATATCAGTGCCTCATCATGATCATTTTGTATCTCTATTCTGAAACCTTAACTCCGCCCGCAGTTCATCGATCGAAACCAGATCCCTGAAATCACAATTCCTACTTTGAAGCTTTGAGCGTCAACATCTTTGGTGAAATCAAATATTCCGTTCTTTATCCCCTTGGTGGTTTTATTCAATCTTCTTTGGTTTTATCCATCGATATCAATCCAGTTCTAGCCAAATTCTTGTGGAAATCTAAAGTCTCATGACTCTTATCACCCAATCAAGGAGTGGATGAATGCTAGAATACAGGAAATATATAGAGGATCACCCAATCAAGGTTAGCAAGAAAGAAGAAAGAAACATAGACAAAGCATCCACCATAAGCTTCAAAATACTCAAGAAGGTAAGCTAACCACCTAGTTGTCTAATCTGATCTCCACATAAAAGAAGATATGACGTTAAATTGCTATTAGCTTGGGTTGGACCTTGTGGGTATGTGAGATTGTAAGTAGGTTCTTGTTGAAATTTTTACCAGGAATTACTCAAAATTAGATATTGAATTAATTCTTTATTATTCTAAACCATACAAGTGCCCAAAATATAAGTTTTCACTCAAATTATTCTCAACCAAGTAGCTTTAATGGAGAAAAGTAAGTAAAAGAGGATAATACGTATTTACATGAAAACACTTTGGAAAAGGGATGTAGAAAGAACAAAGAAAGGAATTGGATGAATAATTCCTTATAATTTTCATTGAATCATCATGAGCATATATACATGATGTTTAGCCTATACAATAGGTAATCTTCCTAATCTGTTACAATTGTAGAAGCCAAGTTTCCTAATTGATTACGATCTATATGTAAAGTATGATACATACTATAACACTCCCCCCCAAGTTGGAGCATAGATGTTAATCATGCCCAACTTGTTAAATAGATAACTAACCCGGTCCCCACTTAAAGCTTTTATCAAGATATCCTGTAGAAATAAATCTGAGTTGTATTTTCTTATGAACGAAATGACAATCTATCTTAATATGCTTAGTTCGTTCATGAAATATAGGATTAGAAGCAATATGAAGGGTAGCCTGGTTGTCACACCAGATTTTTGCTGGGACTGATGTCTTAATGCCGACTTCTATCAAGAGTTGATGAAGCCATATGATCTCACACACAGAATGTGCCATTGCTCTATATTCAGACTTTGTACTTGAATGGGAAACAACCCCTTGCTTTTTACTTTTTCATGAGATTAGGTTTCCACCTACAAAGATATAGTAACCTGAAGTGAATCTCCTATATTTCTTTGATCTTGCCCAATCAGCATCTGTGAAACACTCAATTTTATTATGCCCATGCTTACTATATAGAATACCTCGTCTCGGAGCTCCTTTCAAATAACATAGAATCGATTATACAACTACCCAATGGTCGACTATTGGAGCGGACATGTACCGACTTACAACACCGACTGAGTGGGTAATATCAGGATGAGTTACTATAAGGTAGTTTAGCTTCCCAACTAGTCTTTTATATTTCTTAGGATCCTTAAATGTTTCGCCTTCTCTAATAAGGTGTACACTGAGCACTGGGAATCACATGGCTCGCTCTCAATTTTCCAAATTTTAGACAATAGATTGCCATTACATTTCATTTGAATAAAAAGATTCTATGTTTGCTCCGCATAACTTCAACGCCCAAGAAATATCTTAGCATCCCTAAGTCCTTTGTATGAAATTGGCCATGAAGAAAGGACTTAAGGGATGAGATACCTTTAGAGTCACTCCCAGTGATAACAATATCATCCATATACACTACTACCGTAACGACGCTCGACCGTTTTCGTAGTTACGTGTTTTTGGCCAATTTACTCTTTACTGGGCTAAATTCAACCTGCCAATAATTTATCGAACCAAGCAAGGACTCTTCAAACCGTACAAAAACTTCAAGATCACAAACCTTCTTAATCTCCTCGAGCAACAAACCCGAGGTTCCACATGTTTCCCTCTGAAAGTCAGTCATGAAGAAATGCATTCTACTATTGTCGTGAGATCCCACCATAGTTCTAAGTAATGCGAAATAAAAAGTCAATGATGTCATCTTAGCAACATGAGAAAATGTGTCAGTAGTCCACGCCATAGGTCTGAGCATATCCTTTAGCCACAAGTCGTGCTTTCAATCGAGCAATTGAACCATTAGGATTAACCATAACTATAAAAACCCAGCGGCATTCAATGGCTTTCTTTGAAGCAGGTAACTGTACCAAGTTCCAAGTACCATTTCCATTCAAAGCATCCATCTCCTCTATCATAGCACTACGCCATCTATGGTGAGATAAGGCTTTATGAAAATTGTTAGGCAACAAAATAGAGTCCAAGGATGTAACAAAAGAACAGGAATGAGAAGACAAATGGTTATAAGAGCAAAAGGAAGAAATTTGATGGACACACTGCCGTTTACCTTTACGAAGAGCTATAGGGAGATCATCACAGTTGATTGGATCTAATGACGAAGTAGTCGTGGGACTCCGAGGGCCGGAGGGTTTCGCGCGAATAGACCCGAGTGATAGGAGGTCACCTGGAAAGGTGTCTCCTGAGAGACAAGGTAAAGCAAGAGTATAAACAAGCAGGTTGTCTTCCTCTCCTTGACTAGTGTGGGTCGGAGGTGAAGAGAAAGCTACATGCTCAAGAAATATGACATCAGCCGAAACCAAGTACCTACGAAGACTAGGGTAGTAACATCGATACCCCTTTTGAACTCGAGAATAACCAAGAAAAATACATTTCAAAGACTTATGGTTGAGTTTAGACACCTATCCAAGGCTAATAGGAAACATAGGTTTATTTGGAAAAGGGATGTGATAGGGAGTGTCCCAATTTAAGACTGAGGAAGGCATCCGGTTAATCAAAAAACAAGTGGTGGAAACAATATTGGCATATAAATGCTTGGGCACATGCATTTGAAATAATAGAGCTTTGGCGGTTTCAAGAAGGTGTCTATTCTTCCTATGAGCAACTACATTATGAGAATGAGTATCAACACAGGAGGTCTGATGAAGGATGCCATTTTGAAGCATGAATGATTGAAACGGTTCTGAAACATATTCTTTAGCATTATCTCTTCTCAGACTTTGAACAGAAACATGAAATTGAGTGTATATCTTAGCACAAAAAGCACAGAAATGAGAAAATAACTCATAGCAGTTTTTCACTAAATATAACCAAGTGGTTCGTGAATAATCATCAACAAAAGTGACAAAGTATCAAAGTATCAAAGGCCAGTTGGGGACACAACTGGACATGGACCCCACACATCTGAATGGGCTAATTCAAATGGAGCACTAGCTTGTTTATTGACTCTAGGACTAGAACGAAGACGATGATGCTTTGCAAATTGACAAGACTCACAATTTAATGACAACGAACTCGAAAACTAAGGACATAACATTTTCAACAATGGAAGAGAGGGAAGGCTTAATCGACAATGTGTCTCAAATGGTGTAGTAATTCCAAAACAAGCGGTAGGTCTTGGTACTGCAGGATCAAGAATGTAGGGACCCCTAGACTCACGTCCTCTACTAATAATCTTCTTCGTTATAAGATCCTAAAAGAGATAAAAATCAAGAAAGAATGAGATATAACACTTATGTGGTCGAGTTAATTTGCTCACTGACATCAAATTAGAAGAGAAATTTGGTAAACTCAAGATGGATGACAAAGGAATAAATGGAGTGGCAAAAATTGTGCTTGACCTATGAACACATGGCTGTGATCCATTTGCCAGAGTGACTATGGAAGTTGAAGGTTGTGACTGAAAGTTAGAAAAATGCGCTGTAATCATTCGTCATGTGATTCGTGGCTCTAATCAACGACCATTCAAGGACAAAGAAGAGACAAGATTATTCAAGCAATTGACTCAAGAATAGTAGTAATTAGAGTAGATGGAGATTTCAATGATTCTTGATACAAGTTGAACTTGACTAATTCTTCTTCTGTGAACTGAAGTGACTGATCTGATGCCTCATTAGTGGAAACTACATGAGCAGACGAAGATCTCTGATTTCGACTATGCCGCTTCTTACAGTCTCGTATTGCATGTCCATGCTTACTGCAATAATAAGAAACAACTCCTCCAGAGCTTAGCCCTCTAGGTTTACCGCTTGGACCACTATTTTTGTATTGTTGCTTTTCTGACTCACCAATGTTTCGACCAAGAAGGGCACCTACTATGGGTCATGAGATGGTGAGGAGACCTCTCGTGGGCGGAGTATCCTACCGAATGTTTCGGAGTGAAACCCAGTCGACACACCGTGCTTGAATAGAATCATACTCGCATGAGGGCGCTTAGCCCTCGGGCCATCTTTCTCGCTGAGCTGTCAACCTTAACATCCGGACTAAAGGGGGTAATAACATATCTTCGCGACTCCATATTTTTATAGTCCATGAAGAGTTTCGTCAGAGACCAATCTTGTTTCTCAGAGCGATAAAAGGCTCTACATACATCAAATATGCGAGAAATATTCCCTTTGCTTGAATACACAAATTCCAAATATTGCATTAGCTCCTTAACAAACTCATAGTGATTAATGAGTGTGAGGACTTTACCTTCAATGGAATTACTTAATTTCAGAGGAAGAGACAACATCATCCTTCTAGCCATCGTTTTTCAAATCATCGTGAGAGGGTCCTATCAAGATGACCTGCCAGGTATACTCCCTGCTAGAGGCAAGATTGTTTTACTCATATCCTAATAATTGGAACCAATCATTTTGTCCTCCGTGATTTTAGACATCATCGGGACCACTTTAGGCGCCAAAACAGGCTTTTTATCTTCTGAAGTACTCATTAAGAAGCCAAGGAAAGAATTTAGGGACAAAGAATACCTCCAGAAATTCAAGAGCATAGAAACTTCCTGAAAAACCCTAGGTCTACAACACAAATCCATGAAGAAACACCACCCTTGAAAGGATTTTGGACCTAGTAACCATAAAACACCTCTGGATGTTACTGAAAGTCGAAGGAATCAAGAAACAGAGGCAAAAACTCTAGGAAGAGTGGCCGCTAGACCTAAAAAGCTTTGAAAGACACTGCCTTGGGTACGATAATGATGTGTGTCCGAGAATGTTAGTCAGCACGACGACCCCGTGGAGGGGAGGTGCGCGGTGTCGCCTTGAAGTGTGCCTCACATACTCTAGACGTCCAAAGGGGCCCAACAGAAAGAGTGAGGGCATTTAGTCTTTTTTTTGAGCCGGCTAGTTTCAAGAAGAGGGGCGGGTCGTGTTTGGTGCCGCTTAGTCAGCTTCAGCAATCCGGGTTTGTCTAAAGTGCCGGTGGGTGGGGTGGGGTGCCTAAGTCTTTTGGTTACAAGAGCAAAGCAGGGTTAGTGTGGAGGGGTTGACATCCCCGAAGACACTGGTTTGTATAAACCCTCTCACGGGCAATTTGTTTTGTATAAAGGTATATTGAACTTTCAGAACTGTGGTAGAAGGATGATCCTAAAACACCGAACCAAGGGGAGAAATTAAGGGTGAAGAGGTGATAGTGATGATCGATCCAGGGCCTACCCATAATTTTATCTTCAGAGCTGGTACGTAAAGTGGGCTTAGGACGAGATGAAGTTAGAGTTACAAGTGATTCGCATGGCTCGACTGTGAAAGGATTGAACCAGAGACTAGTGGGCGGAAATGTTGGCAAATGATAATACAACCCCAATTATAGCCTCTTTCTCCGCCTCGTAATTTCGTTAAGAAGAAAGATTAGAGTCATGTTCATGGACTATCGCTTTCAATAAGTCTAGCGCTTGTCGATAAATTCCCATTCCCCTCATTGAGGATTTGCTGGACGAGTTATATGGACGGTCTTTTCAAAACTAGACTTGAAGGCGGGATACCATCAGATTCGGATTTTTCAAGAGGATGTTCCGAAGACAGCCTTTAGAACCCATGAAGGGCACTACGAGTTCCTCGCAATGCCATTCGGACTCACCAACTCCCCCTTTACTTTTCAAGCATTGATGAACGAGATCTTTCAAAACACCTGCGCCGTTTTGTTCTGGTGTTTTTTTGATGATATATTGGTGTATAGTAAGAGCAGAGAGGAACATCAGTTACATTTGAGAATGGTTTGACAAGATTAAAAGAGCAAGATTTATTTTTTAACCAAAATCAATTCTACTGAGAAGGAGAAGGCCTAGGGCATGTAATATCAGCACATGGGGTTGAGGTAGATAAGTCCAAAGTAGAGCTGCTAATTGGCGCCTTCCTAAATGTTATGGAGCTTGTGGGATTTCTAGGGTTGACAAAGATACTACCGGATATTCGCTGCAGGTATGGAAAATAGTGATGGATTAATTTATCAACAAATTAAAAGGATTGTTCCATGGAATGTGGGTAGCCTAAGGGACTTTTCAATAATCCAAAAAAGGCCATAGTAAGTGTTCTAATTCTTGTACTTCCTGATTTCACCAAGACATTCATCATTGAGGCAAATGCGTCCGGGATAGGATTAAGGGCAGTTCTGATGCAGGATTGGAGACCCATCGCTTATTATAGCCATGCTTCACCCCCAAGGACACAATTAAAATTAGTGTACGAGCGGGAATTGATGACAATAATATTCGCTATTTTGAAATGGAGGGCATACCTCCTAGGACGAAGGTTTGTAGTCCAAGCAAACCAATGGAGCTTGAAGTTTCTGTTGGAGCAGAGATTGGTGAGTACAGAACACCAATGGTGGCTGACCAAACTACTGGGATACAACTTTGAGATTCAACATTGTCTGGGGCTTGAAAACAAAGCTGTTGATGCTTTATCCCGGAGGCCAGAGGCGGTTGAATTTGCAGCTTTGATGTTGGCATCAATAATCCAGGTCGGATACGTAGACACAAGTGGAAAAGGATGAGAAACTAAGGGCTATCAAGAGTGACATAATTTCTGGTAGCCAAGGACATACGGGGTACTCGGTGATCAACAGTAGACTATTGTTCCATGGAAAAACAATGTTAGCGAGGGATTCCACCCTCATTCCTATGCTACTACCAAAATTCCATGATAGTGGAGTGGGGGGACACTCAGGGCCATTCAAGACATACTAGAGGGCCAATCGGGAATTCTATTGGCAAGGGATGACACGCCAGATTCAGCAATATGTAGCAACTTGTATAGTTTTCCAGCAACAGAAATACTTAGCTATGTCTCTTACGAGGCTTCTCCAACCATTACCCATTCTAGAACAGATTTGGGAAGATGTGACGATGGATTTTACCGAAGGTTTACCGAGGTCAGAGGGAATGGACACAATATTGGTGGTGGTGGACAGACTTAGCAAGTATGCTCATTTCGTGGCACTGCATCACCCTTTCACAGCTTAATCAATTGTTGCAGTGTTTGTAAAGGAGGTGGTTAAGCTCCATGGAATACCCCGAACCATTACAACTGATTGTGATAAGATTTTTACTAGTCATTTTTGGGCAGAATTGTTTCAATTGCAAGGTACCAAGCTGTAGCGGAGCTCTGCTTACCATCCTCAAACAGACGGGCAGACAGAGGTGGTGAATAGAAGTGTGGAAACATACCTTTGCTATTTTGTAAGTGACAAACCAAAACAGTGATTGCGTTGGTTGCCTTGGGCGGAGTATTAGTATAACATGTCTTTCCTTGCTTTAGCTCAAATCACACCATTTCAAGTTGTTTATGGGTGGGAACCACCACCAGTGATTAGGTATGGCTATAGCTCCACCTGAGTATCCTCAGTAGAGATTATGTTGGAAGAAAGGGATGCTATGTTAGAGGTGCTGAAATTCCATCTATTGAAGGCTCAAGCCAAAATGAAACAACAAGCGGATGGGAAACAACGAGATGTCCAATTTGAAGAAGGTGAAATGGTTTATGTCCAATTTGAAGAAGGTGAAATGGTTTATGTGAAACTTAGACCATACCGGCGAAAGTCATTGGCTAAACGACATAATGAAAAGCTAAGCGTGCGATTTTACAGTCCCTACAAGGTGTTATCTAGGATTGGACCAATGGCTTATCGATTGGAGTTGCGTTCCCGTACTTCCATCCACCCTGTTTTTCATGTTTCCTAGTTGAGGAAGGCCATAGGGGCCTCTAGTTATGCTTCAAATATTCTAGCTCAGCTCTCTAATGAAATGGAGCTGGTTGTGGAACTGGAAAACATCCTACAAGTCCGCCAACGACTGCAAAGAGATACCAATGTGCTGGAAGTTTGAATTCAATTGGAAGGTCTACCAGAATTTGAAGCCACATGGGAAGATTATGACAAACTACTGCACCAATTTCCAGAATTCCACCTTGAGGACAAGGTGCTAATCTTTGGGGGAGGGAGTGTTGTTAGATCTCCAGTGTGCCTCACATATTCCAGACGTCCAAAGGGGGCCTTACAGGAAAGAGTAGGAGGGCATTTGGGTCTTTTCTGTGTTAGTTAGTTTTGCAGTAGGGGTGGTCATGTTTGGTGCTGCTTTTTGTTGGGCTTTGCTGGCAATCTGGTTTGTATAAAGTGTTGGTGGGGGTGGGGTGCCTGGTTATCTTTTGGCTGTTTTCTTTTTTTGCAAAGAGCAGTGTGCTCTGGGAGAGGGCTAGTAGACCCCTCGAAGGTTTGCAATTATCTTGCAACAAACCCTACTTCATTAAATAGAATCGTTATTTCGTGCATTGTTCTGTTTTTGTGTGGGGAAAACTAAGCAATCCTAACAGCATGTCTGCTTCGGAGGCCCCACGAGCCCTCATGCACCGACATGTGGGAGTAGGCCAAACAACGCAGATCCACGTGTGAGCCTCACTCTCTCACTTTCTGGCCATTGGACTTTGTGGCCTTGCTCTTCGGGGGCCGACGGTCTCTCCTGGGTGGGCGATGTCACCCCACTCTCTCTCTAGATCGGTGTTTCAAAAGAGCACCCCCACGACCCTCTACTCCTTCCTGAAATTCTTCCTAATTCTTGCTCAAATCCGAGTCTTAGGCTCTGATACCATGTAGAAAGAACAAAGAGAGGAATTGGAGGAATAATTCCTTGTAATTTTCATTGAATCATCATGAGTATATACAGGATGGTTTGCCTATACAATAGTTAATCTTCCTAATCTGTTACAACTGTACAAGCCAAGTTTCTTAATTGATTGCGATCTATATGTAAAGTATGATACATACTATAACAAGGGAAAAACTCAGGGGACTTCTATTCAAAGATATTTGTATCAGATATGGAAGTACCAGAATAACATTAAGTGCCAGTCATATTCAACGTCATCCACATGCTCCTTGACTTCATAGTTTTATGAATTCTTACTCATTGATCAAGATTATTAACATTACTCAACCATACTCTTGCTTGCCCATTTGAGAATGGAAGTTGCAAAGAGACTAATATCTAGAAGTTGATCTTTGGATTTACAAATCCAACACTTTAATCTGTTCTTTATGTTTATTCTTGCTGGTGGCATTGCATGATTTTACTTTCCCTCTTTGCATCCTCTGACATGTGCTTTCTTTGAGAAATAAACCTGATACCTACATTTGCTTGTTTCATACTTGATTGATATTAGCTATCTTGCTGTTGCTGTCAAGTTTTTCTTTCTTGTTTGGATAAATTTTCCATCCTTCTACTTAGGAATCCATATTAATAAATGCTTTTGTTTCTTATTTTAAAGAAAATATATAAAAACATGATATATATTGCTTAAGAGAGAGAGAGAACTTTGACTTTATTATATTTACTTTAAAAGACTTGCTCTACATTACATATTGGACTTATATATACACACTCACGGGGCCCACAATACAAGAAGAAAATAAAGGAAAAAGACTCCAGATAATATCTAACACTTCTAAGCCGGGAGATATATGTCATATGCACTAAACTTGTTACAAATGTATTTAATTCTAGGACCTTTGAGAGATTTAGTAAAAATGTATGCTAGTTGATCATTTGAATTGACAAAACTAATAGCCATACATCCTGATGCGATCTTCTCTCTAATGAAGTGACAATCAACTTCAATGTGTTTGGTCATTTCATGGAAGACTGGTTTGGATGCAATATGCAAGCAAATTGTTATCACAGACAGAAGCTTCATCCGTCTTTCATCATTCCAAACTTCAACTCTCGAGAAGGTGTCTCACCATATGAGTTCACATGTTACAAAAAGTGGTGGGTCAGGGTCAATAGCTCGACACGGCCCGCTAGCTCTAGCCATCACATGTTGTTTACCTTCCGTGATACAGTTACCAAAGAATGAAAACACAAGATTTTAGCGAACGCCTGATCCAGGTGATGAACAACTGTACTCAGGTACCACGACCCGGGTATGACCTCTATTCCTGCATACAACACACTTTGGCCTCGCGTACTTTTGATATATCAAGAATGCTGACATAAAGATCCTAATGGCTATCATGGTGATCGTAAGAATTGACTAACAACACTTACAGAAAGGAAATGCCCGACCGAGTAAACGGCGTAGCCTGGGCCATCGACGAGTCGTCGATATCTCCCAGGATCTCCTAAAGACTTCCCCTATCCTGGTACAAGTTTGACATTAGGATCCATAGGAGTGTCGATCGATTTACAGTCTAACATACTGGTTTCTTCCAAGATGTCTAAAACATACTTCCGTTGGGAAAGGACTACACCAGAACTGGATTGAGCTATCTCAATTCCCAGAAAGTACTTGAGTTTCCCCAAGTCTTTAGTTTGAAAGTGGGTGAAAAGGTGTTGCTTTAGTTTCTGAATATCATCCTGATCACTGCCTGTAATAATGATGTCATCCACATAAACAACTAGATAAATACATTGCCCCGAACAAGAGGTACGAATGATAAGAAACTCCAATGGTTCAGCCAGACGCAAGCATGCCAAATTCTTGAACAACATAACTAAACGGCCAAACCAGTTGAGGAGATTGCTTGCCATATGTAGAAGTACAGAATTCGCACACTAAACTGTAAAATTTCGAGCAACAAAACCCGTGGTTGCTCCATATAAACTTCCTCGTCAAGATCACCATGAAGAAAGACATTTTTAATATCCAACTGATAAAGTGGCCAAGAACACATAGTAGCCATGGAGAGAAGGAGACGGACAGAAGCAATCTTGGCAACGGGGGAGAATGTGTCACCATAATCATAACCATAAACCTGAGTATATCCTTTAGCAATCAAGCGGGCCTTAAGGCGATCAACTTGACCATCAGGACCAACCTTAACTGTGTAAATCCAACGACAACCAACTGGAAACTTACCAAATGGAAAAACAACAAGATCCCGCGCCGCTTGAGTGCATAGTTTCATTTCATTCACCATTGCCTCGTCACAAACTTCCTGATGAAGAGCCTCTACTGGGTGTTCTAGAAAGAGAAACACAGGAAATAGTGTAAACAAACGCAGAGTAAAGGTGAAGATAATCTATGGTAACTCAAAAAATTGTGAATAGGATGATTGCTAGATCGATTACCTTCCAAAGAGCAATGGGCAAGTTATCAGAGGTAGAGCATGGTAGGAGAAGTCATGGATAGAAGTATCACAGGCCCCGTGAGAAGGGAGAGAACAACGACACCTGATCACTGATGATAAACCCGAAGTGGACGAAGAAGATACATCATCAAATATAGGTGGGGAGATGATGGGAAGGGGTAAGACGTCGTGAATGTGAAGAGACTCCTGAGGAGGGAGAAGGGTGAGTCCCCAAGAAGGTGACATCAGCAGAGAGAAAGTATCAATGAGTTTGAGGGGAATAACAACGATAACCCTTTTGAAGGCGGGAGTAGCCTAAGAAGATGTATTTCATGGCCTTGGTGGAAAGCTTGTCTTGTCCTGGAGTGAGAATATGAACAAAGCAAGTACAACCAAAGACATGAGGAGGAAGGAAATAAAGTGGTTGGTCAAGGAAAAGAAGTGAATGAGGAATCTGATCATGTAACACTGATGAGGGCATACGATTAATCAAATAACAAAGAGAGGGCAACAATGGTCCCCCAAAAATGAAAAGGAACATGATAATGGAGGAGGAGAGTAATGTCGCTCTAATAAGATGACGACTGCCGTCAATACCCCATTTTGTCGAGGAGAAGAGCACAAGAAGATCGATGAAGGATCCTGCATGTTAGACATAAATAAATAAAGGGTGCAAAAAAATATTCCCTGGCATTGTCACTACGTAACACACGAATAGAAATATTGAACTGGGTTAGAATTTCAGCATAAAATTTATGGAAAATAGAATATAACTCATCTTGATTTTTCATTAAAAATAACCAAGTATATCGAGAATAGTCATCAATGAAAGTGACAAAATACTGAAATCCTAAAGTAGACGTAGTCCGACAAGGACCCTAAACATCAGTGTGGACAAGTTCAAAAGGAGATTTTGCCCGATTATTCAAACGCTGTGGGAACGAGACACGAGTATGTTTCCCAACCTATCAGACTCACACGCAAAGCTCGACGACAAAGCCGAAAAATGGCGACCATCTTCCGAACTTAGAAAGACTAGGGTGGCCTGGGATGACCTCGGATGAGGAAAGGAGCATCGCGGAGACGCAAACCGCAGAGATGATTTCGAGCAGGTGATAGAGGCCTTGAGAGACTCACGCCCGATGCCACCGCCTTCCCCCGTACTCCACGCCCCGCAAGGTCGCAAATTTACCGAAAATAATGGAGCAGAGTACGAGTGGATGGCACGGAAATAAGACAGCGGGACACTTAGGAGTATAGCGACAAGTGAGAAGTGTGGAAGGGAGAGGATGTTAAACCAATACCTTTAGCTACGCTTTGAGAACCATTAGCTAAGGTAATAGTAGGGGCAAGAGTAAGAGAAGAGAAAGATCTTTATTACCGTGATATGACTGGCACCGCAGTCGAATCCGTGGTTCAAGAGAAGATGTAAGAGGCGCGCATGCAGGCATTACCGTTTGGGCAATGATGCAACAAAAGCTTCATCATCGCTTGATAGCCGGCGATAGTTTTCATACTCACTCGTCAAGGGAATAATCGAGATGGAGGAGCTCGTGAGGTCACGACCGAGAATCAAATCGAAGACCGGGCCACGGGCAAGTAAGGGGAGGTTGTCCATGCAACCGATAACAACGATCACGAGTGTATGCTTTTTATTGTAATAGGTGCAAAGTGAGGACATCAGCCCTCTACGGCTACCACCGCGCCTCCCGAAGGTTAGTGGGTGGAGAAACTACCGTATGAACTGAAGGGCCATCGATGGCAAAGTCTGTGTGGGAGGATACGGAGGAGGCGAACAAACACATCATCCAAGGATGGGACTGATGGACTGCCAAGAATCTGATCTCGGAAGGTCTCAAGATCCGGACAGTAGGCCAATAAGAGTAAGGACCATGAAGAACTTGTCAATCTGCGTTTGTTGAGCCCCAACATCACTAGTAAGAGGCATCATTGTCAAGAACTCCTCCTTAAGAGAGGCAATCTTGCCAATATAATTAGATAAGTCCATGTCCTGTGGTTGGATATTGACAACAGCAAAAGCCACCTTATAAAGGTGTTGGATATCATTCGTGTATAGAATTTTTGCCTGATTCCAAAACTTAGAACATGTTTTGTAAGCTCGAAGATGGAGCAAAATTTTTGGATCAACCGACTGCCATAATACGCTACATAGTTGTGCATCTATTTTCTTCCATTGCACCTTGTCAACATTAGGTATAGCATCCTCTGGTGTAATAAGATGATCCTCATAACCTTGTCCCATGAACCAGAGTTCCACTCACTACAAATCAATTTTTCTAATGTGATAGTAGGAGATCTAGATATAACAGATGTAAAAATAGGATTTTTAGTTGCCATATCCACTTAAATGGAGATTGAATCACGTTTGGATTGAAGAGAGCCCTAATAGGAGGGCGAATCACGGCTGTGAAACTTGAAATCACGGCCGTGGGACTGGAGATGAAGAAAAGTGATCCAAACCGTGGAGAAGATCAATTGACGGAGTGCGGCGGAGCTGAAATGGGCAAAAAGGTGGATAAGGAGGGCTCGGGGTGGACCGCTGGTAGGATGGAGTATCAAGACGGCGTCGGACGAGCCTGGATATGAAGTCCCGTCACCGGAAAGTGATCCACATGCCCATACGCACAAACACGCGACGTCGCTGCGGGACGCCAGGGGTCGGAGAAGCGGTGGGTGACTGCATGGGCGGTTTTCCCGGCTGGGTTCCAATTAACGTGTAGATCGGCCTCTGCGCCTCGACTATGAGGTTTCCGGCCCCGAGAAGAGCCGTCGAAAAAGTCACGGGCGGCGGGCGAGAGAGATCCGACGACGTAGGGTTCCTGAAGGAGAATAGTGACCGGAATGAAACACAATCTAATTAAAAGTAAATTAGGTTTTCTTTGGCTTTGATACCGTCAAGAGAGGTGAGAGAATCCTCACCTTATTATATTCACGGAAAAAAGACTTGCCTCGACATTACATATTGGACTTATATATACACACACTCATGGGGCCCACAATACAGTAAGAAAATAAAAGGAAAAGACTGTACAATATCTAACATATACTCTCCATGCAGTGACGGAAGACTTCTCCTGTCCCTTCTGCTTGGTGAAATGTGCAAGCTTCAAGGTTAAGTCAATTCTTGGCATATTTGCATTTTCTTTTTTCTTATTTATATTTAATGAACATGAATTTAAATAACTGAATCTTTATATGCTTACACCTATTTAATTTATTTTGTAGGGTCTGAGATATCACTTGTCCTCATCACATGATCTGTTCAACTTTGAGTTTTGGGTTGGTAAACTTCAGGAATCAGGAGTGGCATTCTGATATAATCTCTTGTGATCCTTGACTATATAACCCTTGTATTTTTGTAGGTAACTGAAGAGTATCAAGCTGTAAATGTATCTGTGAAAACTGATATTTGGAGAACCGAGGTCAGGTCAATATTTCCACCATAAAAGTACTTATGGAGGATTCTTTATGGTACTTAAGTTACTTTTTCTGTATGTTTGTTTGTTTATATACAAATAACAAGTGACTTGAAGCTTCAAATCTGGATAAACTAGCCACTTCACTTTGGTTTTTGTTCAATGTGCTTTTTCATTCTGATGCACAGCATTAACACATACTTATGTAGTTTTCTTTAGTATTCTATTGTTGTTTTATTTATTTTAAGTTGGTCTTCATCATAATTTTTCTATAAATTTGGGGATGATGAAAAGGGAAGTAAATGTAAAGTAAGGTGATTTTAAAGGGTTCATATTTGTTCACCAGTGACAAATTGCTAGCAAATAAGTAAATAAAAAATTATTGGGCTCATGAAAATCTCTGAAGTACTTGCATGAACAGCTACACTACAACAATTTTACCTCATGAAAATGGTTCTGTCTTTGTATAATTGCTTATAGATATACAGCAAAAAGTGTTTGGGATTAAAAGGACTTGGAGATTAAAAGTTGCTTATAAAGGAAACAACCTTGTATATATGTATATTTGATGAGGACGGAAACAACCTCATATATAGTTGATCCATACACGAATGAAAATTCTAAGCATCTCTCCAAACTTATCATAATGTTCATTAAGTTAGGCAGAAATAATAAATTACCCTGCTTATAACGACATCTTAACCTGGCCTCCTTTCAATAAATTATTCAGTTAGCGCTGGAAAGATCAGTATCTCATCCTTGTCCTCTATCAATGACTAAAGTGCTATCGTTGTTCTGTAATGGATGGTTGTTAAAGTTTCCCTCATAATATTAACAATGCCATGGCTGAGCTATGAACAGTAAACTTCTGCAAATTGATTAGAGAATGTTCAACTTTGCAGTGGAGAGATTTGTTACATAGTTGTTGCCTTTGAGGCCTGGCTTAGTGGTTAAGGGTTGGGGTGAGCATAGGGAGGGGACCAAGTTCGAGTCCTAGTGAGGATAAAGAATGAAAAAAAAGAAGATTTGTTATATAGTTGTTGCTGAACATGTTCATGAAGGGAAAGTTCAGTTATGGCAGGTTTGGCATGGAATAAAGGCTCTAGGTGGTTGGCAGGTTGTGTGGATTTGGAGAGTCGGAGATGGGTTTTGTATCTTTTGCTGAGATAAATAGGCTGATCTAGGATTGTCCTTGGATGTGGTTTTGATGATAAAAGCAGGCACATTGAGTCTCTGTGTGTGTCTGTTGCTAACCTTGGCTCATTATTGTGCTGAGAGCTATTCTGGTTTGTATAAGAAGTTGCAGAAAAGTTTAAAGAAAGGTGTCAGGCCAGTTTCTGGAGAGAATTAAGGATTTAGCATAGTTTTGGGCTTTTTATGAGAGTTTTAAGGTGGAGATTAACTACTTTTCCCTTATGTCAAGCCAGATCATGGAACATGAGATTTTATGGGCTTGCTCCTGCCTTTATAATGGGTGATGAACTAAAAAGTTTGAACTCCGTGATTAACTATAATAGAGGTGGAAGAAGAGAAGGGAGGAAAGGGAAGGTTAGGAGGGAGAGGGTGGTTTTTGGGGGGGTGGGGGTTGTGGAAGGGAAATCGTTGTGTTATCTTGAGGTTAAATTGTCTAATGAAATATGAGGAGTTTAATTGTTATATAACAGAGTAGCAAGGCAGTACAATTAAAACAATGGAGACTGATGATGTGTGAATTCTGAAGACAAACTAAATTTATTGGTGGGAATATAGTTAGATGTTCATAGAGAGGAAGATTATGTTATCTGGTTTTGTATAAATGATCAGAAATATGCATTGACTGGGTTCATGGACAAAGACAATAATCCAATCAGCATAGTAACTGAATATGAATGATGGTTATGCTGATGCTATTGTCAAAGGTATGATATTCATATTAAACCCAAATCCTATAAGCTTGAGCTTTTAGGAGAGTTAGTTGTTTAACATGTTATTAGAGGTTGGTTTGGCAGGAGGTCCTAGGTTCGAGCCACTTCTCTGCGATTTATTCCCCATTTGTTGATTTGAAAGTCCATGGAGGACTCTATTTGGTTTGTTTGACTCTCTACGTGCGGGTATGGGGCTGCACGTGAGGGAGGGAGTTAAAGGCATGTTATTCGTATTAAACCCAAATCCTACAAGCTTAAGCTTTTAGGAGAGTTGGTCGTTTAACAACTATCATCATTCTTATTCAGTTCTTATGCTGAAGGAATTACGTAATTTGTTCTATGTTTTTGTATATTATTGCTTTTCAATACAATGTAAAAGCTCTTAATTTGTATTTGTTTTCTTCAGTTTGGCAATCAATTAGCAGTGTTAATAATCTTTGGAGGGTGAAATCTCTGCTGCTTTTATTTCTCTGCATATGCCTTTTCAAGTTTCACATCGGAACAGTAAAGTGGATCTTTAATTCTGTAGCACAATCTGAACCTCCATGTTGGATTGTCATCTTCATTTAACATGATAAAAGAATTTTATCTCTTGTTTTAAATATCATTTTTTTTTTTTCATAATATTGTCTGGTAACCAAAACTATGCAAATTATTATGTGGTTGTTTCCATGAAGGGAGTTGTTTATATATGTTCTAGAAATTCATGTATGGATACATTATATTCAGATTGTTGCAGATGGAGTTGACCCTAAGCAGCAAACGTTTTCGTTCTGGTAAGTTACAGTTTTGGTTCCAATTTGATATTGCAAAGTTTGCTTTTGGAATTATTTTTCCGTAGTTGATCAATATGAAAACCATGAGTGGAATTAGTGTATTTATTTTTTGTGTACAGTTCAAAGCCACTGAGACGAAAAATATCGAAGAATCTGGCTCAAAATGCAAAGCATGTACATCCACTCACCCTGGAGTCAGACTTGCATGCTGTAGTCAGTAATCTGGTGAAGGCAAATGGTACATGTTCATTTCTTCTGGCTCATTCTGAGATTCTGATGGATAGGAAACCTTTTGATAAACTAATTTGAAAAATTGGAAATTGAATCACTCCTTGTTTGTAGTTTTCCATTATTTTACTTTGTTTTAACTTTTCCCCCCTTTTCTGGGTATTAAATCATAAATCCTTTGAAGAAAGGTATTCGATTGATACTTCCTCAAAAGTTAGGAACAAAAGAAAAAGATAAAAGTGGACAGAAATCTAGATACAGAAGTCCGAAAGTAAAAATAAAATGAGACGATTGTGAGCTAAGAACAATTTCTCCTAAAGATCTTTGCTGGATAATGACCAATAAGGTTTTTACACTTGTATCTAGGGGAAAGAAGAATATGTAAAATGCTCCATGAGTGACTCTGATCATCATATGTGATTATTGAAGTGAATTTTATTGGGCTCAAACCTTTTCTATTGTTTTCATTTGGTTTCGTCTTGTATTGTTCTCTCTCTCTTTGCTTCACATTCCAAAAGGAACCTTGGAAATTGATGAAATCGATAGATCAGTCCATGACACTCTAACATAAGGACAAATCTATAAATTGTGACCTCTCCTTTGTGAAAGAACCATCCACCATGTGGACCAAAGATTTTAGAAAAATAGTTTTAGCTCCAACTTTAATAGCTTATTTTCAGCAAATATTGTAATCATATAGCACAACTTGAATTTTTATAAAAACGAGTGATTAGATTTTAACTCTTATGCGTACCAAACTTCTCAGATATGGCTGAAATTATAAGAACATAAAAATGGACTATGTTTTTAAGTATATGTTCAGACAGTATACTATAATCTCTACTAACAACCAAACTTGAGTTGCTTTCATATAAACTTCTGGAGGTGTGAGAAAACATTCTTAATATCAGTAAGTGGAAGTTAAACATGAGGTGATTGCCAAAGATATAAATAGCCTAACGAGGGGGTATCTTGGCAATCGGGAGAATGTATCGAGAATAATGCCGTAGAGTCTAGGCCTCTTACTTTGTAATGAGGCATGCCCAGCCCAGCAATCGATCCATCGAAGTTAAACTGTTGCAAAAGCCAATGACATCCCTTGACTTTCTTCCTGAGTGGTAGCGTACGAGTTAAAGTACTATTGTCATCCAAAGCATCCATCTCCTCTATCATAGCACTATGCCAACCAAGGTGAGAGGGCTTCAAAACATTGTTAGGCAACGAGATAGAGTCCAAGGATGAAATAAAATAACATGAATGCGATGACAAATGGTTATAAGAGCAGAAGGAAGAAATTGGATGAACACACTGACGTTTACTTTTATGAAGAGCAATAAGAAGATCATCATTGGGGAATGAATTTGATGTCAAAGCAGTTGGTGTAGGACTCGAATTTGGGGGTTTGGCGTGAGTGAACACAGTGATAGAGGCTTTCTGGGGCTTGGGGAATAGAGGTAGGACTTGGAGAGGCAATAGTATAAACAAGCAAGTCGTCTTCCTCCCAATGACTAGTGTGGATCGGAAATTGAGAAAAAGGTGCATTCTCAAAAAATGTGACATCAGCAGAAACCAAGTACTTGCGAAGTCTAGGACAATTACTTCTATACCCCTTTTGAACTCGAGAGTAACTAAGAAAGATACATTTCAATGACTAAGGATCGAGGTTAGACACATGCAGACGAATATCTTGAACAAAACAGAAATGCCTTTGAATGCTCCAGAGAGCTCGATAGGAAACAAGATTTGTTGGAAAAGTGTTTGAAATGAGTGTCCCAATTGAGGGCGAGGAAGACATCCGATTAATCAGAGCAAGTTGTGGAAAAGCATCGGCCCCGAATGCTTGAGCACGTGCATTCCCGAAACAATAGAGTTCCTAGCGTTTCAAGGGAGATTAATACATTTTTAACTGCTTGACTCCGTTGTAAAGGTGTATCAACACCAGACGTATGATGAAGGATGCCATTTTGCAGCATGAATGGTTGAAACTGTTCTGAAAGATATTCTTTAGCATTATTACTTCTTAGACTTTGAACAAAAACATGAAATTGAGTGTGAATCAGCACAAAAGTCACGAAAGTGAGAAAATAACTCAGAATAGGTTTCCATTAAATATAACCAAGTTGTTTGCGAATAATCATCGACAAAAGTAACAAAGTATCGAAACTTAGTTGGAGACACAACTGGACATGAACTAACTCAAGTGGAGCACTATCTCGTTCACTGACTCTAGGACTAGAACTAAGACGATGATGCTTTGCAAGTGTGAGGCTCACAAATCTAATGATAATGAGCTTGAAGGCTGGGAATGTGATTTGCTTGAAAGCAGAGGAAGAGAGGGATGGCCCGGTGTGATGAGTCTCAAGTAGTTGTAGTGACTGCAGAGACAAAGCGACATGTCTTGATACCACAAGATCAAGAATGTAGAGATTCCTAGACTCACGTCCTCTACTATTAATCTGATTCGTCATAAGATCCTGAAAGAGACAAAAACCAAGAAAGAATGGGACACAACACTTAAGTGTTTGAGTTAGTTTGCTCACAGACATCAAATTAAAAGAGAAATTTGGTAAACTTAAGACGGATAGTAGGAATATGGAATTAGGAAAAGATTGTACTTGACGAAGCAGATAGCCCATGATCCATGCGAAAATGGCGTGGGCGTTGAAGGTTGTGACTGAAAGGTAGCAAATAGGCTAGAATTACTTGTCATGTGATATGTGGCTCCAGAATCAATGACCCATTCGTAGGACGAAGAAGAGACAAGGCATGTATTTGGGATTTTGACTCCTGATAGCGATGTCCCGAGTAGATGGAGACTTGTTGATTCACGATACAAGTGGAACAGCTAGTCTTTTCTTTGAGAAGCCCAGTATTGTCCCGATGCCTCATTAGTGTAGGCTATATGAGAACGCAAAAATCTCTTATTTTGGTTCTGTAGCTTCTTAGAGTCTCATATCACATGTCTAGGCTTATGACAGTAATAACAAACAACTCCTCTAAAGCTTGGGCCTCTAGTTTTACCTCCCGGACCACTATTTATGTATTGTTGCTTCCCTAACTCACTAATGATTTGACCAACAAGGGCACTGCTCATTTGGGCAGATGGAAGAGTAGGTGAAGAGATTTATGTGCGGAGTATCCTGCTAAAGGTATCTTGGAAGGATGATATCTCAAGGCTTGGCAGAATCCGAGTCTTAGCTGAATCGTACTCAGAAGGAAGGGTGGCTAGGAATCCCATCACTACCATCTTCTTGTTGAGCTTGTTGAACTTTGACATATGGACTAAAGGGCAATAGTATATTAAGCTCCTCATATGCCTTTTTATAGTTCATAAAAATTTTTGTGAGAGCGATCCTGTTTCTCTGATCGATCAAAGGCTTTACACACATCAAATATACAAGAAATATTCCCCTTTCCAGAAAACACAAACTCCAAATAATCCATAGCTCCTTAACAAACTCACAGTGATTAATGAGACAAAGTACCTTACTATCGATAGAATTACGAATTTGTAGGAAAAGACGGACATCCTCCTCCATTCACTACTCTTCGAATCATTAGTTGGAGGATCCTTAGTAAGAGGACTAGCCATACGTATGCTCTTTAAGTAGATCCAAATTGTTTTACTCCAATCCAAATAATTAGGACTAGTCAACTTGTCTACTTAATTTGGACATCATTAGGACCACTTCAGGCGTCGAAATAGGCTTCTTATCTTCTGAACTACTCATTAGGAAGCCAAGAAAAGAAATCAGAGACAAAGAGTACCTCCAATAATCAAGAACTCAAAAAACGCTTGAAAAACCCTAGATACTGCAATGAAAATCCTCATAAACCCCCAATCGATCGATTCTTGGGAGGGAGACACACCCCAGGTGGTTGTTGGAGGTGTCACACCGCCCAAAGTGCAGCTAGGCATGATGCGTGTGAAATATGACAGAATCAATAGATTGGCGCACGTGGCTCATGTGCTAGGTTTCCGGCCATCGGATTTGGTGGTGAAGTTTGTCAGCGGCCGACGTTCCTCCCTGTGCCAACGGTGTGGCTCCATGCTCCCTCTAAATGGGTGTTTCAAAAGAACACCCCTCATATCCTCTTGTGCACTCCGAAAAACAGCATGAAATTCTTCCCAATCCAAGCCCTAGGCTTTAATACCATGTAGGAAGAAAGAAAGAAGGGAAGAATTGGAAGAATGAATTCCTTGTATTTTCCATTGATTCATCATGTTTATATATACAAGAGGGTTAATTTATACAATAGGTAAGCCAATCTATCCTTCCTAATTGGTTACAACCCTATAAGTCAAGCTTTCTAATAAGTTACAATCCTATATGTAAAGTATGATACATGCCATCTTACGAAGCAACTCTCCATGACTTCTTACAAACTTTGCCCACAAAAGAGCCACACCATCCAAGAAGCACCTCTTTAAATGAAGAGAAGAGAACCCAGAAAACACCAAAGAGAGAAAAGGTTAACTGCCAAAGGGTCCATGTCTCTTCACAATGAAGGAATATGTGATAAGCCGTTTCTTCATTTCATTGACGAAAGAAAGCATTTATTAGCCAAAGAAATGCCTCTCCTCTTCACTTGATCCATGGTTATAATCTTCCCTAGGAAGCTTCCCAAGCAAAGAAAGCCACCTTAGGCGGAGCACAAGATCTCCAAAGACTCTACAGAAATAAGATAGGGTCTCCAGGCTCTAAGATAGGGACTTCACAGAAAAGGAGAGGCTTTGAAATAGGTCCACTTGTTCTAACAAAATGGAGGAATCATCTGTCTCCACATTCATTGAGATCAGGTTAGGAGTTTATGGGCTTTATTATTCTCCATTTTTGGATACTATTAAAGCTTTTGCATGGCTGGTATGGTAACTTCATGGGAAAGAAGCACAAAAAGGATGGAGAATGGTTGCCTTATGCCTACCTTGGAGAATGGAGTACAAGGACGCTCAAGGTGTTAAATGATTGGAGTTGGCTTTTAAATACCACTTGCTAAAAACCTTCTTTTTATTGTTATTTCCCAAATGGCCATCGACAATTTGGATACGGGTACGGGGTGTGTTTGACAAAAATAAAGAAATTTTATATAAATTTTATACCTTTATATGAATCATATCTATGGACAAATATTAACTACATTTTAATAAATGGTTTTTATTTAATGATAGTTTACAATATAATGGATGATAATTGACAAGTAGCCAGTATAATATTTTATTGCTTAATAAAGTAGCATATTATAATATTTTTATTATTTAATAGAAATGTATATATTTAAATAATGTTTTAAAATATTTATTATTCGTATATTTTTAAATAAAATATTTATTAAGTTAAAATATATTTATTATATATATTTAGATAAAATATATAAGTTATTTTTTTTGTTGAAGAATAAAATATATAAGTTTTTGTTCGTATATTTTATATAGAATTTATTAAATAAAATAAAATAGCACAATATATTTAGACAATGCTTTAGATAATGACATTATTTAAATATGTATAATGTTTTAAAAAATATTTATTATATATGTCTGGATTAGTTATTATCCATATATTGCAAACCTATATATATTTTTTTATTTGGCAATGAACCCATTTTTCCAATGGTGTATCCGCCATCCGGAACAGATTCCACACCCTTATCTGTGTCGTGTCGTGTCGACATGGGTGCTTCGGGGATTTTGAAGAGTCCAAGCATCACAAACTTACATTTCATTCTTAAGGACTTGATTTGGGTGTTGAAAAATATTGTTCATTCTTGTGCCATACTGGTGAACGCATCTCAAACAGATTAGCCTACTCGTCTTTTGCAAAAAATCTCAGGTGTTAAAATATCACCATTGGTTTTCCAGTAGATTTATATTGTTAACTGATTGGATTAAGTAGTTTTGAGCAGAAATTACTATTAATCAGCCTTCATGCGCTTTCTATGTAATAACAGTGAACAACTATATTCTTGTTTCAGATGCTTATTCCAGTAAAGGTGAAAAGACTCGTATTTTAAGTGGGAATGACTCAGAGGCTGTCCCAGTTGCTGCATTGTGTGCGGAACGAGTTTTGTCAAGTCATAATGTCCCGGGGGTCTCAAGTGCAACAGTTCAATCAAATGCAGATCCAGAATGTGTTCAATCAATTCCTGCAGGCAATCTTGCACCACCTGCCATGCTACAATTTGCAAAGACAAGAAAGTTGTCAATTGAACGCTCTGATCCTAGGAAGTATGTATGCTATTGTGTGATTTCCTTTTGGATATCTGCTTTTTATTCGAAAGACCTTTAACGTCTTTTCCACGGAAAGATATCACAATTTCACACAGATGCACATGCGACACACATGCACATGTGCATGTGTGCTTACATTCTGTTACAGCTAGTTCAGCAGGGTTGAAAAGTGTTGTTGTGAGGCTGTCTGCCATCTGCATTAGGTTGTTCATTGTTGCTGGGAGCCAATGCCAGACTGAACTGTCCAAACTACAAGCCAATAGGTGTTTGTGATTGCTTTTTTGGATGGCAGCCCCACTATGCATTTTTTTAAACTATTTGGCATGAAAGAAATAGTATTTGCTATTGATGACAGAATTTTCTGTGCAAATGATGAAATTGTCTTTTGTCTGCAATTTTTGGTCTTGGACAAATTTGTATATGGTTGATAGGCCTAGTTCTTTGGTTGATTTTTTGACTTGGTTGGGTTGTAGATGAGGATTGGTGGGTATAGTTGTCACACTTTCCTTTTTCTTTTTCCTTTGCCCCCCCTTGGGGGCCCTCTTGTATACCCCTGCATACCTGTGGGCTGCCCCTTGGCGCTCTTTTTTTGATGAATATATTTTATTTTATCCATTAAAAAAAAAAAAGGTGTTTATGATTGTTAGCTGGGGGATGGAACCTCAGTTACTTTCTTTTAAGTGATTACAACATTTTCATTGAAAATGCAAACCTAATGTTCTAGAATCACCTCATCATTCTAGGTATTCATAATTTTGATGCTTTCCTAGAATTCGTTGTTTCACGGTCTCTGATATCTTATTATTGCAACAAATTGAGTCACATAAGTTGGTAATTCTTCGATCTACTGAAAGCCTTAAACAGTTGTAATTATGGTTTTTGAGTTAAACAATTTCATATATTTTGAGTTAAAAAGTTGTAATTATGGCCACACAATTTACTTCCCCTTCAATACTCCCCTCAGAATGGCCGGTAGATGTTCTTTGTTCCTTGCTTTCTTGCACTTATTCGAACTAAGTGAGTTGCAAAGTCCATTGTCAATATCTTGGCTAGTTGATTATTTATAGAAATGTAGGGACTGCAAATGGGTCCCCTACTCCCCTATCCCATTCAGTTCCACATGCTTCATGTCTGCATGTTGGGCTATATTGTGGGCAGTATTTATTACTATTAGTATTGCAATGAAGTTTATTGGCCTTTCTCAATTGGTTTTTAGATCAATAAGGATGATCATAACCAGAGGAGTTCATGTATTTTATGTCCCATGGCTCAAAACTTTGCTTCCACCTTCATCTATTCACCCTTTATTGCTCTTTACTCCTTTAACTAACCAAATTTAAGATAGTGCACATGCTTGCAATCTATTCACTGTAAACCTGCCCAACCAGCACCTATACACGCTTTAAGGTCTATTTTACCAATATCTGAAGTGGAATACCTCCTCCCAATGTTGTTTTAGATGCTAAGACATGCTCAGATCTACTTTCATGTGTATCTCCTGGAGTGAGTGCATAAAATGACTGTCATAATCAAGACATGGGCAATATCTGATTTGGTAAATGCTTGCATTGACGGAAGGCAGATTTTGAATGTTGTGCTTGTGGGCAATGAAGCTGTTGACTCGATCTTGAGAAGTAATAGAGGAGCTATTATTTGTAAGCTTGATGTAGAGAAGGCCTATGATATTGTGAGTGGACCTCTGTATGTGCGGTGTTGGAAAAGGTGGGCTTTGGTGAAAAGTGGATAGGATGGATAAAGTGGTGTATTTTCTCTACAAGTTTTTCTGTGTTGCTCAATGGAAACCCAATCGGCTTTTTTGAGAAGCTCTAGGGGGCTAGGGCAAGAAGACCCAGTATCAGCATACCTGTTTGTGATTGTAATGGAAGCTCTTAGTCGATTAATGGAGGGGGCATTGGAGGCGGTTACCTAACAGCATGTCTGATACAACTGCTGAGTTAGTTGGTTGCATGCAAGGATGAGGGCATAAATTGTCAGTCAGTTTAGCCATTCTGGTTTGCTTGTTTATGGGAGTGCAAATTGCAGTATTGATATTTCTAGATATTCTCATATGTTTTGAATTCTTTTAAATAAAAAAAATTATGTTTCTATTTCTTATAGAAAACTATATATCTAGTTGCATAAATTGGATTTTATCTATTCATTTTCTCTCTTCCAGCCGTGCCCTCCTGCAGAAGCGACAGTTCTTTCACTCACATAGAGCTCAGGTAACGGTGGATCAATTTTCTTATTAATCATTTTCTTTCCTCATCTGTTTGTTTGTTTGTATGCATAGTTGTATTCATCAATTCTGTCTTGTGCTCATTGCCACTATTTACTTTTTTCAAAATTCTTCCTTAATTTTTTATTTTCTGTCATCGAAGTATGGAAATGGACAAATTTACTCATCAGGCATTCTGATGTCTCATAGAAATTGATGGGCTTGCATACTGGGCGTTGAAGTCTTAAAGGCTTGTAATATTATTAAAAACATTGCCCAAGGATTTCATTAAATGGTTCTCAACCTTTAAATATTCTACTTGTCTGTCTGTCACTTGGAGCATTTGGATTTTTGAAACATTTTATAAAACATCAGCAGAGGATTTTGCTAATTGGAAACTTTTAAACATCATTTGTGGTGAAATCTGCTGGCTGGAAATGCTATGGGCCCTAAATGCTCAGGAGAATGGAAGAAATTGATTTTTTTTTTCTCTGGACTTCTGAATGTACACCTCAACTATCAAATAGAGGTCTACAGAGAGGAAAAAAACTTTCAATAATTTCAATGGGTTTGGTGTTACTATGATTGAGATAACCAAGAAAAAGACAAATCTCTTGCGGCAAAAATTTCAAGTGACAGGTTGAAAGTAGTTTGGTTTGGATTAGTGTTTAAACATAGTATCTCATTTCATATGAGGCAGATTGTATTCTCTTTTTCCTTTATTGATTAATCTTGAACAATTCTCTAGACTTTTGTGCATGAGAAATTAATGTGTGTATCTTTATTGTGCTTGAAGCCAATGGCCATGGAACAAGTATTATCTGATCGGGATAGTGAGGATGAAGTCGATGATGATGTTGCAGATTTTGAAGATAGAAGGGTATATTTGATGAATACAGACCTTTATGTTGTTTTTCATTTTTATATGGGCCTTTTGTTAGGAGGGCAAGAGATCCATTCATGCTCTACCAATCCTGTGATTTTTTTTTCTCCTTCTGTGGAATGAATATGGATGGCTAAAAAATGAGTGACTTTCTTGGGTCAATAGGTTATGTAGCTAAAATTGTATTTTATATATGAATGGGTCATAGTTCATCTGTTGTGGCTGTTACGCAAATTTGTTTCTCATTTTCTATGGATGCAACCCAAGCCCAATCCAAACTTTTCATGTGTAATTGTTTATTCGTTTATTTGAAATGTGAATATTATTGGTCTAGGTGCCTTCAATTGAATTAACGAATTGGGAACAGCAATGCCCTTTTTGGCCCCCTGTTGGATGTTCTGTTCTTGTTCGTAGTCAAAAAATCATTATGATTACAGAAATTAAACTCTCTTACATTACAGATGCTTGATGATTTTGTGGATGTGACGAAAGATGAGAAGCAACTAATGCATCTATGGAACTCTTTTGTAAGGAAGCAGCGGTAATGTACAAACTCTTAATTGTTTCTTCTCCTTTAGTTTTTTCTTTTTGGGAGTCTATCATACTAGTGTGTTGAGCAGTATAATTGTCTGGGGTTGATTTCATCTTCATGTTAGCCAATAATCATCAGAAAATAGCTAGCTTGACAAGGTGTCGAAGCTATAATAACTATAGGTTTTGAGTTCAAGTCTCTTGCCCTTTATTATGTTGTGTGATTGCTTCTGGTTTGTCTCTCCATATGTGGATATGAGGTACACAAGAGAGAGGGTGTTAGTCTGTTATATTTCGTGGGTCTGTATTCTAATAAGCTTTTAAGAAAACCAGTGGTTTAATTCTGTAAAAATCACCATGCTCGTGCCTTTTTTGGACTCATGAAGATGGGAAAAGCTCTATGATTGTATAATAATCGTTGGAATTGAACAGATGCACACATTATTTGAGGCTACTAGTTCAGATTTGATGGGTTAATATCTCTCTATTTCACTTATTTATCCAATAAATTATGCATGGGCAGACACATGCACACATTATATGAGACTTCAACAAGTTTGAATTTGGTTGGTCTTTTTCTGCTGGTTTCTTCATTTCACTGGCACAAGGCATGATTTGGATGATGCCTTTGTGTGACATACATAAAAAGAACTATGTCTAGCAAATTACAGACACGCACACACACTCACACTTATGTATATATAAATTTCTCTTGAAAGTTCCTTCTCAAGATATTTTATTTGTTGTGATGGTAGGGTCTTAGCTGATGGACACATTCCTTGGGCATGCAGAAGGCTTTTCAAGAGATATGGGTATCAGTGCCTTAAGCCCCAGCACTGAGTTAGTAATCCTTACTATGCCTCTTTTGTCTTGACTTGTTTACTCAAGTTCTATCTTTTATGTGATTCCTTACAGACATTCCCATAAGCTATCTAAGGGTTTGGTATGAGGAATGAAGAGTGAAATGGAATCTCATTCAATTTCTCTCATTCCTATGTTTGGATAAGTTTTACATATAAGAATATGAATGGAATCAAAAGTGATTCCAATGGAAACAAACTCCTACTTCTAAATAGGAATTTGATTCGTCATACCTAAGGTGGTATTTTGATTCCCTCTTCTAAAAAGATAATGTAAAATAACTTCAATTTACTATTTTACTTTCAGATTTTACTTGAAATCGTGTCATAGTGTATTATTGCCTTTGCTTATTTATCAAAAAAAAAGAGTGTATTATTGCCTATTTGTTTCTTTTTCATTCCAATTCCTAGTATTATTACTAAACAATAGAATAAAAATAAACCATCATTCTCATATAAGATTCCTAAACTAATCCAAACACTAGGAATTGAATAAAATCATGTGATAGCATATTATTGCCAATTTGTTTATTTTTCATTCAAATTTCTAGTATTACTAAACAATAGAATGAAAATAAATCATCATTTCCATGTAAGATTCCTAAACTAATCCAAACACCAGGAATTGAATCAAATTATTGATTCCATTCCATGAGAAATAAGAATGGAAAGAGGTTCTTTAATCCCATTCCCAATTCCAATGTACCAAACAACCTCTAAATGCTTTCTTCACTAGAAACACATTAATTCACGTAGACACCCTACAACCAACAACCTTTTAAAATAAAAATTAGAAACAGTCCATATGTAGTTCCCTTTAATGCCTTTTTATAACATGTCATTTAGGTATAAAAACGATTTTATATTATTAAAATTATCAATAAGGACATTTAGAATTTTATTTAAAAAATAGGATATCATAATAAACAACAAAAATATATAAATGCATATAAAAATTTATATTAATACAACCTAAAATAATTATTTTAATTATTATAAATTTTTTCAAAATATTTACAAAAAGATTTGACTTAATGAATATACGTGTATAAATATATTTAGAAAAAATAAACAAATATTTTAAGGATAAATAAATGGGTATTTTAAGGATAAATAAATTGGTATTTTAGGAATATCTAGAAACTTTTAAAGTGTTTTTTTAAAGATTTAAAAGCGTTTACAAAATACTACCAAACACCTAGTTTTTCCTAAAACCACTTGGCTAGAAACACTTTAAAAAATCATTGCCAAACAGGCCCCATGTCTTGAGCTAAAAAAATGCTTCCTAGTAAATGTTGCCTTTGTTATCAGACACGTTAAGGTGTTGTTTAGTGTTAACCCTAAGAGATAGCTCAGTTGGTCTAAGGTCTTGGGATTTGCTTGTGGTCGCGATTCTGATTCACTTACCGCCATTGGAGGTTTACCCAGTGGTGCAAGGCCGTGGGATTAGTCGAGAGTGCGTGAGATTGGCAGGACATGGTTATCTTAAGAATTAGGGTGGTATACGTGTTTTCTTTTCTACATTGTTATCCTTCATACTTGCAAATACTGGTATTTAGAACTTTCCATTTCAACCCACAAATTTTACTGTCGGATGCATGCATTCACTGGGATGTACTCCCTTGATGCAGCCCATCTATAGGCCTAGATATAAAGGCATTGACAAAGATGGTGACATGCCGTGTTCTTCCAATTCCTCTGAAGTTTTCTCAAGAATATTAAATCAATTATTTCATTAGCTAATCATGTTGAAATTGCCCCAATTATTCTGGGGGAGAATAAAAATAACGTTTCTGCTATTTCATCACCATAACACAATTTTCATTGGAGATCCTGAAACTCAGAACTGGATCTATTAGTGATTGCTCCTTGCAGCCTTGCAGCATTTTTGCCCCCTTTCATTTCATTTATTGTGCAGGTGTTCCATGATTCATATTGGGAGTTGATTTCAACTCACCATGTCAGCTCTTAATTTTAAGGACAAACTCCTCTGTGATCTCTCTATGGATCATCAAGCCAAGGTCCTAAGATTTTATCAGTCTTTGGGCTGTCACTCTTATGTCATTTGGACACATTCAAGTGTGGGTACCTTTTTCAGAAAAAAACCATGATGCACCGCTGGCTATTGGATGTTTCCAATTCCAGTAATGCCTATTGCTAAGATACAACAAGAGCAAGTCTTCCATTTCAATCTAAGCAACCTAGGATTCATGTTGGACTCATAGGTGTTGCTAATATACATGTTACATAGGTGTCTCATGCCCTAAGAACACACTTCAGCATTGCTACTGGAACCAAAACTGAAGTAACACAGCTTGACTGTGTGATTGTGTGTACAATTTGATATTCTGTTTTGGACACATGCATATACAATGCGGCAAGACTGCTGTATCTGCTTCTTGCCATTATAGAATTAATGTTATTAGTATGACAATCTCCACTTGGTTTTCTTTCCTTTCTGTTGAAAATTGATTGATTGTGTTTGTGAGTTTAGTTTGTAGAAGAGACTGCTGACATTCCATGGTCATCATATCATGGTTATGTTATGGGGTTGGCAGGTGTTGGAGATTATTCATGATCAAACTGTGGAATCACGGCCTCCTTGATGCACGCACCATGAACGCTTGTAATAAAATTGTTGAACAATGCAAACAAAACCAGGATTCAGATCCTAAAACAAGCTAAACAGACGATCTTACTCGGGGGAATCAAAAAGCTGGGATGGAGGGAGATAAGGGAAGATTTCCTGATTAGTCCACTGATTGTATTGGTATACTTTTAAGCTCTACACACTTCCGTTGTATGGGGCCCTAATTTTCCCCATGGATATTACCTCATTCTGATGTTTTTACTCTCTACCTTATGGATTTATGATGGTTATTAAAAACAGATTCATCATGACATTCATTCTTCTTCCCTTTCCTGTGTGTTGATCTTAGCTTATTTGTGCACTGCCTTAAATATATTATTCCATAATAAAATTTATAAATAAGTTCCACGATGCTTAGCTTAGTTGACTTTAATAGGAAGGAATCGGTAGGATTGATAAAAGGTATTTTGTGTAAAATTCAATCCTAAAATGCTTTTTTAAGAGTATTTAACTTTGCTAACCAAAGTAAATAAATACTCTTTGTAGGATTTGTAGAAGTTGATGATGACCCAAATTTAATTAGGTACCTTGAACAACTATTGATTCAATGAAGCTTATTTTATTTTATTTTGTGTTTTGGTTCTTGAAAAGTAACAGATAAAAGGGAGTTTGATTTTTGTATTATAAATATTAAAGAAAATTAAATATAAACAAGATTAACAAAAAATTATAAAATTTTTGATTATTTATTCTTTATGTTGATCAGTTAAAATAATTAAATAAGTAAAATATTGGAAGTACCAAATAAAAAAATATTAACTTTAATTATATTTTTTAGTTTACTTCAATTATTATCTTTCTCTATTGTTGTTTTTATTTTCTTTCTTTTGAATTTTCCTTCAAATATTTTTAGAACCAAATTTAGCATTAATGTTATTGCTATAATACTACATTCAAAACATCTTTTTGATTTGAAGGTTTTAAAGTGAAGCATAGTTTGAATTTAACATGTTCTTTTTAATGTTTAAAAAATTGGTTGTTCTTGGATTAACTTAAGATGAATTAGCTTGTTCAACAAGTATACTACCTACATTTTATTGTTTCTATAACTCAATTAACATTTGAGTTATTCAAAATTTAATGTTGGAATGTTAATAAGACATAGGTCAAGTGGTTAAGAGTTCATATGAAGAATAGGGAGGGAGGAGAGAGGGGTGAAGGGGTTGTTCCAGGATTGGAGTCCCATGGAAATTTTTTTGTAAAAGAATAGATTATTATGATATATGATGGGTGTAAAGTGAAACATGTGTAAAGAATAGATTATTACTGTTATGATATATTATGAGTGAACCTATATTTAAAAAAATCATTTTTTGAATAGTTATATTGAGGGGGTGCAACTTGGTGATCAAGTTGAATTGAGTTGATGATTTGATTGGCAGGCTAACATGAATTTGTAAACCAGTGGCCTAAGTTTTATATCAATTTAAAAACAAATAATATATATATCATATATATATATATATATATATATATATAATATATGTATATATAATATTTGTGGTAAAGTGAATAGATTTAAAAAAAAAAAAAGTTTAAATAGTTATATTGAGTAGGTGCAATTTGGGTAGATCAGTCAAGTTGATCTGAGTCGATGATTTGATTGATTTAAGCCTAAACAAGTGGCCTAAGTTTATAACAATTTGAGCTCTTGCTTGCCTAACATAAATTTGTAAAAACAGTAGCTAAGTTTATATATATATATATATATATATATATATATATATATATTGTTGTAAAGCAATATAGGGAGAGACAATGGAGAAATATAACCAACCAAAACTTCTAAAGTCTGATTGAATGATGTGAGGCCAAAAGGACACGCAAGAGCCTCCTACTTATAAGCTGCACATGTGTTCAGTGCGACTAGGAACTAAGTGTTACTAATGCGTTGTGTTAGTCATTTTCTTCCTTTATAACACCCTATTTTAAAATGACCATCACTAAATGATATATTTACAAATTATTAGTATTGTCTCATTAAAAGCCTTGTTAATAAACTATGAGTGTGATAAAACTGAATGAAGAAAAAAAAGGAGTACAATGCTTTTATCTTTTATCCATACTCTCCTTGGTAGTGACATGATTATGTTAGCTTTATTGCTTCACTCTTGAAAATCTTTCAATTGACACATGCCAATTTGATGTACAAGTTTCTTGAATATTGTAGTAGGCGATGACTTTGTGAACAAAAATATACTAGATTATCATTTGAGCTTTTTGTTGAACATCAATTTCACAATTTTTTTTAGAGTTCATTCTATCTCCTCTAATATAACTTTTGTTGATTTGTATGAGTAGATATAGCACATATTTAATCATCTTTAGATTATCACATAGAATAATTTTGAATTATCAAATATATTGGATCATCGATTTTAACCATATACATTCACGTCTTGCTTCTTAAATTGCGAGAATTTCTAAATGATTTGATGGTGTGGCCATGATTCTTTGCTTAATATATCTTCATGAAATAATAGTTATATATTTTCTAGTCGATCTCTTGGACAATCTCAACCCTAAACAAGCAATGCTCACTCAACTTTGTCTGAAGCACAAGTGACTCACTGTCTCTCAGTGATTCCATGGTTGTTAGAATAAATAGATATAAAATTAAGAATTTGTGAAATAGTTGAATAATTGAATTTATCTTGCATTCAAATCTTGACACAGTATTATTGTGAAGTGGATTCAATGACCATTAGGCCTATTATAAATGCATTCTCTTGGTTTGGTGAGACTAGATCAGAAAAGAAATTATCACATTGTGATCTAAATAAAGGCATTGGTTTTCTTGGAGCCTACGATATATGGTGAGGAACTGTAAATGCGATTTATTGTTTGAAAGATTCACGGGATAATTCCGTCAGGTCAATGTTTTATGAATGATGATTAAAAGCAAAAAAATTTTCTTCATTAGTTGAACCAATAATTGAAACATTAATTTCAAATAACGTCATTAAATATATGTAATTAAAATTAATTGATTTAAATATAATTTAATAATTATAATGTTTATTATTTTTATAGTTGTATTAATATTTTAAATTTTATGAAAACATATGTATAATATTTAAATAAAAAAGGTAACATTATGTATATATATTATATTTATAATATTTCTAAAAATAGATATGTAATTTGTTTGTAATAAATTTAACTAAAAATGAATGTTGGCCCACAGAGTAGTCATCCGGGATGAAAAATCATGGCCTAGATTCAATCCCCACTAAGTTGAGTTTTTAGTTTGAAATCTCCTTTCCCTTGTCCCACATCTGAAAGGGAAGGAGATTTCTAATAATTTATAAACTTATTCACCGGTGGCTGATTAAAGATTAAACTGCCATGTCATTAATTGGATTTGGCCTGCAGGAGGTGAGTCAATATCTCTCAATTCAAATTGTCATTATGATTGGTGTACGATAGCGTAAGACCATAATGTTCCAATTGAACTTCGCTCCGTTCATGAACTATTTCAGTTTATAATGCGGTCTTTCGATTCAAATCATCGATTTAGTGATACCATTCAAATAGTAAGCAACCGGGTCGCAAAAACCCATTGATAGGAGAGTTGAACGGTTCGATTTATTATTCGATTCGATTTTAAGCATTGATTACGATAGCCTATATTTTATTTATATTTTTATTTTTATATAAATCATCGTTTAAAAGGATGTACTAGAGTGCGATATTTGGTATAAAAATGGATTTCCTAGATTCAAAATATGAAATCTTGAGATTTCATACATTAATAAAATGAAAAATTAATTTTTTTTTATTTGATTTACATTCTGATTTGCTTTCGGTATTGTTTAAAGAAAAAAAAAAATCATCTATTTTTGTTTTAAAGTCAACACCTTTGTTTATTTTTTTGTGCAAGCATTAATGCAATTATGGAATATATGTTTGGCTGTTACATCTAAATGTTTCCTACTTGTTTGGCATAGGAATAATGCATGTCCATCGCTTGATTCCTAGCGAATTTGTTTTTGTAGTTATAGAATTTTGTGTCATGCTTGGAC
This sequence comes from Tetrastigma voinierianum, assembly GCA_016808115.1. Classification (NCBI taxonomy): domain Eukaryota; kingdom Viridiplantae; phylum Streptophyta; class Magnoliopsida; order Vitales; family Vitaceae; genus Tetrastigma; species Tetrastigma voinierianum. The sequence goes on from JAEQBH010001818.1 coordinate 799,109, forward strand.
CATATGACTTGAAGGGACAATGACAATGCATATTACATTAATAAGAATTCCAATAGTTTGGAAATTTTAGTCATTTTCATTATATGATGAGTTTTTTTTTTTTTGAAAGTGGGAATAGGATCTTAACATATATATATATTTTCCTATGAAAACCCATTATTCCGAAATTCTGTGTATCCTAGATAAATAATTTGACTTATTTTGGATTATTATTTTTCATGAGTTTCTATGGTGAGAAAAATCATAGATAAATTATTTTTAATTAATTTTGAGATTAGGAATTAAATTATAGTTTAACAAGATTTATCATTTTTAATAGATAAATGTTAAATAGATATATAATTTAATTTATTATTAAGAATTAAATTATATTTTAAGAAGAATTATCCTATGATAATTGTTAAATAGATAAATAATTTTATTTATTATTAAAAATAAAATTATATTTTAACAATAATTATCGGATAATTTATTAAGTAGCTCAATAACTTAAATTTGTGTAAAAATAAATAATATTTAACAAGAACTATCTAAGGGATAAATGTTAAATAGATATATAATTTAATTTATATTACTAGGAATTAAATTATATTTTAACAAGACTTTTATTCAAATGGATAAATGTTAATAGATATATAATTTGCTTTATTATTAAAAGGATGGATTTGATTAAGACATGTTCATGTTTTAAGGCATTTAAATTATTAAATTAAAGTTAAGAACTTACAAGTCTGAGAAAATTAAATCTAGAATCGTTGTAGTGCTTGTTTTAGAATTGGTTTGACTATAAAATTTTTTCTAAATTAGAGAAATTTAGAGATCAAATTTGATTGAATTTAAGAATAAGTAGACTATGACATAAACTTCAAAATACTCAAGTTTTTTAAATAGTTAAGTGGGAGAAGGTTTAGCAAGCTTACAACCTTCCACTGAAAGGGTCTTGTGATTCATTTTTGGATCAACATAAAGTTGGACAAATGTGAGGATCCTAGTTACAGGACTCCTTTGGCGGTTAGTTAATAACATTTTAAGGGGGAGCAACCAAATTTCTAAAGTTGGGGCTCTTTACTTAAAGAAATATTGAAACTAAGATAAGTGGTGTATACACTTAACTTGAAGAAAATAATAAACTATCTAAAATATTTTCTATTTATTTTCTCAAGAAACCAAAGTTTAAAGGGTAAGTCAATCACCTAGTCTAAGGATAAGTAACTTTTGGGATTGATTAGATTATATATCTTATTAACTTTGATAAGCTAGACTTGCCTAAAGTAAAATAGCAAGTTTTCATGGAAGTTAATTTATCTTGTATTGATGTATGTAATTTTGAGTGTTATATTATATACTATCAGTGCAAATTGTATATATTATACATGTCTTATGCTAGTAATGAACACATAATGACCAACACCAATTTGATTCTCAAGATAAATATGTTTGTCTTTTTTCCGTTAGCATCGATCAGTCATAGCTATAAAGGATCTCAGTTGTAGTTTTGCATGATTGTTTATTTGTGCCAAATTCTAGAAAGAATTTAGTTTCAGTTTCTAAATTATGTAATGACAGTTATTTAGTTTCTTTTAATAAAACTTATGTTTCTATTACGAAAGAAAATGAAGTTGTTACATGTGGCACATTGATGAATAATTTAAATCATATCAGATCAGGTTAGATTCGTTGATAATGTGGAAAATCATTGAAAGAAAAGAGCCTAGTATCAACCAAACTCGCGCAGCATTTAAGGCTTGGTCACATAATTTTGAAAAGAATACAAAGACTAGTGAGTCAGGCCATTAGCCTTAACCTAAAGCAATACTCACCATGTTAGAATTATATTCATGTAAATGATCAATAGACTTTAATGCAAAGGAGTTAATTCGAGGGATGTATGGATTTGATACACTTAGATGTGTGTGGGTCATTTAGTGTCCATGCAAGAGATGGCTATGAGTATTTTATCACTTTTACTGATGATTACTCAAGATATGGATATATGTACCTAAGGAAGAAGAAATCAAAGGTCTTGGATAAATTTAAGGAATTTAATGCTGAGTCAGAAAAAAAAAAAAAAAATTAAGGAGATACATTAAATCACTATGTTTTGATCGAGGTGGTGAGTACATGTCTATTGAATTCGTTTTTTTCCTTAGGGAGCATGAGATTTTATCTTAGCTTAGTGCTCTAGGAACTCCAAAACAAAATGGAGTGGCGGAAAGAAGAAATCGAACTCTATTAGACATGGTAAGGTCAATGATGAGTCTTTCCACATTACCTTTATCCTTTTAGGGATATGCCCTAGAGTCATTATCTCACATTCTAAATATGGTGCCATCCAAGTTAGTACCATAGACACCCATGGAAATTTAGATAGGTCAGAAACTTGTTTTAAGTCATATCTGCATATAGGGTTGTCTTGCTTATGTGTTAAACCAGTCATCTAACAAGGTGGATGGAAAGTCAGAATTGTGTTGGATTGTTGGATATCCAAAAGGTACAATAAGGGGCTACTATTTTTACAGTAAATTTGACATGAAGGTGTTTGTGAGTATAAATGTCAAGGTCATGGAAGAAGAATACACCATAATCACATAATTAGGGATATGAATGAATGGGCGGAACAGATTGAATCCCCTAGTATTCAAGATAATGTTGTTCCTGTTGATCCATAACCACCAATACTTGATACTGATGCACCAAATATGCTTAGTCGTAGTAGGAAGGTCATTAGACCACTTGTTAAGCTCACGTTGATGGGAGAATCATCTTTGACAATCTCAAAGTCACATGAGGTTGATTCTACAGGTTACTACGAAGCAATTAATGATAAAGATTTCGGTTGGAAAAAGGTTATGAAATCAGAATTAGAATCCATGTATTCTAACAATGTGTGGACTCTTGTGGATTTACCCTAAGGGGTTAAACCCATTCGGGGTTAAACCCACTGGTTGTAAATGGGTGTACAAGAGAAAGAGAGGAGTAGATGGAAAAGTTAAGACATATAAAGCCAAATTGGTGGTAAAAGATTATAGTTAAAAATCAGGTTTTGATTATGAAGAAACTTTTTCACCAGTGGCTATGATCAAGTCCATCAGAATACTTCTATCCATTATAGCATATTATGATTATGAAATATGACAAATAGATGTCAAGACAACCTTCCTTAATGGCTATCTTGAAGAGAACATCTATATGGTGCAATCAGATGGTTTCATAACCGAAGGTTAAGAACACATGGTATGTAAGTTGCATAAGTCCATATATGGACTTAAGCAAGCATTGAGAGCATGAAACAAACGTTTTGATCATGTAATCAAATCTTTTGGTTTTGATCAAAATGAAGAGGAACCTTGTGTATATAGAAAGATGTAGGATGATATAGTGGTTTTCCTGATTTTATATGTGGACGACATTTGGTTGATTGGAAACGACTTTGAGATGTTGTTAAAGATAAAGATCCAGTTAGCTACTCAATTCCAAATGAAGGATTTGGGAGAGTCGCAATTTGTTATAGGTATTAAGATAATACGAGATAGAAAGAACAAGATTATTGCATTTTCTCAAGAAAATTATATAGATAGTATATTGTCTAAGTACAACATGCAAGGTTCCAATAAAGGATTTACACATTTTAGATATTGAATCAATTTTCTAAGGACCAGTGTCATAAGACAACTGAAGAGAAAGAATACATGAAGACAATATCATATGCTTCAGCAATTGATAGTCTCATGTATGTGATGTTATGTACTAGACCAAATATATGCTATTTAGTTGGAATAGTGAGAAGGTATATATCAATCTAATCCAAGTAGGGAACATTGGATCATTGTGAAGCATATATACTCAAGTACCTAAGGAGAACGAGAGATTATATGCTAGCTTATCATGGCGATGAGTTGGCCCCTATAGAATATACAGATTATGACTTTCAGTCATATGTGGATTTGAGGAAATCCACATATGGATGTGTTTTTACATTAGGAGGAGCACCTGTTTGTTGGAGGAGTATTAAGCAATCATGTATTATTGATTCAACTGTGGAAGCTGAATATGTGGCAGCATCAAAGGCAGTTGAGGAAGTAGTTTGGCTTAGGAAATTCCTTATGGAATTAGGAGTCATAACTAAGGTTGTTGATCCTATGATCTTGTATTGTGATAACAGTGGGGTTGTTGCTCAAGCCAAAGAACCAAGGAATCGTAGGAAAGACAAACACATCGAAAGGAAGTATAGCCTAGTTCAAGAGATTGTGTAGAGATGAGACATCATAGCAGAGAAGATTGCATCTAAGGATAACCTAGCAGATCCTTTTACTAAAGCACTTAAGACTAAAGTGTTTGACTCTCATGTATACAACATAGGTCTCAAATATACTCTCTAGTTTTTTAGTTTCATGGTTAATAATGTAATTAGTTTGCATTAATAAAATTGGTGTTTCAATTACTTCAGATTATTGTGTTCATTCAAGCCTAGTTCAAGCACATTGTACATGTCTTGGTGCGTGTGGATGCCCAGAGGACACATATATGGGTTCATTGTGTTTGAGGTTGTTCAAGACGGTTCATGGATGTTGGCAATCCATAAGTAGTTGTGTTATGATATTTGCCCAGTTATTGGGAGTAGTTTGTCACAACTATTATAGTGGGTCTTTAGGATATCATACTAGTATGTACTTGGTACATATTAAATGAGACTTAGGAGTGCAAATCATCATATACTATCTTTGAATGGTTTTTCTCATAACTACTATCTCACATAGGCTCTTAACCTTGAGGGTCGTTGGAGAATTAAGGGGAGTAGGTTGTCATTTTGAGGTGCTCCTTGTGACCATCTATTAGTGATAGTCACTCATAGTGATCTTGGATGGCTTATTGCTCCAACTCATAGAATCTTGCTTTGACCAAACATGGGAAAACTGGCGACGACCCTAATTATAGGGTAATATACAACCTGAGGTAGCTTAAAAGGTGATTGATCATAGTTGTCCCTGGCCAGGGCGGCCCCAGTTGAGTTTGGGGTGGACTTACAATCATCATTTAGTCAAACAGTAAGCTTGTAGCCTTAAAGTAAAATAATAATTTTGATATTTTATGGTATAATGTTTGAAATTACTAGTATTGATTCACGGGGAGGTGATGTGAGTGATTAGTAGGCCTTGGTAATCCCCCACAATGATTTGCAATGAGAAAATTTTCGATTTTAGAGTGTAGTTAGTCTATTATAGTGGTATGATTGACCAATTGTGGAATTATGTATGATTAATTCCATGGGAGCCAAAATTGGAAAGTACCATAGGTCTTCGGGCAAACCCATTTGTAAGTGACCAATGTTATGAGCAGTTTATGATTCATATGAGCCTTCAAGTTTGCTTTAGGGCTAGTGGGAGAATCTTGGAATTAAGCTCAGATAAGCAAACTAGAGTTTTAATTAAGTTGGACCATTAAACTTATATGGGCTAATTATAGGCCTAAGTATGTAAGTGGATTTAATAGTCCACTAAACCATATTATAAATATAACATTATATTTAGGTTTAAGGTGACAGACTAATTTAAGAGGGAGGAGAATATCTATGTGTCCCAGATCTGAAAGTAAAAGGCGTTAAATTGTTCTTGGAGCCCACATTCTGTGGTCAAAATCTGCAAATCGGTTATTACTTGGCAAATTCAAGGATCAGTTCCATTCTGGTTAGTATGTATTTTATTTTTTTCTTCCGTTGCATATAAAATCATAAATTTATAGAGGATGTCCCGAGATTCCAACAAAGATATCATGTTGATGCTTGATTAGTAGTTGTCGTTATACATAAACTTTGCTAAAGGTAAATAGCGTGTTTAATTCCCCCCAAAGTTTAAGATACATGCTTTTAACTCGTCTTTTAGAATCCATACTATTTGCATGGAGAGAAATTTGACGTATGCGTTAATCATAAGAGTTTGAAATTATCTTTACTCAAAAAGGTTTCAACTCTAAGTAGAGATATGTGCAGCGATTAAAGAAAGGATTATGCTTTTTCTTTTCACTACCGTCGTAGAAAGGCAAATATTCAGTAGAAAAACTATGAGTTTTGTCTTGGTTGGTAAAGACAAGATCCATCCTTGTATAGCATTTCAACTAGACCCAGGATTATCCAAAGAATAGTAAGTTCATTAATGCTTGGTCTTTCCGCACAGATGGGAGTCTGAGAATTTAAAGGAAGATTGTGTATTCAAAGGTTGAGAAATGAACTATATATTAGCATATGGTTACAGAGCAAAGTATACAATTCTCTCTAGTATTGCTAAAATTGTACAATTTTGGTGAATTTTAATGAAGAGAGGCATTGCTTAGTATGTATTGCTAAAATCTACCAAGAGATAAAGACACAAAGACACAATTTTTGTGAATTTTAATGAAGAGAAGCATTGCTTAATATGTAGCCAACTTTCAAAGTAGTCAACAAGTGAAAGCGAAGCATAAAAGACCTAGAGGGTTATTGCAGCGGTTATCTATACCTGGTTTAAAATGCGATCATGCCGCTATGGATTTTTTAGTAGGATTGCTAAGAATTAATTAGAAGTAAGAAAGATAGAGTATGGGTTGTTGTGGACCAGCTTACTAAATTATATGCTAATTTCTTAGCTAATACAAATAGTATTTCCAAATATTGAGAGGAAACACTGGTTTTTGTAAATCTTAAGCTACAATGGAAATGGATTTATTTTTTTTAATTTTTTAATTTTTTAATTTGTTTATTCTTATTAATTCTGTGGGTCTTTAAATTATTGAATATGTTTGAATCAGTATATATCTTAAAAATATCTTAGAAAATTCCAAAATTGAAACAAACAATCTTTGACATATTTTAAATTTAATGTATTAAATGTAAGCATGCAAACCGTCACTTAAAAAAAAAAAAAAAAAACTCCAAGACTTATGGTGAATGCCTACAAGGATGTTTGTGTAAAACTAGTGAAAATTTTAAATTTAAATTTTTCAAAAAAAAAAGAAAAAAGAAAGGGGGTAAAACGGTAATTTATCTAATAGTCCGTGAGAAAAAGTTGGAGTTTTTCAGATTTCTACTTATCGAAACCCGATTGCATCGCGAATCGCCTCACGAAATCTGGGCCTACCCAAATGACCCTCATCAATCCATGATAGCCTGACTTCAATGTGACATTTTGAGACAATGGGTGTCGGGTGACACATGGCAAGCCATGTGGATGACACATGGCGAGCCATGTGGTGACACGTGGAGAACCATTTGTTGACACATGGCAAGCCATGTGTGTGACACATGGCAAGCCATGTGTCAACATGCATGCCACTTTTGAAGCCTATATATATGGGGCTCCAATTCAATTCGTAGAGAAAGCAAGGGGGGGAGAAGGAGGAGGAAGGGAAAAGAGGAAGGGAGGAAAGGAAAAGAGAAAGGGGAGGAGAGGAAAAGAGAAAGGGAGGAAAGGGAGGAAAAGGGAAGAAGAAAAGAGAAGAAGAAAAAAGAAGAAGAAAGGGGAGAAAGAGAGAAAAAAGAAAGAGGAAAAGGAAGGAGTGTTGCGCAGTGAGTAGACCTGGGTGGCTAAAAACCTAGAACTGCACTACAAGCGAAAGCCTCCTACTTTTGCTATTTTACGATAAAATGTGTAATTGGCCTGGCGTGTTTCGTCGGCTCGGGCGAATTTGTATGTCAGGATTTGTTAGATTGTGGTGATGGCTCAATGACCTATTTCATAGGGTTTGGATCGTCTCAAACGTAACATTGTGTTTCGGGACACAAAACTCGAGCATAATGGCAACTGGGTGTGCCCAAATTCAAGACACCTCGTGAATCGGTCGGTTAACTTGACTAATTGATAACTTTCTCACCCAAACTCGATTCGCGCTTCGGACTCTAGTGGAAAGCTCGTTGAGTCTAGAATTTAATAAGATAAAGTGCCTAGCCAAATGTAGGCCAAACATCACCGGGTCATGGATAGTCGGTGGTTCGGTCCATCTCCGGCTCGAACTCGCTTTCGAACGTGCTCAGAATCAAATGCTTCGAGACCGTATGTGGCCCGAAAGGTGGAATCACATGTTGATGTTTCAGGTGGTATTTACAAAACTCGGACTTTCAAATAAGTCCAGATATTTGCCGCCAAGCATGGCCATTTATGGCCTGAATGTTAATGTGTTATCGCCATAAATCGAATAAATACTGCCAACATGAAATTACGTGGATATATGTGTGATAAAGACGGAAATAATTATACGATTGTCAGATAATCGATATACTATGTCTCAAATTCGAATATGAATTGTGGGCATTACTTGCCTAAGTAATGGTTGGAATTATGTTAATACATGCTTGAATGATGTGTTGACATGAATGAACTGAATGATAGAAAATATGTAGTGCATGCTTATGTGATACTGATTTGAATGTGTGGAATATTAACATGACTACATGTATGTTAAATATATGAAATGTTGTGTGCATTAGACATGAGTGTTCATAGCACGCACATAGTGTACAGTGTAGAATGTCCATGTAGAGGTCTTCATACATTGGTCATGGGTCTGGAGCAAGAAGTGGGCAATAAATTACCAGATTGTGTGCTGTGAACGCCACATTACAGGAGAGTGTACATGGTAATCGACTCGCACTGCCTGCGTTGAATCGTGGGCTTCGGGAATGGACGTCCAATTGAGTTCCACAGTGTTAAACGAAAAAGAAAACAAATGTGTCGCGCGTGAAAGTAAGTAGGATAGATACCCCCTCTGTGAAAAGCCCGAAAAACCTCGGGTTAGACAAACAGATCCATCGGTGAAAGCCTGAAAATGTCGGAGGATGTAAGAGACCCGCGGTGAGACCCCAAAAAGTTCTGTTGTCAAAAAAGACACGAAACGATTAAATAAATATCACATAAACTACGGGTTATGAGATGAGAGTCGTGATGGACTCGGTATTGATTTCCCATTGGCACTTGCAATGGTGGTGGGCCTGAGGTTGACTCAGATTGGGGCATGTAGAGGTCGTCTTCATACATGCATGTAGATTTTTCCATGATAGACAACATGTATGCACTGATTGGTTGTCATTTGATCTATGGAAATGATCATTCGTATGTGCGAATTTCCAGCTGGGAATAAATTTTTGATTATCTCACTGGCGTTAGCTCACCCTGCCGTGGGACTTTCGTACAGCAGACGACGCTCCTTAGAGGCCGAGATTATGAAGCGGGCATGACTGAGGCCGAGATTATGAAGCGCTCCTTAGAGGCCGGGTTTTGTGTATATATTAGAATAAACTAGTTTTAATATATGTTTTGTATTAAGAGTGATGTAATAACTCTTGGATCTATATGGGCCTTATTGGGTCATTTTACTCAAGTATGGGTCTCTAAGGATATGAGATATTACTGTGTCGACGCGTCAACGGACCCCCCGGGTTTCGGGGGTGTCATAGCTTGGTATCGAGTCAGAATGCCTCAAAAAAATACCATAGAATTTATAATAAATTATTATATATTCCAAAGATTGAGCTAACTTCGTATTTTTCCTCGGGAAATTTTTAGATGAATATTGATTAAATGATTATTGATTCCAAAAATAAACCCAAGTGAAAAAAAAAAAAAAAAAAAGGAAAGGACATGTGGCATGTAGGAAAGAGGGAGGAAGCTTCCTCTTGTTTAAAGTACGATTAGGAGTGATCCATAAGAAAGGGAAAACAGAGAAAAGGGAGAGTTAGAGAGAGAGGCTCTACCTTCTCTCTAGATTTTTCGACGATCGGACCATAGGTCTCAGGTGAAGCAAGAGGGAAAGTCCTTCCTAGTGACAAGAGCTACAAGTAGAGACTGGAATCGGAGAGTTTCGACAAAATCCATGAGGTAGGTCTTCTCCTACTTGGTCATTTTCTACCCTATGGTTATTTGCGGTTACCTTCCCTGGGGGAATGGTCGGGTCGTATTTAAACCAAGGGAAGCCGCACATTGCCAGAAAGTGCGCATTAGCCGGACCTTAGGGCTGATTTTTGGGTAAGAAATAAAGGAATTTGGTGTGGGTCCTTCTGTAAATTGTAGCCACATCAGCAAATTGATAAGCCAGCTTTGAATCTCCTCAATTCGACCCCGCGACCAAGCTTACTGGGCCTTTACTCGAACAAATGCCTAGCAGAGGTCAGTCACAGGTCGCCGCTGCAGGTCGGCAGACCTCATGCAACAGAGGTCAGCAGACCTCATGCAAAAGTATGCCAAGAGACTCGCCCTGTAGAGCTCAGCCATCCAGACTGTGTCAACTCGTCGGGCTCAGTCAACTCGCCGCCAAAGCCAACTCGTCGCGCTTGACTACGACACTCTAACTAAGGTCATATCTCCTTCGCTCTTTTTCTCAACTCCGATGAAGGTTTTTAATTTCTATGAAAGCCCATTGAGTCAAGAATACATTCATATGCCTGAGGAGGATATTAGATGTCAGACCGAGGTGATAGACCAAGTTTACCGAGGTCATCTCAACTCGTCAGTTCAGGTCAACTCGTCAGGGTTGACTACGCATGACCTCCAACTTCGGAAGGTCATATCTCCTTCGTTTGAACTCCGATTTAGGTGTTCTTGGACTCTATGGAAAGCCCATTGAGTCAAGAATACATTCATATGCCTGAGGAGGATATTAGATGTCAGACCGAGGTGATAGACCAAGTTTACCGAGGTCATCTCAACTCGTCAGTTCAGGTCAACTCGTCAGGGTTGACTACGCATGACCTCCAACTTCGGAAGGTCATATCTCCTTCAATAACCTCGATTCGAAAGTGTTCTCGACTCATGGAAAGCCCACGGAGTCAAGAATATATTCATATGCCTGGGCAGGGCTAGTAGGATGTCAGACTGAGGTGATAGACTAAGTTTACCGAGTCATCTCAACTCGTCGCCAAGTCAACTCCGTCGTGGTTGACTAATGATGACCTCCAACTTCTAAGGTCATATCTCCTTCGTTTGAACTCCGATTTAGGTGTTCTCGGACTCTATGAAAGCCCATTGAGTCAAGAATACATTCATGCCTGAGGAGGATATTAGATGTCAGACTAAGGTGGATAGACCGTTTACCGAGGTCATCTCAACTCGTCGGGCTCAGGTCAACTCGTCGTGTTGACTACTTACGACCCTCCAACTCTAAGGTCATATCTCCTCTCGCTTGAACTCCGATTCGAAAGTGTTCTGACCATGGAAAGCCCATTGAATCAAGAATACATTCATATGCCTGAGTAGGCTAAGTAGGATGTCAGACCGAGGTGATAGACCAAGTTTACCGAGTCATCTCAACTCGCCGGGCTCAGGCCAACTCTGTCGTGGCTGATCACGTACACCTCCAACTTCGGAAGGTCATATCTCCTTTGTTTGAACTCCGATTTAGGTGTTCTTGGACTCTATGGAAAGCCCATTGAGTCAAGAATACTTTCATATGCCTGAGGAGGATAGAAGATGTTTGACCAAGGTGATAGATCGAGCTATCTCAGGTCAGTATCAGCCTGCCGCTCAGGATTTGACTGCGCATGACCTCCAAACTTCCTAAGGTCATATCTTCTTCGCCCGAACTCCGCTGTGTTCTTGACTCTATGGAAATCCCATTGAGTCAAGAATACTTTCATATGCCTGAGGAGGATAGAAGATGTCAATCGAGGTGATAGATCGCTTCTCGTCCAGTCGTCGCCTCGTCGCTCAGATTTGATCGCATATGACTTCCCGAATTTCTAAGGCCTATAACTCCTTCGTCCGAACTCCGATTCGGGTGTTCTTGGACTCTATGGAAAGCCCATTGAGTCAAGAATTCATCTATATATATCCTATTGAATTCGGAACTCATATAAAACTCCGAAAATCAATCCTAACCAAAACCATTTTAGTACATGAATAATATTGTTCTTTAATGGTTTTGGAATAATCGACGAGGAGGAAAAGCTAAATCGAGATTGAGATTCCAAGGGATTGGAATCAAAGTGCAAATATTTTCAGTTTGTTCTACTCAACTCTATTCCTCGCTTCAGTGTTTTTGGCTTGTGTGTTCTTCGACTCTCTTCTCTATTTCCGCATTTTGGTAGTTTACCAAATAACCAAATGATTATATGAAATGAACATATCTTTGAAATGATAAATAAGAAAGTGCTTATGGAATCGATGATATTTGAAATGTTGAAACCAATGACTATGAATGATAAATCGAATTGTAATCGAACCCACAATTCTTCTGACATATTAAATTGAAACTATAAACCAAATGAACCGCCTCGAGGGATGCAACTAATCTGCGATCGCCACGGCGGCACCCCGAACGGCCCAATGTCCCACTTGGCGATGCACCACCGCATCCGGCTATGATGGTGTAGCGACATTTAAGGATACCATGTCTGGTGCACCAAACGCATCCGCCATGATAGAGACCCGAATTGTTAAATGTGTAAGCACATTAACAATGATAATAAGGGACGGGATTCATCAAACTAATCAATGTAAATGATTTGAATAGTCAAAGTGAAATAACCAACATTGACGAAAAGTGTAAATGGGATTTCTATGTATATGCTTAAATCTCAAATTGAATTGGCTAGAAATGAATTGTTGCATTGAAATTGTATGATGTGATTTGGTAAATGATTTAGAAATTGAAAGCATGCGAAAATAAATAAGTATGAGTATATGTTGAATTAATAAGCATGGTTTAATGTTAAATGCATGCCGAAGCCAGCACCATTGAATAGAATCGATAGAACCACTAAGCATGAAAATGCTTAGCGATAGTTTTATCTATGCGCAGGTTTCGAAAGTGTATTGCTAGGAAGTGAGAGAAGATCATGCAAATATAGTCATAGAGAGAGTACGGCCAGATAAGTATATATACTCCGCCATTTGCATATCATCTCTTTCAACAAGTGGTATTTTGTAAAACAAAAAGGGTTAAACTCGAACCTTGATTTTGTATATCATTTGAAGGGGCATAGAATGCCTTTCTTTGTAAATGTATTTTGTTAATGCTTACGGCCTACCGAATTGCTTTGAAATTTGTAAATGATCGGGGGCCGCCCTAAACCGAAACCGCTCAAGAACTAAACAAATTAATTAAACGCTTTAATAAGATAAATAAAACGCTGAGGGTAAACCTGCCCGGCTCGATCCACCATTCTGCCCGCCTGGTTTCGTCACACTTTGAAAAGAAAACTTAATAAAATGTAAAATAAAAGAATTAAATGGGAGTCCCCTGGTTTCGTTAGGACTCGCCATTTGGCCTGTACGGTTCGGGTCGCCAAGAGCATAAATACATGAGTACCTAGGGCTTGAGGGACTTGGGCTTAGGCCATGGTCATTAAGGTATAAGAGCATCACAACTTGGTATAGCTCGTGCCTGAGTTTGCTAGGAATTACCTAGTGCTCGAAATTGATATCCGTGATCATAGCTTTTGGTATTAAGGTCTAGATAGGAGGCTACTCAGAGTCTACGGACAAGATTAGATCACAAAGATATCAGGTGTTTTCTGTTTATGCTTTGATCAGATAGCGTGATTGTGTGTACAAATTACGTGGGAATTATACAATGCAGGATGTATATAGGAAATGCAAACACTGGGGTCGAGAAACGTAACTCAGGGAGTTCGGGAAACAAACGGATGGTTCGGGATATTAAGTCTATTATTGGTCGGCATGTGCACTAATAGTTGGACACGAAAATGATTCTAAACTTGTTGTTTGACTTGTGTAGATGGCAAGTAGAGGACGGGGGCGTAGAGGTCGTCCACGGGGCGATGGTCGACCACCACCTGTTTTTGATCAGCAGGCCTTCATAGAGGCCATGGGTGTTGCGATAGCCACAACAGACAGCCGATGCAAATTTAGGGTCGTGGAGGTGCCAAGAACCTCCGTGAGGTTCAAGGCACATCATCCCTCCGACGCTCATGGAGGAGGGACCGCATGGTAGCCGACCATGGTTCTCACAGATTGAGAGGATTCTCTAGGGCTACGGAGATCACCGATAATTTGACATACCGGGCTTCATTCCATTCTGCGGTGAGTCCCGTGATCTAGTGAGTGGGTCACTTCCGTGGACTCGAGACTATGGCTGGATGATTTTCTAGACTATTCATAAAGTACTCGCTTCTACTACATGAAGGCCCGAGAGTTCCTTGAGTCGAGATTGCGGGGCTGGTCGTGATTCGAATATGTAGCCAACTACGAGTTGGCACGCTGGATGATCATGTATTACCGATGTGGCCAAGGTCAGGAAGTTCGAGGATGGGCTAAAGTTGTCCATCCGAGGCAAGATTGTAGGACATAACCTACAAGATATGGACTCGATGGTCAGTATAACCTTGATCATTGAGCGAGAGGTAAATGATGCTCGTAGCAAGATCCGTGATGCGAGTGCTAAGTGATAAGAGGGCAGCCAAGCTTCTTCTTCAGTTCGGAAAGAAGAGGACTTTTGTTCCACGAGGGTTTCGTATGGGCCGCGCCATCGTGGCTAAGGCCAGTCCGGTTACCAAAGCAGATATGACATGTTTCACTACCATCACCGGGACATGAGGCGGAACCGTCCGCAGATATGTGGGTTTCTGTGGATCAAGGGACACCACAGCCTCGATCACAGGGGGACATGAGCAGATTCTAAGATGTTCCTCCTACCCCAAAGACTCGGACAGGAGCATGTATTAGTCTCAGGGTGCGACACGAGCATCGAGTGTTTCACAGACAGGCCAAAGGGGCCAGAGTATGGGTCGAGGTCAAGGGCAGAGTGTATAGGCCGGGACTTCGGGGGCTCAGGGGCGTGTCTACGCCATTACTCCACAGACTGAGGCAGCAGATCGGTCAGTGATTCAGGGTACATTTCTACTCTTTCGCCTAACTCAAAAAAGCATCGATTCCTTATTGCTGCATTCAGGTGAGAGTATTGGGCTTAGAGGTTGATAATTCTTAGATGAGCCATCGACGTGAGTCCTCCCCCCTCAGTGGACTACACAGAATTGATCGAATATGCCTGGGATGTGGAGTTAGAGGATCTCCTGATTCTACTCACGGTGGACCTTCGGGTCATGGACATGTCAGAGTTCGAGGTCATCCTGGATGGACCGGCTGACAAAGACACTGAGTTGTCATAGACAGATCGTATGAGAGTTATCGCCTACACACCCGCATCTGCATCAGGTTGTGTTTCAAGGAATAGACACGATGTTTCACCCCATACCGTGTACCGCATCCACGATGGCATCTGCACTGACAGTTGGCTAGCCACTACCTTCGAGGACGAGGAGACGTGATATGAGTCTACCTCAAGTGGTTTGTGAGTAACAGGATGTTTCTTCCTAAGAGCTACTGTGATTGCCTCCACCGAGGATGTAGATTTCGCATTGAGTCGTGATCCTCGTACATCGTCGATTTCATGGACTCGCATGATGGTGCCTATTGAGCTGCGGTGAGCTCAAGGTCCAAATACAGAGTTACTGGGCAAGGGTTTCATTAGACCTATACTTCACCATGGGGCGCTCCGGGGTTCTATTTTCAAGAAGTGATAAGACCCTTCGACTACGACGACATGTGATAGTCGTAATGTGGTTACAATCAAGAATCCTGTGATCCATTACCGAGGATTGATGACTTATTTGATCGACTGAGGGGGGCGAGTCTACCCAAGATGCACCTTCGCATCGGCTACCATCGCCTGAGAGTTGTAGAGGCGCATATCCTTAAGATAAATTGCCTTCGTGACGCGGCAGATGGGCACTTTCTTTGAAGCCACGTGATGCCCTCGATCGGGACGAATGAAACCTGAATATCTACGGGATCTCATGAATAGGGTGTTCCAACCCTATTTAGATCAATTTGTGGTGGTCTTTGTTGATGACATCCTGATCTACTCCCAATCGGAGGTGGAGCATGAGGATCACTTGAGAATCGTATTACAGCTTTTGAGGGATCATCAGTTGTATGCCAAGCCCGCAAGTGCGAAGCCTCTGGGCCATCGAGGCGGGCTTTTGTGACACGTGGTGCTCCGTCAGCGTGGTCGTGACCCGGGAAGGTCGAGGTTGCATGAGTCAGAGAGGCCAAAGCCGGCCTCGAGATTCAGAGCTCGATCAAGGGTATTACAGAGGTTTATGAGGATTTCTCCCATTAGTACGCTTATGACGAGATCGACCCGTAAGGAGGTCAAGTTTATGTGGGATGACTCATGTGAGCGAGCATACCAGGAATTGAAGAGGAGGCTTACATCAGCTCCTATTCTAATAGTCCCGGAAAGGGGACAAAGGTACACAAGCAATCGTGATGATTCAAGGATCTGATCAATGTGTCTCTGACAAATCGAGAAAGTCAGGGCTTATGGTTCTCCGCTAGCTTGAAGAATCACGAGCGGAATTACCCCACGCATGATATGGAGTTGGCAACCGTAGTCTTTGACTTGAAGATTTGGTGCCACTACTTATATGGTATATTGAGTGTTTTCGCATCACAAAAGTTCGAATACATTCACGCAATGAGACCTGACATGAGGCATGTAGTGGATGGAGTTTTTGGAAGATTACGACTTCACTTTGCATTACCATCTTGGTAAGGCAAATGTGGTAGCTGATGCTTAGCCGAAAGTCACAGGAGTACTGGCTAGTATAGCTTCCCGTGAGTGGTGGATGCTCGAGACAAAGGTAGTTCGAGACTACGCATGATGAGCGTGCTTAGGTACCTTGGGAAGTCTGATGGCTACGCCGCCTCTACTGAGCAGAGTGATAGAGTCCCAGGGGCAAGGCGCAGAACTAGTATCCATCAGGATCATACAATGTACAATGGATCGAAGGTCACTATCCACAGATGGTGGGCCTTCATGTGGACTCTGCATTCCCCAAATGACTAATCGAGGGAGGAGGATCCTCAGGAGTTCCATTATCCCGATTCACTGCGGCATCCAGTGGCACAAAGATGTATCATGACCTTCATCGCCGCAGACATCGGAGCGGATGAAGCAAAGCATGCCTGTGGATTTTGTCCGACGGCGTCCACGTGCCGCCAGGTCAAGGCCGAGCACCGCAGGCCGCCAGGCTACTCCAACCATCGATAGCGAGTGGTAGCCGGAGCACATCACTGAACTTTGTGACTCACTTGCCACTACATCGTGGAAGCATGATGTGGTGGGTTATAGTTGGACCGACTCACCAAGTTTCCAGACATTTTCTACCGTGCTGATGACCTTCACATTGGAGGAATTCTACAGTTGTATATACAGAGATAGTACTTGCCAGCATGAGTGCCACCATAAGATCGGATCGATCCCTTGGTTTAAGGCCCGCCTCGAAGAAATTTCCAAAAGGCCATGGGGACACAGCTGTCGATGAGTACCGCTTCATCCCCGCACTGGGATGGTCAATCGTAGCTGACTATTCAGGATTTTAGAGGACATGCCGCGGTAGCATGCGTCCCGATCTCAAGGGTAGCCGGGAGGAGCACTGGCTCTTGGCAGAGTTTGCCTACACAATAGTTATCGCGAGTATTCGGGATGGCGCCTTTATGAGGCTCTATAGAGACCATGTCGATCACCGATATGTTGGATGTGAGGTGGGAGAGAGAGCTCCATCATCAATCTAGATTTGATCAGAGACACCTCGAGAGAAGTTGTGGAGTGATCTCGAAAGCTTCTCCCATCGCTCTCGTAGATGGCGTAAGAGTTACAACATGTACGACGACTCCGCCTGAGTTCAAGGCGGTGATCATGTCTTCTTGAAGGTGGTGCCTAAGAGAGGAGTGATAAGATTCGGCAAACGAGGGAAGCTGTCATCGAGGTACATTGGACCCTTCGAGGTACTTGAGAGGGTGGGCATGGTTGCGTATCGGTTAGCGTTGCCACCGAGTTTGTCGAGCGTTCATGAGGTGTTTCACGTCTCTATGCTCCGGAGTACACCCAAATCCAACTCATAAAGGATTGTAGCAGTGAGTTTGCCGTTGATGCGATGGGACCTTCTCGAGGAGGCACTAGTGCGTGATCATGGATAGCCGAGCGTGTTTTGTTTGGCAAGACCGAGGCTTGGTAAAGGTGTCGGGGTAGCACCGAGGAGTCGAGGAGGCTACATGGGGCGCGAGGACACCGTGGCCCGCCAACTATCCCTTCGCTCGACGGAAGGTGCGCTTCTAGTCATTAATGTTTCAATGACTGGTCGTGATATGCATGTGTTTGATTGTGTGTATGTGTGTGAATTTCGGGATGAAATTCTTTTAAGGGGGGGAGAGTGTAAAACTAGTGAAAATTTTAAATTTAAATTTTTAAAAAAAAAAGAAAAAGAAAGGGGATAAAATGGTACTTACCTAATAGTCCCAGAAAGTTGGTATTTTTTTCTTAGATTTCTGATGGCTGGAACGGGATTGCACCGGGCTGAATCGTCTCATGAAATCTAGCTATCCAGTCGAATTTCATTGAATTCCGAAATAGTCGAAATTTCACGATTCGAGGCAATCTGCAGCCAAGACACATGGCGAGCCATGTGGATGACATGTGGCAAAACCATGCAGACATGGAAAGTTATAGGAGTGACACATAGCCATGTGTCACATCAGATGGTAGCGCATGCATGCGTGACACATGGCAAGCAATGTGTCAACATGCATGCCACTTTTGAAGCCTATATATATGGGGCTCCAATTCAGTTCGTAGAGAAAGAAAGGGGGGGAGAAGGAGGAGGAAGGGAAAGAGGGAGGGAGGAAAGGAGAAGAGAAAGGGATGAGAGGAAAAGAGAAAGGGAAGAAAGGAAAGGAGAAAGGGAGGAAAAGGGAGGAAAAGGGAAGAAGAAAAGAGAAGAAGAAAAGAGAAGAAGAAAAGAGAAGAAGAAAGGGGAGAAAGAGAGAAAAAAGAAAGAGGAAAAGGAAGGAGGTTGGCGCAGTTGAGCAACCCGACCCAAAGAACCCTGAATCGCACTCATACAAGAGGTAGTTCTCCTACTCCGCCATTCACGCATAGGGGCCGCAATGGCCTACAAGTTTCGCCTGGTTTTCCGTGAATTTATGTCAGGTGGAGCCAGGATCGCGGTGGATGGTCAAAGACCGTTTCATAGAGTTTGGGACTGTCCAAACGTAACATTGTGTTCGACAAAGAAAATCGGGAAAGCATAATGGCAAATCCAGGGTGTGCCCAAATTCCCGCACACTCAGAATCGGCCGTACAATCCCTGATTCGGCTATAACTTTCGTCCGAACCCGATTCGCTGCTTCGACTCTAGGAAAGCTCGCTGAGTCTAGAATTTAATAAGATAAAGTATCAACCAAAAATGTAGGCCAAACATCGTGGGTCGGGTCACGGATAGTCGAGGAATGGTCCGCTCTAGTTTCCGAACTTCGCTGAACCCGCTTTGTAACCGAAATGTTTGGGACCGTATGCGCCCGAGTAGTGGGAATCATGTTGATGTTTGTGGCATTTACAAAACTGAACTTTCTCGAACTAAGTCCGTGATTATTCGCGGCCACACACGGATTTATGGCCTGAATGGCTAATGTGTGTTATTACCATAAATTGAATAATGGCGTCGAACATGAAATTATGTGGGATGTATGTGATAAAGATGGAAATAATTATATGCATTGGGTCAGAGACCCATTAATACCATGTCTTAAACCCCTGAATATGAATTATGGCATTACTCGGCCTCAAGTAATGGTTGCATGTTGGAATTTATGTTTAACACTTCGCTGAATGATGTGTCGACATGGAACCTTAACCTAATGATAGAAAGATGTAGTGCATGCTTATGTGATGTACTGATGAATGTGAATATTAACATGACCGCATGTATGTTAAATATATGAAATGTCATGGTGCATTAGACATGAGTGTTCATAAAGATACATAAGTGTACTCGGTGTATCGTCCATGTTTCGAGGTCTTCTACATTGGTCATGGTTCGAGTGCAAGGGTACAATCGCATTGCATTGCATTGGTGTGCGTAACGCCCACATTACATGAGAGTGTGTACATAGAGCTAATTTACACCGCGCTTCGTGTTGAATCATGAACACCGGGACGGTCCAATCGAGTTCCACAAAGCAGCAACTAAAAATGTGGAAAATGAAATGCTCATGTATAGGATAGATCGTGAAAAGCCTAAAAACCCGGGTTAGACAGATCCACTCCATGGGAGCCTAAAATGCCTGAGGGTGTAAGAGACCCGCTGAGACCCCTCGCCGAAAAGTTCTACTGCCCAAAAAGAGACGAAAATGGATTAAATAAATATCACATAGACTACGCGTTAGACATGGGAGTCGTGGATCGACTTAGTATTGATTCCATCGCACTTGCATCGGGTGGTGGGTCTATGGTCGACCCGTACTCGGGGGCACTTATAGTGTCGCCTCATACATGTACGTGATTTTTCCATGATAGATAACATGTATGCAATCATTGGTTAGTGGTTTGACTGAAATGATCATTCGCATGTGCACTCAGGGTGTGGGAATAAATTTTGTAGATTTATCTCTACTGGGCGTTAGCTCACCCCGTCGTGGGACTCCTCTTTCAAGTATATGACAGGTACAGGTAGACGACACTCCCTAGAGGTCGGGATTATGAAGCAGGCCGGACTGTGGCCTTGATTCTTGTTTTGTGTATATATTAGAATAAACTAGTTTTAATATTTGTTTTGTATTAAGAGTGATGTAATAACTCTTGGATCTATAGAAATGTATGGTCTTGTAAACTAAATGGACGAGTATGGGATGATGGGTCCTATTTGGTCATTTTACTCAAGATGAGCTTCATGATATGAGACACACAAGTCGAGATGGTGGTCAACCCAGACCCCTGGGTTTCAGCTCTACGCCGTGTTTAACTTTTACAACTTGTTGATCTACGTTAAAAGTATTTTTAAAATTATCATTGATTCACATTATAACTTTAAGGTAATTCTCAAGTCACATGATATTTATAACTATATATATAAAAGAAAATTTTTTTGATAACTAAACACTTTAATTATAATGTAGTAAATTATTTCTATTGGGACTTGAACCCGGGACTCCTCCCCTCCCTATGCCCTGTCTATTTAAATGCTGAACGTCCCAATATATGAGTTATGCATGATGGACATCTATATAAAAGGAACTAAACCATATAAAATAGAAACAAGATGAAATTCAAATTCATAATATTCTTTTTTTACCTTAAATTAAATAATTGAATCAATAAGAAAAAAACTTTGTCGAAGATTTAAGTTTTTGGGAATTGAGGATATACTTCCTTCTTATGCCATATTCTTTAATTTTAAACTTGAAATATTTTGAATTGTAGAAATTTTTAGTTCTCTTCTTGAATGATTTTTCAAGATCCTATAATATCTAGTTAATTGGGTTCATGTTTAAAATATGATCATTCGAAGAGTATTTAGGTATTGGAGGAAGTGTTAAAAGTACAAATAAATACACTTAGAACTCATATTAATTGTTTTTAGTTCTACCTTACACTTTTATAATTTGTGTTTTAAGTTAGAATTCCTAATTTGTACTGGTACTTAGAATAAGTTTAATTTAACCTCCTCTAATACCTTAAAATTAAAGAATATTTAATCAGTAATTAATATATACGAAAACAATTCATTCTCACATATTCTTTAGAATAGCAACAATGTTGTGTTAGTTCCGTAGTTATTAACTTTCGCTTCTATATTGAAAATTTCATGCAAGGTGCATGAGAATAATTCACACATTTGAAAGTCATGAAAATAGGTGTCGAGTAGGTTTTTTTTTTTTTTTTTTCTTTTATAAAAAAAATCAATAATTGTAATCTCAAATAAATCATAGAAAAATATTTCTGGTTTATAATAATTTTATAGTTCAATGTTATTATTAATATATTTGAACTTTTTAGGAAAATATTGTACAATAATTTTGTAATCATAATTGAAAATGTAACAAGCGTGAAACTATATTAATATTTTTTATTAAGCTTTTAATTTTTTTTCTCCCATTGGTAAGTTTTTAGGTATTCTCAATTTAAGTAAGAGGTGATGGCTAGGTTAGGAACTTGTGTTTTTTTTTAGATTATTTACAAAAGGATATAGGGCATTGTTTAATTAAGTATTATAATTTGATTATTATTTGAATTGTTTAAATTTGAAGTGTTTGGACAATAGCACAATGATTCATATGTTTTTCTTTAATTAAATTTTCGAGGATTAAAGTATGTTTTAATGTTGTGAACAAGAATTTTTTGTTTGGTAACTTTCCATTTAGAAATATTTGTATGAGTCATTTACATTGCTTGAAGTGTGAAATAACGGTCACACCCTCAGAGAAGGTTTTGGACGTGATACATTATACATATTGTAAAAATACCTCATCAAATTTGAGGATTTTATGGTGTGGTGAGCGTGGAGTATTGTGGGAAGATCAAATCAGGTGGTCTTTGTTTCATTTATTTAATACGAACTTTTGTTTTTTGTTTTGTATAGTGCTAAATATGATTAAGTATTTAGTTATTTGTTTTTTCTAAAAAGAAAAATCAATTTTTTTTTTATATTTTTATCTAAGTTTTGTGACATTAAATTTTCAATTTTTTTTTAAATATATATGATTTTATTTAATTAGCATGAAATGAATTATGAGAGTTTCACTTGGATTATAAAGTATATGATTTTCACATATTTTAATATTTAGTTTTTTCTTAATGTTAGATTATTATATATGGCAATTGTATATTTTCCATTTTTAGATTTGTATAGCATAGCTTATATAAGCCTTCGTCTTGTACATGTAATACACTTTTTGATATATACAAAGACTCAAGTCTTTCTTCATGGTATCAGAGCGGGTTCTCTGATTTTTTTTTTTATTCTCTTCGTTGCTCTCACGGTCTAGGCATTACAGTCACCGTATAACTCATTTTTTTTATGAACACCACTGTTTGCTCTTTATTTTCACCTTCAGTTTCTCCAAAATCAAGTTACAAAGATCCAGGTAGATTTTGTCAGACAACTGTCGGTGTGCAGGTAGCCGGAACACTCCCACACGCCACGTGCCACAAGAAGTCCCCCCGATTTTTCCCATGGCCATTGCTCTGTAGCCGATCTACGCGCTGGGCCGTGAACTTCGCTTAATATCTTCAAACCGTAGGCTTACGCAGTGTCACGCCAACACTAAGCCCAACCCGCGCTTCGCAAACCACTACCCGCGTGTTCAGGCTCTTCGCCTCGCCTTCGCTGATCGCCACATTATCTCCATAAAAATAATATGAATCAACGCAGAAAATCTCGGCCACCGGCATACCCCAAATTTCTCACAGCATATAGCAAAAATGGGAGCAGACGCTTAGGCCAGCCGGACAGACGGTCAAATTTTTCTGGCCAACTGGCCAATGAGCCATGTCACCAAGCCAATCGCTGGACCTAAAATTTGACCAGTGCATTCTCGACTTATTTTCGCCTTCGACTCCATTTTTGCTGGGTTCGTTTTGATTTGGAGCTTAGATATGCCAAGATGATTTCGTCTGATTCATGTTATTTTTATGGAGATACTTGCTCAAGGGTCTCAAGCAATGCACAAGTATCCCAAAGGCCGCAAGTCGTGACTTTACGCCTTCGTGACCGGCCCTATTCCGTAAAAGTGGACAAAGAAACTGATTTTGCCTATGCCATTCGGATTGAGGATTGGGAAAGTGCTAATCATCAGATCATCACTTGGTTTTATAATACATCTATTCCATCAATTGTTGATGAGTTCGATAACCTTAATATTGCCAAAGAAGCTGACTGCCATTGTTACTTCTGCAGATACAATCGGTGCGGTGCTTGCAACTTCAAGCTCACACGCAAACTTTATTAGATTCGTTAGGAACCAGTTGAGCGGATTACTGTGTATCACAACCGGCTGAAATTTATTTGGGATCAATTAACTGCATTTGAACCAGTTCTTTCTAATTCTGATGACACCAAATTGGTTTATGTTCACCGTGAACAAGGACGCATCATGAATCTCTAATCGGGCTTCGCGGATGAGTTTGAATAAGCCGTGTCATATTCTACATCGTGATCCTTACCAATAGTCTCACAAGCTATTCAAGTTAGTCGATGATGAGACACGCCTTCGACTGATCCCATTTCTACTCGCACTACGGTTCATGCTACCCAAATTGCTCCACGTGATCGCTACCCTCGCTCTTCCCTCTCCAGGTTCATCTACCTATGTTTCCAAAGGCAAAGGGAATAATGTCAAACAACATAACAATAAGAAGCCTCTTCTTATTTGCAGTTTCTGTAAGAACAAAGGTCATTATGTCAAGCCCGCTTCTAGCCCCTGCCTAGTTTTCTTCTTCTTCTTTGCCGACTCGAGGATGTGCCAGGACTCGAGGTCGGCCGTCCGAAAGTAGATCTCACTCAAGGTTCTGTGGAGCGTACCGCTTGATCTTCCTGACCAGAGACCTCCTGAGAAGAGCTACTCGGGCTCTACTTATAGAGGTCGGCGAGAACGAAGTGCTCTCCCTCAATGAGCTTTGCGGGAAACAAGCGGGGAACGATGGGGATGATGTAAGGAAAGGCGCAGGCGGCCAACTCTCGCAAGTTCCTCACTGTCAACAAAAGCTAATGATTGCGCTCTGCCTCTATTATCTTCTAATGTTCTCTAGGTCAGTCTTCTCAATTTAGTTGACTAGTCGGCCTCGCCTACGCTTACCTGGATAGCATCAAGAAAATGGATGTGTATCAAAACACGGATCATATAGCAAAACATGATTTGCAACTGAACTAAGACCAACCTAGGAACATGAGAGATTGATTCACATAAAAAAGAAGTCCCAGAGAGTTGGGCGTCTCGTACCATGGGCCCCTAACCAGGACAACCCCCTTTGCCTTCGTCTTGGGGGAATCAGGGAGCCTGGTTAAAAATTATAGTCGAGGACTATAGGCTAACATAGAAAACCACCCCTGGTCCCCAGCTTCAACGTATAGACGAAACATATCTCTACCAGTGAAATATCCAACTGGTAGAGAAAGTTAAGGACACTACAACTCATTAAAATAAAAAAAACATTCGGATGAATAAGCGCAAGAGGAGCATGGGTGACCAAGAATTGCTTAACCAACGACGAACGGCAAGCCGAAGTCCAACCTCCAAAACTGCTCCCGGTGAAGTAGAATACTATCCATTGGTCCTACAAGAGAGAAAGCCTACCGTCCTACAATTCTAAGCTAATGCCATCAGGGACTCGGTAGAAGGACCTCAGTTCCTCCACGGACATAGAAGCCACAAGGCTACTTGTAGTAGGCGACTCCCGCTTGGACCACCTCCTGTGCCCAACCTAACTAGTGGAAGTCTCCTCTTGACCTCTAGTCATTCTATAGGCAAACAAAGAAAGAGGATCAACTCAAGGATCTCCTAGCAAAACGATAGTAGAACCAAAACCCTAAACCTAGGAGCTTTTTGAAACCTATGGCCTGTGTACATCCCAAACTCACAGATAAACTCGTGGCCGGGAAACCTACCAACCACCGAAAGGTGCATTGGGAGGCAAGACCAGAACAAAACCACCACAAAGAGCTACGCAAGGCCTAACAAAGAGCTTTGAAAGAGGGACGTTGGCATAATTAGGCTTCCTATCTAGGGCACCTGATATGTCAACACAGATGTTGTCTTCAAACCCACAATATCCATTGACAACAAACAGTTGCAAAGATTTGTGAAAGCCTACCTCCATGACTTCTCCACCTTCACCGGCCTATGGATGCGGGTGAGGGAGGGAATCACAATAGGGGAAAGAAGCTTTGTGTAACAGAAGAGGAATCCATTAGCAACTTCATAGACTTCGGAGGTTCATCCCCATATATATAGGGGTGGAACTTCAAAAGGCACATTGAATGCACCATTAGGACATCACATACCACAGACAAATTGGAACATATGTGCATTAATAATCTACAATTCTCCATACTTAGGGTCCTGAAACACAGTATTTTTCCCCGACTAGAAGAGCATAATCCTCCAATCAAAGAAAAATTGGGGCATGGTGAGTACCATGGCTTTTAGGCTCAAACCCACTGCTGAATAGGCTCAGAGTCCGCACAGGCCCACCGCCTGGCCCACCTCATGAAGCGGC
This sequence comes from Tetrastigma voinierianum, assembly GCA_016808115.1. Lineage (NCBI taxonomy): Eukaryota > Viridiplantae > Streptophyta > Magnoliopsida > Vitales > Vitaceae > Tetrastigma > Tetrastigma voinierianum. The sequence continues at coordinate 825,143 of JAEQBH010001818.1, forward strand.
CCAAGCTGGCCCACCATATAAAAACCACACAGGTACCAACCAGACGGTAGAGTCTTGAAACTCGCCTAGGATCTCGAGTCCCCCAGCCGGCCATGCTACCGTATATGGAAAGTGTGTTATGGATAACTATATTAGGTAGGAAATCACGCGCAGAATATTTATTCACTAATCTCCTAGTATCCAAATCTCATACGTCTCAAAAACATTAATCCTTAATAAGGAATAACTAGTCCTTGATAAGGAAAGAGAGATCTAATCACCAAAATCACGAGATTATCTTTCCTAAAATCAAGGAGAAATTCAGTATAAAACAAAGACTCCCCCCAAGGAAAATGTATGCAACTCCAACTGCGTTACCTCCCTTCTTTCTCTTCTCCACCCCTCTTGTTGACTTAATCATCGGAGAGGCGGCCGACACACCAATTACAAATCATTTTTTTTGTGAGGGTTATCATCGTACAATGTGGGAACCCGAGAAAAAATTCATTTTTTTAAAAAACGGAAATGCAAGAATTGCCACAATAGTACAGGTTGAAAGCCTGTAATTTTTCTAAATCTCGGATGATGAAACGGACTTCACCTTTGGAAGCGTCTTGCGAAATCTAGTTACCCAAATAAATTCGTCGACCCGGACACAAGAATTTCCACGCTGAGCAGATTTCGCGTCTGTGACACAAGGAGGCGGCCACATAAAGATGACCATGTGTAGCTACCACATGACAGCTTGTGAGGGGTGCACATGGCATGAGAGCCATGTGGTGTGGCACCGCACTTAATGACAAAGCACCCATGTGACACATGGCATGAATAGTAAAAGGAAAAGATCCATGGCTCACATAAGCATACGTGTTACGTGGGTAGATAAGTCAAAACAAAAAGTGAAAAGTCTAAGGGCTAACGTACGAGGCATGTGTCATACCCTAAGAGTAAAGGAAATCCAAGTTTTGGATAAGGGGGTGTTCTGAGAGAAAGGGAAAGAAAGAAAAGAAAAGAAAGAAAAGGAAAGAAAGGGAAAAAAGGGAAAAGGGGAAGTCATTTTTCCTAATTTTGGGGGTTTTGTCTACGAGAAGAGAGTAGAAAAGGGAAAGAGGAGTGAGAAGCTCTACCTTCGCTCTAAGATTTATGGAGATCGGGCCGTCGGTTTTTGTCAGAGTAAGAGGCAAAGTTCATCTATGTGACGGGAGCATCACATAAGTACAAGAATATAGGGTTTTCGCCAAACTCCAAGAGGTAGGGGTTTCTCTCCCACTTTGGTTATTCTTGATCTAAGAGCCATTTAATGACATGGGGTTCTTAAGGCCGTGGAGGTCCGGTCCGTACTCATCCCAAAATTTGTGGATTGAATGTCAGGGAAAGTTCGATTGTTTTTGGGGTACCCAGACTGTGTTTGAGGATTGGTTTTGATTTCGGGACTGATGTCTTCGAGCTTTGTAGTGTGTTTTGGTGGTTGGGGTTGTTTTTGGCCCAATTTGGAAGTGGTAAAGTGAACTGAACCGAGACTGGTTTAGGGAGTGTTGAGGTCGTATGATGCCTTGTTGAATTGAGGTCCTTAATCAAGGATTTTTATGGTTGTTGTTTCCTGTGAGTCAATGACATATTAAGTGTGTGAAAATCATGTTGATATATGCTTACTTGATCTATTAACATGGATTACATGATGGATGTAAATTATATGTAGAAAGTATAATTATCCATGATTTATAAATGTTGCATGTAGCTCTCACCAATTATGTAACATGAATTGACATGAAATGGGATTCCACATTTCATATGCACGGGGACACCGTATAGTATTGGGTGTGAGTGCATAACATGACTTTTGAACAAAGCGGCTTTACTGGAGGATTGTCCAGTAAATTTTATCGAAGGGTTGTCCAACAAATCTTATCGGAGGGTTGTCCAACAAATCTTATTGGAGGGTTGTCCAATAAATTATATCAGGGTCAGTTCCAACAAATATTATCTATGTCATTCTAACTGATTTATTTTCAGAGGTTGTCCAATGGATTTTGGATATCTAGATTGTCCAATGAGCTTTAAACAAAATCTTTTTGTTTTGAAAACAATTTTTCACAAGATGGAAATGCATATGAGGGAGCTCACTGTTACCGGCACATGCACAGACATTCAGCAGAAACGCATATTTTACTTTAATGTGTGTATGTTTGCACAATGTACTTAGTGAGTAGCCCTGTAGAGAATTCCTCTACTAGGCATTGCTCACCCCGTCATGGGAAAACATTTTCAGATGCTGGAGGTACACTAGGAGGTGGACACATTTGAGTTCTAGTCAATAGCGCGATTCGGCTTTGTTATAATCAAAACTTTAAGGCTTATCTAATAGATATGTAACAGTTTTGTAATAAAAACTTATTTTGACTTGTTCAATATTGTGTCGGTTTTCCTAATTTTATACTCTATAATATGCATAGAGAAAATGCATTGAATTAAATGTATCGGGAGAGTCGAGGCGCAGAAATGCCAAAAAATGTGCTACCGCATGTCTGGGTTACACAGGATTCATGGTCGCGACATAGTTCGCTTTGGGGTTTTGAAGGCGAGAGAATTCCTAAGTGCCGCGACATGGTTCTCGATTTTGGCACAGAACCATCGCAACATGACTTTCACGCTAATAGGGCTCAGCCATCAGGATAAATGTCGATAGAGGTTTCCTCATTTTAATCGGAGATAATGCCACTTAGAGGTCGTGGCTGTGATGTGGCTTGGCAGGGAATAGATTTCACCCGCGACATAAAACTTTTGTGCTCCAACAGCTATACGGGCTCAGGTCACGGCAGGTATTATCATAATGTAGCCCACATGACAGTGGGCTTCATGTCGCTGACAGGTGTGGCCAAGACCAGTGTTTCAGGTTACGACACAAAGCAACTTGTGTCGTGATAGAGTTTGTTGAGGCTAAGGAATTTTTACAGTGACGCAATATTTCATGTCATGGCTGTGATTTAGAGTAGACAAGGACAGAGTGTTTTGTGTCGCGAATTCAGTCGCCCAGTGGAAATGAGACTTCTTTGCTGCGACGTATGGCTTAAGGCACGTGAGTCATATCAGTCAGAGTTTTCTTGTCTCATAGATAGAGTTAGCTAGTGCAAGAATTTCAGACAGGATTTTAAGAGTCAAGCCACGAAAGCTCCACAAGACACCCATTGCAGGTCTGGCGTGCGATATCGGGCGACCACTACAGGCGCCATGTTGTGCCTGATCGAGAGGTCATGTGTCGACACCCAGCCGTCTGCTGCAGGATGCAAAACTGTGCCAGCAATACCGACAGTTCAAAGGGCATACAGGGTGCGCCGCCGATTGTGGTCTACGCGCAGAATTCTCATCGGATGTACTTCGACGCTGACTTAAAAAAAAAGACTTCGTGATTGGGGCATCACACCGGAGCAATTCCGAGGTCGACGATCCGTGCAATCCACACTCTTCACACGGAGGATGGCAAGATTTGTTACCTGATATTTCGCAACATAATAATGTTTTGGATTTGACAAACATCGGGGTAAAGATTAAGAGATGATCCGCACAATTGTCTGCCCTCGCCAAGCCATATGACATTTGTCAACACCTTGCTCTATGGGCGTACAAACCCTAAATCACAATAGAGTAAACGCCAGACAAATCATATCCACGAACTTCAGAAAGTGTTTTCCGCTACAAAGAAGGTCATTTCAAGAAAGATTGTTTGGAGAGGAAAAGGAAGCTAGTCGAAAATCCTCGATCTAAGAAGTCAGATGTCAATATTCTGATGATGATGATTCCCATGTCCTTGTAGTGACTACAACAAGTCTACAAGATCACTATTATGGACTGACAATGATTAAGGACCCTTAGGAAAAAATGGTATCTAGACTTTCAAGAAATTGAAAGAGGTTTTGTCTTGCTAGGGAATAATAAAGCATGAGAGATTGCTCGGAAGGGGAAGGTTCATGTGAAGACTCATGATGGCTGCATTAATTCGAACTCTTCAAGAGGTGAGATTCGTGCCTAAACTGAAGCTAAATCTTCTGTCAATTGGAGTCCTGGATAAGCTGGGATATACCTTCAAAGTTGGTGGTGGTGTAATGAAGATCTTGCAAGGGGGAAGGGGCAATGCTGATTATGAAAAGTTCCTTGTAGTATGGACTTTATACTTTAATTAGAAACACAATTCAAGCTACTGCTTCAACATCACTGTTATTACCAACAGAAGTTAAAACCCTCGTGGCATAGAAGACTAGCTCACATAAGTGAAAAGGGGCTCCAAGAATTAAACAAACAAGGCCTGTTATGTGGAGATCAAATATCCAGATTAAACTTCGGTGAAACCTGCACAGGAAAACAACTAGAATCAAATTTAATCTATTAATGCACAGGTCTGAAGGAGTTTTGGATTACATACATTCCGACCTGTGGGGCCAGCTAGAGTGCAATCTAAGGGAGGTTTCAGGTACTTTCTTACTTTGATTGATGATTTCTCTAGAAACGCCTGGGTGTACCTTTTGAGGTCTAAGGACCTTGTTTCAATGCCTTCAAGACTTGGAAGGCTATGGTTGAAAAACAAACGGAAAGGAAGGTTAAGAAGCTTAGGACAGATAATGGCAATGAATTTTGCTCATCTGAATTTAAAAATTTCTGTAAAGAGGAAGGCATTGCGAGGCATTATATAGTGAGACACCCTCAGCAAAAGAGCCTAGCTGAGCGCATGAATAGGACCATTATAGAGAGGGTTAGATGCATGCTGTCTTCTTCAGGGTTGTCTAAGGATTTATGGATAGAGGCTGTAAAAAACAACCTGCTATCTGATAAATTTAAGCCCGTTTGCTGCTCAAACCTTCAAGACCCCATATGAGTTGTGGCATGATACCCCTCCCTCATATAAGAATCTCAAAGTTTTTGGATGTGTAGCCTATGCACAGACTAACCAGGCAAGTTATCACCAAGAGCCAAGAAATGCATTTTCTTGGGGTATCCTGATGGTGTCAAGGGGTTTAGATTGTGGTGCATTGAGCCAGGTGCTGCTGGTTTTCTCATCAGCAGGGATGTTTTTAATGAAGCTGATATGCCTCTTAAGGTACTTCAACAAGCTGGTGAAAAGAGGAACTGCAGTGATGGAAATATTGAGGTTTAGAAAGAGCATTCTCAGGAGGTCATCCATGATGAGCTGAATGAGCCTGCTGATCAGTTAGCTGATTACCAACTTGCAAGGGACCGTGAGAGAAGGGAAATAAGGCATGTACAATGGTTTGGGTTTGCTGATATAATGGCCTTGCCATGACAGAGCAAGGACCAGATTTAGGAGAGCCTTCCTCATACCAGGAAGCTATGGAGAGTGAACATAAAGACAAATGGCTTCAAGCCATGAAGGAGGAAATGGACTCTCTAAACATAAAATCAGACCTGGGAACTGGTTAGAAGACCCCCTCAACCGAAACTAATAGGATGCAGTTTGATTTTCAAGAGAAAAGAAGGGGTGATGAGTGGAGATAAACCTCGATTTAAGGCTTGATTGGTGGCAAAGGAATTCTTGCAAAAATATGGCATTGACTACAATGAGATTTTTGCCCCTGTGGTCAAGCAGACATCAATACGAGTTATCCTATCACTCATGGCTGAACAAAACTTAGAACTCCAATAGATGGATATTAAGACAACGTTTTTACACCGAAATTTGGAAAAAACCCTATACATGGAACATCTAGAGGGATTTCACAATGGGTACAAGAACCAGGTATGCTTGCTGTAGAGGTCATTATATGGCTTAAAGCAGTCCCCTCGTCAATAGAATAAGAGATCCGATTCCTTTGTGACTGAAGTTGGCTTTATAGGAAGCAATTTTGATAGCTAAAAGGAGTTTAAAGGAAATTCAGAAACTCAAGTTGGAACTCAGCAAAGAGTTTGATATGAAGGACATGGGAAATGCTAGTATGATACTTGGCATGGACATAAGGAGAAACAGGCTGGAGAAGAAGCTATTTCTCTCCCAGAAGGCTTATCTAAGTTGAGAGGGCTTATATGTCTAAAATACCATATGCTAATTTTGTGGAAGTTTAATATATGCCATGGTTTGTACCAGGCCAGACCTTTCCTGCCTATCCTATTAGTATGGTGAATAGGTTCATGGCAAATCCACGGAAAATACATTGGCTAGCTCTAAGTGGTTGATGGGTACATCCATGATTCTTTGGATTTAGGACTCCGTTATGGATGTCAGGATTTTCAATTTTCTGTACCTGGGTATGTAGATGCAGATTTTGCAATATGACCCGACACTAGAAAGTCAAGTTCAGGTTATTTGTTTCAGCTATTTGGTGGGGCAGTTAGCTGGAAGGCTTCTCTTCAAAGAGTGGTAGCCCTTTCCATAAGGCTGAATATGTTTCAGCAACTGAAAGCATAAAAGGACTTTGGTTAAAGTGACTTATAGGAAGGAGTAGGGATGACAATTTCATCCCGAACCCGACTAACCCGCCCCGTCCCAGTCCTTATCGACTTGACTAAATATGAAAGCTCAAAATTGGGTTCTAAACTGATCACATTTTTAAAAACACGAATTTGGCCCAGCCTTCGACAAAGGTATGCACAAAACTACCCCTCACGCCTACAGGCATTTAAACCCTTCATCTAATAAACCCTATCCCTAGTGGACTCCCGCCGCACCTCCTCCTTTTCTTTTCTTCTTTTTCTTCTTCTCTCATCGTTCAGTTTCTTCTTCTGTCACGTCTTCTGTTTCTTCTTATGTTATCGCCTTCACTCTTCAGTTGATAACAAACTGCACTTCTTCTTCTTCGATGGTCTACGACAGATTAGCATAAATATGAAACCCAAAAAACAAGAAATCTGCAAGATTTCTCATTGTCAAAACCAAGAGGTGTTTGTCAAAAGGACTGAATAAAGATTGTCTTGAAGAAATTCTTCCTCTCTTGTGTTTTTTTGTTTGATCTTTCTTCTATTCAGCACCAACATTTTATAATTTAAAGGTAACATATATTTTACATTTAAATAGAGTCTATTTCAATCTAAGTGTTAAGAATGAAGATGATTCATTAAAAAATAAATTTAATAGAAACAATAAGTTTATAATAGGTATGGTTGTAAATTTTGTTTTTATTATTGAAAATTTTAAAATAATTTTGAAAATTAAGCTTATCAAAATAAAAATTTAAGATTATACTTTCTTGATAACTTGTTTTTTAAGTTTCTACTCATCTGCCAACATGAAAAAAAAATGCTAAAATAAAGTTATACAGAATAAAAAACATATTTAATTTTTAGTATATTTGAATTTTGATTTTCTATAATTTAAAAAATAAAATAAACCAAAAAATCAATAATTCACATAAAATATTTTCAACTTAAACGGAAAAAACTTCTTTAACTCCAATATCTTAAAAAGCACTTCATTAATAAATAATTAATATAAAACTCAAATTATTTGACGTTAGCTATTGGTCGTACGATAATGGGTTTTATGAAGAAGGTAACATCCATGCTCTTGAACTACAAAGGAGCTCTACAAAGGCGCCACATCACTACTGGCTCTTCTGCGGTGAAGTTTATGGTCTTCATGATTTGCCCAACAACATGATCAAGAAGCAAACTTGGAGAGATGATTTGTCCATAGATCTTAGTCTTAGGGGCATGAGAACACATAAGCAGTTATTATGTGAGTTTATGGTTTTATGATTTATTATGGAGATTTATGTTATTGTAGTCCTTTTTTGGTGCATTAGCAGGTAAAAAGTTTGATTTAACCTCCAATATCCTAAAAAGAGAAAAAGCATTTCATTCATAAATAATTTATATCAACCATTTTTCCTTTCATATACTTTCAATATGGTAGTGGAACTTATTGCTATCCTTTTTATATAAAATAATCATGAAAGATGTATTAGCATGTATGACATTAGAAAGTCATGAAAATTGCTGTATATCATTTTATTTTTATGTTTTCTCTAATTATTTCTTTTATCCAAAATCAATAATTGTCATATCAAATAAATCACTGAAAATATTTATATCTCATAATGTAAAATTCAATTTAATGCTAATAGAGATTGGTGGTTGAGCCAAAGCTCATGAACCTAGGAGAAGCAAATATAAGAAACAAAATTTTTGGATTAAGAAATATATAATATAACAAATAATTATAATTTGAAAAATTTTAAATTATAATTTCATAATCAATCAATAAGCCATTTAAATATAATTATGAAAACAAGAATAAATAATTAGTGAATAGAGGTTCAAATACAATCACTAGAAAATCGTTCTAGAAAAAAAAATTAGAAACATAAATCTTATTAATTTTAGGGAAGAAAAATGAAATGTTCTTAAAAATATCAACAATATTATTATTAAGAAATTATTAGTTTTTATATTAAAAATGATCAATATAAGTCTTATTGATTTTAATAATTAAACGATATAGGAAAACTAAATTGTTTAAGAATAATTTTATTAAAAGAATTTAATACTTAATGCTTCCAATAAAACTTAAATTACTATAGTAAAAAAAAAATTGAATTAAAACTGCAGAAAAAATTTAATTTAATTCTTTTAAATAGCACAATAAAATTATAACGGTTCAGTGCTCTGAAATTATCTAGATCCCTAGACGACTTTAAAAAGGACTTTTGCCATGATTCCGTCGAAATCTAGTGACTCAAAAGTTTCGTTGAATTCGAGACAATGAATTTTTACAATTTTCTACTGGTAAATGAAATGATTTCATTTAGATTTTTCAAAATTTATAAGTTAGGAATGATCGAAGTTAAGCTTTATTAAACAAATGTAACTTGAACCGAACGAAATAAATTATTTCTGTGGTATGAACGGATCCGAGCGAGGACGCGTGAGTACTTACACCATGAGAGCTGAGATATCAAACTTAACTTAAAATAAGTTAAGTTAAAAAGAGGAGAAAAGGAAACAAAGCTGGAAAGGAAAATGAGAGAAGTGGAAAACTGAGAGAAGGATGTGGAGAGAGAGAGAGGAAAAGAGGCTTATATCTTCTAAGATCTACTGAGATACCTGGGTATCGCCTCAGGTCTGGTCAAGACTTAAAGTTGGATTACTCATCGAGGGCAACGTTGCGGACACCGAAAATCGTGAGTTTTCGCCTGAGATCTCGAGCCAGAGGCCAGTAATCAAAGCGTTTCGTGTTTAGAAAATGTCCATTTCTGGACTTCTTAGATTTTCTTCTATGCCCAAGACGTAGGGATCTTTCCCCTCCTACTTCATTTATTTTCCATTCTAGAGCCGCTTGTTGAGTTTTAATGCCCTAAGGGGCTATTTGACCGTTTTTGCCTTAAGGGGTTGTTTGGCAAATTAATGGGTTATGGGAATAGTGCCCTGTTTTGACCCTACATAATGTCCAATTTTCGGGGCTGATTTTCAATTATAAAAAGGGAGAATTTGGACTAGTATCCTTTAAGGAAATTGTAGCCCTAACTGAGAACTTAATGTTAGGATTTTGAATCACCCAAATCGGACCTCTATAACTCAAGTTATGGTCCATTTCCCAGACTACCTAAGCCGCTTCTGCTAAGCCTGAACCCCACGTCCGTGTTTTTGGGACTGATTTTCGACTGGGAAAAAGTGAGAATTTGACCAGAATCCTTCAGTAACTTGTAGCCATATATCTGAGAACTTGATGTTAGGCTTTGAATCACCAAAATCGAAACCTCTAGCCTTCTCCAAGTTATGGTTCATTTTTCTGGACTCACTACTAACCAGGGTCATTTAATGATTTGTGTTTAGATTTTTGCCATAATTGGTAAATGATTGTAGTATATTGATGAGTAAAAAACTCATTGAATTTTTAGCCCATTTTTCCGATTGTTCTTACAATGTAATTGCTTGTTTTTATACAGAAATATGTACTATTTACCAAATTTCTATTTTGTAGAAATTATTGGCAGAAATGAAAATAGTCCAATGGCCAGGTGAGGTCGCGACAGAGAATCGAGGTCGCAACCAGAAGTCATACTATGCTGAATGAAAAGCTTTGCGATAAAGGAGAAGTTGCTGAGACAAAAAGTATGATCTGTATGTCGTTAACATCACATATTTTGAGGTTGCGACACAAAAAGAAGACAATTATGGTTGCAACAGATTATGGATGTAGTGACAAGTAATTGAGTAACACAACAGTTTTGAAGTCACGACAGAGAATTCAGGTCACGACTAGAAGTGATGGCAAGCCAAACAAAAAGCCGTTATGTATTTAAGAACTTGTCGAGACCAAGATAGGAGGAACTTCAAGGAAGATAATGTCGTGACACCGTTTTGAGGTCGCAACATGAAAAGAAGATATTGTTGGTCATAATAGAGAAATGATGTTGTGACCAAAAAGTAATGCTAAATGGACTTGCAATGTCTCTACCAGGCAATTTCAGGTTGCGACAAAGATATAAGTTTGAGACTCCAATCAAGGTCGCGACGATCCAAGGACATACACGGCTAAATCCAGGGACAAGAGCATAGATAAGAAAAGCCACCCTTCATGTCGCGACACCGCTTCGAGGTCACGACGCAGAAGGAAGACATAGTTGGTAGCAAACCAAAATTGATGTTGCGATAAAAAAATGTAAGCTGAGGACACTAATCTAGGTTGCAACCTGGAATTCATGTCGCAACAATATAATGAATGTGACAAACGCTTAAGTCGCATAACATAAAAGGGAAGTCGTGACCAAGGATCGTATCGACAATTGAAATGAGGTCGCGACATGCTTTGAGGTCACACATAGAATGTAAGAGAAAACAAGATGCCTGTGTTGCGACATGGAACTCGAGGTCGGACATATGAATTCTATTAAGGGTTGGAAAACAGTGGTCACAACAAAGATCAACATAGTTGGCAACATCGATGTCATACATCAAATCGAGTCACGACATATATTCCAAAAAGGTAGGAACAACAGTCGCGACTAAATAGAAAAATTGAAGTGGGAACTAAGACCGAGAAATGAGGTCGCGATCGGGATAGAAGATGGATGGTTTTACATACTTTGAGGTCGCGACAAGAATTGCAAAGGATTAAAGAAAATACTGGTCGCGACCTAATGTCCATGCCGATAAGAAACAAGGCATCAAAGAGTTTTGAGTCACCGCTTGAAAGCTCAAGACAATCGAATGATGTCGCAACATGAAAGCAGGTTGTGACCAAGCAGCCAGTGAGGGTTTATCAAATGCAGAGTGAGGTCGTGACATCGAATTGAGGTCGCGACATCACCCCGGAACAAGAGAAAGGATATGTCGCAACCAGGTCTCAAGCAAGATTACAACTAATATGGTAACAACAAAGAATTCATGTCGCGACCACTAATCAAATGCAACTGAAGGAAACATGTCACAATAGAAAACATCAGGTCACAGCTCAACAATTGCAAGAACAAATGGCGGACGTCACGACTCCGCTCCCGAGGTCACGATGCACTTAACATACTAGACAAGGCCTCATGTCGTGACCCGTCGTTGTGTCACGCCTAATCAAACAGAACTGGGCCATTTATTTTAGAGAAATCCACCCGAGCTTTGAATTAGGGGCCTACCTCTGTAGACAACAAATACGCTTTTAGTAAAGGAGCTCGCTTTTTTTCTCGAACCCATTTTTCGGGTGAGGAGGAGGAAGACTCAACGTATTTTTTAGGAATAGATTTTTTTTTTTTTCTTTCTTTCCTTCCTTTTCCTCGATCTAAACCAAGAATCAAGGAATGTAAAGCCGATCTAATTTTATTCTTTTCTAATTATATTTGAATCAATGAATTTCAAACAAATTTTGGAATTCATTTCTTCCAGGGAGTTATAACTACAGTGGATGTTCTTGATCAACACTCCATTGTAGATTGTGATTCTATAATTAAGAAGCATAGCTTCACTAAATTGGATTTATTGTTAGCTACAGTCTTTTCTTTATGAATTAGAGAGAGAATCACCTGGATTGGAATTTATTTGGTTGATGTGTTATTGAATGGATATGTTCTAATAGTAGTATCAAATACCCTCCCAAGGTGTGTATCCTGCTCTGATTTTTAGGAAACCCTCTGAGTGATACAGAGATGGAGATTCCTAAGAGTTTGGAACATTCATTTGGTGGGTATGTTAGACTACCATTGAAGAACTATTTAGCTTTGAGAGTTCACTTAGATAAATTTCCAGCTCACTCATAATTGATGTTGGAGGGGAATATTTAGCAATTTAAATAATCAGAGATTTCACTTAATCTGTTGGAAAGCTCCTGAACCTGTGTTAGCTGAGATCTAATCAAGGGAATGGATATACCCACTAGATTTAAAGGACGAGTCATCAATCAAGTTGTAGAAATTTTGCAACAACCTTTACTTGGGAAGCAAGAAATCTGCAGTCTCAAGAAATGGGTATGAAGTATTGAGAAGAAAAATACCAAGATCTTGTTAAGATTGTGCAAAGCACAAGTAACTTGTTAGACCCTTGTCTTCGAGAGAAGCAGGGACCTCTAGTTAGTGAATTATGGAGAAATCCAACCTCATTGTTAGGCATCTTGGACAATTCCAAATCCAGCACAAAACAAAGTAAAAATGCATGATGGTGCAGAAATTGACCGTTTCACAATACTTCTTTGATAGTATTCATTTCTTAGGAATTGATTAACTAAGATATTTGTTTTGTTATTTGCTTTATATTCATAAATTCAATTTTCTTTACTTTAGATGTATTCTAGAAATACTATTTTCTAGTTAAGTCGAGAAACTATCACAGAGATCCAGAGATAGTATGGATCTGAGGGTTAGTTGATTTGAGAGAACTAAGCTAATCTCCTCTGTGGAATGATATCTGGACTTACACCCAATTTTTTACTACTTGTATGACCTGTGCACTTGCAGCACATATGACTGCAAACCTATTCATAAATTTTAACATTAAATCAGTTTTATTAAATTTTAAGAAACTCCAGTCAAATTTGACATGGCTACAGGAAAATTGTAAGGTTTCTATATAGGTGTTAAATTGAGTGGTTTAGTCTATATCTTCACAGAAAAACATATATCATTGCTTGAATTGAGTGATATGCTTGGTTGAAATTGTGTGGAAGTCAAATTGTATGTTCTAATGGTTTGGCTTGTGATGTGCTTGTATGAATAAGGCTATTATATGTATTAGAAGAAGGTAGATATAGCTCGGTCATAATTTGCCTAGAGGTTGATGGATGTCACTACTCGAGTAGTAGTGACTTGTGATGTCAATGTATGCATGCATTGATATGATGGCATGAATTTTATGATATTGGGAATTTGTATGCTTTTTGATATAAATGTCCAAATGATGCATGAGTAGGCATGCACATATAGCACTCATCATATATGTAGCATGGTATGAATGAGCAATGGCATAATTGCATTTCATATGCACGGGGACATCGCGTCAAGTCGGGTGTGTGTGCATGGTATTGGTTATTCATCATTCTTGGTGAATGTGTAGTGAGCTCGGAAATTGGGATAACGTCCAAAATTGAGACTCACGGGTGTAAAATAATAATAATAATAAATCACGTGTGTTTGGGTGAAGTAAGATAGGATAGATTTCTCCCTCCCCCTGGGTGAAAGACCCAAATTTTATTATTGGTCGGAGATATATCCAATGATGAAAGTTCGTGCAGTGTCTGGGAAGGTGTATGGCCACCGTGAGACCCCTAAATTCGTGGACCCAAAAACACACGGGATTTGATGAAATTAAATAAATATTTGAGGGTTTTCCAATGGGTTAAGTCATTGGGTGAAACACAAATGACGGTTTTCACACTTGGCATATGCATGTGTTAGGGAATTGGTGAGGACTCGGGACATGGGATAGGGTGAGTCATATTCTCATCCATGGCATGTGAGTAGGAATGCGTATGTTTTTACTTGAATGTGTGAAATGGCATTGCATGTGCACTTAGGTAGGGAGTAGCCCTTGTTGGAATTATTCTCTACTGGGCATTGCTCATCTCTTCGTGGGACTACCTTTCGTATAGGGAGTGTACAAGGAGACGACGCTCCGACGAGGCCATGATTATGAAGGAGGCCGATGGGTGTCCTTGATATTACTTTTGTAAAAAGTATTTTGTATAAAAGAATTGTAATTAAATTCTTTTGGGACTATTAGTCTGGGGCCATCATATGTACTATGGCAAGAGGGGCGGATCGAAACTTCCTTACGGGTTGTAATTAAGTGTTTTACTTTCATATTTTAGATTTAAATGTGAATGAATAGATCCCGGTAAAGGGATGTATCAAGGTGGTGTCGAGTAATTCGGTGTCCATAGGTAGTTGTGATATAGTTGTATATTCGGGATATGGACAGATGGACCATGTGTGGTCATTTCTACTTATGTTGAGACCTTGGATGGGTTATGTAATACCCCAAAATATGCCATAACGTTTTATGGTTATGTTTAGGTATTTCAGGGAGATAATTTGAATTTTCGTAATTATAATTTACTGCGAGAAAATTTCAAAAACCTGGAATTTATACAAGATACAAGGGTATATTAGTAATTTTTCAAAAAGGATATGAAAGGCATAATATGAGAAGAGGATATACCATTATAGAAATAAGAAAATTTGGGTTGCAAACAGAAGAGAGTATAAGAACCTAATTGTAAATAAGGAAAAAATGAAAAATATAAAAAATGAGATAAGATCATTTGGTCCCTCATTTTTGAGAGACCAAAAATGTGAAGAGCAAAAAAGAGGAAGAGAGAAAGAAAGAGAAGAAGAAGAGGAAGAAGAAGGAAGAAGAGCAAAAGGTATGGATTTCTAGTGGGTTTTAATGGATTATTTTGGATACTTGTATAGATTTCTATGGATTTGTATGGAAAAAAAATCAAACCATAAATCCATTTTTGATGAATTTGGATCTAAAAGAACCCTACTTGGTATATTGGTTGTGTTTTGGACTTGGGTTGGTTGATTGTAATCCTTAATTGAGGAATATTTGTATTAAGGAAATATTGGGGTTTTAGGTGAGATATTGTCAAAATTTATCCAAAACCCATGTTTTTGTTTTGGTCATAACTTGGTCATCACTCATTCAAATTGAGTGATTCAAATTTCTGGGTCAACTAGACTTATAGGAGAACATATCTTCTTGAAATAGGTATATTCAAATTCCGAACCCTTTAGGCTCAGAAATTCATCCAAAGTGGAGTAGCACGCTATGGTGTGCAGCAGTTCGGGTGGGACACAATTGTCATTTTTCTGATTGTTGGCCTCCAACTTCGGATGGCTATAACTTTTTCGTGCGAACTCCGTTTTGGGTGTTCTTGGACTTTATGGAAAGCCCATTGAGTCGAGATTCCAACCATATGCTGCAGGTGACTATAACCCTGCTGAAATCTAGGTTTTTCAAGAGCTGCTGGCCGGATAGGGCTGGTCGGCTAGGATTGGCTACTCATGTGTGACCTCCAACTTCGGACGATCATAATCATAACTTTGTTTCGGGTGTTCTTGGACTCTATGGAAATCCCATTGAGTCAAGAATCCAGCCATATATAGCATGATGAAATTGGAACTCATATTAGTTCGGGGAATCATGAAAATAGTAGGCAATTATTGGTAAACTATAATTATTCATGCATATAATGAAATATGAAAAATGCAAAGATAATGAATGATCGATTACATATCACATATGTTTACCGATGACAATAATTATTTAGGAATATGAGATATGTACTAAACATAAAATACACATGGATTGTTTGCTTAGAACCTGGTAGAAGGATAGATGGGCATGCCTATTAGGGAAAAACAAATCAGAAAGATACCGATCACTTGGTCCCATTCGCTATAACGACTCGGGCCCTTATAGATGGTACATTGTCCGCATAATGATAACAAATGGCCCTTATCGATGGTCATTGTCTCGCACAATGATAAGGCCTTCGCCCTATAGACCATCAAGCCAGATAGTGAGCATGTCGCTTCGGCCCCATAGCTCTCTTTATCCACTTCTAGTTTACGTTGCGCATTTAAACATAAAACAAATGACAAGTATATGAAAATGATTCAAAAATAATAAAAGTACATGACATAAAAGTCAAAAAATGAATTAAGAACACATGTTTAATTGGGATTGTAGAAAACTTGAAGACATTCAATGTTCAATAAAGAAAATTGAAAATTTTTTCCACTTTGGCTTGTAAAAAAAAGAAAATTGTGTTTGAGACTTGGAAAAAATAAATAATTGTAATGTTGGAAATTTCTTTTTTGAGGTGTTGAAAATTTGTTTGGTTGATTATAGATAATGATATGAATGATTTGGAACTTTGTAAAATATGTGGATGTGAAAATGATGAGATCTCAGATATTATAAGGTTGTGGATTCTCTTTTAAAGTGTAGAAATTAGTTTGGTTTGATTATGAATAGTATAAAATTGTTTGGGACTATAATATTGCATGAAAATAATGAGATTTTCTATTAAAGAAAATTATGGAAATTCTTTTGAAATGTTAAGAATTTATTTGGTTGATTATGCATGGATAATGTGATATTAATTAAGCTCAGGTACTTTGTAAAATATAAGTATATGAAAATAATGAGGTTTAGTATTGTTGTAAGGTTGTCAAAATTCTTCTAAAGTGTTGGGAATTTGTTTGATTGATTATGAATAATTATATGAAATATTTGGAACTTACCAACATATATTTATAGAAAATGATGACGATTATATAAGGTCATGGAAATCTTTAAATAGTATTGGTAATTTATTTAGTTGTTTATAAATGGTAATTTGAATTATTTTGAAATTTTTGAAAGAATTTGGAGTTGTGGTTTTGTATATGCATCAGTTTGTATACAAAAAATATTAACAATAACTTAGTAAATGAATAAATGGAAAGACTATACGAAAATGAAATACCTATGTGAGGTGAATTAAGAACTGAGAGACGGAGTGAGATCCCTAACTTGAAAGACAAAAAATTTACCTTGGGAATTCTAATAATAGGGAAGTGTATTTGGGTATGGACACATATCGTTTGATGAAAGCTAAAAAATAATAGTGCATTTCATAAAATCTCATTTGCATTTCGTTTTCTTTTTCTTTTTTTTATTATTTAAGCAATGGGTGAATTATGGAAGTTATGTTGGTTGTGTGTTAATACTCTAGGTTTCGTCTTTATGATATATATATATATATATATATATATATATATATATATATATATATATATATATATATATATATATATATATATTAATTCACATATCTATTTATTTGCATATTTGCATAATTATTTACATTTAAATTATCTTTGAACCTTAGTTGTTATCTGCAAGCTGCCCTTTCGATGTAAAACACCCTACTGAGTAATGTAAAAATGCTCACCATTCATTTTGTAACTTTTAGATGTAGACATAGCTCTTGAGGACTCGCATAGACTATAAGAAGGAAAGCCTATAGCCACGGTCATTGATTCTAGCTAAAATTAATAAATAATGAAACTATAGAATATAGTTGTAAATAAAATAAACCATGGCAATGTTTGGCCATAGGTGACATTGATAAATGCTACAGACGTGATAAGAAAAAATGCATGGCTATAATGTTCAAAATCAATGGTCACGATGGGAAACTAAATATTATTTATACCTGCATGTAGTCAAGTGTGGCCATGGCTATAGGTTGTTTATAACCTTAGTTAAGTGCGACTGTGGCTAGATATAGGGTATACTATAGGCACAATGTATTTCTCACCATGGTCATATGCCTTGATTTGAAAATTAATGTTTTAAAAATGTAACTTAATGTTTTATTATGTTATTTTTAATGACATATGAATGAAGATTGTATTGTTAGATATTGACAGATATAAGTGTGTATTCTAGGACACTATTCCTAAAGTTCGGACTATGTTGTAGTGTCATGAGTCCAAACTCTCCTATGGGACGTTATGTGTGCAGAGCAGATACAAGATATATACAATAAAGTAAAAGCACATGCAATAGTTTACGTGGTTCGGTAACTACCTACATCCATAAGGCTATGCTTAGATGCAAGGATTTCCATTGATCTAATTCAAGATTACAATTAGTCTCATGTGGTACGAGACTCCCTCTTTGCCCATGAGCCTTCTTTAACATTATCACTCCTAGTAGAATTCAGAATGAATTCCCTTAATTCCCCCCTCTACGACATCACACACCCATAACCCACATTACATAGATAAGATGAAGAAATCTAGAACATCATCTTTCACCTAAGATGAAAAGTTTTTAATGTGCAATACCTCAACCAAGATAAACTGAATCGTCACAAACTTTGAAGGGTGGTACATGCGGTGTCTTGGAAAATCCTCATTTTTTACTTCTAGAGGCTATATCTTGTTTGTCTGAGCTCCGAATTGAGCATTCTTAGATTCTATGGATAGCTGAGGAATTCTGGAATCCATCCATATCTCTCTTGAAGCCATTGGAGGTTAGGGTAAAGCCCAAAAATTCATATTTTTGGTTCTCTTTATGCTATTTTTGCTTCAAAATGTATCTAGAGTCATAAGATGAGAGAATTAAGCATTAGAGTCCTTAAACACACCATGAAATCATGCAAATGATAGGTGAATAATGGTATAAAAAGCATGTATGAAAATCACCTATTAGTACCTTGCTCCCTAAGTACCTTGGCCTCCAAGGTTCTAGAATTGACTTGCGTCTCACATAACCTCTAACCCTAGTTCGGACTCTCCGAGACTGGTACGTCCCTACATTGCGGGACTGCCTTAGTCCGAACAACTTTCTAGTTTTTGCATGGAATTTATTTTAATCCATCAAATCTTCATCAAACTCAATTTCTGAAGTAGTCATCTTTTTGTAGAACCCTTGAGATGAAGAAATGGACAATCTCAAACCTAAAATCTCGCAATTTGGTTATGTCTTGAGCAAAAACATCTCTTGAAGAATGAGACAAGAAGATGCATTGAAGAAGGGAGGCAAGAGGCATTTGACTCTTGGGATGAAGATTTCCATTTCATTTGATGGACAACCCTTTTTACATCTTGGCCATATACAGTGTGAAGGAATTAAAACAAGACTACAAAAAGTAATTCCTTATATTCTATCATTCGTCTATTCCCCATTTTTTGTTGAAGGCTAGAATTAGGGGGATCGAGGAGATGGTAGGTCTAGTGGCTTAATGGCTCTACTCCAATCACCACTATGTTCGAACTCATGCTAGTCATTGGAGGTAGCTACTGCTGGTGTCGACGAAGGCGAGTAGAAAATTGGATGACCAATGTTGGTCCCAAAAGCAGGCTCTTCAGCTTCCTATAACAGGGTAGGCTTGGTTGCAATCGTCGTTCTTGGCTTTGAGTTTGAAATGGTGGTGAGATTCGGTGATGGTATAGGGTCCGAGTACTCCCCCTTATCATCATCTCCTTCTGACACCTTGGATCTACAGTTCTGCTAACTACTTTTGTTCATAAATGTGGCCTACATGCTTTCATAGGACTGTATTGCCATATCTAGATCAGTGATCAGCTTCTTCGAGTGAGATGTTGAAGATTGACTCGTGGAGCCAGTTGTTGGTCTGTACTCAAGGATGGTGTTTGAGACTTTCCCTTTTAATTTTCTAGTTTGTGATGGCAGCTTCTTCTTAGAAGGGATATCTCGGAGATGATGTCCTTCGTACACCTTGTGATTAATGCGGAGCTCAGCGACCAGAGGCCCAAAAATGTTAGTAGAGTTTACAAGATCCGACTTTTGTGCTGTGAATATCTCATATATCAGAGAATGATACCCAAGTTCCTTCTGGTAGTCCGCGTTCTTTGCGTGTCCTAGGATGTATTCGAACACTAACTTTCCCATGTTGAACTTTCTCCTTAGGCCTATTTGGAAGATGAAGGTGGCGAAATTCTTTGTTACTATTGGGTGATGGGTGGTTGGCAATCAGTTGGACATCGCTATTTGGTGTAGAATAGAGTACCTTGTGGAGAGAGGAGAGGAGCAGAGGTTGTATCTCAACGGCTAAGTTCTCACCTTCCTTCTAGTGATGATTGAGACCACCATATCAGTCTTGGGTATCTCCACCTCTTCCTTCGGGAT
Source organism: Tetrastigma voinierianum (assembly GCA_016808115.1). Classification (NCBI taxonomy): domain Eukaryota; kingdom Viridiplantae; phylum Streptophyta; class Magnoliopsida; order Vitales; family Vitaceae; genus Tetrastigma; species Tetrastigma voinierianum. Next base: position 845,198 of record JAEQBH010001818.1, read on the forward strand.
GTCATCACACTCCTAGAAATAGTTGATGATTATGGGGGGAGAAATCAAATGTATGTCCCCACACAACCGTCACTTGGAAATTCAGATTGACGAGGTCCCCCATGTTCGTGGACAAGTTCACGTAGAACTCCAGGACAATCTGCAGCATGAATGGGGGCACCTTTGAATCAAAGCTCAGCAGATTCGTTTCCCTAAGTAATCCACAATCCCGAAGAGTTTTAAGTCCTTGGAATACAAGGTTCATTCACCCACAAGGGTCCTATTCAAGACATAGGCCCACAACTTTTCATGGGACGAGGATTTGAAAAATAGGGATGGAGATTCACTTACTGTTTGGAACGTCCGAACCCTCTGCTTTTTGGCCACTAGTTTTAGTAGTACAACCTTCTTCAATCTAGCAAAATGTTGGGAGGACTTCATTATTGATTACGTGGTGGCAGTAGTGTCTTAAAGGAGGATGAGGGATCCCTTTATTTGGTTAAGACCAAGTTGAGTCAAAAGACTAAATCACCCTCGAATGAAGACGCTTCATTTGAGATTTCGGAATCTCCACGACAGAGTCCCATCGGACCCATCCAACCCACTAAAGCGGTTGAGGTTGATTTGCTGCTCCTACCTTAGAGTCCAGTTTTTGCTACCACTATCTCTGGCGGTATTCTAACCACACTATCCGTAGGGTTTGGACCCTCAGTGTTGGGACTCCTGCCCAAAAGCATCTACAGAAGGCACTTCTTCCTTTAAGGTTTTGTAAGGCACAAGGGCCATTGGTGCAAAATGAAGAGGTTCCATGTCAATGGGGTCCATGGCTAACCTTTCTTGACAAAATATTCTTCTTTGCCTGTCGGAACTCCCTTTTACCCACTTTCTTCTTTTGAACCCACCGAATCAAGTCATCACCATCTTAAAAAACCAACAAGGATTGAAGATCACAAGGAAAGTTTGGACCTTTGAAATTTTCGTGAGAGAATATGCAAAAAGAGATGTGTGCTTTTGTCTTTTGCTAATATTCTTTATATAGAGGTCCCACAGCCTCTTGGGAAACCCTAGAATTTGTCTCTAATGGTCTCCTATTAAATAAGGGTGCTAGGACTCCCCTTCGGACATGATGGCTCATAGTCCGACTCTTCGGTAGCATCCAAACCTAAGAGTCTCATACCTAGTAGCATCCAAACCTTTGGTGAAGATATCATCCACTTGATTTTCAGTTGAGACATGCCTTAGATTAATGACCTTATCTTCAACTAAGCTTCTAATGCAGTAGTGACGGATGTCAATGTGCTTAGTTCTCGAATGTTAGACAAGATTCTTTGAGATATTGATCACATTGAGGTTGTAACAATAGAGCGTTAGGACTTCCTTTAGGACACCATAGTCTTTCAACATATTTTTCATCCAAATGAACTTTGTACACCCACTACGTACTATTATGAACTCTGCCTCAAATTTGGAGAGTGATATGCACTTCGATTTTCTATTGAACCATGACATAAGCTTGTTTCCAAGAAAAAAAACCCATAGGAAGTACTCTTCCTATCTTTTGAGTTTATGGCCCAGTTTGCATCACAGTAACCTTCCAGGCTAACTATGGCATCTTGGGTGTACCAGAGACCATACTCAGTTGTTCCACTAACATACTTGATGATCTTCTTAAATGCTAGAAGATGGCTTTCTTTAGGATTAGCTTGGTACCTTGCACAAACTCCCACACTATAGCATAAGTCCAAATGGCTAGCAGTTAGGTACTGTAGACTTCCAATCATGCTTCTATATAAGGTTTGATAAACCTTATTACCTTATTCATCTTTAGTGATCTTGTCATGAGTTTCAATTGGAGTTCTTCTATGCTTTGTAGAATTGAGTCTGAACTTGCTAACCAAGTTCTTAGCATATTTTTCCTGTGAGACAAAGGTTCCTGAGTCGGTTTGCCTAACTTGAAGACCTAGGAAGTAAGTCAATTCTCATACTGAGCTCATTTCGAACTCATTGCTCATGTGTTCCACGAACTGTTCTACTAACTATTGGGACGTGGATCCAAAGACTATGTCATCCACATATATTTAGATGATAATTACTTCCCTTTGACTCCTTCTGATGAAGAGAGATGATCTCATTCCCTAAAGTGTATCCTTTAAAAAGGTATACTATAGCCTTCATTCCAAGCTCTTTGTTCTTGCTGGGTCTATAAAGAGCCTTCTCCAGCCTATAGACATGGTTAGGGTGAAGGGGGATCTTCAAACCCTTTGGGTTATGCTACGTACACTTCTTCATTCAGGTATCTATTCAAGAAGGCACTCTTCATGTCCATCTAATAAAGCTTGAACTTTAGTGTGCATGCAAAGGCCATCAATAGTCTTATAGACTAAGCACAGCCATCGGCTAAGGAAAGATCTCAACAAAGTCTACTTACATGAGTGTAGCCTTTGTGCAAATTCAGCAAGCTTTGTTCCGGTGGATGTTTCCCTTCTCATCGGGCCTTGTTCTCAAGATTCACGGCCCCACTACATTCACGAAATGCGGCGTTTGGTACTAAGTCCCAAACTCATTACGTCCCGACGATGGTTCATCCCGCTACACAGATCCATAACCCAATATTCAAAGCCTTAGTAGTTTTGTTTTTGCCTACGGTTAGAGGTGTACTGTGATAGCGCAAGATTACATACTCTGCAGTTACCTGGGAATTTATGTCCTGGTGACATTCTATTATGGAACTTCATGTGATGTTATAGGCCGATGATTATTTAGACTTTCTTGAGGCCTCACTTGTTCCATTTGTCCGGCTCCCGGTCTACTCCATTGCCCCCATCTAAATGTTGAAAAGGCTGCTTCGACGCGTTTTGAAACTTTTTATGGTCAACTTCTTAGTCCAGGCAGTACGTAATCTTCTATTGGAAGACTATTATCGCACTATCTCACTATCTCGATGTTTGAAATCTTCCTTGAGATCGTAGATCTTCCTTTCCCAGAGAGAGAAATATAAAGCAGGATCTTTTTATCTAGAATGATCCCTCAAGGGAAGATAGTCGTCAATCTTCATGTTGACTGATCTATATTATAGCTGATGTAGACTTTTGTTTCGATGACAGCAGAGGAGTACCAAGAAAGACTTCATCACTTTGCACGAATCTCCTCTTGTTCTTATTTAGATGTAGGGTGACTTCCAAATCATGAAGGTGTTTTAGATTTGCTTCTTACTCTTTCAAGATCTCATGGAGTCTTGTGAGTTCCAGTTTGAAATAGATTTATTTGAGATATAATATGCCATATTACGCCATTTCATACTGTTCGGATTTCTCATTTTCGATGACTGTTATCTCTTAGAGTGGTTCCGTTTTTTCTTCACCATCTATTTTAGAGTTTTAGTGCTGAGAATCATGTTGTATGCCATTCGCCGCAAAATTTCGACATCAAGGCGGAAAAGTTAATCGATACGGATATACGTTATGAAAAGTTACAAATTTATACTTTCTTGCTTCCATGGTATCAATCGCCATTGTATCTATTCAGCTGATAGCGACGCCTTCTATTAATGATTATTTTGATACGTTGATAATGACATTTGCGGTGAGCATTACAAGTGAACATTTTGCGAGATAATATTGACATTCTATGAAATGTCATTTTGATGACTTTACTACATTTTTATATTAAATGGAAGATGACATCATGTTATTCACAGATGGATTTATATACGAAAATAGGTAATTATAAAAGAAATTACAATCACCTACTTATCATAGTGTACATTCAATATTTAGTACATAACACCCTGGTTCCAACAAATAATTTAACTACTTATACATAATAATCACAAGTCATATCCCATTTACTTTTGTAACAGTAAGAACAGGGTTTATATAGTCTTCATATTTTCGGCATCACATCCCTTTAACAAATGATTTCGTTTTGCCAATTACTTATTTGGAAATTTGTAACAGACTTAGAGAACAGAAATCCCTACCATATGCAAAGAACACCACATATACTGAAATCTGAGACTTCACAGTACTTGAGTGAGGCGAATGACATGATCACATAAAATGTGGCATAATAAGAAAAATAAAATTTGAGGCAGGCCAATAAAGTACATATGGCAGCTGAAAATTCCAGATTATTTCTATCGATATAAATGTTAAGAATCTTCTTCCTAACGATGACGCATCATCACATGATTACACACACGATGACGTAGCCCACAATAGCATGAGTTGCGCAAACACTAAAACATCCACAAAATCAATTACCTACGCGATATAACGTTATATTATTCTATGACATTTGTTTGACCAAGTTTTGACAGGTGATCGGAGGTATGTTCTTATTAGTCACATAAGATTTCAAAATCTCAGAAGATAAGCCCTACCAAGTAAGGCAGATTGATTCTTGAAGGATTGTGATTTGCCCAAATTCCAAATGCTCTAAGCTCCGCTGCCTTCTTTAGTTTTTATACTACAGATTCAAATTCTTTTATTGGTATCTCATCAAATTGAAAACTACTATTTTTAAGATTTCAGATTTCCAGATGCCGACTTAGGTGAGGTAAGACGATTTTTAAAGTTTTAAATAAAAATATTTCAGATACTTATAATGACCAATCTTTTCATTTATATGAATATTACTACTGTAATTTTATAATAGTTTTCATTTATGATATATTACTTGGTTGACAGCTTAATCAATTATAATAGATTAATATATTATGTATCAATATCATTCTACTAAGAAATTTCTTACAGTATTTACATATTATTTAGTTGTATTCCAAATTTTGGGATCTTTACCTGTTTTTCCCAATTGAAATAGAAATCCCTTACTTATAGAACACACACACACACACACACACAAAAAAAAAAAAATTTAATACTTTCAATATAATTTTAAATACCTAATTTATTCTATTTATTCTTGCCCATTTTATTATTTTTTAATAGAGAAAGAAATAGGTACTATAATATGTCATATCAAAAGAATAAAACACAAACCTTTAGAACAGGAAGTGTCATCCCGGCTAAGATCGTAAGAGGAGTTTGAAAGGTTATCAATTGGTTTTGTTCTGTTAAAGGTATACTTATATGTCCTGTGCGTGACTGAACTTGCTCATCTTTACAGTGATATATTTTCTTGATTTTTTATTTTTACCATTTTTAAGCGCCTTTGAAACCATATCTCCTGAGAATTCTTCACTGATATCCAAAGATTTAATTTCATTCTCACAACAAGATAGATATGAAAATACCAAGAAAATCCGCAACAAAACGTCCATCCAGAGATCTACAAGAATCTTATTTTTTTACCCATCATCAGAACCTCAGATAAAAATTCGGTTAAAAGATATACATTTTCGCTGGCGGTTGCTCACTCTTTCCTTTCTAACTTCTTTATATTAAAAGATTTCATGATGTAACATTGGCGGTTCATTACATGGGCAGAAGATATGTACTGCATTTAACCAAATAACTAGAGTGGAATGGAGAAGAAGAGGATTTTCATCATTAACACTTTATATGATGAGTAATATACAAGAAAGATCATATATACTCAATTTGTTAAAGATTTATATATTTTTAGATTATTTAATCTTTATACAATCACAAGAAGAAGGAGCTTGGGGAATGTGTTAAAATAATTTGGTGAGTTTATCTCCTTATTATCAATATGTGTCTTTAGAGCGATTTAGAAGATTTACTGCATTTTGAAAGTTATATTATGATATTATTGTTTTGTTTTGTTTATTTATTTCTTAATGGGTTATATGATCAGATGTGGCTGAATCCTTAACTATTTTTCTTTAAAATCTCTTTATTTTGGGCTATAAAACCTTATGCCTTCCTTATATTGTTATGACACAAAGATATTTTTGTGTCCAAAATATAAAGCATAGTTGTCCCTTTGTTTCACAAAAATACATGAAACCATAAACTTGTAATAGTCTTTCCTTATCCATATCTACCTTCCCTCAAGAAACTCCAAAAGTAAATCCCTACCACATGCATTTTTATAAAGCATACAACTACTTGAGGATTACTTTATATCACTTCCTCTAATTAGATTTTTAAAATTCTTGTATATATTATATGGGGCTGAGAAAAGGATACATTTGATTAAATTGAGTGTTTGAGCACAGAGTATCAAATACAATCTTATACTTACACGCAATCCATAATGGAAAATATACTATGTTGATTATTATTTATGGTTTCGTATTAATCTGACCGACTTATCGCATTGAATGAGACATACCCTTGTCACCAACCTTCCGACCTTGAATTAGCCCGCTTCCAAGTTCAATTCCATAAATTGATAAGAAGTACGAAATCAAAATATTTGATTCTACTAATCTAGACTACATTAATTTATAGTTCAAGGTTAAAGGTTAAAATCTTGTTGTTTTCCTCAACATCTCTCTTACACTCAAACTTCTTGGTCCAACATTAGGCCCCACATCTTTTCGCTTCCATAGTTTAAACAGTCTCTACCATACCTTTAAGATAAGATTGCAATCAATGGGCATTTTCAAGACAATTCAGCCTATAAGTTAATTATAGCACTTTGGGTTCTAATCCAACTTAAAAGTTTAGGCTTTTAACTAAGGATTAAAGTAGTTTTATTATTTCATCATCTTTAGCAAAACCTTTGAGCCAAAGAAAACCCCAGGCTTCAAGCTCTTCATCGATTGTCTTCTTTCTCCCATCATCTGATCAATTCATTTATGTTAATCCTCGCCGTAAACTTAGACATTTCAGCCAGGAACCCGATTCAGACGGCTTATCTTAACGAGCGAGAGGGAATTTGGGTGAAGGTTCCCAACTGTGATCAGATTCAAAGAAACCTAAATTCGGGAAAATCAGACACCCAGTCAATGACAAAGTCGGGAGCTGGTTTTCGCTTCAGCTGATTTTCGGGTCAAAGATGATATTGCGATGGCATTTGGGTGATGTTAGGACATGATCTCGCAAGCTTACGGTAAGATCAATGAAGATCTAAAAGAAAGTTCCTCATCTCTTCCAAGTTTTTAACAGGCATAAATAGGTCCAATAAAGCAAAGATCAAATCTTTACTGAAGAGGACCAATATGTATGGAGGTACAAGTAAGTTATGAGCAGCCCATTCTGCAAGAGATTGTCCGTGGCCTGTCCGCCATCAGGGCAGGCACCAGAGATCACACATCCACAAGTCACCCCATAATGCAGCCTATCGCCATACCTTAGAGAAATTCAAATAGGTCGATGACTCATGTTACTAAGGATCGGAAAAATGAAATATGGCAATGTTCTGTTTAATATTCCAACCAAATCTAGAGACTCCGTATTTAGCGAAATGGTCAGAAATTTTGACTTTTAGTGTTAACAAATCTTGAGTTGTAGGCGGCTTACTGTATTGGCAGGAAATGGTGGCTAGCTTTGATTCCCTCACCAGCCCTTCTCAAGCCTTAAAATGCACCAGGATAAAAACGTCACGCCAGCCTTACACATATCGGTTTGACAGCTACCGTATCGCAGCTTGATGATTTACTAAAGTTGGTGACACTACTTGCTACGGCAAAAACAGCCTATTCGACGAAAAAGCTTTGTGGTGTTTGATGTTTGAAAACCCTAGGTTTTTGCACCTTTACCCTATAGTCTCACCCTTTAGCAAGGTTTTTCCATTTCTCTTCCGCAAAACATAATCAAATCCCACATAGGCCATATAGTACCATTTGTGCCAAGATAGGCTCAAGTCTAATTCATTTTGTTGAAATCTTTATAATCTATGCATTCTAATGCAAAGAAAGCTGTAAGAATTAAAGGAGAAGGAATCTATGTCATATTTTAATTAGCAGGATTTACACTTACTAGAAGAGAAATATTGAGTTCTATCTTTAGTACACCACTCTCATAATGCAAGCTTAAGTACAAGCCTATGCCTATGCTAATGCCTGGGTCAATTCCATTCTCATTATGCAATAACAATAAATAAATATCAGGAATAAGAGTTTTGAAAAAGAAAAAAACGAAAGAGACAAGGTAAAAGTCATCAAAATCGGTCCACTTAGTGCAGCATAGGTTTTTTTAAAAGGTGCAGCTGATAAAATAAATTAATGACCACAGCACTGAAAGGGAAGTGGGCCAGCAGTAAAATCCAAAGGCAAAGCGGAGCTCTGTGAATATACCAATGAGAGATGGTATAAGTTTTCCCGTAAAGTGAGTCAGCAAAAGGAGTTTCATCGTTTGGAAAAATCCAGCCCTTTATGAATTGAAGCCATATTCGGCAGCACAGCCTATCCAATGGGGCATATGGTCGACACTTTAAAAGTATTATTAATCGAAGACAAACAAGAATGATTGGTGATTCCGCGAATATGACTTCCTGGAAAGAACCATTCAAAATGAAGTAAAGAAATAGATTTCAATTTTTTGTCACCTTAAAATGACGTAATCTTTATCCCCTTGATCTAAAAAGTCGTAAATTCTTCCAATCTTTCGTCTATTTTACCCAAAATCAAATGAAGTTGTCCTAACTAATTTTTAAGACATAACTTAAAAATTTCAAATAAATGGTTTGTACTTCCAACTTCCTCATGAATACGATATTTTCAGAACATACATTCAGTTTGATTCATATATATAAATTGGGAAAATCAATTAAAAATTACAAAAATATATGTTCATACTAACAACAGAAATTATTGTTTAATACACGCGATATTAATTACAAATAGTGAATTTAGCACTCAAGTCATATTTTGCTCACACTGCATGAGAATAGGTACTTAATTGCTTCTTCTTATGTTTCCGACGTACGTTTTTAGGCTCACGCATAATGCAAACAAGATTTATGTCCCGAAGTAAAGATGCGATCATCGAGGATGATGGGCAACCATTGCGAAGTTCGAAGTGCACAATGCCTGAAAAGCACCAGTGGGTTAATATAAAACGCACACCTTCATTTATATTTACACCCTAAAAGGGCAAAGGGAAACATGTACTAAGACATCTTCACTTATGTACTCTATACTTTTTATGCAGTGTGCGTATACATGTACCCGTATAATTTAATAAGATGCACCGTACACTGTGTGAAAATCAGGAATTTTGATATGACATTGATCTTAATGCAGTATATGTCATTGACTACCTTTATCGCTGATCGACAGAGAGGACATAAAGTTACAGGATACAAGTGATATGGCGCTAGATTCTTAGTTTGGTTTTCATAGGAGGTTGTTCCATACATGTATGATTTATGATTAGTCAGAAGACTCATTCTCCTGATCTTCCATTCGAAGCATTATGCATCTTTCCCGCAGGAACTCATACTGCTTTCATCTTGTATTTCGGTATGGTTCCAGGTTTTGCAATTGAATTCGATTCTTCAAAGTTCCTTTTATGCTTCAAATTTCCTTCAATTATGATTATCTAGCCCTATGGAGTTCTAAATTTCATGCCATGATTTCATTTGCGGAGAAATTTTCATTCGATCATGCTAGTATATTCCTCTGATCCATCTTATATTTCAATGGATTGTGTGATATTATTCCGCCGTAAGAAAATTTTGGTAAAATTCCTTAGTTGGCAGAGGTCTTCTGATACCGGTAACAGAGATTCGTACAATGCTGTGCTTGGGAATACAAATGCAAGCTAAGAGTTCGACCACTGTAACAGTGTTTGATTATCACTATTCTTCAAAGAGCATTTTAAAGCAAATCTTCCATCTAAGACTATTTATCAGTTGTTCTGTGATGAGATCGTGAAACAAAGAGGTGAATTACATGATTCACTGTGCAGAGGGAAAATCTCAAGAATTTCCGTGCCGCTAATCATCTTTCTATTTTGGGGGCCAGGTCACTTAATCAATCCCAAATCAACCAATCACAACCTCTATAATTCCTTCACTGAAGACATTTTTTAAAGAATAGTTCTTACAGATTTATTACTTAGGTTACTGCGGGAGATGACTGATTCTCCCATGCAGCGATATAATACAGATACCCCATTTTAGCTGGGAATATCATGATATGAATAGAATGAAGATACAGCAGCCGAGTGGCGACTAATCCCAAATGTTGATCCTCAAGAGAGCTAGAGGTAATTTCACCGCATTGCAAATCCATGTTTCATTTTCTTACCGTTTTGTGAGATATCTCGCGGCGTTTTCTTCTTGATTTAGAGTTTCTTAGTGCAAGCTCGCTTGCCTCGCACCCATAACGCCACTTGTAAGAATTGCACCTCCTAGAAATTGCGGAGCCCATAATAAGTCAATTTTCGTCTCAAGATAACGCTTATGTTCTCAAATGGACTATCCCGGAATCAAGAATTTCGTGCGATGAAATATGTTCAGGATTCTTTAACCCACAAGGATCTACAGAACTCCATAACAATGATAGATAAAAATAATTCCAAAGTGTTTCAGTATTAGAGATACATCTTTTCTTGGTGCTAGGTAATTAATATAGGGGTCCTTTTGCTTTTTTATTTAATGGGAGAATTCTCTTTAGAGATTTTAATTTCACTGTAATTATTAATAGCCTTATGTATTGCCATTTCGGCAGGCTAATTACTTTGTGAGTCGATATGGATTCCGGCTTTTTGAATCTCGTGTAGAGATCATGTGTCGCATCTTATGAAACTTTACTATTCATGAGAGATTTTGAGATGTTTATGTGATTTTTCTTAATGCCTCATTTCATGATACTTGTTTGGTTTTATTTCCTTTTTGCTCTAAAGTGATATGCTGTACTTGGTTTTTATTTCTTGCACTCATCTAATTTTTTTATATGGGAAAGATATGCAGGGCGAATTTCCCTTAACACTTTTCTCTAAGACGCACAATGTCCATGCCAGTACACATCTGTACTCTTCTAAAGTTTTAGCAATTTTCTTTGGAAATATCGCATTTAGAGGAGATACAAGGATTCCCTCCCATGTTATCTTCATCATGGATTGGATGTAGATTAATTTATGGCGCATTACTGGTGATCATTCTTAATACAATATTGAGATCTAATGATGTGTGCAGCTTTACCCCAGGAGTAGGTGCCAATTCACCCTTGACATTTATAGCGTAAAATGTTCTCTGAACATGATTAATACTTCGTGAGATATCGTTAAAGCAGGTAACACACTCCATAGGAGGAACTCACTTAAAAAGAGAATGATGAATTGTAAAGCAAAATTGCCAATTTAATACTGGCTGATTACGCAGATGAAAAAGGTGAACGAGGTACCAGCGTACTCCTCACGCACTTCTGCATTTGCTGGATCTGGGAGCGAGAGCCATGCATAATGGCGCGATGACTTACACATCAACTATTAATCAGCCTAAATCCTTCCCTTGTTAGATATATTTGGCCAGGAAAAGTACGTTTAATTACTGTAAGGCACTTTTCCTACTCTCCATATTTCCTGCAATATATAATTACGGATGGGGGTGAGCACCTACTTAGCTGAGAAATGAGGAGGCCATGATATCTCTACAACAATTCACAGGTTCTGTATTACTAAAATTCATTTTTCATGTACTCTTTGCCTCTATTTGCAATTGTGTCCCTTGCGATCTCCCTGAACCCCAATTTGCTCCATCCACCTAATCATGTGAAACCTTAATCATCAAAGAAACCTTCCATTTCATATTTTAAAATATATACTATGATTGGGGTAGCACTTACTTTTAGTTGAGAAAGGAGGAGGCCACATATCTACTGTAAATAAATTATAGTTCTCACATTAAAATTATGCAGTTTTCTTATGTACTGTCCTTCCATTTTCGCACAGGTCTCTGAGGATTTTTATGAAATCCCATCAGGCTTCCATCTATCACCGTGAATTCCAAATCTTCCATGCCTTACACCCCCATGATAAGAGAGTTTTATGACATAGGTAACATAGCTTATCTTCAGACTTCACATCTACTACAACATGCACACCGCTCGGCCAGATGTAAGATCTGTACACTGAGCACTTTTCTATGGGCATTTTCAATAAGAAAGTGAAATCCCATCTCAACTCATCCAAAACTCCACAGGTCACAGGTGGTTTCAGGTCTGCAGGGGGGTACTTTAACATTGTACATTATTTTTCGGTGGTGGCAGTTTTGATGAAATTATTCAAATTCAAGGAAATCACATAGAGTTTCAGGTGAATGGGTCGGGTAGATGATGAGGTGTCACGAAGTTTTATGTCTCTTAGGATGTTGATATATTGCAGGCGCATATAAGCTACCCATATCTCCATCTATCCTCATAGGTCGAGAACCCCAAAAGGAGTGAGAATAACTATTATGAGATCTTTATGAATTATTCAAACAAGTGAAATTGAACATTCTTTACTAGATGCCACTAAGAAAATTCCATCATATGCCAAGTTTCTGGCGCTTCCAGTACAAAGTAGTGAAATTAAAAATACAGGAGGTATTTATGATTTATACCCATTCTCCCGATTTATTCTAAAACAATTTGCTCCCAAAATACAAAGATCCGTAGCCTTACTATTCTATAGCAGCAGGAATTTCAAGTTGACATGCCTAGTGGATTTTTAGGCAAGTGTTAATTTGCTGCCCATCAAAGATATGTGGACCTGTGGTTAGGAGAGAATCCAGATAACTATTATCACCCTAATTAGCCGACCGCAGTGCAAAAATTCCTAGAGGGACAGCGGGCGATGTACTGGTACGCGGGACAAGTTCTACTCCCGTACCTTGCTGTGTTCACCAACTGCCCATGATAAACCAAGGAACTCATCCCATGATTCCCCGGTACTATTTTTTGCAATTCGTTACTACATTATACATCGTAGAGGCTACGATACTTGATTATTTGGTACGCGATCAGCATCTGAATATCTTACGTTATCGGGCGGAATAACGTATGAAGAATGATGTGAGGTCAATATGGCTTGATCCGCAGGCTGCAGAATACTTAGATACGTCCTCACATGATGACCCTCTTGCGTCATACTTGCAAGTCCTGAGCCGATTTGCGAAGCGACTATTAATTAGAATCTTGTTCCTGAGATTTATACTGGAGATACCAGGTGGCTCGTAGTGAAGGTGGGAGTACCTACTGAATTACGTTACCATTTGAGGGACAGGCATCTTTCCGGAAATGTTTTCACAGTCTGAGTTTAAAGTCCTCTACCATCGCAATTTCAATATTTCAGGGCGCAAGAAATCTTCCGGTAATCATATCTTCCTTAGAAATGAATCAAGAAAATCAATTTTTGGAGATATTGAGAAACTACAATCTAATTTAGAGATGGACAATTGCAAATATTATGAATTAGCTTTGATCTCGGCATTACAGAATTCACTTAAGAAGACGTTAAAACTCCTCTAGGCAACCACAGACGCATCAACCCAATAATGAAAGAAGTGGTAAAGAAGGAAGTCTTAAAATCCTCGATGTAGGTGTTATTTCATCTTATTACGGATAAAGAAGTGGTTAGCTCAACACGTGCAGTTCTTAAGAAACTGGAGTCACCGTGGTTAAAATGAAAATAATAGAGCATCTTTACTGTCACTCGTGCCGAGGGTGTGCATAGATTATAGCTTAACGCGTACTAGAAAGACTACTCTTTCCGCTGTTGATCAAATGTTGAGAGAGCTGCGCGGCATGAATTTTATCGCTTTCCTCGACGGGTACTGCATAATCAAATTGATAGCTTAAAGATCGTAAGAGAAAAACTACATTCATCTGCCCCGGTAGCATTTTTTGCCTTTAGGTGCGTCGCCGTTCTTTTTGATTATGTAATGCAATCCCGGGAAATTTAATGTATGATGGGGAATTTTCAGCGACATGACAAATCATTTTGTACCTTCATCATTTCCTCGCAGACTACAACGAGGTCGCCCGAGTACCCCATTTAAGGTTTCGTAAGAGATGTCAAGAGAAGAACCTTGTGTTACTGGGAAAAATATTATGGTGACAGGGATTGTCTTGTATTATAGGTCGTGGGCTGAATTTTTGAAGCTGATAGGCTGGTATCGTTTGATTTCCCACTTCACTACCCTATGTGTTAGAGAGATCGTGTCATTTCCTGGGATATGCTGATTTATAGAGATTTATAAAAGATTTTAGTGCCAGCTCGTCCCTATGTATTTGCTAAAGATGTCCCTTTCGCATGGTCACGTGCTCATGAAGACGCTTGCTAAGCTCAAACATGTTAGCGTCGCCTCCCATCATGCGTGTCTCCCACTGAACCTTCCATTCAGATCAGGCAAGACGCTAGTGATTATGCTATAGTTGCTTTAGATTGAAGGGGAGACAGTGTTTTGCATTTGTCATGCCAGCAAGACATCAGATCGCCTCAAGCAAATTACACAACTACGCAAAGAGTTTTTGGCCTCATCTTGCCCTCCCAGAAAGTTCAGTCACATTATAGGCTCGTGAACCATTTCACGTATCATGCAAAGATCAGGTGATTGCTTCTTTGGGCAGATACAAGTTTTTAAGTACTGGGGTGATGCCCCATTATGCCAAGAATTCAATCCCACTAATAAAGATAAAAAGTGTGGCCTAGGAATGTTGTAGCTGGATCATTTATCTAGATTAGTTCCGTAATCACCGCATGCACTCTATAGGCTTATCTCGATGAGTACTTTTCTGCCTTGTCTATTGCTCCAGGGTACGCGATGACGTAATGACTTAGGTGAATTGTCATTTCTAAATTATCTGATTTTCACAAAGAGTTTTGATGTATATTACAAATATTATTTCTGATGATCCATATCTATTTAAATATCGCCCGCATTTCAATTAATGAGAAGATGTGTGCCAAAATGATGCGTATCGTGATCCTAACCTTTGCCATTCAAGTTTGGCGAGGTATTTCTCGCAAGAAAATGAAAGATATAAGATTCTGAAAGTCGTTTACAGCCTACCTGCTTAAAGATTGTTTCCTTTGCAAAAATCTTTGTTCTATGCCAACACCAGAGGAGCCTACAAAACGAACATGATGCCTCTTACCCCCATTTTAATTATCAAATTTCATCGTTAGGCATAGATTTACGGGCTGCTTTCCCTTCTGCGGGTACTTATACATACTGTTATCCGCTGATTATGTGTCGGCGGGCTGAGGCTATTCATTTGCGAACTAACGGCTTCTCTCTTTTCCTTCTCTCATTACATAAAGGTGTTCTTCTGGGTGGTGGTGGGTGTGTGGGAGAAAATTATAAAGAATGATATTTTTCTCGTTGAATATTTGGGATGAGAAGCATGGTGTTCATTGCATCATCTTGAAAATTTGTACAAAAATATGGAGTCACCCATAAAGCTCAATGAAAGATATCACCCCACGCATCAATGGTCGCTGAATTAGCCAATAGAGATCAAACATATTGAAAATCTACGTTCCAACGCAAAGATTGGTCACTGACACGATGCTCTTGCCTACTGCACGCTTTAAAATCGTTTCGGTATGTCTCCCTATAGTTTGCTTTTGCGGAAAGATTTGCCATTTGCCGCCGAAATGGAACACCTAAGCCGCGGCGCCAGAACTTTTAATCTTTTCGATGACCCAAGGTGTACAAGCGTACGCTATCGATAAACGAGCTTTTGATGAATTGGCGGCTAGAGTCGATGAAAGTTCCCGATTTACAAAGAGTTTGCTCGTTGTTCCATGACAAGATTATTGCTCGAAAATGCTTAAATGAACTTAAAAAGTATTGCTGTGATGTGCCCTACACACTTATTTCCGTGAAAAATCTCGCCTCTCGCTGGATCGCCCATTCATTGCTATATAGTCGATCCATACGAGCCGGTGAGATTGAAAATCCGGATACGGAAAGTATTTCAAAGTCAATACACACTCAAGCCATTCCTAGCATTTCAATTCAAGAGAATAGTGAGGATTCTTGCATCCGGCCACAAGATCCTTCAGAGGTTCAAGCCTCACCATGTATATATAGTTTTGATTTTGTTTTACTTTCGTTCTTGCATTTTATTTCTATTGTCTCTATTTCATTTGCTTTCAATAAAATATAAAAATAAAAAAATAGGGGCCCTAGTTTCTATGTTGCCTCCCATTTCGTTGTGGGGGTCCTCTTGGTTTCTATGAATTGAGGACAATGCTTGTTTCTGTTGTGCAGGTATTACATCGTCGGGAATTTAATTATATGCAGTTATATAAGCCTCGTGTGTATGGTATTTTTGATTAGAGCCTTTAGGTATAATATTTGACCGCGATATATGGGCCGCATGATTCTCTTACACAATCCACATCAACTCGCCGCATGCATAATTTTTAACAAGCATGCACAAAAATCTTTATATTCATCTTTTTCGGATTTTTATCCTGCATTATGTTTTACCTTTACATAGCCCATAGACTCATTTGATCATATTTGTCTTGTCAAGCTGTCTTCATTTAAGCATTACTTGAGCATGTCATGTTGCACTGATATGGCACTGAGCAGTCTTCGATGGAACATCTCTATTAACTTATACGATTTCAGAGGTCATGTTTCCATGTTAAGACTGCGATCGGCTTGGTCTCATCCCTGCACCCCATTTTTATCTTAAGTCGCCAGTTATCTCTAACTCTAGGAAACCCTATCACTAAACAATATAGCGCTAAATCCCATGGCGATTTGAGTGTTCAGAAGAAGGAAGCACAGCTGTCAACTCCATGAAAAACAAAGAAGCTCCTGGGATGTTAACATATTTCAAATGATAGCGATACGCATGAAACCTGGATTAGCTACAATCCAGAAGGATAGTTTCGAAGATCAGCACCAATGTCTCACCTGCGTAAAAATATATATGTAAAAAAAAAAAGAAAGAAAAATGTTTAATTGAATGTATCGACATGAGTCTAATATGTACCATGTTATGCAAAAAGGGCACGCCAAGGTGTACCGGCACACCACCAATATACGCAGAAGATAGCGGCGCGCTGAGCGGTGTTTAATCCATTTTGACTTTTGACATTTCCGACCTCCACTTCTACAAAGCAAAACCCCAGCCTTTTTCTCGCCTCCTCACACGCACCCCGAATGTCCGCTTATGCCAGAGCCTACGTTCTGCGTTCTGATCTTTCGCATTCATCGCATTTCCGCCGGCAAGCCTCATAACCCCGAGGTTACTCGCATTATTCATTATTACATGGATTCTGTTGCCGGTTTGCTTGCGGCTTACGGGTAGCTCGTTTCACGATGGTGAAGGGCGATGAGATTCGCTCGATTCGCACGGGCCGTACGCATTTCGAAATGGTGCTTCGGGACATTGTTTCCTATATGGGCTATATGTGCCATCATTTCATTCCTGCCATATCTATGGCAAGATCTGCAACGGTAGGCGGAAAAGCCAGTTCTAGCGGAGCGGTCGCGAAATAAAAAGAGGACCGACTACGCCAGAAAGAAAGCAAAGGAGCGCTGATTCGCCCTTCCAAAGTGAGTGTAGCATCGCAGAGTGATGATGATGATGAGATAGAGGCTATGTTGCTTATGGTTCTCCAGTCGAGCGTGAAATGGCCCAAAGTGACCAAGTAACAGGATTTTCACGCGAAGAGGGTGTGCTAACGCTTCACCTCATCCAATCGTAGTTATTCAAGAACGTAATCTGCACCAGGTGTCGCAGAACCGTGATTATTTACCCACGTTCAGAGCTGAGACTAATATGAGAGTACTCACGGTCGCAGATTTTACGAGGAGACTACAGACGGTGAAAGCAGATACTTATTTACTTTATTTACACAGTTTATCCCCATAGAGGTAGCCGTTCGCAGCTGGCAGACGACTCTTACTTCCCTTTAGGAGAATATCACTCTGCTTATTAATTCATTTATTCATTTAGCGCTATGTACGGCCCCGGTGGCTATGGTGGCTTTGCATGGTGGCACGGTTGTTTCGGTTTATTATGATGATATTATGATTATTCAAGATAGAATCTGACCAAAGGCAACCCAGAAATCTCCCGCCAGAACAAACGCCAGCTTTTATATATGATGACCGGAAGCTTATCGATTAGCTAACAGAGGCTGATGATGACTTCCGCAAATTCCTCACATGAAAGCAGACATTATTCCATTCCCATCTCAGATTTAGCCCTGTGGAAGCTGCGGATGAGGGAGTGGTTAGAAAGATAGGTTCTTCCTAAGCCGGGGCTGAACATAAACCAAAGGAGGCCAAGAGCCGAGCCGCATCTACAGACCCTTTCAGCGATCGCTTAGCGGTGCATTCCTGTTCTTCGTTTACAGCGCACTTCATTTCTATGGAGTACTTCTCGCAAAGAGAGGCTGGAGCCGCTTACCAGGTGGGTTCGGGGCGCATTTTTTGGGCACAGGCGGCAGATCACTGGTGTTTCAGTGCTCAGAGCCAGATTTTTGCGAGGCCGCGCTGGCAGATGCCCTGCCTCCGACTTTTGGAGGAGATTTTGCGGATGGATGACGCGCCAATGAGGACGATATTCCAGACGATGAGGAGGACGCCAGTAGTGATAGGCTGCATAGGTGGTGTTACATAGTAGGCAGACAAATATGTTATGCTAACATTTTATTTTGTTCATTTCCATCTCTTCCCGCAGCTCACTAGGTCAATACAAAATCTTTGGGGTGACTTTTGATTCCGCTTGTGTTAGTTAAGCTCGATTTATGATAGTAGTTATGTGTTTATGTCAAATGGTTGCTTCCTATAATAACGATCATTCTCAGCTCACTGCCTGCATGACTACTTCTTCTTTCCTTGATCCCATGGTCCCTTATTCGGAATAGCCTGGTCTTGAAAGTTGCCTTGTTATGTTCAATGTTTAAGATCGGTTTTAGTTCTAATTAGTCTGCAGTTATCTTATGTCGGTGAAGTATTATGTTTCATATTTACCCTTTTGAGAAACTTGCAAAGCAAGCATCTGGCGCACTTGTTGGAATTCATAACCCGTTAGGTAGCCACCAGTGCAAATCTTCTTCAGGGACTAGCGAATCTTGAGGATGAGGGTGTGTTGAATACGAGTTGAGCAATAATTACAGCAGAATTTAGCACCTTCAAGTCACGATTTTGCTCCTGATTTGCATGAGAATGAGTACTTTTAATTGCTTTCATGTTTGGACTTGTACAATTTTGGGTCTAATGCATAATTGTATAAGGATTTATGTCCGAAAAGCAAATATGGATCATTGAGGATGATGGCAATCGATTGGTGAAGTTTCGGGGAAGTCTGACAATCTTTGGAAAGCACCAATGGCCAACATGTAGGTACACCTTCAACATGTCTGGGTACACTTATGCAAAAGTGGCGTTGACGACATGTGCCATTACACCTTCAACATGTATCGGTACACCTATGCGAAAAGTGTGAGAGAGCAACATGTGGTACACCACTAACATGTCTTAGGGTACACTGTGAAGTGCGGGGTGAGCGGGCATTTGATCCTAACGCAAAGTGCGGCAGTCGATCAACTTTTAATGCGGGATCACATTGGAGAGGGATATAAAAGCCATAGGATACAAGGAGAAAGCAGCTTTTGATTCTTAGGGTTAGGTTTTCATAGGAGAAGTGTTCTCTTCCATAGTTTTGGCGAAGATTTGTTGATTAGGGTTGAAGACTTTAGTTTTCTGGAGCTTTCTGATTTCAAGCACATGTAATCTTTCGGTAGGAACTCATACTTCGTTTTCATTCTGAGTATTTTGTATTTTAGTCCTTAGGTTTTGTAATTGAATTCGGATTTTCTCAAAGTTCCTTTTTATGTTTAAATTCTCTTCAATTATGATTTACCTTATAAATTCCATGGAGTTCTAAATTTCTATGCTGGGATTCTACGGTGGAAACTCACCCTGATCAAGGTATATTCCCTCAATTCATCTTTTATACTTCAATGGATTGTGTGATATTATTCGCTTGTAGAAAACTTTGTAAAAACCTTAGTTGGGCATCCTCTTGACAACGTGTGAACGAGAGACCCTCGGTACAGTTTGTGTAGATACAAATGCAAAATTTAAGAGTACAATTAATTGTTGGCATAGTGTTTAACATTGTTGTTTATCTTGTACAAAGAGCATTTAAAGCAAAATCTTCATCAAAGACCATCAATGGCTCTAGATGATGTAAAGCAAGAGGTGGGAATTACATGATCCTTTGGTGGTGGTAACCTAAGAATTTCCAGCCGATCATCTTTGCATTTTTAAAATAGTCAATTTAATCAATCCTTAAATCAACCAATCACAACCCCATAATTTCCTTTTCAATTACACACCTTTTGGAGAATAGCTCCTACAGATCGACAATTTAGACCACTCCTTGTGGAGATGACCTGTGGACTCCCACAGTATTACAATGCTAGACAACCTTAATTCCTACGCTTGGGAATAGAATTCAGCATACGAATAAGAACGAAGCAACTATATTTATGTACCTGAAACCCTTCTTCTTCGTCTCGGAGAATGCAAGAAATTCACTTTGCATTATGTCTCTCCATGCTCTCCAAAATAGCCCCAAACAAAAATGCTTCCTCCACTTATTTGCTCACATCTATACATAAATTGAAAAAACAAACAAAGAAACAAAAACTATTAAAACATCAAGGACATAGATGTTCATACCCAATAACGGGTATGTGGGTATGCACGAAACACTTCTTAGTCATCCCGGAAAATCACGAGATTGATTTGTATTACATCTGATGATGCTCTCAATATTGGCAAATGTTTTCTCCACCTATTTCGCTCACAAGTGAAGCACCTTTCTAAAATAACCTCACCAGAAGTGCGAAAATCCACCTCTATCAATTAAAATCAAAGCCACCCCTATTATTGAAGAAAAGCTCCAAACTTGCTTTATCCTCCTCTAAAATCTTCATTGACTGTCCTTGAAGACCAAAATCACCTCACACAAAATGTCCATTCTTCCTCCCCAACTTTGCAGCTTCTCTTTGAATGACCTTGAGTCGATTTTTCTTCAACGACGACCACTCTCTACCCCATCGCATGAATACCTAAGTTTCTTCTCTTTGTGTTCTCATGGTTCTTCTCCCCGAATGCTTCCGTAAAGGCTTCAAATGTTTAGAGTTTTATCGGGTTTGAAAGTGGGCTTTGAAAGGTAGGGTTGGAAAGTATAATAGATAATGACACTTTAGAAAAATATGAAAGTTTTTATATTATTTCAATGACATTCCAAAAATTGCCAGAGCTCGACTCGATACCTTACATATTGTTAAACCTAAGATTTTTCAAATATGACACTTCTAATAAGCACCATAGAAATTAAGAAATTATACAAGATAATGACGCTTTAAATTAAACGTCATTGCATGTTTAATTATATTTAAACAATGACATTTTTTTTAAAACGTCATAGAATGAAGTGTCATAAATTTTAATTTTTGTAGTAGTGTGAACAATGAGTTCTCGAACTCTTTATCATGATCACTATTTATCTTGGTGATCCTTACAACCTTGTCGTTATGTCCCTTTGCAAGTTTCAACCATAATTCCTCAAAGGCTTCAACTGCTTTTGACTTGTCCCTAAGAAAGTTTGTGTAAGAAAATCTAGAGAAATTATCCACACATGTAGATATACATTTTTCCAGCAATGCTTTCCACCTGCATTGGTCTCATCAGATCCATGTGGATCAGTTCCAGCACTCTAGATGTAGAGGTTAGTTAGGACTGATGTATGGGATGTTCTAGTTTGTTTTCCTAATTGGCGGGGGGTGCACATCCTTTCAGGTTCAGCCTTAGGATTAGGGACTCCCCTTATGACTTCTGTAGCAATAGTGTATCTAAGGCTACTATGGCTAATGTGCCCTAACTATTAACACCAAAGATTATGATTGTTTTGGATAGTATTTAAACACGTGTTTGGACTGGCCAGCAGGTAGCAGTTGTCGGATGACCTATTTCCTTCCATGATACGATTTTGCTTCTAATAAAGAATAATACACTTATCTTTTATAAATTTTACAAAGAGATCTTGGTCGCATAGTTGGCTGATGCTGATTAGATTGACTTGAAGTCCTTCAACAAGTAGGACATCTTTGAGTTTTGGCATCCTTGGAACATTCAGAGATCTTCATCCCAGAACACTTCCTTTTGTCCCCATCTCCAAAGGTTACATAATCTAGATTGGATGGAAGAACATTGTTTAGTAGACACTTATTTCTAGTCATATGTCTTGAGCTTCCACTTTCAAAGTACCACCTTTGTTCTAATTCTTCTTTTAAAGAAGTAAGAACTATAAAGATCTTAGTTTTTCCTTTTTCCAACCTAGGTAGCCTTGGTCATTGGTTTGTTCTCCTGTAGCCTCTTCTTTTGGTATGATTTATAGTGTTTGTAGTATCATTGAATGTGCCTCATCTTCTGGTAGTAGTAGCATCTCACATCCTTGGTTCCTTTGTTTGACCGCTTGCTCTTTTTGTTAGAACCTAGTGTCTCATTCCCTGGGGATGTTTGAACAATCCCTTTGGATTACTTGGACTTGAGATGAGCATTAGTTTGGATTGTAGACCTTGCCCTTGAAGGTCTGTTTTGGTAACCTAGACGTTCCCGTCCTTTGAAAGTAGTTCCAATACAAAGGATATGATCCAGAGATATGGTTCCTGAGTTCATCATTCTTATTATTTTTCTAAGATGATCCAATTTTAACTGAACCATATCCTTCTTTGAGACTTCCCCTTTTAGAGCAACAACCTCTTTTTTTAAAGTCCATTTGTCTTGAGTAAGTTGTAGGACTTGGGATTGGAGGGTTTCATTGATCTTTACTGCTACAATCCAGTTTTCATATATCACTATATAGAACTGTGCTAGTTCTGCATCAGAGATATCATCCTCTTCTTCCTCAGCTACAGGGAAAGTTATAGCATCCTAAGAAATTGGTATAGTGACTTGGGAAGTTTGGACATCAATTGTGACTCATTCTGGATCATCTTGTCATTTTGAATCTAGTTTAGCTGCGGGGTTATAGTAACTGAGCAGTGGGTTGGTTGGCGGTTTCCTCATCCACTGCTCTCTTCCTAACCTCATCCTCCGTATGGCGGAGTATGACCCGATTCTTCCTTTTGTTGGCACACTCAATTTAAATGTGATCATATCCGCCGTATTCTTTGCACTGGATTGATTTGCTCCTTGGGTTTGGTCTTGAAGTTCTTCCTTACATCCGTTCAAAATTTCTAGGATTAAATGAACCAGAGGCAGGTTTACGGGTTTTAGGATTACCTTTGCCTTTGGGTGTTTGTATGAAGCGTGGCGTCCCTGAAGCGGGGGTCCATTAATGACCCGTCGACTGCGAAATAATCGTGGATGTCGAGTAACGAGCACCACTCATGAAAATCGAGGCGAGAGTCTCCTTTGTGCGGGAGCTCTGCAAGGTACAAACCTGTTCTAACAAGTTTACAATGACCACACGGTCCACACCTTGAGTAAAATAATAGCCATGGGCTTTGCATTAATACTCACGAAGAAGAAAATATATCTGACCAAATATACTTTCATAGTCTAAGAGTTAACGCATTAGTCTTAATACAACATATATTAAACCTTAGAATTTTAATACGTATTGCTCCTGATAATATCAAAGCCCTGAGAGTCGGCTTTCTTCCTAACACAGCCACGGCTGGTGAGTCATAGCCTTCCGTCGCTCCTATTACTTTGAAATGGTGATCCCTCGACAGAGTGAGCAAAACTTTAGTAGAGATAATTTGAGCATGGGTTATTCCCACCCTAAAGTGCACATGTCATGGCAAACAATCACATTCGAGCAATTACATGAACCTCTTTCGAATAATACACATGACCAATCCGTGTCAGGAGTCCCTCAGACTCCTCACATATGCCACAAAGCGAATGCGAGTAAAAATCCAGTTTTCAAAACAAAAGCTTTTTGTTCTTGAAAACTTACTATCGAGATTCGGTAAATATATTGGACTACCCTCCGAGGAGAATCTGTTGGATAACCCCCCAAAACAATTCATGGGCCTCAGACGTGGTGTTGGAATGATCAAACCACGATTCTCAGAAAAATCTCGAAATTCCTTTCCGCAAGCGTTTTCATTTTTGTTTTCTTTCATGTCGTAAACGGCTCCTAATATTACAGGGTGCGATGCGTATGGAATCACGTGATCTGCGTCCACGAAACATTCATGCTAATATATTCCCATGCATATATATTAACATAATTAAATCACATAAATCATGTTAGAACAAATTCACCATTAATAACACGAAATTAGCTCATAGATAATTAACAAACACAAGCAATTCATTTTGAATCACTTAACATCATAAAAATCACACCAAAAATCACGTCACTATTCACATGAACAGTGAAACCCTCGGGTTACTGTTCATGGCCACCAGATTTGGGATTTTCTCCACTCGGTTTAAAGGTTTTGAGACCGAATTTACGGCTAAATCAAGACTCAGAATATCCCTAACCATAAACATGGCTCTTAGCCAAAAGAATATCTGAAGTAGGAAAAGATCCTACCTCTTGGGTTGTGAACTCCACCCAGGTGAGTGTCCATGCCTGCCGATAGAGCAACTTTGCTTCTTGCTCGGAAGTCGAGGCAGAGCGGTGCGAGATGTAGAAAATCCTAGAGAGAAGGCACACATTCTCTCTACAAAAACACAAAACCGGAACCCGCTCACCAGATTTTTGCCCTCTGCATGTTTTGTTCTTAGAAGAGAGGAAGATGTGTACTATTTTCTATTTTGTCTTATTATCATTAAACATTTGAAATTCCACTTATGTCCCATCTTTTTATTTTGTGTATATTTATCTAAACGTCCATTTCCATCTTCTCTCTAGTCTTGCAGCATGTGTAGCAGTGCGTGTAGTAGGTGAGCTTTTCGCGTCGTAATATACCAGGCGGGTTTGCGGCACCCAATACTCGGTGCCTCGAAAAACGTGAAATTATGACTTTCTCGGAATTTGACAAAATTCGACGTGTTAGCTAGATTTCGAGACGATTCCAACGGTGAAATCCGTTTCATCATCCGAGATCTAGAAAAATTTCGGATTTTTACCGAAATGACCATTTTGCCATTTTTCAAAAAATTGAAATTTTCTCGGGTTTTACATTCTCCCCTCCTTAAAAGGAATTTTGTCCTGAAATTCTGTACAATCACTACGAAACACATGCATATGCAACGTGCACTCTACCATGCATGTAAACTAGTCATTTAAGTATTAAACGACTAAACCACGTACTTTCAGTACTCATGAAGGGATAGGTGGCCCTTTGTCGTGTCCTCGTGTACGTTGACTCCTCCACTCCGCAGTCTGCCCATAGCACCCTCACTAGCCTCAACGGTCTTGCATTGTAAACGATCCGGTATCCATAATGCAGTCCCTCGAAGGTCCCATCAGGTGTCTATCTCTCCACTAATCATTTACATGAAATTTGGATTTGGAGTGTACCTTATGAACATGGAGACGTGAAATACCTCGTGGACACGAGCATGCTAGGCGGTAGCATGACCGTGCCAATATAGTGCCCTGCCCTCTCGAGTATCTCGAAGGGTCCAATAAACCTCGGCGATAGCTTCCTGCGCTTGCCGAACCTGACCACTCCTCTCTTAGGCATCACCTTCAAGAAGACATGATCTCTAACCTCGAACTCTAAGGGTTGACGTCGTACATCAGCATAGCTCTTATGCCGGCTTTGAGCCGTGAGAAGACGCTGTCTTATCAAGCTCACCTTCTCGAAGGTATCTCTAATCAGATCAGGACCAGTGATGGAGCTCTCTCTCCACCTAAATTCGACCTTATATGACACTGCATGGCCTCCCGGCTCCTGATACATCATATGGTGTCATCTATATACTACGCACGATAGCTGTTGTTGTAGAGACGAATTCCCTTGGGGCAAAATGCTCTTCGGCTACCCTTATGATCCTGGACGCATGTTCGCGGCGCATGTCCTCAGCTTACTGTATAGTCTCATTGACCATCCATATGTGGGTGGAAAGCTGTACTCATGGTCGGTAGGTATTGCCCATAGCCCAGCACAAAACTCTTCCAAAAGTGCACCGTAAACCTCGGGTCTCTATCTGACACTATGGATACTGGTACTCCATGTAGCCGAACTATCTCTCGAATATATAACTGGCAGAATCTCTCCAATGTGAAGGTCATGTGCACGACTAGAAAATGTGTTGACTTCGTGAGCCGGTCCACTATCACCCATACCGTATCATGTCCTTGCGATTGTCCATAGCCGTGGGTCATAAGTCCATCGTGTACTCCCACTTCCCACTCGGCCACCTCGATGGTTGAAGTAGCCTTCGCGGCCACGGTGCTTTCGGCGCTTAACCTGGCGACACATGAGACATCGTCGAGCGAGTCCCCTGCGTGTCTCTTCATCGCTCCGATGAAATGCGGTGGCAGAAGATCTTGGTACATCTTACGTGCCACACGGATGCCACGACAAATCGAGAGTAGTGAAACTCCACGAGGAATTTCCTCTCAGAATTGGTTGCTTGGGGAACCACTACGTCCTCACAGAAGACTACCATCGGCGTGGGCGGTCCGGCCCTCATCCACTGTACTGTTGTGCGGTCCGCGATGGACCCATCTCGTATCACGTCGCGGGACTCGATCACTACGCTTTCGATAAAGGCGGCGTAGCTATTAAACTCCCCCGACGTACCACAGAGCTGCTTTCATTTGTCTTGTAGCTAAAAGCGTCCAGCGATCTTAGGCATCGCCACTCTGGGAAGCTATACTAGCTAATGCTCCGTGACTTAAACGACGCATCCGCCACCACATTTTCCTTACTAGGATGGTAATGCAAAGTGAAGTCATAATCCTCTAGGAACTCCATCCATCTGCGTTACCTCATATTGAGGTCCCGTTGCATGAAAATATACTTCAGACTTTTATGGTCTGAGTACACCTCGAACTCCTCGCCATATAAGTAGTGGCGCCAAATCTTCAAGGCGAAGACTACGACCACCAACGCCATGTCGTGTGTGGGGTAATTCTGCTCATGATTCTTCAATTGAAGGGAACCATAAGCTACTACCCTTCCGGACTACATCAAAACACATCCCAGGCCGGCCCTCGAGGCATCATAACGCATCAGGTACTCGCCCCCGTCCGACTATCGTGATAGGAGCCGTAGTAAGCCCTCTTCAACCCCCGAACGCCTCCGCAAAGGGTCATCCTAATCAAACCTCGACCTCCTTCCGGTCAACCCCATAGGTGGCCGCTTAATCGGGAGAAATCCTCAATGAATCTCCTGTAGTACCCAGCCAATCCTAAGAAACTACGCATCTTAAAGACTGACTTCGACCTCTCCCAACTCATCATGGCCTCGACCTTCTCAGGGTCTACTAACACTCCTAATGCTGACACCACGTGTCCCAAAAATCTCACCTCAGTAAGCCAAAACTCGCACTTACTAAACTTGGCGTACAACTGATGGTCTCTCAACAATCAGAATACGCCCTCAATGATACTTCATGCTCCCACTCGATCGAGTAGATCAAAATGTCATCCATGAAGACTATGACAAACGATTCGGGGATGATTGTATCACTCCTCTATGCATGAGATCCATGAATGCCGCTTAGCGTGATTCGCCAATCCAAAGGGCATCAATCAGAACTTAAAGTGCCCATAACGGTCCCGAACGCCGGCCTTAGGGATATTTGTCTCCCTAACCTCACACGTGGTAACCAAGCAGCAAGGTCTATCTTGGAGTAGACTCGCACTCTTCTCAACTAATCAAACAAATCATCAATCCTCGACATTGGGTATCGATTCTTGATCGTAACCCTGTTCAACTGTTTGTAGTCAATGCACAGTCGAAGGGTCTTATCCTTCTTTTTCGCAAATAGAATCGGAGCGCCCCATGGTGAAGTGCTCGCTTAATGAACCCTCGTCTAAAGAGTTTCCCATAGATGGATCAGCTTCCCGCACTTAACCTATCCTATGTCAGTCATAAGAGATGGTCAAGTACCAGGGTGTAACTCGACAATCGGGGTCTACAATCCTCTACGTAGGCAATCCCTGCAGCTCATCCGAAAAACATCCTCTTACCGCAAACTACTGGTGTAGATTTAAGTCCAGACTCCACCGTCCCAGAGTAAGGCTTCAAGTACCTAACCCGCCTCAACCGTCCCTGACACTTAGACTCGCATACTGTCTGGGGCAAAATATCATGCTTGTCCCCCTGAAATACAACACTAGCACGGGGCCCCGCATGTAGGCGGTAGAACCCTCCTACGCCTCACAATCCATAACGACTCAGTAAGTCGTCAGGCCAATCCATCCCCTGCATCGACGCCGAACTCGATACGCCCAAGGATCCTCAGTCCACCGTGAGTGTGAGTCCCCAGACTTCAACTCGCAACCACGACATATCATCCCTATTCTCGCCCTAATCCCTAGGGGAGAACTCACATACAAGGGCTCCTCCAAGGCCTCAACTCTAAACCCCAACTCTATCATTAACCGATGCAAAGATCTCTAAGGTGTAAACACAAAATTTCAGACACTATTCACATACCGAAAAATTTTCATATTCTATGTCAATGCATTCATAGGTTATGCAAAACAATAATTTCATATATTAAATCATATGCAATAAAAAATTTTATTTTATAAAATTTTACTTTATTTTATTTTATTTTTTAAAATTTTTTTATTAACTTTTTTTTTCCAGTTTTACACACTGTAAAACCTTAGAAAAAGTTTCTTCACATCATTTTTTTTTCATGTAATTTTGGACTATTTGCCCAAAATTTCAAACAACTTGTTCTCAATATCTAAACACTAGTGTTCAACATTTTTTCCTAAGTAAAAGAACGCACCATACGTAAATCACACACATAATAAAGTTTCACACAACAAATCAATCCATCAGCACAAGGACGCGTGATCTAACCCGTGCCCATCAAGTCCTAGGTAATCGTATACCTAACTTATTGACACTAAGCTCTAGGTATTTATAAACCTATGCTCTGATACCAAGCTTTGACGTCCCAAAACCCGAGGGTCCGTTGACAACTCATCAACGTACGGAATAATCGTGGATGTCGGGTAACCCGACACCACTCATGAAAATCGGGCAGAGTCTCCTTTGTACGGGGAGCATTACCTAAGGTACAAACCCATCCCAACAAGTTTACAATGACCACACAGGGTCCACATGCGAGTAAAATAATGGCCACTTGGGCCCCTGCATCAATATTCACAAAATATATCCCAACCAAATATACTTTCATGGTCAAAGAGTTAACACATTACTCTTAATACAACATATATTAAACCTTAGAATTCTAATACATGTTATACAACAATATCAAAGCCACAAGTTGGCTTTCTTTTAACACGCGAATTTAAAGTGAGTGCCGCTTCCCGACGCCTCCAGACCCGAAATGGTGATCTCGATGTGGTGAGCAAAGCCTGCAGAGATAATTTCCTACATGGGTTACTTCCCCACCTAAGTGCATACAAGCCATGGCAACAATCACATTCAAGAAATTACATGAACCTACTCGAATGTCTACATAACCAATCCCATGTCCCGAGTCCTCACCGACTTCACAGGCGCGTCGCCGATCGTGAGAATATCCGCTTCAAACAGGTGCTTTTGTTCTCGAAACTTACTACCGAGATTCAAACATTGATCACCCGTGACGCTCTGCACCCGGGTCCGTTTGACTACCCGTCAACTCCAATAATACAAGTGTATGTCGGTTACCCGACGCCACTTCGAATCGGGCGTGAGTCCCTTTGTGACGGAGAGTTTACCCAAATACAAGACTGCATGAAACCTGTCCCAAGCAGTCCAGTATAATCACAATGATACAAATATGGATAAAACGGCCTCATGGGCCCCATACTACAATATCCATAAAAACATACCAACTATATCCAATAGTTCTAAGAGTTCAAATATTTTACTCTTATACAACACATATATTAAACTTAAAAGTTCTAATACATGTATACATCAAAAACCCTGGCAGGCTTTCTTCTAATCCTCGGTCTACAGGACGAGAGCCGATCATACGCTTCTGTACACATGAAATAATATCCTAGGCAAGGTAGAGCTAGTAACCGATAGTGGAATACTTGTAGGTGGGCTACTCCCACCTAAGTGTAGTGCAATGTTTCAAAATAAACACACATTCAAAAAGCAAATGCATGATCTACTTGAGATATCTGCATGATGACTGGGATCAGAGGTCCTCCTTGAGCTCTCTCTCACACTCACCTAAGCCTGGTATGGGAATTATTGTTTTGTTAGTTTGTGGACAACCCTCAGAGTAGATATATATCAATTGGGTGCTCAGACGATTGATATATTATTTATTTAATGGACTACCCTCAGTGCAGATATCAATTAAGACTCAGGCGTTGATATTTTTTCATTTGGACTACCCTCAGATAGTGTATTTTAGACTACCCTCAATGACTCATTTTCTCTAGACTCATCTCATGCACTAACTCCTATAGTCCTAGGATGTTCGATTGCATATGGAATTCATGTATGCGATTCCAATACGATTACAATCACATGCAAATATGTAAACATGCACATATCACATAATATCGATTACCTGATCATAAATGTAATTAATCAATTCATACATAAAAATTAGCTCACTTGGGCTAATGATCAAACCACGAGCAATTCAACTTGAATCACTTTGATCAAACACATTTCACACCAAAAAATATTTTCGTGTCATTTATTCCTGTGAATGCGAAAACCCCTGTGGCTTACGCGCTCCAACACTCAACAATTCATCTGGGCTCACTTTGGAGAATCCGTATCACGGCCATTCCCGGCCTTTTTTCCAAACCAGTACATGATTTAATACTAAATCACCCACCCACAACCCAATCAGCTTTGGCAGCCACGACGTCCAATGGGTGCTCAAAATTCATATCAATTCGGTCCTGTCAGACCGATCAAATCCGCCTCACGACCCTCATTCAACTCCAAACATTTGCAAAGTATTTAAAGAGGAAGTAACGAAGTAGGGAGAAACCCCTACCTCTCGGAGTTTGAGGAACTCCCCTAAACTGCACCCACACGGCCTCTCCGCAGAGTAGTTCTCCTTCATTCCGAAGACTCCGCGACTATTGATCGCATTTTAAACTTAGAGAGAAGGAAGACACACTCTCTCTAAAAACATAATATCCAACCTACTGCATCTCCTCCCCCTTTTCTCTCCCGTTTTCCCCTTTTCAATTTGAACGAGATGACACTGTACATCTCTTTTGTCTTATTATCCAACTTAAACAATTCAAAATGACCTATAACCTTCTTTTCCCATGGACATTCTGCAGACTATCTCGACTGTCCATTTTCATACTTTCTACTGCCAATTTATGACATGAGTATGTGTTATATGTGACTTTCGTCAGATTGAAAATCGTTTTACCTAAGACCCGAAACGCCGATGCCTTAAAACGTGTCAACCCGACTATCTCGAATTTTTACAAAATTTTACGTATTAGCTAGGATTTCTCGCGAGGCGATCTCCAACGGTGAAATCCGCTTCATTATCCCGAGATCTAGAGAATAAATTACTGATTTTTAACCGAAATTAATGCAACTGTAATCGAAATTACGATTTTGCCCTTATTCCATAATTTGGAATTTCTCGGGTCTTACAACCCTCCAAGGTGAATCTGTTGGATAACCCTCTGAAACAATTCATGGGCCCCTCCGACGTGAATTGTTGGACAATCTCCTAACACGATTCTCCGGAAAATCTTTCGTCGAAATTCCTTTCACAAACGTTTTCATTTTTGTTTTCTTTCATGTCATGCACTCACTCCTAATATTCTAAAGTACCCTACTGCATATGGAATGCATGATGCCAATCCCAAAACATTCATGCTAATATATTCACTTGCATATATTAACATAATTAAATCACATTAATCATGTTATGCAAATTCACCACATTAAACACCAAAATTAGTC
Organism: Tetrastigma voinierianum; assembly: GCA_016808115.1. Classification (NCBI taxonomy): domain Eukaryota; kingdom Viridiplantae; phylum Streptophyta; class Magnoliopsida; order Vitales; family Vitaceae; genus Tetrastigma; species Tetrastigma voinierianum. The sequence goes on from JAEQBH010001818.1 coordinate 877,042, forward strand.
ATACAAGTTAATAACAAACACAAGCAATTCATTTTCAATCACTTAACATCATAAAAATTACACTAAAAATCATGTCACTATTCACATGAACAAAGGAAACCTCAAAGTTAATGTTCATGGCCTCGGGATTTGGGATTTTCTCCACTTGCTTAAAGGTTTTGAGAATCAATTTACTACAAATCAAGCCCCGAATATCCCTAACTCATAAACATGGCTCTTAGCCAAAGAATATTCACAAGTAGGAAAAGATCTCCTACCTTCTTTGAGTTGTCTAACTCCACTAACCTGTCCACGCCAGAGCCCTTGGCTCGAGCAATCTTTGCTTGCTCACGAGAACCGACGATCCGAATGACCGAAAATCTAGAGAGAAGGCACACCTTCTCTCTCTAAAACACAAAACCAGAACCCGCTGGCGATTTTTTTGCCCTCCTGCATGTTTTGGTCTTCAAAGAGGAAGATCACTCTATTTTCTATTTTGTCTTATTATCATTAAACATCTCAAAAATTCCACTTATGTCCCCTCTTCTTGATTTTTGACATTTGGCACTATCTAAGCCATCCATTTCCATCTTCTCTCTAATCTTGCAACATGTGTAACAAGAGTATATGTAGTAGGTGACTTTTGTCACATCACATGTCTCTCAAACCCATTTTACTAAGACTTGATTTGGTGTCTCGAAAATGAAATTTGACATCTCGTAACTTGGACGAATTTGACGTGTTATTAGATTTCGCGACGATTCCAACGATGAAATCCATTTTGTCATCCAGATCTGTGGTACTTTCAGATTACCAAATGGCCATTCGCCTTAGAAAATTGAATTTACAAGACTTCTTCCTGGCCCGACCATCAAGGTATCCAAGCCTGCTCAGACAGCTCATTTAATTCTTTTATTTATTTATTTTTTCAAAAGTGTCGCGAATCTCGAACTCGCCTGACTCGAATGGTTGATCCGAACCGAGCCCGGTTTCATCTTCACTGTGCTTTCATTTATTTTATCAAAACATTTTATTATGTCATTTCATTTGTAGTTTTCTAATTACGCTTAAGCATTTCAAAATGGTAGAATTATAAACATTTACTTTATATTAACACGTTTACAAAATAACAGACGCGTCTCTTACAAATGATATACAAAACACTATTTCAGCGATTAATTCTTTTGTTCACAACATATCACATGTCCAAAAGAAATGATATGCATATGATGGGGTATATACTTATACGCCACAAATTTCTCTATGACTCTGCGCTTCTTGATCTTACCTTCTTTCCTGTTTACTCGAAACCTGTGCATAGATAAAAACTACATGCTAAGCATTTTAATGCTTAGTGGTTCTATACAGTTCTATTCCAATTTTCAATATAACATGATATGTATTTATCATAAATCCATGCCTTTTATATCAAACTATACTCATGCTTATTCATTTTCACATGCTTTCACTTTACAAATAACTGATCATATCAAAATGTGCATTTTCACATGCAACCAATCTATTTAACTCAATTAATGAGATTTAAACATATACTCCCAAAGATGTATTTAGTTTACAAATCCCATTTTCACTCATCAAAGTTTGTTATTCACTTTGTCTATACAATTCACATTCATGACGGATTTTTTTTCTGTGAATCCCGTCCTTTTTGTCATTTGGTAATGTGCGTACACATTTAACAATTTCATCATGACGAATGCAGATTGGTGCACCCCACCATGTGGTCATTTAAAAATGCCATACGCCATCATGACGAATGCCGATTGGTGCATCCCTCCAAGTGGGACATTTTAACAATGCCATACACCATCATGACGGATGCCGATTGGTGTATCCCGCCATGTTGGTTGTTCAGTATATCGATTAAATTCAAAATGTCAAGAATCAATTCACCCGCTTTTACACCATTAATCACTCACATGCAATTAATTGTCAAACATTTCAAATATCATATTTTCAAATCCATGTGCACTTTCATAATATCATTTCAAGGATATACTCATTCCATATACTCATTTCAAGTTTATTTAGTAACTACCAAACACTTGAAATATGATTATAATTTTAATGAACATAGAACTAACAATACTTGAATCGGAATAGAGGTCCGAAGAACTAACCGAAACTGTCTGCTCTCGTTTCCTTCCCTTCGATATTGGTCCTAGGTTAGGTGATCCTCACTTGTCCTAGTCAATAACAATTACGCCACTCTTAGTGGATAAACAATTATTATACTTTTTTAGTGAATGACAATTAATCTTCGTTAACGGTTTTGGGTTAAGACACTAAGTCTCGCTTCAAAGACGACTTCGTCACGAGGCGGTGAGGTATACGCGCTTTTTCACTTAATTTCATTCTTATTCAACCCCGCTAATTCTTATTAGGTTCCTTAACAATCGCTAAGGAACACGGGACTTACTAGTGCAAAGTACGCGAAAAATGGTCGTTGGGGAGCATCGTACGGTGACCACTCGACCGCACTGCATTCACCCTTCACTCCGTGAATGGGTACCGTACTCCCAACTTTTGGTACCGCACACTCTTCAGCACTACGGGTACGATACCCACTTTCTAAGATCGATACCAATGTGTTGAGTTCCGCTTTAAATGGATTTGCCATTTCTCTCCCTCAAAAACTATAATAACTCCATCCAAACTCATGTATATCATAACCCACCATGGAATCCAACTTAAACAACTCCAAAAGTGGGTTAGAACCAATAAAAACCCCTTTTACCCAAGTTAGGGCTTTTTCCCCAAATAAAAAATCACAAAGAGGAAAGCTAGGGTTTGATTTCTTACCTTCAATCTCTTCAAATCTTCGGGCCAGAGGTCGCTTGACTCTAGCAAACAAGAAATGGGAAACAATCCCACCCAAAGCTTGATCCTCTTCTCTGCCTCTACTTCTCCTCCCTTTTCTCCTCTCATCTTCTCCAAAAACTGATTAGCTCAAGAATGAGTTCCTCTATAAATTAATTTCTATTTTAATTCCTAAATTACATAATCGCTTGTTCGATTTCTTTAAAAATCCATTTTCCATTTTTCTTACTTAAAACTTACTAGCCTCTTAATTTCACCTTCACTTATCATCTAATTGTACATAGACATATCACTTATTTTCATATGACCCTTAGGTCTTCATTTTACAAATTTCAAATTTGCCATTTTTTACACTTGGGTTATTTCTGGGTTCAATCATTTAATCACTTAGTATATCACATTCAATTATATACTCATTTTTGATCATATAACATTTAACATTTTCATTTAATCATTTATCAATTCCCGAAATCCCCATTTGGCTCGATTTTTACCCTAAACATATAATAGAATTATTATAAAATTTCTAGGGTATTTTTGGGGTGTTACAGTGTTCATCCATTTTATGTCTCTTTCAAAGTTCTTGGACAACAGGGCTACTGATTCTGAAAGTTCATCACTTTTATCATTTGGTAGTTTAGACTCTGCCCTTAGTCCCATAAGTTTCTTCATTTCCTTAGCTTCTTCATCCAGCTCTACTTCAAAGGTACACCAAGACCCTATGAGTTCTTCACGACTCTTATTTTTGAGGTCTTTTGCCTCTCTTATAACTATTGCCTTGTATGCGAATCTTGGTGGTAAGGGTCTTAGAGCCTTTTTTACTAATTGTTCTCTAGGAATCTTTTCTCTAAGAGCGAGGGACTCATTGGCTATGTCACACGCTCTTCCATTGAAGTTGCTAATAGTCTCCTCCTCTATCTTCCGCAAGTTCTCGAACTAGGTTGTTCGGAGTTCTAACCTAGATTCTTGTACTACATCAGCTCCTTCAAAAGCTACACAAAGGATGTTGATGAGTATCCTTTATTCCCATTTTATCTCCATGTTTTGCTTATTATTTTGTAGTTTTATGATATAAATGAGTGTTCTAATGCTCTAAGTGCTCATATTTATTATTAGGTCAACCATTAGGTGCATCGAAGTGAAAATGAAGCGAAAAAATCCAAAAGTCAACAAATTCAACATGAAACATGTAGCAAACATTTGTGATTTTTTCATCTTCATGATGTCCTCCCATGGCTCCTCAAGATTTCCATAGAGCCTAAGATTACTCAATTTGGAGTTCGGATGAGCAAGATACGACATCGGGAAGCAGAGGAGGAAAACAAAGCAAGCTGGAAATAGTGCTCACGCCCCAACATGATATTTCTCACGCTAAGGCGCGACTCAACTCACGTTGAAGCGTAAGCTTTTAACACTGAGGCGCCAAATGGCCTTTGTTTTAGCAGTACACCTTACAATCCACCAAGTTGGGACACCAATTCACCATGTCGGGTTGCCATTTTCGAGCCACAAATTGTTGAATAGCCCATTTCAAGCCTTCTCTTGGCTTGGCATATAATAGGAACATTTTAAGGTTTTAGAAAGAAGTCCCTTTGGGTGGAAACACCCTAGGGCAAGTCTCTTGAGGAGGAAAAGCTTGAAAAAGAGGAAAAATGGCTTTCACTCAAATATGTTTATTCTCTTCCCCTTTCTTTATTTTTCTTTCTTTTGATGGTTGTAATTCCTTTTCTATAGATGTTTTAGTTAGTTTTCTTAGGGCTAAGATGTAGCCAAGACATGATTGTATGATTTTTCCTAATTTATATTGATTGATGTCTTATTTTCACATATATGTCGAGTATTTCATCTAGTTTTTAATGTTTGTGGGTATTTCGCATTTAATATTTTCAGATGGTCGTGGTTCAATTTCAGACGAAAAGTGATGATTGAATATAAACATGGATGAAAGGCCATGAAGAATGCAGATAGAGATATAAATGAGATTAGGTGTGGTATTTTGGGTTTCTAGGGTTTATTGCTTCCTTAGTTATGATGGTTTGAGGCAAAGATGTGGTATAACCTTTTTTAAGGGTATTGTGTGAATGCTTGAGAAAGATTCACATATACATTTGTGAAATCACCATCAACATAAGAAAATAAACATTTACTTGAAATGAGTTATAAAGTCTAGATCGCTTAGGTGAAATCAGGATTTTCCAAAGCCCGAGGTCCGCTGACAAACCCAACAACTTATGAGGACTCTTGGATGTTCAGTAACTGACACCACACCACTGTGTCCCTTTTTTTGGGACCCATGATTTAACAAAAATCGGATAGAGTCTCCTTTGTATGGGGAGCTCTACCCAAAATACAACTTGTACAATAGTATAACCATAACCCATCCAGGGTCTCAACAGAAGTAGTAATGACCACACAGGGTCCATTTATCCATATCCCCAATACACAACTATATCACAATAGTCAATGAGAGTTTATTACAACAACTTTGGACGTTGTCCCATTACCGAGCTCACCACCCATTCACTAAGAATGATGAATGATCATAACCATGCACACACACCCAACATATCGTTGTCCCCATATGCACAAAATGTTGAATGTGCACGTAGCTCATGTTACATGTATAAGTGAACACTATGATGAAATATTTGGGATCATTTTATACTAAGTATCATGGATAATTATATCAAACGCATAATTTGCTTAATTATTCCGTTAATATATTAAACACCCATACATCAACATATTTCAAATGTATCTCAAGATGTTATCTGTAATTTCCATCAAAAACACACCAAAAACAGTCCACACAAATTAGTCATTCCCAGCCAATAATCTGAACTCAGTCCAGAAATTTCAGCTTTTAAGAAATAACACACAAAATCCAGCATGCATTTTCCGGCAGTCCCGGAACCAAAATCGGCCTGTAATGCATTTTTTAGTCATTCTGGAATCCATAACCGACTCGGATACTGACCTTCACAACCCAGTCCTGAACTGTCCAAAAACATTCCCAATGTCCAAAAACTCAGTCCCGTGCTTATCCCCCTAAAACATAACACAAATCCCATCGTGCTTATCCTGACCTGTAAGCCTTGTCCTCGCCTCACCGCGGGCCTCGCTTGTTTGTGAAGCGTAGCGGATCTTGTGTAACACCTTTGGGACCGATACTTCGTTCCTTTGGCCCGCATTAGGTAAGAAGGAATAAACTGCGGTCCGTATGCCCCACTCATGACTCTGGACTGTGGTTGTCCATAACCCCCGGGATCCTACCTCTAAGGGTAATCCTCGCCCATATGTCCAGCACGCGTAATAACATGTCATCGGTCCTGTCTTGATAGTAGCCCTGACTTGGCCTTGGCTCTAATAGTCGTGGCTATGCCCCTGAAACTAGTGTGGAGTAGAAGTCCTCTACTTCTTCCCCGTGCTAGAAGAAGGTTGGCTCTCCTTCCTCTTACCACTAGCACTCGCATCCCGGATGCTCAGATCACTGTCTCTATAGCCATAGTCAAGCCTTTGACCATAAAGTCCATATTCAAACATGGGAAATCCCATTGTCTCGTCATGGACAACTCGCACTCATCCTCGAATTTTCTCACCTTGGCCATGTTTGTGGCCACATAATCATCCGTGAAACGGGCTAATTTAGTGAACTTAGCCACGTATTCAAGCATTGTCATTGTTCCTTATTTCAGTTCTAGGAACTCCTAAGCTTTTGCATGTCGAGCAGGCGCTAGGAAATACTTGCCCATGAAGAGCTCACAGAACTCTTCCCATGTCATTGCCTCCAAGTTCCTTAAGGCTTTGACCAATTCCCACTATACTTGGGATTCGCCCTCTAGCTGGATTGTAGCTAGCCTTATCCTAGTGGCACCGGAGGTGATCTCCATAAACCTTGAGATCCTTCTCCTTGTCTAACTAATAATGCATGTGCCAACTACTAATAGACCTTAACATCCCGAACTATCTCGTTCATTCCTTTTCCGAACCCTTGAGGTTGTGTTCTCTAACCCTAGTGTTCATCCTTTACTATATACATCTTGTCAATGCATATATTTCACACAATTTGTAACACATAAATACAAAGCATGTTAGAACATAAAACATATAATGCACACCATGCAATGATCTAACCCATGCCCAATAGTCCTAGGTATTTCCCGCTGTGATACCTTAAATTTCGTTACGAGCCGCGGTTTCATGCACATGATACCCACATTGAGCCCCAGGTAATCGTTTACCTAAGATCTGATACCAAGTTGTGACGCCCCAAAACCCAGGGGTCCGTTGACAACCCGTCAACCCGCTGAAGACTCATGGATGTCGAGTAACCCGACACCACACCATCGTGTCCCCTTTTCCGAGACCCATGATTTAACGAAAATCGGACAGAGTCTCTTTTGTACGGGGAGCTCTACCCAAAATACAACCTTTACAACAGTATAACCATAACCCATCCAGGGTCTCAATAGAAGTAGTAATGACCACATAGGGTCCATCTGTCCATATCCCCAATACACAAGTATATCACAATTGTCCATAAGAGTTTATTACAACACTCTTTTACATAACATAAATTAAAACTAGCTTGTTCTAATATAGTTTACAAAAATATTTATCAAAGCTACATCCTGGCTTCCTTCAAAATCACGGCCTCGAGTGAGCTGGGCCATTCCTCGCATAATTCTTTGTAAATTCGAAAGGGGTCCCACGACGAGGTGAGCAATGCCCATTAGAGAATAAGTCCTACAAGTGCTACTCCCCACCTAAGTGCGCATGCAATTCCATAATCACATCATATCACATTCCACATAGAATATGCAATCCTACCATGGAATACTACATGTCATGAATCAGATGAGACTCATCATGCCCTATGTCCCGAGTCCTAACCGACTCCCTCACACATGCATATGCCAAGTGTGAAAAAAACCGTCATTGATGTTTAATCCAATGACCCTTTTTCCAAAACAAAATATTTTTTGTTTTATAAATCAAAACCCATTTGATAAACCTCAAATGTTCATTTCTTTAGTAAAATCCCGTGTGTTTATGCATTTGTGGGCCATGGATTTTTGGGTTTTCACCACAGGATGCCGCACGCCTTCCCAACATTTTTACGGGCTTTCACCGCCGGTGATCATGTCTAACCGTAACTGGTCGGCCACCCGAGGTATCTATCCTTCGCTATGCCCAACATACGATTTTCATGCTATGCAACGTATAAGGAATCCCATTTGACATTGTCCCATTACCAAGCTTACCACCCATTCACCAAGAACGATGAATGATCATAACCATGCACACACACTCAACACAATGCGGTGTCCCCATGCATATGCAATGCAAAATTGCCAATGCATGTACCTCATGTTACATGTATAAGGAACACTACATGAAACATTTACATTCCATACTTTATACAAAGTATCATGGATAATTATATCAAACACACATAATTTACACCATTCATGCTAATATATTTAAACATCCATATATCAATATATTTTCAACACATTCAACATGTTATTCAATTTCCAACAATAACACACTAAAAACAATCCACACAAACTAGTCATTCCCAGCCAATAATCTAGACTCAGTCCAGAAATTTTAGCTTTTGGGAAATAACACACAAAATCCAACATGCATTTTCTAGTAGTCCCGGAACCAAAACCTGCCCGAAATGCATTTTCAAGCCGTTCTGGAACCCATAACCGGCCCGGATACCGACCTTTACAACCCAGTCCTGTACTAATCAAAAACAGTCCCAATGTCCGAAAACTCAGTCCCATGGTTGGGGCTATACAATATGACCATTTACAACCCTTAAGTGTAAAGGAAACCAGTGTAGGAGAAAACCCCTAACTTTTGGAACGCAACGAACTTCTGGGCCAGTACCCACGCTGCACCAACTTTTCTTGCCCCCGATGCTTTGACCACCTGCTAACTGCAGATCGTTGTGAGGGAAGTGCCGCCCCTTTTTTTTTCTCCCTTTTCCGTTTCACGCGACCGCCTGATCCTTTTTTCTTCTTCCTTCTTTGTTTTTCTTCTTCCTTTCTTTCTCGTCTATCCATCGACTGATCAAAAGGGGAAGTTTCCACTTTCCCACTTTCCTCACTCTCTTAACACATGTCCTAACCCCATTTCTGACACATGGCTCTAAATGAGCCATTCAACCAAGCGCCATGTAGCTCGCATGGACACGCCCTAATCTGGGATAATCACCACATGGCTCATGCCATGTGCCCCCTCCATAAAAAAGCCACGTGGGCATCCACATGTGGCAACACTCCATGTATCACCCGATACCTCGAAAAATGTGAAATTTCGACTGTCTCGGAATTCGACTAGGGAACTAGATTTCGCGAGACGATTCAAATGGTGAAGTCCATTTCGTCATCCAAGATCTAGAAAAATTCTAGGTTTTCAACATGTCCTATAGCAGCAAATTACCGTTTTACCATTTTTCAGAAAAATTGAATTTTTCTCGGGTTTTACAAAATCTATGCACTAGGATTTTTAGCCTTTGTTGAGTCTTTGTTAGGTTAATTCTTGCATGCTGGCTAGCTTAACTTGAGTCTTTTCTAGATTTCCGATCATCCAAATAGAGTTAAAGCTACATTAGAATTGGTACTTCGTAGGCCAATTCTTATGGGAACGATACTCACTTATCATTGTATTACTTTTTAGTTGTCATATTCTAACTTATCAAGTTTTTGATGTCGTTGTTTGGGATTGTGTTTCTATTCATATTGATTCGAAATAGTTTAACTCTACTTTGGATACAGTAAGTATTGTTTTATTTTCCTTTTCTATTTTACTTTGATTTTTTTTTTTTGTCTTATAGGCTTGATTAAAAACCTTAACACCACAGTCTGACATTGCCAACAATGTGAGGGCTTTCTCGACAACATTATCTTTTATTTTTATTTCAGCAATAGTTGCAGTCAAGGCTTTCTTAGAATCCTTCTTTCGCTGCTCACGATTATAATCCCACCATTCTGGATATCCTATAAGTTCAAAGAAACGACTCTTGATGTGGCCAATTTTGTTGCAATGAGTACATTTTAATGTAGACTTATCAATATTAGAACATGCCTTAGGATGGTTAGTCTTAGATCGATCCTACCAACTTTGGTTTGATCGTTGTCGAGCTACCATAGCTAAGGTATCATGATTGCCATATTCACCTTTCACAGTGGCATGACACAATGCTTCTTGTCGGACTATTGTATAACATTCTTCCATATCAGGAAATGGATCTTTGCATAGAATCTCTCCTCGAACTTGCTCAAAGTCTCCATCTAATCTAGTAAGAAAGATGTGCACCATTGTCATTTAATCGATTTTTGATATGCTTTAATATCATCAAGGTCTTTCATGACTACCTTATCTCAACAATCCAACTCATGAATTTTTTTTATCAATTGTTCATAAAATTCATAAAGAGACTTGCCACTTTGTTTGATAGTGAAACCTCTTTGATTCAAGGTGAAAACTTGTAATTCATCATTTCCATTATAAAAGGTCTTTGATAATGCACTTAAAATTTCTTGAGCAGTGGGTAGGAGTAAATAGCGCTTCATAATTTTCGGGTTCATGGACACTAACAACCATCTCTTCACCTTTTGATTTTCAGCATACCATTTTTCATATCCATCCTCTGATTCTTTTGGTTGTTTCGTTTTACCCCAAATGTAGGAAATTTTTTCCCGTTTGGCATTATGCATCTCCATAAGTTATGACCAAACATCATAGTTTGATTCAATCAAAATAATCCTTAGAGTGAAACCCCATTATGATTGAAAGACAACGATATTTTTTTTCACTCGTCTTTTCTGAGCATGCAAAAAAATTGATCATCGGATCTCAAGATCTAGAGCTTGAAGCAGAAAAAAAAAATATAATACTAATATCTAATGAAGGATAGAACTAAGTTTTTGATGTTGTTGTTCTTTGATGGAATGGATAAGCATAGAAAAAAAAATTTGGATAGTTGATAACTTGAAGAAAAAAACAATTAGGAACATGTTGGATACATAAAAGTGCAACATTTATACAGGTTTTAACTTCAAAGATGTGTTTCGTTCTCATTTTGTGTAGAATAGGTGCTTATCGCTTCTAGTGTTTTTATGAGGTATGTTTTAGTCCTGCGCACATTTTCACACACAATCCAGAACAAATAAGATCATCGCGTTTATTTGATGTTCACACTGAGATATTCCGCAAGGTTATTACAATATGATGTACGATAGCGGTGTTCCATATCGATAATGGTCGGTATTCGGTACCATGCGAGCCCAATGGTGTCGCGATCAAATGGCGGTACCGATAATCTCAAGGTCATGGAGTATCACAGAACTCGGGCAATCGTACCATACTTACTGGTACCAGTACCAACATGCGATCCCTTGCGGGACTTGAGCAAATTTCAATCTGGTGCAAGGGCACGCCTGCCTTTGACCACCACTTTGAGATCACTAATGAGGATTGTGGCTTTAAGCCCACTTTGTATGCAGTTAAGAATAACTCCATTCTGTTGCCTGGTTTTGAACGGTTGGAGTGTTTTCTCATTTTTTGCTAGGGTTCATAGAGTAGAGTACTTGGTTTTCTTCTGATTCTGATTTTTTAATCACTTGTAATCTTTTCAGTTGGTTTTTATAACTTGGTATTCTTTACGGGATTATGTGTTTTTGATATCCCAACTTTGCAATTGAAGTGTTATTTCTCAAGTCACATTTACGATTAGTGTTTTATTAATCATGAATCGATTTCTGGCTTAATGGAGTTCTAAACCTCCATGATAGGTATCTAACGATGGAAACTCACCTCCCCAAGGTAACAACCATCAATTCCCTTCAGGCTTTAATGATCAGACGATGCTAAACACTCTGCGAAAATCTTATAAAACCTTAGTTTGGCATCTTCTTGACAAACGTAGAATGAGAGACTTTCTAAGACACGTTGTGCTTGATCGCAAATGCATCAATGCCCAAACAAATCACCGAACAAGTGTTTGTTAATAATTAATCGTTCTTTGTCTTATGAAAGCTTTTAAATGTTATATCGTCCGTCAAGACCATTCATCAATGGCTCCTAGGATGAGATTGTAGAGTAAGAGGTGGGTATTACCTAGTTTGGCAGAGCGAAACCTAAGGATCCTATCACTCGCCTCCTTCTTGTTTTAAAATAGTTAAGCACCTGCTACTCAATTAATCAATCACAACCCCCGTATTTTGCTTTAAACACACATTCATCGATAGCAACTCAAGGATCACCTAGAAACCACTCCTCGGTGGAAATGACCTCGTGACTTACGAATATAATGCTGACGACATTAGCTCCCAAGCTAAACAATTTCAGCATGTTGACACATTTCGTGTCGTACGGAGCTAAAATGAGCACCTAGTCATCCAGAGAGCTAAGGTAATTTGCAATTGCATTGCAAACTGCACGTTTCACCTTTTCTTTTAATTGCTTTCATAAATAATCTAAGTGGATATCCGTCTAGCTGGGGTAAGATTGGTGCATGTCGGCTTAGGGCTTGTAACGTAGCAAACGCCGACTTGTGTGAATTATACCTAAGACATTATGAATCCATAGGTTATTACTTGCTTCAAGAGAACCCTACACTCAAATGGACCATCCCGAGAATCCCAAGAAACTCTCTTTAATCCAAATGCCCAAGGGTTACCCGCGACCCAATAAAGACTCCACATGAACCTCCACAACAAGGATGGTATTGCACCACCGGGCAACCTCAAGCAGTTAGGAGGGGGAATGTTAATTTTTAGCAAATCAATACCTGCTCCCCTACCCCTTACCTAATGTGGAAAGAACCCCTCCGAGAGATTCTCGCAACCTCAATAACCACAACAAATTCATGTATTCGCCACCAAGAGGCTAACCACCTTATGAAGTCGGACATTCACTTCTCCCGTGTATCAAGGGGTTGATTCTGAGAACCCCTACTCATTCACGAGCTCTGAGGATGCTCAGTGCTTTCCTTCTATGTGATCTCTCCAAATAATTTGTATGGTTTTATCTCCATTCTCTTGAAGGAAAAGGCTAAATATGGTTTCACTCATTATGCCAATTCACCTCTTTACTGGAAATACATGCAAAACAAATCTAATAAATCCTTCCTCCCGCACGTATTAATGCACTAATGCAAGCAATCCAAAACTTTTCTGAAAAATCGGGTGAACCTTTTGCTTTTGTATGGGAAAGATATAAGGACCTCCTCCATGCTCTCCCTCATCATGGTTTGGATGTTGGACAAATTTGTGCGTATTTTCACCAAGGACTGTCCTTGAATAACAAACAATACATCCAAATAATCGCAAAGTGGGAGCTCTATGAGAGCAATGTGGAGGCGCTTCAATTCTTTTGACACACAGCGTAAAATGCTCGAACTTAAGAGACTAATACCTCCCTTAGATACCGCTAAAGTGCAAGAGTACACCTTACACAGGGGAGTGAAACCCAACACTTAAGAGAGAATGATGACCCGTAAGCTAAAATAAATGCAACTTAACTAGGTAGCTTGGAGGCCAGAATTGAAAAGAATGAGTAATCATAGTCTGTGCACCTTCTGTATTTATGGATCAGAGGATATTTACGTGATCATTACACAGATCTCACCTCACTTTAATCATGAACTCTTAACCTTCCCAGTCGGTGATAAATCCGTAAATAGATGTTAATGTCTTTAATTAATGAAGTAGCTCCTTCCAATTTCCATATTTGAAACTATAATCCAGGTGGTAATCAAATTGAAGAGAATGAGAGGCCCACAAATTGCCAACAATCAAGGTCAAAACTTCAACCGTTTTCTGTTTGTTCCTCCGCTTCAAAATCAAGGTCCTCATATTTCAGAATCTCAACTATGTTTCAGACCTCACCTATGAATTTAAAACTCACAACTACTTAACTTCATGATAAGAGAAGTTGATGATTGGTATAATAATATCCAGCCAATCAATCGCACCAACATCATTTTTTAATTAATGATGGGATCCTGAACTACTAATAATCTTCAGAATTTAATAAGAAAAGGAAACTTCTTTCAAACCATCCAAAACCTCGCGTCAAAGAAGGTTGGAGTTCATAACCGTTGGTGGCACTTTGAAATATTATAGGTCGTCACCACTTTCGGGCGAAAAATAATCACAAAACCGATCAACCAAGGAAACATAAGATGTGCAAAATGAACCACTATGGGATGATGAGGTGTCTGGCAAGCCTCATGTTCCTAGAGTAGATGTTGTTGATGTTGAGCTAGAAAAAGACAAGGCCTCCCATGTCCCTCCTACTCCATACCCTCATAGGGTGAGAGCCCCCAAGAAAGTGAGCAATCACTCTGAAATCTACGAGTTGTTCAAGTAGGTTAAGTTGAACTTCCCTTTATTGGATGCCATTAAGCAAATCCCGTAATATGCCAAGTTTTTTAAAAGACTCAGTAATCGTAAAGAAACTAGGTGTCAACATGATGCATTCATGATCGAATAATCCACCTCCTTGATCCTAAATAATTGGCCTCAAAATACAAAAAGACTAGAAGCCCCACTATTTCCATAGTGGTAGGGAATTCGAAATTAGGACATGCTCTAGTGGACTTGGGATCGAGTGTTAACTTGTTACATAATTCTGTGATATGCTTGAGCTGTGTGGCTAGAGAGCAGAGCCGACTAATATTACCCTTAGCTAGCCGGGACCGTGAGTGTGAAAATCTTGTGAGGGATAGTAAGATATATTTGGTGCAAGTAGACAAGTTCTACTTTCCCGTGGACTTTGCTGTCTTTGACACCTGTCCGTGGTGAATCAAGCGACCCGGGCCTCTGATTCCCGTAGGCCATTCTTGGCCACTGCTAATGCCATCATACACTGTAGAGGAGGACTAATGACATTAACTTTCGGTAACATGACTGTTAATTTGAATATCTTTAATGTTATCAAAGAGATAGGGGATGATGAGGACGTTTGTGAGGTAAATATGATAGACTCTGTTGTGCAGAACTATGTAGATCATGTTTCATACGATGATCTTCTCAAGTCTTGTCTAGTAAGCCCAAGTTGTGTCGAGGAGGTAACCACATATGAATTGGAGTTTTTGACTCCATAATTGAGCACAGCGAGGTCATGGAAGCAAATGGGTAGGCACTTAGATTTGAGAAATTGCCACCAATTGAGGACAGGGTGTTATCTTCGAAATCGAAAACACCTAAACTTGAGTTGAAACCCTTACAATCGCATCTCAAATATGCATTCCTAGGGGTAGAAGAAACTTTCTCGGTAATCATATCCTTCTCTTTAGAGTCAGATCAAGAGAATAGAGAATAAACTTTGAGAGCTGAGAACTTAAAATCGCCATAGGATGGACAATTGTGATATTATAACTGAACCCTTGATTTGCACAATACTGTGATTCACTTGGAAGAGGATGTCAAACCTCTGGGACAACCATAGCGACGACTGAACCTAATCAAGGAAAGAAGTGGCTGTTATGAAAGTCTTAAACCGCTGACGTAGGTGTTATTTAACCCATCGCAAATAGCAAGTGGGTCAGTCCAACCCAAGTAGTTCCTAAGAAATTCAGGGTCATCAGGGTAGCAAATGAACACAATGAGCTTACCCCACTTGTCACTACGTGTCGAGGTGCATAGACTATAGAAACCCAATGCGAGCGCACTAGAAAGATCATTTCTACCTTTTGTGGATCAAATGTTGGAGAAATAGACATGAACTTTATTGTTTTCGCACGCACTCAGGTAGAATCAAATTGAGATAACCTGAAGACCAAGAGAAAACCACGCTTCACCGCTCCTTTTGGAACATTTGCCTTAGAAATGCCTTCGATTATGTAATGCACTGAACCTTCCAAAGGTGCACATGGGATTTTCAAAGGATAGGATAGAACACATTTTGAGATTTTCAATGATCTATTTCTCTATTTTAGAGATTCGTATGAGGGATGCCCGGAGAATTTACAAGGGTAAATTTGAGAGGTGCCAGGAGAAGAATTTAGTGTCGAATTGGGAGAAGTGTCACTTCATGGTGACATTGTGATTGTGCTAGGACACATAGTGCTGGTTAGTTATCAGAGGTGGATAAAACCAGTTAGTTGATTCCAACTTACTCTACCCTTTAAGTGTGTTAAAGATATACTGGCCGTTTCTAGGTCATGGTAGGATTTTAGGGAGATTCATAAGAGATTTTAGTGACATAGCCCGTCCTTTGTGCAATTTGCTTGCCAAGGACGTCACCTTTGCATGGTCACAGGCTTGTGAGGGAGCCTTTGATAAATTGAAAACTATGTTAGTGTCCCCTCCTATCATGCGATCTCCTAATTGGGAACTCCCTTTTGAGATCATGTGTGACGCTAGTGATTATGCCATAGGGGTTGTTTTAAAAGGGAAGATAAAAAAGCCAGGATCTACTCTGCGCCAACAAGACTTTAGATTCCGCTTCAATCCACTACACAACTACTTTAAAAGAGCCTCCGTCGCCTTGCCCTATAAAAAGTTCAGCCGCATTGTAGGGTTCTATAACCTATTTTCACGTGGATCATGCAAATAAGCACTTCGCTTCTAAGCGTGATACTAACCCTCGCTTCGACTAGGTGATCCTACCGTCAATAATTAAAGTCACCACGCGATAAGAAGGGAGCCGGTGAAATGTGCAGCTGAACGCCTCAAGTAGTTCCAAATGACCACCTCCAAGGCTCACCCATAGCTTACACTTTCCTCGATGAGCAACTTGCCTCGGCCCAACGCCTACGGTATGGACATAGTAAACTATCTCGTGATAGATAAATCACCCCAATGGACCTCTTAGCAAAGAGGAAATTTTGTGACATAAAGAAATACTACTGATGATCCATACTTGTTTAAATACTCGCCTTAATTGTCTGATGAGAAGGTGTATCTAATGACGACAATCAGTACTCACCTTCTAAAGACTCGAAGCTTGAGGTATTCAAGAAAACTCCCACCCAAGAGTAAAGAGTCGTTGTAAATACACAAAACCCACAAGCTCGCTTTTATCGCCCAATTCTTTTAAAGACTACTTTGATTTTTAAAAACTGTGTTTCGTGCCAATAATTAGAGGGGTCACAAAAGGAACATGATGCTTCTTACTCCTATTTTAACTATCAGATTCGCTATTTTGCTTAGACTTCATGGGGCCTTTTCCCTTCTCAGGGGTACCTTTACATTTATCGACCGTTGATTATATTTCTAGGTGGGTGGAGGCCATTCAAATGAGCACTCACGACCACAAGGTTGAGCTTGAAATTTTTTGAAAGAACATATTTTTCTCGCCGGAGGCCCGTGCAATCATTAGTGATGGTGGGCCTCCATTTTTGTAATCGACCCTTTGAGAATTTGTTGAAAAAGTATGGAGTCACCACAAAGTTTCCACTCCGCCACTACCCATAGGACCAATGGTCGCCGAATTAGCTAATAGGAGATCAACATATTTTGAGAAAATAAGCGCCTAAATCACAAGGATTGCCGCTCACTCAACCGATGCCTTTCGCTTAATTGCATCGCTTTAAGACTATTCTCTATGTCTCCTTATTTATTAGTTTTTGGAAAGGTCTATCACAAGTGGAAATGGAAACATAGCATATCAGCCATTAAAACTCTTTAATTTTGATTCGCTTAGGCAAAATGATTGGCTGTGAGATGAGCGAGCTTGATGAATTACTGTGAATTTATGAGAGCTATGAATTCTGACAAAGAGGCTCAAGCATCTTAAGGACAAGAACATTGTAAGGAAGACCTTGAACCTCACCAAAAGGTATTGTCAGATGTTCTCGCTTGCACATTTTTCCCGTGTAAACTCCGCTCTAGCAGGATCGCCCTTCTATCAGTATAGAAGCACCCATATGGCGCAAAGGGAGACGAGAATCCCAAATGGGGAAAATCTTAAAGCCACCATGTTTTTAAAGCCATTTCTCGAGAATCTCGACCGCTAGGAGAGTAGCGAGGAACTCGTAGATTTGCCACCAGATGTTCCTTCGCACTCTATCCTACCCCTTGTATATAGTTTTTCTTTCCTTTCTCGCATTTCTTACTTTTATTCATTTTACCCGCTCTTTATCAAACAATAAAAATAAAAAATAAAAAATATACCAAAATAATATAAACAAAACAAAACCAAAACATTTGTCTGGAGAGTCCCACCCTATGTCCTCTCGCATTGGCCCTTAGTCTGGTTGGTGTATTTGGCCCAGTGCATTTGGGCGTGCAATGCCTATTTTCGTGGCGTGGCATACACCAGTCGGGAGCCGCTTTGTGAAGTAAAATTTTCTCGATTCAAATTTCTTTAGTAGTGGTACTCATCTGTGTTGTATGCAACCGCTCCACCTGGTGATGGCACTCCATAGTCTCAATTATACATACAATAATAGGCATGCACAAACTTTCTTTTTTCATATTTCGGGACCTCACCACCCCTAATTCTTTCATTCTCCAGTCAATCTCGACCGTGACTACTTATCCACATACCACAAGTCATTGATTTCGCCTAGTATTTTTGTTTATATTGTTTCAGCCAGGCATTGTTTTAGCATTCCTGTCAAGTACATGCATTTATTCTCTCAGAACACCCATACGAATGGGAAAGATGATTTTAGGCCATAATTTCTCCGTTAAACTTCCTAAATCATAATCGAGTCAACTCCTTTGCATCCCTCTTGAGCCTTGAATTGCCAATTATGTTCAACCTCAGAATCTAATTATATACCATCGGACCTGGCAAAGCTTGAAGGTGCTCTAGAGAAAGGTAGTGCCACAATTTAAAGCAAACACAAGTCGTGTCGAGGGGTATGAAGTATAAAAGAAGCGACATCCAGTGAAATCCAAGATGGTAATTCGGAAATTTTGTAAAAGTGGTACCTAATTTAAGGTACCGGTCCCAACCAAGGAAAAGGGGCACAGCAAAGTGGTACCTGGTGACCACACTTATCAGCATCAACAATAAGGCAAAACCGACAAGACACTTTATATCGTAACATATTTGATTGTAATAATACTAATTACGTAAATGGGCCATTTGAAGGGTTTTTCCAAATTTTGAACCTTTCAAATCTTCCCACCCCCTACAACTCCTATATAAGAGAAACCCTAACCCACTTCCCTCTCACCAGCAAACCCCAGTCAATCGTTTCTCCTCAGCAGTTCTATCAAGCTCAATTCGACATCTCACAGCTCTTTTCGTGACGCAGACTGGAAGTACTAAACCTCTAGTGGTACGTGCTCCTTATCTCCTTGAGAGAAATATGAATGAATTAACGTGTTAATATGGATTGTGGTTGCGGTTTTGGTTGGTGGTTTGCTCCCTAAGGATTAGTGTGATCCGGGCAAACGAATGGTAATGAGAAAGGTTCGACCGATCGAAAGGTGAGTCCATAATCATGGAGATGGGTTATGTTGGGAGCACACCATGTAAGGGCTATTCTCACTATATTTCATTTTGGCCATATATATGGCAAGATCAAACCTAGGAAAGGAAAGGTTATCAGCTTTTTCTATGGAGCAGCCGAAAAATGAAAGGCCGAATATCAGATTGTAAAGAAAGGAAAGAAAGCGAAAGGTTCCTTTAATGCAGAGTGAGGAAGAAAGTGAGAGCGAAGATGAAGAAATTGAGGCTATGTTTGTTGAATCATCAGAATCATAGCGAGAAAAGTGGATCCAATCAACAAAGGCTGGTTTCCTAATCGTGGGAGCGGGAACGCATCAATGCTTTTGTTCACTCACCCATCTTGTTGTTGGTTCAGATCTAATCGTAATTTGTTTGAGGAGGTAAAAGGTACATTTACCATTATCAGGAGTTCACCTAACTTGAGAAAGAATCAATGTAGACACCTTGTCGAGACTACAATTTCAAAGCGCTAATGGTCGCCCACTTGATCGGGCAGATTCAATTTGTTCGCCTCACACACATGAATCAACTTCACCACTTGTGGGCTATTATATTTGATGTTAGTTCAGTTGCAAATACTATGTGCACCAACCCCATCTATAGGGGATCGTGGACAAGGAGTTCATCCCTGGGAAATTAAAGCCTGTATGCATTGATGAATAAGGTCTACATATGATTAAATAATGGAAAGCAGAGTTTCACAGTTAAGCAAAGAAACTAATTTGTGATGGAGGCAATGACTGGAAAAAATTATTGACTATGCCTTGCATATGGCTATGAGGAATTTCTCGAGGTCCCTGAACCGAAAACAAACACATCCCCTTCTCAATTTAGTTACAAAACCCGGTAAGCCGCTGATAAGGGGCTCGGTCGCAGGAAGAGTTCTTCCCAATTGGCCCATCACAACAAGACAAGCAAAGCCAGTTGCTTCCCACAATACCCTACCAACACATCCCCTTCGCCATTTCAGGCTTCCATCGTGGTCGCCTGGTCCTGATGAGTACCCTCCCCAAAGAGTGATGGGATGTAGAATCAAAGGATGGTTCAAATGGCATCCTAGGCAAGCAATCGGATCGAGGCTCTCAGGCTGAGGAGTCACATCTTACGAGAACCCACGTCAGATGATCTTCCCACTTGGGAAGGATCACGAGCCGATGACTGTGCATGAAGATGCATTCTCCTCGACCAAGAGGAGGAGGACGAGAGAGTAGCATTTTGGGTTAATAGGTGGTGTTGGAAATTGGCAGAGACCTCACCTATGTCAAACTAACACCCATTTTGTTTTTAAAACCCTATTTGTAGTCAGCGGTCATTACAAGTCAAAGACCTTGACTTTAGTTATGTAGATGTTCCTCTTGATTTCTATGATGTTAGTTTGCTTGGTTATGGTAAAATGTTTGCGCTATAATGAAGTTCATCGCTTGTTGATCTCATTGTCCTTATTTCGTATCTCGGTCCTTTATGGTGGTATCTCTATTTTGTACAATTTTTATTTTCATCTAATACTTGGGACTGTGGTATTCATTTAAGTCAGATGGTTGCATACTCTATCAAGTTATAGCACTATGTTCATTTCGCCCCTTGTGGAAACTTAAAATGCTCAATCCAGACCTAGTCACTTCATGAACCTCATAGCCTATGTTACTACTACCAAATCTTGCTGGTGGACTAGCAAGTCAGAGAATAGGGGGTGTGTCGGATACATAAAATCTGCAACATTTATATAGGCTTTAACTCTACCATGTTTTGCCTTCTATTTATAGACATGTGCTTGACCGTTCTTCTAGCGCTTTATGAGCATGCAGGTTTCTTCGAGTCCCCATTACTTTTTAGCTAGTCTGATCCGTGAGAACAAATGTGTGATCATCGCTTGTCGACATGCCCACCGTTGAGAGGCCTCAAAAGTATAGGGAAGAGGATGAAGCAGGAGGCAAAGGGGGTACCGCACTAATTCCCATCGCATCGCACCCACATGTAAAGTGAAGCAATGGTAAATCCCAGAATTAAATGGCAGCAAATTCCAGACCTGGCGATGTGATACTATGAGATCTTTGGTACCAGACGATAATTTACTCGGTACCCCAGACATGCGATCTCTCGCGGGACTTGGAGTTGCACTTCTCAATCTGGTGCAAGTGTATGTCATTCTTTCAATAACCACTGAGATCACTAATGAGGATTGTATTTAAGCCCACTTAGCAGAGTTAAGAATAAACGGATTCTGTGTTTGGCTGAACGGTTAGAGTGCTTTCAGCTTGTTAGGGGTTCCATAGAGGAGTACTTTAAAGCCTTTCCGATTATGAGTTTTTAATCACTTGCAATCTTTCAATCGTTTTCATAACTTGTAGCCTCTTTACTGGATTATGTGTTTTTGATATCCCAACCCTGAAATTGAAGGCTTCTCAAGTCACATTTACGATTAGTGTTTTATTAATCATGAATCAACTCCTCGGCTTTAATAGAGTCTCCAAACCTCCATGATAGGGTTCCCCAACTGTGAAACCACTCCTTCAAGGTAACAACCCCAAAGCCTTCTTGTGCTTCAATGGGATCAATGAATGCTAAACACTTTGCGAAAATCTTATAAAACCTTAGTTTGGCATCTTTCACGAACGTGTGAACGAGACTTCTTAGACACGGCTTGATTGCAATGTATACACAAGAGTCAACAAATAGTCCGAACAAGTGTTTGTTATCGCCAACTTAATTCTTGGTCTCATAAAGCTTTAACAGTTATATCATCTCACTGAAGGACTATTCATCAAATCGCCCTGCATGAGATCAGGAGGGTGAGGTGGGTACACTGAAATGGGTGGTGAGCGAAAACCTAAGATCCTATCATTCTGCCTTCCTTGTTTTAAAATAGTTGTTATCGGTTACCAATTAATCAATCACAACCCCCAAGATTTTACTTAAACCATACTTACTTGATAGCAATCCCTTAAGAATCACTCTAGGAACCACTCCCTATGGAAATGACATGTGACTCCTTACTAAAGAATATAATGTTTGACAACATTAGTTCCTACGCCGAATACTGAACACTAAATGATCGCCAGAATTGTACGGATTGCCAAAAATCTTACAGAAGGAGTCTTTCGAGAATCATGGTACCTTTTCAAAAGTTCAAAACCCCTAAAGTTTTTGCTTTTGACTTTGAGAGGCGAATCAATAATCCATCAAGGCAAAACGGCAGCATCCTCAATTTTTCCGTAACGAAATTTCAATAATCGCGGCAACTCTTCTTAACTTCTATTAATCAACCACTTTTACTTATCGGAATCGCCTTAAAATCCAGCTAATCATCAATTTCTCTAATTTCAAGACCGCCTCGGAATTTCACATTTTCAAGGCACCGAGTAACGAAAGTGACATCACCGCACTATTTGGATGGATCACACAAGCCATGTGTCAAACGGAGAGAGAATTAAAAGTCCATGAGTGGCTATGTCCAACTTGATAGGATGAAATCCATCGTTTTGATGAATGATACGGAAACCAAAAGAAGCAACGGTGAGGCAAGGATACAAAGAAGTTAAGGGGACATCCCACTGACTGCCGGACCAAACAATTTGGTGGGAGAGAGGAAATTGGAGAGAAAGAGAAAGAAAAAGAGAAAGAAGAAAAGGAGGGAAAAAGAGGGAAGAAGAAGAAGGAGAGAAGCTCCACACCTTCTAGATTTCCCTATGAATTAACAAACTTTCGGTCATCTTAACAAGATGCTGGTCCATGCATCGAGCTACGCGTGTTCTCAAAATCGCTGATTTTCGCCAAGCTCGAGCAGTGGGTCTTTCCTCCCACTTACTTATTTGCCTAAGAGCCATTCACTGGCATGAGGTTTTGGGCTTGAATCACCAGCTGAACGCAAAATTTTGGGACTAGTCAGTCAGCCTTAGATTGTTTTGATACCGGAACTGGTCCCTAGGACTGCTGGACAATCCGGATCAATTATTCGACCGTTTTGCAAAATAACCACTTGACCGTTTTGAGTACTCTCGACCGACTTTCGAACAATTATTGGTCCATGTGTGCTTTGTTTGTGTTATTTCTAAAATGAATAACATGTTGGTTGTGTGTAAAGTATGTTATTTTATGAGTGTATGATATAATAACATGAATTGGTATGAAAATGGCAATTCACATTTCATATGCACGAGGACACCATAGAGTATTAGGTGCGAGTACATGACCTGGTTTTTGGAGAAATTATATCAGAGGGTTGACCAACAAATATTTATCATAGTATGTCCAATAAATTATATCGGAGGGTCCCATAAACATTTATCGACATGTCCAATTATATTGTATCTAGGGTCGTCTACAAAAAAATATTTATCGTATATGTCCACTAAATTATATCGGAGGGTCAGACTAACAAATTTTAAACGGAGATCATTCAATGAGTTTTCAAAAACAAAATCTTTTGTTTGGAAATAGTTTTCATACATAAAATGTAATACATGGTGGAGTCAAAGGAGGACTCAAGGCACGGGTTATGCATGTAGACATTCGAATAGGAATGTGCATAATTTTTACTTGAATGTGTGTGTGGTTGCCATTGCATGTGCACTTAGGTGAGGAGTAGCCCTTATAGGAGAATTCACCTATAGGGCATTGCTCACCCCTTCGTGGGAAAAATATTTTCGTGCATTGAGGTACTCTGGGATGAAATGGCAATTCAGATTTACATGCACAGGACACCATAGAGCATTAGGGTGCGAGTGCATGACATGGTTTTGAGAAATTAATGAGGGAAGTTGACTAACAAATATTTATCTGAGTATGTCCAATAAATTATATTGAGGCTTGGGTCCATTGGGGCCATTGACGTATATGTCCAATAAATTATATCTGAGAGCTGTCAAATATTTATCGAGTGGTCCACCATATTGTATCGGAGGGTCGTCCACAAAAAAAATATTTATCGAAGTATGTCCACTAAATTATATCGGAGGGTTGACCAATAAATTTTGAAATCGGAGATTGTCCAATGAATTTTCAAAAACAAAAATCTTTTGTTTTGGAAACAATTTTCATACATGGAAAATGCATGTGTGAGGGAGTCAGTGAGGACTCGAGGCATGGGACATGGCATGTACACATTCGAGTAGGAATGTGCATAGTTTTTACTTGAATGTGTATGTGGTTGCCATTGCATGTGCACTTAGGTGGGGAGTAGCCCTTGTAGGAGAATTCACCTACTGGGCATTGCTCACCCCATCGCGGGAAAAATATTTTCAGGTACTGGAGGTACTCCGGGGGATGGAACGCATCCAAGACCTTAGTTGTGAAGAGAAAGCTAGATTTGGCTTTGTTTTGTAATTTGTGGAATTTTTGTGTGAAAACCTAAGCAGTTATGTAAAAGAATAGAGTTGTAATTAAACTCCATTTCAATACATTTTAGCTAGTTTTGTGTTTCATACATAGAATATAAAAGAGGCCATCAGGTAAGTTAAGATTGTGTGTCAAAGGAAAGGTACAGAAAATTGAGGTGTAGGAGGACCAGTGAAGGCTACTTACTCCATTGGTCCCTTCATATGACAGAATGGGTCTTGATATACTTTCAACCCTCGTCACGACAGGTTTTCGTGTCGCGACGTGGTTCCATAGTCAAGCGCACTAATCTTGGCCAAAAGTGCTACAAGGCCAATGCGCTGGCTGCGATATGATGTGGGCTGACAGTGATGCGTGTGTGGCTGGGATGTGGGCGTATGGGTTGGGATGCACGCACACAGTCAAGAAGGGCTACATATTGACAAATCTTTTTCACTCGTGTCGCGACAGGATCTTCGGGCCGACAATGTTCCTTGGCTACTGGTGGGCTGGGTAAATACAGAGGCTTCTCTATCATGACAAAGATTTTTCGCCCCGTATCGTACTGTGAATTCAAAGGTCGGACAGTGGTTTGGGGTTGGTTCAGGTATTTAACAACAAGGGTCTCCTTTATCGCACAAAAGTTTTCCTGTGGTGGGACATTCAAGACAAGACTTTGCGTCGCGATAAATCTCCGCGGTGGTATTATGACAGACGCTTTTCTGCCAATCTACGTAAAGTCTGCACAACGGCAGCTTTCCACGCGCACCACGCAGTCGAGGCCCCCACACGACAAACAGCCCCGTCGCAGTCGCACTCTACGCTGTTCGTCGATAGACTTCTCGAGCTGCGATAGAGAATCCTGGTTGAAGGATTTCCTATGTCGGGTTAATATGGGCGACAGGTCACTACAAAGGCACGTACCAAAAAGCGCGGAGACAGAGTTCTTGAGGTGTTGACGCGACGCGGCGGGCCATTATGAAGCCCAACCGCGCAACCGGCAGCCTTGGGCACGCTGACAAAGCGGGAGACCATCGCATAATAAAGAGTGCACCGCACACGCCGATATAGGTGCTTAATGTAGTCAAGTCTGAAGATCATCAGACCGCAGGTCAGGTAATCGCTTCGAAGCACGCTCTTAGCACTGCTCATGGACACTATTCATAAACACCGCTCATGGATACGTTAAAAAAGACCGCGCGAAGCGGGCTCCTGAGAGTAATACAGAGCGCGTAATTAATACACGCCATGCGAGCGCACTATTTATAGCAAGATATAGCGGTGTAGCGACCACGCAAGACACCGTGAGCGCGATGAGCCGTCTTAGCAGCAAAGACGCAAGAGTCAGGAGTCAGCTCCAAAGAGCACATTGCACCGTACAGCACCGCTTGAGCCATCGCTCTTGGTACTATTCGCTGCACACTGCTCATGGACTCGTCATGACACTGTTAAAAAAAAATACCTCGATTTAGCGCTACAACATGAGCACGCCCGTGTTCAGCGTGACACAAAGACTTTCACCATTGAACGGGTCGAGGGTTTAAAAAAAAAGTTTTGAGATGACTCTAATACCACGCTTAAAGGGATAATCGTATTTTTCATTGATACTTTTTTGAGAATATACAATCAAATTTATATTGGAGGACGTTCTATAACCTTCTCAATTGTAGTTGTAATCAAACTAAGAAAGGAAAGAAATAGAAAAATAGAATCTCAAAGAATATGGAAAGAGCCATATTTTGAAAACTTTCCAAAAAAAAAAAAAAAAAGAATCAACAATAATTTGGGGAAATATAGAATTAATAAAATTCAAGAGTTATTCCATACAAATCATCTCTTTAACACTATCATGCATAAAGACATTCTTGACATTAAGGGAGGTGTATTGGATTAGGACTTTTAATGACTTCATGGTTCATAAAGTCTATAAAGTCACGGGGGGCTGGATTATGATTTTTAAAGATTCTATAAAAGTCATGACTTATTCGATTAAGACTTTTTAAGACTTTAAAAAATAAAAATCAAAGTGTATTCGATTACTACTTTTATAGACTCTATAAAAGTCATGGAGTATTCAATTAAGACTTTAAGAAAGTCTATAAAAGTTAAGGTGTATTTAATTACAATTTTTATAAACTCTAACAAGATACCTGTATTGAAAAATCATCGACTTCTTCATAGATATTGTTGTTGTGACTTTTAATTACTTTTAATGACTTTTCTAGTAGGAATATAAATACCCACTTTTCAAAATTCTCCTATGCTTTTCCGAAAGATTTGAAACGATTTTTTGATCAAGTGAAGGCAATAAGAATTTTTAGAGTAAAGAGTTTAACCTTAGATCTATTCGCATTGTAGTTTTTTTTAATATGAGATAGTTTAGATGTGAAGCCCCGATTCCCAGGGGTCCCGTTGACCACCTGGTCAACTCATGAAACATGTGTGTCTCATCATGAGAACATACATGAGTAAAAATGGCCACATCGTCACACATCATACCAACAAAACAGAGATCCATTTTATTTTGATAGTTTCAAGAGTTTTTACATCACTCTTAATACAAACATATTTCAATTGTAATATTTCATACATGTTTTACAAAAACGTAATCAAAGTCACAAGTCGGCTTTATTCTCAAAAGCGGCCTCTAATGAGCGCCTTCTTCCCGAACACTCCCTGTACTTGAAAGGGGGATTCCACGACGGGGTGAGCAATGCCCAGTAGTGATATTTTCCTACATGGGTTACTCCCCACCTAAAATGCACATGCAATGGTACAACACAACCATCCATTCAGCACAATTTACACCACACATGGATTGATCTATATCATGCATGAAAGTTTTCCATGTCTATATCCGTGTCACTCACCGACTTCACATGCCTATGCTAAGTGTGGCAATCGCCACCGGTAATGTCATTACGATCGAGAGTATCGAGCCCTTAGTTCACTTCACCAACACCCAATGCAATTTGCCAATGGGTAACCATCCCCAGTCAATCCCGACTCTTATCACTCAACTCTAGGTCTAAGTGATGAACATGACTCGTGTGTTTTCTCTTCATAATGTAACTTTTCGAATTACTAATCAGGTCTTAACACCCATACGTAACTTTTCGTGGATAGTACCACGGGTCTCTACACTCGCAAACCTTCTCGGATAGTACCGCAAGTCTCTCACACCCAATTGGGTCTCTACACCATGCAAAACCTTCGGATAAAACCACTGCCCTACACTGAAGTTCCAAGGACGCCCAACACATTAATTTTACTTCTATTTATACTGAAACTACAGCCCACAATTAGTCTCAGGTATCTAATCTCAACTCACATTCACCAAGAGTAGACACCATACTGCACCCACACCCGACTCCGACGCTGAGGTTTAATGCACATGAATGCAATGATGCCAATTCATATACTAATTCCTTGAATCACACAATTATATTTCATATAATTCAACCATCACAAAGCAATACACCACTTAGCATGATTTCAATATATCATTTTCTGGCCAACCACGCCATCCAATTCAAGCAAACCACATACATTTTCACCAATGCTAGAACGGATCGTTTTAACATCCCGAGTTTGTCGAAACTCCACAAAACCATTGGCCCACATCAGAGTTCTATAGCGTGGCACTCAACTTCTCCTTACTGACGAATCACAATCGAACGCCGGAATCGAAAGAAGTTTCGACTCTCTCTAAAATATGTTTTCTCCCCCACTCTCTTTTCATTTATTCCCTTTTTGTCATCTTAGTTGATTTAGAACTCCTGACATACTACTTTAATATAGCTTCATTTATCTTTGACTTCACTATTCATGTGACACGCGTCATACATACACGTAGTAGGTGGTCCGTCACACCACATACCTTCATATCATGCTTGCACTTCTACAAAATGTCATACTAGACCAGCCAACTTGCCTCGAAGTGTGCTGTAGAAATCCATTGTCCTGAATTACCGAAATTGACGCTAGAATAGGATTACTTGCACATTTACAATGGTGAACCGCTTGGCCATCCAAGATCTAGAAAAATTCTCGATTTTGATCGAAATTACCATTTTACCCTTCTTCAGAAAATTAGAATTTTCTTATGTCTTACATTAGAGGTAAGATTGAAAATTTGATTTTTAAAGCATGTATTTGTATTGTAGTTAGTGAAATAAAATATGATTTTTTTTTATTTCAATTGTTAGCTTTTTTTTATTGTTCTTAAAATCATATATCCGTATTGTAAAGTTAAAAAATGATTTCAAAGGATTGTGAACTGGTTTTAAATGACATGAATTCTCCGGATTACCCATCAAATGACACAGTTGATTTTAGAGTAATGGTTACGACACTATAATATTTAAAATATATATAATAATTTTTAAATTATAAAAAATAATAAACTTACTTACAAATAAATAAAATTAAGATTATAATTTTATTTTCATTGTTTAAAATACACATGTTTTTTATGAATAAAAATATTAATATATTTATACTTTTTTTTTGCAAGAATCTTATAATGATTTTATTTCATCATATTTCAGTATTTTAATTTATATACTCTACCTTTTTTTTAGTCTTCTATAATAAATCTTGTTTAGAGAATTTATGACTTCTTATAACATATTTTTATTGTTTTGATGATGATTTTATAATTATTTTAAAGATTAAGAATTATCAAAACCAAATATTATTTCTAATATTTGAAACACGGAAATTGTGAACACATTCTAATTTCTTAAATAGAATTTTTTTAAAGGAAAAGAAATTAGATGATGGTTTGATAATTATTTTTTAGTAACTTTTTATTTGGATGAGTTTATATTTAATAAAATGTTTCAAGATAAACTAAAATTTTGGTAAAAATTATGTTTTAGTAACAATTTCCTTTTTTTTTTTTTAATGTTTTTA
This sequence comes from Tetrastigma voinierianum, assembly GCA_016808115.1. Lineage (NCBI taxonomy): Eukaryota > Viridiplantae > Streptophyta > Magnoliopsida > Vitales > Vitaceae > Tetrastigma > Tetrastigma voinierianum. The sequence continues at coordinate 906,523 of JAEQBH010001818.1, forward strand.
CATAGAAAAATTGTTTTTGAGTTTATTTTTTATGTTTTAACTTGGGAAATATCATTTTAAATAACTTTGATACTTCTTTTGTTGAAGAAAATTATTTAATTATGATATTTTACTTTTATTAATTTTTACTAAAAATATGAATTTATCCTAATTATTTAAAATTTATGAAAGTATATCAATATCTATAAAAGTTTATAAAATAAAAATCTATGAAAGTCATTCATACTTGTACAAACTTTACAAAACTTTAATAAAGTCTTTAAAATAAAAGTTTATGAAAGTAATCAATACATTTATAAACTCTATAAAAGTTTACAAAAGTATTTAAAAATCGATCAAACTCTATAAAAGTCATCCACTTAAAAAAGTCTATAAATGCCTTCAAAAGTCCTAATCCAATACACCCACTAAGTTGAGTTTTCTATTTAAGAAAGATAGTCAAAAGAATTATGAGACTTGTGGTTTTTAGTTTTACAACTAGGTTGAATGCTTCATTATAATCAAGTTCTAGTTTTCAAGTGAAATTGTTTGCTGAGCTTCTCAATTTGGCATTGTGGTGGTTTGGATATATCTTATCCTTTCGATGTCTCTTATATATTTTGTGAAAGGGCTCTCATTTTTTAATAACAGAGGAAGCTAGGCATCTAATTTAGAAGATGAATAAATGTAAGAACCCCACATCAAGCCATAAAATAAAATATATTGATGCTTTCGTCAGCTCCTATTTTGTTTCATCTTTCCCAGACAAGAAATGCTTAATTGAACGTCATAAGATTTAATGTGATAGGGGAAAATTAAGATGAACTCATCGCCACTGTCACATTGGAAGACATTGGTGTGATTTTGAAATTGATTCTCCCACCTTTGAAATATTTTTAGGGAACAATAAGACAAGGTTAGAATTCCTTTTCAACAAACAAGTCAAGTAAATAATCTTGAAGTCTTTAATGGAAATAAGTAAAATGTTAATATTTTATTTGAGTTATCTAGTAAGTCCTAGGTGATAATAGTAAAACATAGGGATAAGGTATATCAATGCTTTCGAATTTTGTCGATATGTCCTACTTTTCACCTGAACCTTTTTTTTAATCCCAAGATGTCCACATTGCCTTCATTAACTTCAGCCATGCCCATCTTTTGTTAGAAAGGGACACGGATAGATAGCAGCAGTTCAGAACATTCTCTTGTTTTGGATTCAAGCAGTTGTGACTTTTTTAATGGCATATGCATGAGTGACTATGGAAGTAAACGTAAGGGATATCTTGAGACAAAAAAAAAATTCAAATGCAACCTATGACTTATGGGAAACTTTAAACTTTTATTTATTGTAACAAATAGTTCTAATTATTAACGAACTCCTAGAATATTAGGTGGTACCGGAAGAGCTTTAAAAAAAAATCATAACTTAACAATGGGGAGATTTGAACTAGAGAGGAAGCCTATGCTCCATTGAAAATCCTTCACACTTAAGCATTGGTTGATGCAGCGTTGATGAGCTTAAAAGTCATCTATTTTTAGTCCATTTTTCTGTTCTATTTTCATCTAGAAATGAATGGTAATATCGAAATATGAAACTCACCAAATTGTTATTAGCGGGAAGAGAGAAAGAAAGTAGAAAAATACGACAATAAATTGGAAGAAAAGTGCGGTCGAATGGCGGAGCGAAATAAAAGAATGGCTGATTCATTGATGCAGTTTGGGGTTAACCTGATCAAGTGCAGTGTGACACCAAAGAATTAAAGGAATTTGATGCGGGTAAGCGGCAGTAAGTACCGGATCAGCGGTGAAGAAATTGTCGGGGCTAAGAGAGCGACGTCGCGACGACGTGCGAGTCGCGACAACAATTGATCTTCGTGGCGGGGATAAGAATTCGCGACGAGCACCTTTTAAGCTATGAGGGTTTGGGTGATGGAAACTCTGGAACTTAAGTTGATGTGACGTGAGATTGATGTATGACATTGATAATAATCACGACCAAAAATTTGAAGTCCACGACATCGAGAACCATCGAAAATTGTAAGCCACAAGGCGATGTCGCGACATGGGGATCAGTCAGCGACACCGGACTGCTTTCGGTTGAAGGTGAAGTTTCATGGGAAGTGAGGTCCGCGACAACGAGCGGAAGTCGCGACATGGAAGCTAACAGTCGAACCTCGAGAGAACTAAGTGATCGGCATGAGATCGGAAGTCGCGACATCGGGAGCGACCGGATCAATGATCTGAGCCTTAAAGAGATGTCGCGACAAGATATTGAGGTCGCGACAATATGAACAACTAGTTGAAACTCACGGTTCTTTTAGATGATGTCGCGACAAGAGATCGATGTCGCACGACATCCAGCATTATCGATTGAAGGCTGCGGATGATTTGAAATTTGAGGTGCAGCGTGAAGATGCTCGGCGTCGCGACATGGGAAGAACAATTGAAACACGCCAAGGCGTGAGAAGATGTCGCGACAAGATGGTGATGTCAGCGACACCAAGAATGACTAAATCAAGGCTGGGGTAAGGCTGAAGTCGCGGCGTGGGATCGAGTCGCAACACCGATGATGTCCGCGGCCAGGAAGCTGAAATTCGCGACTTGAGCGGTGGCTTGGGCGGATATCAAAGAATCCTAGCAGGCTACATTGGGATTAGAGATTTATTTGGAAAACCCTATAAATCTGTGACTATCGGCTCATTCAAGCGGCAGCGGCCCACGGGCAGAAGATACGGATGGCGAAACTCATTTCTTTCTTTATTTTTTTCTTTTCTTTTATTTTTCTTAATTTTCATTTCCTCGTTTCGGCGAGATCATGCTCTCGTATTTTTTTTTTTTTTTAGTTGTATTTTACGAGATCGGATGTTATCGTTTAGTGAAGTGAATGCGAATTCATTTAATTTTCAAATTACTACGAAATGTTTGAAGTTCGGACAAATTTACGGAGTCGATTGTTTCGATTTCAGTGCGGTCATTCTTATGATAAGAGAATCTTGTATCGTGTAATTGATGGTGGGAATCCGGCTTCCATTAAGTGAGCGTTATAGTCGAATTTATCTTTTACGTAGTCTTTTTCAGCGACTTGTTAATTTCGAGTTAATAAATTTACTTAGTTTGGTTTTATTTTCTTAGGATGCGAATATCAGTTTCTTATACGATTAAGATTTGCGTCATTGCTCTGATTTCAAGGAGGTCCTACGAGTGACAGGGGAAGACATTCACGAGAGTAATGTACACATTTCTTTTGAAGGTATATTAACTTTGCTATTAGGGATCCTTTGAGCTTTGTAAGTTCATAGATAAATCCTCTTCTCCACTTTGAAATCAAGAAGCGAGTTGAATGAGTTATCTATTTAAACAAGCAAAGAAGTTCACCTCAATTAGGGATGGTGAGGCCAATCCGTGTTAAATGAGATCTAATCAGAAGGTTGATCTATTCTAATTTGAGGAGGGCAATGCGGAGAGTTGTATATCCTTGTGACCGATAGCAGGAGCTAAGGTTTACAGGTCCATAAAATGGGTATGAAGTATTGCAAAGAAAAATACCCAGTTAAAGTCCCTCTTTAAAGTAGTTATCTAATTCCACGTATTCGAGAGAATCGGGTCATAAATTAGATAATGAAATGTGGAGTATGGAAGATCAAAATTGCTTATTCTAGCATGGACAAATTTTGGCGGAGTTAATCGAAATTTTATTAGGAGTAGCTACAGGAATTGATGATTCACTATAAGCTGTTTCTATTAATGTGTCTTCGAGGATAAGCTGACTGAGTGTATTAGGTTCTTTTATTAGAAATTCATTATTCTTTATTCTTATTCTTTTTAGTATGTTGGGTAGTTCGGTTATTTTCCTTTTGTTAAAGTTTAATTGTTCCGACACCTTAATCTTTGGATCCTATTATTTGTGATCCGAATAGTATGGAAATTAGTAGTGAGTGGATTGATTTAAAGTGCCGAGATCTCTGTGGGATAATATCTGGACTTAAATCCATTTTATTACTTGTCGACTGTGCACTTGCGAGAATATCGGCCCAAACCGACTTTAAAAAAGTAGTGATTTACTCTAGAGATTGGTGGTTTATACGTGTTTGTTTTGTAGTGTCAACAAGTTTTATGGCGCCTTGCCGTTAAGTTGATAATAGTCCTTGGTAATAGTGTCAGAAATTTGTACATGTTTGATCACAGGTCAACAAGTTTATAGGCGCGTTGCGGTTAAAGGAATTTAAATAAATCAATATTCGGATGAAAGAAAGAAATACTAATTTGGACATTTTCAAAGAAAAAGAACCAAGCACTGACATTTCAACGGTGACTCTTGTGGCCAGCGACCTTTAACAATCATATTGAATATATTTTATGATTTGACTCATCCTGATAATGGGAGTATGTTTCTTTGGAATAACTTTTTGATGCATAGGAAACGAACAACGATACGATTCAGTGACACGGAAATAGAAAGGGCGCTCGAAGCAGAAAAGACAGAAGGCGAGAAAAACTCAATGGCAGATGAAAGGCAGGATCGAGGTTGAAATACATATAAAAGCTAGAAGATCTCGATACTTGATCTGATGGAGGATTTAAGGACCAATTATACGGGAAGAATACTCGGCGATCGGACGACTGCGGTAGATGCTAATAATTTTGAATTAAAGCCGGCCTTGATTACAATGGTCAGTGACACCGGTTCTGATCATCCCTGAATCAAACGAGCCCACAAGGAGAATTCCTCGGATGGCAATCTTGTTAAGGCTGAATGGGGTGAGATGAAGTCATAAAGCTGCATCTATTCCCATTCTCTCTAGAATCTGGCTGACTACATGGTATGAATCTTTACCATATGGTTCTGTTGATACTTGGGAGGAATTAGTAGAGGCCTACTTAGGTAGATTCTTTCCCCCAGCCCTCACCACAGAAAGAAGGAGGGAAATCATTCTGTTTCAGCAGGGGGAAGATGAAAGCCTGTATGTAGCATGGGAAAGATTCAAACGGTTGCTGAGAAGATGTCCAATGCATGGGATAGATCTGAAGACTCAGATGGACATTGTATATCATGCCATGAATGATATATCAAAAGGGATCGTGATGCTTCATCTTTGTGGTATTGACGAAAAAAAGTCTTTGAAGAAATGGCGATTGAAGATCGCTAAATGTAACATGAAAACTCCTTCGAGCTTTCAGAGAAACTGACGAGAGGAAGGGATCATGGTGAGCAAGATGACAGCCATGGGAGGCGAGTTGGATGCCATTATGCACAGGTTAGACAAGCAGAAGAAAGACACACCGCTCATGAAATAGGACGATTGAAGAAGGGAGTTAATGAAGGGAGTGCGAGAAAATTAGCGAAGGACTTTATGATGCTGAAGAGGTTAATTATTTGGGTGAGCCAAGATCTTACCATTTCAAACCCAATCCTGCACAACACATTATCACCGGCCTTTCGGGAACCATGAGAACTCTCGTATGGTGGAGGGGCTTCTCAAGGCAGGCGGGGGCGGAACCACTCAACGAGGGTATCGGCCACGAGGTTCCGGCGGCGGCTGAGGAAATGAAGCATAGAAGCGAATATCAAGGTCGGAGGCCCCACTTTGAGGCAGTCTTGCAGTTTGGGGATAATAAAGGCTGTTGAACCTCCATGAGCAAGTTGGAGGTAGGCATTGCTACCAATTCTCAAATTTTAGAACACTACCAATCATCCACTGAAGACACAGGAGACACAAGTAGAGGCGACTAGCCCTAACCACCTTGAAAAGTCGGAAGAAGATACCTTCCCAAGTGATGCAAGGAAGAACCCAGGCTTGCATGGGTACGTGCGGGCGAGGAGTGGGAAGGAGTTAGAAGAGAGGAAAGAAAAGGTGACAACAACAAAGTAGCAAGACCCCGAAAGGAAGAGACAATGGAGAATGACAAGAAGGAGTAAGAAAGAAAGAGACGCATCAGGAACAAAACTGCGGTCCCATTTCCCAGATTTGCAAGAAATCAAAAGATGGAGGAGGCTTGATTTGCGAGTTCTTAGAAAACTTTCAGTGGAGATCAGTATACACTTCTTAGTGGTGACTCGGATACCCTTTGTATGCAAAATTCACGAAGGACATCTTGAGCAAGAAAGAAAAATAGTAGAAGAAGGAATAGTGAATCTCAACGCCACTGCGGTCACGATGTCGAAAGAGCTGATCAAAGATAAGGACCAGGAAGTTTCACAATTCCTTGTATTGTTGGAGAGATGGAGATTCAGGAAACCTACGTGACTCGGAGCTAGTATCAATCGGCGTACCTCTTTACATTGTAAAAATTAAGTTTGGGGAAGCAATCCCTGGCTTTGTTACTCTTCAAATGACCAGAACGGTCGATGGTGAAGGCTTTGAAGGGGTCATTGAAGATGTGTTAGTCCTTTGTTGGAAGTTTGTATTCCCAGTAGACTTCATCATTCTGGACATGGAAGAAGATTCACAAGTACCCCTACTATTAGGAAGACCATTCCTAGCTACTGGAGCAGCCTTGATTGACATGCAAAAAGGAGTTCTTATCTTAAGGGTTGGAGAAGAAGCTGCTGTGTTTAACCTGATTAAAAGTATGCAAAGTATAGATAGGGAAAAGGAAGGCTACAATGTGGCGATTTTTGTCTCTATTCCCAGCCACGATGTTAAGCAGTAGTTGTAACACTCGGTTTTATCAATGAAAAAAGAGATGAATTTCTAGTATCTTTGAGAAGATGTCTGTGCAGATTTCCATCTGGCAGTTTTCATGCTATAAGCATGTTGAACAAACAAAACAGGGAAAGATAATGGGGAAGATAGTGAAAGAGGAAATTCATCAAGAGACCAGTCTGAAGGTTTAGTTTTGAAAGAGTTGCCATGTGCATTTAAAGTATGCCTACTTAGAATTGCAAAGAAAAAACCGGTGATCATTTCAACTGATTAAGTGAGAATGAAGACAGATTCTTTGGGGTATTAAGGAAGCATAAGGAATCGCTAGCTTGGTCCATTGAAGGCGAAGGGTATCAGTCCATATCAATTTGCATGCATAAGGTGCTTGAAGAGACTTCAAAACCATCTGTAGGAACACGAGAGGAGAATTTGAATCCGTTGATGAAGGAAGTAGTCGAGGAAGGAGGTCTTCAAAATTGTTAAATGCGGCTTTATCTATGCTATCTCAGGTGATCAGCAGAGTGAGCCCGGTTCATGTGGTTCCAAAGAAAGGGGGTTAAGCGTGATCGAAATGAAAAAAATGAATTGATTCCAACAAGAGCAGTGACGGGATGGAGGTATGTATTGATTCTAGAAAGTTGAATCGACAACCCGGAAAAAGATCATTTCTTTGCTCATTGTTGAGATATTGGATAGGTTAGCGAGGACACCCTCACTTTTGTTTTGGATGGGTATTCGAGGATATAATCGGATAAGCTATTGCACGGAGAAGATCGAGAAGGCCGTTTCACATGCCCTTATGGTACCTTTGCATGAAGGATGCCGTTTAGGACATATAATATCATTGTCCAAGGTGCATGATGTCTATATTCTCAGATTTAGTTGAAGAAGTGATGGAAATATTCATGGATGATTTCTGCGTGTATGGATCCGGCTTTGATCAATGTTTAAACAATCACGGAAGCAGTGCTTCAGATGCCAAGACAAGCGACTGCTTGAATTGGGAAAAATGCCATTTATGAGTAACGAAGGTATTGTTCTTGGGCGTAAAATTTGCACTCTTTGGACTAGAAGTTGATCAGTCCAAAGTATCCATTATCAAAACTCTTGCACCACCTACTACAGTTAAAGGGTAAGAAGCTTTTGAGACATCTTTGGGTTTCACGGGAGATTTATCAAAGATTTTCAAATAGCCAGACCATTATGCGGATTGCGGAAAAGATACAAGGTTGATTTTGATGACTCACGCAAGAATGCTTTTGAAGAAATCAAGCTCAAATTGAGTACTGAGCACCTATAATTCTTGCACGAGAATGGGATCGGGGTTTGAAATAATGTGTGATGCCGATGATTTTGCTATAGGGGCTGTGTTGGGGCAAGAAAGAAAGTATTCGAGGGCCATATACTATCTTGTAAGACCTTCAATGAAGCCTGAAGAACTACTCACTTGGTAGAAGGAAATGCTAGCCATAATTTTTTGTGAAAAAATTTAGGCAATACATTTTGGGATCCCATGTGGTAATTCACACGATCATGCGCAATCAAGTACTGATGTCGAAAAAGGGAAGCTAAGCGAAGATTGATAAGGTGGAGTCTTCTTTGTTGCGAGAGTTTGATTTGGAAATAAGGGACAAGGGATGTGACAATGTGATAGCCGACCACTTGTCAAGAGTAGAAAAGCTGATGATGAAGAAAGAAAATGTCAGTTAACGAGAACTTCCAGTGAGCAATTCAAGGTTTCCTTCCAACTCCCATGGTATGCGTGTTGTGAATTATAAAGCTGCTTGAGATACCTTGAATTCAAGCACCAACGAAGAGGCTTCAGGCGACGCCCAGTCTTATATTTGGGATGACCCACTTTTATTCAAAGAGGTGCGACATGATAATAAGAAGATGTGTGCCAGAAGGTGAACAAGGCAACATTTTAAATGAATGCCATGCATCGCCCATATAAGGGGACATTTTGGGGAGTAGAGCAGCGCACAAGATACTCAATCGGGGTTTATTGGCCCACTATCTTCGAGATTGTGCGAGTGGGGTAAGAATTGTGTCGATGCCAAAAGAAGTTGGAAATATCAGCATCAGGAATAAATGCCCCTAAAAGGTATTATGGTGATACAAATTTTTGATGTTTGGGGAATAGATTTTATGGGACCTTTCCCACCATCATTTGGGAAACCTATACATCACGCTGCTTGATGGTGCGTCTCCAAATGGGTGGAAACGTGGCTGTCAGGAATGATGCTAATACAGTTGTGAGTTTCTTGCAAAAGAATATTTTGAGCAGGTTTGGAACCCCCAAAACCATCATTAGTGATGGGGGAACCCATTTTGCAAACAAAATATTTGCAAAACTCATGAGCCGGTATGGGATCAAGCATGTAATGAGCTTAGCCTATCATCCCGGACCAATGGACAAGCGAAATTTCAAGAGAGATCAAAGAATGCTTGAAGGCGTGAGCTCGACGGGAAGGGCGGGTCTTCAAACTTGATGATGCACTTTGGGCTTACGGGGTACATACAAGACCCCCGTTGGAATGTCCCCATCTGAGAGTTGTTTGGCAAACCATGTCATCTACCTCTTGAATTAGAATACAAAGCAATGTGGGCCATTAAAGGTTAAACTTCGATTTCAAGTACACTTGAAAAGGAAAGAAAGATTGCTCAGTATGCAGATTGGAAGAGCGAGAAATGAAGCCCTACGATAATGCTAGAATATACAAAGACAAGACAAAGAAATGGCATGATCGGAAAATCCTTAGAAAGAGTTGAGCAGGGGAACGAGTCTTTGCTTTTTAATTCTAAGCGAAGTTGTTTCAGGAAAATTAAAATCAATTAGGTGGGCCGTACACGGTGGTATCGAGTACTACGTTTGGAGCAATAACCTTGAGTGATGATGGGGAAGAATTCAAGGTCAATGGACAAAGGTTAAGCATTATCTCAACAGGAAGAGAGAGTGAAACTCCAGCTGGTTCTTGAGGAAAAAGAAGAAGAACCACAACTGACAAGTCGGTAAGGACTGTTGGCGACTAATGGGAAGCGACCATGAGGATTTAAATTACGAATTTAAATTTTGAATTATTTCTTTCTTTTAATTCTTCGATAAATTAGGTCAGATTTGTTTTCTAGGATAGATTTAATTTTTAGAAATAGATTGTAGTTTAATTAGAATTTTCTTGAATATTGCGGTGATTTTACGAGCGGGTTAAGGCGTGAATAGCAAGGCGACTCTGCGGGAGTAATTCCGGCAACTTCTGCGGAGAGTGTGACATGAGAAAAGGAGTAACTTTCCCATGGCAACTGTAGATATATTTGAATTAATTGTTAAATCTTTGCTTAAAATATGCACGAAGAGATGTCTACCGGAGTTAGGAACAATAAGAGAATTCAAAGTTTTGAAATCATTGAATAAAGGGCTTAGTCCATGACGGCAAGGTCGTATTGCGAACAAATTGTTGTCTTACAAAACATTGATGTCATGACCAAAACGTACTTTGGAAAGAGCAATTAGTGGTATGGAAGAAGGGAAATGCATGTCGCGACGGTGAATTAAGTTTCAAAAGAAGAGTTGTCGCCACATCAAGCGGATCTTTGAGAACCACCTTGTTGTCGCGACATGTTAGGTAGGTCGCGACATTAAAGTGCGACATGTGCCAACCACTCACTTCAAAAAAGCCTAAATTTAATGACCTAAAATAAGGCGGAATTGAAGTCGCGACAATTCTTAATTGAATCATTAACTAGCCCACAACATTGATTGAATTGCAAGCTGATTGGAAACTATTTCATTCACTCTGACCCACACAACCATTAAACTTTGTCTTCCTCCCAAATCTCGACCTCCCGAAAACCCTAGCATTCCAAGCGAGTCGGAAAAGCTTTTCTCTTGCTTCAATGGCTGAAATTCCCACCTGGTTCCTAACCTAGACGAGATAATGAGGAACACGAACAATCGAAGAAGAAGCTTCATGGAAGCAGTTAGATGAGATTCGTCGGAAGAGCAAGCGGAGAGATGCCATCAAAAGCGCGGAAGTTCCGACAACTTCTCCAAGACAAACTGAAAGAAAGGGAAAAGGAAAGGAGAGAAGAAGAAGAAGTAGAAGATTTCATATCCGATGAAGCTTATTCGGTGGAAGAAATCTTATGCTAACAAAGTTTTATTCTGAAAGGAGATTCAAAAACCACATGTGACTCCTTTCAAAGAGGAGATGATAAGCAGAGAAGATGAAGTCTCTGCGCACACCAGCGAATATCACGACCTTGGTGAGAGAGTTTTATTCAATATGGTAAGGAAGGAAGGATGGAGCCGTTTATGTTAGAAATTACGGGGTCTCATACGAGAAGCCCAGGCCATCAATGAGGCCTATGGGATGACAATACACATAAGCATGGCTCCAAATTCAGAAAATTTTGGAAAAACCGAATTTTAGGAAGGTGCGAGCTCAACGATGGAAGGGGCGGTTAGACCAAGGAGAAGGAAGACGAGAACTACGACGGGGGAAGCCTCATGAGAGACGAAGAGTATGGTTTTTACTTCCTTCGTGCATGTTAGTTCCAACCAAAACATTTATGCACGGTGAGAGAGCAAGAAGGTATCTTCTTTGTATGCCATACTCAAGGGGTACCGAGATCATGAGGTTATCATAGAACTCTATCATGAGATATCATGAAGGGAACAAAAGTGCGCTTCCCCACGACAATCACGGTTCTATGCTTGAAGGAGTGCGGGTGAAAGGAATTGGGAATTCGAGAAGAAGAAGTCCCCGAGGCTTCACCACTCCTTGACGGGGAGTTAGCAAGGGGCCAAGAAATCAGAGGAAAAGGAGTCTTGGTAGAGACGAGGTGAAGCCAAGGCGAAGAACCGGAAAGGAGACCCGGGCCCGCGGTCGGAGCGAGCACCCGGTGACATCACGACCACAATGATTACATGTTTGCGGATAATGAAGGGCGGGATGAAGGCATTAATGGAGCTTCTCCATCCCTTGGCCCAGTTCCCATGCTGTACAAAGCGAAATTTCCAACGGAGAAAGCTCGAGAGGAGCCTGAGAGGACAATTCAATTCACAGAAGCTCTCGATTTGATGCGAAAGAATAGAAGAAGAAGGTGGAACCCAGCGGGAATTCGGAGAAGGGATGTATGAAAAGAATTGAAAGAGACCAACAGTGGGAAGAAGAATTAAACGAAAGAAGGGGCATGAGGTGGAGATCGAAAGAGAGAACAGTGGAAGGAAGGCGAGCAGAAAGGAACGGATGGGAAAAATGTTGAAGCGGCAAGGGAGAGTTCAAGAAAGAAATGAAGGAAAGAGCAAGATCTTTCTTGAAACTCAAGGCGAGTCATGAAGCTTTCTATATAACAGCGAGTTTGATCGAGATGCTCAACTCCTAGCATTGTAGATAAAAGAGATAAAGAGCATGACACCAGAATTTGGGGCTTGGATAAAGGGTTTCAAATTACTATACAAATCTCTGAAGGAGCTAGAAAACAAAGGCCAGATAGAGAGAGACAAAAGCAATGGGAGAAATTTGAATCCTACGAGGGCGAAGGAATGGGTGGAGAAAATTTAGATTTGATTAACAACAATCTTTCTAAATTCTTGAAGTCATGAAAGCCGAGAATGGAGAACCTGATAGATGGCAGGAAGGCGAGATGTGCGAGCGAAAGTTGATCTCTCTAATGAGATTGTCATTGAAACGAGGTTGAGGAAACTAGAAGAAAGGAAAGAAATGAAGTTCCCTTCATTCCCGGCTCATTTAGACACTTTGAACCTAGATCCTGATATTTTTGCCCTTATCGTCGAAAGAAGAAATAGACATTCTCCTTACCTAACATTTCAGTACCGTCCTCCTCCCATACTGTGTATCCAACAGTTGAAAATCAATCGAGAAATAAAATGAGAAAGTTAAATGGAATTATTTGTGTACTATTTGCATTTGATTGTTCAATATTATGTTGCTGATTTGAATGATTAGGAAATCAAAGTAGGAAATAGTTCGAATAAGCTGGCGAAGGACATTATCTTAGTGAATGAAGCGGTTAGAGTAGGAGTAAATTTGAAATGAGAAAAATTACTTGAGAATAAGGACAAAATGTATCTAGTTTAATTGAAAAACAAGGTAAAAAAAAAAAAAACTTATATTTAACTGATAAGTCCAGATTAGAGGAAGGTAATACAACAGATGGAACAAACATATTTTTGAGTTTGTGGTATGAACAGTAAGTCAAGGGCACATTGAATATCAAATTAACTTAACCTCATAAATAAAATGGTCAGTCACTCCTTATAGTTAGTCACATTTGATAATCCAGTTCTAGAAAATTTGTTAGATTATTGATTGGTGAAATCCTAGGTGATTCGGTGACAGGAGTAATCTGAGGCCATTCTTGGATAGTTTGGCCATTCTAGTATCCTATTCATATCTTTGAGGCATATACAGTAGTTCACGAAATTCAGCCAACAAGCCTATTTTTTCAAAATAGACCAATGGAAACTGACTCATCTTAGACATCAATCCTTCGAGTAAAGAACCTACGATTGCCCGGAATTCCAAGAGGAAGAAAAGAAATGAAGTTTGGGGAGTTTATATTTTGAGAAGACTCAAAAGGGAATGAAAAGAAAAAGGCAGGAGGCTTGAGAAAATGCAGCATGCTGAAAAGAGGCTTCTAGGGATAAGTTTTATCTTGTGGCCTGCTCTCTTGAACAATTAAGTTCTTAGGGTGTTTCAACCACACAGTACCTAATGTGCCATACGGTATGGGGTTACTAACTTAAAGTTCGCTAAGGTGTTAGAAAGCCTAAAAGTTAAAACATTGCACTATCCTTAGTGGTAGCAAACTAAGAAATTCCTCGTGAAATTATAAGAGTCAAATAGGGAATACGAGTTCTGAAAGCGAAGAAATCAAAGAGATGTCAAGCATGAAGTTTAGGGAGTTTACTAGAAGAAACTATAAGAAAGAAGGGGGAAGAAGAGAAGAGAAAATGTTCGAAGTGATCTTAACCTAAAATTCCTTCCATCCTACCCATTACCCAAGCCTCACAATATAAGCCCAAAAGACTGATTGATCTATTTGAATTCACCTACATTAGTGAAGTCGATATGAAAAACAAGCCTATGGAATTTGGAAGAAAGGAAACAATCAAAATTGTGAAGAACTTTAGGGAGTTAAATGGCTGACCATAAGAATTGAAAGAATTTAGTATTATTCAGCGAGGATCCAATGAGTATATTGTTTGTAAAACAATCTCAGCATGATAGTTTGCATAGCATAAAGTAGAGACTGACCTTAGGCGAGACTTGAAGTTAAATGTCTGAAGAATTTTGCATACCTTGCATTGCAATTAAATTGAATCCACTGCCAGAACAAATCACAGAAAAATGTCCTTAAAAATTATTTTGTTTGAGGACAAACAATTCTTTCTTTTTCTTTGCTTGAGGACAAGCAAAACTTTAAGTTTGGGGGAGTTTGATGAGCTTAAAGTCATCTATTTTTAGTCCATTTTTACGTTCTATTTTCATCTAGAAATGAATAATTAATATCTGAAATATGAAGAAACTCACCAAGTTATTAGGGAAGAGAGAAAGAAAGTGAAAAATACAGCAATAAGTGGAAGAAAAGTGCGAGTCGAATGGCGGAAAGCGAAATAAAAGAAACGGCTGATTCGTGATGCGATTTGGGGTTGACACCAGTCAAATTAAGTCGTGACACCAAAAGAATTAAAGGAATTTGATGCGGTGCGACGGTAAGTGCGGATCGGTAATTTGAAGGGTAATCGGGGCTAAGAAGGCGGCGTCGCGACGGTATTACGAAATTCGCGACAACAATTGTCGTGAGGATAAGAGGTGTGACCGCGAAACACCTTTTAAAGAGCTATGAGAGGTTTGGGCGATGAAACTCACCCAGGAACTTAAGTTGATGTCGCTGAAGCGTGAGATTGATGTCCCCGGCGATATTATTGTCGCGACAAAATTTGAAGTCACGACATCAAGAACCATCAGAGAAGGCGCTAAGCCCGCAGTGATGTATGACATGAGATCGAAGTCGCGACACCAGACTCTCAGTTGAAGGGTGAAGCTTCATGAAGTGAGGTCGCGACAACAGCTTTCGAAGTCAGCGACGCCGAAGCAACGTCGAAAGCCTCGGAGAACTAAGGCGATGTCGCGACATGAGATCAGTCGCGACATCGGGCGGCGGATCAATGATCGCGAGCCTTAAGAGATGCGGCAGATATTGATATTCAGCGTGACATAGCAACTAGTTGAAACTCACGGTTCTTTTAGATGATGTCGCGACAAGAGATCGTGTCGCGACATCCAGCGACATCGGTTGAAGGCTGCGGATGATTTGAGGCGGGAGTCGCGACTAAGATATCGGCGTCGCGTGACATCGGGAAAAAATTGGGAAACCTGCGGGCGTGAGAAGATGTCGCTGACGAAGATGGTGTCTTCAGCGACACGAATGACTAAATCAAGGCGCTACATAGGTAAGGCTGATCAGCGGCGATGGGATCGAGTCGCCAACCTCGATGATGTCACGACAAAGGGCGGGAATTCGCGACTTGAGCGGTGACAGGCTGGATACTCAAATCCACAATTTGTGGGATTAGGGCTACGTGGAAAACCACTGTCATCTGTGACTATCCGGCTCATTCAAGCGCGGCGGCCCGCAGGCGAAGGTCTGGATGGCCCGAAGCTCATTTTCTTTCTTTATTTTTCTTTTATTTTCTTAATTTTTCATTTCCAGTCGTTTTAGACGGGGATCATGCTCTCGTATTTTTTTCGTTTGTATTTCACGAATGCGGATGTTATCGTTTGTTTGAAGGCGAATCTGGGAATTCATTTAATTTTCAAATTACTACGAAATGTTAAGTTCGGACAAATTTACGGAATTCGATTGTTCGGTTCAATTCAGATCATTCTTATGATCGGAGGAATCTTTGTATCGTGTAATTGATGGTGGGGAATCCGGCTTCCATTAAGTGAGCGTTATGATCGAATTTATCTTTTACGTAGTCTTTTCGACTTGTTAATTTCGGTTAATAAATTTACTTCCACGGTTTTGGGTTTATTTCTTGGGATCTGAATATCATTTTCTTATACCCGTTAAGATTTGCGCGTCATTACCTCGATTTGAGGAGGTCCTCGAGTGACCTGAAGGAAGACATTCACGGTAATGTACATTTCTTTGAAGGTATATTAACTTTGCTATTAGGGATCTTTGAGCTTTGTAAGTTCACTTAGATAAATCCTCTTCTCACTTGAAATCAAGAGCAGGGTTGAATGAGTTATCTATTTAAACAAGCAAAGTTCACCTCGGTCGGATGGTGAGGCCAATCCGAGTGTTAGGCGAGATCTAATCAATGAAGGTTGATCTATTCTAATTTCGAGGAGGCGTCACAGGTTGTATGTCCTTGCTTGGCCAGATAACTTGGGAGCTAAGGTTTCCCCGAGTCCATAAAATGGGTATGAAGTATTGAAAAATACCCGGATTAAGGAAGTCCCTCTCTTTAAGTAGTTATCTAATTCCACGTATTCGAGAGAATCGGGTCATAAATTAGATAATGAAATGTAATTATGGAGGTCAGTACTACAACGCCTTAGACGGATTTTGAAGCTTGGAGTTAATCAAGAAATTTTATTAGGGTAACTACGGAATTGATAGTTCAACATAAGCTGTTTCTATTAATGTGTCTTACGAGGATAAGCATTCGATTATTCGAGTTCTTTTATTAAATTCATTATTCTTTATTCTTATTCTTTTAGTATGTTAGGTAGTTCGGTTATTTTCCTTTTGTTAGTTTAATTGTTTCCGGCACCTTAATGCTGGATCCTATTCATTTTGTGGTCGAATAGTATGGAAATTGAGTAGTCAGGGTAGTTGATTTAAAATTCTTGAGATCTCTGTGGGATCGATATCTGGACTTAAATCCATTTTATTACTTGTCGACCTGTGCACTTGCAGAATATCAGACTAAAACCAACTTTAAAAAAATGATTTACTCTAAGAGATTGGTGGTTTTATACGTGTTTTGTTTTGGTGTCAACAAGTTTTATGGCGCCGTTGCCGGGGATTAGATAATAGTCCTTGGTAATAGTGTCAGAAATTTGTACATGTGTTTTGGTCCGGTCAACAAGCGTGTAACGTGATTGATCAACACACGATTGATTAACAAGGATAAAACGTCTCAGTCCAGAACAAAGTAAAGTAAAAGTTTTGAATTTATTGATAAATTGATAAAAGTGATAAAAGTCCATAAAACAAACTCTAAAACATTTATTTATACCATAGGCATAATTTGGGCATAATAGGAAATAAAAATAATATCCCAAAAATAATAGAAAAGAAAATAATACCCAAAATAATAATGGGGAAGAGAAATAATAATAATAAGAAATAAAATAATACTTTGAAATAAAAATAATATCTCAAAAAATAAAAATAATATCTCAAAACAATCAAAATAAGGACTTTGGTTAAAGGGAGTTAAAGGAGGGAGTAGGGATGACAATTTCATCTCAAACCCGACTAACCCACCCCGTTCCAGTGTAAGACCTAGGAAAAATCTAAAAATTTGAATTTTTGCTAGGAAGGGAAAAATGGTAATTTTGCTGGAATTCTTTCTAGATCTCGGATGATGAAACGGACTTCACCATTGGAATCGTCTCGCGAAATCTAGTCACCCAAGTGAATTTCGTTGAATTCCAAGATAGTCGGATTTTCACGAATTTCGAGGCGACAGGCGTCGAGTGGACCCCAAAAATGAGATTTTTAGAACAATCCTGAAAAATGTCAAATATTTAAAGAATGTCCATTTAAAATATATGGAACTAAAACCGGGATGAAATAAATTGTTTGATGCAGCGGAACGAGAAGAAGTGTGACACGTGGCGTAGTGGCCACGTGTCCACCTTATCGTAACACAAAATATCTAACATGCAAAAAAAGATCTCATTTTGGTCTAAGAGAAAAATGTGATAGAGAGTGAGAGAGAGAGGGGAAAGAAAAGCAAACCTTTCTCCTGCGATTTCACGGGGTTTCGGTCGGAACTGTGGCGACCCCTGAGCCCAGTCCAACCGGTTGGTGGATCCGAACCGAAACCCCAGGGACGCCCGGTTACCACTCAATCACTTTATCAAAATCATTTATCAAATACGCGTGGAAGCGATTTCAATTTAGGGCAAGCCCATTAACATTTACAAATTCAATAGGCCCATAACATTTAACAAAATACAATTACAATGAAGGCGTTCCAAGCCTTATCAAAATGATTTACAAAATAGATGTTTAGAGTTCAAATTATTTTTACAAAATATCAATTTTCAAAACAATGGAGTGAATGCATATGTCGGAGCATACTCCGCAATTCTTTCTTTATGACTCTGAGCTCAATCACTATCAATCACTCGGTACCTGGGCATTGATAAAAACAATACGCTAAGCATTTTCATGCTTAGTGGTTCTATACAATTCCATTCTTCTGTTTTAGTTTAAGTCAAAGCATGCAATTTTGCTAAACAAAACTTTCAAATCTTTTGGATAATCAATGTCAATGCAATACATATACTTATTTCATATACAATCATTTACGGTTCATTGATCATCCCAAATATACACTTTCATATGTTATAATTCGTTTATAACCAATTCATGCATTTCACAATGCTCTTTTCATTTCAATTTTCAATCATGCTTTTCAATATCAATATGTCCATAATCTCAAATCAATTCAGTTATGTTCCGCCCTTAATAAATTTAACCTATGTTTTCGATATACGAGTCTCCGGAATCACCGCGCAGTCCCAGCCCAGGCTACGAGGTTGGTATAAAAAGCGGTTTTATAACTGGTACGGTCTATTTGGAGTTGCTAGCGGTTATAAAAAATCAATTAGTAAAATACCGTCTACGGTCCAGTGGGGCACTAATCGGAGTGACTATTGATATACCAATCTATCCTTCATACGAACTAAACGGTTAACATTCAATTAAGGGTGTTCAAATCTTTTATAGCAACATATAGTACAATATGTACATTTGTATAAACAGTTCATTTTCAATACTCATGCAATTTTCATTTGCAAACATTTCACAATCAATTTCTTCAAATCAATTAAAACAATTCAATATGCTTTTCTTATGCATTTAGAACAAATAGTTCAAATCTTGAAACGAGAATAGGAGAAGATCAAACAAACCAATATATCTCTTTCTTTTGCCTTGTCTTCAATCTCTGTCCTAGGTTAGGTGATTCTCATCGGCCCCTAGCAAATCACACACATCACATTTAGTGAACTAGCACTAATCACACTTAACGAATATCACTTCACTGAGGCGGTGAGGTACGGTACGTTTTTCACTTAGTTTCATTCTTATTTGAACCCCCATTAATCATTTATTAGGGTTCTTAAACTATCGGTGTACGAATACGAGACTTTCATAACAAAAAAAATCCAAAAATTGGATCATGATGAATAGTGTCTTTGCCATGGCGTAGCACTGCTACGTTGAGGCGAAGGGCTTCGTTGAGGTGTAGCACAGCTACACTGCAGCATAGCGGAGGGGGGCCCTTTTTGGCCCTCAGCCTCGCCTCGATGAGGCAACCCTTTGTTGCGGCGGAGGACTTCACCTCGGCGAAGGTGCCCTTCACTGCGGCGAGCATGCCCTTCGCTGCGGCGAAGGGGCCCGTGTTGCCTAGTTTTTTTGGTTCTTTCCTTTTTGCGATTTTTCACCAAAATTCTCAAAAAATCAAACCAAAACATGGGAATCACTCCCAAAGACATCCAAATACCATCCTAAACCAACCATGAGCAAAACCCATGGATGGATTAGGGTTTTTCTAACCTAAACATCATTAAAGAACTTCTAGGGTTTGTGTCATACCTTTAAACCCCTTGAATCTCCATCACCCAAGATGCTTGATCACTTTAGGAGCAAGAAATGGGAAGAAACCACCTTGCCCTAGCTTTTCTCCCTTTTCTCCTCTCAAGCTCTCTCTAATCAAAACGTTTTGCTCAAATGAGCTCTTCTAAGACCAAATGTGGTCTTCTTTCTCCTTTTTCCCTTAAAGCCTTGTTTGGCTTACACAACAATTCCATTTCTCATTTTTGGCATTTTTCTCACTTATTGGTTTTCATCTCACTTTCATTTATCATTTATTTCACATTAGCACTTAAGCTCATCATTTGACCCTTAGGTCCTCATTTTACAAATTTCCAAATTTTCATTTTTCACTTGGGTTTATTTTCGGGTTCAATCAATTTCTCACTTAGCATATAATATTTAATCATTTGCTCACATATTCATTTCACATTTATCATTTTCATAGTTTAACAATTTATCAATTTTCCCAGAAAAACCCAAGTTTGGCTCAATTTTATACCCGAAATATATAATAAAATTATTATAAAAATTCTAGGGTATTTTTGAGGCGATTCTGAGAACTCGTATTTGAGGTTAAAGTGCTCTGCTTGATGAGCTTCTGTAGATCTTTTGGAATCACAAGATTTCGCCAAGGTCCAAGGTTCAAGTTTTCATGAAGACTGAGAAAAAGCGGTGTCCCGAGAAATCACGCTAATTGAGGTAGGGTTTTTATCCTACTCGGTTTAATTTCTGTCTAAGGGCATGTGTGTGTGTGTCAAAGTGGAAATCTTTGTCTAATTTTTTTCCTTCAACCCCATGACTATGTTTGGCCATAACTGGCCATCACTCATGTAATTGAGTGATTCTAATTCTTTGAGTAAACTAGACATAGGAGAGTATATTTCCTTGAAATAGGCATATCAATTCGACCCCTTTAGACTAATGCATTCAAGCGGAGCTATGTTCGGGCAGTTTAAGTTACGTTTGGCGAGTAGTCGATTGTTTATGACATATCTTGAGTTTCGGTGATCCGATTTGGGTGATTCTAGTTGGAGACAAACCCTAAGAACCGTATCTTCAAATGAGTACAAAGAACCAATGTCAAAATATGGATTAAGACCCCTGAAATTGGGTATCACAGACTGTTTCTAGTGTAAGCAGAGTAAACTGACCAAGTGTACAGGTTATTTGGTTGTGTCGATGTGAATAGTAGGTTTTGACATGACCATTGCATGACATGTTGTAGGCTATTGTATTGGGTATGAATTACCATGAGTTAGCCTAAGGAAGGCTATATGACATTACTTGTTTAGTCATGTATTGATGAATGCTATTATGCATGATACTACGATATCTATAAAGATTGGCATAAAATGTATGAAACTTATCTGCTTGCAATATATGTTGCATGGTACTTGACATGAAGTACGATTGATTAGAATGTTCCATGTATTGTGCATCATACATGTAACATGAGAACGTGCAATAAATGTAAGCTCATACTTTGGATGACGTCTAATAAATGTCTCATGGTTTAAAATATAAAAAGAAATATAAATAATGTGTGTTGGGCAGAGGAAGAAGGGGACCATTAACCCCCTCAAGTGAAAAGCCTGAAACATGGGTGTAAAAGACCCGCGGTGTGATCCGAAAAGTTCTGTATAGGTGTAAGAGACCCACAGCGTGAGCCAAAAAGTTATGTTGCTCAAAGAAGACACACGGTCATGTTTATCACATAGACTTCAGGTTGTGTGGTAGGAGTCGGGATTGACTCGGGATTGGTTGCCCATTGGCACTTACATTAGGTACTGGTGAGCCGATGAGGGCTCGATATATGGGTCATTGGTAATACCAGTGACGATTTTCACACTTAGCATTTGCATGTGTGAGGGAGTCAGTGAGTGACTCGGGATCTGGGCATGATGACATTTCATGCATGACATATGACATTCATGTAGACATTTTACTTGGATGTGTGTTTGTTATGCAACCATTGCATATGCACTTAGATGGGGAGTAGCCCTTGTAGGAGTCATCCTCTATTGGCCTTTACTCCTTGCCATTGGGACCCCTTTTCGGTGCGAGTCCGATCTGTCCCGACCATATGGGACTGCATGAGGGATGAGAGCCAGATGCGATTTTGTTTTGTTTTGTTTTTGTTTTTGTCTTGTATTATATTCGAGCAGAACCAAAACATGTAGTCTATCATATATTTTTGTATATTTGTGAATTAAATATGCAGGAATGGGTCTCAATATATGAGACAAATGAGTGTGATATCGGGACACCTGATATTTACAGGTTTCCGCAAGTTGACGGGTTGTCAACGGGACCCTCGGGATAGGGGTGTCACACCTAGTCCTTATTGGGACGAGTTGGAAAGCCTAAAATCTGGAATTAATCAGGTTTGAATTTTTTTTTTTTTTTTTAAATACGAATCGGGTTCATGGCGAGAACGAATTTGGCCCAAACCCACCTCGCCCCGCCCTGATAGTGTATGTACAAAACTACCCTCAACCTAGAAGGGGAATTTAAACCCTTCATCTAATAAACCCTATCCTTAGTGAACTCTCGCCGCACCTTCTCCTCTTCTTTTTCTTCTTCTTCTCTCATCATTCAGTTTCTTCTTCTGTCACGTCTTCAGTTTCTTCTTCTGTCATCGCCCAGTATCATAGATCTCAAATGTCTCAATAACATTAATCCTTAATAAGGAAGAACTAGTCCTTGATAAGGAAAGAGAGATCTAACCACCAAAATCACAAAATTATCTTTACTAAAATCAAGGAGAAATTCGAGTATAAAACAAAGACTTCCCCCAAGGGAAAAGTATGCAACTCCAACTGCGCTAACTGCCTTCTTTATCTTCTCCACCCCTTTTTTTGAATTAATCATCGGAGGGGCGGTCGACCTGCTGAGTCGAGCCCTTTTTTTGCGGGTTATCCAGGGCAGCCGTGCTTCGAAGGTCAAGCCGATCGAGTAACGACCTCTTCACATATGGAGGGGATGACAAAAGGGGACTTGAAATCACATCTTGATAGTTTCAGCGGAGTGTGTTTTGGATTTGACAAACATTGGGGTAAAGATCAAAGAGGAGGATCAAGCAATAATTATCCTAAGTTCCTTGCCCAAGCCATATGAGAATTTTGTCGACACCTTGCTCTATGGGAAACAAACCCTAATCGGTTCTGCCCTTAACAAATTTAACCTATGTTTTCGTTATACAGGATATCAGAATCACCGGCACGGTCCCGAGAGAAGCTAAAATTGTAGGCGGTATGAAAAAATGGTTTTATAACCTGATCACAGTTCAATAAGTGCATTGATTGGTTATTAAAAAAGAAAATCAATTAGTGAACACTACCGATTAAGGGTTGTTCTCCAAGACTGTATGTTTAAAAGTAAATTATGGGGTTGTGGTTGGTTGATTGAGTTAACTGATTAAATTATTATTTAAAACGAGAAAGATGATTAGTAGAGGGTTCTTAGGTTTCCTCACTATTGATCAAGTAATTCCCACCTCTTCTTCACAATCTCATCTAGGAACCATTGATGAATGGTCTTCGATGGAAGATTTTTCATTAAAAGCTCTTTTAGAACGAAAAATGATTGAGTGATGTTAAACACCTGTTCAAACAATTTACTCAGACTCTTAACTTGCATTTGCAATCAAGCACAACGTGTACCGAGGATCTCTCGTTCACACGTTGTCAAGAAGATTCCCAACTAAGGTTTTATAAGATTTTTGTACAAGTGCTTAACATCATACAATCCTGTTAGGTATAAAAGAGGAATTGAGGGTTATTACCTTGGTCCAATTTCAGGTTAGAACCCCATCACCAAGAGTTTAGAACTTCATTGAAATTAGGAAGCGAATCATATTTGATGAGAAACTATTCATAAAAGAAACTTGAGAAAATCACACTTCAATTACAAAATCAAAGAATCAAAAACACAAAATACTGGAAGAGAAAGCCGAGTTGTGTGATCTAACTGAAAGATTACATGAAATTGAAATCCAGAATCTGCAGAAAAGTTAAGTCTCTATTCACTCTATGAACCTAGCAAAACTACTTAGAAAAAACCTCTCTTTTATGAAAAGCCAAAACCCTAGGATCAAAACTACCTCCACCTTTTCTTTGGCTTTTATACCCTTTTCCATTATGATCTTGAATTAGGTAGTCGAAGAACCAAGCGTACCCTTACTAACATAGTGATTACACTTCCGAATCCATAATTATTACATGGCCAGGCAGATTTTGATGGTGTGATCTGGGTACCACTTAACCTGGCTTTTGGCAGAAGTGCGAATTGCTGGTGTTGAGTGGTACCCGGTACCATAGCTCTTTGTTGAATTTCTGCTTTGGGGTATCGGTGCGGTTTTGTACCGGTACCACTTGCCCTACACTTGTTCCCAGCCATCATTGCACTTCCCAAGACTTGCTTCACCACGGTGGGCTGCCATCATCCTCAATGATTCCATATTAAATCTCTGGACTTGAACCCTTGTAACAATTAGCCATGAAACCCGAAAAACACACCTGAGTCAAAAATACGAGAACAATCAAAGGTACTATTCTTATACAAAATGTGAGCAAATATGACTGAAGGTACTAAAGTAGATATAATTGTTGCTCTTTTTGTATTCAACACACCCCTCAACCTGCATCTTGCTAGTCCCTCGCAAGATTTGAACTAGTGATACTTACTAATTATGATTTCCAACAACATGCGCTAGGTGCAGTTAAGCTTTGCAAGTTTCTCAAAAGGGCAAAAATTGAGCAAAATACTTCAACTTGATGAGTATATAGCAAGTGACTCAATTAAAACCCACGGAGTCTCCAAACAATGAACATAATAACAAGCATTTACAAAACCAAGATATTCATACTCAAGGGACCATCGTTGAAAAAGGCATGTGAAACATGGCTGAAATGAATGATATTATAAAGGCACAGTTTAACATTACCAAGCAACTACTATGCATAAAAGTCAAGAGGAACAATAACACAACTAAAATAAAAAAAGGTCCTTAGGCTTCATAAACACACAAATAGGGTTATATATGAACAAAATGGGTATTGGCATGGCTGCTTAGGTCTCTACCCAATTACTGACACCACCTAATCTAGCCTGCCATCTCTTGCTGACATCCTCCCATCATACATTTGGAAGAGAATGCGTCCTCATCAACCTGATGGTCAAGCTCCTTGAATCCCTTCAAGTCGAGGAGGGGGTACATCTCCCAACTACGAGGTTCTCCTTGGGTGAATATGACTCTCAGGCACAGAGGCACGGCGTTAAATATTTCAATTCCCGATATGCATTTAAACCACCCCTTGTTCGTGCTCCGTTCTTTTCAAGGGGATGTGCTCCTTGACCCACATTTTGAGGGCAGAAGAAATTTGAAATAGCCACCGGGATGAAGGCGAGATCTCTCGTGGATTGTAGCTGTTTCTTAGCCTCTGTTTGGCTTATGTGGATGAGCTTCGAAAGAATTCTCTTTTCTCTAAACACTCCCCTCATCCCCGCAGCTTCCACAAGATTTGTAACTAGAGTCGGGAATGGGATATGCCTATTTTCAGTTAGGGATTGCAGAAAATCCCTCATAACGCACCATATAACCAAGGCATAATCAATGATCTTCCAGGTCATCACCTAATATAAAAACTGAGTTTCTTCCTTGCTCGGCAATTTCTCTTTACCCTTCGGTCCGATCATATTATGAATAATTTGAACAATCAATGCATATTCGAGGCTTAACATTTGAAACGAATTCATACGTATAAAACCTCTCGTAGCCAATAGGATGGGTGTGGCATCGACAAACAAGCGGGCATCGAACTCATTAATGGCCACCCCAGAGGGGTAAGGTCGTTCATGAGCGGCAGGGTGAACTATCTTGTAAAGTGAGCTATCGAATCGGGGTGATCTTTATTGTTTACCCATAGCAGTGGTCTACAGTAGGGTATCTACCTTATTGATTTTCTCTCAAATTGGTGTAGAATTCAGGGCGAGGTCGGTAGATGCCATGTGCTTCAACCTGAACCATTTGAATTTTATCTTTGAATAA
This sequence comes from Tetrastigma voinierianum, assembly GCA_016808115.1. Taxonomy (NCBI): domain Eukaryota; kingdom Viridiplantae; phylum Streptophyta; class Magnoliopsida; order Vitales; family Vitaceae; genus Tetrastigma; species Tetrastigma voinierianum. Next base: position 932,068 of record JAEQBH010001818.1, read on the forward strand.
TATCCTAATGGGATGGAGGTGAACAAGAATGTGTCCACTTTCACGCTCCATAATGAAAACCCGCTTAGTAATTGATTAGATTTACTTCCGTTGAATCGAGAAGACTCGTGAACTCTACCTTCAATCTCCTCATCTTCGCTCTCCGATGCCTCCTCACTCTCAGATGAAGAATCTCTTCACTTTCCCTTGCCCTTCTTTATAGTCTGCGAGGTGTCAGATTTCCGTTTCTTCACATCCCGCTCCATAGAAGAGCTAGGAGCCTTGCCTTTTCCAACGTTTTTCGATCTTGCCATAGATATGGCAAGAATAGAAAATACAACAAAGATGGCCCAAACACACAAAACAATATCCCAATAGCCCATTTCCATAAGTATCGAGTGGCCGTTCGAGTTCGGACAAAACTTCTCCCCATACCAGCGGTCGATCCCTAATCCGCCGGGCATAAAACCACCAATCCGGTAGCTGAACCAATCCATTGTGACATAATGAAAATCATAATAAAAATATGCTCCCAAAGAAATGAGGAAACACCAGAATACGTGCGGTGGCGAGAAGAATACGAATCAGGCAGTGAAACAACGGCGAAACACGTGATCTCGGGTTTGCTCGTGTGAGGGAGAGAAGTGGGTTAGGGTTTGTCTATATAAGAGTGGGGGTAGAGTATGACAAAGGAGTGGAAAAGGGATTAAAAACCTAATTTGGCCTAAAATGTGGCCGTGATAGAGTACAGTAAGTGTGATACTTGTACCAAATGGCGCGATTTTACAAGTGCCTCTGGAGTACCGGTGGGAGTGAAGTCTTGGGTACCTTTAATCCCCATCAATTTTTATTATTTATTATTATTATTATTTTTATATTTTTATAAATTTGGAACAGTAGTGCCGATATATAAATATATCCTTTTCGAATGCCCTCCATCCCGGATTCCACTGAATGCTCATTTCTCTCCCTGCTCATATTCTGCCCAAACTGATTGTGTTCACGGAGCTAACAATTGTACTTCCCTCTCTTGACACCTTCACACTTACCATGGGGTCCACTGTATTTCTTGTGATCATGGTTCCTAGGGTTCGAACTGAATTGGCAACTCAAGGCTCAAGATGGGTGCAAGGGTAAGTCAAAATGATTTCACAAAATGTAACATAGAAATGGCCTCAAATCATTTCTAGTTATCACATCTAAAATTGTTCCTCAGAGAATATGATGCAAGTAGTTAACATGGAATGCTAAAATAATGCACAGGCAGAAGCAATAGCAGGCAAAACAAGAGTTTGAAACAGAAAGTCTGTGGCTTGTATAAGGAATTAGAACAAAATTCGGGGTGATAAGGTCCACAATATGAACCACAAAATTTTGTGCATGCTTGTTATTGTGTAAATGCATTGAGATGACGTGGAGTGTGTATAAGAAGTCATGCGGCTACATATATTACAGGTCAAGTACGATACCCAAAAGAGCTGCAAATCAAAAATTTTTTGCCATACACTGAACATGCAACATGCGCATAGTTGGTTCCAACTAGTGTGTGCCCAGTGTGTGTGCCCACCCCCACTACAGAAAGAAGCATTGTCCCCAATGCACACAGGGTAACCCCACTACAGAAATGGAGGCGGCCGATAAATAAACGGAGGGCAGTTGGTTTGACCCCTCATTTTAGTTTTTTTTTTTTTTTGAGAAAAGCAGAAGAAATAAAGAAAGCAAAAAGAAATGCAAGAAAGAAAGCAAAAACTATATACAACAAGGTAGGATAGAATTTACTCTGAATGAGCATCCTGGTAGAGCGGATCTACCAGTTCCTCACTACTCTCCTGACAGTCAAAGTGCTCAAGAAATGGCTTTAGGCATTGGCCATTGACTTTAAAGGATTTCCCATTTTCCGGATTTTCAATCTCCATTGCACCATATGGGTAAACTACCTTAACAACGAACGGGCTAGTCCACCTAGAATGAAGTTTTCCTGGAAACATGTGCAACCGCGAGCTGTAGGTCTTCCGAATAATGGTCTTGTCATGGAACAGCTTGAGCCTCTCTTTGTAAATTCTGGCGCTCTCATAAGATTCCCGCCTCAATTCATCAAGCTCGTTCATACACGCGATCGGCTGTTTACAGAGCTAAGTAAAATTAAGAGTTTTAATAGCCCAAATGCCCTATAGCATTTCTACTGTGAGATGACAAGCCTTGCCATAAACAAGCCTATAGGGAGACATACCAGAATAGTTTAAAAGCGTCACAGTGGCTGAGAGCATACGTAAGTTGAAGCGACAGTCTTTTCGATTTGGGGCAGATTTTTTCAAAATATGTTTAGTCTCCTATTAATGGAATTCGGCTTGACCATTGGTTTGTGGTTGATATGCTGTTGAAACTTTGTGGGTGACTCCATATTTTTTCAACAAATTCTCAAAAGATTGATTACAAAAATGGAGCCCACCATCACTAATAATTGCACGAGGTACTCCAAAACGAGAAAAAATGTGTTCTTTTATAAATTTCAAAACAACCTTGTGGTCATTAGTTCTCGTTGGAATGGCCTCCACCCACTTTGACACATAATCAACAACCAACAAAATGTAAAGGTACCCACAAGAAGGGGGAAAAGGCCCCATGAAGTCTATACTGACAATTGAAGATCCTCGATGATTAAAATGGAATTAAGAGGCATCATGTTCCTTCTTGTGATCCCCTCTAATTGTTGGCACCGAGCACAAGTTTTTGCAAAATTCAAAGCAATCTTTAAAAAGCGTAGGCCAGTAAAAACCAGCTTGCAAGATTTTATCCGTTGTTTTCCTTGCAGAGAAATGCCCTCCACAAGGTTCGAGATAGCGAAGGTGAGAATCTAATTTGATCATCATTGGGTACACACCTTTACTCATCAATTGGTCCCAGACGGTATTTAAACTAGATATGGGTCATCAAAATAATATTTCTTAATGTCATAAAAATTTCCTTTTTTGTTGAGAAGTCTATTGAGTATATTTGACGGTCACGGACAAAATTTACTAAGTCCATACCATGGGCGTGAACAAGAGCCAAGGCACTCATCAGAAAAGCTGTCGCCTATGGGTAGCGAGAGAAATGGTTGGAACTAGCAGAGATAAGTGGTCATACATTCTGACTCACTTTTATCTTTAATAGTCGGGTTAAATTCTTGTACGGTGGGATCCTAGTCAATCGAGGCTTAGTATCACAGCAGAGGCGAGGTACTTGATGGCCTCGTGATCTTGTGAAAATGGTTAGGAATCCTCTGATGGATGACTGTGAACTTTTCTAGAACTAAGCGACTGACCAAAAACTCTTTCCATAGTTATGTAGTTTGCTTGAGCGTAATCTAGAGTTTTGTTGGCATAGTAGATCCACGAAGCCTTTTTATCTTCCTTTGTCTAAATGACCCCTTTAGCATAATCACTAAGCGTCACATGATCTCAAGCGGAAGGTTCAATTAGGAGATCGCATGATAGGACACTAACATAGTTTTGAAGTTTATCAAAGGTGGCCTTGAAGCACATCTGACCATGCTAAAAGGACGTCCTTAACAAGCAAATTGCATAAGGAACGGGCTATATACTTGGAAATCTTTTATGAATCTCCTATAGAATCCAGCATGTCCTAAGAATGACCTTATATCTCTAACACACTTAGGAGTTGTAACACCCCGAAATATACCCTAGCAGTTTTCGACATGTTTAGGGTATTTTGTAAGCATAATATAAATGTTTCGTGAGTTAAATGCGAAACATGGAAACAAGGGACCCGGAAATTTACAAGATTTAGGATAAAATTGTAATTGGTCAAAAAGGGCTTAAAGTCATAGGTAAGAAGAGACTATAGGCCCAAGAGTAAGTAATGGTAAATTGAAAGCCAAATAATGAGTTGAAGGCTAAGTGGCAATTAGAAAGCTAACCCAAAATGGGTTTTGATGGCCAAACGAGGCTCCAGCTAACATGAATTTAAAGACCAAATTGGTCTCATTTGTGAGGGGAGCAAAATCGTGAAAAGAGAGAAGAAGAGGAAGAGGAAGAAGAAGAGGAGAAGAAAAAGGAGGGATCAAGTCCAAAAAGGTATGGATCTAACCTTGGATATGAACTCTATTATGAATCACATGGATTTTGTATGGGATTCTAGAGAGGTTTATGAGTTCCAAATCTAGGGTTTGTTAAAGTTTCTTCTAATCCAAGATTTATTGAAGGTAGGGTTGGTAAATACTCTAAATCCTGAGAAAAGTAGAATCTTTTGAGGTTAGTTCATGGTTAAATATTAAGCAATTGAGTTAGGGTTTAGAGTAAACTAACAAATCCTTGAAGTTTAGCTTGTGTATGGGTTAAGACCCATATTGAAATGATTTTAGGAGAAATTCATGGAAAGAGTTTGAAAGAAGATGAGAAATGAAAGATGAATTGAATAGAAAAAGAGATTTAAGTGGTGGAATGGTTTGAGGTGTGTAGGAAGTTGTGCAGGAGTGATCCATGGATTAAAGTGAAGGAAAAATGTGAGAAAACACCCATTCTGGGCATTCTCAGGTGTCTTCTACCGGTAGAAGTTAAGTTCTACGGTGGGAACTTCGATCTTTGGTCATTTTGGCCAAGTCTACCGGTAGAGTTAAGTTCTACCGGTAGAACTGTTACGGTTTTCCAGTTTTGACCAGTTTCGTATTTTGGCCATAACTTTGCTCATTTGCTTATCCGATTTGAGTGATTCAGTGGCCACTTAAAATAGACTTCAAGGAGAACAAAACTTTAATAAGTATCTCCAAATTCTGACTCTAGATAGCCAAAAAATTCCTCGAAGTGAACATGTGCAAGCCATTTCTGCATCAGTTGATCATAGAGTAGTCCGAGTTGTTTCGGACGTAACTTGAGTTTCCGGTGCTCTGAATGGGGTGATTCCAGTTGGAATAGAACCCTTAGCACCTTAACTTTAAAGGAGTACAAAGATCCAGTGTCAAATATCGAGACAAGGCGCACCGGAAATAGAAATATTTCAAACTGTCCTCGGTAAGTCGGTGAAGCCGACTAGTTGGCGGGGAAAATGCCATAGCGAGTTTGGAAGATCCGATTGGAATGATTCCAATTCTGGGTAACGTAGATTCATAGAAGAATAGAATGCATGATTAGATTATTGCTTACATACCATCATACCTTACCCGATTATTTGGAATACGTCACATCATGAGCGTATAATGTGGCTATGTGCTCTCTTATAAGATAGTAAGTTATTGAACTCATATAATTGTAAAATTGCCTAAGACCTTGGTTATTAGATGAAAGCGGCACTCTGATTTTGCTTGGCACGTAGTACTTGGTACTCTCTGATTAGTGCGACGGCACTCTACGACCGTGCTTGGCACATTAATTGCCAGTACTCTACGATTAGTGCTACGGCACTCGTATATGCCGGCACATTAGTACCGGTACTCTGATTAGTTCGGCGGCACTCTCACGATCACATGCGCAGCCGGTGCCCATTGTCTTTGTGTCCTACTCATTAGTATTCTTGGGTCTAGGTAATATCTAACAATTATAAGGATAAGACTCAATAAGAATAAAGAACTCAATATGGTAAAGATCCAATGTACCTACTGCACCTCTCAGATATACCCGTAGTAACGGCTCTGCAATTCTATATTTGCTATGTAGTACCTACTCTGCACTCAGACTGGTCATTCTCGTAGGTACCCCACGGTACCCTTCAGATCCGTTTAGTTAAGGTCGCACCTACGGGTACTCCTGTATTTGAAGAAACTCTATAACTCCTAAAGGAGGTCCGAATAAGCATAAGTCCAAAGAGGCAATCTACTTCTGCATCCCAGACGGTGAAACAAGTATAAGTCTAGTAGCACCTAAGTGGCACTCGTGACGCACAACAAGTATAAGCCTCGGCACCTACGGGTACCGTATCGGCAACAAGTACACCTGTAAATAAGTACAAGTCCAGCAGAATAACTACGGTTACTCCGTATAATGAACTTGATCTCTGTAGCTCACGGCTGACTACCGTCCCGTGATTTGTATAAGTCCCGTAGGGTACCTACTGCACTTCCATCCGATAAGTCCCAGATCCTGTGATAAGTCCCGTAGTACTTACGGGTACTCCCGTGATCCGATAAGTCCCGCATTTGTATGTCCCGTGAGTACCTACGAGTACCAAGGCATCCGATAAGTCCAGTGATCCGAATAAGTCCCTCGTAGGGTCCCTACTTACTCCCCGCCCCGATAAGTCCCAGATCCGATAAGTTCCTCAGAGTACCTACGGTGGTCTTGTATTTGATTAAGTTCCAGTACTCCACGGGCACTCTTGTACGTGAACAAGCACAAGTCTCTGAGAGTAACCACGAGTGCTCCCAGATCCGTAAGTGATAAGCATAAGTCCAAAGGGTACTACGGTACCTCCGTATAAGGAATCGCTCAGAGCTCCCACGATACTCTCTGCGAAGATCTCAAAGAAAATGTTCAGAAGTACCCACGGGCATCAGATCCCGAACACAAGAATAAGTTTTGTAATCCCAGTATAAGATCTGAAAGAAAAGAATAAGTCCTGCATACAAGTATAAGCTCTGTAAGACAAGTATGTGCTCCGAAATACAAGTATAAGCTCGTAAGACCGTGATATACTGAGAACAAGTATAAGATGCGTAGTACCAAAAGATAAGTTTGTAGTACCTAAGGGTACTTTCATATAAGGACAAGTTCCAGAATACCGCATAGGTTCCGAAATCTCTCGTGATACCTTACGGTACCTCCGAATCCAAGGTAAGTCCCGTATAAGAATAAGTTTCAGAATTCCTACGGAGTCTCGAATAAACATAAGTCCGTAAAAGCATAAGTCCCGAATAAGATAAGTTCCAGAATTCCTACGGAGTCCCTAATGAATGTAAGTCTCGTTATAAGTATAAGTCCCGCATACAAGAATAAGCCATGTAACTCCTACTGAGCCCCGAATAAAACATAAGCCCGTTATGAGTCTTAAGTATCAGATAAGTCCATGATATGAATCCATGAAATTTGATATTTGTTATGGTTATACAATTTATCTCTCCTAATTGTGTATATGGCCGTATCCGTATAAGTTATAAGAAATGTTTCCCACTAAGCGCAGTTTAGCACCGTTTAACCTGTAGGCACAGAGAAGACATCAAGAACATCCGCATACACCGGGCCAACACACTTGTAAGGCGGGTTCACTACATGTTAGGTTCCTTCACATTCGATTTGTATAAGTAAAAGTACAATTTTGTATTTGTAAATGGGACTCGCTATAGATGTTTAGATTTTGATGGACACTAATTCTAAGTGGTAGTCTTTGATATGTACATGATATTTGGATTATGTTATATGATGTGGGCCATACACACAGTACTGGGCAAAGATGGTTTTCAAAAAAGAAAAAAAAGCAAGAAGAGTCCCAAGATATGGTCTCGCCCCGAACCGGGTTCGATCCGCCAATCGGTCACCGGATACTGGCGCGGATAAGTGGTATCGTGAGCCCAGTTTAGGCGCTTCGATAAGTCTCGACAGGATGTACCTACATAGTAATGTGTCGTCTAATGCGGATGTCCCATTCAGATATCGACTAGAATGAATCAAGATCAATCCAGCCAAAGATTAAGAAAGGAGATAGTTCGATGGAGCTTTGATGGCCTGCAGCCGAGAGTCACGCCCAACTTCGCAAAAGATATGAAAGAAAGGATCTGATATAGAGCAAGCACATGCTAGAGTGTGAATTTCGAGGACGAAATTCTTATAAGGGGGGGAGAATTGTAACACCCCGAAATATACCCTAGCAGTTTTCGACATGTTTAGGGTATTTTGTAAGCATAATATAAATGTTTCGTGAGTTAAATGCGAAACATGGAAACAAGGGACCCGGAAATTTACAAGATTTAAGGATAAAATTGTAATTGGTCCAAAAAGGGGCTTAAAAGTCATAAATTGAAGAGACTATGGGCCAAAATGAAATAATGGTAAATTGAAAGCCAAATAATAATGAGTTAGTTACAAGTGGCAATTAGGGAGAAAGCTAACCCAAAATGTTTTTGATGGCCAAACAAGGCCTAGCTAACATGGAATTTAAAGACCAAATCGGGTCTCTAATGGCAGGGGAGCAAAATCGTGAAAAGAGAGAAGAAGAGGAAGAGGAAGAAGAAGGGAGAAGAAAAGGAGGGATCAAGTCCAAAAAGGTATGGATCTAACCTTGGATATGAACTCTATTATGAATCACATGGATTTCAGACATTCCAGAGAGGTTTATGAGTTCCAAATCTGTGGTTTGTTAGATTTCTTCCTAATCAAAGATTTATTGAAGGTAGGGCTGGTAAATACTCTAAACTAATAAGAAAAGCAGGAACCTCTCTTGAGGTTGGATTCATGGTTAAATATTAAGCACTGAGTTAGGTTTAGAGTAAACCCTAACAAATCCCCGAGTTTAGCTTCAGGTATGGGCTAAGCACCATATCAAATGATTGGGGAGAAATTCATGGAAAGGTTTGAAAGAAGATGAGAAATGAAAGATGAATTGAATAGAAAAGAGATTCCAAGGTGAATTGGAATGGTTTTGAGGTGGTATGTGGGAGGATCCATGGATTAAAGTGAAGGAAAATGTGAGAAAACACCCATTCTGGGCATTCTCAGTGTCTTCTAGCACGGTAGAAGTTAAGTTCTGCTCAGAACTTCGATTCTGGTCACGGCCAAGTCCTACCGAGTAGCTAAGCTCCACCGTAGAACTTGTTCGGGTTTTCCAGCTTTTGACCGCCGGGATTGGCCATAACTTGCTCATTTCTTATCCGATTTGAGTGATTCAAGTGGCCACTTAAAATGCATCAAGGAGAACAAAACATATTTAATACATCTCCAAATTCTGACCTAGATAGCCCAAAATTCACTCGAAGTGGGGCCATGTGCCCATTTCCCCGTGACGCTGATCAGCAGAGTAGTCCCAGTTGTTTCGACGCACCCTGAGTTTCTAAGGTTCGAACGGGTGATTCCAGTTGGAATAGAACCCTTAGCACCTTAACTTTTTTAAAGGAGCGCAAAGGATCAGTCAAATATCGAGACAAGGCACTGGAAAATAAATATTTCAAACTGGTTCCTAAGAAATCGGTAAACCGACTAGCTAAGGAAAATGCCATAACTTGAGTCAAAGATCCACTGAATGATTCCAATTTCGGTAACGTAGATTCATAGAAGAATAAGAACACGATTAAGGTGTGACATATGCTCATCATACTCATCAGATTGGAATAATGATCTGGTCATGAACGATAATGTGGCTAATAATGCTCTACTATAAGATAGTAAGTTATTAGAACCTCATATAATTGTAAAATTGCCTAAGACCAATATTGAATGAAACTAAGACTTCGATCGTGCTTCTCGCACATTAGTACTCGGCACTCTCCATTAGTGCGACGGCACTCTCCGACCGCGGCTCGCACATTAGCACTCGGCACTCTCCGACAGTGCCACGGCATCCTCCGACCGTGCTTCTCGCACACAGTACTCCCACTCTCCCCGACCAGGCGCGACTCACTCTCCGATCCGTACCGTACCTTCTGGGTACTTATCAGGTCATGGTCCTACCTATCCCCTGTGACACGGGTCTAGGTAATCTAACAATTATATGATAAGACTCAATAAGAATAAAGAACCGAATATGGTAAAGATCCGAATGTTCACTGCACCTCCTCGTGATATGTTCCTCAGAAATCTACGTACCCTATATTTGCTATGTAAGATCTACTGCACCAGATTCGATTAAGTTCCGTAGTACCCACGTACCCATCTGTTTAGCTATGTCGCACCTACCGGCACCCGCATTTTGAAGAAACCTATAACTCCTACTTCGGAGGTCCGAATAAAGCATAAGTCCAAAGAGCACCTACTCTGCACCCGTATCTGAAACAAGTATAAGTCCAGCATTCTAAGGGTACTTCAGACGCACAATACATAAGCCCCCAGAGTACCTACTGCACTCCTCAGACGGCAACAAGCACAAATTCAGAAAATAAGTACAAGTCCAAAGACAACTACTAAGCAATTCCGTATAATGAACTGCGGATCCTGCGGCCACGGCTGACTAATGTCCGTATTTGTATAAGTCCTAGGTACCTTACGGCAATTCTCCATCCGATAAGTCCCGCATCTCAGATAAGTCCCGTAGTACTTTACTTACTCCCGCATCCGATAAGTCCCAGATTTGTATAAGTCCCAGAGGTACCTACGGGTACTCATGCATCCGATAAGTCCCGTGATCCGAATGTCCCGGTCCCTACTTCTGCAGCTCCCGCCCCGATGTCTCAGATCCGATAAGTTCTCAGAAGACTTCCACGTGGTCTCAGATTCGATTAAGTTCCTCAGTACCCACGGCACTCTTGTATCGCAAATAAGTACAAGTTCTAGGTAATCCACGTAGTGCTCCCGTGATCCGTAAGATAAGTATATAAGTCCAGCTGGTACCTACGAGTACTCGTATAAGGAATCCTGCTTCAGAGCCCCTACGAGTACTTTTGTACCAAGAAATGTTCAGGAGACTTCCACGGGTACTTCAGATCCGAAATACAGAATAAGTCTCCTCAGAATCCCATAAGATCCAAAAGAAAAGAATAAGTCCCGCATACAAGTATAAGTCTGTAAGACAAGTATGTGTCTCAAATACAAGTATAAGCTCTGTAAGATCAGGATATACTTCGTAGAACAAGTATAAGATGCGTAGTACCAAAGATAAGCTCTCAGAGTACCTACGGTACTTCATATAAGGACAAGTTCTGTAATACCAGTATAGGTTCAAATCTCTGTGATACCTACGGGTACCTCCGAACTAGTGTAAGTCCTGTATAAGAATAAGTTTTGTAACTCCTACGTGAGTCTTGAATAAACATAAGTCCGTAAAAGTATAAGTCCTGAATAAGATAAGTTCTCAGAATTCTCACGGAGTCCCTAATGAATGTAAGTCTCGTTATATATAAGTCCCGTACAAAGAATAAGCCATGTAACTCCTACGGGAGTCCCGAATAAACATAAGCCTGTTATGAGCTTAAGTACTTGTATAAGTCCATGATATGAATCCATGAAATTTCTGATATTTGTTATGGTTATACACTTATTATAATTGTGTATATGCATGTGTATCTCGTATAAGAGTAAGAAATGTTTCCTACTAAGCTGTGAAAGCTTAGCACGGGTTTTTAATCCGCAGGTACAGGAGAAGACATCAAGAACATCCGCATACCGGGCCAACACACTTGTAAGGGTTCACTACATGTTAGGTTCCGCACTCGATTTGTATAAGTAAAAAAGTAATAATTTTGTATTTGTAAATGGGACTCAGCTTATAGATGTTTAGATTTTCGATGGACACCACTCCTAAGGGTAGTCTTCATATGTACATGATATTTGATTATGTTATATGATGTGGGCCATACCCACAGTACCCGCATGATTTTAAAAAAAGAAAAAAAGGTGTAAAGAGTCCCAAGATATGGTCTCAAGGTCCTGAACCGGTTCTGATCCGCTAATCGGCCGGTCCGGATACGGCGTGACAAGTGGTATCGAGCCTAGGGTTTAGGCGTTTCGATAAGTCTCGACAAGGATGTACCTACATAGTAATGTGTGTTGGCCTAATGCGATGTCCTAACTCGTGATATCGACTAGAATGAATCGCAGATCAATCCAAACAAAGATTAAGAAAGGAGATGTAGTTCTGATGGAGCTTTGATGGCTCAAATGAGAGTCACGCTCCAACTTCTGTAAAAAGATATGAAAGAAAGGATCTGATATAGAGCAAGCACATGTTAGAGTATGAATTTCGAGGACGAAATTCTTATAAGGGGGGGAGAATTGTAACATCTAAATATACCCTAGCAATGACATGTTTAGGTATTTTGTAAGATAATATAAATGTTTCGTGGAGTTAAATGCTTAAACATGGAACAAGGGACCCGGAAATTTATAAGATTTAAGGATAAAATTGTAATTGGTCCAAAAAGGGGCTTAAAAGTCATAAATTGAAGAGACTATGGGCCAAAATGAAATAATGGTAAATTGAAAGCCAAATAATAATGAGTTGAAGGGCTAAGTGGCAATTAGAGAAAGCTAACCCAAAAATGGGTTTTTGATGGCCAAACAAGGCCTTAGCTAACATGGGAATTTAAAGACCAAATTGGTCTCATTTGTGAGGGGAGCAAAATCGTGAAAAGAGAGAAGAAGAGGAAGAGGAAGAAGAAGAGGAGAAGAAAAGGAGGGATCAAGTCCAAAAAGGTATGGATCTAACTCGATATGAACTCTATTATGAATCACATGGATTTTCAGATGGGATTCTAGAGAGGTTTATGAGTTCCAAATCTAGGGTTTGTTAGGATTTCTTCCTAATCAAAGATTTATTGAAGGTAGGGTTGGTAAATTTAAATCCACAAGAAAAGTAGGGAATCCTCTTCGAGTCGGGATTCATGGTTAAATATTAAGCAATTGAGTTAGTGGCTTCTAGGAGTAAACCCTAACAAATCTCAGTTTAGCTTCAGGTATGTGTTAAGACCACATTGAAATGGATTTTGGGAGAAATTAATGGAAAGGTTTGAAAGAAGATGAGAAATGAAAGATGAATTGAATAGAAAAGAGATTCCAAGGTGAATTGGAATGGTTTTGAGGTGTGTAGGAAGTGTGGGAGTGATCCATGGATTATTCTACCGGTAGAAGTTAAGTTCTACCGGTAGAACTTCGATTCTGGTCATTTTTGGCCAAGTCCTACCGGTAGAAGTTAAGTTCTACCGGTAGAACTTGTTCTGGTTTTCCAGTTTTGACCAGTTTTCGTATTTTGGCCATAACTCGCTTCATTTCTATCCGATTTGAGGATTCAAGTGGCCACTTAAAATAGACTTCTGGCCGAGAACAAACATATTTAATAAGATTCCAAATTTGACTCTAGATAGCCCAAAAATTCACTCTAAGTGGGGCTATGTGCAAGCCCATTTCCTGCATCAGTTGATCATAGAGTAGTCCGAGTTGTTTCGGATGTAACTTGAGTTTCGGTTCTCCGAATGGGGTGATTCCAGTTGGAATAGAACCCTTAGCACCTTAAATTTAAAGGAGTACAAAGATACAGTGTCAAATATCGAGACAAGGCACTGGAAAATAAATATTTCAAACTGTCCCTCGGTAAAATCGGTAAACCGACTAGTTGGCATGAAAAATGCCATAACTCGAAGTTCGAAGATCCGATCGAATGATTCCACCCCGGGTAATAGATTCATAGAATAAATAATACATGATTAAGGGGTGTGATTACATGCTCATCATACTCCACTGTGATTTGGAATACGACCATGAACGTATAATGGCTAATAATGCTCTACTATAAGATAGTAAGTTATTGAACTCATATAATTGTAAAATTGCCTAAGACCGCCATTTGAAATGAACGGCACTCTCGACGTGCTTCGCACATTAGTACTCTAAGATTTCCGATTAGTGCGAAGATCGACCGTGCTTCCCGCACATTAGTACTTCGTACTGACAGTGCTACGGCACTCGATCAGTGTTTCCGCACATTAGTACTTACTGACAAGGCGACGACACCCTCGATCCGCATCAGACCTTCGGGTACTTATCAGGCTGCGGTCCTACTCATTCAGACATCGGTTCAGGTAATCTAAATTATATGATAAGACTCTCAATAAGAATAAAGAACCAATATGGTAAAGATCCAATGTACCTACGGTACCAGATATGTTCCGTAGTACCTACGGTACCTCTATTTGCTACGTAGTACCTACGTACCCCCAGATCCGATTAAGTTCGTGAGTACCACGTGGTACTCCTCTGCAGACTGCTTAAGTTCGTCGTGACTACGGGTACTCCCGTATTTGAAGAAACTCTATAACCTCGCACGGAGGTCCGACAAGTATAAGTCCAAAGAGTACCTACGTACTCCCAGACGGCAGAAACAAGTATAAGTCTAGTAGTACCTAAGGGTACTCCCCAGACAAGACAATAAGTATAAGCTCTGTAGGTACCTACGTACTCTCAGATCGCAAATAAGTACAAATTCCGTGAAAATAAGTACAAGTCCGCAGAATAACTACTAAGCATTCGTATAATGAACTGCGGATCCGTGGCCTACGGCTGACTACTGTCCGTATTTGTATAAGTCCAGAGTACCTACTGATACTCCTCCATCCGACATAAGTCCCGATTCAGATAAGTCCTCAGAGTACTTACGGGTACTCCTGCATCTGATAAGTCCCGTATTTGTATAAGTCCTGTAGTACCTACGCACTCATGCATCCGATAAGTCCCAGATCTCGAATAAGTCCCGTAGTCCCTACGGGTACTCCCCGCCCGATAAGTCCCTTAGATCCGATAAGTTCTCAGAGTACCCACGGTGCCTTTGTATTTGATTAAGTTCCTGTAGTACCCACGGGTACTCTTGTATCGCAAATAAGCACAAGTTCTGTGAGTAACCACGAGTGCTCCGTGATCCGTAAGATAAGTATAAGTCCAAAGGGTACCTACGTTACCTCCGTATATGAACTGTCCGCTCAGAGCCCTACAGTACTTTTGTACCAAGAAATGCACTCAGAGTACCTACGGTACTTCAGATCCCGAAATACGCAATGTCTGTGAATCCCAAAAAGATAAGATCTGAAAGAAAAGAATAAGTCCTGCATACAAGTATAAGTTCTGTAAGACAAGTATGTGCTCCGAAATACAAGTATAAGTTTCAGAAGACTGTGATATACTGTGAGAACAAGTATAAGATGCGTAGTACTCAGTATAAGTTTCTAGAGGTACCTACGGCACTATATAAGGACAAGTTCAGAATACCAAAGATAGTTCAATCTCTCGTGATACCTAATAAAAACCGAACTAAGGTAAGTCCCGTATAAGAATAAGTTTTGTAATCTCCTACGGAGTCTTGAATAAACATAAGTCCGTAAAAGTATAAGTCCTGAATAAGATAAGTTCTGTAACTCCTACGGGAGTCCCTAATGAATGTAAGTCTCAAGAGGCATAAGTCCCTTTAAGAATAAGCCATAAATTCTACTGAGCTCGAATAAACACATAAGCCCTATGAGCTTAAGTACTTGTATAAGTCCATGATATGAATCCATGAAATTTGGAGTATTTAAGGTGGTTATACACTTATTATAATTGTGTATATGCATGTGTATCTCAGAGGTTATAGTAAGAAATGTTTCCCACTAAGCTGCAGTTTAGCACTGCTTTTTTAATCCGTGTAGGTACAGGAGAAGACATCAGCAAACATCCGCATACAGCTGGGCCAACACACTTGTAAGGGTTCACTACATGTTAGGTTCCGCGCTCTGATTTGTATAAGTAAAAGTACAATTTTGTATTTGTAAATGGGACTCAGTTATAGATGTTTAGATTTTGATGGACACCACTTCGGTGGTAGTCTATGATATGTACATGATATTTGGATTATGTTATATGATGTGGGCCATACCCACAGTACCCGCATGATTTTAAAAAAGAAAAAAAGGTGTAAAGAGTCCAGATATGGTCTCGCCCCGGAACCGGTTCGATCCGCCTTAACGGTCGGGTCCGATACTGGCGTGACAAGTGGTATCGTGAGCCTAGGTTTAGGCGCTTCGATAAGTCCTGTATTAAGGATGTACCTACATAGTAATGTGTTGGCCTAATGCGGATGTCCTATCCTGTATATCGACTAGAATGAATCAGTATCAATCCAGCTCTGAAAGATTAAGAAAGGAGATGTAGTTCTGATGGAGCTTTGATGGCTCAAATGAGAGTCACGCTCCAACTTCTGTAAAAAGATATGAAAGAAAGGATCTGATATAGAGCAAGCACATGCTAGAGTGTGAATTTCGAGGATTAAATTTTATAAGGGGGAGAATTGTACACCTCAAATATACCCTAGCAGCTGACATGTTTAGGGTATTTTGTAAGAGCACATAAATGTTTCGTGAGTTAAATGCGAAACATGGAAACAGAAGTGGGACCAGAAATTTACAAGATTTAAGGGATAAATCAATCGTCCAAAAGGGGCTTAAAAGTCATAAATTGAAGAGACTATGGGCCAAAATGAAATAATGGTAAATTGAAAAGCCAAATAATAATGAGTTGAGCGTTGGCGGTAATTAGAGAAAGCTAACCTAAAATGGTTTTTGATGGCCAAACAAGGCCTTAGCTAACATGGGAATTTAAAGACCAAATTGGTCTCATTTGTGAGGGGAGCAAAATCGTGAAAAGAGAGAAGAAGAGGAAGAGGAAGAAGAAGAGGAGAAGAAAAAGGAGGGATCAAGTCCAAAAAGGTATGGATCTAACCTTGGATATGAACTCTATTATGAATCACATGGATTTTGTATGGGATCTCTAGAGAGGTTTACAGAGTTCCAAATCTAGGGTTTGTTAGGATTTCTTCCTAATCAAAGATTTAATAGCTGTAGGGTTGGTAAATACTCTAACCACAAGAAAGTAGGAATCCTTCGAGGTCAAGATTCATGGTTAAATATTAAGCAATTGAGTTAGGTTTAGAGTAAACCCTAACAAATCCTTGAGTTTAGCTTGTGTATGGGTTAAGACCTATATTGAAATGATTTTGGGAGAAATTCATGGAAAGGTTTGAAAGAAGATGAGAAATGAAAGATGAATTGAATAGGAAAGAGATTCCAAGGTGAATCGAAATGGTTTTGAGGTGAGGGAAGTGTGGGAGTGATCCATGGATTAAAGTGAGAAGGAAAATGTGAGAAAACACCCATTCGGGCATTCTCGGCGGGTCTTCTACCGGTAGAAGAAGTTCTCACCGTAGAACTTGATTCCGGGTCATTTTTGGCCAAGTCCTACCGTAGAAGTTAAGTTCTAACGTAGAACTTGGTTCTGGCTTTCCAGCTTTGACCAGTTTTCGATTTCGGGCTATAACTTGCTCATTTCTTATCCGATTTGGAGTGGATTCAAGTGGGCTACTTAAAATAGACTTCAAGGAGAACAAAACATATTTAATAAGTATCTCCAAATTCTGACTCTAGATAGCCCAAAAATTCACTCTAAGTGGGCAAAAAGCCCATTTCCTGCATCAGTTGATCATAGAGTAGTCCGAGTTGTTTCGGACGTATCTTGAGTTTCGGTTCGAATGGGGTGATTCCAGTTGGAATAGAACCCTTAGCACCTTAAATTTAAAGGAGTACAAAGATCCAGTGTCAAATATCGAGACAAGGCACTGGAAAATAAATATTTCAAACTGTCCCTCGTAAAAATCGGTAAACCGACTAGTTGGCATGAAAATGCCATAACTTGAGTTTGGAAGATCCGATTGGAATGATTCCAATTCCTGGGTAATGTAGATTCATAGAAGAATAAGAATACATGATTAAGGTGTGATTACATGCTCATCATACCTTACCAAGATTTGGAACATGGACCGCATGAACGTATAATGTGGCTAATAATGCTCTACTATAAGATAGTAAGAGGTTGAACTCATATAATTGTAAATTGCCTAAGACCAGTTATTGAATGAAACGGCACTCTCTGATCGTACCGCACATTAGCACTCGGTACTCTCCGACAAATGCTGACTCAAGACTCTCTCAATCGGTCTCGCACATTAGTACTTAAGACTCTCCGATTAGTGCTACGGCACTCTCTCGATCGTGTTTCTAAGACATTAGCACTTCTGGTACTCTCCGATTAGGTGCGACGACACCTCTCGATTCGTACCGCACCTTCGGGTACTTATTATGCTGTGTCCTACTCATTCCGTATTATTGGTCTAGGAAATCAAACAATTATATGATAAGACTCAATAATAAGAATAAAGAAACCGAATATGGTAAAGATCCTCACTGTACCCACGTACCTCCGTATATGTTCTGTAGTACCTACGGGTACCTCTATATTTGCTTTGTAGTACCTACGGGTACTCCTGTATCTGATTGCCTGCAGTACCTCCACGGTACCCCCAGACCGCTTAGTCTCATTGCATCACGCAATTCCGCATTTGAAGAAACTCTATAACTCGTGACGGGAGGTCCGAATACATAAGTCCAGTGAGTACCTACGGTACTTCGTATCGGTGAAACAAGAGGCCCAGTAGTACCTAAGGGTACTCTCGCATCGCACAACAAGTATAAGCCCGTAGTACCTACGTACTCTCGTGATCGGGGCAACAAGTACAAATTCAGAAATAAGTACAAGTCCAAAGAATAACTACTTACTCCGTGATAATGAACTGTGATCCGTGCCTACGAAGGACTAATGTCCAGATTTGCAGGTCCTCAGAGGTACTCACGGATACCCTCCATCCGATAAGTCCCGCATCCCAGATAAGTCCCGTAGTACTTACGGTACTCCCGCATCCGATAAGTCCCGTGATTCAGATAAGTCCCGTAGTACCCTACGGTACTCATGCATCCGATAAGTCCCGTATCCGAATAAGTCCTCGTAGTCCCTACGGGTACCCCCGCCCCGATAAGTCCCAGATCCGATAAGTTCCTGTGAGTACCTACGGTGGTCTTGCATTTGATTAAGTTCGTAGGTACCCACGTACCTCTTGTATCGCAAATAAGTACAAGTTCTAAGAGTAATCCGAGTGCCCCAGATTCAAGATAAGTATAAGTCCAGTGGTACCTACGAGTACCTCCGTATAAGGAATCTGTTCTGTAGCCCTACGAGTACTTTTGTACCAAGAAATGTTCTCAGAGTACCACGGGTACTTCGTGATCCGAAATACGCACAGTTTTGTAATCCCAGTATAAGATCTGAAAGAAAAGAATAAGTCCTGCATACAAGTATAAGCTCTGTAAGACAAGTATGTGCTCCGAAATACAAGTATAAGTTTCGTAAGACCAGGATATACTTCGTAGAACAAGTATAAGATGCGTAGTACCAGTATAAGTTTTGTAGTACCTACGGGTACTTTCATATAAGGACAAGTTCTGTAATACCAGTATAGGTTCCGAAACTGCGACACTCATACCTCCGATCTGTAAGTCCTGTATAAGAATAAGTTTTGTAACTCCTACGGGAGTCTTGAATAAACATAAGTCCGTAAAAGTATAAGTCCTGAATAAGATAAGTTCTGTAACTCCTACGGGAGTCCCTAATGAATGTAAGTCTGTTATAAGTATAAGTCCTGCATAAGAATAAGCCATGTAACTCCTACGGGAGCCCTGAATAAACATAAGCCTGTTATGAGCTTAAGTACTTGTATAAGTCCATGATATGAATCCATGAAATTTCTGATATTTGTTATGGTTATACACTTATTATAATTGTGTATATGCATGTGTATCTCAAGGTTATAAGAATGTTTCCAATTAAGCGTAGTGTTTAGCACTAGTTTTTAATCCCGTGTAGGTACAGAGAAGACATCAAGAAACATCCGTATACAAATTGGCCAACACACTTGTAAGGGTTCACTCATGTTAGGTTCACATTCGATTTGTATGGGCAAAAGTACAATTTTGTATTTGTAAATGGACTCGCTTATAGATGTTTAGATTTTGATGGACACCACTCCTAAGGGTAGTCTTTGATATGTACATGATATTTGGATTATGTTATAAGGATGTGGCCATACTCCACAGTACCAGTATGGCTTTAAAAAAAGAAAAAAGGTAAAGAGTCCCAAGATATGGTCTCAAGGTCCCGGAACTGGCCCGATCCCCGCCACCTGGGTCGGTCCGGATACTTCGGGCGTGACAGAGGTGTTTGAGATCAACTCGACTTTAGCCTTATCCACCTCGATTCCATTTTTTGATACTATGTGACCTAATATAATCCCTTGTGTCACCATGAAGTGACACTTTTCCCAATTTAACACGAGGTTCTTCTCTTGAAATCTCTCCAACACCTTACGTAGATTCTCCAAACATCTCTCATATGAGTCTCCAAAAACTGAGAAATCATCCATGAAAATTTCCAAAATGATTTCTATCATATCATCGAAAATCCCCATCATGCAATCGAAGGTGCCCGTGCATTACATAATCCAAAGGGCATTTTCCTAAAGGCAAATGTGCCAAAAGCACAGGTGAATGTGGTTTTCTCTTGATCTTCTAACGCTATCTCAATTTGATTGTACCCTGAGTACCCATCAAGAAAAAAATAAAATTCATGCCCTGCAACTCTCTCTAACATTTGATCGACAAAAGGTAAAGGGAAGTGATATTTCCTAGTGCCTGCATTGAGTTTCCTATAGTCTATGCAAACCCTCCAACCGGAGGTGACACGAGTGGGAATTAGCTCATTATTTTCATTTGCTACCATAGTGACTCCAAATTTCTTAGGAACTACCTGAGTTGGGCTGACCCACTTGCTATATGTGATGGGGTAAATAAAACCTACGTCCAAGAGTTTTAGAACCTCTTTCTTGACTACTTCTTTCATTATTGGGTTCGCCTGCCTCTCGTAGTTGTCTAGGGGAGGGTTTGACATCCTCTCTTCCAAGTGAATCTCAGGGGTGCAAGATCAAGGGTTAATTCTTTAATATCTACAATTGTGCATCCTATAGCGGTTTTGTGGGTTCTCACATCTCCAACAATCCTATTTTTCTTGTTCCGACTTTTTAAAGAGGAAGATATGATTGTCGAAAAGTGTCAGCTTCACCCTAAGAATGCATAGTTTGAGGTGTGTGATGGGTAAAGGTTTCAACTAAGTTTAGGTGGTCTCTTCAAGGTACACTCGTCCTCGATCGTGGCAATGGTTCAAATTTAGGTGCCCACCCATTCGTTTCTAATACCTCATTGTGTTCAATTATAGAGTGTAGGAACTCCGACTCAGATGTGGTCACCTTCTCATCCCTACTTGGGCTTACTAGACAAGACATTAGAGGATCATCGTATGAGACATTATCTAAGTATTTCTGCACCACATAGTCAACCATGTTTACCTCACAAACATCCTCCTCATCTCCCATTCCCTTGATAACATTAAAGATATTCAAATTAACTGTCATGTTACCAAATGATAATGTCATTAGTCCTCCCCTACAGTGTATGATGGCATTAGTAGTAGCCATGAATGGTCTACCAAGAATCACTGGGAATTGAGTTCCTTGGTTCACCACAGTCGAAAGGCCTACACAACAAAGTCAACAGAAAGTAGAACTCATTCCACTCGCACTAAATACATCCTCACTATCCCTCTAGAACCTTCACACTACGGTCACTTAATCGAGGGTGATATTAGTTGGCCTCTAATTCTCCTAACCCTAGATCGACATATACCGGTAAGGCAACAAGTTAACACTTGCCCCAAATCCACTAGAGCATGTCCTAACTTTGAATTCTACCACTATGGAAATAAGAGGGCTTCCTAGGTCTTCAGATTTTGGGGGCAAATCTGTTTTAATCAATGAGGTGGATTGCCTACCATAAATGCCTCGTCAGACACCTAGTTTTCTTTACAAGCACAAATCTTTAGAAACTTGGCATATGACTAACTGCTAATGGCATCTAGTAAAGGAATGTTCAACTTCAATTGCTCAACAACTCATAGATTTCTGCACGATTGTTCACTTTCTTGGGGCCTCTAACCCATGAGGGTAAGGAGTGTGAGGAGATATGGGAGGCCTTGTCTTGTTCTGGCTCACCATCAATAACATCAGTCTTAGGAACATGAGGCTTATCTGACACCTCATCTTCCCCGACTGGTTCATCTTGTAACTCTTGTATCGGTTCCTTTAGTTGAATGGTTTTGTCAATTACCTTACCACTTCGAAGAGTGGTGACAGCCTTGCAATGTTTGAATGTGCCCTCACTTGGACCTGAGACTCCAATATTATTTTGAACTTGGGGATTTTGGATGGTTTGAGAAGGGAGTTTCCCTTTTTCTTGTTGAAAATTTCCCATGGAAGAGGTTAACTTAGTGATTTGGGATCTCACATCATTCAAGGCAGTTCAAAATTTAGTGTTGGTGGATTGTCAGGGTCTCTGACGAATCAGGTCACAATATCCTCCAAACTTCTCTTATGTGGAGGTTGATAAGGCCGTGGATTTGGATTCCTTGATTTGACGGATGGAAACCTTGATTAGGGTTCATAGGAAATCCTTGAGGACCTTGATTCTGAAATGGAGGGGCTGGATTTGAAAAACCTTGGTTTTGATAATTGGGGCCTTGGTTGTTTGGCAAGTTGTGTGGGCCTCCCTCATTTCTCCAACTAAAATTCGGGTGCTTACCCCACCCTGGATTATACGTTTCGGAGTATGGAGAGTTGAAAGGTTTCCGTTGGTAGTTAAGGGCATTAGCTTCGTTTATTCGATTACTCCCTTAACTTGAGGAAGGTTTGGGCAGTTAATGGTTGAGTGCGTAGGGTCATCGCAAATGATGCATGGCTCCTCCACTCTAGGTCCCATAGGTATAGAGGGTACTTGAGGCACACTAGTTACTTTATTTACCTTTTTCAACTCTATAGCTTCCAACTTCCTCATTAAATTAGCTATTTTTGCTTGCAAATCATCATTTTCTCTTAAATGATGGATTCCTCCCCCTGTAGGTGTACTATGCACTTTAGCAAACATTCTACGGAGGTATTAGTCTCCTATGTTCGAGCATTTTCTGCTATGGTGTCAAAGAATTGAATTGCCTCCCTCACACTTTTCTCATAAAACTCTCTCGCACACATCATTTGGATGTATTGTTTATTATTCAAGGATAGCCCTTGATGAAAATACGCACAGATTTGTCTAACATACAAACCATGATGAGGGATAGCATGGAGGAGGTCCTTGTATCTTTCCCATACTACAGCAAAAGGTTCACCCGGTTTTTCAGAAAAATGGTACGTGCGGGAGGGAAGAAATTGTTAAGGAATTCATTTCGCATGTCCTCCCATGTAAAGATTGAATTAGGTGCAAGTGAATGAAACCAGATTTTGGCCTTTTCCTTTAGAGAGAAATGGGAATAGAACCATGCAAATTATGTGGAGAGGGTGATCCAAAGAGGAGAGGAACGCACCGCAAAACATCCTCAAAGTCTCTCATGAATGAGTGTGGGGTTCTTTAATCGACCCTTTGATACACAAGTAGAAGGCTATCATTCGACTTCATGAGGAATTGATTAGCCCTTTTGTGCAGGCGAATACATGAGTTTGTCAGGTTCTTTAAGGTTGCAAAATCTCCTCGGAGAGTTCTTTCCACATTAGGTAAAGGAGAAGGGGAGCCCGATACAGATTTCTACAAAGTTGGCCATTTCCCTCCTACTCCGGTGTTGCTTGAGTGTAACACCGTTCCATGTTGTGGAGGTTCATGGAGTCCTCAGGTTAATGTGTATCCCCGAGCGTTTTGTTTAAAAGAGGTTACCGACTCCCTGATGGTCCATTTGAGGTGTAGGGTCTCCTCTTGAAACAATCAATTTACTATGGACTCTTCTCTGCATTCTCGAGGTATAATCTTAAGTCGACGTCGCTTCGCTGCAGCCCAACCGACATGCACTAATCCTACTCCTTCCAAGTAGACACCCACTTAGATTCCTCATAAAAACAGATTAAAAAGGAAGGTAGAGAACGTATCGGATTTGCAATG
Source organism: Tetrastigma voinierianum (assembly GCA_016808115.1). Classification (NCBI taxonomy): domain Eukaryota; kingdom Viridiplantae; phylum Streptophyta; class Magnoliopsida; order Vitales; family Vitaceae; genus Tetrastigma; species Tetrastigma voinierianum. The sequence continues at coordinate 955,556 of JAEQBH010001818.1, forward strand.
CAATTGCAAATTACCTCTAGCTCTCTTTAGATCACCTAGATTGATAGCCACTCCTCGGCAACGGTGCCAAAAATGCTTCATCTATTTCGTATGCCGAAATTATTCCCAAGCGTAGGAACTGAGGTCATCAAGCATTATACTACTATGGTAATTCACAAGTCATCTCCACAGGAAGTGGTATTCTAGATGATCCTTAAGGGTTGTTCTCCAAGACTGTATGTTTAAAAGTAAATTATGGGTCAGGTTAGTTTGGATTGAAGTTAACCGACAATTGACTATTTTAAAACAAGAAGATGATTGATAGGGTTCTTAGGTTTCACTCACTATTGATCAAGTAATTCCCACCTCTTCTTCACAATCTCATCTAGGAACCATTAATGAATGGTCTTCGATGGAAGATTTTGCATTAAAAGCTCTTTTAGAATGAAAAACGATTGAGTGATGTTAAAAACCTGTTCAAACAATTTACTCAGACTCTTAACTTGCATTTGCAATCAAGTACAACGTGTACCGAGGATCTCTCGTTCACATGTTGTCAAGAAGATGCCCAACTAAGGTTTTATAAGATTTTTCTACAAGTGCTTAACATCATACAATCCCGCTGGAGGTATAAAAGAGGAATCGAGGGTTATTACTCGATCAAGGTGAGTTTCCAACTGCTAGAACCCCACTGTATAAGAGTTTAGAACTTCATTGAAATTTGGAAGCGAATCATATTTGATGAGAAACTATTCATAAAAGAAACTTGAGAAAATCACACTTCAATTGCAAAATCAAAGAATCAAAAACACAAAATACTGGAAGAGAAAGCCGAGTCAGGATTCGAACTAAAGATTACATGAAATTGAAATCTAGAATCTGCAGAAAAGTTAAGTCTCCTATTCTACTCTATGAACCCTAGCAAACTATGAGAAAACACTCTCTTTATGAAAACCAAAACCCTAGGATCAAAACCCGCCTTCCACCTTTCTTTGGCTTTAGCATCTTTCCATTGTGATCTGAATTGGGTGGTCGTGGCTGACCAACGCACCCTTCTTACACTACAGAATTGGAATTCTCGTCAAATCCCACACTATTACACGTTGGCACTGCACAAAGAAGTGTGGTACCGGCACCACTTGCTTTGCGGTGACTTTTGTCAGGGGTACCGGCACCTGGAGAGCGGGCACCTGTACTCAATCACACTGTCAATTTACTGGGGTACCCCACGCTTGTCCGGTACCGGCAGCACCGCCCCGCACTTGTTCCCAACATCATTGTACTTCCCAAGACTCACTACAGCCGCTGCCATCCCCACGATCCATATTCGCTCCTCCGGGATTAACCCTTGTAACAATTATGCATGAAACCAAACCTACACAAGTCCGTAGGAACACGAATGATCAGCTGGGTACTTTATTCTTATACAAAATGTGAGCAAAATATGACCTGAAGGTACTAAAATCCGATATAATTGTTGCTCTTTTGTGTATTCAACACACATCAATACAATCGTTCGCAGTATTGCTATTTTGACCCCTATTGGTATATCAATCTATCCTTCATACGAATTAAACGGTTAACATTCATTTAAGGGCGTTCAAATCTTTTATAGAAACATACAACACAATATGTACATTTGTATAAACGGTTCATTTTCAATACTTAGGCAATTTTCATTTACAAACATTTCACAATCAATTTCTTCAAATCAATTAAAACAATCTAACATGCTTTTCAGCATTTAGAACAAATAGTTCTAAACTGAACGAGAATAGAGAAGATAGAACAAACCAAGATCGTCGCTTTGATTCCGATCTTCGAAATCTCAACTTCAATGCGGGCTTTCCTCCTCGTCAGCCCTTTTCAAATACAATGACAATCACGTATTAGTAGGTTATTCTAGGAGTTTTTGGTCAGGGTTTATGTCTACCCGATACCCCTTCACTTGAAAATTTTTATAGGGACACATGAGCCATAATTTGCTCATGCCTCCTTCAATAAAATTTTATCTCTATGAGTCTAGTTTTAGTAGGAATTGAATAATCTCATTTGATCACCTGAATTCAAGTTACTATGATTTTAATGCCAAACTCGGTCAAGACATGCCCAAATACCGAGCATGCATCGTTATTCCAGTTTCTGTAAGGGTCTTAACTCCATAAATTGGTAATGGTTCCTTCTACAAATTTGAAGCTATGGTTCTAAGGTTTCTTCTCCAACTGAAATCATCCAATTTGGAATAAACCAAACTCAAGTTATTGCATTTTACATCCAGACTACTCCAATTTGCAAAGCAGAATCAGACTGTTCTTACACATAGCTCCACTTTGACAAATTTCAGGGCACTTTGGGATTATAATTTGCACACACTTCCTTCAAGTAAATTATTCCCCTAGAATTCTATTTTACCCATAATTTTGAATCACTCAATTTGGATGAGTGAAACTCAACTTATGGCCAAAACACTATAACAATACCCAAAACAGAGCATAACCCGTGAGCTACCCGAGCTCACTCTTTTAAGCCCGTGATTCGGGAGCCTTAGAGAGCTACAATTTTCTCCCTGGTCCCTTTATACATGTATACCTATCGCTTACGGTTCTACCAATTGGAATCACTTCATTCGACGATTATAACTTAATCTATAACAAAAACAAGAACGTAGGTCTTGGACAAAATTTTGATAAGATTTCTCATTTGAAAATCCAACATTTTCCTTTTTACAAACACTCCTCCAAAACTAACTAAACCAATCTAAACAATGCAAACAATCTCAAACTGAACTAAAACCATCAAAGAACACTTTACACCACATTTCGGGGTTTTATTAAACCTAAACACAAGTAGAAGGGGGTTGTGGTTTGCTTTTCTTACCTAAATCCCTTTCAATCTTTCAATGCAAAGCTTTCTTTCTTCAACTGACTTTAAACTTCTTTTTCTTAAATAGAGCAAGAATCACAACCTCCTACTTTGCAAGCCTTAGCTCTCCCTTCCTCTCTTCAAACCGTTTTGCCAAACGAAGCCTAAGACCACTTTGGTCTTAAATATCCCATGTCACATAAGGCCTGCTCACCTTCTTTAAAAATCCATTGGGTTTAAGTTCCTCCTAATTGCTAGTCGCTTCACCGTTTGTCTCTTATTTCTGCCTTTAAATCTCCTACTTTCAATCACACTCCTAGGACATTTCTCTTTCTAACTTATAACCTTCAGTCCTTATTTCACAATTTCCAATTTTTTTCCCTTTCTTTTCACTGGTTTATTTTCAGTTCAATTAATTTCATTTTAAGATTTAACATTTGCATTTGGATTTTTATCCATATAATAATTTAATCAACATTCATTTAAAATTCCTGTGAAATACCAATTTCGCTTAATTTATACTGAATATATAATAAAATTAGTGACAAAAAAAAATTTAGTGGTATTTTTGGGCGCATAAATCCTCCTCACTTAAGAAAATTTCGCTCTAAATTTACCTTTTAGTCAAACAAATGATACCGTCGCCATATCATTTCTTCACTCTCCTAAGTGGCTTCTTTGGTCTTGTGGTTTCTCAACAGCACTTTGATTAACGGAATCTTCTTGTTCCACAATTCTTTCACTTCTCAAGCCAAAATCTCCACTGACTCTTCCTCATAGGTCAAATCTGGTCTCAACTCAATTGTCTCCGAAGAGACTACATGTGACTCAAGTCTTTTCTTTATACTCTCAAGACGAGACATGGGAAAACATTATGAATCTTTTCCAAGTCCGGAGGTAATGCCAATCTATATGCCACTGGTCCCACTTTTTCAATCACTCTACAAATAATAAATCTAGGCCTGCGTCTCTTTTCCCAAATCTCATCACCTTCTTCCAAGGCGATACTTTCAAAAGCACTTTTTTGCCGATCTCATATCGAATATCTTTTCTTTTCATATTGACATATGATTTCTGTCTATCAGTGGCCACCTTCAATATTTCTTTAATCATTTTCACTTTTTCTTTAGTCTCTAGACAAGGCCTGTGGCCAATCACTCTTCTTTCGCTTCAATTCGTCCAACACAATCTAAGAAACTCAGATTTTCTTCCATATAAAGCTCAGAAGGCGCCATTCCAATACTTGATCGAAACCGCGGTCATATTAATAAATTCAACTAAAGGAATGTGTCCATCCCAACTACCCCTCATACGATCACACACAACCCTAACATATCTTCCAGAATCCGAATCACTCTTTCGATCATTCATCCGTCTCTGTGGGTGTAACGCGCCGGGTTCAGTCGAGTGCCTAAAGCCCTCGTTGCAATTTTCCTCAAAATTCGAAGTAAACCCTGATTCGCTTGAAATAATGGATATCGAATCCCATGTAACCAACTATTTCCTCGGAGCATACAAATTCTACTAGCTCATTAAGTGAATAGTCGGGCTCATCGTAGGGAAGGAAGTCGACTCGTCACCTGGCCCACGACCTAAACTGAGTCATGCCCCCGCCACAATGGTAACCTAACTACAAAACTTATGGTAATTTTGCATCCCATTTCCACCCAGATTCTGGACAGGCCGCAATAATCTCGAAGGAACTTGATGCTCTACTTTACTCTGCAAAACCAAACACTCTACAAACTTTGATACATTTCTTTCATATCTCGGGACCACCGTAATGACATTTTCAAATCTTGATACACTGCGGCTACCGGTGGATAGCAAAAGATCCACTATGTGCCTCTTCAAGTATGGCTTTCCTCAAATCATTATCATCAGGTACACAAACCCGATCTTTATAATATAAAACCCCATCTTCATTTATTGTAAACTCGATTTCTTTACCATTTCCAATATGACTTACTATAGCATCAATTTTCTCATCTTTCTTTTATGCCTCTAACACTCGATTCAACAAACTCGGTCTCGCTATCAATTATGTCACTACTGTACCATCATCTGTCAACAACAAATGAGCATTCAACGCCAGCTTGTATTTGTCTTCTTCTACTCAAAGCCACTACATCGCCTTCCCAAGTGATAACTCCAATCACACAATCATAATCTTTTATCAATTCCATCCATCTCCGCTTGTCTCAAGTTAAAGATTTCTCATCATGAGGGCAAATACTTAAGACTCTTACGACGGTAAATGAAGCACTTTTCTCCATACAAGTAGTGTTCCAAATTTTCAAGGCAAAACATCGCGCTTAATTCCGCATCATACGCGGGGGTAGTTCTTTCATGCGACTCTCAATTGTCTCAAGCATAGCTACCACTTTGACCCTCTCGCACAAATATCCAAGTCCTGAAGCCGCCACTAAAGATCACATATTCCCACTTCACAAGCTCCACGAGTAAGAACCGTAGCTCTCGTTAAGAATGCTTTCACTTTATCAAAAATTCCTTTTGACATTCTTCACCCCATTCAAATTTCACATTTTTCCTCGAGTAACCTATCGGGGTCACATCATTGAAAAACCCCTTAACAAATCTTCAGGACAACTCCGCGATCCCAGAAACCACACTGCAACATTTCGTGGCTTCCATTCATTAAATCCACTTTTATTCTTCGATCCACTCGATTCCTTTTTCGATACAATGTGCCCAAGAAAGGATACTTCATTCAACCAAAACTCACACTTGCTTAGTTTTGCATACAACTGCTCTTTTCTCAAAGTCTCTAACACTACTCGAAGGTGTGTGTTGTGATTTTCCCGATCTTTTGAATGCACAAGAATGTCATCTATGAACACTACAACAAACTGATCCTTATACGGCCTAAAGGATTCATTGTGTCCATGAGTTTAGAGCATTTGTCAAACCAAACTAAGACATATGGAACTCATATAATGTCCATATATCAAGGTTTCTAAACAGCCGCTTTTTATGCATTATCCACATCTTTAATTCTCAACTGATGATACCCAGATCGCTAGTCAATATTCGAAAAGATACTTGCAATCTTCAAATGGGGTCAAACAAATCATCAATTCTGTGTACGTATAATTCTTTATTCTTTATGGTCAACTTGTTCAGCTTGTCTATAATCACTACATACCGGTACCATCTTTTCTAACATAAAGCATGTGGAGCTCCCTATGGTGATACACTTGGTCGAATAAACCCTTTTTTCTAGCAAATTTCAAGAACCTAAGCTTCAATTCTTTTAACTCCGCTAGAGCCATTCGGTACGATGTAATGGATGTAGGTGTGGCACTTGGTACAACATCGATAGCAAGCTCAATCTCCCTCCGTGGAGGCAATCCCGCAAATCCTTCCTAAAACATGTCTCTGAAAGTCACCAATGGTAGGATATTGATACACTAGCCTTGCCTTTTTACCGTATTAATCTCATATAAGCTAAGTATGTTTCTCTACATCCTTTCGCACCATTTTTCTAAAGAAGTGGGTCGTGGAATATCACACAGAGGTGTGGTCTGACCTCTCGCCAATGAAAGTTAATACGATCCTCATTCGACAGTTTCCTACACAATACTCTTTTTCATCTCTACAATCCACCATCACTCTGGTGTCTGGACAACCAGTCCATCCCCAAAATCACATCAAACTCCTTAAAGATAATTGATCAAACTCCCAAGAAACTCATACTCCTCATATTCGCATGGGTAATCTCTATACACTCTATCTCGTATCAACACTATGTCGAGCGAAGTCTGGTCACCAAGATGTCATACTCCTGCTCCACTCCTAGGTAAATTTTTCACGTGAGGGTATGTCAAGACAAATATATTAAGTGGGTCAGACCCAGTCAATCAATACGTACGCGAGTATCAAGATTTGGAAATTACCAACCATCACATCTAGAGAGCTCCAGATCTCCATCGTTTCATTGCATATGCTCTAACTAGAGCACGACCGTCTTGCCTACCCAAGGTCTGTGTCCCCTGTCCTCTTAACACTCCCTGATGCAACACTCTTGTCGCTCTGCTCCATCAAGCCTGCACTTAACTGGGTGTTGTAAATGAACGAGCTCTCGAACAATCTCGCCCATGCCTTTCTGATCCACAAATCAAATAAGCACCAGGTCTCCAACATTCTCCTTATGATTTTTCCCACAATCGAGCAATGAGGAGCCATTCATCTCTCTGGGAATCACCTCGTGCACTCGTAGAATTGATGGTGCCTGTGAGTTGTATTCCCACCGTAGTCCGAGCCAAGAGCCTACTAGACACCGGTGGGTCCTCAATCTATTCCTTACCGTTGTCGTGGAATCGACTGACCGATTTTTTCTTTCTTTGGTTTTTTTATCTTTCTCTCATTTTCCTCTTTCTTTACTCTTTCCACATTCAATGCACATGTCACAATTTTGGAAATATCATCATGGAAAAATCCTGTGACATGGGCCAGAATATGGTCATTAAGGCCATCTTCAAACCTACGACACTTTTCTTCCTCACTCACAAGTATCTCGGGAGCATACTTGCTCAACCGTGTGAATTCTCTTTGATATTTTGTGACACTCATCTATCTTTATCTCAGATTATGAAACTCTCTTCTCATGTTAGCCAAATAGATGCGACCCAATATAATGCTTCGACCATCCAAGAAGAACTTCCATGTAATACTCTCGTGGTGAGGTCCCGTCGCTTAAAAACCCACTCACTCGATTAGGGCCCCATCCCGTGTGGCTACGCAGACATTCCAAACTCATCCGGTACAATGCATTTCAGACCAAGATTCTCGGGTCCTTTCGAGCCAATTCTCCGCCTACGAGGGCTCATCCTTTTCGTCCTTAAAATCTACCTGTTTAAGACCTCGCCATCCTCTCAATGGGTCGATCGCCGAGGAGCAACCGTAGTCAGTTGTGCTACTCTTGTAACGCTGAGAGCTAACTCGTCTGAGATATCACTGGCACCTCTCGCCACTTGTCTCCGGGGCCATTTAACGGAGCATGAGATGCTTGTCCACCTTCCACACTACAAATCAAGCCGGGCGATTCCCCAATACATCCTCAACCCTAGCTGGAGCTGAAAAGTCCATGCCATCCTATTACACAAGAGTCCGCCTTGCAGTCATGTCATTCTTTATATATGCAAATGCAATGTGTCAAATACCATTTCAAAACTTTACAAAATCAAGCAGTATATTTTCCATAACGCTAAATCCAGTTCGACATCAAAATAAAATGTAAGACTCCCTTTCCAGCTTCGAATTGTCATGTCCGAACCGAGTCCTCGGTTGCTTTAATGTCACCAATCACCTTATCAAAATCATTTATCAAAACACGCCAGAATACATACCTCAGTTTATAAACCCTTCAAAGAAAGTAATGCTTAGTGGTGCTCCATTTCATTTCGTTTATAATTACTATAAAGGCATATCATGCATTTTCAAATGATTTACAAAATAGATATTCAGAGTTGAAATTGTTTTTACAAAATATCAATGTTCAAAAAGAGATATGGGGTGAATACATATGTTGGAACATATTCCGCAATTCTTTCTTTTTACGACTGACGCCCGATCTTATTGGGTCTGCTCAACTCCAGACCGCAAAGATGATAAATCACACGCCAAGCATTTTCATGCTTAGTGGTTCTTTACAATTCCATTCTCTGCCAGCTTAAATCAAATCATGCAGCTTTTACTTTAAACAAACTTTGTATCTTTCCGGATGATCAATAATACACACATATACTTATTTCATATACAATCATTTATGGTTCATCGATCAAACTAATATGCCACTTCCATATGCATGTCATTGATAATTAACTATACTACCGATACTCTTTTCATCTCAATTGCAACCATATGTTTCTCAATTCCACCTGTCACAATCTCAAATCAATTCAATTTGTTTCGCCTTAACAAATTTAACTTATGTTCTTTCGAGCATGTGATATCTAATCATCAAGACGGTCCCACCGGGCCGCAGTCTGTATTTAAAAAAATGGTTTTATAACAAAGTAATCATTGTTTGGCCGACCGTTATTAAAAAAAAATCAATTATTGAACATTACCGATACACACTGGGCTGCTGATCGGAGTAACACATCAATACAATCGTTCGCAGTGCTACTATTTTGACCCCTATTGGTATACCAATCTATCCTTTATACGAACTAAATGGTTAACATTCAATTAAGGGCATTCAAATCTTTTATACAACATACAATACAATATGTACATTTGTATAAACGGTTCATTTTCAATACTCATGCAATTTCATTTGCAAACATTTCACACAATCAATTTCTTCAAATCACCTAAAACAACTAATATGCTTTTCTTATGCATTTGTAATAAATAGTTCAAATCTTGAATGAGAATAAGAGAAGATAGAACAAACTAAATCGTAGCTTTGATTCCGATCTTCGACCGACTTCAATGCGGGCCTCCCGTGGCCCTTATTCAAATAATAATGACAATCATGACATTAGTAGGTTACTTTGGGGAGTTTTGCTAGGTTTATGTCTACCCGATACCCCTTCACTTGAAAAATTTTATGAGGACACATGAGCTATAATTTGCTCATGCTTCCTTCAAGAAACACTTAGCTCTATGAGTCTATTTTTAGTAGGAAATGGAATCATCTCATTTAGATCACTCAAACTCAAGTTACTATGATTTTAATGCCAACCGGTCAAGATGCCCGCCACTTACTCCATCAAGTATTCCACTTCAAGGGTCTTAACTCCATAATTGGGCAATGGTTCCTTCTACTAATTTGAAGCTTATGGTTATAAGGTTTCTTCCAACCGAATCAACCAAACTCAAGTTATCAGATTTTACATCCGTATTCAATCTAAGTCATGAAAGGCACTGAAACCGTTCATCATTATATTTCTTTGATAATTATAATTTAAATACATTTATATATATTTCATTAAATTATTCCCTAGAAGTCTATTTTCAATCACTAAATTCGATGATTGAAACTCAACTTATGGCCAAAACACCATAATGCACTGTATCTAAAACAGCATAATCCGTGACTCGAAGCTCACCTTTAAGTTCAGATTGGGAGCCTTAGAGCTATAATTTGCTCCTGGTCCCTATTATACATTTGTAGACTATCACTTATGGTTCTTTACCAATTGGAATCATTTCATTTGGATGATTATAACTTAATCTATAACCAAAACAATAATAGGGGTCTAGACAAATACTCCTCCAAACCAATCTAAACAATACAAAACAATCTCAAACTGAACTAAAACCATCCAAGAACACTTTTATACCACATTTGGGGTTTTATTAAACCCAAACACAAAGTAGGGGTTAGGGTCTGCCTTTTCTTACCTAAATCCTTTCAATCTTCAATGCCAAGTTTATTATTCTTCAATCCACCCTAAACTCTCGCTTTAATGAGCAAGAATAACAACCTCCTCACTTCAGTAGTTCCTGGGATCTCCTTCCTCTCTTCAAACCGTTTTGCTCTAAAACATTCCAAGACCACTTTTGGTCTTAAATATCTCGTCACGAAGGCCTTGTTCGGGCTCTTTTAAAATCCATTTTGGCTAAGCTCTTAATTGTCACTTCTTGCCCACTATTTGTCTCTATTTGCATTTAAATTCTCATTAATCATACTTAGACATTTATTCTTTTTTAACTTATGACTTTAGCCCTTATTTCACAATTTCCAATTTTTTCGGGCTCTTTTTCACTTGGGTTTATTTTCTGTTCAATTAATTTCTATTGCAAGATTTAATATTTTCTATTCGTTTTTACCATATAATAATTTAATTAATATTCATTTATAATTCCCTAAATTCCTAAGTCAGTTCAATTTATAAATTTAATATATAATAAAATTATAAAAAAAAAATTCTAGAGTATTTTTGGGTTGTTACACTAACCATGTCAGAGGTGAATGCTGCATTAAATCATATCCATGAACTTCAGAAGAAAGTGTTTCTTCTGTCACAAAGAAGGTCATTTCAAGAAAGATTGCTTGGAAAGGAAAAGGAAGCTAGTGAGAAATCCTCGATCTAAGAAGGTGGATGCTTCAGTGGTCTCTGATGGATATGATTCTATGTCCTCAGGAAAGACTAAACCGCAAATCTTCGTCAATCGGAAGTCCCCGATGTTTCGATATACCTTCAAAGTCAGCGGTGGTGCAATGGGAAGATCTCGTAGCTGGAAGCGGGTAATGCTAATTATGAAAGGTTCCTTATAGTATGGACTTTATACTTTAATTGGAAACATAATTCAAACTACTACTTCAACATCACAATTATTACCAACAGAAGTTAAAACCCTCTTGTGGCATAGAAGACTAGCTCACATAAGTGAAAAGGGGCTCAAAGAATTAAACAAACAAGGCCTGTTATGTGGAGATCAAATATCCAGATTAAACTTTGGTGAATCCTGCACATTGGGGAAAAAACTAGAATCAAAGTTAATCTATTAATGCACGGGTCTGAAGGAGTTTTGGATTACATACATTCCAATTCCATAAAAAATAGCTGTATTTTAATCTATGGAGGGTTTCCTGTACTTTCTTGATTTTATCTGATGATTTTCTAGAAACACCTAAAAATCCTTTGAGATCTAAGGACCTTGAAACAACAAGGTTTCAAGACTCGGAAGGCTATGGTTGAAAAACAAATGTAGCTGTTACAGTTTAGACATATGGCAAATGAATTTGCTCATCTGAATAAAAATTTCTCAGAAAGAGGAAGGTGCATCGGTGAGGCATTATATAGTGAGACACCCTCGTGAGCAGCCTAGCTAAGCGCATGAATAGGACCATTATAGAGAGTGTTAGATGCATGCTGTCTTCTTTAGGGTGTCTAAGGATTTATGGATAGAGGCTGTAAAAAATAACCTGCTATATGATAAATTTAAGCCCTTTCACTGCTTTAACCTTCAAGACCCCATATGAGTTGTGGCATGATACCCCTCCCTCATATAAGAATCTCAAAGTTTTTGGATGGTAAATTCTATGCACAAGATCATTAAACAGTGTTATCACCAAGAGCCAAGAAATGCATTTTCTTGGCGTATCTTGATGGTGTCAAGGGGTTTAGATCATGCATCGGTTGTGTGTCAGCCGGTTTTCTCACTCGCCAGTGGGATGTTTTTAATGAAGCTTATATGCCTCCTTACAGCCCCAACAAGCCGGGTGGAAAAGTATGGACTGCGATGATGGAAGACAGGCGTAGGAAAGAGAATTCTCTCAGAGGCCATCTACATGAGTCAATAGCCCTGACAGTTTGCCAGGATGCCCAAAACCCGAGGTCATTTTTTTTTTTAATGAAAAGTTTCCATGAATAAGGACTCAAATAAGGTATCAGACAGATGGTCATGTGCACAAAGGCGCGACGCCAGCGCAGTCGCATCGCCACGCATCGGTCGTGGTCACCACGCACCGGTCGTGGTCGCCATGCACCGCCGCTCACGCCCCTGGCCACCTCGCGCACCAGCTCTATGCCCGCCGCCGACGCGACACCAAGCACCGGTCATGACATGCAAAGAATCCCGCCCCACCAGCCCGGGTCACGAAACTAGATCCAGGTCGCGATCCTAATGAGGCCAGGCCATGTGCATCGCCAATTGTGGATCGCGACCCTGAAATGCCCCTGAATATAGCCAATCATGTCGCGACACCAAAGGTGTGTCGCGACCCCAACCGCTTCTAACCCATGTCGCTGGTTCAATAGCGGTCGCGACACCAATCCCCGCTGCCAAACGACAATTCAACAAACAGGTCGCGAAGACCGCTCTATCTCCCCGCCTACCACACGTGCTTAGCACTGTTACGGGTGCGAAGGCCAGGCGCCAGCCACCCAACCGTGCACGCATGTTCGCTTCACACCTGGGCCGTCCATGTCGCGACACCACCTTCTGTGTCGCGACCTGGTGCTGGAAATGGACAATAGCCCATTCTAGTTTCTCCTCTATATTTTCCTTTTCCTGTTCTTTTGTTATACTCATGTAAAACCACCAGAAATCAACCTCATCTTTACAAAGGCTACGAAATCATGGAAAACTCACCCAAAATGTATATATTACAATTTAAATGAGTTAATTTTACACTCAGATGCACTACAAATTACACAAAACCTGGCTCCTACCTATAATTTACAAATACGTAAACAAGGCCAAGTTTGGCCATTTCTTCGCCTAAGGCCTCTGATGCGTCCCATCCCTGTGTGCACCTTAGTACCTCGTATTGGGTTCCCACGACGAGGTGAGCAATGCCTAGTAGTTGAATTCTCTTACTAGGGCTACTCCCCACCTAAAATGCACATGCAATGGCACAAAACAACATCCACATTCCATACAATTTACAATTCACACATGGAATGATTTATATATCATGCATGAGATGCTTTCATGCCCATGTCCCGAGTCACTCATCGACTCCCTCACACATGCCTATGCCAAGTGTGAAAATCATCACTAGTAAGTACTAATGACACCATATACCGAGCTCTAGACTCACCAAATAATCTGGGTGCTGCTACACCGGTAACTAGTCCTCGTAGTCAACCCCAACTCTTATCACCCAACTAGAAGTCTAAGTGATAACCATGACCGTGTGTTTTCTTTTGGGCAACATAACTTTTCGTCTTACATCACGAGTCTCTCACACCCACACAGAACTTTTCGGATAGCACCGCTAGTATCTCACACCCATACAAAACTCTTTCTTGATGATACCAATGTGCCCTTACACCCAAGTTCGTGCTTTTCACCCGAGGGGATTAATGACTCTTCTCGCTTTCATCCAATACACATTAATACTTTTCATTTTATGATTTGAACTATGAGTCTTTATTGGATGTAGTCCCAAAGACAAACTCAACCCATGTTCACCAAGAGTGGTGAACAACCATACCGTGCACCCACACTCGACTCAACGCAATATCACTGTGCACATGAATGCAATGATGCCAATTCATATATTCAATTCCAATGACTCATACATAATTATATTTCATATAATTTAAACATCATGTCAACACATCAATTTAGCATGCATTAACACATCATCCATGCCATATATCAATTCAAGCATACATGGACATCACAAGTCACTACCACTGTGTAATGATACATAAATCCTTTTTTTTTTTTTAGGCCTAGTGGTGACGCAATTGTCCACGACTAGCCTCCAACGAGCCATGTAATGGCCTCAATAATGCATAACTATGTGTCATTCATTTGCCAAACAATGACACACAAACAACTCAGTCATGTTATTCAACTACCAAGCAATAACATGCAAACAAAACACATGGACAATTTCACCATAGTTTAAGTTTTTAATCATTCAAAATGTTCTGAATAAATCGTGACGCCTAAGGATGGTTCCCATAAAGCATTCGGTCCCCTTTCTTTAGGACCAAAGTGCAGCATGGCCATTTTCGGCCTCACAACTCCCAAAAAAAAAACCATTTCCATGACTTTTTAAACAAGAAGTAACCAAGTAGAAGAAAACCCCTACCTCCCGGAGTTGTTGAAACTCCACACTTCCCAAGATCCACGTAGCCTCCTTACAGCTGGGGATCAACTTTGGCTCTTGTCCACTCCGAATTCACTGGACCCATCATCAGAAACCCAGAGAGCAGCTTCTAGAGCCCCTCACCCCAAAATCCTTCTCTCCTCTCTCCTGCCTCAACCTTCTTGAGGTTCACTTTTCGTGATCCTCGTGGTACTCCAAGGGGCCCACTCATAGGAGGCCACATGCCAGCCCAATCTCCAGCCTTTCTTCGCTCCGCGAGAGCCTCAACTCATGCGCAAAGGGACTCCTTATAAAGAATGGGGAGCACCTCCTCACTACCAATCGGAGTTACCGAGCACTCACTACCAACTCCGGCTACTAGCTCACCAGGTGAGAGTGCTCCCATCGCTATAAGAGTCCCTTTCGCGCACGTGGTTCGAGCTCACAGGCGAAAGAAAAGGCTACGGACCTCGCGAACAAGCATCTGCGAGTGGGCTCCCACTAAGGCACTCGAGGTCACTTATGCGTGGACCCCCACATTTTCTATTCTCCAAATTTGTTTGCAAGTTTCAAATGAAAGTGGTTAGCCAAAAGACGAGAAGTCATTTTGTTAAAGGAGGTGATGCCGAAAAATATGAAGACTATATCAATATTTGTTCTTTTGTTCAAAAAATTAGAAATTGGGATATGACTAGTGATTATTATGTATAAGTCGTTAAATTATTGGTTGGAACCAAGTTGTTATGTACAAATATTTGAAGATATTTTTAGCAGTAAAATTCAATTTGACTGTAGTTTCTTTTATAATTTTATTTCATTATATAAAAATCCATCGTTTGAATAACATGATATAAATATTCCATTTAATATAAAATTCTAAAAGTAAAGTCAATCAAAGATGACACTCCATAGAATGTCATTGCTATTTCACTTGAAAATGTTCAACTATGATGCTTCATATGAGTGTCATTGTCAACATTATCCAAAGATGATGCTTATTAGAAGGCCATTGTCTCACACAGATACACGGCAACATACCATGAAACTTTAAGAAAGTGCCATTGTAGCTTTTCATGACACCTTAGCCACGTCATTGATTAACTTTTTCCTTGTAGTGTCAAGAAATTTTGTGGCAAGAATGGCATACAACATGAGTTCTCAACACCTAAAACTCCCTAAAAAATGGAGTAGTTTAAATGAAAAACAGGACCCTCCAAGAGATGGCTCGAGTCACACTGAAAGCAAGGAAAGTCTTAACTAAATTATGAGCAAAGGCAGTCAATATGGTATGTTATATCTCAACTCGAGTCTATCTGCGACCTGGAACTCATAAGACTCCATATGAGATCTTGAAAGGTAAGAAACCAAATCTAAAACACCTTCATGAGTTTGGAAGTCCCTGCTACATCCTAAATGACAGGGAGCCAAGAGGGAAGTTCGATGCCAAGAGTGATGAAGGAGTCTTTCTTAGTTACTCCTCAAACAGTCGTGAATACAAAGTATACATCGAGAGAACTATGAAAATTATGGAATCAATCAACATGAAGATTGATGACTATCTTCCCTTGAGGAATCATTCTAGACCAAAAGATCCTACTTTATGTTCTGTGAAGGCAGTGAATATCCCATTTAATTTAAGGAAGTTTCAACATCAGATGGTGGGGATAGTCGCATAAATCTCTCAGAGAAGTTCTGACCATAACCCACTGCTGCCCACCATAAAAAAGGTTTAGACAATGTATGGAACGCACTATCATTTGGGACATGAGGGTGACAATGGTGGATAAATCCACACCTGCCTGGAGCCCTCAAGAAAGTACTGAGTAATTATCCAAAATTCAGAATATCATAGAGAGCCCATATGGGAGTGTTTGGACATGAGGAGTTCCCAGAGTTAAATACACAAAGATTATTGATCTTGGCCTTATCTGGTACACCTTAACCATTGAGCCAAAAAACAAAACTACTGGGAGGCTTTGAATGATGAGTTATGGATTCACATGCAAGGATTTAACATCAATGATTTGGGACAATATGAAGCCTGGGACTTAGTACCAAAACCACATCATGTGAATGTAATTAGGACCAAGTGAATCTTCAAGAACAAGACTGATGAGAAGGGAAACATCACTAGAAACAAAGCTTGCCTAGTTGCACAAGGCTACACTCATGTAGAAAGAGTAGACTTTGTTAAGATCTCGCTTTCCTAGAAGGCTTGCCTTAATCTATAAGACTATTGATGGCCTTCGCTTCACACACTAAAGTTCAGGCTTTATTAGATGGACATGAAGAGTGCTTTCGGTTTGGGACACTGAATAGTATGCATACATAACCCAAAGGGTTTGATTATCCTTCACTTGAATCTATGTTCATGTGCTGGAGAAGGCTCTTTATAGACTTAAACAAGAACCAAGAGCTTAGAATGAAAGGCTTATGGTATACCTTTTTTAAAGCAGGGACACTCGAGTGGGGAGTAGATCGACTCTCTTCACTCCAGCTATCAAAGGGAAGGAATTGTCGCCCAAATCAGGTGGATGACATAGTCTTTGGATCCACGTCCCAATAGTTAGTAGAACAAGCCAGGGAACACATGAGCAATCGGTTCGAATGGGGCTTAGTATGAGAGTCGACTTTACTCTCAGTCTTCAGTTAGGAAATCGACTTAGGAACCTTTGTCTCATACAAAAAATATGCTAAGAACTTGGTTAGCAAGTTCGTACTCAATACTACAAAGCATAGAAGAACTCTAATCGAAACTCATGACAAGATTACTAAAGATGAATAAGGTAATAGGGATGATCAAACCTTATATAGAAGCATGATTGGAAGTCTACAATACCTAACTACTAGCCATTTGGACTTATGCTATAGTGTGGGAGTTTGTGTAAGGTACCAAGCTAATCCTAAAGAAAGCCATCTTCTAACATTTAAGAAGATCATCAAGTATGTTAGTGGAACAAATTATTGAGAATTTCGTACACCCAAGATGCCATACAATTTTTGAAGGTTATTGTGATGCAGACTGGGCTAGAAGCTCAAAAGATAGGAAGAGTACTTCCTGTGGCTTTTTTTTCTTGGGAACAAGGTTATGTCATGGTTCAATAGAAAATCGAAGTGCATTTCACTCTTCAAAGTTGAGGCAGAGTTCATAACAGTACGTAGTGGGTGTACAAAGTTAATTTGGATGAAAAATATGTTGAAAGACTATGGTGTCCCAAAGGAAGTCCTAACGCTCTATTGTTATAACCTCAATGTGATCAATATCTCGAAGAATCTTGTCCAACATTCGAGAAGTAAGCACATTGACATCCGTCACTACTACATTAGAAGCTTGGTAGAAGATAAGATCATTAATCTGTCACTACTTCTTGATTCATTTTTTGACTTTTAATTCAACCATCATTAACTAGTAAGGTTTTTCTTAACTTGAAAAACCTCACATGGTCTAAAAATACAGTTTTTATAGTGTCAACTGGTTTTTCCTATGTTGAGTGGTTAATTTGATGACAATGGTAAGCATAAAAATTTATAAAACCTAAAACCAACTCCAGGTAGCCCGCAACTATCGTAGGCATAGTGGCTCTAAGGTCGTTCACTGGGATGGGTTTTCTTCCCTTTTGTGAGTACTCCTAAGTCCTAATTTTATTTATTAATTGCTTTAAAGCAAAAAATTAAAAATCTAATTTTTAATTGATTGAGAGTAAGAGATGTTTGCTAATTTTGAAGAAAATTATATGACTAAAGCCTTTACCCTTGGTTTCACCAATTTCGACCTCACCATGATGATGCAAAGGTGGTTAAGTTAGTCTCGATCGTCTGAATAAAAGATCAGTCTATAGCTTATCCCCTAAACTCCACCTAGGTGCCTCTTTTCTGATATTTATTTAGCATATCTCAAGTGTATGAGCGCTTCTACCGACGCTTTAGGCATGTTCTCAACTAATCTTTAGTGGATTCCCCTCGATTAAGAACACCTTTTTCGTGATACCGGGTCAAAGATGCGTGGTCTAAGCACCCAATATGCCATTCAAACTTGCTAAGTATCAAGAAGACTAGTTGAAGAGAGCAGAGACTTTGATATAAATAGTTGGGGGAACCAAGACTGCTGCCACCTAATACGGGGTGTCCCCAATTAATGTACATCCGACTTTCAAGCCTCCAAACAATAATAAAAATTCTATCTTTGGTACGAAGTGATGCCACCACCTTCGGTCACCATGGTGGGGTGGATTAGATCCACCTCACCCTGAGAAAATGAACTATTCACTCATGGTGAGTAGGGAACATGCCATGAACTAAAAGAATAAGAACATAAGAAAAAAATGTGTTGAATGTTTATTAAAGAAAAGGGAAAGAATTCCTAAGATTACAAAAGTAACTAATTAATCAATGAAATTCAATTAATACATTGTTGATCATCTTACTCTATTTATAATACATCTCTGAGGTTTTTCGTGTCAACTACAATTGGTTTTTATTACATGATGCCCCAAACCCCGAGTCCACGACCAACCGCCAACCATGGAATACCTATGGATATCGACATTCCTACACCACACTATCATGTCTCATTCACCGAGACTCATTTATGAGTAAAAGTAACTCATCAGCCATTTCAACTATAATCAAAATATACCTAAGACTATGTCATAATGGGCCTTAAGAGTTTATTATAAATAATTTTATACAAAATCATAGATTACAACTATTTTTTCTAATATATTTTATAAATGAATATCAAGTTAAGTCACATGTCGACCTTTCTTCATACTATTACACTTAGATACATCATTCACCTGTCCTGGTCCCCAGACTGAAATGTTTTTCCCATAAA
The DNA here is from genome assembly GCA_016808115.1 of Tetrastigma voinierianum. NCBI lineage: Eukaryota > Viridiplantae > Streptophyta > Magnoliopsida > Vitales > Vitaceae > Tetrastigma > Tetrastigma voinierianum. The sequence goes on from JAEQBH010001818.1 coordinate 974,755, forward strand.
GAGTGAGCCACGCCCAGTAAAGATAACTCTAACAAAGGCTACTCCCCAATTAAGTGCACAAATAATGGTCGCACACTCACCATAATCATTCCATGTGAAATGTAATTTCTATCATCGAATCCTACATGCCATGAAATGAGATGTGACTCAATCATGTACCATGCCCCGAGTCCTCATCAACTCCCTCCACACAATGCACAGGCCAATGTGTGATAAACCATCATTAATGTTCTCATCCAATGATCATTTTCCAAAACAAAATTCTTTTGTTTTATAAACCAAAACCCATTGATATGGTGTACCTCCAATGATCTTTTATTAACAAAACATGTCTTTGCAGAAGCAATTTTCTTATTCCTACCTGAGCTTCTACACGCCTTCATACACTTTCATGGGCTTTTCACCGCTGGACACATATGTATAACCAAAATATCGTATTTTCACTATAGGTATTCATCCCTCGCTACATTACCCGACACATGTTCTCATGCTCACACTACCGAACTCCACAACTTCATGCAACTAGATATAAACTAACTCATCAACCACCAAGGATGGTGTGTGATGACACTATTTCCTATTCTGCGAACAGCGGAACTCCGTTGAACTTCGTTCAACATATCGAGCCCACTCATCAACCACCAAGGATGGTGTGTGATATACCATGGGCCTCTACACCCATTAAACGCGATGTCTCCGTGCATATGTAATGTGAGCTGCGCCATTGCTCTATTCACTATGTCAAGCATATATGATGAATGTTATATGGACAACTTATCAAACATTCATATCACTACGTAGCTTCCCCGGGAAACATATCAAACATGCATATAATTTCCCTACATTAACTCATCTATGTCAATTTATACACAAAGTACATATCAACAACACATACAAATCATTACTTAGTCAAGTAATGAAGAATTTATCCTCTGAAGTTAAAATTACGACATAACATGTCCACAAAATAAATTTCTACAACAGGTGTCACATAATGCACAGTTCTATACAATTCATCACATGTCAATATATTAATACACATATCAACATTTCATCAAACAAGCATGCCATGCCATGCAATTAGTACACTTAGTGTTATGATCAAAACTTCGGCAATAATTTGAGCACCAAATGCCAATCACTAGCATATGGATAGTTCTAGACTCAAAGAGCTTTTCATAGAGTCCAAGAATGCACGACCTAAGTTCTGACGAAAGATATGGTCGTCCAAGTCGAGGCCACCGTAAGCCACACTCGCGGCGCCTATCCACACAATATGTCTTAGGTGGTTGCAGGAGCATTTAATAACTCCTATAAATGCAATTTTTCAACCCAATTCCTTCTCAGCGCCTTTAAATCAAGATATAAACCCTGCCTCATGCCATTAACATGGCACAACATGATGCCAAAATCAACCCAAAACAATAGCCCAAAGGCTATAAGTAAAACCAGCAGGGAAGCAACTTCGCCTCTTAAGTGTAGCCCTCATCAATTTCTCTGGACTTTACTCCTCAGTCCAACGAGTTCGACCGTCAACGCCACGAATCGAGGAAGAAACCGTTGGCCTCCTTCCTCTTTCTCTCTTTCTTTTCCTTTTCCTTTATTTTCTTTCTTTTCTCTCTTTCCTTTCTCCTTTCCCTTTCTCTCCTTTCCTCCCTTTCTCTTTTCCTTTCTTCTCCCCCCTCCTTCTTCTACGAACATATCCTATTTATACCCACTTGCACATTCCATGCAAGGCATGTGTCTTCAGAAGACATGTAGACAGGACATGGTCATACTGTCACTATTTGACTGCCATGTGTCACCATGGGCTTGACAACCCGACACCCGATACCTGAAAAACGTGAAATTCTGACTATCTCGGAATTCAACGAAATTCGCATGGGCAATTAAATTTCACGAGACGAACCCACCAGTAAGGTCCGTTTTGTCATCCGAGATCTAGAAAACTTCCATGTTTTCAACCTGCACATATCAACAAATCATTGTTTTGCCTTTTTTTTTCAAAAATTTTCAATTTTTTTCCTGGGTTTTACAACAAGTCTTATCTTCAAGATTAGAATCAAACCATTCCAAAAAAGTGACTTATAGGGATTTTGCAATGCTCCTAAAGAATGTGAAATCTAAGCAGAACAGTGATGATTGCGAATAGAATACCTAAGGAGGACATTGCGAGATCAGCATGATGCATTGCAAAATTGTTCAAAATTTTCAAAACTTCTCCTTCATGTGCAATCATTCCATCATGGCTTCTTCCAACTGCACACTGGCCTTACGGGCTTCCAAGCCGCACAAAAGCTCTCCAAGGTCCTCGCCGCTTGTCCTCGTGATTCCAAAAAGCCATAAAAATGCCTAAAATAACCCATATCCATAATTGTACTCAATAAAACCATTAATAACGGGGTTTCGAGGCTAACAATGCACAAAATAGGTATAGTGTGAGTCTCCACTATGAAAAGGTTTTATTTCTTGAAAATAAAGTATTAAAAATTGCACTTTTCTAGTGGTTTTCACCAAACTACATTGTTTAGCGAGTAAGTGAATTATCATTTTCATTAACCTTTGTAACTCTTCTTTTACCATAATGATTATATTTTGAATGAAACCTTTGAAGGAATACTATGACTCCCCAACACTCGGGGAACCCGTTGACAACCCATCAACCTGCGGAATTCCTGTGGATTTCGGATGACCCCATACCACACTATTGTGTCTCGTTTATCGAACCATATTACAAAAATCGCGTAGTCTCCCTTTGTTCGAGAAGCTCTACCCAACATACAACCTGTATAACCATAACCCATCTAGGGTCTCAACAGAAGTAGTAATGACCACACAAGGTCCATCTGTCCATATCCCCAAATAAAACTATATCACAGCTACCCGTGGACATCGAGTTACTCGGCACCAACTCAATAAATCCCTTTACCAGGATCCATTCATTCACATTTAAATCTAAAATATGAAAGTAAAACACTTAATTACAACCCGTAAGAGTCCTATCACGACCCTCTTACCATAAATACATACCTGACTATTTAGGATAATAAATTCCCAAAAGAATTTAATTACAATTATTTTATACAAAACACTTTTAATAAAGTAACACAAGGCCACACATCGGGTCTCCTTCATAATCATACTCCGCGAGCTGTCGTCCCCCGTCACACCCCGCACTCCAAAAGGGGGTCCTAATGACGGTGAGCAATGCCCAGAGAATAATTCCTACAAGGGCTACTCCCCACCTAAGTGCACATGCAATTCCATTTCACACATTCAAGTAAAAACATACGCATTCCTACTCAAATGTCTACATGCCATGTATGAGAATGTGACTCACCCTATCCCATGTCCCGAGTCCTTATCGACTCCCTCACACATGCATATGCAAAGTGTGAAAACCGTCATTGGTGTTTCACCCAATGACTTAGCCCATTAGAAAACCCTTAAATATTTATTTAATTTCATCAAATCTCGTGTGTTTTTGTGGGTTGCGAATTTCCGAGGTCTCACCGCAGGCTTCGCACGCCTTCCGACACTTCCGCGAACTTTCATCGTTGGATACATATGTCTAACCAAGAAAAAAATTTGGGTCTTTCACCCAAAGGGGGAATTTTCCCCATCTTGCTTCACCCAAACACACGTGATTTATTATTATTATTGTTTTACACTGCTGCCTCAATTTCGACATCAGTCCCAATTCTCTGAAATTACCACACATTCACCAAGAATTCGCGACAACCAATACAATGCACAATACACTACCAAGCAATGTCCCCATGCATATGAAATGCACTATGTCATTGCTCATTCATACCATGCTACATATATGATGAGCGCTATATGTGTACGCCTACCATGCATCATTCGGACATTTACATCGTGCCATACCCAATATCATAAAAATTCATGCCATCATATCAATGCATTTAACATCGACATCACAAGTCACTACTCACTGAAAGTAAGCCGATACTGATTACTACCCAAATAGTGTTCTTTTACACCCTTATTAATACAAAGTTTTCAGCACTTTTTCAGGTAAGAATCGCCTTTAATTAACTCCACCGGCATGTTAAGGACCTAGCAAGGTTACTAATCAAATTTTGTGGCAAGTTTGGTTGTTTTAGGGCCTATATATCTTGAGGACAGTGAATCAACTCAACCATAGAGAATCCAAGTTCAACCTTTAGCCACTGATCAAAAAATGTGTGAAGAACAACAAGAGATTGAAACAGTTGCCCCTGCATTTCAAGGGTCATGAATTTCGCAACCTCATGAAATTTCACAGTATTACAAAATTTTGTGGTCACAATTTGTTCCTCACCTTTTTTACTATTTGACTTTTTGCTACAATTTTGTCTTTCCTGAATTATCCCTCATGTAGTAATGACTCTTTCATACCTTTTTGTACCTTTTCTCGGCTTTTCAGCGCATAGTCCTGCATCACCTGTAAACTAAGACTTTGTCGATGATTAATAAAAGCTCATGAGTTTCTCAAGAGTTCCCGCATTCTCTTATTTTCCTCACTCTCACCAGCCAAACACCCTCCTCGAGGACGAGTGGCTGTAACCCTTCCCTCCTCAAGCAGAGGTCGGGCAACCTGACCGCGGGTAAACCGAGGGTTCCCCATGTCTCAACGTAGGTATTCACCTGGAGATTCATGTGTCTCCTAACTATAGGTTTAAACCTTCATGCACGTTGAATGATCCGCATTTGCACCTAGTGGTTCGTGACGATATTGCTGTGATCCACCGAGATTCATTACTTACATCTATTAGTCATTGGAAGGTGGGTTAAGGAGATAAGGTTTTCATTGCCGAGGCCATTAATGCTTAAATAATGCCATTTTCAGCGATAACTATCAAGTGGTCATGTTTTATAAATAGAGTAGAACTGGTTCTGAGATGACTATAGTCATCCCCTCCTCTAACGCGAGAAAAGGGCCCGGAGGACCCCCGCTACCATTAAAACCCAAACTCAATAGCCAGATGCTTCAAGGAATTTTCTTTTATATTTTTGCTTCATTTTATTTTCAGTTTTCAACCATTACACCCCCTGTTTTTTATCAAAGCCCAAAATCCAAATGAATTCACCACTTTGAACCTCACTGATAGTCATTTACATGAAGAAAACCCATCCTTGTGTTCGACCCTAGAGCCACTATACTGCAGTAGCAATGCTACGATAGTAGGAGGAAATAGGTATAAATTTTGTTGATTCCGGATACCCTACTAGATGCGAATCAAATGTATGCCGCTTTCCGTGGGATGGCAATTCTGCAGTAAGTCTAAACATAACATACCGAGTACTTCAGATCCTCACTACAAGCTCGTAAATTCTTTCTTTGTCATTCTTTTTAGTATTTATCACATATTTTTTTTGTTTCATTTCACTCGTAGTAAAAAAAAAACTAAACTTTAGGTAGGATTGTTTCTTTGTTGTCTGGTGTTTGCCCTGTTCTTGGTATAGGAGTTTATGCTCTTGTGGTTTATAAATTCATAAGGTAGATTGGTGAGAATCAGTATTCCACAGGGAGCATATTTTGAATAAAGCCTAAATTTAGATCAAATGGAGCCTCCATAGGAAGAACAACAAAGCCAACAGGGAGTGGAGAGGAACCTCAATGCGTATAGGTCCATGAGGGATTACATGCACCCTCAATAGGTGAGTGCACCCTCTTGCATGGTGCCTCTAACTAATGCACCATATGGCAAAGACTCAATTCCAATGGGGGAACCACCCAATTTCTCAATGGAAACCAAGACCTCCACAAAGATGCACCCCCGCTTCCTCCATTATGCTTCAACTCCTTAGCCACCACAACCACCACAAATAACTTCTTCGGGCCTGAGTGCTAATATTGAACTCGGCAAACCGTGGATACTTTTATAAAGGAGCAGAAAGTGGTGAATGTCCAAGCAAATCAGAGAATTGATACTATGGAGAGCACCTTAAATAAGAAATTAGATGGGTTCCAAAGTGAAATTGATCAGAAATTTGACAACCTACAGTACTCCATTTCAAGGCTCACCAATCAGCAACATGTTCATTCAAAGGAGGAGAATCTAGAGGAAGAGTGCCTGATTGACACCACAGTGGAGGAGCATTGTAAAAGTAGAATGCAGCAATCTCCCCATTACTGATTGAGGAGGGCAGTGGAAAGGAAGTAGTGGAAGAGCCCCAAAAGCTTATTCTTAAACCATTTCCAACAAAATTGAATCATAGTGCCACTGCTCAAGCCACCAACAGCCCACTACTAGCAGCACCCTCTTCTCACCCAGTGCACATCCTGCCTACACCTGCAGCACATTTAACACCTGAAACACCTACTTCTAAGGCCATCCCATCTGTGCTGCCTGCACAAAACTTCATGAAGTTAGTGGCCTATGTTCAAACTTTCACCACTACATCATAAACATCAAGGCAACGCTTTATACTCGGCATGGCACAAATGGATGGCTCATAACTCTAAACCATCTGGCTTAGATTTGGAGCACCTTGACCTTAGTAATTACACTAGCTCCACTAGTTCCAACGTTCTAAAGGCCAGAAATCGGTTTGGGAGCCTGTACTTTCCCCACTTTTTGTTTTGATTTTTCTTGTTTTATTTTATTTGGATTTATTTAATTTTTCTCTTTAGGTTTTCTCTAATTTTAATTTAATCTTTGTTTTAGCTCATTTTTTTATTTTCCTGCACTTTTCTTTAATTTTTCTTGGCTTATTTTTGTGCTTGTGCTAATTTCAAGGTGAAGTGCAACAAAACCTTAAAATTTGCAAGGGTTGCAAATTTTGCAAACAGGAGGCTACGAAATTTCATTGCACTTGTACGTCAATGTGCCATTTTCTCCTGTGGAAGAAGACAAAAAAAACCAGGCACTATAGATGTGAAAACCTAAGAAAATCTAATTTTCTGAAAAAGGGCAAAATTGTAATTTCGATCAAAATTTGGAATTTTTCTAGATCTCGGATGATGAAATGGACTTCGCAGTTGGAATCGTCTCGCGAAATCTAGCTACCACATCGAATTTTGTCAAATTCAGGGACAGTCGGAATTTGCATGTTTTTCGAGGCAACGAGCGTAGTGTGGGACACTTGCCATTTTAAGTGGCCTTCACAAGTTCCATGTGTTAAAAAGTGTAATCGGGCCACCTTGAGTTTGAAAGCGGCCCACATGGACATGTGGCACTTCTAATTGGGTAGAAATTCAAAGGGTGGATTAAGTGGATAAGAAATCCAAATGAGCCAATGATGGCTTAACATGTGGCAATAAGGACAAAAAGGAATAAATGAAACGAGAAGACAACTTCATCTTCTCCATTTTTGGGCTGGAACGTGCAGTGGAGGAGGAGAATGGATTTTTAGAGAGTGAAAGTGCAACTTCTCTCTAGATTTCCTGCTTTCGAACCGTCGGTTCGCATCGGGCCAAGAAGCAAAGTCAGTTTCACGCGTGGCAAGGGCTACGCGCTGGCACCTGCTTTGTGAGTTTCACAACCCAAGAGGTAGGGGTTTTCTCCTACTTGATTTAATCCTTGTTTAAGAGCTTTGTAAATGATTTGGAGTGTTTGAGGCCGTGAATGGCCGTTTGGTCAGTCCCAAAACTTGGGACTGAATTGTTGGAAAATTTGGAACCCATTTTAGATAGTTTAGGGACTATTTGGGTGGTTGTGATAATTTATGCAATAAATTATGGTTTGGGTGTTGTTGGGCCGGAAATGGCCATGGATTTCGGTTCCACAAAGTGGAACTAATGCTTGGTGAGAGGGCTGCCCACAGACAGCCCACTGCTCTTTAGAGACTGTTAAAAATAGTCCCGGTTTGCTTGATTGGACCGGAAATGGTCCCTGTGTGTTGTAAGCAAAATATTGCTTGAATTGGATGGCTTGAATTGTGTGGAAAATAATATGTTAATGCATGTAATTAAACGTGTTAACGTGATGTTGAATTATATGGAATATAATTGTGTGTGAGCCATTGGAATTAAATTGTTAATTAGCCCATGTGAGCTAATTTTGATGTTATTGCCATGAATAAATAACCTGTGGTGTGTATGTGAATTTTGTCGATATATGCATGATAATATATTGGCATGTGTTGTATAAGAATGGCATAATGCATTTTATATGCACCGGGGTAACCTAGAATGTTAGGTAAGAGTGCATGACATGAAAGAAAATGAAATATGGTTGTGAAAGGAATTTTAAGGAAGATTTTCCGAAGAATTGCTTTGGAGAGTTGTCCAACAGTTCATCTCGGAGGCGGACCCATGACTGTTTCGAAGGATTACACAACAATTCACCTCGGAGGGTTGTCCAATAGAATTTAATGAAACTCGGTAGTACATTTTCGAGAACAAAAACCTTTTGTTTTGAAAACAATGTTTTTCTCACATTTGGCTTAGGCATGCGTGAGGGAGTCGGTGAGGACTTGAGACATGGGATTAGGCATGTAGACATTCAAGTAGGATCATGTATTTGCTTGAATGTTCTTATATTGAATCATTACATGTGCACTTAGGTGGGGAGTAACCCATGTAGGATAATTCCACTACTGGGCATTGCTCACCCTGTCGAGGGATCATTATTTCAGGTACAAAGAGTATTTGGGAAGACAACGCTCATTAGAGGCCGCTTTTGAGAAGAAAGCCAACATGTGGCTTTGGTAGATACTTTTTGTATAACATGTATTAAAATTTTAAAACTTAATATATGTTTGTATTAAGAGTGATGTATCAACTCTTGAACTATTGCAATATAGTTGGATGTATTTTGATGAGTATGATGTGTAGGCCAATGTGGCCATTTTTACTCATGTATGGGTCTCTTGGTATGAGACAAAGGTATTCCGCAGGTTGACGGGTTGTCAATGGACCCCTGGGATTTGGGGCGTCACAGTAGCATTTTTTGTCTTATATATATTAAAAAAAAATAAAAAATCTTTTCTTTTATATATATTAAAAAGTTATTTAAAAAAATATATCTTTGATACATATATCTTAAAAAAAAAAATTTTGTTTTTCTTCTTAAAAAAAAATAAAAAAAAATTATCGCAAGGGTTGCGAAATTTCGCAACCCTACGAATTTTCGTAGCTGCGAATTCTATACCCTTATTTTCTTTTGATCATAACTTTTTCATCCGAACTCCGTTTTGGGTAATTTTGATATCGTTGGAAAGCTTAGAGAATGTAGAATCTAAATATAGCCTGAAAGAACACCTTTGAGATTATGATAAGGGCGTAATTTTCAAAATTCTCCAATTGGTCCCTTTTAACCTCTCTTTCTTCTTCTAACTTGATCATTTGAAGCCCAAATAGGGTGAATAAGGCCTCTTTAGGAAGCATATTTTTATCTTTTTGATTTCTATTTTTGTAGCATGATCATATTTTGCACTATTAATATTTTTGTTTAACACTTTTCCTCTCTTTTGTTTCTTGTTTCAGGTGGTTCCTTCTCTCTGCAATCGGCTACATTTCTCCAAGGAGGTATCACTTCCTCCCTTAAATTTTCAATCCATAGCCACATTGAGGACAATGTAGCATTCGGTTTGGGGGAGAGTTAAGGGAGAAAGTGTTGATTTATATTTTGAGCAAGTCTGTTTTGATTAGTTGAATGGCTTAAGAAGTTAGTTTTTTTTTTTTTACAATATAATTCATTTTTAGTTTCTAGTTCATGCTTTGCCATTTTTCAGAAAACTTTTTTTTGTAATGCCCACCTTGTAATATGAGAAATTGAAATTTTGTTCTAATGTTGTTGATGTTAGAATAGCGTTATGTTTAGTGCCAGTTGATAACTCCATTGAAATTTTATCGTATCTCAACTTTTTTCTTTCTTCCACATCGAACTAACCACACATCGCAATATTAGACTTACTTATAGGCCGAGAAACCGCCTTTCATTTTCTAAGCCTCAGTAAAGTCCCGCCAGTACTTTCACAGGTCAGACTCTAACAGTGTTGACCACGAGTCTTTCAAAAAAAAGAAGAACGAAAAGAAAAATTATGACGCTTAGTTTCCTGGTGCAAACCTGCCACGATCCGAGAGGGCAAGGCGGCTTAAAGTTCTTAAAGCTCGCAAGGTTCAAACCAATCAAGGTCGAGCCTAATTTGGTGCTCGCACGATGGGGCAGAACAGGCAGAGTTTAGCAAATTGTAGGTGTTGGAGTTGAACCTGGATTATCCGTGCAGAAACTTATTAGTGGCTCAAGATCTTTATGACTCTGATGGCCTCTAATCCACTCATCAACACAGGACCCTACAGATGACATTCCTGTGAGTTGATACCCTCAGCATTGCACCTCACACAAAAGAGGAAGTTATGGAATGAAGTTAAGTCCTCGATTTATTATAGTTGGTTAGATCGCAGGCGTTTAGATATATTGTCGGGGGAAGAGGATGGGCTGATGTATTACTTTGAAATCCACCGTTAATACTGGGTTTTTGCGGAAGGTGTTAAAGTTGGTTTCAGAAGGACACTGTTTTGATACTTGATTTTGGTATAGCACTACTTTTCTTGGAGACAAGCTATTGGGTAGGATTTGGCACTCGCCGATAAGAGATGTCATCTCGTCCTTACTTTGAAAAACTGTTTCAGGATGTATACATAGTTCATTCTGCTTTCTGTTTATGACGTATATATACCCATCTTGCTTTTGATTACTTTCTTTCTTCTTTCATTGCATGGACTAGCAAATGCAGCCTGCTAGGGTGTGTGTGATTACTACCCAAATAGCTATTTTACACCCTATTAACATTAAAAGTTTCTGAGCACTTTGTAAAAAGAATTGGCCCTTAATTAACCTTAATTAAGATGAAAAATAAGAACTTAGCAAGGGCTACTAATCACTTTTTGTGGCAAGCAGTTTATTATTATACGAGTATTACATATCTCGAGACAAAGAATCAACTCAACCATGAGAATCCAAGTTCAACTCGTGAGTCGCTGAATCAAAAAACAGGAAGAAAAAAACAATTCAAGATAATGAAACAATGTAGAATTATGACTTCATATGGTCATAAATTAAACACGTAAATTCTCGCAACACCTCTTTTACTCTTTGACTTTTTGCTACAATTTTTTGTTTTTCCTGAATTGTGACTTTCCCAAATCTTTGTGTGGGCGTCCCGCGCTGAAATCACGTCAACCTCATTCTGAATACCCCCGTATCTCATCAGAGACCCGATACATGAGAGAAGGCACCTCCAGCCAATCAGGTCTTGCACGATCAATACTCACCAAACTGAACTGAATCATATTAGTATATTAGTCCAATATATATTATATCACTTAACACAAACATATATTAAAATTTAGAATTCTAATCACATGTTTTACAAATTTACATCAAAGAACTGACTTCTTTCTCAGGTGCAGGTCTCTGAATGAAAGTTTCGCTCTCATGAACACCTCCCAGACTGGGCTGACGTGTCCTCTGGCCAGTGAGGCTGAACGTCTGGAAGATGGGAATTCATCCTGAGATTGGTTATCCCCACCTTACATATGTAATGGAACCAAATTGACACTGGGCTGTAATATATGGATTCATTTCCTTCAACGTTCATTACGACGCTGATGAGAATGCGATCACCTGCACTTCTAGTTCCCCACTCTGACTTCTCTACGCGCATGCTCAGGGTCAAACGTATGAAAACAGACCGTTCTAAAACAAAAGAAGGCTCAGGGTTATATAACATACTCATCGCAGTTTCAGCAGAAAATCTATCGACAACCCTCCGAGGCGAATTTGTTGATAATCCTCCTAAATAATCTACGGTTCTCCGACAACTGGTCAGTCACCTCTCCTAACTCCAATTTCTCCCAATCTTCCATTGAAATTCTTTCACAACCATTCCTTTATTTTTCTTTCATGTCAGCTTAGAACTGATGACTCCACATCTGAGGAAATCTTGCAGTGCATATGGAAATACATTATGCCATGCCCACGTGAACAATCCATGCATTATATGAACTACAGATGATATTAACAATCCCCACAATCACATGTTATCAACTATGCAACATCGTGTTCAGCTCACACGATTACTATCAATCTTATAATTCCATTTATGAATCAACGAAGAATAATGTAATTTCACATGACAAATAATAAGGAACAGAAACCCGTGTCTCCATGATCGCTCTACTAGCCACCAGGAATTTTCTTCTCACTCGGCCGGCTCATTTGACCTGAAAACACGTCATCCTCGTGCCGCAATAAAATCCACATCCATTAAAAATGATTTAGCCAAATAAAACTAAAAGTAGGAAAGACTGTAGCACTTGATACTTAACTCTACAAAATTTCCAGGTTCCACACATGTCTTTAGACAGTGATAATAATCTTTTGATTTCAGTCTTATTTAGAATCGACGTATTCGGGAAGTTTTAGGGAACTAGAGAGAAGTCAAGACTTTTCTCTCCAGAAAACTCGCTTCTTCTCACGCATACCAGCCGTAAAATGGGAGTAGTTAAGGCAGTTGGTTCTCATTATTTTAATCTTTCACTTATTCCACTGAATGTCTTTAATTTGACTTCTAAAAGTGGCTCATGACACATGCACCACCTAAGTCATTTATCTCATCATCTCACTAATCATGCAACATGTGTCACATGGGTACATGTAGTAGGTGTAGACTTGGTCACATCACATGTCTCTATGAGCTATCATATGACCTCGACACCAGCCCTCAAAATCAGAAAATTCTCTTAATGTTCGAATCTCACTTAAATTTGACGGGTAGCTAGATTTCATGCAGACGATTCCAACTAAGAAGTCCGAGCTTATCATCCTAGAGATTTAGGAAACTTTTGGATTCTTTGGATTGTTCTCACTATTTTAATTTCTTTCGTGGTACCAGAATTTTCTGTGGGGTTTACAAAATTATCTCTTATGAAATAGTGAATCTTTCATACCTTGTACGTCAGCGATATGTCCTCAAAAAAAACACCAATCCAGACTCTTTGCTGATCATTAATATAAAGCTCGATGAAACTAGTGCCTCACTTCATTTTCATTTTCTCCTTCTCATTTTAACTACAAACAATTAGAGGATGACAATCAGAGGATGAGTGGATAGAACTTTCTCCTTGTAAAGTAGATATTTCCATAGAGCAATGGATTGTAGAACTGGAAGTTCTGTTTTCACTTAGAGTCTCACTAGATATCCATGTACGCCTCCTTAACTCAGGTTTGAACTCACAGAATTCCTGAATGGATCCAGTACTTGCATCTTAGGGTTCAGTTGATCATTACTTCATCCAATCAGAGATCCATTAGTTTTCACCACCCATTCAGTCATATATATCATGATATGTTAACTGACGAGACCACACTGTGTTCATAGAATGTGCTTGTTTTTCTAGTTAGATTAACCATCATGGTTTCAGGTTTTAGCCGTGTAAGAATCAGCCGGAGATGACCATAGGTCATCGCCTTAACGCTGTGAGGTGAGGTAGCGGTCTGAGGATCCTCTCACAATTTATTAGAACCTGAAAATCCCAGTGAGGCTTGGATGCTTATGAATTCTTCCGTATATTTTTACTCTATCGATGCCGGCTGAACCATTACACCCATTCGCGCGCATCAGCCATCCGAATCCAACGACCCGTCACTTGAACCCTCATCGATAGTCACTTACTATTGCAGCGAACTCCATCCCCATGTTCGACCTGGGTCACATAACGGCAGCAGCACGCGCACGCAGCCTGGGATGCGAAAATGTATACTTTGAGTTGATTCCATGCCCGATCGGATTTAATCGACATCCACAACCCCAGGCTTCAATTACGCATGTGGCACATGTCCACAACGCCAGTCATAGTCATCGCGTAACAGCCTTATTCATGGCTGTGCTGACACCGCCGTTTGTAAACCATTAGAACACACAATCTCGACTCTCCCACACAATTTCCCAACCAGCATCACTCAATCTGGCTAGACAGATATATCATAACCCATTTGCCAATCAGGTGGCAAAATCCGGACACATCACAAACAGCCCAAGTCAGAGTAATTCGTAGGAACAGACCATAACTGACACAGATATTTTGATCTTCAGATCCAAAGTCTAACATCAAATTCCTGATAGGCTGGTAAGCACCCTCATGATGTGGTAAATTGAACTCCTTACTTCTTCCTGAGTCCGAAAATCATCCTTCCAAAACTCCGACGAATAGGTCCACTGAAAATAGTATATAGCTTCTGGAAGAGTCCCAGAACGACTACAATCCTGAGGCTCATGTGCATGTATCCCCACTTGGCGATCCTAAAGGCTCAACATCGGTTCTTCCTGCCAGCAGCACAACTCCCTAGCTGACACTCATCCGAATCTCTTCTCTAACCAATCAGCCCCGGTAACTGACATCATACATGTAGTCAAAAACAGTAGCACTATTCTCATAGTCCCATTAATTTTCTAAGATCGTTCTTCTTACAAAGTAAAACGGAAGTAAACAAACTTGTGGGTATTAAATTGAACTAAATATTCCTTGAGAATGGAAATTTGAACTAAAGCAGAGAAGAACCCCACCTCTCGGAGCCGCAGAGGAAAATCTAGTTGTCCTGGCTGACATTTCCCAACCCAAACCCTGATTTTCCTAATCTCTCGCCAAATCCTCGATTTAAAACTCCCGATTTCAGCTTGTCCACGGATGCCCCCATCAGCCTCCCACTCTTAAGTCTTGGCTCAACGTACAGACCACTCTTGTTCATGTAGATCCTGTATATAAAGATGTGAGCCCCTTTCCCTCCCTTCTCTCTCCTCTCGCTTCCCCTTTCTCCTTTTCTTTCCTTTGCTCTCCTTGTCCCTTTTTTCATAACCCCAACCTCATTCTTGGGTTAAGCTCTTGATATGTGGTCTCTCATGGTGTTTATGTGTCATGCGATCCTCGTCTGATTCGTTCCTCTACCCCTAAACAATTTATTTTCGGTCTTGCCTCGAAGCTTCTATTTATTTTAAATGAACTTGAATCAAGATATTTCCTTCTTTGACTCGCTGAGAGGGATTTTTCTAAAATCTATCCTTGAGCTTGCTGGCAACTCACCACCTAGGTGCAATCTTAAAATTCCAATCGCCTCACCTTCACTAACGCAAAGCCAGCTACCCAGATTTCCGGTGGATTTAACTGAATGCATTATAGTCCGCTTTACACATCCGAGATCGAGATTTTTTCAATTTTAAACCATTATGGATAATTTTTATTATTTTTGCCAATTTTTCTAAAAAATTTAAAATTTTCTCGGGGTTTTACAAATTCAATTTTTTTACTATAGTGAATTTGTAAGTTTATTGAAAGTGTCCATGAAATTACAAATTCTTTTTAATAAAAATTATTCTCTAAACAATTTAATAAGGCCCTATCGTTTAATTTTTAAACTGAGTCAAGACTTATACTAATTATTTTTTAATATAAAAAACTAATAATTTCTTAATAACAATATTGTTGACATATTAAAAACATTTCTATTTTTTCTCTCTTCCAAAATTAATAGGAGATTTATGTTTCACTTTTTCTAGTGATTGTATTTGAACTTTTATTCACTAATTATTTTGTGCATTAAAGTATTTTCTAAGCAATTTATATTTAAAATGGCTTATTGATTGATTAAGAAATTATACTAAAATTTTCAAATTATAATTATTTGTTATATTATTATATATTTTAACTGAAAATTTTGTTTCTATTTGCTTCTCTCTAGGCTCATGTGGAGCTTTGGCTCAACCACTAATGCCTATTAGCATTTAAAATTGAATTTTTACATTACTATGAGATATAAATATTTTTTCAAAGTGATTTATTTGATATTATATTATTGATTTTGGATAAAAAGAAATAATTAGAGAAAACATAAAAAATAAATGATATACGGCAATTTTTCATGACTTTCTAATGTGAAATATGGCTGGATTACATCTTTCATGATTATTTTATATAAAAGGATAGCAATAAGTTCACAACCATATTGGAAAGTATATGAAAGGAAAATGGCTGATACAAATTATTTCTATGAATGAAATGTTTTTCTTCTTAGGATATTGAGGTTAATCAAATTTTTTACTTAAGCACTGTACCCAAAAGGACTACAATAATACAACCTCCATACTGAAATCAGTAAAACCATAAACCATAATAACTGTTTACAGTGTTCTCATAACCCTTAGACTAAGATCTATGGACAAACATCTTCTTCCAAGTTTGCTTTGATCATAAGCAGAGCAAGGGATCATGAAGATTCATAAATCCTCACCTGAAGGAAGCCGTGTGAATTAATGGCTCCTTTGCAGAGCCTTGTAGTTCAAGATGTTGATGGATGTCACTTCTTCATAAAACCCATTATTGTACTACCAATAGCGATCGTCAATAATTTGGAGTTTTATATTAATTATTACACAAAGTGCTTTTAAGATATTGAGTTATAGAAGTTTTTTTCGTGTAAGCGAAAATATTTAGTAATGAATTGATTTTTGATTTATTCATTTTTTTAAATTATAGAAAATCAAAATTCAAATATACTAAAATAAATATAGTTATTCTGTATAACTTTATTTTAGCTCTTTTTCATGTTGGCAGATGAGTAGAAATCTTAAAACAAGTTATCACATGACTTAAATTTTTTATTTTGATAAGCTTAATTTCTTTTCAAAATTATTTTAAAATTTTTCAATAATGAAAACAAAATTTCAAACATACCTATTATAAAACTTATTGTTTCTATTAAATTTATTTTTTAATGAATCAATCTTCACTTTAACATAGATTTGTGTACAACCTCTATTTAAAATGTGTAAATATATGTTAACTTTAAATTATAAAATGTTGGTGCTGAATGGAAGAAAGATCAAACAAAAAACACAAGAGAAAAAGAATTTCTTCAAGACATGCAATCTTTATTTAGTCATTTTGACAAACACCTCTTGCTTTTGACAATGAGAATTCTTACAGACTTCTTGCTTTTTGGGTTTCATATTTATGCTAATCTGTCAGAGACCATCAATAGAGAAGAAGTGCGCATTGTTATCTAGATCAAGAGCATATGATGATTATGAGAAATCAAGACGTGATACAGGTTGAAAAATCGAACGACAGGAGAAGAAGAAGAAAAGAAGAAAGAAGAGGAGGAGGTGCGTAAGGGAGTCCACTAGGGACAGGGATTTATTAGATGAAGGGTTTAAAAATGCTCTCGCTAGCTACTATGGTAGTTTTGAAGATACACCCATCATGGCTTGCACTAAATTATTCCCAACCTAGAACCCGATTACCCTGCGTTTTAAAAAAATCACAAACCTGACAGAACCCTGATTTTAGACTTTCCAGATTCGCCCATCTCTATCATGACTCAGGACGGGCGAAAGACGGTTCTAGATGAATCCTGTCATCCCCTACTCCTTCCTATTAGTCCCTTTAACCAGCGTCCTTTTATTCCTTCAGTTGCTAAAACATATTCAGCCTTTATAGTGGAAAGGGCTACCACTCTTTGAAGAGAATCCTTCCAGCTTACTGCCCCACCAAATAGCGGAAACAAATAACCTAAAATTGACTTTCTAGTGTCGGGTCATATTGCAAAATCTGCATCTATATACCCAGGTACAGCAAATTGAAAATCCTGACATCCATAACAGAGTCCTAAATCCAAAGAATCATGGATGTACCCATCAACCACTTAGAGCTGTACAATGTATTTGTATGGATTTATTGGCAACCTATCTTTTCACCATGGCTAATAGTGGGAGGACAGTGCAGGCAAGGGTCTGGCTTATACAAACCAATGGCATACATTAAACTTCCACAAAATTAGCATATGGTATTTTAGACATATAAGCCCTCTCAACTCTAGTCGAAGGAGCTTATGTAGAGGAAAATTTAAACTGACCAAACAAAGGTGTCATCAGAGGTTTTAGGTTATTCAGTCTGAACCTTGAAAGTACCTTACTTAGATAAGCTTTTTGGGAGAGAAATAGGCCTTCTTTCAAAGCCTGTTTCTTCCTTATATTCATGCAAGTATCATTAGCATTCTATGTCCTCTTCAGTATCAAACTTCTTGCTGAAAGTTCCAACTTGAATTTCTGAATTTCCTTTGAACTCCTTTTAGCTATGAGAATGTCCTCCACAGATGAAAGATATAGGAAAGCTGAACACCTTGCACGTCCTATGCAGATGCAAATCTATCAAATTAAGTCGACAAAGCCAATCACGTCATAAATACATCAGATCTCCTATTCTAGTGATGAGGGGACTGCTTTAAGCCATATAATGACCTCTACAGCAAGTGATACTCTGCTTTTGAAAATTTAGTCAGAAATCTCTAGATGTTCCATGGCAGTTTTTTCCAAATTTCAGTGTAAAAACGTTGTCTTAATATCCATCTATTGAGGTTCTAAGTTTTGTTCAGCCATATGATAGGATAATCCCCGTATTGATGTCATTGCTTCTGACCATGTAGTGTAATTCATTGTAGTCACGCCATATTTCTGCAAGAATCTTTGCTACCAATCAAGCTCTCCTTGAATTGAGGTTTATCTCCACTATCAACTTCTTCTTTCTTCTCTTGAAAATCTGAAATCAGTATCCTCTATTAGTTTCGGTTGAGGGAATTTCTAACCAGTTCCCAGGTCTGATTTTTTGTTTAGAGAGTCCATTTTCTTCATGGCTTGGAATTTATTTATTCAGATATGTTCACTCTCCATGGGGGCTTCCTCTATATGAGGAAGTTGGCTCTTCTAAATCTGTCCTGTTTCACATAAGGTTACTATATCAGCAAACCCAAACCATTGTACATGCCTTATTTCCCTTCTCTCACGGTCCCTTGCAAGTTGGTAATCGGCTAACTGATCATCAGGCTCATTCAGCTCATCATGGATGACCTCCTGAGAATGCTCTTTCTACACCTCAATATTTCCATCATTGCAGTCCCTCTTTTCACCAGTTTGTTGAAGTACCTTAAGAGGCATATCAGCTTCATTAAAAACATCCCTGCTGATGAGAAAACCAGCAGCACCTGGCTCAATGCACCACAATCTAAACCCCTTGACACCATCAGGATACCCCAAGAAAATGCATATTTCTTGGGTTTCCTGGCAGATAACTTGCCTGGTTAGCATGTGCAATAGGCCAAAAGACATCCAAAAACTTGAGATCTATGTTAAGAGGAGGCAGCCCAATCAGGTGTTCTGGAAGGCGACAGCAAATGCAAGCTAGTTCATCAGATAGTGGTGTTGTTTTTTAGTATGGCCTTCAACTGGCAACTTTGTATAACCTCTTAAAGAAGGAAGCAGCATGGCTCCAACCTCTGCAGGTCTGGTCCTGAGTCTGGTGTTCCAACAGCCCTTTCTATTGAGGTAAAATCCACCATATATTCTTTCCCCATACGCCTCCTTTACAGAATTTTAAATCTGATGAGTGCACCATTGTCACATTCATCCTAAGCTCTTAACCTTCCTTTTCCTGCTTGTTTTTTGAAAACCATGAGCCTCCAAAGTCTTAGGTTGCATTGAAATAAGGGCCTAGACTCTCGTAATAGTTACCTTCACGATGTTTTTAGAGAAAATCATCACTAACTAAAGAAGAAAGTAATTTTGAAAAACCCTTCCTTTAGATTGGACTGAAGTACTCCTACAGGCTGAAATGTGAGGCGTAATCCAAAACCTCAGACCCAAAACACTAATAGATTGTAATTTGATTCTAGTTGTTTTCCCCAATGTCCAGGTTTCACCGAAGTTTAATCTGGATATTTGATCTCCACATAACAGGCCTTGTTTGTTTAATTCGAGCCCCTCACTATGTGAGCTAGTTCTATGCCACAAGAGGTTTTATCTTCTGCTACACAACTGTGATATGCTGAAGCAGTTTGGAATTGCTTCCAATTAAAGCATAGTGTCCATACTACTCAGGAACCTTCATAACTGTAGCATTATTCTTCCTTCGCAGATCTTCATTACACTCACCACTAACTTTGAAGGAAGACATCTCAGCCTATCCAGGACTCCAATTGACAGAAGATTTAGCTTCAGTTTAGGCACGAATCTCACCTCTTGAAGATTTCAAATTAATGCAGCCATCATTAGTCTTCACATGAACCTTCCCCTTCCGAGCAAACTCTCATGCTTTATTATTCCCTAGCAAGAAAAAACCTCTTTCAATTTCTTGAAAGTCTAGATACCATTTTTTCCTAAGGGTCATATGATAAGAACATCCTGAGTCCATAACTCATTGATCTTGGTACAGAGAGAGATTATTAAAATCTTCCTTCCTTTTTTCTTTCGTTTTCCTTCTTTTTTTTCATAAGAAAATTTTTGTTAGATAAAAGTCTTTGAGTAGAAGTTACTACTTAGGGACATCGTGAATTTCATATCTATCGTAGACTAATGTGGAAAGCATTCACTTTCTATTTAGATTTTCAACTAGCTCTTTTCTGCAATCTTTTCTGAAATGACCTTTTCAGATTATGATGAAACACTTTCTCTAGAAGTTCATTTGATATGATTTTAATGCACATTCAATTCTTCGACATGGTTAGGTTTGTTTCCCATAGAGCAAGGTGTCGACAAAATGCTCATATGGCTTGGGCAAGGAACTTAGGATAATTATTGCTTGATCCTCCTCTTCGATCTTTACCCCAATGTTTGTCAAATCCAAAACATTATTCTATTGAAATCATCAAGATGATTTCTGAAGTCCTTGCCATCCTCCATGTGAAGATGTCGCGATCTGGATCGCCCTCGATCTTCGGGCATCAGCAAAGGAGCGATAACCCAGGTGATATTCAAAGTACAGGTAGTTTAGCTATTCCTCCGATGATGGCAAGCAGCAAAGGAGAAGAGAAAGAAGGAAAGAATAGTTGGAGTTGCATACCTTTCCTTCTCGGGTCTTTGTTGTATACTGACTTTCTCCTGATTTTGTAGTAAAGATAATCCTGATTTTTGGTGATTAGATCCTTTCGCCTTCTATCAGATGACTAGTCTTTCCTGCCACATTACTATTTTGGCATACATGGATCCATGAGATCAGACATGGTAATGAAGAAACCAACACTATAGAGCAAAGAAGCAGCCATAGTAGAGGAGCGCCAGTAAGTCTGGTCAGAGTGGATGGTATTTACAGCTATATGGTTTAACACTGCAAATGGTAGTTTAGCACACCATCAGGCAGATACATCATTTAGGCCACTTTTCTCGCCTTGAACCCGATTTGTATTTAAAAAAAAAAAAAATCACAAACCTGATTGATTCCCGATTTTAGGCTTCTTCCGATATCATCCCAATAAGGATCTAGTGGTGACACCTTCATCCTGGGGTGGGTCCTATCGACAACCCGTCACCGGTTAGAATTTTAGAATATCGTGTCCCCGATATCACACTTCATTTGTCTCATATATCAGACCTACTCTGCATATTTAATTCACAAATATACAAAAATATAATAGATTATTTAAAACAAGGTTCATTTAACAATTTTTTATATACCAAAAGGTATACATGTTTGCTTCATTAAATATAATACAAGACAAACAAAACAAAACAAAGCCGCATTTAGCCTTCATCCTCTGGCGCGGGGTCCTATTATGCTGATTCAGATGCCTGTGACTTGGGATCTGCAGACTCAAAGTGGGGGTCCCACTATTGTGGTGAGCAAAGCCCAGAAGAGAGGATGACTTTGTAAGGCTACCCCCATCTAAGTGCACATGTGATGGTCACACAAACAAACAATATCCAAGTGCAAAATTGTCTACATGAATGCGTCATGGCTGTCATATGAAAATGTCATTATGCCCAAAATCCCAGGTCA
The DNA here is from genome assembly GCA_016808115.1 of Tetrastigma voinierianum. Taxonomy (NCBI): domain Eukaryota; kingdom Viridiplantae; phylum Streptophyta; class Magnoliopsida; order Vitales; family Vitaceae; genus Tetrastigma; species Tetrastigma voinierianum. The sequence continues at coordinate 996,530 of JAEQBH010001818.1, forward strand.
CTGCGACTCCCCACACATGCATATGCTGGGTGTGGAAAACCGCCACCGGTATTACTAATGACCCGCGTGTATCGGGAGTCTTCACCGCTCACAAGTACTCCAATGCAAGTGCCAATGGGCAAACCAACCCAGTCAATCCCGACCCATCAACACAACCCGGTCTATGTGATAAACATGATCAGAGTGGTTCGCCACAAAACTTTTGGCCACGCCGTGGGGAGTCTCTCTTTATACCCATACAGAATTTCTTTCTGATCACACCGCAGGTATTTTCACCTATGTTCCGTATTTTTCACCGAGGGGAAGCTAATTAGCCTCTTCTCGCCTCCACCCAACACACATTATTTATATTTTTTATGTTTTAAACAAGGAGACATTTATCGATCGCCGGTCTGTAAAGTACCAGCTCACTACCATTCATCAATACGATGATGGATGACCCACCCATAAACACACACCCAACATAATGCGCATGTCCTTACAAAGATATGTATCGTTAACGTTTAACGCAGATGTTTTCATGTTACACAAGGATGCACACCAAGATGGAACATTCCTTAATCAATCAGATTCATGTCAATACCATAAATATATATCCAAGTTATTATAAGTTTGATACATTTTTACACAATCTTTATAAGATATCAGAGTATCATGCATATTAGCATTCATCAATACATGACTAAACAAGCAATGTCATATAGCCTTTCCCTTACGCTAACTCAGGTAATTCATAATGCTAATACAATAGCCTACAAATATGTCAAGAACGGTCATGTCAAAACCCGCATATTCACATTGACACAACAACTAAATAACTGCATACTTGAGGTGAAAAACGTGAGATTTTAGAAAGAAGCTATGGACACCACTACCCTCCACAGTGCGCATATGGCAGGTTTTTGAATCAATGGATTTTCTACAGAGTCCAAAACAATTTAAAACGGAGTCTTCGACGGAGAAGTTATGTTTTTTTATCTGAAAACTCGGTCAGCTTCCTTCATACCGAAATGTTTGTGACACCAATTTCAAGGGTTCAATCCATAATTTAACACTCAGTTCTTTGTACTCATTTGGAAGATACTGCCTTTGTGGGGTTCTTCCAACTGTGATGACCCAAATCGATCAACAAACTCAAGATATGTCCTGAAATGAATCCCAGGATCTACTCACTTTCTCAAACATTAACTAAAAACCGCTTGAACATGGCTCTCCTTTGAACGCATTTCAGGCTCAGTTAGCTGTAGACTTTGACATACCTATTTTGCGAGAAATATGTTCTTCATGTTACGCACCCCAACAATTAGAATCACCGAATTAAGATGATGTGATACAAGCAATGTATTAAAACACACTTTGATGGATCATGGAAAATAACTGGACAACATTCTCCACTACACACACACACACATGCCTAGGATAGAAATTGAAACCGAGAGATAAAACCCTCCCCAATTAGCGTGATTTCACAGACACCGCCTTCTTTTCTGGCTTTCTTCCCTAAAACCAACTGGAGTCTGGCAAATCTATGATTCCAAAAGATCACGCCAGAACTCTATATGTGGTGAGCAACTTTAACTCCTAAGTGTGTCACTTCAAACCTCGAAAACCCCCTGAAATCGCCTATGAAATATTTGAGCTTCCCTCCTTTCCTTCCTCTCCTGCCTCCTTCTCTCTTCTCCTTACATATACATACATATATATAGCATATATATATATATATATTATATATATATATATATACAGGTGTTAGTTTTTTTTGCTACATATATATCATGTTTTTCAGACCAAAATGAGATTTTTGGCTTGTACAGATATTTTAGTTATTTATAAGATGATTACGTGACTGAGTTATCGTTCCATCGTGTCATACTTCTTAGTCGCTGCCTTGGGGAACAATTTATTTTGTCCCTGTTCAGTTCCATCTATCTTAAATGCGGATATTCTTTAAATATTTGACATTTGCCACATTCTTTTAGCATTCCTATTAGGTCCACTGATCATCAAGTCAGGCTCTCTAAATTCTCGGGTAATTCAACGCCCTCACTCTAACCAGCCCGCTATGACTGAGATTATGAGATTCCATTCTAACGAACCGTCATTATCCTAGAGATTCAGAAAGAATTTAATAGAAAAAAATTCAATTATTTGGTTTCGCAGCATGTAAATCCGGGGCCTTCATAGGTTTTTTTCCTAAGGTCTTTACATCAGACTTAGTTAGTCTATTCGAGACATAGAAATTATCCTTTCCTTTTTCCTATGTCCCTTGACCAAAGTCCTTATTTTTGATTGTTTTGAGATATTATTTTTATTTCTTGGGAGCATTATTTTATTTTCCTTATTATTATTTTACTGTCATTATTTTCCCCATTATTATTTTGGGTATTATTTTATTTTCATTATTGTTTAGATATTATTTATTTCCTATTATATTCAATTATGTTATGTGGTATAGAAATAAACAGTTTTAGAGTGTTTGCTAGATTTTTATCACTTTTGTCAATTCTATCAGTACAAAACTTTTACTTACTTGTGAAACTCAAGAAAATACAATTTTCCTGGGTAAATTTCATAAAATCTTAATTTTTGTCAAAACACAAAAATTTTCTAGACTTCGGATGACTAAACGGAATTCAATTATGAATCATCTCTGAATCTAGTTACCACGCCGACTCATCGAATTCCAAGATACCACTTAATGAAGCCGAGGCACTAGTGTTCCTAGTGCCAGAATGGCTTAGAGAGACATGTGATATGATGTGTCGATTCTATTTACATGTACTTCATGTGACAATATATTGGTATGGATTAGAGGATGGAGGATTAATATTTAGATACAAGTGTCAAATAGTTTAGTAGAAGGACAAGATGGGGAATTATGGGAAAAGTTTAAAATGAGTATAAGACAAAAAGAGGCAAATAGCTTTTCTTCTTCTCCAGTAAAGAAAGAAGAAAAATCGTGGTAAGGGGTTGGGGTAGGATTCAGATTCTAGAGAGAGAATGTGTGACTTCTCTCTAGATTTCGCCTTCGACCGCTTCTGCTCACTTCGTGGTCAAGAAGCAAGCCGTCGCTACACAGCATGACGCTGGGTGGGACCGGGACATTTTCCGGTGGAGTTCCGACAACCTGGCGAGGTGTGGCTTTCTCCTACTTGTGCTATTTTTGTCTAAGGAGTCATGTGGAATGGTTAGGATATTATGAGGCTCGAATTAGCCGTGCTCATGTCTCAAAATACTTGAAATCGAAAGAAGATCCTTAGTGTGGTCGTGAGCAAAGATTTAATTTGTGGTTCTCATCATATCAGTATTGTTGGGTAGTGATTTTTGTGTGTTTGAGATTCCAAAATGAATTACTTGATTTGTTAATTAGCCCATGTAGAGCTAGTTTTTAGTTATTGGTCGCAATCTGAATAAATATGATTTATAAAAGTTATCTTATGTTATTATATACATGTCTTATATATTAGCATGAATTGTCTGAGCCAGGAGAATTGATATGTTAATGCAAGTGATTAAATGTGTTAATATTGATGTGGAATTATATATAAAAATATAATTGTGTGAAGCTCATTGGAATGAATTGTAATTAGTCATGAGCTAATTTCGATGTGTTATTGATAGTGAATTAAATAATATGTAAGTATGAAATGACTCCTTTGCTAATATATAAATGATAGATTGACATGCATGTATTCGAGAATGACATAATGCATTTCCATATGCACCGTGAACCTGAGAAAATTAGGTAGTGTGATCACATGAAAGAAATAAGAAGGATGTTTTTCTCATGCTGAGCCAAAAAGATATATGTAGGAGCTCAGTGAGGACTGCAGACACGCGATCGTGGAGCTGTAGACAATTGCAGGATCACATTCGGCCGGCGCGTGTTTGATGTTGACCATTGCATGCGCACCAGGTGGGATAAACCTGGCGCACAATCCACCAGCATTGGCTTCACTCACCGAGGAATATTACTCATGATAGACGTGGTTTACAGGGAAGGCGTACTCATTAGATATTTGAAGCGCGAGAAGAAAACCACATGGCTTCTGACATGGTTTATGTAGAAACACAGATAAATTCTTAATTTGAATATATGCTGTATTATGATGTATCAACTTCTCAATATTGTTATATAGAAGTTGATGTAATTTTGCCGAGTAGTGATGCATACCATGTACGATTTTTTACCTGATTTCCACTATATACGGACCCAAGGTTTCTGTCAAGCAAATTGTCAGACGTGCTTAAATTGGTGTGAGCTTTCCCATACAAAAGCGAGTGGCTCACCCGATTTTTCATGGAGTGGTGTCAACGTTACCCAACATCCACTGAATATTCCGGGCCGAGTCGACGTGTTGTCAATCTGCTCCCCAGTAACGGGAAGCTATATTTGTTCTAGACTGAGATGTTTTATTCTTGTTAACTGACTGCAGAGTCAATTTTTAGATCACGCTACACGCTAAGATCATCAACTAATAATGATTATGGTGAAGATTTTCTAGTGGAGCATAGCTTGCTCTTTTGCTGTCCAAAATCTCCATTGTTAAGTTATGATTTTTAAAAAGCCTTTCCTCAGTACTACCTCACCGTAGGAGTTCAACAACAATTAGAATCTATATGTTAACAAATGAAAGTATGTAGTTTCTGATATAACTAGGCTGCACTTGAATTTTCTTATGCGGTCTCAAGACATTTTTTAGCGATCTACAAACATCATGTCATGCTCAGGACGTGCCTTAAAACTCGGGGTCCACATCACCACAACCGCTAGACACTCAGAATGTCTAAGGCGACATTTATTAGTAATCAAGTGAGTTTTCCTCAGATGAGAGAGTTCTAAATTCAACACAACCCAGATGGAAAACTCAAGTCCCAGAAACAAATTAACATAAGACTATGATTAAACTATTTACTTGGACTCCATATGCTAAACCAATATTCATAACAATGGTATATATATCCAACTATCCAACCAGGTTCAAGAGTTCAAATTTTATTTTTTATACAACATATAGCTAAAAATTGAAACAATTCTAATACATGTAATACTGATAACCCAAAGCCACAACTGGCGTTAAACTCTCGCCTCTAGGACGAGCCGTCGCCCTCGCACGCCTTCCCATGCTGCACCAGAAATAGTATCCCTTCTATTGCGCCAGCTTAACGCCAAGAGGTTTAATCACCCTAAGGGCGTTACTCACCTAAGCGCAATGCAATGGTTTAGAATAAACACACATTCGCTAAATGCATGATCCTAATAATGTCTAATCGATCATTCCTGCACTTAGTCCTTATCGATCTCCTTCACACTTCCGCCAAGCCTCGTATGAGAATTGATATATTTATTTGTTTGTGGATAACCTCGATGTGCAAAGTATAACAATCGACTGCCTCCGACGATTGATATTATTCTGTGACTACCCTCCGATGTATATCACCTGGGTTGTCTCTCGACGATTGACATTTTCTTTTATATGACTACCCTCCGATCATATTTAGTTTTAGACAACTCCGAAACCATTTTCTTAGACTCACCTTCATGCACTCACTTATCATCCTAGGTGCTCCAAAGGCATATGGAATGCGATGATGCCAATTCCATTACAGCTTATGCTCATAAAATATATAAACATGCATATATTCATAAAATTCGAATCACACAATCATGTTATATGCTAATTACCATTTCATCACATCGTACCAGCTCACGCGTTAATGATCAAACACGCAGCAATTCGACGAAATTACCAACCAAACACATTATTTCACAAAGGGAATTATTTTGTGAATATCATTCGGGAATGCGAAAACTCGCTACTATTCTAAAAATCGACTAACGCTTGAAACACGGCGAAATCACTTCACTACTATTTAAATTTACATCAAGCATACATTTTAATGCATACTGGGAACACAAGCGTACCACCAAATTTCCGCCGCTGACCGGTCACTGATAGCTGGGGAAAATCTCGTACCTTGCCACCCGGCCTCAAGTTTTGGGACCGATCACCCGGCCCCTACGACCTCATTCAACTCAAACATTAACAAGTTAATTAAATAAAGAATAAAACCTGCAGGAGAAACTCTACCTCACCTGAGTTCGCCTAAACCCAAATCCCAGACTCACGCGCAGAGCTCCCTCCCGCAAGTGTGTAGCACCTTCCTTCCTCGTCCCGAAGACTGCCGACTGGCCTAATCGCCCTCAGATATTCTGTGAGAGAGAAGGAAGACTCGTTTCATCCGCCTTCTCGATCCGTACTCGACGATCACAGCGATCCAAACCGGTCCGGGCACGATACTATCTATACTATATCTATATACTATATCGACCGGGACTCTTAGTAATGACCGGTTTCCTTTCAGCCGCACTCGCACTGCCAAGGCATTGAAACAATTTCCTCGTAATAACAAAAGTAATCATTTTTATACATACAAAGAACTACCACGAGCAGGTGTCCATCACAATCTACACACATACAAGAGTCCTTTAATGGTACTCATTACAATTTTGGCTATTACAAAAAACTCGTGAGATCAGTTAGCTAAATGAAGAGCTAACTCATCTCCAGCTCGCCTTCGCCGCTACGATGCGGAATTGTCCCGTTCTCTGTACCTCATGTTTTCGCACTACACCCGCGATTGGGAACATTCCGCATGTTTTACGCTTAGTGGGGAACATATGATGGACAACCACCAATGGCATCGCCACAAGCTATATACATATGCATATCATCATCTATACGATTTCTATAACTTTTAATTACTTATCTATCACATATACTTTTTGTTTATCGTATGTCAATTTCTTTCTTTCGCATATATTCTATGTCTTTGGAGATACTTTATTCATACTTTAATAGTGATTCATTCTACGCTACATATCCTATACTTACTACAGCCATGCTTCATGACTTATTGGGTGGACCTACAAAAATTACTTATATATATCACTTTCTCTTACAGCCTCATACTTCATGTCTTTTCATATTGTGGGCTACACGCCCATGCTATACTTTACTGCATTATTTACGCTTCTTCTACTTCTTCTCGCATTTTACTGTTTCAGATATCCTTTTATGTACTATACTTCTTCGTATTTTCTATATACTATATTCATGCAACGCTCATGCAATGCCATTTTCATATACCTACATTCATGTGCACGTTTTCTACTACCCATATTCATGTACCGTACTTTCCTATACCGGCTTTCCTATTATACTTTCATATGATAGTCATATAATCGTGCTTTTCATCTTATACTATCATATACTATCCTTTCATGTGATATTCATATACTGAGTTATATATTAGACTTTCTACATACTTTTCATATATTTTATCTCATTATGTATATTTATCTCTGTGTCATTACACTTTTATTTCTCAGATTTCTGCATACTTGTCATATACTTTTTTTCTTTTCATACTTCAGATTGCTCATACATATTGATATGATATTCATATGTTATGCTTTCTATGATACTTTCAGATACCATAGCTTCTTTTCTACATAATATACTTCATATAATTTATCTTCACTTTCATACTTGCAGATTTATCGCATATTCTCTCGCAGAGTATGCTCATCTTAATTTTCATATCCCCGTTATCCCGCATCATTCATATACTTCATATACATTTAGTACGCTCTTATTCTATATCTATCATACACTTCTAGTTTCTTGCAGATACTTCTCTCTGTACTTCTCTTGTGCTTTGTGCATACTTCGTATTGGGAGGAAAATTCTAGGTACCTTATTGCAACGTATATTGGCAGGGCATATCTCGCATCTTTCTTACTTCATATTCTTGTTTAGATCTTCTGATGATATATCTCGTTCGACTACCCGCAGATTTCCGGCTTACAAGAATGAGTAGGATGCTAGTGACAATAAGTACCCGGAAAGGTACAATACAAGATCGAGGTGTCAGAGCACCACAGGAGCAATCGTGAGCATTAATCAGAGTGCTTACACTAATCAGAGTACCAAGTATTCAACTGAGCCTAACACTAATCGTGAGCACCGAGTACTAATCAGAGTACTGGTTACTCAATCAGAGTACCGGGCATTCAATCAGTGAGGCTGAGACTAATCGAGTACGAAGTGATTTCAATCGGGGATGTCCACTCATTCATTATTTGATCCTAGGTAGTCATATGATCATATGTTTCATAACTCACATTCTCGTGGTATCTATGTATACTTCACATTCTCTCGTGTTCATGATACATTATGTTTTTGCGAAATATAGTTCTCATGCTTCAGTTCAGTTATTATTTCCATAATCTTTGTTATCATTTGTTTGTCTCATATCGTATATGCAACCCTATCATATATCAAGAAGGTATCGTATGTAATTCTGTATTCATATTTCTATATCGCTATATTCATAACTCTTTATATCATTTATACATGAACCCGCTATTCATGCAAGTTACGTATTCATTCCAGTGCTTGTCATCTTTATTATCTCTCATCGTTTAAGATTACGCATTTCTACCATGTGTTCCTTAGCATGTTCCATTTTATTCATTTCGACATATAACTATCATATATTCCTATTTCATTTACGTATTACTCGCTATGTCTTTATTCATTCATATACTTTTCTATATTTCTATCATACTCCATCGTATCTGCTTAAGGTAAACAAACAATCATAGTATGTTCACATCGCATACTCTTATATTCATATGTGCTCTATCATTCGGTACTGTGAAGCTATCATCTTATGACATATCCTATCATATTCTATCACATTCATAACTATACCTATCATATTCCATGACATATCCTATATTCATACTATATTCATGTTTTATGAACCCATCTATACATTATCATAATTTTCTATATTTTCCTTTGTTTCATGGGTTATTACATATAGCACTTCATATACTTATAAAGTATAGTGTCTATGAAAATCACATCTTCATTCATATATTTCTATTCTGAAGAATCTACTTTATTTAGGAATCGAATCATTCCATTGACTCATCCAAATTCAAATTATGGCATTTTCATGCCAACTAGTCATTTGTCATTTTATACTGGACTGTTTGTATTACTCATTTTATGGGGTCTTGAATCTTTCATTTATTTTGACACTAGGTCCCTTGTACTATTTAAAGTTAAGGTGCTATGGAACACTCCACTCAATCCAATTTAAATTTAGAGCACCTAACTCAAGATACGCTTCAAACAACTCTTAATTACCTATGTTCAAACGAATATGAATTGGCTTGCACATGGTCCCACTTTGAGTGAATTTTTGGACCACCTAGAGCCACACTCTGACGACAGTTCATTTTATATGGATGGTTCTCCTGAAGTCTATTTTGACTGGCCACTGACCTACCTGAATCTAGATAAGAAATTGAGCAAGTTATGGCTAAAATACAAAAACTAGTCTAAATCGGGAATGTAGTGGTCGTGTGTGTCAGGCACTTGAAGCAGTAATTTCCAAGACACTTTGGCCAAAAATGTGAACGAAGTGTACTGGTACACCTTGAAGGTAATGTGGTACATGATAATCTCAAATGCCCAAATTGCGGTGGTTTTCTCCTCCATTTTTCCATATGCCTCTGAATCCTTCTAATCAACTCTTCTATACCTTATAAACACTTACACTCACTTCAATTCATCTTTTGAGTGATCACTTTTGCTTACTCAAATCCTTCTTTTCACTCAGATATATTTTTTTCTCATTAAATCTTTCCATGATTTAAATACAATCCTCTATTATGGGCTACACTCACTAATAAACTCAAAGACGGTTAGGCTTATTCCCAAACCCTCCTTAGCCTTGACTACTTCTGACATTTAACCATGAATCCAATCTAAAAGGGAATCTCTATACTGGCTTGTAATTTTGTTTCCATCTCACTTATTTCTTCCTATGTGATTATTGGTTTAGAATGAAACCTTCAGCAAACCCTAGGCCTGAGACAACTAATAACCATACAATTGCATGAAAAACCATTCAAAGCTTTAAAAATATAAACTCCATGATCAAAATTCAAGTCTATACTCTTGATCTTGGTTCCTCCTTTCTTCTTCTCTTCTTCTCTTCATCTTTCTCCTTCTTCTCTCTTTCCTCTTTTTCTTTTTTACTTTTCTCTTCTCTCATACTAAGCTGTCTCCAAAATGAGACCAAAATTGGGTCTTTTAAATCCCATGTTTGTTGGAATGATATATTTCGTTGCCAAGACAAAAACTCATTTTTGACTTTAACTTTCTATTTTGCATTTAGTCCCTTCAATTTTTATTATTTCTATTTCATCTTCTCTATTTGCCTTTAATCCCACAGGGAACTTTATTAATTTCTATTTGGCATCCTTCCATCTTCTAGCTGTTATTACCTTAGTCCTCGGTGGTAAATTACCACATCTGGCTCTAATTAATTCCTAAGTTCCTCGTTATTCAAAATTTCTATTTAGCTTATAATATACTTGAACAAGTCCGAAAACTCTGAGTATATTTCTAGGATGTTACACTCTTCTACTTCAGAACCTTACCTATTTTACTACCATATCCTCAGCCTGCTTTCTTTCTCTTTTCAATTTGAGAAGATGAGCATTATGTAATTATTTTGGGCATTATTCTCATTTAAAACAATTTTCTATAATGCACTATAATGTCCTCTTTTCCAGCTTTTGACATTCTGCATCATTCCCACCATCCATTTTCATTATTTCTCCACTCATGCTTTTTTACTGTTTATGACACATGAGTAATGTGCATTATATGTGACTTTAGTCCATCAAAACGTTTTAGAAAGCACTAATTGCGATGCTCGAAACGCATCAACTCCTGACTATCCTAATTCAAATCAACGCATTAGCTTCATTTTTGCGAGATCTATCTCCTGAATCTGAAACCATTCTAACATCCGGAGATCTAGAGAATAAATTCGATTTTTTAATGAAATTACAATTCAGAAAACTGAATACGATTTTGCTATTTTTTCCGTAAATTAAATTTCTCGCTTCACATTTTCTCCCTTCCCTCCCAAAGGGGAATTTCTCATTCCTAATTGACAATCATAATCACTCTCATTACGGAGTATTCAATGTGCACTCCCATCACGTGATGCAAATAGTCATTTCAAATCTTAAAACTACCAAAATCCACGCACTTCATCCGAAACAAGAGAGCTGTGATAGTGGCCTCGCATCGTGTCCCGCCAAGCTCCCACGCGACTCCTCCACTCCATAGCGCCAGCCATACACTTCACTAGCCTTCACTGGCCTTCAAGGCTCAAAACCCGATCACTGCGCTATCCAAAATACACATACTAGTCCCTCCTCAGCTGTCCCATCAATGTCAACTCCATCCGGCCCCAATCCAATTACACGGAAATGGATTCGAGTATACTTCCGAGCATGAAGACGGAACACCCGACACCTCGACATGTCAGCTTAACGCCATCCCGGTGACGCTACGTTGCCTACCTCTCAGTGCATCTCAAAGGCCCACGACCTCACGAGTACTTCCCGCGCCACAACCTCGACCACTTCTTCTCATCACCTTCAAGAAGACATGATCCTTCGAATTTAACTCTGCGTCACGCGCCGACATCCGTGATACTCTTTCATATTTCATTTCGCCGCGGAGAAGACGCTATCGCATCGCTCACGCTCGTAGGTGTTCTAATCAAATGCACCGTGATGGAGCTCTTTCTTCAATTTCGCCCAATCATAATTCGCGAATCTGCTACGATTCTCCTCACAATGCCTCATATGGTGCCATTTGCATACGCTTCGATAACTATTACTATAGGTGAATTCCACTAAGGAATGCTCCTACTCCTTTATAATTCAGCAGACGACAAGCACGCATCATATCCTCTTCTCTAACACCAGATATATCCAATAATAAACGCGGTAACCCTACACAAACTCAGAGATTTCATGTAACCACGACCTTCCCAAAGTCACAATCACTGACACTGATTAGTGCCCAAAAGTTATTTTCGAGCCTGATCGAAGATAGGTTTTGAGGCGTTTTACTTTATCATATCAATTATTTCAATTGATGTGTTCAAAACCACTTAAGATCACTAATGCTAATCTAGTCCGTTTTTTGAGGTGATTTATAGGTTCCAAGAGACTTCAGCCATTAAGTTCAAATCTGATACAAGATGCCCCGGGAGATTTACGATGTCATCCATCAAAACGAGGACAGAATTTGAAGGAAAGTGATGCAAGTGACAAAAGGAAGATGCAAAAGTGAGTAATGCAAAGGAAGGTGAGCAATCCCGTGAATTCCTCGCTATGATTGCAGGGTTTTTTCGCCGATCACAAAATTTCGCGAATCATAGCGAAAAATTTAATCCAGCTTAAAATTGGTACTACAGTTAAGTACTTCACACTAGCGAAATTTATCGTTTCAAATGGAAATTAACCACTGCCATTTTATTCACATACTTTAGCAGCTAGCTTAACATTTCGCTGATAATAAATTCACTACTATCTCAGAGAATTGGCCAGTTAGTTAAATCTTTCTGCCATGCTACCGAAATTCCTCCTCGCATAAATAAAATTGTCATTCTCGTGATTTCTTTATATTTTTGGTCCCAATCCATCATCATGGTGTATTACCATTTCCTTAGCCCTTGGCGTAATTCACATTTTTTAGGCATTTTGCAGTTTCACACTTCAGTCGTACCATATAAACCCCTTACGAACTGTAAACTCCCAGCAAATCCTGAAGAAATTTTTTCATTTTATAAGCCTTCTGCCACATTTGTGGCTCACTGCTCTTCTCCTTTCTTTCATTTTCTGTATACAAACGCATCTTCGAGGATGACAACTGGCGGCGTCAGCGTTTCTGCTACTTTGAAGAGGAGGGTGGCTAGCTTCTGGTTTCGGGGTTGCCAGTAGTCGTCCTCATGCTTTAAAATGACAAGTACGCATTTGGCGGTTCCGCACTTTCCGAAACTAGGCTTCAATGTCATTTAATGTTGTTCCTTTGGTCAATGCATTTCACATGCTAGTGGTTCAAGGCGCATGCCATGCCAGATGCACCGATATCCTTTAGACACTTACGCATTGACGAAACGAGGTTAAATGCCAGTGGTTCTGAACCAATGGGACCTTGAATGCTTAGTACTTGGCTCACTCAACAGAGTGAGTCTTAGGTTATTTATAGTATTAAACAAAAGATCCGGCTGCTTTGATCCATGTGGTTATTTGTTCTATCGGCGAGGATAGATCCTATGACACTGCACAATTTTCTACGTGCATAGTTCAGGTGACCTGGCCTTCAGGGCATTTTATTTCACACTTACGGCTTCATTATAGTCAATGCTGAACATACAACCCTTCTAATGCTTTTTAACAAAACTGAAAATCCAAACAAAAGCCCACCATTTTCTCCTTCAAACACTAATAAGTTATCTTATAGATGTGAAACTCCATCCTCGCGGTTCGAATTCCTAGACCGCTGACAGCAGGTAGATTGACTACTGCAAAGCAGGAGAACTGGCGGATAAATATTGTTGATTCCTCACCACTTATCGCGGGCATTTGCATCAAAATGGTGCCGTTATCGGGATTTAAGCTTCAGAACTGGTTTATGATATTGAAGCACTTGTAACCCCATTACAAGCAGGTGACCTTGTAATCTCTTTTTTGAATTTATAAAGAGTCGGTAATCATAGTGCCACTCACTTTGCAGCTTATCAGACCGTTTTTTGTTTTTTACACCGGCTTTTTGGGTTTTAACCATAACACTCGACCTTCAAGCAGCTCATTGCGTTCTTTCGTTGTGTTTATTGCGGTAATGTGTGTATGCACCAAATGATAGAGACACCAGTAGATCATAGAAGAATCAAAAGACACCAAATGGAACAAAGTTGTAGTTAGTGTATTACGTATGAAAATATGGATCCTTTACTCAAGAATAACAAAGAAGAAAGTCATTTCTGCACCAGCTGAATCCAACAGCTTACAGGTCAATGACCAGATACACCCCCAGGTTGGAGAGGTTTCTTCAGATCATAATTCTCCGCCGAGAAGTGGCAAAGTGAGATCTACCTAGTGCCTTTGCCTCTAATTTTCATGGTATGAGAATGGTGTGGACCCATATTCGCATGATAAGGGACGGAGATACGCGCACCACTTTTCAAGGAAGGTATCACCGATACGGGATTTGCCTGAATGGGAAAGCATCGACCGACATTCAAGGACAAGGCCGAAATATGGCCCAATTCCTCGAAATGAGAACGATCGGAATCAAGACTAAGTCAATTTTGAAGAAATTCTTCAAAGGCCACAAAGACCAATATGAAGAGACAGATCACACTTATTCGGAAGGCTCATACAACGGTAGCGCTCGACTGTCGGGAAAAGATTCATCGAGACCATCACGCGCGCCCACACCATGGTTTTGACATACGGATGCTAGTGAACCATTTTTATGATATATCCCAAACATGTACAACCATCGGGACTATGTGTGAGGTAATCCTGAGCAAAACCCGATGAGGCCATGGACTTTTGAACTATGTAATGTAAAACCCCGTACGGACGGATGAACCGACCAAGGAAGTCGAAGATCAAAGCCTTCAACTTCACCCGAGGTGGATTATGCATCTTCTCTCCCAAGACACGTGAGGATGAAAGCAGACTGACTACTGATCAAGGTCGGAGGAGCTGAAATGAGAAGCCAAAGACAAATGCAAGCAAAGAAATGAGTTACCCATCTCATCCGCTTGCTTTGATTATCGATAGATAGCAATTGTGGAACACCGTCAAGAGCATGCCCATGTCCAAATCGAATAAACCACCCATAGATGCCCATGCGTAAAACACCTATAACCCTAATTGGAGAAATCATCCAAACCCTGGCCATGGAAGCTCAAAACCCCCGCATATGTCCCCTCTCCAAGAGCACAGCCAAGAATAGCTTGGCTCCACTTCAACACAACAACAAACGCTCCACTTTCTTCTCCCCGCTGAAAGGTGCGATCCCGAACTTCTAAGTAAAGTGGTAGGCACCTCAGAGAAGAATGTATGCAAGAATGTTCAGACTAACCAGAAAATTGAAGCAGTAGAGAGTTCACTCAACAGGAAATTGGACAATATGCATTCTGAAATTTCAAGATTATCCAACCAACAACCGCAGGGTTTAGAAATAGGGAAGGTTCCATTCCAGTCACAGCAACAACAGAGGGGAGTGCATGAAATAGGCCTGACCGATGATCCAAATGTAAGAATTTGAATGGTTAAGGCAAGTGGTGACTTTAAGAAGGTAAAGAATCGAGACCAGTAGCCCCATCTAGTCAAGTCGCCTCATGAGCGATTCACCACAAGAAGAACAATAAGAAGCAAGGAAGAGGTGAAGATCAGCAAATTCCTCCATTTACAAAGCCTCCGAAAAAAGAAAAGTTCAAGTAATCCAAATTAAATGCTAGAAGTTTTGCGGCAAGTGAAAGTTAATATTCCTCTCCTTGACATGATCAAACAAGTCCCCACCTACGCAAAGTTCTTAAAGGACCTATGCACCCAAAAAAAAAGGAGTCTCAATGTAAACAAAAAAGGCTTGACTGAAATAAGTGAGTGCACACAGTAAGACTCCATGAAATATAAAGACCGTGGATGTCCATCGACAACACCTTGGTTGACACATTATGGGAGGCATCACAGGGAGAAAGTGACTCAGGTTTAGGCAGGAACCCTTCACGATACATTCCATGTACGCAATATTCGGAACTGGAACCCAGATTCCATCAGCATCGGCCACCTAGCCGACAGGGTTCATTAAAATAATCAAGGGGACCCACTGAGATGTGTATTCATCACATGACGGATTTATTACCTGGGCTGATCTACCATACTGGATGCAGAGTCACAGTGTGGGGAGGTTTCAATCACGTGCCTGAGCACATCTAGATGGCCATCTCGCTACCGGTCAGCTACTAATGAACTGTTTTCCAATACATGACCACACTTGTGAACATAGATCACCTAGAACTCAATATTTTTTACTGAGTAAAGGCATATGCACTCTGGGAGGAAGATGATCGCAGCTAGTTCCGTATACAGATGCCGTGATTCTGTGTTGAATCGCACGATGCGTTAGGTGCAGACGTATTAACCTGAGTTGATCCGAGTGTCTGAGACCAACAGAACTAAAGCACGAGTTGGTATGTGGCATCGGGAGGCACAGTACAGAACCATCATTAAATCAGACGAACCATGGAACCCCAACGCTAGAACTCAACCCCCACAGCTGAATGGCGCATTTCGGAAGAAAATGGGTTCACAGTGGATTTCACCACCTGACCACTCTCACAAGAGAACAACCCACGCACTCCTGTGCAAACGCTTAAAGTATCAAGTGGGAGTAAATCTCCTCTGATTTGTGCGCACAAAGCCGCATGATCAAGACTCCATCACATTTACTCAGACAGGAGCCCATAACACAAAGCGGCCATTGAATCGAGGCTGAACCCCACCTGGCGGCTTAGTTCGTGATTGAGATCTTGAAACTGTTCCAGTTTCAGATTACTTTACTCCCATTTTGGATAGTAGCACTTCAGAGGCCTGAACTCAGGTGGTGCTTCAGATAGTCGTGAGTGACAACTCCGAGTAAATGAAGATAGAGGAAGACCTGTTCCATCCGACTCACCACCACTGGGAGGAGTGGTATTAGATTCTCCTCTCTCTCTCTCAGGAGGCTCAATGAGGTGCACAAGAAAGATCACTACGCCATTCATCGACTGTATTCCTTTGAGGAGCCCCTATTAACCCATCTTATCGGCTGATTTAGCACTTTTCGTATTTCCAGATAGAGATTGGTCTCGCAGGATCAGTAGAAAAGACCACTTCACCTTGTCCATTCGGCACATATGCTGATAGATGACGCCTGTTCTTTGGCACCCCACAAATTACTTTCCAGATGTATGCTTAGCATGTCTCGGGCGTTATATGGTGATTTGTGATAATGGAAGTGCATATATTGATGACATCATCGATATGAGGCATTTGCGGAATGTCCGACTAATCCTCGAGGCCATCCCAAAGGTGCATAGAGAAGAACCCGTGTTTAACTCAGGAGAATACATTTATATTAACTCATGGAATTTGTAACAAGTACACTATTCTGCACAGGTGGGAACAGTCGATAGCAGGCATTGAACTTATTTCCAAATTACCTTAACGTGAATGCGTAGTAAAATAGCGCAGGCACCCTCGCCAGGCAGTTTTCGCATGGAGATTCACAAAGACTCAAGATTGTTGCAATCCTCTGTGTCAGTTCTCCCTAGATAAGATTTTTCGTAAAATTTATTTGGGTAAGAATGCCAGAGTATCTGAAGAGCTTAATCGATTTGACGCCTATCGGCTTCATGACAGATTAGCACCTAATCATAAAGGTTTTGGGCGGATGGGTGATGCATGGATTCTGCGATTTGCAGCAGCCACATTTAAATACAGAAGATGGAAACCCCGATGTAGTCTATTATGCAAGCAAAACTCAACGAAAGCCAATGAAAGTGAAATTATACTACTACGCAGGTGAACGCTGGCATGGTCTATGCTTTTAGATAATTTCGAGTATTACCGCCGTCGGTCCGATAGTCATTTCTACTT
Organism: Tetrastigma voinierianum; assembly: GCA_016808115.1. Taxonomy (NCBI): domain Eukaryota; kingdom Viridiplantae; phylum Streptophyta; class Magnoliopsida; order Vitales; family Vitaceae; genus Tetrastigma; species Tetrastigma voinierianum. The sequence continues at coordinate 1,014,135 of JAEQBH010001818.1, forward strand.
TGACCATTCGGGCTGAAGTATCTCTTCGAATTTCGCAAAAATGCAGTGAAGAAGGCTCATCCGATGTGGTCTTTTTACTCAGAGTTTAACTTGAAATTAAAGATAAAGAAGGGAGTAGAGAATGCAGTGGCGCATCATCTTTCACAGCACACAGCCCATGACACCCCAGCTCACCCATCAATGATGAATTTCATAATCCCTAATGCACCAAAAGCTCCTGGTATGCTCAAGATTACACTTCGCCAGCTTATTGGGAAATCATCGGTGGAAAGAACAGATTATATAGTATTCATGAAGATCCATTCCTATTATCGGGAAGAACCTCTTCACTCAAAATACCAGATCAAATAATCGTAAAGTCACACATCGGAGCAGATGAACAGCTAGGTGGATTCTGAGCCACTCCATGAGAGTGCCTCAGAGGTCATTGCTTTCCCGTGTATGACACTATGAAGGTGTCAGCATCAAGTTTATCATCTATGTTCAAGGAAGCACACCAAATAGTCGCATGTGGATAGGATTAAAGAAGACTCGGAAGTCGTTCGCCGTCAGCCACGACGCCCTGGAACCCACCCCAGTTCGAGCTATTCGATGTAGGCATCATCATAGATCTTTCCCCACGCCGATGGTCATACGCATCTCTGGGTGGGGGCACTATGTCCATGGGTCGAGTAACTTCATAAAACCACGACCGTCAGTGGTGCTTAAATTCCTCGGTATACAAAACATCTTTTCGCAGTTCTGGTGCCAAAGGCTATTATTAGCGATGGAGGTTCACATTTCTGTGCACAAACCTTGAGGCAAACTTATGCATAAATATGGTGGTAAACATAGAGTGGCCACTCCTTAACATCCTCAAACTGGGGCACGGCTGAACTAGCTAACATAGAGATTAAGCACTTCATTCCGATGAAAGGGTAAATAGCAATGTAAAAGATTGGTCCATCAAATCGCCGATTCATCAGCCTACTGCAATGCTTCAAGACAACTTCGAATGTCCTTTACCTGGGCCGGTCTGCGGTGCTTGGTCATCTGAAGGAGACGAATATAGCGCATGGCGGGTAAATCAAAAGTTTGTAATACGTGATTTTGGACAGTATTTTGAGAAAGAGATTCTATCTCAAATGAGTCGGGAAGAAATACAAATGATGGCCTACTGAATTCAAGATTGCAGAAGTGAAAGATCCAAAAATGGTGCATGACCAGCATGATAACTGGAAGAATTTTTGAGCTATAGTGACCAAGTCCTCTCGGGAGATGACTCAAACTCCATCTATTTCGCAGGCAAGCTCAAGTCGATGGACGTACCATTCATCGCGCCCAATGCGCATACCCCACTCTCCTTCTCTCTTGTTCAGCCGGACCTACTCAATCCAAGTGATGATAAAGTGATCAAAGTCAATGACAAAGCTAAGAAGCCTTACAGGGTGCACACCGCAAGAGGAAATTCCTCCCACAGACCTCGAGTCCACCACGATCGCTCATGGTGACAACGCCCCTGTCCTGGTAAGAAACGACCGCCTCTACTGTTACTCGATTGAACTCTTTGTCGGTAATTTCGCAGGTGAATCAGAGTTTGATATTTGATTTTTGTTTATCAGCTTAGCAGTGGACGCCTGAACAAATGAAATGCCCCTTTCTCCAAATGCACTGCGCCTCGGAGTAGGGTACAGCCCATCCATTAGTTCGCTTTCCTCTTCTTCCTCTTTCTTCAAAAAAAAGTTCTTTTTTTTAATATTCATATTATTAAAAGATTTTTGTGTTATTAGAATCAGTTTTTAACACATACGCATCCTAATGTTCACTTCATTTCTTTAATCCTTTGCAACTACTTTATGTCTTTATTTCCTTTGTGTATTCACTTTTGCTTCAATCGACAATCGAATCTTGAGTTCTTTAATCGACAATTGGAATTGCCTTTTGATTCGAAGAATTTAAGCCTCGCTGAGCTACCCAATGTATAGGACAATTCCATGCATGATTCATTAGTCCATCGGGGTTAACGTTTTCTCAACTCTGAACATTCCTCTGAGCTAATTCCTACACCAGCACAACAGATTCTAAAAATTAATAGGTCATGAACTTGCACTTTTCGCCTTGCAAAGCCACTTAGACATGCTGACGACCCATACAGGTTAGTATTACCCATATACAGAAGACCAATGGTCTTCCCAAAAAGGAAAATAGTACAAAAAAGAAAGAAGAAGAAAAGAAGAATAAAAGTCAGTGGACGTTGGCTTTTGAAACCCTAAATTACCTGGCCCGAGGGTATATGATAAAGTTTTGCAGAAGCCCATGCCCTAAGCCTTAATCGCCGAGATTTACCGATTTAGTGTTCATATGACCGGTGAATGGGCAGAATTTGGATCATGTCAGGTGCTAATTTAATCATTCGAGTCCGGCAGAAGCCTCGGCGAGTTTGCGGTCGCGATCCTTTCGGGCTTGACCCAACCCACCTGGTCAGAGTCATCGAACCCGCATACTTACTCTTGTGAAGTCGAATGACGCACTTGGGAAGGAATTTAGTCGAACAAAGAAATAAGAGTGTAGTTAATCCTACGGTAGGTTGTTGCCCAACATTTAAGGCCATGGCGCAGTTGTAATGGGAGTGAATAATACGGCAGCTTCATTGCCGGGACCGGTTAATGAACACCAGATTTTGGTGAAATTCGTGCGCTGGATTTCGATCCGATCACTCGAAAAGTCGGGTTCTATATGGTTGCTAGTTTCTCATGCCTGTTTCAACAGGTGCAAATTGTTCATTTTAAAGGTAATGTTTATCCGTACATACACTTTTTTTGAACCATACATACTTTTGCAAAATCACAAGATGCATCCTATTACTGAGTTTACATTATAAGGACTAGCAACGTGTCTGGCTAGGGTGTGACTAGTGCCTGCAAAAGCATTAGAGCCCTCATCCAAGACAGTTTTGCGTTTTTTTTGCGATTTACAATCATATCAATTAGTTTAATTGATGTGAAACAGTCCACTTAAAATTACCAATGCCATTCCAAACTGCTTTTGGTGATTTGGCGTGTCGCGCACTCCCTGAGCCATTCTAAGTTCAAACTGATGTTATGATACGTGCCTGAGATTTGATTTGTATGTTTCATCCATCAAAATGAGGAATGTGTGGTGTGGAATCATGGTGTGATACACGACAAAAGGAAGATAAAGAGGCTTAAGAGCAGATAACTTCGTGAATCAGCTATGACATAAAATTGCTGGGATCATGCACTATAATCACAGCCGAAAAATTTCAGAATCCCAGTTTAAATAGAAATCACTAGGCCAGTTTAAATTTCGGCTAGTTGGGCTTGAAATCTATCGTGCTCAGCCAAACAAATCACCGCTATTCACATTACCCCGCTAGGTTAAACACCCCCGCCAGCCAGCCTAAACTCATCAGCGGATACACTTCACCTCCGCTATCTCCACTCCCGGCGAGGCTAGCACTCATGGCTAAGGAATTTTCACGATGGTGAATGCACTCCAGATAAATGGAATTGTCGCTTCTCGTGATTTTTATAGGTTTGAACCCATAGAACCCATTCACGCTTTGTGTGTATTAATTACTTCAGGTTCATGTAATTCTCTTCATATTTTAGGCATTTTGTGGTAGTTTCGCCACTTCGATCAGACTATATAAAACCCTTCATAGTAAGAAACTTTTCATTTTATAAAGTTTCCTGCAAATTTTCATTTTAGGGTTTCATTTGCTCTCTTCTCTCTCTCCTCTTTCTTTCATTTTCTAGGCTGCCAAACACACCCCTTGAGGATTACAACTCAAGGGATGCTTGGCTAAGCCTCATAGCTTTGAAGTGAGGGTGGCTAGCTTGGTTTCTGGGTCACAGAAAGCTGTCCTCATGCTTTAAATGATATTGTATCGCATTTATGGTTCCATACCTTCCAAACTAGGGTTTAATGCCATTTAATGTTGTTCCTTTGGTCAATACTTCTACATGCTTATAGCTCGGGCATGCTTAATGCTAGATGCAATCGATATCCTTTAGATGCCATTTACGAGCCACCGAAATGAGGTTAAATGCTGTGGTTTTGAAACCTAATGGACTTTTGAATGCTTAGTACTTTATTTTGACCTCAAATAGGAGTGGCCTCAGGGTTAGGTTTTATAGAAGTTAGAACAAAGATCCGGGGTTTTGGCTTTGACTATAGGTCATTTGCCCCTAATGCGAGGGATAGAACTCGAGGACTGTGAATAATTCCCACGCTTGTTGCTTAGTGACCCAAGCCTTCAAAGTTACCATTTCACATTCCTCATTTGGGTTTCATGTCACGCTGAACATACAACCCCCAATCGCTTTTAACAAATCCGAAAATCCAAACAAAAGCCTCACCATTTTCCCAAACACCGATGCAAGTCATTCATAGATGAAAACCCATCCCCGTGTTCGACCCTAGACCTATGTCAGCAGTGAGTTTGACTTCACGGCAAAGAGAGGAACTAAGGATACAAATATTGTTGATTCCGAATCACCCTACCGTGGCACGAATCAACAATCCAATGGACCATCAACCTAGTCCATGTCATGAATGACATCCATATACCGAGCCCTTTGGCTCTACTAATAATACCCACACGCACTTCAAAGGGGTATCCAACTTCGAAATACCCTCGACTATATCACTCAACCCCAAGTCCGCGTGATAACCCGACCGCGTGTTTCATCTCAAGTCACTCCCGACTCCATCACCTCAACACTAAGTCCTGCTAAGTGATAACCCCGACCGCGGTGTTTTCATATCTCGGCAACATAATCCTTTCTGGCCATAATCGCGAGCCTTCTCAGATTCACACAGATTTCGGATATCTCCCTTGCCCTTACACTTAACCTCGTGGATTCTCACCTTTAGGGATTAACGACCCTTTGCTTTGCCCAACACACTCTAATTACTTCACATTCATCAATCGAACCATGAGTCTTTATTGCATTGCTTAAGAATGTCACATCATATCTAACAGAGGAGGATGATCACACACACTCAATGGATCATAAGATTCAACAGAAGGCAGGATTGTGATCATCCAGATCCAGCTCATGAGAGGCAATCGAGACCTCTCACTCACAATCCCGACCCATCAGATCAACTCTCACCCTACATCCTAGTGAAGAACATCTATACCTGGCTTCTCTAAAGGCCTTAACCTCTAAGCCCAAATCTGGGAGGCCACGGCTCTGCATGATAACCCTGGGCTAAGGTCCCACCACAACCCGATGGCTGTCAACTCATCCATGTCAAGCTTGACATCAACAACCAATAGGTCTACCACCCTAAGGTCAACCATGCTTCCGCTGCGCAACTATGATCCTCGCCCCCGACTTTGACTTCTACCGCCCTCCGCCTATCTCGTGGCCGGGCCGAGTGCTTGTGGCAGCACCCTAAACTCGAATCGTCTTCCGACTGCATTTCAAGGTGTGGAGGAATGAACCGATACTCATGTTCCATACCTAATCGATCATACTTAACCTAAAGCCCGATCCCCGTCTCTAGGCAACCCGTCTCACATGCCCAACTCGGGCCCCTAGTCCCGGGAACTCGCGGTGAAGCAGGTCTCTCGCCTCTCTCCAACTAGCTAGCGCTTGATCCTCCTTGCTTACCAACACCCGCATCCCGAGTGTCCCGACATCCCCCGATCTCCTCTCTCTATGGCCTACCGTCCCAACCATGGAGTCCTTGTCCCGTAGGCGAAGTTCTACGATCCTACCCCGAATGGACAACTTCAACCCATTCTCGAACCTCCCAGACACCCGCAACCAATCCCAAGAAACTACGATCTCGAAGATCGAGCATCTCTAGCTTCTCCTGGATCCACCACGCTCAACCTTTTCCGGTTGACTGGCATCTTGATGCCGACACCACGTGTCCTAAAAAATCTCACCTCGCGAAGCCAAAATCCGCACCCCATCGAACTTAGCGTACAACTGATGGCCCTCAACAACTCGTGAAAACAACTCAAGTGACACCTTATGCTCCCACTGACCGGGAGTGTATCAAAAATGTCATCCACGGCTGACTACAACAACCGATCTAAACAGTGGTCGGGAACACCCATGCATGAGGTCCATGAATGTCGCGACTACAATCCAAGGGCATCAACAGAACTCAAAGTGCCCATAACGTCCTAAACGCCAGCCTTGGGGTGGATGTCCGTCTCCCTAACCTCAACCGATGGTAACCAAAGGGCGTTCATTCGAGTACACTCGCGCCCTCTTAATCGATCAAACAACATCGATCCTAAGAATGGATACCGATTCGATCGTGAACCCCCGTTCAATTGTCTCGTAATCAATACAAGTAGAAGGGTCTTGTCCTTCTTCTTCGCAAATAACCGAGCACCCCATGGGTGGGCGGCGTTTCCTGCCTAATGAACCCCTCATTCAAGAGCCCTCAGAGCTTAATTCCGAAGTTCTGCAACTCAACCGGCTCATCCCCATGTGGAGTCATAGAGATGGGTGAAATAATGCCGCGTAACTCGACATCGGGTCTACTACCCTCCTCGTGAAGGTAGTCCGTAGCTCATCCGAAAAACATCCACATAATCGCACACTACTTCCGAGTGTAGATCTGTCCGGGTCTCTCCGCCCCAGGTAAGTCCGCCACCTAACCCGCTAATCGGTCCCTCGACACCGGACTCGCGATCGTCCGCAAAATGTCGTTCATTCCCCCCGAAATACCACATGTACCGCTCCCGCGTAGGCAGAACCCTCCTACGCTTACACCGAGCACAACTCGTAGTCGCCACCAATCCATCCCTAGGATGACATCGAACTCCGACATGTCCATGATCCTCAGTTCACTTATGAGTAGAGTCCCCAGATCTCCAACTCGCAACTACTCATATCATCCCTATTCTCGCCTGTAATCCCTAGGGAAGAACTCACATACAAAGGCCCTCTAAGGTCTCAAGAGGTCCTGCCCATTTCTACAATATTTCGGGCCTCACTTAACCGGAACAGCGCCTAGTCTATCTCCGGGCAAAGGTCGAGGTAATTTCAAGAAGCACCCCAACACCTTCTCAATCTCAGATGAACCAGCTGGGTCCGCCACTACCGGATCTCCCTCCTCAGGAATGCCTGAGGATGATGCGCCCAAACCCTGTAGAGGTTACTAGATCTTCCGTTCACCGCTTATAAATTCACTCCATGCGATAAATACTACGTAATACCTACAAATTTCGCAGAAAGTTCCGCCGATCAAACACCGTGGTGCCCACTTCAGCGACCTTTATGGACGTTTCTCTTACGCCCTCGTCCCGACTACCCATCTATACAATTAACATGGCAAATAAATCTCAATACAAGATTCTAAGGCATAAACACAAATTTCCTTAGACACTAATTCATAAGAATATTAAATCAATGTATACACATTATCCTTGCATTTACGTAATGCAAGGCAATCAATTTTGCATTTAAAATATTGTTTTCTAATAAAAATTTATTTTCGAAAAATTTCATTTTGAAAATTACTTGGTAATTTCATCACTTTATTTGATTTTTTTTTTCAAAAAATTTTTTTTTCCAAAAATAAATTTTTTTTTTCGAAATATTTTTTTTCCAAAATTGACTCAAGAATGCGATCGAGTCAAATCGGGTCAAAAATCGAGTCAGACCGAGTCGTGCACAAAGGTAACTAACTCGTCTGGGGCTCGAAAGACAGGTCGCGGCACCTGGGCCGGGCTCGCGGCCGGGCTACGCCAGCACCCCACGCGCCCAGCCCCGCCCAAGATCGTGTCGCAAAGACTTCACATTACGCTACCGGGCCGCGTCGCACGATATAGCCTCACCTTCGCTTCCATCAGTCATTACAATACACGCAGTTGTATTGCAATACAAATTTTTTTTTTTTTTTGAACCCATCAGACTCCATCAGACAGAACACAACTAACCCTCAAGAATACTATTTCACTTAAATCGCCACTTAGTCAGAATAATACAATCCTCAGGCATTGCAACACAATCAAAACACTTAATCTAAAAAATTCTATAATCGTTTTTTTTTTCGTTTTTCATTATAAATATATTTTTTTTCTTATTTCCAGCTATTGGAAAAAAAAATATACACCTATATATATATTTTTTTTCATTTTCCATAATACTCAAATAAATTTATAAAAATTTATTTTACTCCATTTTCTTCAATTTCACAACTTGTAAAACCTTAGAAAATTATTTTCTTCACCTCTTAACCAAATAAATTTATGAAATTTATTTTCTTTACTTTCTTTTTTCAGTTTTTCACTGTAAAATTTTTTTTCTTCCACTCTTATATACATATATATATATATATATATATATATATATATATATATATATATATATATATATATATATATATTTTCTCATTTCTCAATAAACCAAATAAATTGCTTAAAATTTATTTTGTTTATTATTATTTTTTCATTTAATTTCCGAAAAGGGTCCAGACTCTCAAAGCCTCCCTATATAACAAAGAATCCTAGCGTTTCAACCTCAAATTTATTAAAATTTTATTTCATTATCCAACAACTCAATAAATTTATTCAAATTTATTTTATTTCTACTCTTTGTTCCAAGTATAATAATTATAAAAAACTTCTAAAAGTTTTTAACACATCACTTGTTTTCCTATGTGCTAATCACTAAGCACACAAATAAACATAACACATATAACATGGTATACACACCATTCATCAAACATTCACATGTTCACACATCATTTATCAAACAATCACCTATAACACATGCATGTAATGTCCTAGTTTTGTCCCGTGATTTCCTAGGTAATCTCATACCTACGCTCAACAATGAACCACACCTAGTGGTGATGTTCTTATACCTCAAAGACTATGGCCTAAGCCCAACCCCCAAGCCCTGTAGTCGTGATACCTAGGCCTGGATACCAAGTCAGGACGCCCAAAACCCGGGGGTCCGCGACTACCCGCCAACCTCACGTGGAATACCTGTGGAATGTCGGTCGACCTGACATTTTTCACGAAAATCGGGCAGAGTCTCCTTTGTACGGGGAGCTCTACTCAAATACAAAACCTGCATAAAACCTGTTCCAAACAGTCCAATATAACAATCTATGATTAAAACGGCCACTTGGGCCCATAAACCAATATTCATAACAATGTACATATATCCAACTATCCAACCATAGTTCAAGAGTTCAAATTTTACTCTTATACAACATATATTAAAATTAAAACAATTCTAATACATGTAATACTTCATAACCCAAAGCCACAATCCCATTTTCTTCTAAACCTCAGTCTCGGACGAGCCACCCCTCGCATGCTCCCGTACCAGAAATAGTAGTCCTCGACAGGTGAGCTAATGCTCGCAGTGGAATCCAACCCAAGGCTACTCTCCACCTGCAAGGCAATGTGCAATGCTCCAAAATAAAACACACATTCAAGCAAATGCATGATCCTACTAATGTAACCGATCATCTCGACTCCAAGTCCTCATTTCATCCTCACACTCGCCAAGCCTCGTGATGAGAATTATTATATTTATTTGCCAGGACAACCCTCCGATGTGTATATATCAACTGACCGCCTCCACGATTGATATTATTTTATGGACTACCTCCATGTATATCAATCTGGGCCGCCTCCGACGTTTGATATTTTCTTTAGTACGACTACCCTCCGATCATTTAGTTTTAGACAACCCTCCGAAACCATTTTCTCTAGACTCACCTCATGCACTCACTCTTATTATCCTAGGGTGCTCCCAGTGCATATGAAATGCATGATGCCAATTCCATTACAATCTATGTCACATGAAAATATATAAACATGCATATATTCACATAAAATTCAATCATACAATCATGTTATGTAATTATGCATTTCATCACATCAAAATTAGCTCACATGGGCTAATGATCGAACACGAGCAATTCGATTTGAATTACTCAGCTAAACACATTATTTCACAAAAATTATTTTGTGAACACTATTCTCAGGAATAGTAAAACCCTCGGTTACTATTCCCGAAAAATCACCAATCGTCGGTTCACTTTGTGAACCCGAATTTCACGGCCATTCCCGGCCTTTTTCATATCAAGCATACATTTTAATGCATAATTTCAACACAAGCAGCCTACCATCTTCTCGGACTGTCACGACAGCTAAAAATCTCAAAAATTCATAATTCCTGGCCCCAAGTTGGATCGACTAAACGGCCCCTCACGGCCTCATTCAATTCAAACATTAACAAAGTACTTAAATAAAGAATAAAACCCAAGTAGGAGGAAACCCGTACCTCACGGAGTTTGTCGAAACTCCTTAAATCAGTAACCACGCCGTAGGCCCCCTCCTCACAGAGAGCGCAATTTTCTCCTTCCTCGTCCCGAAGACCGCCGACTATCGTATCGCTCTCGACATTCTAGAGAGAAGGAAGACTCTCTCTCACTAGAACCCACCATTTTTTGCTACTACCATATCCTGCCCGTTTTCTTCTCTTTTCAATTTGAGAAGATGAGTACTATGCACTATTTTGGCATTATTCTCATTTAAAACAATTTCTATAATGACCATCATGTCCTTCTTTTCCCAGTTTTGACATTCGGCACTATCTCGGCCATCCATTTTCATTTTCCCACTCATGCCACTCATGGCACATGAGTACGTGTTATATGTGACTCTTAGTAGCATCGAAAATGTTTTTACTACACTCGACTGCGATGTCTTCGAAAAACGTGTCAACCTCGATCGCTTTCGAATTCTACGAATTTGACGTGCTAACTAGATTTTATGAGACGATATAATCTGAGTCTATTTCACATCCGATATCTATAGAATAAATTCCGGATTTTTAAACGAAATTACAATTTTGTAACCGAAATTACGATTTTGCCCTTTTTCCATAAATTGGAATTTCTCGGGTCTTATAATGCCATTAAAAAAAGTCACAACTAAGTTAAAAACTCTGAAACAAGAGAAGGATTTAACTGCTTTTGTCCATATGTGTCCCTTTCTAACAGTATGAGCATGGCTGAGTTACGAAAGTAATGTCCGGGGCATCTTGGGATTAAAAAAAAGTTCAACTGAAAAGTAGGACATATCAACAAAATTTAAAGGCATTGGTATACTTTATCCCTATGTTTTACTATTATTGTGAAACCTCAGAAAACCAATTTTCGAAAAAGTAAGTAAAATCGTACTTCGTGAAAATCCAAAATTTTTTCTATATCTCTGATGATCAAACGGATTTCACCGTTGGAATCGCCCTTCATGAAATCTAGCTACCATGTCGACCACGAATTTCGCGAATTCCAAGATTAAATCCGAATTTGCACGCTGGAGGCATCGAAAGATCTGTGCCTAGAACGACATGTGATGTGACAAAAGTCACCTATAACATGTACTCATGTTACACAAGTTGCATGAGTAGAGAGATGATGGAAATGGACGGCCGAGGTTGTGCCATGTCTCAAAATAGTGGAAAGAAGAGGACATAAATGTCATTTTGGAAATTTTAAATGAGGAAAAGACGAAATAACAATAGTGTCATCTCTTACCTTCAAACAAAAGAGGCAAAAACGTGAAGGATGAGAAGGAGATTCAGTGGGTTAGTTTCTTTGAATTTTAGAGAGAGAAGGAGTGGCTTCTCTTTAAGATCCCGGCTAATCCGACCATCGGATTCCTTCGGAGCAAGAAGGAAAGTCATTCTACGCGGTGAGGGCAACGCGTAGGTGGCCTGCGCTTCTTGTGAGCTTCGACAAACTCCGTGAGGCAGTGGGTTCATCCTACTTGTTTTTACTCTGATTTGGCAGCTTTGTGATGTTTGAGTTGATTGAGGCCGTGAGGGGCAGTTTGATCGGTTTCAAAACTTGGAACCAAATTGTGAGAATTTTTGGTAGCTCATTTGGACAGTCCGTGACAGTCCACGGACTGTTTGGGCTATTTATGTTGGAAATTATGCATCAAATTGTGTTTTGGTGAGTAGGAGACTGGAAATGGGTAGGGAATTTGGTTCCACCAAGAGGAACCTTATGGGAGGAGGGGCTGCCCGTGACGTACCACTTGCTCGCTGGGACTCCGTAAAATAGTCCCAGCTTTTGTATGAAATGGACCATAAATGTCCATGTGTTTCAGTACGAAATCGCTTTGATGTGAGTGGCTTCGAGCTGCTGATTCAAAGAAATTAATAGGTTAATGCTTGATGTGTTAACATGATGCCATAATTATATATAATATAATTGTGGCGAGGGCCATTGGAAATGGAATAGGATTAGCTCAAGTGAGCAAATTTTGGGAATTAGTAGGTTAATGCATAAAGCTTGAGGTGTTAATATGATGTCACAATTATATGGAATATAATTGTGTGTGTGCCATCGAGATGAGATTGTGTTTAGCCTGCCAGCTAATTTGGGTGATGGTTGATATTGTTGAATTACATGTGATGTAATTGTAGATTTGAGAATATATGCATATTGATATATTGGTTGAAAATTTGTTGAAATGGCATAATGCATTTCATATGCACCGAGTAACCTAGAAATTAGGTGTGAGTGCATGATTAACGAAAGCTCGAAAATCGAACACGGTTGCTAAAGGAATTTCACAGGATGATTTTCCTGAGAATGGGTTGAGACGGTCCAACTGATCATTTCGGACGAGGACCATGACTGTTACCGGAAGTTCTCCAACACATTCGCCTCGGAGGGTAGTCCCATATTTTTATCGACATTCGGTAGTGTATTTTCGAGAACAAAAAGCTTTTGTTTTGAAAATGATTATTTTTCTCATACATGGCTTATGCATGTGTGAGGGAGTCGATGAGGAATGGACATGTAGACATTCAAGTAGGATCACGTATTTACTTGAGTGTGTGTTTAAATTGGAGCATTTCATATGCACTTAGGTGGGGAGTAACCCATTTAGGGTGATTCCACTACTGGGCGATAGCTCACCTTGTCGAGGGAATATTTTTTCGTGTACAGGAGCTGCTTCGAGAAGACGCTTTCATTTTAGGAGGCCACTTGAAGAAAGTCAGGTTGTGGCTTGATGTTTTCGGATAATATGTATTAGAATTGTAAATTTTAATATGTATTTGTATTAAGAGTATTGTATAACTCTTGAACCATGTAAACTAGTTGGTTGAATGTATTTGGATGAGTACGGCATGTAGTATATATTTGGTCGATATGTTGTTAAGGAGTATAATGCAGGGCCTATGGCTATTTTTACTATTTAATTGGATATGAACCCAATGTGGTCATGAGATTGGTGTTTGGACATGTTTTGTATTTGGGTGAGCTCCTGCATGTTAGAAGACTCTGCCCATTCGTGGATCAGTCGGTTAACGACATTTACGAGTATTCCGCGGGTTGACGGGTTGTTAACGGACACCCCAGAATTGAGGCGTCACAATTATCACCTAGGAATTACTAGATAACTCAAATAAAATATTAACATTTTACGTTATTTCCATTAAAGACTATTCAAGATTAGTTACTTGACTTGTTTGTTGAAAAGGAATTCTAACCTTGGCTTATTGTTCCCTAAAAATATTTCAAAGGTGGGAGAATCAATTTCAAAATCACACCAATGTCTTCCAATGTGACAATGGCGATGAGTTCATCTTAATTTTCCCCTATCACATTATTTCTTATGACGTTCAATTAAGTATTTCTTGTATGGGAAAGATGAAACAAAATAGGAGCTAACGAAAGCATCAATATATTTTATTTTATGGCTTGATGTGGGGTTCTTACATTTATTCATCTTCTAAATTAGATGCCTAGCTTCCTCTGTTATTAAAAAATGAGAGCCCTTTCTACAAAATATATAAGAGACATCGAAAGATAAGATATGTCCAAACCACCACAATGCCAAATTGAGAAGCTCAGCAAATAATTTCACTTGAAAACTAGAAATTGATTATAATGAAGCATTCATACTAGTTGTAAAACTAAAAACCACAAGTCTCATAATTCTTTTGACTATCTTTCTTAAATAGAAAACTCAACATAGGGGGTGTATTGGATTAGGACTTTTGAAGGCATTTATAGACTTTTTTAAGTGGATGACTTTTATAGAGTTTGATCGATTTTTTAAAGACTTTTGTAAACTTTTATAGAGATTATAAATGTATTGATGACTTTTATAAACTTTTATTTTAAAGACTTTTGTAAAGTTTGTACAAGTACGAGTGACTTTCATAGATTTTTATTTTAAAAAACTTTTATAAACTTTTATAGATATTGATATACTTTTATAAATTTTAAATAACTAGGATAAATTCATATTTTTAATAAAAATTAATAAAAGTAAAATATCATAATTAAAAAATTTTCTTCAACAAAAGAAATATCAAAGTTATTTAAAATGATATTTCCCAAGTTAAAACATAAAAAATAAACTCAAAAACGATTTTTCTATGTAAAAATATAAAAAAAAAAAAAAGGAAATTGTTACTAAAACATAATTTTAAAAACTATTTCCCAAGAATTACAGTTTATCTTGAAACATTTTATTAAATATAAACTCATCCAAATAAAAAGTTACTAAAAAATAATTATCAAACCATCATCTAATTTCTTTTCCTTTAAAAAAATTCTATTTAAGAAATTAGAATGTGTTCACAATTTATTCTTATTCTTTGTGTTTCAAATATTAGAAATAATATTTATCCAGAATATTTGGTTTTGATAATTCTTAAACTTTAAAATAATTATAAAATCATCATCAAAACAATAAAATTATGTTATAAGAAGTCATAAATTCTCTAAAGAAGTTATTATAGAAAACTAAAAGGTAAGTATATAAATTAAAACATGAAATATGATGAAACTAAAATCATTATAAAGATTACTGCAAAAAAAAAAATCACTATAAATATATTAATATTTTTTATTCATAAAAAACATGTGTATTTTTAAAAAATAAAAAATTATAATCTTAATTTTATTTATTTGTAAAAATTATATGTTTTTTTATTTTATAATTTAAAATTTATTATATTATATTTTTAAATATTGTAATTGATAAGTAACCACTACTCTAAAATCAGCTTTGTGTCATTTTGATGGAGTAATCCAAAGAATTTGTGTCATTTAAAACCAGTTCACAATCCTTTGAAATCATTTTTTGACTTTACAATACGGATATATGATTTTAAGAACAATAAAAAAAAACTAACAATTGAAATAAAAAAATCATATTTATTTCAATAACTACAATACAAATACATGCTTTAAAAATCAAATTAAAAAAAAAATTTCAAATTTTCAATCTTACCTCTAAACTATCTCATATTAAAAAAATTACAATGCGAATAGATCTAAGGTTAAACTCTTTACTCTAAAAATTCTTATTGGTTTCACTCGATCAAAAAATCGTTTCAAATCTTTCGGGAAAACATAGGAGAATTTTGAAAAGTGGGTATTTATACTCCTACTAGAAAAGTCATTAAAAGTAATTAAAAGTCTAATGTCTATGAAAGTTAATGATTTTTTCAATACCAGTATACTTTTAGAGAGTCTATAAAAGTTGTAATTAAATACACTTTGATTTTTATAGACTTTTTTAAAGTCTTAAAAAGTCTTAATCAAATACTCTATGACTTTTATATAGTCTATAAAAGTTATAATTGAATACACTTTGATTTTTATAGACTTTTTTAAAGTCTTAAAAAGCTCACCTGGACACCACAGACGCCCAAACTCGGTCCATGACAACCCGTTAACACGCGGAAAACCTGTGTCTCATGTCATGAGACCCATACATGAGTAAAAATGGCCACTTGGGCCCATACATCAATACTCACCAAAAATCTAACCAAACTATATTCCAATAGTTCAAGAGTTGATTACATCACTTTTAATACAACATATATTAAAATTTAGAATTCTAATACATGCTTTACAAAATAAATACCAGTCACATGTCGGCTTTCCTCAAAGTGGCTCACGAGCGCCCGCCTTCGAACACTCCCCCGTACCTGGAAATAATGATCCCTCATAATGCCCAGTAGTTGAATTATCCTACATGGGTTACTCCCCACCTAAGTGCACATGTAATGGCAACCAAACACACTCAAGCAAATACATGATCCTACTTGAATGTCTACATGCCCAATCCCATGTCTCGAGTCCTCATCGACTCCCTCACACATGCCTAAGCCAAATGTGAGAAAAACACTATTCAAAACAAAAGGTTTTTGTTCTCGAAAACGTACTACCGAGTTTCGGTAAAATCTATTGGACAACCCTCCAAGGTGAATTGCTGGGTAATTCTCCGAAACAGTCATGGGTCCGCCTCCGAGATGAACTATTGGACAACTCTCTAAGGCAATTCTTCGTAAAATCTTCCTTGAAATTCCTTTCACAACCATTTTCATTTTTCTTTCATTTTCTTTCATGTCATGCACTCACACCTATCGTTCTAGGGTGCCCCGATGCATATGGAATGCATTATTCCATTTCCAAACCATTCATGTCAATATATCAATTATGCATATATTAACAAAATTTAACTCACATACATCATGTTATTCAATTCATGGCAATAACATCAAAATTAGCTCACATGGGCTAATAACAATTCAAGCAATTCATTTTGAATCACCCAAACAACACAAAAATCACACACAAATCACGTGAACAGTAGAACCCTAGGCTCGGCACTGTTCACGGCCACAATAGGGATTTTCTTCACTCGGTTCAAATATTTTGAGACCGAAACCAGACCATCCAGGCCTAAACAAATCCCCATCCATTAAAATGGCTCTTAGCCAAAGAATAAACCAAGTAGGAAAAGACCCCTACCTCTTGGAGTTGTAAACTCCGGCCGGTCTTACAACGTAGCCATGCGTATAAAACAACTTTGCTTCTGGCGATGCGATCTGGGTTGTGGCGAGAATTCTAGAGGAAGAAGTTCTGCGACTTTTCTCTCTCCCAAAACCCTCCATTTTCAAATATGTTCTCACTCTCTCCTACTACTGCATTACCAGCCAAAAATGGAGAAGAAGTCTCCTTTTGTTCCTCTTTGCCGTATCGAGTTACAAATGGGCCGTTAGATTTCTTATCCACGTAATCCACCAACCGTTTGATTTTCCTCATTGGCATCATGCCATGTGTCCACATGGAGCCCACACTTGAGCTCAAGTTGGCGAATCTGTACTGACCACGTGGCATTGTGAGCCGCAAAATGGGCACTAGTGTCAGCCTTCTGTTTCGTTGCCTTGAAAAACGTGCAAATTCCTATTATCTCGGAATTCGACAAAATTCGACGTGATAGCTAGATTTCGCGAGACGATTTCAATGGTGTAGTCCGTTTTGTCAACCGAGATATAGAAAAATTGCGGTTTTTGACTGAAATTACAATTTTGCCCTTTTCAGAAAATTATATTTTCTCGGGGTTTAACAGTCATGACTTTTATAGAATCTTTAAAAATCATAATCCAATACACCGTGACTTTTATAGACTTTGTAATTCCATGAAAGTCATTGAAAGTCCTAATCCAATACACATCCCTTAATGTCAAGAATGTCTTTATGCATGACAATGTTAAGGAGATGATTTGTATGGAATAACTCTTGAATTTTATTAATTCTATATTTCCCCAAACTATTGTTGATTTTTTCTTTTTTGGAAAGTTTTCAAAATATGGCTCTTTCCATATTCTTTGAGATTCTATTTTTCTATTTCTTTCCTTTTTTAGTTTGATTACAACTATAATTGAGAAGGTTATAGAATGTCCTCCCATATAAATTTGATTGTATATTCTCAAAAAAATATCAATGAAAAATACGATTATCCCTTTAAGCATGGTATTAGAGTCATCTCAAAATTGTTTTTCTAAACCCTCGACCCGTCTAATGGTGAAAGTCTTTGTGTCCGCATCGAACACAGAGAATGCTCATGTTGTGATGCCCTAAATCTCGAGGGTCATTTTTTTTTTAATAGTGTCCATGAACAGTGTTCATGAACAGTGCCAAAGAACAGTAGCTCAAACAGTGCACAACACAGTGTAGTGTGCTACTAGACAACTCTGTTGCATGTGCTATGCGCATGGTCGTTCTCTATCACTCTCCCAAGGCCGCTGGATCGCGCGGTCATTTTTTATTTATTTTTGACAATGTCCATGAATAGTGTTAAGTGAAGGTAATCGTGAGCGGTGCGAAGAAACCAGTGGCAAACGAGTGCGACACATTGCGGTGTACTACTAAGCAACTACATCACACATCCACGCTCGTAGGTAAATGCCCGTTTGTCTTGCGTGGTCGCTTTCTCGAAATTTGCCGGTCATCTTTGGTACGGGCCTCTTGTCGCCGCGGCCCTCTCTCTATCGGCGCTCAGGCGCTCCCGTCGCAGATGCGCCTCGGTGTAGCTGTAGTGATAAGGTATGGAACCGTGAAAATTTTAAATTTAAATTTTTCAAAATTAAGGGAGAGGGGGTCAGTATTTGATAATTTGGAATAATCAGGAAAAAAGTTGGGATTTTTCTAGATCTCAGTTGACGAAATGGATTGCATTGTTGGAATCGTCTCGTGAAATCTAGCTATCCAGTCAAATTTCGTTGAATTCCGAGATAGTTAGAATTTCACGTATTTCGAGGTAACGGGTGTCGGGTGACACATGGCGAGCCATGTGGATGACACATGGCGAACCATGTGGGTGACACATGGCATGCAATGTGTGTGACACATGGCATGCCATGTGTCAACATGCATGGCTCCTTTGAAGACTATAGAAGGGGCTTCAGCTGGGCTATTCGTACAAGCAAGGGGGAGCAGCAAGAAGAAGGAGGAGGAAGGGTAAAGAGAAAGGGATGAAAGGAAAGGAGAAAGGGAGGAGAAGAACAGAAAAGGAAAGAAGAAAAGAGAAGAAGAAAAAGGAGGAAGAGAGGAAAAAAAAAGAGGAAAAGGAAGGAGTGTTGCACAGTGAGCAGACCCAAACGACAAAGAACTCGGAACTGCGCTACAAGAGGTAGGTTTCCTCATACTCTGGTTATTTTAAGCCTAGGGGTCGTGTAATGGCCTACGGGTTTCGTTCGGTTTCCGGGCGAATTTGTATGTTGTGTGGTTTGTTTGTAATTGTGTGATGGTCAAATACCGGTTTCATGAGGTTTTGGGACTGTCCAAAATAGAACATTGTGTTCCAGGACAGTAAAATCCCGAGTAAAATGGCAAACGGGGTGTGCCTAAATTTCCGCACACCCTTGTGAATCGGCCGCATCAACTTCGGACGACCATAACTTTCCCGTCCGAACTCCGATTTGCACGTTCTTAGACTCTACGGAGAGCTCGTTGAGTCTAGAATTTAATACAATGAAGTGCTCAGCCAAAACATGGGCTGGACATTGGGCTGGGTCACAGACAGTTGAGGAATGGTCCGTTCTGGGTTCCGGAACTTCTGTTTTTGGAATTGATTTGTATCTAAAATGCTTGGGGATACGTATGGCCTGAGCAAGGAATTGCGTGTTGGATGTTTTGTGTGGTATTTACAAAAATTGGACGTTATGGACTAAGTCTAGATTATTTAGAGGCGGCGTAGTGTCGGTTATGGCGAGAATATTTAATGTGTGTTATTGCCATAAATTGAATAACATACTGAATACGTGAAATTATGTGATATATGTGTGATAAAGATGGAAATAATTATATGCATTGGGCTGTATGACTGACATACCATGTCTCAGCCTGGGAATATGAATTATGGCATTACTTGCCTAAGTAATGGTTGGAATTATGTTAATACATGCTTGAATGATGTGTTAACATGAATGAACTGAATGATAGAAAAGATGTAGTGCATGCTTATGTGATGTACTGATTTTAATGTGTGGAATAGTAACATGACTGCATGTATGTTGATGTTGAACTAAATATATGAAATATTGTGTGCATTAGACATAAGTGTTCATAGCACACACATAATGTATGGTGTAGAATATCCATGTACAGGTCTTCATACATTGGTCATGGGTTTGAGTGCAGTGGCACAAATTGCATTGCATTGGTGTGCGGTAACACCACATTACATGGGTGTGTGTACATGGTACTGATTTGACACTGCGTTTGGTGCTGAATCATGTAGGCTTGGGAATGGGACGAAGTCCAATTGAGTTCCACAATGTTAAATGAAAATGGAAAACAAATAGTGTCGGGCGTAGCGAGTAGGGTATAGATACCCCCCTCAGGTGAAAGCACGAGAATACGGATTTGTTCAGCGTATCCGTCGGTGAAATCCGAAAAATGTCGGTGTAAGAGACTGGTGAGATCCGAGAGGATTAATTTGCCCGAAAAGACCGCGAAGCGATTGAATAAATATCACATAGACTACGGGTAATGAGATAGGAGTTGAGACTGACTCGGTATTGATTTCCCATTAGCACTTGCATTGGGTGGTGGGTCGGAGGTTGACTCGTACATGGGGCATGTAAAGTGTCATCTCATACATGCATGTAGTTTTTTTTTTTTTTTTTAATGATAGGACTACATGTATGCACGGATTGGTGGGTGGTTTGACTATGAAATGATCATTTGCATGTGCACCTAGGTGGGGATTAGCCCTTGTAGGATTTATCTCTATTGGGCGTTAGCTCACCCTGTCGAGGGACCCCCTTATCAGGTACAGGACAGAGTGCGAGCGGGCCAGGCGCTCCTGGCGGTCAGTTATGAAGTGGAGCGGGCTGTGGCCTTGATTCTTGTGTTGTGTATATATTAGAACGAACTAGTTCTAATATATGTTTTAATATTAAAGTGATGTAATAACTCTTGGATGCATAGAAATGTATGGTCTTATGGCTTGTATGGGCAGTATGGATGATGGGCCACACATTAGGTCATTTTACTCATGTATGGAATTCTGCGTGATATAGAGGCAACGCGGGTTCTGAGTTGACGGTGGTCAGCGGGACCCCGAGTTTTGGGGTCTCGTAAGCCCGGTAATCCGCGACATGGGAAATCCACTGACCCCGAGATTCTGCAGCCGAGGCAGAGAATTCTTTGTTCTTGACGAGCCTCAGAAGTCTTTGCGACGAACAACGTAAAGTGCAATCGCGACATAACTCATGCCGTGAAGTACGCGGGCACATCGTGCGCGTCACAGCACCTGTCGCGTGCACAGGACTACCCTATGAGTCACGATAGAAAAACATCCTGTCGCAACACCACCCTTGGAATTTATGTCGCAACATAAAGTCTTCTGTCGTGACAGGAATGTCCCACCCCTGGGAAAACTCTGTTGCGACATAAGGAGTCCTTGTTCTGACCAGGCACAAACCGGCCTTAAACGCATCCGCGACCGAGATTCTGTCCGCGACCGCGGGCAGAAAAATCATTGTTGCAATAGAGAAAGCCTCTGTCGCGACCCAAACCACCTAATTGGCTTGGGAGCGATTATCGACACGGATATCTGTCGCGTCTTGAGAAGCGAAAGCTTTGTCACACGCGCACCTTTGTATAAACTTATTATCTTGTATAATTTTTTAATTTCTATGGCGCTTATTAGAAATGTCATAGTTGCAAAATCTTAGGTTTAACAATATGTAAGGTATCAATTGAGCCTTGATACTTTTGGAATGTCATTGAAATAATATAAAAACTTTCATATTTTTCTAAAGTGTCATTATCTATTATACTTTCCAACCCTACCTTTCAAAGTCCACTTTCAAACCCAATAAAACTCTAAACATTTGAAGTTCTATGGGAAGTATTTGGGAGAAGAACCATAAAGAACATAAAGAGAAGAAATCCTAGGGTATTCATGCGGATGGGGTAGAGAGGGTCATCAATGAAGAAAAAATCAGACTTTGCTTTTTGGTCGTCCAAAGAGAAACGGGTAAGTTAGAGGAAGAATGGACATTTTGTGCAAGGTGATTTTGGTCTTCAAGGATAGTCAATGGAGATGTTAGAGGAGGATAAAGCAATATTTAGGAAAAAGTTTGGAGCTTTTCTTCAATAACAGGGGTGGCTTCGATTTTAATTGATAGAGGTGGATTTTTGCTCTTCTAGTGAGGTTATTTTGGAAAGGTGCTTCACTTGTGATCGAAATAGGTGGAGAAAACATTTCTGTTTGGGGCTATTATGGAGAGCATTAGGAGACAGAATACAAAGAATTTCTTGCATTTTTCTGGATGAATAAGAAGTGTTTCAAGTATAGCCACATAGTTCCCTGTTTGTTGGGTATGAACATCTATGTCCTTGATGTTTTAATAGTTTTTTTTTCTTTCTTTGTTTTTGCAATTTATGTATAGATGTGAGCAAATAAGTGGAGGAAGCATTTTTGTTTGGGGCTATTTTGGAGAGCATATAGAGACAGAATGCAAAAATTAGATTTCTTGCATTCTCCCAGAGACCAAAGAGAAAAAGAAGGGTTTCGAGGGTACATAAGAAATATAGTTCACATTTATTGGTATGAACATCTGTGTTTTTGATGTTTTAATTGATTTTTTCCCAATTTATGTATAGATGTTCGCTATATGTTTCTAATCCTCCTTGTTCACAGGAAGTTAGAAATTTCAATAATTTACTTGAAATTTTTGGGTTAACATTAGCAAGGGTGGTTAGGACAACTATCATCTCTGATTTTGGGTAAATAGGCAAAGTTTGGGAAAGTATGCAACTTTTTCTAAGGGATAAGTTCCCTAATATTTGGGTGACAAAAAAATTTGGGGACACTTATTTCGTACTTCATTTCGAATGGTTCTTTCCGAAGTCCTTGTTCCTTGGAAATATTACCAATCCTTCTTGTTTTTCACTTTCAGTTAATGCTTTTAGTGTTAAAACCCTTGCTTGGCTTGGTGAGGAAACAAACGCAATGCTTTCTTTCAAATTCATAAAAATTTGCATTTTTTCTAGTGATGGAAACTCGACTTTGCTCGTTTCATTTTCTGAGGAAACTTTGCTCTTAATAGATTTGGTATAAATCTCATAAGGAAACTCAACTTTGCTTGCTTCAATTTTTGTATACAACAAACACATACCTTTAGGTAGGATGATTAATTTTATTTGTTATATCAAAAAAACTATTTTGTTTTTTAAAAGAAACGTCTTAACACTAGATACAGACTTGATTTTGATGTTTTTTCCTTAGTCTCTTTTGGTTTTTTTTATTTTTTTTTATTTTTAAGACTCTTGTTCCTAATGTTTATTTATTGTTATTTATAATGAGGAGTAGATTGACCCAAGGCATTGGCATAGGCTTGTACTTAAACTTGCATTATGAAGAGTGGTGTAAAGGAGATGTAGGGCAACCATTTTTCTACTAGTGAGTTCCAAATTTTGTGTCTTTTCTTTGATAAAGGCCATGACATAGTTCCTTCTCCTTTAATTCTTGGCTTTGCTGCATTAGAATGCATGGGCTATAAAAGTTTCAACTTAAAATTAATTAGAGTTGGGCCTGTCTTGGCTAAATGGTACTATGGCCTATGTAGGATTTGATTATGTTTTTGTAGAAGAGAAATGGAAAGACCTTGCTAAAATTGAACTATAGGGCAAAGGTGCAAAAAAACCCCTCGGGTTTTTCCAAATATCCCACTTACACCACAAACTTTTTTTAGATGAGAATAGGCTGCAGCTTTTCTTTGTAGCTTCCAGGTGGTTATCGTGGCTTTGGGTGTTAAATGTTAAAAACAACGTTACATTGGCTATTAAACTAGCCATGTTATTAAGATGGCGTGGCTTGATTTTTATCTGATACATTTTAAAACCCAGGGGCTTCTAATTAGGAGAAATCAAAAGCCCTAGTATATTCTGCAATTTGGTAGAAATGCAACCACTCTGACTAAAACTGACCCTAGGGAAGCCAAATTCTAGCCATTTCTTCATCTGGGTCTCTCTGATTTGGTTGGAATATTCGCCCGAGCATCGCCATATTTCATTTTTTCCAGTCATGGTAACATGGGTCATCAACCTATTTTGGAATTTCTCAAAATTTATGGCGATGGTTGTTGTGGGGGTTGAATTATTGAGGATGTGTGATCTCTCGTGCCTACCTAGTGCTTGGTCGAACCTGAATAATCTCTTGCAAAATAGGCACTCATAACTTTTCACATTACCTCCGTTTCTGTATTGGATTCGTCTTCAAAGCTGGGTTTGATCTTCTTTATATTGGATTTGTTTATGCCTTTTTCAATTGGAGAAGCTTGGAAGGATGGGGAAACTTTCTTTCATGTTTCATTTGATCTTCATCACTTCTGGTCCATGTATCCCTCGAAAGCATCACCAAACGCATAACGATATCCTCTTTCAACCAAGTGTTAGAAACCAAACACCAACTCCAACTTTGCCGGCGACTCGATTGTCTCTGATTTTCCCAATTTGGGTTTCTTTGAATCTAGTCCTGGTTAGGGACAACACTGAGTTTCTAAGCTCGTTTGGATCCCCGTCGAGTCAGGTTCCTTGACTCGGTCTTGGTTTTTGGCTCGAAGAGGATTAACATAAATGAATTGATCTAGATGATGTAGAAAGAAGACAATCGATGAAGAAGATGATAAGGAAGCAAGAAGCCTAGGGTTTTCTTTGGCTCGAAAAGGTTTTTTGCTAAAGATTATGAAATTAAGCTCTTTAATCTCCCCAAATTAGAAGCCCCTAAACTTTCAAGTTGGATTAGGGAAAAAATTGCCTTGTTGGCTTACATGGTTGGTTTGATAGCCAAATTAACGTTGATTTTGATGTTTAATGCCCAAAGTTACGGTAGGGGCTAATTTAAGCTATGGGAAAAAACATGTGGGGCCTATTTGGACGAAAAAAAAGTTTGAGGTGTAAGAGAGATATTTGGGAAAACCTTAGGGGACCTTTACCCTTGAACTATATGTTAATGTGGTCTAGATTGTAGAATCAAATATTTTGGTTCAGTACTTCTTATCAATTTTATGGAATTGAACTAGGGGAAAAGGGCTAATTCCAAAAAAGGTCAGGGAAGAGTTGGCTAACATGAATTATGTCTCATTCAGTACTAATTAATTGATTAAATTGGCTACAAAAACCATAGTGGCAATCAACATAGCTTGTATTTTCCCATTATAGATTGCATTCTGCCATTATAGATTGTATTTTGATACTCTAATACTCAAACACTCAATTTAATCAAATTATTACATCACTTTCTCAACCCCATGTTATATATACAAGAATTTTTAAGAGAAATCTAATTAGAGAGTGATATAAAGTAGTCCTCAAAGTGGTTGTATGCTATAAAAATGCATGTGGGTATGGATTTACTTTTTAGGTTTCTTGAGGGATGGTGGAAATATGGATAAGGAAAGACTATTACAAAGTCTATGGTTTCATGTGATTTTTTTATTATAAACAAAGGGACAATTATGCTTTAGGTTTTGGACACAAGGGAAATTTAATGTTCCCGATGATATAACAATAAGGCATAGGTTTTATGACCCAAGGCAAGGGTTTTAAAGAAAAAATGGGGTTAAAGAGTTCTAGCCACATCTAGTCGCATATAACACATTAGAAAATAAAGTAAACAAACAGAACAATAATATCATAATATAACTCTTAAAATACAGTAAGATTTCTAAGAGTCACACCTAAAAGACACATATTTGATGGTGCAAGAAATAAACTCACCAAATTATTTTTATACATTTTTTAAACTCTTTATTTCTTGTTATTGTATAAAGATTAAATAATCTAAAAATATATCAATCTTTAACAAATTGTAATTATATATCATTTTCTTTTGTATTTTCCATCATATAAAGGTGTTATTAATTAAAATCACTACTTCTTCTCCATTCCCTCTGGTTATTTGAATTCATCTCACAAAATTTTCCTTCTCACTTTTCTACCATGTAGTGAACCATGATGGCTACAGTGTCAATGGAGATATTTTCTCTAAAATAAGATTAGAAATGAAGGGTAGGCAACCACTCCGCCCAAATGTAATGTATCTTCTTAATTTTATCTAAGTTCTAATGATGGGTCAAAAAAATGAAAGTTCTTATTGAATGGATGAACAATTTGTTCTTGAATTTCTTATTATTTTCAAATCTATATCTTATTTGTGAAATGAAATGCATCTTTGAATGTCAATGAAATTCTCTAGGAATATAGTTTCAAAATTTTCCTAAAATAATTTAAAAGTGAAAAATAAAGAAAATATATCATTAAAAACAAAAGCAAGTTCAGTTTGCCTAAGGGCAATATAAGGCCTGCTAGCTCTATCAAAATAATAGATAACCTTTCAAACTCTTACGATCTTTAGCCCGGGATGGCCACTTCCAGTTCTAAAGGTTTATTGTTTTATTCTTTTTAGGTGTGACATATTTGCTCTTTGATGCCTATTTCCTTTCTCTATCAAAAAATAATAAATGGGCAAAGAAATAAATAGAATAAAGTGGAAATTTGTTTAAAAAATTATATTGAAAGTATTAAATTGATTTTTTTATTATTATTATTTTTTTTGTGTTCTATAAGTAAGGGATTTCTATTTCAATTGGGAAAAACCGGTAAAGATCCCAAAAATTGGAATACAACTAAATATTTAACAACATTTGATACTTTATTAGAGTTCTTATTAGGAATGACTATTTGGTATAATATATTATTTATTATGAATTGATTAAACACCAATAACCAGGTTGCACATGTAAATGAAAACTATTATAAGGTTAATTGGTAATATTTCTCAATGAAAAAAAAAGTTGGTCACTTTCAAATATAAGAATATTTTTTATTTTACCTAAAAATCATCACCTTTCACCTAAAATTAAACTCATGATCTAAATCTTAAGAAATAGTAGTTCTAGTTTGATGAATTACCATAAAAGAAGGGATTTTAGTCTATTAATTTTCTAAAAACTAAAGAAAACCTTGGACGCCAAGAACATTGAAATTTCGGGCAAATCACATCATTCAAAATCGATCTTCATACTTGTTGATGACTTATCTTCAAGTTTTAGTAGAAATACTATTAGCATTTGTAGGGCTTATACCTTGACTCCTTTTCATCAAACTTGATTAAACTTCATCTCATAGAATATATAACACGTTACTTATCCTTGTAGAGATGAAATTTTGTGAGATTTTAAATGTTTCACATAACTTTCCCTTTTATTTTTGAATACAATAAATATTATTGATATTAATCATGTGATGATGCCCATCCTTGGTTAGGAAGAAAAGTTCTTAACATTATATTCAGAATTAGAGACAGACACTTATCCGTCTCTAAATAGAGACGGATTGCATACAAATTAATTACAGATGGAATTTAGTCATATTTAGGGCGTAAATTAAAGGCGAAATCGTTCGGAGTCTCTATTTAGAGACGAGTGCGTCTCACAAATAGAGCCGATGATTTTAAATGCAACCAAAGACGAAATAAAATCCGTCTCTAATTTGAGACGGAATAAAATGCAGATCTACGTCCCGGAGTCTCTAAATAGAGACGGAATGATTTGTCTCTGTGTCGACGGAATGAAGCCGATCTCGATTTGAGACGGAATAAAATCCGTCTCTGATTTGAGACAATAAAATCTGTCTTTGATTAGAGACGGAAAATTCCGTCTTTGATGTAGCCTTAGAATCCAACAATCATCACGTTAAGGTAAAACCAATTTCCTCTAGTTTTCTCATTTCACTTCTTCCCTTCCCAGCATCCTCCGCCACCTCATGGCCTCGGAGATAGTGAATTGCAGGAAATCAAGCTTCTACTCTTCAGTGCTTTCGAATTCTTGCTGAGCTTTACTTTTCCAATTAGCTTTCGAATTCTTTGCAGGGAGCTTTACAAAAAGGGGATCGGGGCCGTGCTCGAGCACGATATACGGAAAGAAGCTGAGGAGTTTGAGAATAGTGTGCGGAAAAATCCTATAAATACGTAAGCCTCTTTCTCCCCACTTTTTTCTTCTTTTGGTCGCTTGTAATTAAGGAAGTCTTTTTTTCGTTCGTTTTATGGATGATCAATTTCAAATCGACAATAGTTGTTTTTGCTTTTCCATTATTCAATTTTAATGGGTGCATGGAGCTTCCGCCTCAATTTTATGTAGTTTTCATGATTGGAATGGATCCTCTCACATTTAAAGTGTTAATATTTGAAATTCTCGTAGAAAAAATTATAATGAGGGTAGTTTTGTATTGATTGAAAGTGCGGAATTTACATTTGAAATTTCAAATAAATAGAGAAACTTGATGGTTCTATTTTTGTGTTGACTCCAACGTACTTAATTTGTTTTTCTTGTCTAATTTGTCTTTTTTTTTTTTTTTTTTTTCAGAATTGTCATCGTTAGGTGGCATTGTAGTTTGAAATTTAGTTGTTGTAATCTAGTGTTCATTATAGGGATTTCTCTGTTTTTTGCTTTATTTGTTTGATTCTAGTTCTTTCGGGGTTTCTATGAGAAACAAATTTCGATGGTGCTGAAGACGTTCAAATGTAGTTTGCTTATTTACTTAAATTAGGATTTGGCTATCTATTTATGTTTATATATCTCAAGGCTAATTCGATAGATTATGCAAATCAAATAGATTGGCTTCTCTTGTTAATTAATGCAAATCAAGGCTATGAGTGCCATTTCATAATGAAGTGCCATTTCATAATGTTATTTCCATGAATCTAGTGGAGTAGAAGGAACATAGCCATCTGTCGATTCAAAGTCTATGAGTTAATTTACAAATAAAATTAAAAAATACATAACATGGTTATTCTCACATGATCATCATGTGGTAAACCTAGTTTTGTTACATTAAAGAATAAAATTTGAGCTTTCTTCATGTCTGAACCTGTGCATTTCATCCAGTCTTGGCAAGATTCCTAGAAAAAATATTCCAGTGTTATTTTTGTATGAATGGCTTCTGATTGTTGTGTTATGTCTGTTATTTAGCTAGTTCTGCTTTCTCAGGACAAGTTTACCTATTCTATTTCAGGGTATCTGGTTACATGATGATCGATAAGCTAGAGGTGCCTCGAAGAAGAGTTCGGACAGATTGGCATGTGGGTTTACATCCAGATCCAATGGACCATTCTCATTCAAATGTTAATGATGACCAACTTGTTCAGGAAGTTGCTGAGATGAAGTTATTTTCTAGTAAGTTAATAAATAAATATCGCCAAGAGGTTAAAAGTGTGAATATTAATACCTTACTTCTAATGCTGCTGATTTTTTCTTGCCCATGCTATTTAACATCTACTTGTCGACTAAGCAAGTTTGATATGAACCTAGCTTTTTTGTATCTTCAGTGGTGTTTGAAGATACTTGGTTGGTTACTATTATTTTTTGTTTTCTTGTTCACGGTTTAGGCATAAAGTTATGACATGAACATGGGGTGCTCATGCTTGCTGCTTTTAGATCATTACCTTGAATATGTTAGAATGAATTTTATAAACCCAGTATGGAGTATGGTCATACTATTCCTTGTTTATGATCAACAACTTCCTTATCCCTCTTTTACGTGGAAAAACAATTTATAAGAATTTTTCAACACATCCTTTAGTCTCCTGGCCTCTTACATAATCAGACAACTACTTGTTAGATTTAAAGATTCACCATGACACGGAGAATTCATTGAATCCCACAAGCAGTTGGATCCTGATTACTTTTATGCATTAAAAAGCCCCTTTTCTTCTACATCAATCTAGCTAAGGTACTTTCTCTTCTCATTTTAGAGTTTTGCTTGAAATGGCTACTAATGGGCTAAAGGAAAGAGAAACGAGTATTTGTTTTTTGATTATGATTCAACAATTTCTTATAATTTCTTTAGTATTAATAAATGATTTTGATTAATTATAGATAAACAACTTTAGGTTTGTCTTTGTGCATTTCATTACTTTTTTATTAAAATAAAATAAAGTTTTAATGATGGTAATTTCTTTGATTATAGTGTAATTAACAAGAAAGTACTTATCAAGGTGTTCCTTACCCCATGAAGAATGCTCATAGAAAGCCACCAAGATTTTTAAGGAGCGACTTCACAAGGATGAGTAGACTTGGAAGAATGTTCTTGAGGACACTAAGAATTTGTAGTTTGATTAGTAGTTAGTATATTGTATTTAGTACATTTGACATTAATATTACTATTTTGTTATCTACGTGTACTATTGATTTGCACTAATGAAAAATATAGTGGTTCAACTTATTTAATAACATCTATTATTTTAATTCTTAAATCTAGAACTTTATGATTACATATAATTGAAATCTTCAGCCATAATAGGTTCAATTAGTAATAAAAGCAAACTCGCATGTTTAAAATAGCTCCAAAGATGTCTCTAATTAGATTAGAGATAAAAATCTGCTTCTAACTAGAGACGAAAAATTATAGTCTCTAATCCTTCGACGAGACTTAAATTGAAGAACACAATTAGATATCATTATGAAGACAGTAAAATTCCGTCTCTAATTCGCCGAATTCGCTTGCATTCGACAGAGACCGAATTGTCCGTCTCTAATTTCGATTTTTCTTGTAGTAATATATATTAGAATATCCTATAGAATTTTAAACTTCTACAAATGCCACTTTAACTTTTCGCATCATTTTATTTTTCATATTATACTTTTCATTTTATATTGATTCTAGTATTCATTTCCTTTCAAATTTTTGTGAAAGTCATAGTTTCAATTATACTTATAGTTGTTGCACATATAATTTAGAGGTTTTCTATTCCCCAAATTTGTTTGCAAGTTTCAAATGAAAGTGGTTAGCCAAAAGACGAGAAGCCATTTTGTTAAAGGAGGTGATGCCAAAAAATATGAAGACTGTATCAATATTTGTTCTTTTGTTCAAAAAATTGGAAATTGGGATACGACTTGTGATTATTATGTATAAGTGGTTAAATTATTGGTTCTAACCAAGTTGTTATGTACAAATATTTGAAGATATTTTTAGCAGTAAAATTCAATTTGATTGTAGTCAATCAAAGATGACACTCCATAGAATGTCATTTTTATTTAACTTGAAAATGTTCAACGATGATGCTTCTTATGAGTGTCATTGTCAACATTATCCAAAGATGATGCTTATTAGAAGCATCATTGTCCGCCTAATAGATACAATGGGAGTTGATACCATGAAACTTTAAGAAAGTGTCATTGTAGCTTTTCATGACGCCTTAGCCGCGTCATTGATTAACTTATTCCTTGTAGTGTCAAGAAATTTTGTGGCAAGAATGGCATACAACATGAGTTCTCAACACCGAAAACTCCCTAAAAATGGAGAAGCGAAATGAAAACAGACTTCCAAGAGATGGCCTGAGTCATACCGGGAAGCAAAGGAAAGTCTAACTAAACAGGCAGCATGTTTCAATATGGCAAGTTATATCTTAAATCGAGTCTATTTGCGACCTGGAACTCACAAGACTCCATATGAGATCTTGAAAGGTAAGAAACCAAATCTAAAACACCTTCATGAGTTTGGAAGTCCCTGCTACATCCTAAATGACAGGGAACCAAGAGGGAAGTTCAATGCCAAGAGTGATGAAGGAGTCTTTCTTGGTTACTCCTCAAACAGTCGTGAATACAAAGTATACATTGAGAGAACTATGAAAATTATGAAATCAATCAACATGAAGATTGACGACTATCTTCCCTTGAGGGATCATTCTAGACTAAAAGATCTTACTTTATGTTCTCTCTCTAAAGAAGGGAATATCCTTACTTCTAAGGAAGTTTCAACATCAGATGGTGGGGATAGTCGCATAGTCTTTGTAGAAGTTTGGACTATACCTTAAACTAAGCGTTCAGCCATAAAAAAAAGGTTCAAACAATAGAAAGAACGCACTAGCATTTAGATGAGGGGGACAATGGTGGATAGATGGACAATTAGGCTTGTGAGCCCTCAAGAAAGGTCTAGAGTAATCATCCAGCCTATAACATCATAGGAGATCCATATGGGAGTGTCTGGACATGAGGAGTTCCCAGAGTTAACTACAAAAAGATTATTGATCTTGGCCTTATCTCGTACACCTTAACCATTGAGCCAAAAAACAAAACTACTAGGAGACTTTGAATGATGAGTTATGGATATTTGCCATGCAGGATGAACCATCACGATTTAGACGTCATGAAGTTTGGGACTTAGTACCAAAACCGCATCATGTGAATGTAATTAGGACCAAGTGAATCTTCAAGAATAAGACTGATGAGAAGGGAAACATCACCATAAACAAATCTTGCCTAGTTGCATAAGGCTACACTCATGTAGAAAGAGTAGACTTTGTTGAGATCTTTGCTTCAGTAGCTCGCCTTGAGTCTATAAGACTATTGATGGCCTTTGCCTACACACTAAAGTTCAAGCTTTATTAGATGGACATGAAGAGTGCCTTCTTGAATAGATACCTGAATGAAGAAGTACATAGCACAAACCAGCATTAAGATCCCCTTCAATCTATAACTATGTCTATAAAGGTAGAAGGCCCTCTATGGACTTAAACAAGAACAAAGAGCTTAGAATGAAAGGCTTATGGTATACCTTTTAAAGAGGGGATACACTTGAGGGGGAGCAGATCGTACTTTCTTCATCAGAAGGAGTCAAAGGGAAGTAATTGTCGTCCAAATCTACATGGATGACATAGTCTTTGGATCCACGTCCCAATAGTTAGTAGAACAGTTCATGGAACACATGTGCACTGAGTTCGAAATGAGCTTAGTGTGAGAGTTGACTTACTTCCTAGGTCTTCAAGTTAGGCAAATCGACTCAGGAACCTTTGTCTCATAGGAAAAATATGCTAAGAACTTGGTTAGTAAGTTCAAACTCAATTCTACAAAGAATAGAAGAACTCTAATCGAAACTCATGACAAGATCACTAAAGATGAATAAGGTAATGTATTGATCAAACCTGCATGTACATGATTGGAAGTCTACAAAGACCTAACTCTGGGCTATTTGGACTATGCTAAGTAGTGTGGGAGTTTGTGCAAGGTACCAATCTAATCCTAAAGAAAGCCATCTTCTAACATTTAAGAAGATCATCAAGTATGTTAGTGGAACAGCTGAGTATGGTTTCTGGTACACCCAAGATGCCATAGTTAGCTTGGAAGGTTATTATGATGCAGACTGGGCTGGAAACTCAAAGGTTAGGAAGAGTACTTCTAGTGGTTTTTTTTTTCTTGGAAACAAGCTTATGTCATGGTTCAATAGAAAATCGAAGTCCATATCACTCTCCAAAGTTGAGGCAGAGTTCATAATAGTACGTAGTGGGTGTACAAAGTTAATTTGGATGAAAAATATGTTGAAAGACTATGGTGTCCCAAAGGAAGTCCTAACGCTATATTGTTATAACCTCAATGTGATCAATATCTAGAAGAATCTTGTCCAACATTCGAGAACTAAGCACATTTACATCCGTCACTACTACATTAGAAGCTTGGTAGAAGATAAGATCATTAATCTAAGGCATGTCTCAATTGAAAATCAAGTGGATGATATCTTCACCAAAGGTTTGGATGGTACCAGGTATGAGACTCTTAGGTTTGGATGTTACTGAAGAGTTGGACTGTTAGCCATCAAGTCTGGAGGGGAGTCCTAGCACCCTTATTTAATAGGAGACCATTAGAGACAAATTCTAGGGTTTCCCGGCGGTGGGACCTCTATATAAAGAATATTAGCAAAAGACAAAATCACACATCTCTTTTTGCATATTCTCTCACGAAAATTTCAAAGGTCCAAACTTTCCTTGTGATCTTCAATCCTTGTCAGTTTTTGAAGATGGTGATGACTTGATTCGATGGGTTCAAAAGAAGAAAGTCGGTAAAAGGGAGTTCCGACAGGTAGAGAAGAATATTTTTTCAAGAAAGGTGTTTCAAGTGAATTCTTCGACATGGAACTCTTCTGCTTGCACCACCGAACTCAGGCCCTACAAACCCAGCAGAAGAAGTACCTTCGCGCATGTTGCGAAGGAAAGTTCTCTTGGAAGAAGTCCCAACATCGAGGGTCCGAACCCTACGGACGGTGTAGTTAGAATACCGCTAGAAATTGTGGTATCAAAAATGGAGTCAAAGGTAGACAACAAATCAACTTAATCGCTTAGCTGGTCATGTCCGACTGACTGGCTGAGATCTCCGAGATCTCAAATGAAGCGTCTTCGTTCGAGGGTGATTCAATCTTTCGAGTCAACTTGGTCTTAACCAAAGAAAGGGATCTCTCATCCTCCTTTAAGACATCACTGCCACCACACAATCAATAAGGAAGTCCTCCCAACATTTTGCTTGATTGAAGAAGGCTGTACTACTAAAACTAGCGGCCAAAAAGCAGAGGGTTCGGACGTCCCAAACAGTAAATGAATCTCCGTCCCTAATTTTCAAATCTTTGTCCCATGAAAAGTTGTTGGCCTCTGTCTCAAATAGGACCTTTATGGGCGAATGAACCTTGCATTCCAAGGACTTAAAACTCTTCGGGATTATGGAAGGCACCAGGAAACGATCCCATCGTAGCTTTGATTCAAAGTTGCCCCATTCATGCTGCATTGTCCCGAGTTCTACGTGAACTTGTCCACTCCACATGGGGACCTCACAACCGAATTTCCAAGGATTCGGGCCAGGTTGGACACACATTTGATTTCTCCCCCAGCATCATCAACTATTTCTTGGAGTGTGATGACATTCTAAAGGAAGAGGTGGAGATACCCAAGACTGATCTGGTAGTCTCAATCATCACTAGAAGGAAGGTGAGAACTTAGCTGTTGAGATACAACCTACGCTCCTCTCCTCTCTCCACAAGGTGATCTATTCTGCACCAAATAGCTAAGTGCAACTGATTGCCAACCACCCATCACCCAATAGTAACAAAGAATTTTGCCACCCTCATCTTCCAGATAGGCCTAAGGAGAAAGTTCAACATGGGAAAGTTAGTGTTCGAATACATCCTAGGACACGCAAAGAACGCGCCTAACGGGAAGGCACTTAATCATTCTCTCGATATATGGATAATCTGTGAGCACCAAATCTGTGATCTCAGGAGCCTTATCAACATTTCTTGGGCCTCCTCGGGGTCGTTGAGCTCCACATCAACCACAAGGTGTGCGAAGGACATCATCTCCGAGATATCCCTTCTGAGAAGAAGCTTCCATCACAAACTAGAAAATTAAAAGGGAAAGTCTCAAACGCCATCCTTGAATACATACCAACAACTGGCTCCACGAGTCAACCTTCAACATCTCACTCGAAGAAGTTGATCACTGATTTGGATATGGCAATATGGTCCTATGAAAGCATGTTAGGCCACATTTATGAACAAAAAAAAATTAGAAGAACTGCAGATCTAAGGCTTTCAAAAAATGTGAGAGGAGATACCTACCGCTTTGAAAGAGCTAAAGAATGTAAAACCCGAGAAAATTCTAATTTTCTGAAAAATGGTAAAATGGTAATTTTGGTCAAAATCCAGAATTTTCAGATCTCGGGATGATCAAACGGACTTCACTCATGTAATTTTCAAGGAATCTAGTTACCACATCGAATTTTGTCAAATCTCGAGACAATCAAAATTTTCTATGTTTTTCGAGGCAATCTGGGGTAGCTACAAGACACTGTGGCAATATCAGGAGGGATTAAGAGGACCCACGTACGTCGTATAATTCAAACAATGAGCTCAAGTGTGGGCCATAGGTGACATGTGGCATCATGTCATTGGAAGGGAATCTATATTAGATGGATAAGAGGATAAGGTGTAATCCTCTCAACTAATAGAAAGGCGACATGTGGCATGAGAGGACAAGTCCTCTTGACCCAATCTCTCCCAACCGGATTGGATGGGAAAAAGGGAGGGAAAAATTGGAGAGAGAAAGGAAGGGATTTTAGAGAGAGAGGCTCCAACTTCTCTCTAAATTTCTCGGTGATCGGACCGTCGGTTTCTGGCGAGGCAAGAAGCAATGCTCCCCACGACAAGGGCTACGTGTGGGTACTGGTTTTGTGGAGTTTCGACAACTCCGGGAGGTAGGGGTTTTCTCCTACTCAGTTTATTTTTCTATTTAAGAGCCTTGTTAATGGTTTGGGTGGTGTGAGGCCGTGAGTGGCCATTTGGTTGGTCCCAAAACTTGGGACTGAAATGCTAGAAATTTGGGACTGTTTTGGGCAGTCCCGGGACAGATTTACAGATTGTTATTGGTCCATATGCATTGTTTGTGTGTAAATTGTGGTTTTGGGTGTTGTTGGGCTGGAAATGGCCATGAATTTCGGTTCCAAAGAAGTGGAATCAAGGTTGAGTAGGGGGCTGTCCACTATTTTTAGGACTGTTAAAAACAGTCCCGATTTGCTTGGTTGGACCAAAAACGTCCATGTATTATTTGCATAAATTTAACCCAAAATGAATATTTTGAATTATTATTGGAAAATAATATGTTAATGCATGGAATTAAATGTCTTTAACATGGTACGAATTATATAAAATATAATTGTGTGAGAGCCATTGGAATTAAATTGGATTGATGATTAGCCCGTGAGCTAAAATTTGGAATGTTATTGATATGAATAAATAACATGATGTTGTGAGTTAAAATTCGGTTAGTATATGCATGATTTATATATTAACATGAATTGTTTGAAAATGGAATAATGCATTCCATATGCACTGGGGCACCTTTGAACGATTGGTGTGAGTGCATGACATGAAAGAAAATAAAAAGGAAAATGATTGTGAAAGGAATTTCAATGGAAGATTTTCCGGAGAATTGGGTTAGGAGATTGTCCAACAATTCCGCGATCGGGAGAGCCCATGAATTGTTTCGGAGGAGTTATCCTAACAGGGTCGTCTCGGAGGGTTGTCCAATAGATTTTACCGAAACTTGGTAGTATGTTTTCGAGAACAAAAACCTTTTGTTTTGAAAACGGTGTTTTTCTCTCATTTGGCTTAGGCATGCATGAGGGAGTTAGTGAGGGCTCGAGAAGTGGGAAGGGTGAGTCACATTCTCATCCATATCATGTAGACATTCAAGTAGGATCATGTATTTGCTAGAGTGCGTTTGGTTGCCATTACATGTGCACTTAGGTAGGGAGTAACCCATGTAGGATAATTCCACTACTGGGCATTGCTCACCATCGAGGAACATTATTCAGTCTGAGGAGTGTTCGGGAGGCGGCGGCAATGAGGCGCTTTTGAGAAGAAAGTAGACATGTGGCTTTGATTTTGTTTTGTAAAACATGTATGGTCACCTGAATTGAAACATGTTGTATTAAGCGTGATATATGCTCCCAGACTATGGTAAAATATAGTTGATGTATTTTTTGTGAGTATGGATATGTAGGCCAATTTGGCCATTTTTACTCACGTATGGGTCTCATGATATGAGACCTGAAGTATTCCATGGAGTTGACGAGGGTTGTCAGCGGTTTCGGATTTGGGCGTCCGCAAAAAGAAAACCAAGGCTTAAGAGTCTATCTTCTCCATGTCAGAAGGAGATGATGATGAGGGGGAGTACACGAACCCTATACCATCACCAGATCTCACCACCATTTCAGATTCAGAGCCAAGAACGACGATTGAAACCAAGCCTACCCTATTGTAGGAAGCTAAAGAACTCTTTTAGAGCCCGACATTAGGTGGCCGTTTTCTGCTCGCCTTAAGTCGACACTAACGATCAGCTACCTCTGATGACTAGCATGATTTTGAACATAGTGGTGACTGGAGTAGAGCCATTGAGCCACTGGACCTACCATCTCCTCGGTCCTTAATTCCTGGCATGACAAAAATAGGGAATAGATGAATGATGAAGAGAAGGGACTCGGAAAGGGAAGGGAATTTGAGTCACATTCTCGTCCATATCATGTAGACATTCAAGTAGGATCATGTATTTTCTTGAATGTGTTGTGTGAACCATTGCATGTGCACTTAGGTGGGGAGTAACCCATGGCAGGATAATTCCACTGCGGGCATTGCTCACCTGTCAGAGGAATTTATTATTTCGAGGTATAAGGGAGGCCCATTTCGAGAAGACAGCGCTCATTAGAGGCCACTTTTGAGAAGAAAGCCGATATGTGGCTTTGATTGATTATTTTGTAAAACATGTATTAGAATTCTAAATTTTAATATATGTTTGATTAGGAGTGATGTAATTAACTCTTGAACTATTGTAATATAGTTGGTTAGATTTTTGGTGAGTATTGAGGTATGGGCCTAAGTGGCCATTTTTACTCATGTAGGGGTCTCATGATATGAGACATACAGGTTTTCCACAGGTTGACGGTGTCACACCCCCACCCCTACTAGCAGGTGATGTCTGGCCACCACGCCATTGACACTTTCTTCCAACGACTAGAAAATCTGTGAAACGGCGGGTGATGCAGCAGTGAAAACTCGTAAAAAAAAAATTTCTTTTCTAAACTTGTAATTTTATAAAATTTCAGCAACATAACTGTAACACCCCGAAATATACCTTAGCAGTTTTCGACATGTTTAGGGTATTTTGTAAGCGTAATTTAAATGTTTCGTGAGATAAATGCGAAACATGGAAATTTAGATACCGAGGAATTTGTCACCAGAGACTTAGGAGCGATATTGTAAATTGTCTAAAGGGCCAAAAAGATATGAATTGATGAAGACTATGGGCCAAAATGAAATAAAGGAAAAGTTTAACTATAAATAGAGAAGGAGTTATGAGCTTAAGTAAAATGAAAAGTTCAAAAAGCGAAAAAAATGGGTTTTGTCTTGTGAGCTATGGCCTTAACAAATCCATGATTTAAGAACAAATTGGTCTCAAAGGAGCAAAAACCGTGAAGGCAAGAGGAAGAGGGAAGAAGAAAGAAGAAAGAGAAGAAGGGAGGGAGATCAAGCCGACAAGTATGGAAGCGGGTATGGATGGATTCTATGAGATTATGTATGAATTTCCGTGCTTTGATGGTTATAATCTTACCCAAATCTAGAGTTTTGCTAGGGTTTCATGTAACCACAAAAATGATGGCAAATAGATTGGGTAAAACCCCATATGACACCAGCTCATGAAATCCTCTCTTTGAGGATAAATTCATGGTTAATTAAAGTAATTGAATTAGGGTTTAGAATAAATCTAACAAAATCCTTGAGTTTGATTTGTGTATGAAGTTGCGTAACCATATGGAATGGGTTTTGAAGTAATTCATGATAAGTCTTTGAACTAAGATAAGTATTGGAAGGAGGAATTGAATAGAAAAGTGATTCAGGGTGAATTGGAAATCGGATTAGATGTGTGTTGGAAGTATGAATTGATTTGAGTATCAAAAGTATGGAAAAATGTGAAAACACACATTGGGCACTTTTGGAGACTTGTGCGGTACAATTTGAACTTGTACCGGTACAGAACTTCGTGTTCTGGTCGTTTGGCCAACATGCGGTCTAAGTTAGACTTATGCGTCTGACTTCATTCCGATTTTCGATTTTGACCATTTTTTATTATTTTGGCCATAACTTTGCTCATTTCTTATCAAAATTGAGTGATTCAAATGGCCCAGTAAAATAGGCTTCGAAAACATCATATAAAAATAGCCATCGTCAAATTCTGACTCTAGATAGCCCAAAAATTCACTCAAAGTGAAATTTATGTGCAAGCCATTTCTGTGTCAGTTGATCATAGAAGTCAGGGTTGTTGGACGTAGCTTGAGGTCCGTGTTACTCCCAAATTGGGTGATTCAGTTGGAATAGAACCTTAGTACCTTAAATTTAAAAATTTCAAAAAGATCAGTGTCAAATATCGGGGGCCTGAGTACTGGAAAATAAATATTTCAAACTGTCCCTCGGTAAAATCGATGCGTAGACTAGTTGTGTAAAATGCCATAGCAGTTTGGATGATCAGGTGGATTGATTCAATTCCTAAGAAAAATATATATTCATAGAGGGACTAGAATACACATGAATGATGTGTGGATAGACATCATGTGTCGTACAGTATCGAAATGCCACATGGAATAGGCATGAAACACAGATATTATATGAAACACATGGCCCGAAACATGAACATGAACACTTGAAAAACAATGTCATGATCACGAGAATGTGATTAAGATGGCTTATAAGTTATAAAGATATATGATCATATGACTACCTGGACAAAAGAATGAATGAGTGGACGTCTGATTAGTGCTCTGGCCTCACGTCTACGATTAGTGTTACGGCACTCTGTTGATGCCCGGTACTCCACATTGTTTTCACCAAACTTGATCTTATATCGTACCTTCGGATACTTATTGTACTGCGTCCTACTCATTTCTTATAATTGGTCTAGGTAGTCGAGACGGACATATGATATGACTGCTTTGAATAAGAATAAGAGTAAAGATGCGAACATACTCGTCTGTCTGCCGTCTCTCTGGTACTCCACGTATCCCGATAAGTTCTGTAGTACCTCACGGGTACTCTGTCTGCGATTAAGCTCTGTAGTACCTCACAGGGTACTCTTGTATGCGAAAATGTTACGTAGTGCCTACGGGTACTCACGTATTTAATTAAGTTCTATTCACATCCTGCGAGTTTAGTTAATGATCACCCGATGGGTACTCTGTCTCGAATAAGTCACGATCACGGTAAGTTAGTAGTACTAGGGTACTCACGCATTTGAATAAGTCATGTGTACCCTCTGAATTGCTCATGTATCTAATAAGTCTGTATCTGAACAAGTCACATGGTACTCACGGGTACTCCCATATCGATAAGTCTATATACGAATAAGTCTGTGGTACCTCTGGTACTCCTGGCAGCCTTCTAGTAAGATTACATCCTGTATCGATTAAGTTAGTAGTACTGCGGGTACTCTTGTATTCTGTTAGTTAATAGTACATGCATTAGACACTCTGCTCTGAATTAACTCCTATCCTCACGATTATCTGTCTCACGATTATCGTATAGCATTAACTCTGATCGATAAGTTAGTAGTACCTAAGGGTACTCTGTATTTGAATAAGTCTGTAGTACCTACGGGTACTTATGTATCACGAATAAATGATTGTAGTACCTACGGTACTCACATATCTGAATAAGTTAGTTTACGATTAACTCGCATGTACGAATAGAGATTCAGTTTTACGATTAACTCCTATCCCGGGCAATAAAGTTAAGTCTACGTTAAGTCTGTCTCATTTTAAGTTGTGACACCTCTGAACATCTGCGTATTCGATTAGGATTACGTAGTACTATGGGTACTCTCACGCATTTCATCAGTTACGGAAATTTTAGGGTGCTCACGTATCGATTAGTGCAGGGTACCTAAGGTACTCTGTGGCAAATTAAGTTCTATGGTACCTACGGGTATACGTATTTGATAAGTTACGTAGTACCCGCAGGGCACTCGTGTCGATAACATAAGTATAAGTTTTTGTAGTACCCGAGAGATGCGCTGGCATGCCGATAACGTAAATTATAAGTTACGTAGTACTTGAGGGTACTCTTGTCTCGATAACATAAAGTATAAGTTACGTATTACCCGAGGTACTCAGTATCGATAAAAGCAGTATAAGGATTCGGTAGTACCTAAAGGGTACTCACCATGTAATAAAATAAGTATAAGTTAAAGTAGTACCACGGGTACTCGTATGATAAAATAAATCCTATGCTACGTAAGACATGTATGGTCAAATCACATGTCGAGTTACGTAAAACCGATTGTAAGTCGTCAAGACCGGTATAAGTTTTGTAGTACTTACAAGTGCCCAAGTATAAGAATAAGTTACGCAATATCGGTATACGTTCGTAACCGGCGATACTACGGTACCTCGAATAAAGGAGTAAACTCAAGTAGTATAAGGATAGGATTACATAGCTTTCCCTACGGGAGTCAGAATGAATGTAAATTACATTTATAAGTAGAGAGTCACATAAGATAAGTTTTTGTATCTAAAGTCTGGCCCGAAAATAAATGCATTGAAAGTATGGGTTACGTAACTCTGCAGGGAGTCTGAATAAAAATAAGTGCAGTGAAATTATAAAGTTACGTAACTCTATAGTCTGAATAAACATAAGTCTGGTAAGTATAGCAGTTTGTTATAAGCATAAGTTACGCAAGAATAAGATGCGTAACTCCTACGGGAGATCGAATAAGTAAGCATTTATAAGAAAAGTACCCGTGTAAGTTCATAATATAAATCGTAAAATTTATATTATGCGTTATTGTTTTATGCATTAAATGTGTATATGCATAAGACACATGTTTCCCACTAAGCGTAAAACAGCGCGGGTTTAATCGGTGTAGTACCGGAGAAGACATGCGAGACCCCAGCATCACGGTGGGCAACCTTACCAGGAAGGTTCACTACATTAGTAGGTTCGGTGCTACGATTTGTAAATGTAAAGTAAAAGTTTTTTGTATTTTGTAAATGGGACTCTCGATTATATGTGTCTAGATTTTTGATGGACACCACTCGTTGGTAGTTCTTTTGATTTGTATATATTATTTGATTTTGTTATAAGATGTGGGCCCATACCCACAGGTGCCGATTGGCTTTAAAAAAAAAAAAAAATTCGGTAGAGTCGATGTTGGTCTCGCGTCCGGAGAAACGGTTCGGATCATGATCGGTCGGACCGGAGAAGCGGGCGTGACAATAACGATTGTATACGGGACATATCCCAAAACACATGTACGGTTACACTTTTAAACATGGCAACCAACAACACTTCTACAAAGAGCCTCAGGCTCATCACATTTTCATAAACCAAAACTATGTACATACATATACTCAACTGTACAAATTCAAACTATATCCTTACAAAAGTTAATTAATACATCACTTATACTAGAAGTCAGGAGAGTCCTAAAGTGTCCCAACGTCCGGCGTGCCTGTACTTGGAAAATAGTTTTTAAAACAGAAAAATAATGAGCTAAACGAGCTCAGTGAGTGTATACTTTGAAAATACTTGTTTTTTACGCCAAATGTCTCAAAGCGCCAAAGTTGCTCGACTCTGAAAACATTTTCCCGGAATCCTTGCTTGCTATAAAAGTTTCATAAAAACTTTTCATACTATACTTGCTTGCTTGCTTTAAAAGTTTCTAAAAATTCCTTTCAGAAACTACTTGGTTGCTTTTGCTGTAAAAGTTTCTAAAAAAAAACTTTTCATAAAATGCTTGCTTGCTTACCAGTGGTTGATTTTTAAACTGTATGAAAATGCTTATAAATAAAGATCAACCACTGGAGGCCTTTCTTATTGTACCTAGTAACCTTAGGAGCACAGGCTTGTGATGTTCAGTGGAAGGACACAGGTCCACATGGGTCCACATCACCTAGGTGGAAGGGCATCGCCCACATCACCTTTTTTCTCGCAAATATGGTAAAGACCTTGCGTACGTCACCATAATAGCTAGCCGCTTAACCTATACTCCAAAGACGCGCTACGTCCTTTAATATGCCATGATGTATGAACTAAGTTTGCTTAATTGCGGCAAATCTAAAATGCATGAAATGATGTCCTAACTTCACTGCGTATACCAATACCTCCGAATCGCATGCTCGCTTAGTACTAGGATTTCTTAAGGCCTATTTTACAAAATAAACTTCGCTGCTTGCTTGCTTTTAAAATATGGTTTGCCAAATCGAAACCATCATTTTCGCTGTTTTCAAATATGGTTTACAATCAAACCATTTCTTGCTTGCTTTTCAAATATGGTTTAAAATCAAAACCATTGCTTGCTTGCTTTTCAAATATGGTTTAAAATCAAAACCATTGCTTGCTTGCTTTAAATATGGTTTAATACTTTAAAACCATTACATACCAGTGTAAAACGATTTATAAACAATACACTAATATTTAAAAATAGAGTTTAGAACACTCACATTTCCGATTACAAAACTTGAGCACGACTTCACCTATTTTTCTCCTCCGCTTTTACCCAACACACTCAAGAGAATACGGCGAAAACATTAATCGTCTACATAATCGTGTAAAACTTAACGTAGGCTTACAAAGAGACTAT
The DNA here is from genome assembly GCA_016808115.1 of Tetrastigma voinierianum. NCBI lineage: Eukaryota > Viridiplantae > Streptophyta > Magnoliopsida > Vitales > Vitaceae > Tetrastigma > Tetrastigma voinierianum. The sequence goes on from JAEQBH010001818.1 coordinate 1,057,915, forward strand.
ATTGAAACGGATTCGGATTTTAATGAAACTTCACATGCAAGTCACATTATGATCACACAACATTCACATAAATCCAAATGAACAATTTACCCTTGAGCACAAAAGGCCCCTAAAATATCCAATAGAATCTCTTTAAATTTTCAATGTAAAATTCATTCTCTAAGGCCCTTAACCACATAACACAAGTTACAGCATTTTTGATGCCAAATTGGTTAGCTCACTAGATCACCTACTGTTATTCTTGATTTCTGGGGTCTTAACTCCATAAATTGGAAATGGTTTCCTTCACTCATTTGAAGCTATGGTTCTAAGGTTTCTTCTCCAATTGGAATCACCCAATTTGGATGATTATAACTTAATCTATAGCCAAAACTAGAACATGGGTTTTTACAAAATTTTGACAACATTTCCTTTGAAAACCCAACATTCTCCTTTTTTTTTTTTTTTTACACCCATTCCTCAAAACCAATCCAACCAATCAAGACAATGCAAAACAACCTCAAAGACCAACATGGAATTTACCCAAAACCACACCACAACACTTGTATCGTGGTTCGAACTTCATATAACCAGTCCTGTGTGTAAAAATCCCAAGAATTCATACTAAGGTCCACCAATCCATATAAAACCATAAAAATATGATGGACTCCATGTTTATCTTATACCAACTAAGGTTTTACCCACACAACTTCAACAATTCTAGGGTTAGGATAATCTCCTAACAAAACCCTAGGTTTGGAAAAAGCCAAAAATCCATACAAACCCTTAGTAATCCATATAAAACCAAAACCCATGCAAAAATCTGTAAGATTCATACCTTATTCGCTTCCTTCTCCTCTTCTTCCTCTCTCACGGCCGCTCTTCCCCTTAAATGCCTTAAAATATGAGAGACCAATTTGGTCTCCTTTATATACTTAAATTTTCCTTTAATCGTACCAGTCTTCATCTCTCAAATATTTGTAAATCAACTTATGTTATTTCCACTTTAGCCCATCATCTTCTCATCTTATGTCCTTTATGTCCTATTTGACAAATTACAAATTTACCCTTGTTCTAATACAAAATTCTGGGTTACATCAATTTATCATCTCACAATTTCATCCTTAAAAACAACTCCCAAAAATACTACAATTACACTTAAATAATTAGGAAAGTCTGAGTACATAGCGCTCATGGTTACATCGTACTCAGACACCCTCTCGATTCGGTGTTATGTGTATGTGTTGTCAACTCGACCTTCGATTTGAGGCGTGACACAAGTCAATTCTAGAACCTTGGAGGCCAAGGTACTTAGGGAGCAAGTTACTAATAGGTGATTTTCATACAAGCTTTTTATACCATTATTCACCTATTATTTGCATGCTTTCATGGTTTTTTTTTAAGGACTCTAATGCTTAATTGTATCATCTTATGACTCTAGGTACATTTTGAAGCAAAAATAGCATAAAGATAGCCAAAAATATGAATTTCTGGGCTTTACCCTAACCTCTAATGGCTTCAAGTGTGTTATGGATGGATTCCAGAATTCTTCAGCTATCCATAGAATCCAAGAATGCTCATTTCAGAGGTCAGACAAAAAAGATATAGCCTCTAAAAGTCAAAATTGAGGATTTTCCAAGACACCGCATGTAGCACCCTTCAAAGTTTGTGACGATTTAGTTTATCTTGGTTGAGGTATTGCATGTTAAAAACTTTTCATCTTAGGTGAAAGATGATGTTCTAGATTTCTTCATCTTATCTATGTAATGTGGGTTATAGGTGTGTGATGTTGTAGAGAGGGGAATTAAGGGAATTTATTCTGAATTCCACTATGAGTGATTATGTTAAAGAAGGGTTATGGGCAGAGAGGGAGTCTCGTACCACATAAGACTAATTGTAATCTTGAATCAAATAAGTGGAAATCCTTGCATCTAAGCACATCCTTGTGGATGTAGGCAGTTACCGAACCACGTAAAATATTGCATGTGCTTTTACTTTATTGTATATATCTTGTATCTGCTTTGCACACATAACGTCCCATAGAAGAGTTTGGACTCATGACACTAAAGTCTGAACTACAACATAGTCCGAACATTAGGAACAGTGTCCTAGAATACACACTTATATCTTTCAATATCTAACAATACAATATTCATTCATTTGTCATTAAAAATAACACAATAAAACATTAAGTTACATTTTTAAAACCATAATTTGCAAATCAAGGCATATGACCATGGTGAGAAATACATTGTGCCTATAGTATACCCTAGATCTAGCTACAGTCACACTTAACTATAGCTACAAACAACCTATATAGCCATGGCCACAATTGACTACATGCGGGTATAAATAATATTTAGTTGTTCATCGTGACCATTGATTTTGAGCATTATAGCCATGCATTTTTTCTTGTCACGTCTATAGCATTTATCAATGCCACCTATGGCCAAACATTGCCATGGTTTATTTTATTTACAACTATATTCTATAGTTGCATTATGTGTTAATTTTAGCTAGAATCAATGACCGTGGCTATAGAATTTCCTTCTTGTAGTGTATGTGAGTCCTCAAGAGCTATGTCTACATCTAAAAGTTACAAAATGAATGGTGAGCATTTTTACATTGCTCAGTAGGGTGTTTTACACCAAAAGGGCAGTTGATAGATAACAACTAAGATTCAAAGATAATTTAAATGTAAATAAATATGCAAATATGCAAATAAATAGATATGTGAATTAATATATATCATAAAGACTAGAAACCTAGAGTATTAACACACAACCAACATAACTTCCATAATTCAACCATTGCTTAAACAATAAAAAAGAAAGAAAACAAGATGCAAATGAGATTTTATGAAATGCACTATTATTTTCGAGCTTTCATCAAAGGATATGTGTCCATACCCAAATACACTTCCCCATTATCAGAATTCCTAAGGTAAATTTTTTGTCTTTCAAGTTAGGGATCTCACTCCGTCTCCAGTTTTTAATTCACCTCACATAGGTATTTAATTTTCATATAGTCTTTCCATTTATTCATTTATTAAGTTATTGTTAATATTTTTTGTATACAAACTGATGCATATACAAAACCACAACTCCAAATTCTTTCAAAATTTTCAAAATAATTCACATCACCATTTATAAACAACTAAATAAATTACCAATACTTCAAAGGAATTTCCATGACCTTACAACAATACGAAATCTCTTCATTTTCACATAAATATATGTTGGTGAGTTCCAAATATTTCATATAATTATTCATAATCAATCAAACAAATTCCCAACACTTCAGAAGAATTTTGACAACCTTACAACAATACTAAATCTCATTATTTTCATATACTTATATTTTACAAAGTACCCAATAATTAATATCATTATCCATGCATAATCAACCAAATAAATTCTTAACATTTCAAAAGAATTTCCATAATTTTTAACAATAGCAAATCTCATCATTTTCATGAACCTATATTACAAAGTCCCAAATAATTCGCATCTTTATTCATAATCAACCAAACTAATTTTCTACACTTTAAAAGAATCCCCAACCTTATAATAATACGAGATCTCATCATTTTCACATCCACATATTTTACAAAGTTCCAAATCATTCATATCATTATCTATTATTAGCCAAACAAATTCTCAACACCTCAAAAAAGAAATTTCCAACATTACAACTATTTATTTTTCCAAGTCTCAAACACAATTTTTTTTTTACAAGCCAAAGTGACAAAAATTTTCAATTTTCTTTATTGAACATTGAATGTCTTCAAGTTTTCTACAATCCCAATTAAACATGTGTTCTTGACTCATTTTTGGACTTTTAATTCAACCATCATTAACTAGTAAGGTTTTTCTTAACTTGAAAAACTTCACATGGTCTAAAAATGCACAGTCTTTATAGTGTCAATTGGTTTGTCCTATGTTGAATGGTTAATTTGATGACAATGGTAAGCATAAAAATTTATAAAACCTAAAACCACCTGTGTAGCCCGCAAACTATCGAGTATAGTGGCTCTAAGGTCGTTCATTAGGATGGGTTTTCTTCCCTTTTATGAGTACTCCTAAGTCCTAATCTTATTTATTAATTGCTTTAAATCAAAAAATTAAAAATCTAATTTTTAATTGATTGAGAGTAAGAGATGTTTGCTAATTTTGAAGAAAATTATATGACTAAAGCCTTTACCCTTGGTTTCACCAATTTTGACTTCACCATGATGATGCAAAGGGGGTTAAGTTAGTCTAGATCGTCTGAATAAAAGATCAGTCTATAGATTATCCCCTAAACTCCACCTAGGTGCCTCTTTTATGATATTTATTTAGCATAGATTCTAAGTGTATGAGTAGTTCTTACCGACGCTTAGAGTGTTTGACAAGTTCTCAACTAGACCCTTTAGTGGATTCCTAACAAGAAACAATCTTTTCTGCATACTGGGTCAAAGATGCGTGGTCTAAGCACCCAATATACCATTCAAACTTGCTAAGTATCAAGAAGACTAGTTGAAGAGAGGAGAGACTTTGATATAAATAATTGGTGGAACCAAGACTGAAGCCACTCGATACGGGGTGTCCCAACTAATGTACACCCGACCTTCAAGCCTCCAAACAATAATAAAATTATATCTTCGATACGAAGTGATGCTACCACTTTCGGTCACCATGGTGGGGTGGATTAGATCCACCTCACCCTGAGAAAATGAACTATTCACTCATGGTGAGTAGGGAACATGCCATGAACGAAAAAGAATAAGAAGAACATAAGAAAAAAAAATGTGTTGAATGCTTTATTAAAGAAAAAGGAAAGAATTCCCAAGGATTTACAAAAGTAACTAATTAATCCCGGGAAATTCAATGACACATTGTTTTGATCATCTTACCTCTATTTAAAATACATCTCTGGATGTTTCTTGGTGCCCAAGTACAATTGGTTTCCTATTACAAGTGTGATGCCCCAAACCCCGAGAGTCCCATTGACCAATCATCAACCTGTGGAACACCTATGGATATCGCATATCTCGATACCACACTATCGTGTCTCATTTACCGAGACTCATTTATGAGTAAAAGTAGCCCCATCGGGCCATTTTAACCATAATCAAAATATTACCCAAGACTATGTCACAATAGTCCTTAAGAGTTTATTACAACACTTTTATACAAAATCATAGATTACAACTATTTTTTTCTAATATATTTTACAAAAAGAATATCAAGGCCACATGTCGACCTTCTTCACAATTACGCCTCGTGATAAGTCAGAGTCCACCGGGATGTCCGCCCAGACCAAATGTTTTTCCCATTAATAGTGAGCCACGCCAAGCAGATAACCCTAACAGCTGGGCTACTTCCCACCTAAGAGCATGTACGAATGACACTCACCATAATCATTCCATGTAAAATGTAATTTCTATCATACAATCCTACATGCCATGAAATGAGATGTGACTCAATCATGTACCATGCCCCGAGTCCTCATCGACTCCTCCACACAATGCACAGGCCAATGTGTGATAAACCATCATTGATGTTCTCATCTAATGATCATTTTCCAAAACAAAATTCTTTTGTTTTATAAACCAAAACCCATTGGATATGGTACCTCCAATGATCTTTTTATTAACAAAACATGTGTCTTTTATGGGTAGGCAAATTTTCGGGGTCTCACTGTAGGCTTCACTCGCCTTCCTACACTTTCCTGGGCTTTCACCGTTGGACACATATATATAACCAAAAATATCGGGGCTTTCACCCGAGGGGGTATCTATCCATGCTTGCTACTACCCGACACAAGTTCTCATACTCTGCGAACAGTGGAACTCCATTGAGCTTCGTGCAACGGTACACAACCAACTCATCAACCACCAAGGATGGTGTGTGATGACACTATTTCCTATTCTACGAACAGCGGAACTCCGTTGAACTTCGTTGAACATATCGAGCCCACTCATCAACCACCAAGGATGGTGTGTGATGACACTATGCACTTACACCCATTCAATGCGATGTCCTCGTGCATATGCAATGTATGCGCCATTATCTATTTGTACCATGTCACATATATGATGAATGCTAAATAGACAATCTTATCAAACATTCATATCACCAATGCTTCCTTGGAAATTATATCAAACATGCATATAATTTCCCTACATTAACTCATTCCTGTCAATATATCACACAAGCATATATCAACATCACAAACAAATCATTACTTAGTCAAGTAATGAAGCACTTTATCCTCTAGGCTAGATTACGACATAACATGTCCACAAAATAGCTCAACATGCCACGATACATGTTCATACATACACCATTACATGTCAATATATTAATACACATATCAACATTTCATCAAATAAGCATGTCATGCTATGCAATTAGTACACTTAGTGTTATGATCAAAATTTCGGCAATGATTTGAGCAGCAAATGCCAGTCACTAGCATATGGATAGATTTTAGACTCAAAGAGCTTTTCATAGAGTCCAAGAATGCACGAATCGTAGTTCGGACGAGAAAGATATGGTCGTCCGAAGTTGAAGTACACTAGGAGCCACACTATTGCGCCAATCCACACAATAGCGTGCCCGAGGGTTGCAGGAGCATTTTGGCAACTCCTATAAATGCAATTTTTGAACCCAAATTCTCTCTAGAAGCAGCCTTTTAAACTGGCTATAAACCCGTCCCATGCCATTAACATGGCAAAACACGATTCCCAAATCAACCCAAAACTATAGCCTAAATGCTATAAGTAAACCAAATTAGGAAGAATCCCTATCTCTTGGAGAGTAGCCCCTCATCAAATCTCCGGACTTTCCTCCTTGGTCCAACTAGTTCCGACCGTCTAACGCGCTAATGAACCGAGGAAGAAACCACCTACTCTTCCTTTCTCTTTCTTCCTTTTTCCTTTCTTTTCTTTCTTTTTCTTTCTTTCTCTCTTTCTTTCTCCTTCCCTTTCTCCTTTCCTCCCTTTTCTTTTTTCCTTTCTGCTCCCCCCTCCTTCTTCTACGAACATATCCTATTTATAACTACTTGCACATTCCATGCAAGGCATGTGTCTTGTAAAGACATGCATTGTGACACATGGCTTTCCACATGTCACTCACGTGACTTGCCATGTGTCAATCACATGGCTTGCCAACCCAACACCCGATACCCGAAAAACGTGAAATTCTGACTATTTCGGAATTCAACGAAATTCACATGGGCAATTAAATTTCATGAGACGAACCTAACAGTGAGGTCTGTTTTGTCATCCGAGATCTATAAAATTTCCATGTTTTCAACCTGTACGTATCGACGAATCACTATTTTGCCTTTTTTTTTTCAAAAATTTTCAATTTTTTTCCTGGGTTTTACAACAAGTCTTATCTTGAAGATTAGGATCAAACCATTCCAAAAAATTGACTTGTAGGGATTTTGCAATGCTCCCTAGCAGCAATGTGAAATCGAGCAGGAATAGGTGATGATTGCGAAATTTCGTAATGCCTAAGGGGGACATTGCAAGATCAGCATGACGCATTGCAAAATTGTTCAAAATTGTCAAAACTTCTCCTTCATGCGCAATCATTCCATCATGGCTTCAACTTGTACGACCGCTTCCCATGGCTTCCAAGTCGCACAAAGCTCGAGGTCCTCGCCGCTTGGCCCTCGTGATTCCAAAGTTCGAAAATGCCTAAAATAACCCATATCCATAATTGTACTCAATAAAACCATTAATAATGGGGTTTCGAGGCTAACAATGCACAAAATAGGTATAGTGTGAGTTTCCAGTATGAAAAGGTTTTATTTCTTGAAAATAAAGTATTAAAAATTTCACTTTTCTAGTGGTTTTCACCAATCTACATTGTTTATCGAGTTAGTGAATTATCATTTTCATTAACCTTTGTAACTCTTCTTTTACCATAATGATCTCCTTTTTATTTTTTATATTTTGAATGAAACCTTTGAAGGAATATCAGGACGCCTAAAACCTAGGATCCCGTTGACAACCCGTCACCCGCTTATTCCGCTGTGGATTTCGGATGACCCCATACCATACTGTTGTGTCTCATTTACCGGAATCCATATTTTCACAAAAAATCGGGCAGAGTCTCCTTTGTTTGGGGAGCTCTACCCAACATACAACCTGTATAACTATAACCCATCCAGGGTCTCAACAGAACTAGTAATGACTACACAAGGTCCATCTGTCCATATCCCCAAATAAAACTATATCATAGCTACCTGTGGACACCAAGTTACTGGGCACCAACTCAATAAATCCCTTGACCAGGATCCATTCATTCACATTTAAATCTAAAATATGAAAGTAAAACACTTAATTACAGCCCGTAAGAGTCCGATCACGGCCTTCTTACCATAAATACATACCCGACTATTTAGATAATAGTCCCAAAAGAATTTAATTACAATTCTTTTATACAAATTACTTTTTACAAAAGTAATATCATAGCCACACACGGCCTCCTTCATAATCACGCCTCGTCGAGCTGCCGTCTCCCTGACACTCCCGTACCTAAAAGGGTCCTAGGACTGGGGTGAGCAATGCCCAAGCAAGAATAATTCCACAAGGGCTACTTCCCCACCTGGGCGCACACGCACCCATTTCACACATTCAAGTAAAACATACGATTCCTACCAAATGTCTACATGCCATGTATGAGAATGTGACTCACCCTATCCCATGTCCGCAGTCCTCATCTAATTTCACACATGCATATGCAAAAGTGTGAACTCATCGTGCTTCACCCAATGACTTAACCCATTGGAAAACCCTCAAATATTTATTTAATTTCATCAAATCTCGTGTGTTTTTGTGGGTTGTGAATTTCCAGGGTCTCACCGCAGGCTTCACATGCCTTCTGACACTTTCACAAACTTTCATCGTTGGATACATATGTCTGAGCAAGAATAAAATTTAGGTCTTTCACCCGAAGGGGGAATTTGCCCCATCTTGCTTCACCCAAACACACGTGATTTATTATTATTATTGTTTTACACCCGTGATTCTCAATTTTGGACGTTGTCCCAATTTCCGAGCTCACTACACATTCACCAAGAATGATGAATAACCAATACCATGCACACACCCGACTTGACGCGATGTCCCTATACATATGAAATGCAATTATGTCATTGCTAATTCATACCATGTTACATATATGATGAGTGTTATATGTGCATGCCTACTCATGCATCATTTGGACATTTATATCAAAAGGCATACAAATTCCAAATATATCATAAAATTCATGCCATCATATCAATGCATGGATACATTGACATCACAAGTCACTATTACTTGAATAGCGACATTGATTACTACCCAAATAGTGCTATTTTACACCCTTATTAATACATGTTTTGAGCACTTTTTGTGTAGTAATGGCCCTAATTAACCCAATTGGCATGTTAAGGACCTAGCAAGGCTACTAATCAAATCTTTGTAAGTGTTTAGTTGTTTTAGTGGATCATATATCTTAAGGACGTTGAATCAACTCCAACCATGGAGAATCCAAGTTCAATCCTCGAGCCGCCGATCAAAAAACAAAAATGAAGAAGAACAATGCAGCACGACAAACAAGGCCCTAGCAATTTCACAAGGGTTACGAATTTCACGGTATTGTATTTCATAGGTTGCAAAATTTCCTGTGTGGCTACGAATTTGCTCCTCATCTTTTTTACTGTTTGACTTTTTGCTACAATTTTGTGTTTTTCCTGAATTATCCCTCATGTAATAATGACTCTTTCCTACCTTTTTGTAATTTTGCTTGGCTTTGGGCAGTATATAAGTCCCAGACATCACTGTAAACGAAGACTTTTGTTGGATCATTAATAAAAGTTTAGCGGGAAGCTTTCAACAGTTCCCGCATTCTCTCATTTTCCCTCACTTTCTCTCCCTTTCTCACTAGCCAAACACCCTTTGAGGATTAGGTAAGGAACCCTTCCTCCTCAAGCAGAGGTTGTCTAGGGGCAATCCGATTGTGGTAAACTGAGGGTTCTCATGTCTTCAACGCAAGTATTCACTGAGATTCATGTGTGTCCTTTTAACTATAGGTTTAAATCCCTTCAATGCACCTTGAATGATTCGTCTTTGGTAATCTTTTAGGGTTCAGTGGATGCTTATTGCTAGATCCACTAAGATTCATTAGTTACCATCTATTAGTCATTGGAAGGTGGGTCAAGGAGATAAGTTTTTCACTCCTGAGACCATTAATGCTAAGTGAATTCCATTTTTCAAAGGATAACTATCAAGGGTCGGGTTTTATAGCCAAAAGTAGAACCGGTTCGGGAGAAGACTATAGGTCATCCTCCCCAATGTGAGGAAAAGGGTCCGAGGACCCCTCAGTTACCATTAGAATCTAAACTCAATAGCCGGATGCTTCAAGGAATTCTTTTTTATATTTTTACCTCATTTTATTTTCAGTTTTCAACCATTACACCCCCTGTTTTTTATCAAAGCTCAAAATCCAAATGAATTCACCAGTTTGAACCTCAGTGATAGTCATTTACACGAAGAAAACCCATCCATGTGTTCTACCCTAGAGCCACTATACTACAGTAGCAATGCTACGGCAGTAGGAGGAAATAGGTATAAATTTTGTTGATTCCGGATACCCCACTAGAGGCGAATCAAATGGTGCCGTTGTCGGGGATGGTGCCTAAGTTCAAATGACAACATACTAAGTACTTGTGATCCTCATCACAAGCTCCGTGAATTTTCTCATTATTCTTTTAGTATTTATCACATTTTTTTTTTCATTTCAATGCAAAAAAAAAAACTAAAACCTTTAGGTAGGATTGTTTCTTTGTTGTCTGGTGTTTGCCCTGTTCTTGCTACAGGAGTTTATGCTCCAGTGGTTTAAAAATTAAGAAGGCAGATTTGTGAGAATTAGTATTCCACAGGGAGCATATTCTGAATCAAGCCTGAATTTAGATCAAATGAAGCCTCCACAGGAAGAATAGCATAGCCAGTAGGGAGTGGAGAGGAACCTCAATGCATATAGGTCCATGAGGGATTACATGCACAATCAATGGGTGAGTGCACCCTCCTGCATGGTGCCTCCAACTAATGCACCATATGGCAGTACTTACAACCCTAGTTAGGGGAACCACCCAAATTTCTCATGAAAACCAAGACCTCCATAGTATGCACCTCTTGCTCATCCATATTATGCTTCAACTCCTTAGCCACCACAACCACCACAGTCAACTTCTTCAGTTGATCAAGAAATATTGAACTTGAGCAAACTGGTGGATACTTTTATAGAGGAGCAAAAAGTGGTGATTGTCCAAGCAAATCAGAGAATTGATACTATGGAGAGCACCTTAAACAAGAAATTAGATGGGTTCCAAAGCGAAATTGATAAAAAATTTGACAACCTGCAGTACTCCATTTCAAGGCTCACCAATCAGCAGCATGTTCATTCAAATGAGGAGAATCCAGAGGAAGAGTGCCCGACACACCACAAAGGGAGGAGCATTACAAATGTTAGAATGAAGGACCTCCTATCAGCCACTCGAGGAGGGCAGTGGAAAGGAAGTAGTGGAAGAGCCCTAAAAGCTTATTCTTAAACAATTTCCAACAAAATTGAATCCTAGTGCCACTGCCCAAGCCACCAATAGCCCACTCCAAAGAACACTTCTCACCTGGGGCCAGCATCCCGCTCTACACTCCGCAAAGACATTCAACTGGGTATCTAACACCTACTTCTAAGACCATCCCATCTGTGATGCCTGCACAAAACTTCATGAAGTTAGTAGCCTATGTTCAAACTTCCGCCACTACTTCACAGACATTGGCAGTTGCTTATACTACATGGCACAGCGGATGGCTCATACCGAAACCATCTTGGTTCTACTGAGCATCCGACCTCAAGACTTATGATACTCATCAGCCCAAATGTACCCCAAAGGCCGAGAAACTGTTTGTAAAATCTCGCCTCCCCAATTTTTGTTTTGATTTTTCCTTTTTTTTATTTTGATTTATTTAATTTTTCTTCAGTTTTTTCTAATTTTCTATTTGAATTCCTTGCTTTTTAGCTCATTTTTTATTTTCCCTCGCATTTTTTCTTTTGTTTTTCCTTACTTTATTTTCAGGTTTGTGCTTAATTTATGAAGCAAAGGAAGTGCAAATTAAAACCTGTAGCCAAGTAAGGATTGCAAAATAGGGTTAAGTAAATTTTGCAGACTCAGATCACTCGCGAAATTTTTGAAATATTTTCTCCCAAGGAAGAAGACAAAAAACCAGCACTATAGTATTTTTGGTCTTATATATATATATATATATATATATATATGTAGAGAGAAAGAGTATATATATATATATATATATATATATATATATATATATATATATATATATATATATATATATATATTTAATATTTTCTTTTTATATATATATATATATATATTAAAAAAAATATTTCAAAAAAAAAAATCTTTGATACATATATCTTAAAAAAAAAAACAAAATTATCGTAAGGGTTGCGAAAAATCTCATGTATCAAGGTCACACTTCGCTGGGCCATAATTCTGGCGCACCTATTTTCTTGACCATGAACTTTTCTATCCAACTCCGCTTGGGTAATTTTGGTATCGTTGGAAAGCACTAGTGAGTGTGGTAAATCTTAACATAAATAAAGAACACTTTCTTGAGACATGATATATAATTTTCAAATGTCTAATTGGATCCCTTTAACTTCTTTTCTTCTTCCAACTTGATCATTTAAAGCCCAAATGGGGTGAATAAGGCCTCTTTGGGATGCATATTTTTACCTTTTTGATTTCTATTTTTGTAGCATGATCATATTTTGCACTATTAATATTTTTGTTTAACACTTTTCCTCTCTCGTTTTTGTTTTAGGTGTTCCTCATCTCCAGTAATCGCTACATATTTCCTCCAAGGAGGTACTACTTCTCCCACTTCCAATCCATGGTACCACACTATGACAACAGAATCTACTAGGAGAGCATGATGAATGCTGAGGTGTAAGGGTAGGTGGGTGGTGGTGTGTGGGTGTGTGTGGGTGTGGTAAGGTTTTCCTTGAGTGCTTCCTCTCCTTCCCCATGATTATTGAATGGCTTGCTAGTTGCTTTTTTTTACAATATAATCATGTTTTTATTTTCTAGTTCATGTCTTTAGTTTCTCAATTTCAATTTTTTGTAATACCCAAATTTTTTAATGAGAAAATTGAAATTCTCGCCCAATGTTGTTGATGTTAGAATGATGTTATGTTTAGTCGTAGTTGATAACCTGCTGAAATTTTTATTGTATTCAAACCTTTTTCTTCCATGACTGGAACTAATCCACACACTCGGTGGCACACATTAGGATTTCATTTATAGCCGAGAAACCATTCTCGCTTCTAAGCCCCGCAAAGTCCAACTTAGTACCTTGACTACTTTGACAGTTTCAAGACCCCCAATAAAAATACCAATTTAGTCTTTCAAAAAAAAAAAAAAGAACGAAAAAGAAAAAGAAAAAGGAAAGAAAAAAATTGTGACGCTTTGCCTTGAAACCTGAGCATGGTCCGAGGGGCATATGGCGAAAGTCTTTAAAGCTCGGTGCCCTAAACCAACCGGGCCGGGAGTCACCGACTTCCGCCGCTATACGGTGAATAGGCAGAGCTAGCAATTTGTAGTGCTGGAGTTTTGAACTCATTAAGAGTTCGGGGTGAACTCAAGAGTTACGGTTGGAAAGATCCTATGACTTGCCGCCTCTAAACCTTAATTGGTCGGGAGTCAGCCCAAGGACCCCCGCTACATGGACACCAGAGTCTGGCCACCTCAAAGATATTGCACCCCTACACAAAAAGATGGCGAAGGAAAAAAGTCATCCCGATTTATTGAGGTTACTAGGGCTAATAGGTTTAGATAAGAGCTAGGTCAGAGAGACAGCTGAGCGCATTATTTGAAAATAATCAAGTTAACATTTAGGTTTTTGTACTGAAGGTGTTAGTTGGTTCTTCAGAGTTGACACCGCTTTGATACTTGATTTCGCATAGCACTTACTCTTCGAGACACTATCGGGTAGGATTTTGATGACTTTGCCGAAGGTCGGGTTTTATCCCCTCCCTTACTTTTGGAAAAACCTTTGCTTCGTGGGATGCATATAGTTTATCTCATGGCCTACTATGATGTATATAGTTCATCTCGCTTGATCGCTTTCTTCTTTCATTACTAAGGGACTAGCAATGTGTCAAGCAGGTGTGATTACTACCTGTAAATAGTGCTATTTTACACCCTTATTAATACAGTTTTGAGCACTTTTGTGTAGTAATCACTTAATTAACCTAATTGGCATGTTAAGAATCTCCAGCAAGGCTACTAATCAAATTTTTGCGGGCAAGTTTGGTTGTTTTAGTGGGCTATATCTCGAGGACGTTGAATCAACTCCAACCACATGGAGAATACGTTCAACTCGTAGCCGATAAAATCTGAAGAAAACAACCGCAAATGAAACAGTGCCCGGGCATTTCATAAGGGCTGCGAAATTTCCAACCACCGCGAAATTCTCGCAACACCTTTTTAATGCTTGAATTCATACAATTTTTTGTTTTTCCCGACTATCCCCTCATGTAATAAAGGACTCTTCATACCTTTTGTAATTTTGATTGGCTTCAAGGCGATGCAAGTCCCGTGCATCGTAAACGAAGAGATTTGTCGGATCATTAATAAAGCTCGCTGAAGCTCAGCTCCTCCTTCTCTCATTTTCCTCACTTTCTCTCCCTTTCACTAGTCAAACACTGAGATGACAACTCAAAAGGATGAGTGGATAACCCTTTCCCTCCTTGAAGTAGGAGCCGCAGAAAACGTAGACTATGTAAACTAAGGGTTCTCACACCTTTCAACGCAGGTATTCACTGATATTCATGTGTCTCCTTTTAACTATAGGTTTAAATCCCTTCGATGCACCTTGAATGATCCGTATTTGGTAATCTTTTAGGGTTCAGTGGATGCTTATTACTAGATCCACTGAGATTCATTAGTTACCATCTATTAGTCATTGGAAGGTGGGTTAAGGAGATAAGTTTTTCACTGTCGAGACCATTAATGCTCAGTGAATGCCATTTTTCAAAAGATAACTATCAAGGGTCAGGTTTTATAGCCAAAAGTAGAACCGGTTCGGGAGATGACTATAGGTCATCTTCCCCAACGCGAGGAAAAGGGCACGAGGACCCTTCAGTTACCATTAGAACCCAAAATCAATAGTTGGACTTTTTTATATTTTTACTTCATTTTATTTTCAGTTTTCAACCATTACACCCCCTGTTTTTTTTATCAAAGCCCAAAATCCAAAAGAATTCACCGGTTTGAACCTCACTGATAGTCATTTACACCTAAGAAAACCCATCCCCTTGCTGACCCTAGAGCCACTATACCGCAGTTAGGGCAATGCTACTGGCGCAGGGGAGGAAATAGGTAAAATTCTGATTCTCGATACCCGCCAGATGCGAATCGTACATCCATCAACCTCTAGCCGACCTGGTGATAAGACATGTCCACAACTAGCCTACACAAGTCACAAATTTTATTCATACAAGCACATCGCAAGCCAAACCATTAGAACACACAATTGACTTCACACCAACCAAGTATAATTACTCAATTCAAGAATATAGATGCAATCATTTGCCAATCAGGCAAAAATCCGATACAACCACAACAGCCTAAGTTGTAGCAGTCCTAAAAAATGGACCATAACTTGAGTTATAGATGTCCGATTTTGGTGATTCAAAAGCCTAACATCAACTTCTCGGATAGGGATACAAGTTCCTTGAAGGATGCTAGTTCAAATTCTCACTTTTTCCCAGTCCAAAAGTGTCCCAAAACTCGGATGAGGTTCACTGTAAAAACAGATAATGAGTGGGGCCTGAGAAAACTAATTTAACTTGAGTTATGAGGTGCGATTTTGGTGATTCAAAAGCCTAACATCAAGTTCTCAGTTAGGAGCGTACTCTTGAAGGATACTAGTCCAAATTCTCCCTTTTCTAAACTGGATAATCAGCCCCAAAATCATATCAAGAGAAATGCAAAGGCATCATTCCCATAACTCATTAATTTGCCAAACAAATTTGGTAAAATGGCCAAACAGCCCCTTAGTGCATTAAAACTCAACCAAACATCCCCTAGAATGGAAAATAAACCAAAGTAGGAAGAATCCCTACCTCTTGGAGTGTAGAAGAAAATATAAGAAGTCTCGTTGACATTTCCTAAACCCGAAACCTTTGATTTCCCGAACTCCATGCTCGAATCTCCGACGAAAACTCCTAATTTCAGTGTCCACGCATTGCCCTCGATGAGTACTCCAACTTTAAGTCTTGGCCCGACGCGAGACGACCTCCCAAGCTCCATAGATCTTAGAGAGAAGATAGAGCCCCTTTTTCCCTCTCTATCTCCTCTACGCTTTTCCCTTCTTTTCTCCCTTTTCCTTTCATTTTTGTTTTCCTTTTCTCTTTTTTTTTTTAACTTAACTTATTTTAAGTTAAGTTTGATATGTGGTTCTCATGGTGCCACTGCCCCACGCGACCCCGCCTGATCCGTGCTCCTACCCCGAACGATTTATTTTCGTCTTGCTCAAGTTTTATTTATTTTAAATGAACTTAACTCAAGTAATTTCCTGACTTTTGAGATTTTTGAAAAAATCTCATCCTTGGAGTCACTAGCAACTCACCACCTAAAAAATCGTAAAAATCTAACCGTTTCTTTAATCTCTAATTAAACTTTTCTCGAAGTCACTAGATTTCGCGAGATCGAATCCAACTACACGCTCATTTCATCCCGATCTAGAGAATTTTCCAAGCTTTCCTAAACCATTATGACAATTTTATTATTTTTGCCATTTTTAGAAAAATTAAATTTTTCTCAGGTTTTACAAATTCCATTTTTTTTACTATAGTAATTTAAATTTTATTGGAAAAAGTGTCCATGAAATTATTAAATTCTTTTAATAAAATTATTCTTAAACAATTTGGATTTTTCCGACTCTATCGTTTAATTATTAAAATCAATAAGACTTATATTGATCATTTTTAATATAAAAACTAATAATTTCTTAATAATAATATTGTTGATATTTATAATGATTTCATTTTTCTCTTCCTTAAAATTAATAAGATTTATGTTTCTAATTTTTTCTAGAACATTTCATTTCATTTCATTTCATGTGATCCTCGCCTATCTGCTCCACCCCAAACAATTTATTTTCGTCTTGCCTAAGTTCTATTTATTTTAAATGAACTTAACTAAAGACATTTCCTAACTTTCGAGATTTTCGAAAAAATCTCATCCTTTGAGTCATTGGCAACTCACCACCTAGAAAATCTTAAAAATTCCAACTGTTTCGGAATTCGACGAAACTTTTCTGAGTCACTAGATTTCGTGAGACGAATCCAACGACATAGTCCGTTTCGTCATCCGAGATCTAGAGAATTTTCCAAACTTTCCTAAACCATTATGACAATTTTTATTATTTTTGCCATTTTTTAGAAAAATTAAATTTTTCTCAGGTTTTACAAATTCAATTTTTTTTACTATAGTAATTTAAGTTTTATTGGAAAAAGTGTCCATGAAATTATTAAATTCTTTTAATAAAATTATTCTTAAACAATTTGGATTTTTCCGACTCTATCGTTTAATTATTAAAATCAATAAGACTTATATTGATCATTTTTAATATAAAAACTAATAATTTCTTAATAATAATATTGTTGATATATTTAAGAACATTTCATTTTTCTTCCTTAAAATTAATAAGATTTATGTTTCTAATTTTTTTTTCTAGAACGATTTTCTAGAACATTTCATTTCATTTCATTTCATGTGATCCTCGCTCGGATTCGTTCCTACCCCGAAACAATTTATTTTCGTTCCGGTTCAAGTTCTATTTATTTTAAATGAACTTAACTAAAGACATTTCCTAACTTTCGAGATTTTCGAAAAAATCTCATCCTTTGAGTCACTTCCAAGAACTCACTACCTAGAAAATCTTAACATTCCAACCTAAGCTCGACGGACGAAACTTTTCGAGTCAATAGATTTATGAGACCTAATCCAACGACATAGTCCGTTTCGTCATCCGAGATCTAGAGAATTTTCCAAACTTTCCTAAACCATTATGACAATTTTTATTATTTTTGCCAATTTTCAGAAAAATTAAATTTTTCTTGGGTTTTACAAATTCAATTTTTTTTACTATAGTACTTAAGTCATTGAAAAAGTGTCCATGAAATTATTAAATTCTTTTAATAAAATTATTCTTAAACAATTTGGTTTTTTCTGTCTCTATCGTTTAATTTTTAAAATCAATAAGACTTATATTAATTATTTTTAATATAAAAACTAATAATTTCTTAATAATAATATTGTTGATATATTTAAAAACATTTCATTTTTCTTCCTTAAAATTAATGAGATTTATGTTTCTAATTTTTTTTCTAGTGATTGTATTTGAACTTTTATTCACTAATTATTTGCATTAGCATTTTCATAATTATATTTAAATGGCTTATTGATTGATTATGAAATTATAATTTAAAAATTTTCAAATTATAATTATTTGTTATATTATTATATATTTCTTAATCCGAAAATTTTGTTTCTTATATTTGCTTCTCCTAGGTTCATGAGCTTTTGGCTCAACCACCAATGCTCTATTAGCATTAAAATTGAATTTTTACATTACTATGAGATATAAATATTTTTCAGTGATTTATTTGATATTACAATTATTGATTTTGGATAAAAGAAATAATTAGAGAAAACATAAAAATAAAATGATATACGGCAATTTTCATGACTTTCTAATGTGAAATATGCTAATACATCTTTCATGATTATTTTATATAAAAAGGATAGCAATAAGTTCCACAACCATATTGAAAGTATATGAAAGGGAAAATGGTTGATATAAATTATTTATGAATGAAATGTTTTTTCTCTTTTTAGGATATTGGAGGTTAAATCAAATTTTTTACTTGCTAATGTACCAAAAAAGGACTACAATAACATAAATCTCCATAATAAATCATAAAACCATAAACTCACATAATAACTGTTTACGTGTTCTCATAACCCTTAGACTAAGATCTATGGACAAAACATCTCTCCAAGTTTGCTTCTTGATCATGTTGTTGGGCAAATCATGAAGACCATAAACTTCACATGTAGAAGAAGTCGTGTTAATTAGTGGCTCCTTTGTAGAGCTCCTTTGTAGTTGAAGAGCATGGATATCACCTTCTTCATAAAACCCATTATTGTACGACCAATAGCTAACGTCAAATAATTTGAGTTTTATATTGATTATTTATTAATGAAGTGCTTTTTAAGATATTGGAGTTAAAGAAGTTTTTTCCGTGTAAGTTGAAAATATTTAGTAATGAATTGATTTTTTTGGTTTATTTTATTTTTTAAATTATAGAAAATCAAAATTCAAATATACTAAAATTAAATATGTTTGTCTTATAACTTTATTTTAGCTTTTTTTTTTTTTCATGTTGGTAGATGAGTAGAAACTTAAAAACAAGTTATCACATAATCTTAAATTTTTATTTTGATAAGCTTAATTTCAAAATACTTCGCTCTTAGGTTCTTCCAACTAGAATCACCAAAAATCTGATCACCGAAACTCAAGATATGTCCTAAACAATCTGGACTACTCGGGCCAAACATAACTGTAAACTATCCGAACATACTTCTTTGAATGCATTTTTGAAGTCCAAAGGGGCTCCGACTGATATACCTATTTCAAGGAAATATGTTCTCCTATAAGTCTAGTTTAGCAAGTAATTGGAATCACTCAATTCAAATGAGTGATAGCCAAGTTATGGCCAAAACACGCCATGGGGTTTCAAGGAAAAAATTGGACAGCATTCTCCACTTTGACACACACACACACACACATGCCCTTAGACATAAATTAAACCGAGTAGGATAAAAACCCTACCTCAATTAGTGTGATTTCCCGGGACACCACCTTTTTCTCGGTTTCCATGAAAACCCGAACCTTGGACCTTGGCGAAATCTTGTGATTTCAATACCCACGTGTAGCTCTCGTCGAGTAGAGCACTTTTACTCTCGGCTTGCCAAGTTCCTGTAACGCCCTAAAAATACCCTATATTTTTTATAATAATTTTATTATATATTTCAGGTATAAAATTGAGCCAAACTTGGGTTTTTCCAGGAAAATTGATAAATTATTAAATTGTGAAATAAATATGTGAGCATATGATTAAATATTATATGCTAAGTGAGAAATTGATTGAACCCGGAAATAAACCCAAATGAAAAAGGGCAAATTTGGAAATTTGTAAAATGAGGACTTAAGGGTCAAATGATGAGCTTAAGTGCTAATGTGAAATAAATGATAAATGAAAGTGAGATGAAAACCAATAAGTGAGAAAAATGCCAAAAATGAGAAATGGATTATCAGGTAAGCCAAACGCTTTAAGGAAAAGGAGAAAGAAGACCACATTTGGTCTCTAAAGAGCTCATTCGAGCAAAACGCTTGAGAGAGAGCTTCGAGAGGAGAAAAGGGAGAAAAGCTTAGGCAAGGGGTGATTTCTTCCCATTTCTTGCTTCCTAAAGCGATCAAGCATCTCGGGTGAAGGAGATTCAAGGGGGTTTCCAAGGCATGACACAAACCCTAGAAATTTTAATGATGCTCACAGGGTTATAAACCCTAATCCATCCACGGTTTTGCTCATGGTCGGGTTTAGATGGTATTTGATGTTCTTTGGGAGTGCGATTCCTATGTTTTGCTTGCTTTTTTTGAAAATTTTGGTGAAAATCGCAAAAGGAAAGAACTGTAAAAATGGGCATCACGCAAATTCTACCTGGCCAAGTCCTTTGTCAAGAAGAAGGGTCGTCTCGCCGTGGCGAGGCCGAGAGGGCCAAAAGGCCCTCAACTATGCTGCAACAGACCGTGCTACTAATCATATTCTTCACGCAATTTAGCAAAGGTTACGCCGCTGAATGGGCACATTATTCATCATGACCAAAATTTTGGATTATTTTTTGTTATGAAAGTCTCGTATTCGTACATCGATAGTTTAAGGACCCTAACAAATGATTAATGGGGGTTCAAATAAGAATTAAACTAAGTGAAAAACGTATCGTACCTCGCCGCCTCGGAGAAGCGATTCATTAAGTGTGATTAGTGCTAGTTCACTAAATGTGATGTGTGTGATTTGCTAGGGCCTATGAGGACTACCTAATCAGACCGAGATCAAGCACAAGGCAAAAGAAAGAGATATATTGGTTTGTTCTATCTTCTCCTATTCTCGTTTCAAGATTTGAACTATTTATTCTAAATGCATAAGAAAAGTATATTGAATTGTATTAATTGATTTGAAGAAATTGATTGTGAAATGTTTGCAAATGAAAATTGCATGAGTATTGAAAATGAACGCCGTTTATACAAATGTACATATTGTACTGTATGTTGCTATAAAAGATTTGAACGCCACTTAGTGAAGCCCAGTTTAGTTCGTGCAGAAGAGATTGGTATAATGGGGGTGTCTCAGTCGCTGCGAACGATTGTATTGATGTGTCACTCTGATTAGCAGCCCAACGGGACCATATCGGTAGTGTTCACTAATTGATTTTTTTTTATAACCAGTCAATAGCCCAGTGGGACCATACTGTGTTATAAAATCGTTTTTATATCGGCTGCGGCTGCGGTCGTCTTGCATTGATTCCGATATCACAATATGCTCCCGAAAACATAAGAGTTAAATTTATTAAGGGTGGAACATAATTGAATTGATTTGAGATTATTGACATATTGATATTGAAAAGCAAGATTGCAAATTGAAATGAAAAGAACATTTTGAAATGCATGAATTGGTTATAAATGAATTATAGCATATGAAAGTGTATATTTGGGATGATCAATGAACTGTAAATGATTGTATATGAAATAAATATATGTATTGCATTGACTTTGATCATCCAAAAAGATTTGAAAGTTTTGTTTAGCAAAATTGCATGTTTTGACTTAAATTGAAACAGAAGAATAGAATTGTATAGAACCACTAAGCATGAAAATGCTTAGCGTATTGTTTTTATCAATGCACAGGTATCGATTGATTGATAGTGATTGAAAGCAGACCCAAGGTCGAGGCTTCAGTCGTAAGAAAGAATTACGGTGTATGCTCCAGGCATATGCATTCACTCCGTTGTTTGAACATTGATATTTTGTAAAAACAATTTGAGCCCTATGAACCTCCCCATTTTGTAAATCATTTGATAAGGCTTGGAGATACCTTCATTGTAAATAATATTTTGTTGTTAAATGTTATGGGCCTATTGAATTGTAAATGTTTATGGGTTTGCCCTAAATTGAAATCGCTTACGCCCGTATTTGATAAATGATTTTGATAAAGTGATTGAGTGGTAACCGGTCATCCCTGGGGTTTCGGTTCGGATCCGCAAACTGGGTCGAACCGGGCTCGGGGGTCGCCACAGTTCCGACAGGAAAAACCCCTTGAAATCGTAGGAGAAATGTTTGCTTTTCTTTCCCCTCTCTCTCTCACTCTCTATCACGTTTTTCTCTTAGACCAAAATGAGATCTTATTTTGCATGTTAGATATTTTAGGCTATTTATAGTGTGGACACGTGGCTCCCATCGCGCCACGTGTCACGCCTCTTCCGATTCGTTTCGCCAGCGAAACAATTCATTTTAGATCGGTTTGATTCCATCTATCTTAAATGGACATTCTTTAAATATTTGACATTTTTCAGGATTTTTCTAAAACTCTCATTTTCGGGATCCACTCGACGCCTGTCACCTCGAAATTCATGAAAATATGATTGTATCGGAATTCAACGAATTCACTTGGGTGACTAGATTTCGCGAGATGATTCCAATGGTGAAGTCCGTTTCGTCATCTGAGATCTAGAAGGAATTCCAGCAAAATTACTATTTTGCCATTCCTAGCAAAAATTCAAATTTTTAGGTTTTTCCTGGGTCTTACACTAGGACGGGGTGGGTTAGTCAGGTTCGAGATTAAATTGTCATCCCTACTCCTTCCTATAAGTCCCTTTAACCAAAGTCCATATTTTGATTGTTCTGAGATATTATTTTTATTTTGAGATATTATTTTTATTTCGGAGTATTATTTTATTTCTTATTATTGTTTTGGGTTATTATTTCTCTTCCCCATTATTATTTTGGGTATTATTTTCTTTTCCATTATTGTTTTGGGATATTATTTTTATTTCCTATTATGTGAGTGTGGCGCCCCGAGCTTCGAGGAGTTCGTTGACTACCGATCAACTGCGGAATACAAGTGGATCTTAAAGTTTGCAGGTACCCTTGGCAATCGAGCGAGAGTCTCCTTTGTGCGAAGAGAGCTCTATCAAATCTGATTGCCTGCATATAAGCGTCTAAGCAGGTGCAATATATCCATCACATGATACATACATAGATAAAAATGGCCTCTTGGGCCCATAAACCGATAATCATCAATGTACCAACTATATCCAAGTTACAAGAGTTAATATGTTTTTAGTCTTATACAACATATATCAAACTTATAGAGTTCTAATACATGTGTAAATCGAGACCAAAGCCCACAGCTGGCTTTCTTCACAATCCCTCGAGTCTCTAGGGCTGACCGTCCCTCTCACGCTCCTGTGCACCGCCAAAATAACATCCCTCGACAGGGTGAGCTAATGCTCAATAGTGGAATCGCCCTAAGTGGGCTACTCACCACCTAAGTGCAGTGCAATGTTCCAAATTAAACGCACATTCAAGCAAATGCATGATCCTACTTGAATGTCTACACTTGATGACTGGATCCAGGAGTCCTCCATGAACTCCCTCCACTTTGCTCCTTTAAGCCTCCCAATTGGTGGACTACTCCCGATGTTTTAAATTGTGGACCATCTCCGATGTTATATTTAGTGGACTACCCTCCAATGTATATCAATTGGGCCGTCTCCGACGATTGATATTGTATGTGGACTACCCTCCGATGTATATCAATTGGGTCGTCTTCGACGATTGATATTTTAAGTATGGACTACCCTCCGATCATTTCTAGTTTTAGACAACCCTCCAGAACCCATTTTCTCTGGAGCTCGTCTCATGCACTAACTCCTATAGTCACAGGATGTTCAGGTGCATATGGAATCATGTATGTCAATTGCAATGCAGTCTAATCACATGCAAAATATGTAAACATACATATCCACATAATATCCAATCACCTGATTATGTCATGTAATTACAATTTCAAACATCAAAATTAGCTCACTTGGGCACAATAATGATCAAACACGACGATTTGACTCGAATCACTTTCGACCATACGCATTTTAGCGCGAAAATATATTTGTAGGAACACTATTTTGGGAATAGTGAAACCTCGGTTACTATTCGAAGAACGCAAATCATCGATTTACCTTGTGAACGCATTTCTGGGCCATTTAGGCCTCATTCGATCAATTCATGATTTATTACAAATTTGGTGAAATGAAACACCCAAACAGCCCTCACGGTTACGGGCTCAACATTTTGGTTTCAAAAATTCCTATCAATTCGGTCCCAAGGTTTGGGACCGATCAAACGGCCTCATTCGACTCAAACATTTGTAAAGTATTTAAAACGAGAATAAAACGCAAGTAGGGATAAACCCCTACCTCTCGGAGTTTGAGAAAACTCCCTAAATCTGAGTACTTACGCGGCTCTCCGCGTAAATGGCTTCCTCTTCTTGTCCCAAAAAGGCGTAGACGGTCGGATCACCCGTATTTCTAGAGAGAAGTAAGATGCTCTCTCTCCTAAATCCTCCATTTTCGGCTACTGGTTCTCCTTTTTCCTATTTTTCACGTTTTGTCTTGGTTTAAAGAAGGAGACAAGCGTGAAAAGCTTTGTCTTTAGTTCATTTAATCGATTTAATTAATTAATTTCATGCTTTTCTCGAGTTTGGCGTTCGTATTTATCTCATTAGTCAGTTTTAAATACGTTTTACACTTTCGTCTGCTTATGACATGGTACGTGTTACTCTTGACTTTCGTCACATCGGCAGTTTTCTGACACGAACGCGATGCCTCGAAAAACATGTAAATTTCGACTGTCTCAGAATTCGACGAAATTTTACGTGCTAGCTAGATTTGCGAGAGAAAATTCCAAGGAGTGCAATCCATTTTTGTCATCCGAGATCTAGAATAAATTTGGATTTGTCGAAATTACAATTTTGCTTAATAAAACTACGATTTGCCCTTTTTCCATAAATTGGAATTTCTCGAGTCCACATTCTCCCCTCCTTAAAGGAATTTAAAGTCAGAAATTCAGAACAATCCATGATCACTCACATGCATATACAACGTGCACTCTACCATGCATGTGATCATTTAAAATCTTAAGCAGCTAAACCGCGACCTTCATCCCTAAACAGAAGGGATAGGTGGCCCGCGCTCGTGTCTCGCTCCCACGTGGAATCCTCCACTCCATAGTGCCTCCATAGTACCCTCATTTCAGCCTCAGGTCTTGCGTCGCAAAACGATCCACGGCTATCAACAATACTGTTTGGTCTCACTCCACGTCCATGTGCCTCGATCTGTCCCAATCCACCACATGAGCGGTCCCGGGTATACTTTAGGTGCATAGGCGTGAAATACCTCGTGGGGCGACATCTTTGGGCGGTAACGCCAACTTGATGCCTTAGCAGTGCCTACTCTCTCGAGTTTTCTCGAAGAATTGATAAATCTCGATGGCTTCCGTAGCTTCTTAGGAACCTAACCACTCTTCTCTTAGGCATCACCTTGAGAAGACATAATCCCTGACCTCGAACTGGGGTCGACGTCGCATCTGCATAACTCTTACGCTTGACTACGGTCGTGAAGACATTGTCATATCAAGCTCACCTTCTCGGAGAGTGTCTACAATGGTCGGGACCCGATTGATGGAGCTCTCTCCCACCTCGGTCTTACCGGAGGCTTGAGGTGATCTACATGGCCTCCCGTCTGATGCCTCGTCACGGTGACATGCATCGCTCGCACAGTAGCTGTTGTTATAGGCGAAGCCACTAAGGGCAAGTGCTCTTCGGCCACCCTTATGATCCAGGCCATGCTGTGGCATGTCTCATCCTGTATAGTCCTCTCAGTGACCATCACGGCACGGGTGAAAAATTGTGCTCATCGTCGGCCAGGTGTGCCCGTGCCTTTTGGAAACTCTTCCAAGGTGGGTAAACCTTATGGGTCTCATCACGACACTATGGATCTTGGTACTCCATGTAGTGGGACTATCTCCTAATGTACCCTTGGCGGAGATCTTTCAATCTCGAGGAAAGGGGTCATCACTTGCATTAGAAAATGTGCCGACTTAGTGGGTCCATCACCATCTTTGTGTCATTACTGCTTATTTGCGTCGTGGCAAGTGGGTCCGCAAGTCCATCGTGGCGTGTTACACTTACTGACCACCTCGATGGGTATTAGCCTGTGTAGCCACGGTGCTTGGCATAACCTGTGACATGTGAACATGTCGAGCAAAGTCCCCTACGTGTCTCTTCTTCCACTCCGATAATGCGCGGCGAAGATCTGGTACATCTTTCATTGCCACACGGATGCAATCGAGTAGCAGTGAAACTCCCACACGAGAATCCTCTCGTCCCGGTCAAGCGAAAGACCATTACTCATCCCCTATATCGAAGACTACCGTCTGCGTGAAAGGCGTTAGGCCCTCGTCACCGTGCACAGTGTACTTGATACGATGGACCATCTTTGCGTCCAGGCCAGCGGGACTCAATCCCGCCGCTCAATAGAGGCAGTGTAGCCACTACTCTTCCCGAGGTACCACGAGTCACGCTCCTTTGTATGAACCCAAAGCATCCCACGAGTCCTCGAGCATCAGCCACTCTCGAGAAGCTATGCTTGTGACACTCCTCGTGACTTAGGCGTGCATCGGCCACCACATTTAACCTTACCGGAGATGGTAATGCGAAGTGAAGTCATAATCCTCTAGGAACTCCATCCATCTGTTGCCTCATATTGAGGGTCCCGGCTGCGTGAAAATATACTGAAGCTTTATGGTGCAGTACACCTCGAACTCCTCGCCATATAAGTAGTGGCGCGAATCTTGGCGAAGACTACGGCCGCCCGACTCCATATCGTGTGTGGGAGTAATTACGCTCGTGATTCTTCCAGGCGCGAGAACCATAGCTACTACCCTCGATTTGCGTCAAGACACATCCGGTCAGGCCCTCGGCATCACAATATCTTGTGTGCCCACAGTCCCTGTCAGGGACTATCAAGATGGGAGAGTGAGAGTAAGTCTCCTCTTGACTCTGGAATGCCTCCTACTTCGGTCATCCATCCAAACTTAAGCCTCCTTCGGGTTGACTGATCGTAGGTGCGGCTATCTGGAGAAATCCTCAATGAATCTCACAGCAATAACCCGGCCAATCCCGAAACTCACATTATCTCGAGTGACTTGGCCTCTCGACTCAACAACGCCTCGACCTTCTGCAGATTATTGACACTCGATCTTGACACCACGTGTCCAAAATCTCACCTGATGGCTAGAACTCGCACTAAGACTTGGCATCTGGTGGTGGTCTCTCGGCAAGCGTAAAGCGATCCTCAGTGATACCCGTGCTCCTCACGTGGGAGTAGATCAGATGTCATCCACGAAGACTACGACTAAGCTGATCTAAATAGGGTTGGAATATCCTATGCATGAGATCATGAATCTTTGTTGTGCGTTCGTGTCAGAAAGAGCGTCGCGAAGTAAACTGAAGTGCCATGCTTAACGTCTAGCGCATGCGGTATTCCATTCTCTGCGGAAGGAAAAGGCTAAAATATGGTTTCATTAAGCAGGCCCAACTCAATCTTTACTTAGGGGACATGCGAAATGAATTCATAATAAATTCTTCCTCCGCATACTAATGCACTCATGCGAAATGATCAAAACTTTTCTAAAAAATCGGGTGAACCTTTCGCTGTTATATGGGAAAGATATAAAGACCTCCTTCATGCTATCCCTCATCATGGTTTAGATGCTGGACAAATTTGTGCGTATTTTCACCAAGGGCTATCTTTGAATAATAACGGTTATCAAATGATGTGTGCGAGGGAGTTCTATGAAGAGTGCCATGGAGGCGATTAATTTTTCGTCTGATAGTAGAAAATGCTCGAACTTAGGAGACTAACACCTCCTTAGATACCGCTAAAGTGCATAGTACACCTACAAGGGGAGGAATCCATCACTTAAGAGAGAATGATGACCTGCAAGCAAAAATAGCCAACTTAATGAGGATGTTGGAGGCCATAGAATTGAAAAAGGTGAATGAGGTAACCATTGTGCCTCCAGTGCCTTCAGTGCCTATGGGATCTAGAGTGGAGAAGCCATGAATCATTTGCGATGACCCCACTCACCCAACTATTAACTGCCCTAACCTTCCTCAAGTCAAGGGAGCAATCCAAATAGAGCAAGCTAATGCTCTTAATTACCAAAGGAAGCCCTTCAATTCTCCATACTCCGAAACTTATAATCCAGGGTGGGGCAAGCAGTTGAATTTTAGTTGGAAAAATGAGGGAAGCCCACACAACTTGCCAAACAACCAAGGCCACAACTACCCAAACCAAGGCCTTTCAAATCAAGCCCCTCCATTCCAAAATCAAGGTCCTCAAGGGTTTCCTGTGAACCCTAACCAAGGTTTCCACCCCTCGTCTCAAGGGAATTCAAACCCACAGCCTTAACCCCTCCCACATAAGAAGTTTGGAGGATATTGTGACCTGGTTAAGTCAGGACCGACAATCCACCAACACTGAATTTCGAACTTCTTTGAATGATGTGAGATCCCAAATTACTAAGCTAACCTCTTCTATGGGAAATTTTCAACAAGAAAAAGGGAAACTCCCTTCTCAAACTATCCAAAAACCACTAGGTCGAGAAATAGTGTTGGGAGTCACAAGGATTACAGTGATGGGACAACCGAACATTTACGAGTTTGTCACCACTCTTCCAAGTGGAAAAGTAATTGACAAAACCATTCAGCCCAAGGAACCGATATAGGATGTGCAAAATTAATCATTCAGGGATAATGAGGTGTCTAACAAGCCTCATGTTCCTAGAAACGAAATGTTGTTGATGTTGACGAGGGAAAGAGGCAGGGCCTCAAAATTTGCCTCTGATCCATACCTCATGGGTTGAGGCCCCCGAAAGAGTGAACAATCGTGCAGGAATTTGTGAGTTATTTAAACGGGTTAAGTTGAACATTCCTTTATTGGATGCCATTAAGAAAATCCCGTCATATGTTTTGAAAGATTTGTACCTTTGTGAAGAAAACTAGGTGTCGACAAAGAAGGCATTTATGGTAGACAATCCACCTCCCTTGATACGGAACAACTTGCTGACCAAAAAAGACCGGGGAAACCCCACTATTTCCATAGTGGTAGGGAAGTCAAAATTAGGACATGCTCTAGTGGATTTGGGGGCAAGTGTTAACTTGTTGTTGCCATACTGTTATATGTTGAAATTTGGGGTTAGGAGAGTTGACAGGCGATATCACCTCGAAATTTGGGTGACCAGTAGTGTGAAATTCCTAGAGGGATAGTGAAGGATGTATTAGTGCAAGTAGACAAGTTCTACTTTCACGTGAGACTTTGTTGTTCTCGACCTCAACTGTGGCGAATCGAGGACAAAGTTCCAGTGAATTCTTGTTGACGTTCTTAGCCCACTTGCTAACGCCATCATACCTTTGTGAGGAGGACCTATTGACATTATCTTTCGATAACATGACTATCAATTTGAATATCTTCAATGTTATCAATGAAATAGGGGATGAGGAGGATGTCTGTGAGGTAAACATGATAGACTTTGTTGTGCAGAATTATGTAGATAATGTTTCATACGATGATCTTCTCATGTCTTGTCTAGTAAGCCCAAGTTGGGTCGAGGAGGTAACCACATCTGAATCGGAATTTTTGCACTCCATAATTGAGCATAGCGAGGTACTAGAAGTAAATTGGTGGGCACCTAGATTTGAAAAATTGCCACCAATTGAAGACAGGGTGTTACCTTCAGAAGAGAAACCACCTAAACTTGAGTTGAAACCCTTACCATCGCATCTTAAATATGCATTCCTAGAGGCAGAAGAAACGTTCCCGGTAATCATATCTTCCTCTTTAGAGTCAAATCAAGAAAATAAACTTTTGGAGATATTAAGAACCCACAAAACCGCCATAGGATGGAAAATTACAGATATTAAAGGAATCAGCCTCGTGATCTGCACACATAGGATTCACTTGGAAGAGGATGTCAAACCCTCTAGACAACCACGACGGCGAGACAGGTGTAGAAAGTGGTTAGAAGAGGTCTTAAAGCTAGGCGTGGGTGTTATTTACCCCGTGCGGATAGCAAAATTGGGTGGAGTCAATCCCAAGTAGTTCCAAAAATCTGAGTCATTTGTGGTAGCAAATGAACACAATGAGCTAATTCCCACTCGGGTCACCACAGGTTAGAGGGTGTGCATAGACTATAGGAAACTCAATGTAGGTACTAGGAAAGATCATTTCCCTTTAGCTTTTGTGGATCAAATGCTGGAGAGAGTTGTAGGGCATGAATTCTATTGTTTTCTTGACAGGTACTTGGGGTACAATCAAATTGAGATAGCCTTATAAGATCAAGCCACGGTCACCTTGCTTTTGGCTTTGTTGCCTTTAGGAAAATGCCCTTTGGATTATGTAATGCACCAGGAACCTTCCAGTGGTGCATGATGGGGATTTTCATATATAATTGGTTGGTTAATTGTAATATATCTATATGGTTGGTTAATTGTTCTATTAAACGTTTAAAAGAACTTTTTCGCTTAAATAAGTTTTAAAAATTAAATCAGTTATTGAACGTTCACGGTTTGTTGGTCCAACCAATGGTCAAACTACGATTATATCAATGACATAATAAATATATATTCCCATATATTTTAAAATTTAAAATAATAAAAAATTAAAACATACAAAAAATAAACTAAAATTATAAATTTTATCTTTTATAGTGGATATTATTAAATATAAGTGTAATTAAAACATACAAAAATAAACTAAAATTGTAAAATTTATCTTTTATAGATGATATTATTAAATATAAGTGTAATTATGATAATATTTTAAATTTTATAAAATAAAATATTTTTAATATTTAAATTTAATGTATCAAAATGCCCTAAAATTAATTTTTAATTTAAACTACTTTAAATCTATAATATCCTTTACAATTTATTTCATAGACGGAGGTGTAGCCTAGTGATTCACTGTATCTTACCATAATTTGACAGTCTGTTGTTCAAGACTCTCGGGCTGATTATAATAAGAATTCACATTCTTATCTTGAAAATAAAGTGGTTGAGGTGAGCCCAATGGAAAAGAAGGCGGGCTATTGTTAATTGGGTTGGGGATAGAGTCGGTAAACAGGCCAGCCCAATCCATTTCGGGCCAACCCATTCGGACCATGGGTAAAACGGGTCGAGCTAATCTAACATATTTCTATTCGGGCTAGCTGAAGCCCAACCCATGCAGGTTACGGGCCAAAATCTTATAAAAAATGTTGAAAAAATAATTTCACAAATTTTACAATTCTTCAAATAAAAATAAATAATATATAAATATATAATAATAATTAATATATAAAATGATTGAGTCTAAACAAAATAATAATAGTAAACAAATTTAAATAAATTAATAATGATAGAGCATTGTTATATAACCAAAGTATCAAATTAACTAGGTAAATAGTACCAAAATAATAAAGTAACAACTTAATAACATCTTCAAAAAAACAAATTTAAAGTATCAAATGGAATCTCATATGCCTTTAATATTTGTCTTCATCCTCATCCTCATTATCTAACAATAACATGATACATTAGAAAGATATTCATCCTATAAAATTAGCGTTTGAGTCATTATCATCTATTAATTAAAATTAGCATAAGTTAATAAGTAATTGTACAAAGGAAATACTTCATTCTAAATCCTTAATAAAAAAAACTAAGCTTACCAACAAAACCAAGTAACCAATTACATGTGCATATGAGAGCTTGAACTGTTTCATCAAGCATAAAACTTCTATACTTGCTTAAAACACGAGATCCAATACTAAAAGCGGATTCCGATGCTACACTAATTATTGGAATGCTTAACACATTACAAGCCATCTTTGCAAAATTGTAGCGTCCGATGCGCCATCAATATTTTTACTTTTAAGATATATTCAAACACCAATACAAATACAAATACGTTTTCAATATCGTAGCTCTATGCTACTTGTGCTCTAATACCAAAAAAAAATGTAACACCTTTTTTTTTTCTAACAATTTAATTGTAGCTTTGATACCAAAATAAATGTAATTTTATATGCACTAAATCATTTAAATCACAAATAATGAATTTTTCAATCTTATTATCATTTTGCCCTTATCAAATTTAACCTATACTTTCGATGAACGAGGATAGCGAATCAAACGCGATCCCCGGTTAGACTCTTGCGATTGGTTATTAAAAATCAATTTCGTGAACACTCAGAATCTTGTCTAAAGTGGACTACGGATCGGATTAGCGTTTAAATTACATTTGAGTACGATCTTTGTTAATTTGACCCTTAATGGTATACCCGATATCATAACTTCCGAATTTAACGGTTAATAACATTCTTTTAAGGACCTTCAAAATCCATTCAATACAATTTACAATGATGTATATACATTTGGATACAATAATTTATTTTTCAACACTCATGCAAATTTTCATATGCAATTTATTTCAAAATCGGTTGTCTCAAATCAATTTAAAACAAATCAATATGCAATTTATCATAAATCATTTCAATATTTGATAATATTTCACAATCAATTTTGAAACAATGAAAGAAGAGTATAAATCAAACTTTTACAAATTTGAAACAATAGAGAGATTGAAGAACAAACTTAAAAAGGTTGTCACTCTTTGATTCCTATCCTCGGAATCCCGTTCTTGGGTCAAGCTTCCTCGTCACCAACCCTTAATCCATCACAAATATGTCACAATTAAAGAACAGCGGGGAAAAATCGAGTTGTGCATTTTAGGATTTTTTGTTAGGGTTGATGTCTACCTAGCTCTCCTTCACTTGCAAAACTTTCTAGGGACACATGAGCCATATTTTTCTCATGCTTCCTTCAAGAAAATGATATCTCTATGAGTCTATTTTCAATAGGAATTTGAATCATCTCATTTGGATCACCTAAACTCAAGTGACGACATTTTCATGTCAAACTAGTCAATATGCCCAACTCACGGGATCACCTACTGTTATTTTCGATTTCTGAGGTCTTAACTCCATAAATTGATAATGGTTCCTTTACTCATTTGAAGCTATGGTTCTAAGGTTTCTTCTCCAATTGGAATCATCCAATTTGGATCACCAAAACTCAAGTTATTACATTTTACATCTAGACTACTCTAATTTACAAAACAGAATATGCACATAGCTCTACTTTGACAGATTTCTGGGCACTTTGGGGTTACAATTTACATACACATCCTCTAAGTAAATTATTTCTCTAAAATTTTAGTTTACGCAGAATTTTGAATCACTCAATTTGGACGAGTGAAACTCAACTTATGGCCAAAACACCACAACTACACCCAAAACAGAGCACCGCAGGCTGCTAAAGTACCTTTGAAGCCCATGATAGGAGCCTTGGTGCCACAATTTATCTGATGCTTCCATACATTTGTAGTAGATCTAGCTCTTATGGTTTTTCAAATTAGAATCCTCCATTTTGATAGTTATAACTTAACCTATAACAAAAAAACAGAACAAGGTTTTGAAAAACATTTTGACAACTAACTCCTTTGAAACCTCACAATTTCCTTTATACAAAATTTCTTAAACCAATCCCAAACCAATCAAAACAACCAAACATAACTTGACAACCCCCCAGAACTTGTTTACAACCAATACAAACACTTTCTATTAAAATTTGCAGAGGTTGTCAATCAAACTAAACTTTGAAAGAAAAGTTAAGGTTTGGATTGATATATAATCTTTTGATTCTTCATGCCATGGCATCCTTTTTCCCTCTGCTTGTTTTCTTAGCTCTTGTTACTTTGAAAAATCCACTAATCACCTCCCTTTGCTCCACAAGCCCTAGCTCTCTTTTCTCTCTCAAAGCGGAAATGCTCAGAGCCTGTTTAAAAATGGCTTCTAGGACCAAAATTGGTCTTTAATCCGTCCCATGGCTAAGGCCATGTTTGGCTACTCCATTAATTCTCATTTCTTATTTTTGAACAGCGCTTTGTTTCACCTTTCATTCCAATTTCATTTCATTTTATTTACATTTTAACATTACACTCCTCATTTAGGACCCTTAGGTCTCATGTTTATATTTTTACTAATTTGTTTTTTACTCACCTTAAAATTATGGTTTTATAATTTTTAGTTTTAGTGTTAACGTAAAAATATAATTTAATTTATTTTACCCTGAACATGTTTTAAAGCTTTCATTAAGGAGTAATTCTGAAGGTTTTACAAATCATCAGATTTATTGTTGCTATCTCGATAACCCGACATCGAAATTTGCAGAAAGAAATTCTTGGCTCCTAGTTGAATTTTCAATATTATTAGCTTCTTAGCAATCAAATTCTTCAAAATCTATCAATGACCAAATGAATGATTCACTAAATAATATATTGTATGCGTTTAGAAAAAAAGAACAACGGATTGTGCAGCAAACTTACTATATCATATGTAAACAGCTTTATCTCTTTTTCTCTTTCAACTAATACTTGGGAGATTATGACTTACATTGAAAAATAAGAAGCCATAAAAGTTTATGTACCTTTATTGTTATACTCCTTAAAAAGTTTATTCAAAGCCTTCCTTACTCTTTCTAATTTTTCTTCATAGCCATATGAGTCAAGTTTTGAATAAGTATGAAACAGAGAAGAAATTGGCTTCTTCGTTAGATCAAGAATAGTACCAAATGCAAGAACCACGCTATATTCACTCCAATATTTATCAAAATTTTCCTTCATTCTAGAACGCATACTTTGAATCAATAAATCCTCATTTGTCAAATTGGATGTCAAGAGAATCTCTATCCTCCAAATTTCCCCAAAATACAAATTAGAAGTAAGATAAGATGATCCAGAAATCAAGTTGGTTATTGTATGAAATGGTTTTAGATGGACACCACTTATAATTTTTATCAATCAAACTCAAACTATGAAAGCCCGCTGATACTTGGTGCAATCTCGGGGCATTTTATAGTTAGGATTCCATCGTAATCTGATCGATCTCGAAACGATTGATGTATCAATCCCACCAACTTGTTCAACACATTGAGAGAATTGTTTCATCCTACTTTTTGATGACCTTACATAAGGCACAATTTGCCTAATTTTGTGCAATGTATCACTAGCAACCTTCAAACCATCTTGAATAATAAGGTTTAAAATATGTGCAAAACATCTAATATGAAAGAACTCTCCATTGAGTAACAAGCTATTTGACAAGCATAAGTGTTCCTTCAAGATGTTTTACATGTTATCATTTGAAGATGCATTATCAAATATTATAAAATATTTTCTCTATTCCCCGATCTTTTAAAAATTCAAGTACCTTGATGACAAATCATTAGAGTGTGTGGAAGGTTGTGGCAGAGAGCAAATCACTTTAAATTACCACTTTTCGACTTTCAATCCTTATCAACATAATGTGTAGTCAAAGAGATATAACTAATATTGGTGCATACAGTCCAACAATCAGAAGTCAAGCACACTGTACCATGAATTTTGATTAATTGTTATTTCAACTTTTCTTTTTCAATTTCATATTTCTTCATCACCTCATATTTAGCCATTCTTCTAGAAATATTTCTACAATCTTCATTAAAAATTTTTTGGTATTTTCTAAACACCCTCCACTAGACAATACTAAAAGGTAAATCATGTTCAATAAATAGTCTAGGACAATATTTCAGATTCATCTTATGATCAAATTTTCTATTGTGACTTCATACCATACCCGATTAACATATCTCCTACATCATGAAATCTAGGTATCTTGTGACATATAGGAATATGACGTGATAGGTGAGAAGTACCTAATTTACTTTTACAAGTATATTATTTTCTACAAGCCTTGCATTTTCATTTTTCTTTGCCACTTTATCCTTTGATTTTCACAAAAAATTCCACACATTGAGATTTAAAGCCTTTTTGGTTTTTGATTTCAACAATCTCATTTAACATATGTTACTCACAAAATTAGGATTTTGTGACATTTATTCAATCATCTTCAACATCACAATTAATGTGTAGAGTGATCCATTTCAGCCTGATAAAGTCATATTGTTCTTTACTTACCTTAAATTAACAAAATAAAATAAAATAAAATAAAATAATGGAAATCCTAATTTGCAAGCCATAACCACATTAAACATATATAGATATGGATATAGAACATGAATTTTAGAACCACTAGCGGTGATGATAGGTCAGATATCTCTCTTCTCCTTTTTCTCTTTCTCTATTTGTTTGCAATTTAGGATGTGAGGATTTTAATTTTGCAAATTGAAATTTATAGTCTCGAAATAAAATATCTGTGACACCCCAAATCCAGGGGTCCCGTTGACAACCCGTCAACCTGTGGAATTCCTGTGGATTTCAGGTTACCCGATACCACATGGTTGTGTCCCTGTTGCTCGAGATCCATATTTTACATAGTAAGGCGAGTCTCCTTTGTTAGAGCTCTACCAACATACAACATGTATAATAGTAATCAAACTATATTCGCTGATAATCAACACTCTTACTCTGGGGCACATATTAAATAAACTTGTTTATTATGTTTACGACACTTTTACTGACTCGTCATACTGGTTCGTTAATTCATATTTAGAATCAAGAAATATGAAATTGATTAACCTCGGATCCGCGAACCAATCATGGCCTCTTACCGATACCGAATATTTGCAATGAATCTCTGAAGAATTTATTGATTCTTATATGATTTATATGTGTACGCGCAATCGCGACATCTTTACTTTTACCTTTTTGAAGAAGAGTCGCAATGGATTGACGTGCTGTCAAACATTCACCTAAGGCTGCCGTTTTCAAGTGTAAACATCGAACCATATTATATAAATAATGATCGCGGAATCGTTTATCGTGCGAGATGGAATATATTGCCTGACCGGATCAACAGACTCTTTTTGTAAAGTGTGAAAACAGTCATGATGTTACCAATGGCCCAGCCGTGGATTTACTGTTTTGTTTATCAAAATCGTGTGCTTCTTTGGGTTGAAAATTTTCGGGGTCTCACCGCAGGCTTTGCAACGCCTTCCGACACTTTCGCGAACTTTCATCGCTGGATCCATATGTCTTACCAAGAATAAAATTTGGGTCTTTCACCTTGGGGGGGATCTGCCCCATCTTGCTTCACCCAAACACAAGTGATTTATTATTATTATTGTTTTATCCAACCTTGAGTCTCAATTTTGGACGTTGTCCCATTTCTGAGTTTACCACACATTCACCAAGAATGGTGAATAATAGTACCATGCATACACACCTGACTCGAATCGATGTGACCATGCATCTGAAATGCATGATGCCAATGCATTTTCCTTCATTTTACATGTATATATGAGTGCTACATGAAACATTAATACACCATGATCAATTATAATTTTTACATATAATTTACATCCATGCAATCCACGTTAATACATCAAATAGCATATATTAACATGATTTTTACACACAATAGCATGTTATTTAATCTTTACAACAATAACACACAAAATGGCCCAAATCTCGGACCCATATAAAACAGGGTACCTCTTGGTCTTCACCGGTTAAGTCATAGGAATTATTGGGATAGCAAGGCCCCAGCCACAAAACCATGAGACATGAGTCTTAGGATCAAAACCAAGCGAACTTAGTCAAAGGCTGCCCGAAAACAGTCCTCACGAAATTTGGCACGGGTGTCGACCCAATAATGAATCCCAAAATTAGCCGGGACATCCAGAAAAAGCGGTCCAAAGATTCAGCAGGACTATCAGAAAATAGTCCGAATTCTAAAAATTCTATCTCGGTCGAAAAATTGAGGACTAAAATTTAAGGCCTTTTACGGCCTCTAATCCAATCCCATTAAATGACCTTTAGATTGGAAATAACACAAGTAGGAAAATTCCCTACCTAGTAGGTTTGTGAAACTCGAAGATTTTGGTACCGCGCGTAGCCCTGCACCATCGTGGATCAACTTTGTCTTAAATAAGCGAAAACCTATGATCCGATTTACGTAAATGCGCGAGTAAAGCGAGAAAGAAAGAAATAAAAATAAATAAAATTCTATCTCTCTCTCTCTCTACGCTCTCCTCTCGTCCGTTTCGTCTGACCTTCCTTTTATCTTTTTTTTTTTTAATTTATTATTATTATTATTATTTTGGATACATGGTTCATATTGCTTCATTCGGGTCCGTTTTTGCCCCGAAACAATTTATTCTTTTCGAGTTCACTTTATTTTAAATGAACTTAGATCAAAATTTCACGACTTGAGATTTTCGTAAAAATCTTGTCTCTGAAATCCGCCAACGATTTATCACCCAGTAAGTAAAATATTAAAACGTCTCGAGTGAAGAAACTTTTACGGAGTCACTAAATTTATGAGGCGAATTTAACGGCGATCCGTTTCGTCATCCGAATCAGAGACTTTTAAAAGCTTACTGAACCGTATGGCAATTTATTATTATTATTATCATTTTCCATTTTGAAATTTTCTAATTTTCTTGGGTTTTACATTATTTTATAAATTTAGTCCCGAAATTCACACTTATAACACACCTGAAACACACATGCATATCGATAATATTCTAATGCCAAATATTAGACCACGAACCTTCGTCCTCAAATAGGAAAGGATATGTGGTCCGCATTGTGTCCTCGCGTTCCCACGTTGCTTCCTCCACTCCTCGGAGTTATCACAACACTTTTACTAACCGCATGGTCTTGTGTTGCAAAACCTTATCTCGGCTATCTAAGATACGCAACGGTCCCTCCTCGAAGGTCCCATAAGTGTCAACAGTAATCTCTCCCCAAATCCACTATATGAGCTGAATCTGGAGTATACTTCCGGAGCATGGAGACGTGGAACACCTCATGGACACCTGATAAACTCGGTGATAGTGCCAACTGATATGCAACTGTGCCCACCCTCTTAAGTATTTTAAAGAGATTGATATACCTCAGCACTAGCTTGCTGTCGAATCTGACCGCTCCTCTCGCATGCATCACCTTGAGAGGCGTGATCCACCCACCTTAAACTCTAAAGGTTGTGGCCAGATGCAGTGGCGTGGCTTTTCTGCTTGACTTTGGTCGTCAGAAGGTGTACGTATCCAAACACACCTTCTCCGAGGTGTCTCTAATCAGATCCGGACTAGTGATGGAACTCTCTCCCACCTTTGTCCAACAAATTAGGGAAACACATGGCCTCCCATATAAGGCCTCATAGGGTGTCATCTAAATACTCGCCCGATAACTGTTGTTGTAGGCGAATTCCACTAAGGGTAAATGCTCATCCCAGCTACCCTTGAGATCCGGGGACATGCACCGCGGCATGTCCTCTCGACTGACCATCACATGCAAGGATGAAATGTTATTAACTCATCGGTAACTATGTCCCCATGGCCTTTTGGAAACTCTTCCAAAAGTGTGTCGTAAATATGAGATCCTTGTTTGATATGATAGAGACTGGTACTCCATGTAACCGGACAATCTCACACATATACAACTGGCAAACTTCCTCCGATGTGATGAAATTAGAAATTCTGCGCTAGAAAGTGTGCTAACTTGGTAGGCAGTCCCTTTATATGTCTGACATCATGCCTTTCTTTGTGTTAAGTGGCAAATTAGGTCACAAAATCCTTCGTGACATACTCCCTTCCACTCAGCTACCTCTAATGGCCGAAGTCGCCTGAACGGCCCCGATGCTCGACCTTTACCCCTCGCGACCGCGTGAGACAGCCGAATAAAATCTCAGCGTATCGCCGTCGCTCCAGTGCTATTGGCTGGCGAAGATCTCGGTACATCTTCAGCGCCACTGGATGCGAACAAAGAAAGCGAGGCAGTGGAGCTCCACGAGGATCTCCTCTCTCAAATCGGTCCGGCAGAGCCACAGCCCATCCCTATATCGAAGACTACCATACGTGTGGATGGCTTGACCTTACGTCACCATTACCTGACATTACTCGATCCACGATGGGCTGATATCTGCGTCTTGTCCACGAGACTCAATCCACCTACTCCCTAGCACTCATGGAGCTTGATCCAACATCGCTGTGACTAAAGCGTCCTGATCTCAAGCATCGCCCTCCACAGGAAGCTACACTGGCAGTACTCCCGTGACTTCATTGGCGCGTGCTTGGCTACGTTTGCCTTACCGGGATAGTGTCTGAGTGAAATCATAATCCTCGGATACTCCATCCATCTGCGTTGCCTCATGTTGAGGTCCGTTATGTAAGATATACCTCGAGACTCTTGTGATGAAAATGCTTCAAGCGCTCACCATACGGATAGTGGCACCGTCTTTAAGACGGCGACTATGGCCACTTGACTCCGAATCATGTGTAGGGTAATTCTGCTCATGATTCTTTAGTTTTCTGGAACCATAAGCCACAACCCTCCCTGACTGCATCAAGACACATCCCAGTCCATCCCTAGAGGCGTCACAGTACACCATGTACCTCTATCCTTGTTCCGGGACTATCAGAATAGGAGCTATAGTAAGCCTCCTTTTCAATTCCTGGAATGCCTTCTCACACAATCATTAGAAACCGAATTTTTTACCTCTTTCTAGTAGCGAAAGAATAGGGCTCAGGTGAGTGCTCGGTCCTAATAAAACCTGTCCAATTCTTGCAGGTTGGACCTTGAGTTCTACCCAGCTCCGCGGTGCCGTCTTATGAGGAGTCATAGAAATGGGGCGATGTACGGGATGTAACTCGATGATAAAGTCACGTCCTTGCTTGCTTGAAGGTAATCCACATAACTCATCGGAAAAACATCCTCATACTCACAAAACTACCGAGTAGATCAATTCTGTCTCACACAAATGCTTCCGAGGAGTAAAACGCTACTTGACCTTTATCCTCAGTCTAGAGTCGTACACGGTCTGAGAGTAAAGCATCATTATCTCCCTCACGAAACTAACATAATAACATCATGCGTATGGCGGTAGCTGCCTATGATAACAATCAGCCAGCATTTGTATGGGCACGTCAGCCAGTCCATCCTAAGGATGACCTCGAACTCCGATATGTCCATGACCCTCGGGTCAAAGTATAATCCCTAAGATCTTTGATTCACAATCCGGAGCATATCGATCGCGCTCCTGCCCACTAGTTCCTGGGGAGAATTCACATAACGGCTTTTCAAGGTTTCAACCTCTAAGCCCAAACTTTTTCCATTATCTTGTGATAAACATGAATATGATGCATCGAATTTAAACAACACTCTTGTGAGAGGAGGGAAAGCGGTTGCATGTCATCAGGCCCGATCACTTGAGCTCAATCGCCGGAATTACCTGATGTAGAAACACCCACAGGTCCCTTTAGTGTTACGAGACTGGGAGAGTCTTGGCCCTTACCTGAAGGTATACCACGGCCTTTCTAGCCTATACGTGTAGCCAGAGGAACTTTTTGTGCGACACCACGAGACCGATACAGATCCTACGGCCATACTTTAGAGTGAAGGAATAAATTGTATCTTTTGTCCCATGATGGCCCGGGGGTGCGTTGTCCATAACTGGGATCCATGCCTTTGTGGACAATCCGCTTCATATGTCTAGAGCGGTAGCAATAGAAGCATGTCATTAGCCTGTGGCTTTATACAGGGCGCTCGTGGGACCAGAGAAGTCATTATCTCTTTCCCGAACTTGAAGAAGGTGATCCTCAACATATTTCCATCGGCGCTCGCATCTCAAATGCCTAGTCCTCCATCTCTCTCTCTGTGGCGGCTGTCCGAGCCATAGAGTCCATGTCTTTGTGGCGGAGGCCACAATCTGCCCCGAATGGTGCTTGGTCCATTCTCGTTCTCACGACCTTGGCATTATGTGTGGCCACATAGTCATCACTAAAACGTGCCAACTCGGTGAATTTGGCCACGTACTCCATCACTGTCATTGTTCCCTGCTTCAGCTCTAAGAGCTTCTTGGCCACATCGGAGGTAATATCCATAGCCTCCAATACCTTCTCAATCTGTCGAGAACCAGTAGTGCCTTGCCATGAGGATCTCCTGCATTTGTGAATGTCGAGAGGATGATCATGACTTAAATGCTCTGGAGGGTTACTCGAGACCTCCTTGACTACTAGCTTCCTAGCTGTTGAGTAGCCTTGGTACCAGCCCCAACTGACCAGCAAAGGCTGTGGTCAAAGCAGTGTGCTAACCTACCACCTCGTGGATGACCTGCTGCATCCCGAGTCATCGGCTTGCCATGTTGTCGAGTCGCGGCAACTTTGTCAATTTCATTTCGATCTAACTAATGCGCACATGCCAATTACTAATTACTAATAGACTTAACATCCATGAACTGACTCGTTCATCACCTAAGTGGTGCTAATTGCCAACCACTCCTTTATTTATTTCAATAAAATTCAAAACTTTCTTGATCATTTCGTTTCCGAACACCTAAGGTTATAGTTCCTAACCTTAGCATTCCACTTTTTTTTTCCTATATACATTATGCCATGTATATAATTTTCCGCACAATAACCACACAATCACATTTCACATATACATCATCCTATGTATATGTTTTCCATGAAATGTGTAACACACAATCACGCAATCACAAACATGTCCTATGAATTCCTAGGTATTAATGTACCTAAACTCCGATACCAAGCTATGACACTAGTATCAATTTCACCACAATAGCCATGGCCTAAGCCCATGTCCCTCAAGCCTTAAGTAGTATGTACCTAACTATCTAATACCATGCTGCCTTTTGGTCGAGAGGACAACCCATCAACCTGTGGAATTCCTATGGATTTTGGGTTACCAGATACCACATGGTTGTGTCCCATTTGCTCCGGATCGTATTTCCTGAAAATCGGTGATCTCCTTTGTTCGGGGCTTCTGCTCGACATACAGCCTGTACTCTTGTTAATCCATGGAGTTTATTTCCAACGCTCTTATCTGAACATATATTAAAACAGCATTTCTAATATAGTTTACCCGACACCACCTCATTACATCCCTTCCCAGGACCCATTCATTCATATTTAAATCAAAATATGAAAATTATGATTAATGACAGTCCATGGGTAGATCAAGGCCTCTTTACCATAATTACATACAGACTAACTGATAGTCTAAAGAATTCAATTACAATTCTTCGTACATCAAGGCCACATATTAAACCTTCTTTATAATCACTTATCGTCAAGCGTCGTTTGCAGTACACCCTATACAAGAGGGTCCTGACGAAAGGTGAGTAATGCCCGATGAAAAATTCTGCACAAGGGCTACTCCCTTCTTTTATGCAATGGCGATACATAAAACATCAAACCATATTCCATATAAATAATGCAATCCTATATGGAATGTTAAGGTATCATGCTTGAGATAGAGATTCCTCATGCCTGTTAGAGTCAGCGACTCCTCCTTTCTGGCGCCAAATTGTGAAAAACCAGTCATTGGTGTTTCACCCTATGACTTAAACCATTGGACTACCCTCCAATTTTAATTTATCAAATCCCATGTGTTTCTTTGGGTTTTTAATTTCCGGGGTCTCACCTCAGGCCTCGCATCGCCTTCCGACACTTTCGCGAACTTTCATCACTGGATTCATATGTCTGACCAAGAATAAAATTTGGGTCTTTCACCCTAGGGGGGGAACTGCCCCATCTTGTTTCACCCAAACACACGTGATTTTTTATTATTATTGTTTTACCCAACCGTGAGTCTCAATTTTGGACGTTGTTCCATTTAAAGGCTCACCACATTCTGGAATGGTGAATACTTGATACCATACACCTACACTTTGAGCTAAATAGCGATGTGGCCAGTTCATATAAATCGTGATGCCCGATGCATTTTCCTTATTACATGTATATGAGTGCTACATGAAACATTAATACCATGGACAATTATAATTTTTACATATAATTTACAGCCATGCAATCCACGTTAATACATCAAATAGCATATATTAACATGATTTTTACACACAACAGCATGTTATTTAATCTTTTACAACAATAACACACAAAATTGCCTGAATCTCGGACCCTCATAAAATAGGGTACCTATTGGTCCCTTCACGGTTTGTCATCGAATTATTGGGATAGCAAGACACACCATAAAACCCGTAGACATCAATCTCGAGATCAAAACTAACGTGAACTCGGTCAGCGCCTTGATCCACGAAATTTTAGCCTAGGCATGCGGCAGCGGTCTCGAAAATTGATGACATCCAAAAATAGTCTCAAAATTCAACGGATAATCAGAAAATAGTCAAAAAATTCCTAAAAAGATTCATCAGTCCAAGAATTGAGGGTGAAATTTAAAACATACGACCTCTGGCCAATCCCAAACCATTAAATAGCCTTTATACTAGAAATAACACAAGTAGGAAAATTCCACACCTCATGGGTTTGACGAAACTCCCAAGATTTTTAGTACCGCAACGTAGCTCGGCATGGATCAGCATCGGCTACGGCGAAAACCCATAGTGGATTTCCATAGATCACGAGAAAGCGAAAAAAAATAAAAAAAAAATAAAATTCCTATCTCCTCTCTCTCCGTATACTCATACATCAGTTCGTTTGACCTTCCT
Source organism: Tetrastigma voinierianum (assembly GCA_016808115.1). Lineage (NCBI taxonomy): Eukaryota > Viridiplantae > Streptophyta > Magnoliopsida > Vitales > Vitaceae > Tetrastigma > Tetrastigma voinierianum. The sequence continues at coordinate 1,102,730 of JAEQBH010001818.1, forward strand.
TTTATTTTTATTTTAATTATTATTATTATTATTATTTTGAATCATTGGTTAAGTATTCTTTGCATTTGAGTCCGTTTATGACTCGAAACAATTTATTTCTTTTTCAATTCACTTTATTTAAATGAACTTAGCCAACCATTTCTAACCCAAAGTTTTGTAAAAAATCTAGTACTCTAAAATCATGACGACTTATCACCAGAAAATCGTAAAATAAAGCTTGTCTCGAATTAATGAGAAACTTTTACGAATTAAAACAAAATTCTTGAAACAATTTGCCTTGGTAAATTCAGTTTAAATGTCCCAAAGATGCAGAAAAACTACAGGCTTCCACTGAACCATTAATGATTTATTATTATTATTATCATTTTGCCATTTTTGAAAATTGCTAATTTTCTTGGGTTTTACAATATCTATAAAAATGAATATTTTGACAAAAATATTGATAAGTTAGCAATTATCTAAAATTTATGAAGATATTTAAAAAAATCTTCAAAAAATAATTAAATAAACAATAATGCTTTTGTATTAGAATTGTTTTTCAAGTGTAATTAAATTAAGTATGATTAAGAGGATATTCTTTAAATTTTTTTTATAAAAAATTATCTTAAATTTATTTGATATGTAGTATATTTCTTTGTTTTAAATTAAAAAACGAGTTATAGTTATGTTAAAAATATGTTTTGTTTATTTAAAGTGAAATCAAATATTTTTAAATATTCCAAATAAAATATTTTCATTTGATATTTTAATTTTTAAAAAATTTACTAGTTATTTAGACATATTTAATATTTTGTTATTTTATTGAAAAATAGATTAAGAAAAATGTAAACAATACTTTCTATTTTCTTCTTTTCCTTTAGTTACATCATTTTCTTTTCTATAAAATTACATATTTTATATTCATTATTAATTTTTTAATTTAATAACATGAAATTAATTTATATTTAAATCAGGAATTTTTATAATAAATCCATTTATGAAATATAATCATATTAGGAAGAAATGAGTATAATTTACATTATTTATTTTAAAAATAACAATATTTTGTTTGTTTTTTTGTTTTTGTTTTTTTTTTTTTTTTTTGAGGATAAGCAATATTTTGTTATTAATACTAGTTTCAATAATAAATTTATTGAAAATATATTGACAATTTAGTTATTAAATTTAATTTAATTTATAAAGTAGTACAACTTCATTTTTATCATTTTTAAATCTTAATTTTTTTAAATCATATCTTTAATTTTAAAATTGTAGATATTTAAAATATATATATGAAACAGAAAAATTAAGAAATTTTCTAAAAATGGCAAAATATTAATAATAAGAATAATTTGTCATAATGGTACAAGGAAGCTGAAAATTCTCTGATCCGGATAATGAAAATGAATGCTGTAGATTAAATTAAATCACCATGAGAATTTAGTGACCTAGAAAGTTTTGTCAAATTAAGATCAGCGGAATATTTTACGATTTTTACGGATGATAAGCGGAATTAGTGACCGGGGGGCGAGATTTTACGAGAATCACCGAGTCGAGAAATAGCTTAGGCTAAGTTCATTTAAAATAAAGTGAACTTAAAAATAAATTGTTTTGGGATAAACGGACAGAATGAAGCAATATGATCTGCATCTAAAATAGTAATAATAATAATAATAATAATTAATTAATTAGTACAAAAATAAAAAATAAAGGAGGTGACAGGGATGGGCCAAGGGGAGGAGGAGGGTGGAGAGAGAGATTTTTATTTCTTTCTTCGTTTTTTTCTGGATACATGGAGGTGAATTTGTGGGTTTTCGTCGGGTTGAAGGCAAAGTTCGATCCACGCGCGAGCGGGGGCTACGTGTGGGTACCAAAATCTTGAGTTTTTCAAACTTTCACGAGGTAGAATTTTCCTACTTGTGTTAACTCACCTTCAAAGCTATTTAATGGTTTTTGGGATTGGCTTAAAAGGTCATGAAAGGCAGTAAAATTTGATCTCAAAATTTACAGGTGAGTGTAGAAATTTTGAAACGATCAGGGCTAAATTTTGGGGCCCATTTCGAGCTGATTCGGGTTAAAGTGCAGGACTAATACCCCGGACCGATCCAGACCCAGGATTTGAACTATTTTTGGGTAGTCAGGGACTTGGTTTGGGTTTGGTTTTGATCCCGAGACTGATGTCTTTGAGTTTTCGATGATGAACCGTGAAGGGACCAAGAGGTGCCCTGTTGTATATAAGTCCGAGATTTAGGTCATTTTGTGTGTTGTTGCTTGATCGAATAATATGCAGTGTGAAGAATAACATGTTAATATATGCTATTTGAAGTATTAACGTAGATTGTATGGATGTAAATTATATGTAAAAATTACTAATTTGACAAAGTGGTGTATTAATGTTGCTAAATGTGCTCTCACTCTCTGCATGTAACATGAGAAGAATCATTATCATGCATTTCCTTCATGCGATCACATCGCGTCGAATCGAATGGAGTGCATGGCTGCTTGATGTCCTCACTCGATAAATGAGTGGTGAGGCTCGAAAGTGGTTCAGCGTCCCAGAGCTCAGACTCACGGTTGTGCTAAGCGATAATAATAATAAATCATGTGTGTTTAGGTAATAGATGGGGCGAATCCCGAGTGAAAGACAATTTATTCTTGTCGGTTATGAATCTGGCGATGAAAGTTTGCGAAAATGTCGGAAAAAGCGACAATGGCTGCGGTGGACGGCGGCAAATAAGAAGCGCACGAGGATTGGTAAATTTAAAAATTGGAGGGTTGTCGATGGTTTAAGGCTCATTGGGTGAGCATCGATAACTGGTTTTACGCTGGCTGGATGCGGCTGTGAAAGAAGTCGGCTCAGGCTAGGACAACAGGCATGAGGCTCGTCTCATGTATGACATGGAACATTCCATATAGGATTGCATTATTATATGGAATAGCAACATAATTTTATGTGTATGCGCCCGTTTCATGTGCATTTGAAAGCGAGTACTACGTGGGAGAGCCTCTCTTGAGCTAGCACCCTTTGAGACGCGCCTGGGTACGAGGAGTGTGGAACCGGCGGCTCCGGCAGACGTGGATTATGAGAGGAAGATAGATATGTGACTTCCTTGATGTAATGTAAAAGGGTGTAATTAAATGCTTTTAGACTATTATATAAATGGTGGATCAATGTAGTATGGTAAGAGAATGCGTGATCCGAATACTTAGCTGTTAAATTTCTTTTTAATTTAAGTATGAATGAATGGAGTCTAATCAAAGTAGGGTAATCGAAGTAAACTATATTACAACAAACTAGTTTAACTATATGTTTAACCTCTTGATGTTGAAATAAGCTCTTATGGATGCTTGTATAAGAGTATGTTAAAATGAAACTCGAGCTAAAAGAATCTCTGGCCCTGTAATATAGATCCGATCGTAGGACACAGCTCATGATGCTCGAAGCTGCCAGCAGCCCTGAAAATTCCACGCAAGATTCACGGAGTGCTGTGGGATACCCAGGGGATAGGGTGTCACACATGGTTATCAAATCCTCTATTAGTAAAATGCATGTGCATTACCTAGTTAGGCGAAATGGAGATTAAATAGTTGTGCCATTTGACGTAGTGTAGATTTGCAGAGTTGAGGGCTGAGGGACGTAAGTGGATCCACGAGTGGTCGAGCACCACTGTTTTTACCGGTAGGCCTTTATTTGAGGCTATTGGGTTGCGATTCTTTTGCCATTGCACAACCTAGATGCCAATTTGGTAGTGACGAGGTCGAGTAATCTCAGAGGTTTTAATTACATCATCCAGCAGGCGTTGCAAGGGTGGGGATGTCCGATGGTGGCAGATTATTGGTTCCGGCAGATTGAGAAGGTATTAGAGGCTATAGATATTACCTCCGATGTAGCCAAGATCAGGCTAGTTGCGTTCCAGCTAGAGGGTGAGTCCCAAGTGTGGTGGGATTGGGTTAAGACCTCTAGGGACAGAGTTCCATGGGCTCTTTATGAGCAAGTATTTTCCTACCACTGCTAGACTTGCAAAGGCCCAAGAGTTCCTAGAGCTGAAGCAGGGAACGATGACAATGATGGAGTACGTGGCCAGAGTCACCGAGTTGGCACGTTTTGGTGATGACTATGTGGCCAAAGACATAAGGTCAGGAGAATTAGAGAATGGGCTGAAGTTGTCCATTCGGGGCAAGATTGTAGGCCTCCGCCTATGGAGGGCCTTACAGAACGTCGGGATCACGAGTGGGTGGGAAGGAGGATCGAAGCTAGTGAGTTTAGGAAGAGAGACATGGACCACATCCCACACGGCCGTCACGGGGCGACAAGGGCCCGATGGCGCCTATTGCCATCGGCTGGACACATAAAGAAGGATTGTCCGCGAAGGCGGGGATCGAGTTATGGGGCGGTCAGTCGATCCGCCAGTGGGGCCAGTGCGGACACGGTTGTTCCTTCTCGCTGGTCACGGGCGGAGGACCGATGTCAGGACCGAGGAGTCTTTACCGCAGGGCGCCTTTGGCTACATAGATAGACGAAGGCCCGGGTATGGGTGAGATCAAGGCGAACTTCGGTGGTCGCCGAGGACCCGGGGCGTTTTCTCTGGCGTGGTACCACGGCGAACTTGCAGTCCCAGTCGATATCTGAAGATACATTTCCTCTCTCACAAGGGTGTTGTTTAAATTTGGATGCATCATATTCATGTTTATTGTTGCATAATGTGAGGAAAAGTTTAGGCTTAGGGTTGGAAGCCTTGGAAAGCGTTGTATGCGAATTCTCCCTAGGAACTAGGGGTGAGGTTAATTGGAGATATCTTCGGGATTGTGAGTTAAGGATCTCAGGATTTTGCTCCGGGACCTAAATGGACATATCAGATTTGATGTCATTCTTGGCATGGATTGGTTGTGGCACACTTAAGATCGTCATTGATGTGTAGGAGGATTACTTCCTACACTGCGGAATGATATCCATGTGACTTTTTCGAGGGGAGGAAGTCATGATGCTTTACCCCCGAAGCGGTAGTCGGATAGGTGGACGGGTTGATGGGTTGGCTAGCAAGCCTTAACCTAGAGGATGAGGGGAAACGGGATTTGAGTCAACCTCGAGTGGTTTGCGAGTATGAGGATGTTTTTCCGAATGAGCCTGCCCCCAGGTTACCTCAGCGGGGATGTGGTTTATCATTGAGTTACACCCCTGAGTAAATCGCCCCATTTCTATGACTCCTCATAGGATGGCACTTGGAAGTAGATTCTGGGAACTCCAAGGTCAAGCGCAGAATTGTTGGACAAGGGTTTAATTAGACCGAGCACTTCACCTTTGAGCACTCCGGTTTTGTTTACTAGGAAAGAGATCAAAATTTTGAGTTGAATGACCTGAGTGAGAAGGCATTCTAGGAATTGAAAAGAGCTTACCTACGGCTCATGATACATGTGACGCCTTAAAAATCAATTAGTCCGTTGACTACCCATCAACCCTTGAAATAATATCTACACGTCTCATATCGCGAGACCCATAACTGAGTAAAAATGGCCTCTTGGGCCCATAAACCAACTCATCATCAAAATACACCCAACTATAATCCAATAGTCCAAGAGTTATTACATCACTCTTACGAGCATATATCAAGGTTTACAAGACAATACATGTTAAACCAAAACATCAAACTGTCAAACTCTTCAAAATTGGCCTCAAATGACATCTTCTGAGCGCCTCATGCGAAATAATCTTCCTCGACGAGTGAGAAGCTGTCGCCCGATGAGTGGAATCACCTAAATGGGTTCTGCTGCTTTAAGTGCGTATCTGATGATCCAGTGTAAACATACACTCAAGTAAATAAGATCATGCTTGAATGTCTAAATGCCCGTTCCATTACCAGTGCCTCACCCAGGCTCCTAAAGCATATATATGTGTGAGAAAAAAAACGTCGTTTTAAAGCAGAAACTTATTTTCTTGAAAATACACTACGGGTAGTAAAAGATGAGACTACCCTCCGAGGGGCGAATGTGTTGGAGAACTTCGAAATAGTCATGGTCCTCATCCGAAATGATCCGTTGGATCGTCTCCTAAACCCATTCTCCGAAAATTCATCTTGTGAAATTCCTTTCACAACCATGTTCGTTTTTCAGAAAACTCGTGTCATGCACACACACCTAATTTCTAGGTTACCCCGGTGCATATGAAAATGCATTATGTCATTTCAACACAATTTATATAACACATGCAATTATATCATACATATATTATAATTTAAATCACAACAACATATTTATATAATTTGCAATACATTACCGCGAAATTAGGCTCACATGGGCTACTTTAAAAAACACGAGCAATTCGATTTGAATTACTCAACCAAACACATTTTATCACAAAATATTTTGTGAACACTATTCGCGAGCGGTGAAACCCTTGAAGGGTTCTGTTCACATTAATCTGACATCGGTTTCCTTTGTGAACCGAATCCGTGGCCATTTCGGTATGTACACATCAAAACATGATTTCTTGCATAAATCAGCACAAGATACCAAACAATCGTGCGTCACGAGCTGTCCCAAGGCTCCAACAATTTTGCATTTTGGTTAGGATTTTCAGGAGGGAGCCGTCAACCATTCAAGGCCTCAATCGAAACTCAATCATCAACAAAACACTTAAACAAAATTAGCAACTTCAAGTAGGATAAAGCTACCTCACGGAGTTGTCGAAACTCGAAACCGGTCTTGCGCGCGTTGCCTCGTAGCGTAGAAACGGCTTTCATGTAGCGAAGAATTAAGGCTGATCCAGGTGCGAGATCTGAAGTGGCACGCTCTCTCTCTAAATCACAAAACCCTTACTTCCATTAGCTGCATCTCCTTTTGCTGCTCACTACGGTTTTTGGTGTTTGAGGAGATGGACACTATTCATTTGTCTATTATCATTAGAATTTGTTAATACTAATCATGTGCCAAAGCTTGGATTTTGACATTTTACTTGTTTTATCTCGGCCGCGTTTCATTATCTCTACACTCATACCTTTGTGTCACATGAGTACATGTTATAGGTGACTTTTGTCACATAAAATATCGTTTATATTTACCCAGATGCCGTGCCTCGAAAATGTGCAAATTTATTTATCTCGAGTCGACGAAATTAGAAGCGTGGTAGCTAGATTTTGCGAGACGATTCAACGGTGAAATCGTTTCGTAATTCCGAGATCTAAAATTTTTGGATTTTTGCAAGTGCAATTTGCCATTTTCGGGTGGGAATTTCTGGTCTTACATTACGATAGTCCCAAATAGGGACACAGTGCGGTGTCTTGTGATGCCTCTGAGGATGGATTGAGATGGTAATAGTGATGCGGTCAGGGAGGTTGTAAACATGAGTTACAGGGAAGAGCCGGCTAAAAAGAATCACGAAGCGAAATTACTACACATGATCACAGGAATTAGCGGTCTGAATCATTTGTAAGATTTTTCGGCGCATTAACATATCATTGACGTTGAGATAGTCGGACCCTGGAAAGTTTTTCCTCATCAAAGTGGGTTTTGCGACGTGGAACTGGCGTGAATCAGCGCATCGATCATCTATGTGGAAGTGTGAGCGTTTTGTGTTTTTCGTCTGTGATAGGCGAATATAGTGAAATCAATAAAGGTCAGTGGGTTAAATGAACAAAAAAGATGGAAAGGTTTAGAGACATGTGAATGAAAGTTGAAGTTTTTAAATGATGTTTGGTGTTTTGGGTTTGTTCTCGTATCCTAAAAAGGCGGTGGACGGTGCCTTTGATAGACGCCGAAAAGTCTCGTCTGCAGATCGAAGTTCCATGATAGATGATGATGGGGATGAGACGCATCAGCTGGATAATATTAAGTGGGACGGGACATTGAACAACCTCAGGGATCTCGGGATTCGTGTTATGACGCGCGAAAATCAGGTGCGCGAAGGTTTCTTTGGGAGGATAACCACCAGTAACGATTAATAGCGGAGGATGGAAGAGATCAGGCCGGAAGATTTGTTAACGGGATCTCGCATTAAATCTTCAGCTCAGCGAACTGCCTGGAGCGGCGTTCCTTCGACATTCAGACGGGCGAAATGGACGTCTCGTGGTTTATGGGCAAAGACCACCTCTTTGAACCGATAGAAAACATATCGAAGCGCGGGTTTATCAGTGATTACGACTCTCTTTGTTGCACTCGGTTCTGGATAACGCAGGCCTCTGGATTTTTGTTTGAGATTATAAGTTAATGATTGATCTAACGACCGTGGGACGGAAGGGATCGGTTGTTGCGGAAGACTTTGACCGTAAGTTTCGTCGCGAATGAGCGACGACGTAATAATATAAACGAATCAGTGTGCGGATCAATCAGTTTACCGGGGGCTATTATTTGGCGTTATCGGATTATCAAGATGCGAAGACGTTTGGTGATCTTTAACGTTTATCAAAATATTCGGACAAACGCTATGTAATGCGCTGTGAACCATGTGATCAGCCATTCGGTACGATGAGGATTAAGGAGGAAAAGTTCTAAATCAACTAGTGGATGGATAGAACGGTGGGAATTGACATGGAGTCTGGACTTATTTGCTCCTTCTTTAAAAAAAGAGGAGATGGGGTGTGAATCATAATGGCGGGCATTCAGGCGACTCTTTCATCCGTAGTAATGTTTATCAATATAAATCATGTGTGAGACTCAAGATCAGAAGTGGGAAGGAAGATTAAGTAAGATCAGGGAGGTGGAAGGTTCCTTGAAATGACAGCTAGTATAGATCTTCTGATAGTTAAGACACTAGAGGTGCCATGGATCTGGGATGACAAGATATAGTGGGTTCATCTGTGAGCATACAGTGTAGAAGACTTGATAGTTGAACAGATGGATTATATTCAGACTTTTGGGTGAGTAATCGACGATGTAGGAATTTTAAGTCTGGAATTTGAAGAATTAAACAAGTTTTTAAAGTTGTTTCAGAGATGAGGTGATGATAGTGATAGGTGTTAAAATATTCAGATGACACTCATTCTATCAGATGGTAGCTCAATATCTTTCAATAAATAACGACAGATATCAATAAATCAAAGATAGAGGTGGACACATAATGAATGGAAGACATCAGAAGGAGGAAGGGTGTTTCTTATTAACTTCATGGATCTACAGATGGGCAATAGGTTTTCTGATTTGAAGGTTTCAGTGGGGCTGTGGGGATCAGATCTTGGACATTGAACTCCAGAGGTAGTTTTCAAAAAAAAATAGTGATGTTACCATGCGAGTTCTCATTAATAACGGATAACAAGAACATCAGGGCGTGTTGGATCTTGAATTTTTCTGGAAATAAAAATTTAAAATTTTGTGACATTTCAAATCAGATCCATTAATTAAACTGTTGCTGGAGTTCAGGTCGACAACAGGAATATTGTTTGGAGACTCAGACTGGGTTAAAATATGTTTCGACGATCAAAAAACGGGATTGGAAGTTCTAAAACGGCTCTTCAGGCTGCATTTATTCTGTGGTATTCAAACATGTAGCATAAAGAAGTAAACTTCTAACATGATCTGGAACAGCAGGAAGACATAAGTTGATCGAGCGACAGAGTGTGGAAAATCAATGGTGGTAGCATCTTTGGGCGCTGTAAAAAGGTTGGAAAAATGGATATGGGACTGTCTTAAAATTATCAGATGTCGCGCTGGATGAAGATTAAATCAAATGTTAAACCATTAACGGCATCAAAAAAATTATGTGGCATAGTTGTGGTATATTGGAAATTGCTTGATATCATGGATGCAGGTTGATGGTGTAGTGTGCATTGGTAGTTTGAATGGGCATTGAATGGGATAGGTAAGACGGGGATAATAGTTGTGTATCGCTTGATAATGATAATAAATCACGTGTGTTTGGGTGATGCAGATGGGCGGGATCCTTTACAAGGGTAGACCAGGAATTTTTATTCTTGAAATTCGGGACATATGGATCCGGTGATGAAGTTGCAAAAAGTGTTGGAAGAGCGTTGTAAACTGCAGTGAGACCACAGGTCGTAACACAAATAAACACACGGGATTTGATAAATTTAAAAATTAGAGGGTTGTCCAATGGTTTAAATCATTGGGTGAAATACCAATGACTGGTTTTTCACACTTGGCGTTGCAAGTGTGAGGGAGTTTGTTGGGACTAGGGTTGTGGGCATGAGGAGTCTCATCTCATGCATGACACGGAACATTCCATATTGGATTGCATTATTTATATGAAATATGGTTTGATGTGTTATGTAAACCATTTCATGTGCATTTAGGCGGGGAGTAGCCCTTGTAGGAGAATTTTTCTACTGGGCATTGCTCACCTGTTGTGGGACCCCCTTTTAGGTACAGAGGGTGTATAGGGAGAAGGCTTTCCAACGAGGCCGTGATTATGAAGAAGGTCGACATGTGGCCTTGATGTATGTAAAAAGAATTGTAATTAAATTCTTTTGGACTATTGTATAAATAGTCGGGTATGTAATTATGGTAAGAGAGGTCGCTGATCAGACTCTTGTAATTTGTCATTAAGCGTAAAGTTCATTTTTTAATTTTAAGTATGAATGAATAGGTCCCGGTAAAGGGCGTATTAGCAGAGTGATGTCGGGTGACTATATTAGAACAAGCTAGTTTTAATATATGTTCAGTATAAGAGTGTTGAAATAAACTCTTATGGATTACTGTTATAAAGGTTGTATGTTGAGTAGAGCTCCGCCGAACAAAGGATATTCTGCCCGATTTTTTGTGGAAATATGGATCTTGATAAATGGGACACAACCATATGGTATCGGGTAACCTGAAATCCACAGGAATTCCACAGGTTCACGGGTGGTCAATGGGACCTCCGGGATAGGGGTGTCACAATATGATTAATTAAAACTACAATTTATTTAATTGAAATGCATTCCGTAATTTTCCATACAAGATTTTTTAAATATTAAATTATCATATAAATTATATTAAAAATATACATTTAAAAATTAAAAGTTAAATAGTTAAAACAACAAAGTTTAATATATTATAATAATAATTATTATTAATACTTCATATCTTATAAAAAGATTTGACTTTATATTAAGAGCAAAATATCAAATTTTGTACATAAATCATTGAAAAATCTTAATTACTAAACTAATTACTTAGAAAGATTAAATAAATAGTTTCGGCCAATCAGGCTAATTGAGCCCTGACCAGGACTAAACCCACGAGGCCACGTGCAAAGCGAATTGGTCGATTTGACTTGGAATTTTGTCAATCGTAAATTTTACAACCCAACCCTCCAAAAAATTGGGCTAAAGTGGGCTGGTACATCGAATTCAACCCATATTGCCAACTCTAATTGGGAATTGAGTTGGAATTGAAAGGCAATTCACTAGTGTAATCGTCAACCCAGGCGATTCATCTCCAGCTCAATAGTCAACCAGTTTCGGAGTGGGTTAGACCGAAAATTTCACCGATCAATGATTCGGTCAATTGGATCGATCAATTAGGTTTTTAAAACATTGGATAAACCATTTTCATTCCTATATGGAAATGACTTTTTCTTTTTTATATTTTTATTTAATCTTAAATAGAATTTAAAACCAAATAATTTTATTTAAAAAAAAATAACATTTTTTATTTAGCTGAAAGTTTATAACAAATCATAAATAAAAGCAGAAAAAAAAAGCAAATAATTAAAGTTTAAAGGCAAATTGTTTTCAATTAAAAAAAACTAAAAAAATAAACACTTCCTTATTACTTGCTTATAGCTTCTTACTATATGTAATAAAATCAAATTATGTTTCAATGATTGTAAATCTAAAAAGAATCAAATTAATTTCATTCTTTGCTATAATTTCTTCTCTCGGTTTATTTTAAAAAAATAAAAAATTAATTATCTAATTATAAAAATTATTTGACGACTTTGAAATTAGAGGCAAGTAAGGATATTTTATATATTTGTTTCAATACAAAATATTAAGATATGCTATATTTTTTTGGTTCTAGTCTTGGTTTTATTGCTTGTCCTCAATTGCCTCTTTATTGGTTTGTTCTTTAACATATATATTTCTTTCATTTGACTTCTTAAAATTTGTTATTTTATTTATTTATCAAACTTTTTAATTTTTAATTTGTTAAAGAAGAATTGTTTTTAGTTTCTTGAAATTATCTTTAGCATTATCGAAACGTGCGAATTTAAAATAGGATTAACAGATAAAACGGGATGAAAATATCCCAAGCTTATAGAACAAACCTCAATTTCAAAAAATAATCTCGTTTGAAAAAATAATCATTTAAACGTTCTTTTTTTTGTATGAATTCAGTCTTTTTTGTGTATGAATTCAGGGCCCAATTTCCAAACAAAACAAAACATTGAATTTGTGCAGCGAAAATTCTTAAATCGGATTTCACTATCAACAAAGTTGCCAAAAGTTGAAAAAAAAAAAATTTGTTTCCTGTTTTTCCACATACATCAAATTAAAAATAGGACCAGAATCTTCAAAACTTGTTTTTTATACTAATTGAAATGATTATTTATTTTGATTTGGATTTTTTTATAATAATTACAAAAATTCATATAGATAAAATAAAAAATAAAAAAAGTAAAATAATAATTTTAACATATTATATGTGGACTTCCAAGGTAAGGAATCAATTAATATAAAAACTTAATTAACCAATTTTTAATTGGGCAAAAAAGTTTGGGCTTATCTTGAAAATTCACTCATAATATGTTCAAACATCAGTTTTATTTTATTAGTTAGTTGTGTCATATTTGATAAGCAACATATCTGAAATAGGAATGACAAGCGGTTAAAATGAAATTCAATTTTGGAGGATTGCTGCAAGTAGTGAAATGAATTATTTTCTTGTCCATTTTTATATTTGGAATAACTTAAATGATATAACAATGAGATAAAACCAAAATAGTTAGCATTTTTAATTATTAAATAAAAGCATTAAAACTTAGATTCTTAATAAGAAAATGAAATAAAAATTACTTGACTTGTAACCCTAACCTCAAATCAAATGCTCAAGAACATGAATCATAGATATTTTGGTCACAATACTAACATCAACTGTGTAGCACTATTAAATGTATAGGCTTTGAGGTGATTCATTATATTGTTAACTTAGATATTGTATCATCCTTTATGGTGAATCACTAAAATTATTTTTCTCTTAAAAAAACAGAGGAAAATTAATTAAAGATATTATCCTTTAATTATCCTCCATTATCTCAAACTGTTTTCTCTACTTGAAAGAGCTCCAAAATTCTCAAACACATTGATCACAAGTATTCCATCTTAGAAAAGCTTCAATTTTTATTGTTGCATCTAACAGAACATGAAATTTATCTTTATTTAAAGGAATTCTTCACGGTAATTATATGATCCAATATGTCATACTACTCATATTTTTTATTTTATTTTTTGGATAAAACATTTGTCTCACATGATGGGCATACCATAGTTTGATAAGTTTTTTTTTTTGACTAAGAATCATTCATCTTTTGATTGTTTGTCAAATCCTTTCAAACTGGTTTTGGTTCAAGTGTACCATTATTATTATCATTATATATTTAACATAAAATTTTGATATACTTATTATTTATAAACAATTTTTAAATAGTATAATATAATGTAAAGTAATACTACCATTATCCTTCATATAAATTTCAAATAAGCATTGAGTTTAAATCCATTTTTATTTTTTTATTTTCTCCTTTCTTCTGTTTTCCTCTTTATAAAATTAAAAAGACTTATGTAAAGGAAAATTTTAACATAAGGAATAGAAATTTTTTTTGACAGAATGAATTCATATTAACTAACTTTATTCACACAAGTAATAGTAAGTTAATAATTTCATGAAATTTTTTTAAATAAAAAAAAGGTTGTAGAACTGGGAAAGAGAGGAAGATTTATTATTAATTTAAGAGAAACCAGTAAAGGGATTCCAATTTTTCCCTTTACTGGTTTCCTAAAAGGATAAAGATTTCAATCTCAACCATATTTTTTATTCCACTTTTTCCTTATAAAATAAAAAGAAGAATACCATGAAAAGAAGATCTAAAATAAATAAATATTGATGCATTCTAGGTTGTTTGATTATCCATACCCATTTTAATTTAAAATAGTGTTAATAGATTAAAAGGGATGAAAATATACTAAATTTATTGAACAAACCTGAATTTAAAAACAATTTATTTTAACATAAATACCCTTTATATATATAGACACACACGTTTAAAGCATAATTATTTTCACAAGATAGATGCCATAGCACACTCATCACACTTAAGTTTTTCAATGGAGAATTAGTTTTACAAATTGAGAATGGTTTCATCCTTCTAATCAAATAACTCTTTAAAATATGAGCCTTTTGAAAACACAAGGGACCTATTGCTAACATAATAACCCATATACAAAATGCCAACATGGATAGAAAAGTAATGGTTCGATTAGAATAGCATCTATTAATATCACCAAAAACATTGTTAAATTATTTTTACGGGAAGGCACTACAAGAAGCAAAGCCTATAGCTATGATCATCAACCTTGACTAAATGTAATAAATACTATAGCTATAGCATATAGCTGCAAATTAAATAAATCGTGGTAAGGCATGGACAAAGTTTTTAAGCACAGGAAAGTCTAAATGGGCGTCTAAAATGTTCAGCAACAAAATATAGGCTATAGCCGCGGTTTAGTTCTGATCGTGGCCATAGGATGTTATAGCTGTAGTTTGGTTATGGCTGCAGTCATAGGGACCCCTTATTTGCAATCAAGTGCAAGCCGCGGCTATAGGGTGTTCCCTTAGTCACGGTAATGTCCGTCCAGGACTATAAAGTGGCTATATGCCTTGATATGCATATTCCTACCATAAATATTTAAAAATATTCAAGGATATTTTTTAAAATATAAATAGAATTGGGAAAATTCAAAATTCCAAATCTTTTTTTTCCAAGACTTAATAAATACAATTCATGTTATACTAACTTAATTTGAGTACATAATACATTATAATTGTAAAAAAAAAAAACCCCTTTCAATGAAACATAAAAATTCAACTTGATAGATTGGGTTTTATGTTAATGAGAGATCATTAGGATAATAATTTCCTTGATATTTTGCTAAGTAAACATCGAAATAAATAATTCATTGAAAGGGAACACACCCTAAGTAATCGATTCATAGATGCTGATATAGTTACACTAAATACAAATATATGTTAGTTCTACATGAAGTAGAGGTGGAAACCATGGCTCTGAAAATGAGTCAAAGACAAAAAACCCTTATGAAGAGTCTGAATCTAGGTTTAGACCTGCAAAAATTCAACAGAAGAAAAAGAAAAAATAACTATGAAGTAAAGATGAGACTTGGAAGGTAATATGAAGTGAGACAAAAAAAAAATGGTTGGCGCTGAGATGATCATACCTGGTTGTTTCCTTAAGGATAATATTGTTTTGAGTCTGTGTTGGTCCCGTCTCTGGAAAACAAAAGGAAATCAATTAAACACTAATAATGAACAAGAAAATTACCCCAGTAGCTATGATGCCTGCCACATCTAGAGAGGATTGGATATCATGCTCAGACATCATGCCATCTTCAGATAGTTTTGACAATTTGAAATTTAGTTTCCAATAAACTAAAAGTAATACTGGTTAAAGACTCAGCATATTAAGGTTGGTATGAGCAAAACAAGAAAATTGTTGAAAATAAAAAGTTTGTTCCCTCATATTCCCCCTTTCTCTTCTTTTATTTATTTTTTAGGTTTGTTGGAAAAGCACATTAGAAAATCTCCTCATCAAGGAGCAGGAGAGAGGGACATATTGTCCTAAATGGGTAAATATATATCCAGTTGAAGCTAGAAGTGGAAGAAGGAAAGAGCAAGCTACAAGGACAGATGATATACCAACAGTAGTACCTTCAATAGTTTTCTTTGGAAAATTTGCATAGGTTAGTGATTTAAAAGAGAAAGCACAAACAGGCAGAAAAGATAACGCTTACTGCCAGTTTTGTTCCACCTGAGGACACCATACTTGTGACCAACCATTGATGTTTAAACATAAAAGTAGAAGTATTCAAGTGACTTATCAAAATTTTAATGAACAAACGAGCAAGAAAATATGCATGTAGTATTTCACTGAAGAAGATTATGAGCAGAATGATAAATATATATCCAACTGATTCATGAAGAAATTGAATTTCACTTTTTTTCTCAAAATTCTGTGCTTATTATGTTACCATATACAATTTTAGGAGTTTATGCAATTTGGGACTCTATTATTAGTCAGATATATTAGCTAAGTACTATGTATAGATGTTAAATACTAGAATCACCATGTATAGATGCTAAAGACTAGAATCTACCATGTATAGATGCTAAGACTAGAATCTACCATGATAGATGCTAAAGACTAGGAATTTATGTATAGATGCTAAAGACTAGAATTTACCATGTATAGATGCTAAAGACTAGGAATTTGAGAGACTATATAAGGCGCATCATGGAATCAAAGGCACTCTTTCTAGAGAAACTTCTCTTCGTATTTTTCAAGTATTCAGTATTTTGACATGAGCATTAGGAGCCCAAGTTCTTTGATTTTGGTCCGCTCAATAATTTTTTTCTCTCGCTTTGTGGGTTTTCTCTCATTTGGCGCGACTGGTTCCATCTTAGTGGTGTTCTCTTATTCTCACAGCCAGTCATGTTCGGTTCTTGCTCTTATTCATATTTTGCTGGCTGTGGCTGGCAATTTATAATTTTCATGCTTATCCATCATGTCATCGATAAGTTGGAAGCATTCCCATTCTACATCGGTAAAATTATTCAGCCTTGGGAGTTCCAATTTAAATTCCTTTGGTCAAAGGAAAAGAATCAGGGGGTCATATTGATGGAGTGTTCCCGCACCTCAAGGTGTGCCGAGGCTTGCTTCAAGTGGAAATTCATGATGCTCAAAGTTATGAATCGTCTTTAGCCTGCTGAGTCTCACCTTGTTCTCAATTTGAGGCCTTATAAAACTGTTGCTGCTATGTGGACTTATCTTAACACGGTTTACAATCAAGACACCTCTGCTAAACGCTTTCATTTGGAGTATGAGATGGCTAGGAATTTGAGAGACTATATGTATGGCAGACTGATGGAATCAAAGGCAACTTTTCCAGATAAACTTCTCTTCGTATTTTTCTGTTATCTAGTATTTTGACATATTAAATTAGCAGATTATACAATACCATCAAGGAATTTTAACCATAATCTTTTCCTAGGCAACTGTAACCACTAGTTATGGTCATAGGCAACCATTGGTTTCCCACCCACCACATGTCCACTTCAACTTTACTTAGGAGTATTCACCCGCAGCAATCAAAAAGGAAAAACCATAATTCACTTCACAAGCCCAAAGAGCTGATTGGGATAGTGGCGCCAGGCTCCAAAGCACACTCTTAATTATCATAATGGCTTGCTCTGAAAGATCCTAGAAACTTATGCATCCTTAGACAAATTAACAAATTTATTCATGAAGTAGCAATTCCAGTTGAATAGGGTAGTACATGGTTTTGATAACATGTCAAACATCAAAAGTTCCAAGGACAAGAAATCATCACCAAAGTTTACTAATATTGTTCAATTTAGACACATCAAATTCTCAATCCAACGTGCAAAAGGGTGTAACTATAAGAAGCAGGTGTCAATCCATTAGCATATTGATTTATACTTTCAAAATTTAATAATTTCCCTCTAATAATTCAATTCTCGTATTCAAAAGATTTTTTTAGGAACAAAAAATATTAACAAAAAGAGGTAAGTAAAAGATGACATCAATCAAACAAAAGCATATAATCGAATAGTCCAACAGCCATACCCAAAAAAAGAAAAGAAAAGAAAGAAGCTTCTACTGTGCAAAGTACTACCCTTAACCCAAAATCCTCAAGTAGGGCAAAAAAATTGTGGCAATGAGTCGATAGCATGGCTATCATGATGGAATCCACCCTTTTATGTATGATCATTCCATCTCCAAAACTGATACTCTTTCTCATAGCTTGTCAAGTTATGTCTTGGTTGCAAGCAATAATGATGCAAAAATGTGGCATTTACGTTATGGGCATTTGCATGCGGAAGGGCTAAAATTATTGACTCGGAAAAATATGGTTGTTGGGTTGCCAAAATTTGATTATCTTGATTTTTGTGAAAGATGTGTCTATGGGAAGCAAAGTAAAAATTCATTTCCGATAAACAGTCTTGGCGGCTTCCGCTATTTAAATAGTTGCAGTGTATGTTTGTATCCAATGAGTATAGAATCTTTTGGAGGAAGTAGATATTGTCTATTGTTTCTTGATGACTATAGTCGTATGAGTTGGGCATACTTTCTAAAACACAAATCAAAAACTTTTGAAAGTTTAAAAAAATTCAAGGCATGGGTGGAAAAGCAAAGTGGGTGCAGCATAAAGACCTATCATTCATATAGAGGTTGTGAAGAAAATGGCATTCACAAGGAGTTGAAGGCACCATACACAATGAGCAAATGGAACTGAATAGAAATTGTGTGGGAGATGGTCAGAAGCATGATACAAACAAGTGGTATTTCTAAAGAATTTAAAGTGTATGAATAGCAACAATAGTGTACCTTCTAACCATCTCACCTACAAAACAGTTAGAAATCAGACTCCGTATGAAGCTTGGAAGGGAAGGAAACCTCAGGTAGGCTACTTAAAATTTTTGGTTGTATAGCCTATGCTTTGGTGATCACTTCTCCACATCATTCTAAACTTGATAAAAAAATCAGAAAAAAATGCATTTTTGTTGGCCCTCAATCCAAAGCATATAGGTTGAATAATCCTATAAGTGGAAAAGTGATTTATAAGCAAGGATGTCAAGTTCAATGAAGAAGAAAACTAGATTTGGAGTAATAGCAACGTGACATCATCACTTCCAATTTTTGAAGTAGAATCCATTGACACACATGATGACAATAGCTCAACATCAAGCCATTCTACAGCACAAAGAAGCCCTTCAACTCGAGTGAGCTCTCATTCACCCTAAAGTTCTTCTTCAGAGACCCCACCAAGGAAACTTCGAAGCTTAAGGGATGATTCATGTAAATTTGATTTGTATGTTTCTAACCCTATTAGTTATTATGAAGTTGTAGAAAGTTAAGAGTGGTAGGATGCAATGCAAGAGGAGATATCTGCCATAGAGAGAAATGAAACATATGAGTTTGTTGATTTACTAGAAAGCAAGAATGCTATTGGGCTTAAGTGGGTTTACCGTACAAAGTATCATGTTGATGGTTGTTAGGTGTGCATTAGGTTAGTGTTTATTAGTGCAAAATATAGCATAATTCATTATTTTGATAACTAAGAACTTTTTTAGTTATTTTCATACTAACCTCCTATACTGTGTATTTTGTATAAACAAAGAAAACGAGATGAAAAGCAAGCAATTTGGGTGAGAAATGAAGAAGTTATGCAGTGAAGCATCCAAGGTAGCGACCTCAAATGACCACGGTCACAACCGCGTAGAAAAAGAGGAAGAAGTCCTACGCAGCCAACATGGAGTGAAGTCACGACCTTAGTCACAACCATAGACCCTGTCTTAAGCTAACACGCAGCAAGGTCGTGACCGCAACCATTGCTGCCAGCGACTAAAGAAACCAACATTCAGTGAGGTCATGACCCAAGGTCGCGACCTCATGTCCTTATGCCAGAACTATGAATTCCACTTATCAGTGAGGTCGCGATCGAAAGCTACTTACAGTCGCAACCATGCGAACCTCTAGCCTTAGAACATTTCCATTTTTGGGCCGGTTTTGGCCTATTTTTCTAGGTCTATTTAAGGATGTTTTTCACACATTTTTTAGGGTTCGAAATCTTAGAGAGGGTGGCTCTCTCCTAGGGTTTTCCCTGCTCAAGCTTTGTTCCATTTCTAGGTTAGGTTTTCTTTAGATTTCTTAGTTTTAGGTTTTGTTTTGTGAATGATCTGGTTTGTAATCGAATACTGTTGAAAGAACAACCTTATAGAGTGTGGATTTCAACTAAGAGCTTGGGATTTAAGCCATTTGCAGTTTAACCCTTGTTTTGTATTTATATTGTAAGCTCCCGATCGCCGCCCCCGTACCCTACCCGACCCGATTGGCGGATTCGAACTAGATCTGGGGGAACGCGGTCCTCACTTTCATTTCCAATCCAAATACAAAAAAAAAAATTCAATACAAATGTGAATACATTTTCAATACCAAACGCATTTCAAATACTCCTTGGGTATACGTAAAAATATACATTAAACATTTTGCGGAAAGCCCATCATTTTAGGATAACTCCCACATTTGTACCATCATTTACAAAATTTATCAAAGTTTTTAATATAAAAAACATTTACAAAATAGAATCAGAGTTTAACTTTCACAAGATACTTTATACAAAAAGAGTCAATTCAATTTCATGCATGCATGTCGCGGAGTTTTACTTCTCCTCCAAATGGCTTTGACGTTGGCTCTGTGCTTGTGCGGTCTTCACTCTTGTACCTATTCATTCGGTACCTTTGCGTTGATAAAAACAACATGCTAAGCATTTTCATGCTTAGTGGTTCTATACAGTTATATTCTCTCTTCATTTCATTTTAAATCGAAACATGCAATATTTATAAAACAATGCTTTTGTACAATTGTCAATGACCAATGCAATACAATATGTATCTATATATTTATTCAATAAATAAATTACAATTCATTGGTCATCTCAAGCTATGCATTTTCATAGGCATAAAGAAAAGAAAAAAAATCATTCAAAGCACAAATCGTGCACTTTTCAACTTAATATCATTTTGTCTTTATCGACTGAACTCTATGCTTTCAAGGAATGTAATAACTAATCACCGGCATGGTCTCATTCGGATCGCAAACCGATATATATATATATATAGTACTCGGTTGGTGTACACTACCGATACTGTCCCGCTAGGCTACGAATCAGTATGCCACAATAGTACATTTTCAACTCTTATTGGTATACCAATTTATCTTTAACTCAAATTCTAACGGTTAACATTCTTTTAAGGGCATTAAAATCATTCAATACAATTTATTATTAGTATATATATATATATATATATATATATATATATATATATATATATATATATATATATATATATATATATATACTTGTATGAAAATAGAACATTTTCAGACATTCATGAAATTTCTTATAAATTTGTTTCATAAGCAATTATCTCAAATCACTTAAAATAAATCATTTCAACACAAATCAATATGTCTTTCTATCAATCATTTCCAAAATTCAAATCATTTCATAATTATTCAAATATTTTTAGAAATAGAGAGAGAGTTTGAGAACAAACTAAAAATCATCGCTTTGATTCCACCTTCGAATTCGACTTCAATGTGGGCTTTCCTCCTCGTCGCCTTATTCAAATACAATGACACTACATATTAGCTGGTTATTCTAGGAGTTCTATTTTCAAGAGGAATTGGAATCATCTCATTTGGATAACCCAAACCTGCTACGAGCATTTCAATGCCAACTAGTCGATATGCCTAGCCTATCGATCACCCATCGTTTTTTTTCTCGATTTTCTCGGTCTTGATTAGCATCAAAAATGTTATTTCAACCCCGTTTATTACGTGTTTCAGCACTTTTATGTACTAATCAACGAATCTAACCCGATGATACATTAAGGTCCCCGCTATTCCCATCGGGATCGCATTTTTGTGGAAGATTTTGCGCTTTTGCAAGCTAATTGTTTTAAATCATATGACTCGATCCAAGCACGAAGAATTCGAGCCAAACTTAGCATTGCAAATCAGAGACCAGAAGGAAAGAAGAGCAGAAAATGCAAGAAAATTGGACTGTAGGAAATTATGCAGGATGCGAAATTCATTCCCTACGTGCACTATCTATGCTCCCTTTACACTATTCACCATTTTAAGCACTGCTCACATTCCTACGCATTTTCGCTTTTGATTTTTGTTACAATTTTTGTTTCTTCCCAAAATATCCTCATCAGAATTTTGTTGTTTCATATTGTTTTGTAATTTCCTTTTCTGAGCATATATAAGCTCTAATCAGAACAAATGGACATTAATCAATTCGACAATAATTTTTTTTTGGGGGCGGGAAGTTCCGCTTCCTGCTTCTTCCTTCTTCTCACTTTATTTCATTTTATTTTTCATTTTCGGGCATTCAAACATACCTCCGAGGATGACAACTCGAGGATGGTTGGCTAAAACCCGTTCCTCTTTGGAAGTGTATACGCCGCGCAGACTGGCTACTGGAGGTCCCCTGTTCTTCACGCATGTATCCACTGCCGTCACTGTGTTCCCTTTCTAACTGTAGGTTTTTATCCCTTCGAATCTCCTTGAATGGCTATTATTTGCTAAGCTTTTAAGGTTCAGTGGATGCTTATTGTTAGATCCACTGAGATTCATTAGTTACCCTCTATGACCCATTGAAAGGGGAGTCCAGGAGATTTATTCTTCACTGTCGGTAACCACTGATGGCCAGTAGATGCCATTTTTCAAAAGGATAAATATTTCTGCTAGGGCTTTATAGCTAAATGAAGATCCAGCTCGAGATGACTATAGGTCATCCTCCCTAACACGAGGAAAATGACCCCGAAACCCCCCGCTGTCTCTGGGGATCCTAAGCCCGCACGCGATACCAGTGGAGACTCCTTATTATTTTTCTTATTTTTCCATTTTATTTCAATCCGCCACCATCAAAACCCCTCGTTACAAACCTTAAATCCAAATTGAAATTCACCATTTTTGACCACGCAAATCATTTGTACGAAGAAAACCCATCCTTGTGTTCAATCTCTTGAGCCACTATACTGAAGAGCCTGCTACGACAAGAGAGGGATTCTAGGATACAAATTTTGTTGATTTCGGATCACCCTACTGTGACACGAATCAAATGGGGTCGTTGCCGAGGATGGCGCCTAAGTGCAAATGATGACCTGATGAACACTTGTGATCCTCATCACAAGTCTTGCACCCTCTCTCGTATATATTATCATAATCTTAGTTTCAAACACAGCTCCTAACCTTAGGTAGGATTGCTTCGGGTCAGCTGTACTACCGCTTTTATCGTTAGACTTCTAGTGGATTAAAATCCAAGAGGAAGGTCGGCCAAAGTCAATCGCAGAACTCGAATCGATCTTGAATTAGATCAAATGGAACACCTAGAGGGAGAGCAAGACAAATAATACCTCCGTGGAGAGAAACCCCAGAGCATACAAGTCCGAGGGACTATAGAAATCTCCATGGGTGAGTGCACTCTACATGGTGCCTCCATAGTATGCACCCCCTCCACATCCACAATCAACCTCTCCAATGGAAGAAGCCATACTGAACCTCACCAAGCTAGTGGATAACTTTGTGGAAGCGTAGAAGACAATCAATGCTCAATTAAGTCAAAAAATTGACACTATGGAAAACAATGTAAACAAGAGAATTGATGGACTTCAAAGTGAAATGGAGCATACCTGCAACTCACAGCGTTCAATTTCAAAGCTATGAAAAAGATGATCATCAAGAGGAGTGCCTAAGGACACCATGGTGGAGCAGTTGTCGCCAAAGAACTAATATTGGAATCTCGATATTGGTGCCACTGTCTGTCAATGGGAAAAGAACTCCCCAATGCTGACTGAGGAGGGCAGTGGAAAGGAAGTAGGGGAGGAGCCCCAAAAGCTTATCCTTCAACCAATCCCCATAGATTTGGATCCTAGTGTCACGATTCGTACACAAAGAGGGTGATCCTAATCAACAATATTTATATCCTACTCTCCCACGCGTAGCAGTTATCACAGCATAGCTGCCTCTAGGGTCTAACACGTGGATGGGTTTTCTGCATAAATGATTTACAGTGAGGTTTAAAAATGGTGAATTTCAATTTGGATTTTAAGGTTTTGTAAAAACAGGTGTTGGTAGTTCACAGTTTAAACTAAATAAGAAAAAAATATAAACAGAACCCCTTGAAGGCTCGCCAATGTTTTAGGGTTTTAAGGCAACTAACATGTCCCTGGTCTTTTTCCTAGCTGGGAGGATCACATATGGTCATTTCCCGAACCCCGATCTTCATATGGCTTAAACCTAAACCCTAAATTTTCCTTCTGAACATAGCATTTAATCGGGTACAAATGTCCTTAACTATGAGAACATATCTCAAAACCTACCTTACAAAGAATTATTAGGAAACAACTAATCGGATAACAAAGGATCTAGTGATAAGCATCCACCGTAACCAAAAGCTTCTGTCAAATACACTAGTGAGGCGTGCTTAAAAGATTTAAACCTAGATTGAGAGAAATAGGAACATAAATACCCATAAATGTGTGCGT
The DNA here is from genome assembly GCA_016808115.1 of Tetrastigma voinierianum. Lineage (NCBI taxonomy): Eukaryota > Viridiplantae > Streptophyta > Magnoliopsida > Vitales > Vitaceae > Tetrastigma > Tetrastigma voinierianum. Next base: position 1,127,009 of record JAEQBH010001818.1, read on the forward strand.
TAAAAAACAGAGAACCGTGAGTTACCCAAACTCTAGCTGCGTACTCTCCTCTTCATGATGAAGAGGTCTAGTTTTCAACCATCCTCTGAGTTGTCATCCTCAGAGGAGTGTTTAGTAGCCGAGAAAGGGAGAGAAAAGAAAAGAAAATGGGAGAAAAGGAAGCAAATGAAATCGCCCACCGGCCTCTCTATTGCCGGCGTGATTGATCCAAAGTTTGTACGTAATTTAGGCTTATAGGTGCTCAGCATAGAAATTACCAAAAATTTGAAACTAAAAGCTATTACAAGGACAAATGGGAGAAACAAAAAATTGCAACAAAAACAACAAAAGCATGAAAATGCAGAACATCACAAATGAACAAGGGCGTGATGAATAGTGGTGGGCAGGAGCAATTTCAAGAAAAAAGTTGTGACCAAAATTTGTCAGGCTTCATTTTCTTAAGGTTTCATTCTTCCTCCTTGGTCTCGATCTACAATGATGAGTTTGACTCGAATTCTTCATGCTTGGATCGACTCAACAATTTTGACACGATTAGCTCGCAAAAACTGCAAAATTTGCCACAAAATGCGATCAGTAGAATAGTAGGGACCTTAATGTGAAAATCGGGTTAATTAGAATGATTAGTACACAAAAAACACTCAAAACCTATAATAAATAGGGTTCAAAATAGCACTTTTTGAGCATTAATCACACCCCCCCAACCTACACATTGTTAGTCCCTTAGTAATGAAAGAAAGAAATAAAGAGAGAGCATACAAAACAATAACAAAATTATGTTCACAAAATTGCTATTTCAAAAAGGTTGTGAATGAGTAATGCCTAACCCTAAGTAAGAATCATCAAACCCTTGCCCAATAACTATCTTGAGAGAATGAATGTCATACAAAATTGAGGGTCAAAGAGCCTCATCATTCAATTAGAGATCACAAACTGGTGTTATTTATTAACAATACAATTAATATCCCACATCAACGTTACCCAAGATATAATAATCAATAGATTGATCTGACTTATCACAACTTTGTGTTGTAGGGTAATGTCGAGAATCGACCTCACCAAAGTCCATGTAATGGGGATCTACCCGATGACTCCCAACCAATTAAGGCTTAGGGCACCAAGTCAGAAGATCTTTCGACTAACTCTTCAGTTTCACCCTAATTCCGAATGATTTCAAGATCTAACATCTATAACTTGCTAAACTCCACTCCATCCACCCATGTAGCAACACTAAGTCAAGTGGGCTCCAAACTGGCCGGGCTTAGGGCACCGTGCTTTAAAGGCTTTCTCACCATATACCCTCGACCGTGTTCAAGGTTTCAAGGCAAAGCTTGCAATTTTTCTTTCTTGCTTTTTTTTTTCTTTTCTTTTCTTTTCTTTTGCGCACTCATTGGCCTTCTTTCCATAGCGGTCCTTAACCTATTAAAGGTAGTCAACGACACTAGGATAGGTTGTGCAAAGTAAAGGGGGTAGGCAGTTTTTCAGCCTATTGAAGAAACCTGATGTGCACAGTGTGTGGTTAGCTAAAGGTGGAAGAAAAATGGTCGAAAGCAACAAGAGTCCAACTGATCATCCACTCAACTAAGCATGGAACCAATCTAACATCAATAGAATTGGACAGTGTTTTAATTTTTCAAACCATGGGTTAAGCAGAACACAAAAAATTTTGGTGCAAAAAGGGTCAATTTTTTTTTAAAAAAGTAAGGTGTATAGTATAACAGCTTCACAAAAAGGAAACCAGCAAGCCATCGAACATCACAAAATGGGCTTGCTCAAATAATAACAAAAACATAATACATGCCACTTCCTTCGCTAACTCTCCCCCAACCAAATGTCTCATTGTCCGCAATGGGCTCGATCGAAAGTTGGAGAAGGAAGTGCTACTCTCCTTGATGAGATGTGCCTGTTTTTGGATATGACTTCGTAAGCTTTCCATCGACAATCTTTTCACTCCGCTTGGGCTTCAAATAAACAAGTAGGGAGAAGAAAAAGAGAGGAAAAAAAGACCACTGGAGTATTTTTAAAATTACACCTTCATAATAATTTCAAAAGTGTTCTTTCTGGATATATTTAGATTCTACACTCTCTAAGCTTTCCAACGGTACCAAAAACACCAAAAACAGAGTTCGAATGAAAAAGTTATGACGAAAACAAAATTGGGCTGCGAAAATTCGCAAACATGCGAAATTTTTTATTATTATTATTATTATTATTTTTTAATAAATAAAAAAACAAATTTTTTTTTTAATTTTTGTGTGAGAGACTAAATTTTTTTTTAATATATATAATAATAATAATAATAATAATAATATATCATAAAAGACAAAATAGTGCACAGTATGAGAAAACCAAACCTGCACTATTGTAGTGCGAATTTTCGCAAGTTTCGAAAATTCGCAGGTTGCAAAATTTATGTATTTTTGCCTTCTGCTCCAAAAATTAAGTAAAAACCTGCAAAAATAAACACAAGAAAATTTTTAAAAAATGCAGAAAAATGAAAATTAATCTAAAACAACATTAACTAAAATTAGAGAAAATATAAGAAGAAAATTAAAGAAATCAAAATAAAATAAAATAAACTAAAATAAAATAAGAAAATGAAATGAGTGCTGGGAGATCAGGTTCCTCCAAACCACCCTGCCTTGAGGTCAGCTGGAATTGCTCGGGAGCTTAGAAATGCCGAGGTTCGGGTGCTCCAAATCTGAACCAGCACCCGAACCATCCACTGTGCCATGCGATATGAGCAGCTGCCATTGTTTTTTATGTAGTGGCAAAATTCTATACGCGACTAATCGATTTTTAAAGTTTTCAGAGATGTATAGCAAAGGTAAGGCTGGCCTTAGCTTTGGCAAGCCAGGAGTGTGCTCTTCATGTATAGGTTGTGCTACAAAGTGTGGATATACGCCGGTAAAGGCCGCTGGGTTGGGCAAGGCACTGATCCAAATTTATGGGGTTTAGGCTACGATAAGCTGGGGGTTCCTCCCCGTCCCTCTCCTCTCGCTCCCGGCCTCCCTTACTGCGCCTCGTGAGCCTCACTGGGTTCCCCCGCATAAATTCCTCCCGAAGAAGTTGTTGCAGCTGAGTCTACCTCACCTGCAACAAGGTCAATTAGCACTCTCTCTCCGATTTCCTTCCTCTCATGATCATGCCACTGGCAAGCCTTGAAACGGAGTACTCAGCAGTTGTCAAATTTATGCTCTATTTAACTTTGAAGTCCACTAATTCTCTTGTTTACATTGTTTTCCATAGTGTCACCTTCCTCGACTTAATTGAGCATTGATTGTCTTCGTCTACGTTACCTACTAGCTCGTGAGGTTCAAGATGGCTTCTTCCATCGGTTCAAATTCAACTTGATTTACAATCTCTAACCCACTAGAACTCGACTTCGCAACAAGACAGGCATGCTTCACACAAAACAATCCCCGCAAAGACTTGTTTTTTTTTTTTTTTTTTTTTACAGTGAAATGAAAATAAAAAAAAACTGACAGTAATATAAAAGAAATTCACTAATACTTGTGATGAGGATCACAAGTGTTCCACAGCTCGTCAAATGCACTTAGGCACCAACCCCAACACGCTCATTTGATTCGTGCTACAAGAGGGTGATCCGAATCAACAATATTTATATCCTAAATTTTCTCCCACGGTCGTAGCAGAAAGCCATCAAGTAAAGATAAATGGCTCTAGGTCGAAACTGTGGATGGGTTTTCTTCAGATAAAATGGGATTTATAGTGAGGTTCAAAATGGTGAATTTCAATTTGATTTTTGTTTTGTAAAAACAGGTGTTGGTGAAGTTCACTGTGCTGAAACTAAAATAAGAAAAAAATATATAAAGAACCTCTTGAAGTGCTCTGCCACCGGTTTAGTAGGTTTTAAGGCAACCAACATGTCCCTGTCTTTTCCTAGCTGCTCGAGGATCACATATGGTCATTTCCCGAACCAGATCTTCATTTGGCTTTAAACCTAAACCCTTAAATTTTCATTCTTGAAACATAGCATTTAATCAAGTATAAATATCCCTAACAAGGAGAACATATCTCAAAACTCCACACTACGCAACCATTAGGAAAACAACTAACTGGATAAATGCTGGGATCTAGTGATAAGCATCCATGTAACCAAAAGCTTGCCAAATACACGTTAGTGAGGGCGTGCTTAAGAGATTTAAACCTAGATTGAGAGAAATAGAACATAAATACCCATAAATGCGTGCGTTAAAAACAAAGAACCGTGAGTTACCTCCAAACCCTAGCCACAGCCCTCCTCTTCAAGGAGGAAGAGGTCTAGCCAACCATCCTTTGAGTTGTCATCCTCAGAGGAGTGTTTGGTAGCCGAGAAAAGGAGAGAAAAGGAAAGAAAATGGGAGAAAAGGAAGCAATGGGAAACCGTCGCCCACTGCCTCTCTATCGATGTGATTGAGTGATTGATCCAAAGTTTGTACATGCGGAAACTATAGGTGCTCAGTGTATGAAATTTACCAAAAAAACTGAAAATAAAGCTATTACAGGACAAAATGGGAAGAAACAAAAATTTACCTTAAAAACAACAGCGTAAATACGGGTGAGCAGTCTTTGAAATATGACGATGGCGGGATAGATAGTGAGCGGCGGGAGCATTCGCGAGTTGTGACCAAAATTTGTTGTGCTCCATTTTCTTCTGTTTTCTGCTCTTCTTTCCTCTTAGTCTCTGATCTACGATGCTGAGTTGGCTTTCGAATTCTTGTATTGGATCGACTCGGCTAATTTTGGCCGTTAGCTCATAAAAGCTGCAAAATTGCCACAAAATGCAATCGATAGAATAGTGAGACCTTAATATTGCAAATCGGGTTAATTAGAATGATTAGTACACAAAAACACTCAAAACCTATAATAAATAGGGTTGAAATAGCACTTTTGACAACTAATCCTTCTGAAACCCAAAAGCGGCCCATTGCTAGGTATATCACTTTATAACTGACCCGACCCACTGGAGCACCTTTGGAAAGGCCACACGATTGCCTTTACGTTGCGCAAACTTCAAGAAATTAGTGGCCTTTGTCTGACCTTTGCCACTACATCAAAGAGACAATGGAAGCTACACATACGCATGGCATAGTGGATGGTTGGTCTTGGTTGGATTTGGAGCACCGAACCCTCGGCGTTTCTAAGCTCCACCGGTTCCTCTGCACCAACTGGACAAGACACGAGCCAAGTGGTTTGAGTGAACAAAGTTCACTCATTTTTTTGTTGATTTTTCTTATTTTATTTTTTTTTATTTTAGTTTATTTTGATTTCTTTCAATTTTTTCTTTTAGATTTCCTACAATTTTAAGTTAATCTTTGTTCTAGCTTGTTTTCACTTTGCGCAGATTTTTCTTAATTTTTCTTGTATTAATTTTTGCGGTTTAATTGAAAATTTTGAAAACAGGAATGATTAGAGGAAATGGAAAAAGAGAGGAATTTTCGCTATAGTAGCGAAATTTCGCTACAATAGCGAAATTTCGCTCCCTCTCTCCTATTTTGCCTCCTGATTTTGTTTTGAGCATAACTTTTTCATCTGATATCGGTTTTGGGTGATTTTCGTCTCGTTGGAAAGCTTAGAGTGTAAGGGATCTAATATAGCCGGAAGAACATTTTTGAAATTATTATAAAGTGTGGTACAAAGTCTATAACTGGTGCTTTTTTCCTCTCTTTTCTTCTCTAACTTGTTTTATTTGAAGCCCAAACGAATTGAAAAAAGGTCTTAGATGGAAAGCTTGCGAAAGTCTCTATCCAACAACGAGAACATCACATCAAGGAGGTAGCACTTCTCTAACTTTCAATCAGAGCCCCATTGCGAGACAATGAGATATTTGGTTGGGAGAGTTAGCGAAGAGGAAGTGGCTTGCATTTATGTTTTATTACTATTTTAGGCAAGCCCATTTTGTAATATTCAGTGGCTTGTTGGTTTTCCTTTGTGAAGCTGTTATACTATACAACTTATTTTTCAAGTACCCACTTTTTAATGTTTTGCTTAACACATGGTTGAAAAATTGAAACTTTGTCAATTCTATTAATGTTAGATTGGTTCCATGCCTAATTAGTGGATGATTAGTTAAATTCTTGCTGATTTCGACCTTTTCTTCCACCTTTAATAACCACACACAATGCACATCGGAGTTTCTTCAATAACACAGCCTTACAACTATTAAACTATACAATAACTACCCTAGTTTCGTTGACTACCTTTAAATGGGTTAGGACCCCCATGAAAGAAGGCGATGAGTCTTCAAAGAAATAAAAGAAGTGAAAAGGAAAGAAAGAAAAGGAAAAGAAGAAAATTGCAATGTTTTGCCCATAGAGCAGAGCACGGTCAGGAGTATATGTGAAAACCTTTAAAGCCGTGCCACTAAGCCCATTTGGTTGGGAACCACTTGGGCTTAGTGCTCGTTACACGAATGGATGGGTAGAGTTTAGCGAGTTGTAGGTCTTTGGGTTTGAAATCATTTGAAGTCAGGGTTGAGAGCACACACGAAGAGTTAGTGGTCGAAAGATCCTTATGACTTGGTGCCACTAAGCCTTAATTGGTTAGGAGTCATCGGTGGATCAGATTACATGGACTTTGGTGAGATCGATACCTCGGCATTGCACCACAACACAAAGGATTGTGAACCCAAGAGTAGGTCTAATCTATTTAAGTTGGTTATATAGGTTGTGGCGGTAACTTGGTTGGGAGAGTGCGGTTTAGTAGTTTATTGTTAGGGAGGCCCGATCAACAAAACATAGATTTTGGTGGAAGTTCTGGTTGAGTCTTTGAGAAGGAGGCTCTTTTGATACTCAATTTTGTATGACATTCATTCTCTCAAGATAGTTATTGGGCAAGAGGTTTGATGATTACTTAAGGGTTAGGCATTACTCATTCCACAACCTTTTTGAAATATAATAATTTTGTGAAACGTCGTTTGTTATCGTTTTGTATGCTCTCTCTTTCTTTCTTTCTTTCATTTGCTGAGGACTAGCAATGTGTAGGATAAGTGTGATTAGTACTCAAAAAGTGTTATTTTGAACCACATTTTATTCTGAGTTTTGAGCACGCATATACTAATCAGTAAGTAATTAACTTGGAGTTTACATTAAGGTCCTATTTATTCCCCTTGATCGCATTTTTGTAAGTGAGATTTTACCGGAGTTTTTGCAAGCTAATTATCACAAAGGAATTGTTAGTCGATCCAAGCACGAAGAATTGAGCCAAACTCAACATTACCGTCGAGACCGAGGAAAAGGAAAGAAGAGCGGAAAATCTGAAAAATTAGGCTACGAGGGAAATTATACGGGAGATTGTGAAATTCATTCCTCGTGCCGCTTTGTTCATGCTCGACATTGTTGACCCGTTTTCCATTGTTCACATTCTATCATTTACTTGCTTTTGATTTTTGTTACAATTTTTAACTTAAAATATCCTCATTGTAATTTTGTTATTTCATATTGTTTTGTAATTTCCCTTTTTCTGAGCATATATAAGCCTCAGTTTATAACAAATGGACATCAATCAATTCGACAATAAATTTGGGGGGAGGGGGGGAGAAGCTTTCAGCTCCCTCGTTTCTGCTTCTTCTTCTTTCTCTCACTTTCTTTCATTTTCTTTTTCATTTTCTGGGCATCCAAACATCCTCTGAGGATGACAACTCGGAGGATGGTTAGCTAAAACCTGTTCCTCCTTGAAGCAGAAGGGTCTTTGGCGCGGATCACGAAGGCCTCTTGGAACTCCATTCTTGAAGGTATCCATTGCCGTCATTGTGAACCACGCACCTAACTATAGGTTTTTATCCATGAATCTCCTTGAATGACTATTATTTGGTAACTTTGGGTTCGGTGGATGCTTGTTAAGATCACTTTGAGATTCATTGATTCACCCTCTATGACCCATTGAAAGGAGTCAGGGAGCTTATTCTTCCTTTGTCGGTAACCTTGATGGCAGTCAGATACCATTTTTCAAAAGGATAAATATTTTATAGGTTAGGTTTATAGCTAAATGAAGATCAGGTTCGGAGATGACTATAGGTCATCTCCTAACACGAAATGTGTAAGGCTTCCCCTCGGTTATACAGGATCTAAGTGCAGTATCCACGATACTTGGGGAGACCTCTTTTATTATTTTCTTATTTTCTCCGGCCTGTACAATCGCTCTGTCTCAAAACCCCTGTTTTCTGAGCAGCAAATCCAAGTGAAATTCACTATTTTGAATACAAATCATTTTATGCGAAGAGAACCCATCCGTGTTGAGCCACAGTAGCTATCTTTGCGGTAGCTCTACTGACAGGTAGGATTTAGGATACAAATTTTGTTGATTTCGGATCACCCTACTGTGGCACGAATCAAGTCTTAATCCATAAATTGGTAATGGTTTCTTCACTCATTTGAAGTTATATTTCTAAGGTTTCTTCTCCAATGGGAATCATCCAATTTGGATCACCCAGGCTCAGAGATTCACGACATTTTAATGCAAGCCCAGTCGACCTTTTATCACTTTGGGTTCCACCTTTGTTTTTCGATTTACGGGATGTTAACTCCATAAATTGGTAATGGTTCCCTTTACTCATTTTGAATCATCTGGTTCACAGGTTTCTAACTTCCTAGTGGAATCATCTAGTTTCAGATCCCACTCCAAACTCAATTTATTTGCATTTTACATCTAGACTACTCTATTTTGCAAAACAGCATGTGCATATAGCTGCACTTTGACAGATTTCTAGGCACTTTGAGTTACAGTGTACACTTCCTCGCTAGGTATTCCCCAAGAAGTCTAGTTTATCTATAATTTTGAATCACTCAATTTGGATAGTGAAACTCGTTTTATGTGAAACACCACAACTACACCCAAAACAGGGCATATCCATGAGCTACCCGAACTCACCTTTAAGCCCATATTCAGGAGCCTTAGTGTACAATTTTCTCCTAGTCCCTTATATACATTTGTATCCATATCTCTTATGGTTCTTTACCAGTTGGAATCACTTCATTTGGATGATTATAACTTAACCTATAGCCAAAACAAGAACAGTGGTTTCGACAAAATTTTGACAGCATTTCCTTTGAAAACCCAATATTTCCCTTTTTTCAAACATTCCTCAAAACCAATCCAAACCAACACCAACCAACAATACTCTTCAAAAATCAACCCAAAACAACCTCTAACTCAACTACAACCAATACAAACACCTTTAACCCAAAGGTTGGGGTTCTCATCAACTCAAACTCAAGAAAAGTGGTTAGGGTATAGTTTTTCTTACCTTTCAATCCTTGATTCTCCACCACCAAGCTTTCTTCTTGTTCTTTGATCCTTAATCTCTAGTTTTTATGGAGCAAAATCACAAATCTCCTCCTCCCTTTCACACCCAATTGGATGGAGCCCTAGCTTTTCTCCTCTAAAAAAAAAAAAGCATTAATTCCTAAATGGAATTCCATAGACTATATTTTGGTCTTTAATCTCATTAAAAGATTAAGACCTTGTTTAGTCTTCTCATTAAATCCACTTTTCTCATTTTTGTCATTTTAACACTTCATTTCACTTTCATTTTCATTTCATTTCACTTCATTTACATTTTGGCAATTACATTCTTCATTTATGACCCTTAGGTCCCCATTTGACATTTTTACCATTGTTGGCTCTGTAAATTACATGTTTGTATATTTTTTTAGTTCTTAGGATTTAAATTCAAAAAAATTTTATTTGCTTTATTTTATACCTTAAACATGTTCTGTATTCATGGTATTTTTAAGATTACATCTATCTCTTTCCTTCTTCAATTTCCTACGACTTTATGTTTGTTATTGATGGATTTGTGGGTTTTGATGGTGAAATGTTAGGTTAGGCGTTACATAGGGTTGGTTATCATGTTTGATGATTTGGTTTATGTCTTTAGTTGGTTGGTTGATTTATGCCAGTTTGTTGTGTTTGGTGTTAGATACTTGAATTATTATGATCTTGGTTAATTAATCTGTGCTGAGAATTGGATCTTCAATCCTTTTACTAGGGTATCCTTGGTGACGCTTAGACTAAGCCCTAAAATATGGTATCGAGTCTCTTAAGGCATGAATAAATTAATATGGATTCAAATTAAGTTAGTCAAAGAGGCTTAGGGAATTAGAAATGTCTAGTACTAAGCGGATTTCACTACGAGGGGACAACAAATGTATTAAGTGAGAGTGCAGTAAGCATGATAATCCAAGTTTAGTTAGGGTAGCTCTATTAAGGGGACGTAAGCGTGACTAATAGAGGCTCTAGGAAAATATCGTAGAAAGAAAGTGTTTGTCGTATCGACCTATAAGGATGTAACTGTGAATAGGTGGATAGTGCGAGAAAATACAAGGGAGAACACGAAAGTGGGATCCTCGTATCGTATCCTTGGACCAACTCAAGTTGTAATTCATTCATCTTGGGCCTTATCTAGATGAATCCTTAAACATCAATGAAGATGGCCAACCTTAGTTCCTCCTTAAGTCGTTTTCTTGTGTTTTTAGTCAATTACTCCGATTTTCACAAATCATTCTTGTTTTCATTAGTTTTGTTTTTATTATTTTTACAACCTTTTCTCAAATCATTTAAATATTCAAATAGTGAACTAATCTAGTAGTCGGGGTACTCAATTCAACATAAAACCTACAGTCCTCGTGGGAACGATCTCAATTCATAATTGAAAACCTTGTATTACTTGTACGACCCGTACACTTTTGGTTAGCAACAATGGTACTATACATAAACACAAAGCTCATTTGGTAGCAAATGGGTACTCTTAGTCACAAGGCATTGACTTTGGAAAACCCACTAGTGGCTAAACTGAAATAATAAGAACCTTTCTAGCCTTGGTTGCACAATTGAATTGGTTTGTGTACCAGTTTGATGTAAAATCTGCTTTTCTAAATTGTTATTTAAAAGAAGTGTAGGTGGGACAGCTTGAAGGCTTTGGTAATTGTGATGAAAGCAAGGTTTATAGGCTAAAGAAAGCCTTATATGGCCTAAAATGAGCCCCGAGAGCATGGGACAAAAAGGTTGATTCCTATCTTAAGAAAATGGATTTGAAAGAAGTAAAAATGAGCCAACCCTTTATGTGAAGAAGAAAGGTGATGCTGATTTTCTAGTGGTATGCTTATATGTTGATTACATGGTTTATATAGGGTCATCTGAGTTTATTGTTGCAGAATTTAAATTCGGTATGATGAAAAAATTTGAGATGTCAGACTTGGATTTACTACATTATTTTCTAGGGTTGGAAGTAGATGAAATTAAGATGTTTTATTTCGGAAAAATATGCCACTGAATTTACATGTCGATTTAACATGTTAAATTATGTAGAACCTACTCATGAATGTTAATGAGAAACTTGTTGTTGATGATGTGGTAGTAGCGTAGTTAATTAATAGGATAAAAAAATATTGGTTTCGATGGATATATCGGTATTTGGATTTTACGGATATATCGGTATTTGGATTTTACGGATATATCGGAAATATATCAATGAATATTTTCACATAATATTAAAAAATTATTTAAAATTTTAAAATATATTTAATTTAGATATCAAAATTATTTGAAATATCAATTAGCTTTTGAAAAAAGTTTAAAATTCTTTTACTATATTTATATTTGTTTATTAAAAATAAAACTATTTTTATTAAAATATATCCAATCACATTTAAGAAATAATTTATGTCTATGATTTATAAAAAATATGGGTCAAAATTCCCAAAATTTTTGTTAAAGTTTAAACCTATATATATATTCTCTATATTTATATTTGTAACATGATAATATTTTTAGAATAATTTTTAAAATTTTGATTTTTAATTATTTTAAAACTTTTGAAAAATAAAATTTTATATTAAATTTTCAATGTAAAAATTAATTTTTAATTTATTTTACACTGATATATTATGACAATTATTTTTTCATATTTTTATTTTTATTTTATAATATTCTAAAAATTACTATAAATTATTATTAAAATATTTGATTTAAGAACAGTTTTTTTGGTAACTTAAAATCAATTTTTTTTCCATAATTAATCTTCACAGCACGTGGCATTTCCTAAGAAAAGTGGTAGCCTTACACTTTTGATCTCTTCCAATTCCTTTTTATTCTTCTTTTTTCCTTCTTTATTTCTCTCTTTCTTCTCCTCTGCTTCATTTTCCGCCGCAGGTCTCTCGATAGCCAACCCAACAACGATGCCTGCCAGCGTGTCCCCTGGAGTCTCCATTTTCCACTTCTTTATTTCTCTCTTTCTTCCAGAAATTTTGTTTGGAATTTTTTTTTTTTTCTTCCACAATTCTAGCCCCAATTCCTTTTTATTTTTTTCTATTTTCTTTCTTATTTTTCTTCCACAATTTCCTTTTGGAATTTTTTTTCTTCCACAATTCCAGTCCCTGATTCCTTTTTTTTTTTCTATTTTATTTCTTATTTTTCTTCCACAATTTCTATTTGGAATTTTTTTTTCTTCCACAATTCCAGCCCTGATTCCTTTTTTTTCTATTCTATTTCTTATTTTCCTTCCACAATTTCTGTTTGGAATTTTTTCTTCCATTTATTCTACAATTTCTTTTTGAAATTTTAGAACCCTTGACATGACCAATAATATCGCCTATTTTACCGATTTATCGATATAATCATCAGTAACCAGTCGAAATATCGCCTAAAATGAGAATTTTGAACCTTGGCCTGTAGCGCGGCACACGCAAAGTCAGCCCGAAAATATATCGAAGAAATATCACCAATATTATTCGATTTTTCAATCATATGCCCGATATCGTATCGTGAGCAAGATATATCATTGATATATTCTTGACATTTTAAGCTAATTGGTGGTTTGAACTACTTGTCTCATATGAGACATGATATAGCATATGTTGTTAGTGTGATTTCTAGGTTTATGCATGACTCAACAAAACACCATCTTAGAGCAGCTAAGAGTATCTTGAGATATGTTGCTGGGACTATTGATTTTAGAATTTGGGATTCAAAGATATCGAATTTCAAACTTTTTGGTTTTATTGACAGTGATTGGGCAGGTAGTTTGGAAGACAGGAATAGCTTGGAAGACGAGAAGAGTACTTTTGGCTGTATGTTTTTACTTGGTAATGGGGCTATTTCATGGAGCTCAAAGAAACAAGACATAGTAGCCTTGTCATCATTAGGCAGAATATGTTGTTGCCACAATATCAGCTTGTCAAGCAGTTTGGTTAAAGAGATTGTTAGCTGATTTTCTCCAAGAGCAAGAAGGTATGACTATGATTTTATGTGATAACAAGGCAACAATTTCTATGACAAAAAATCCAGCTTTTCATAATAGAACAAAACATATCGACATCCAGTGTCATTTTATTCCAGTATCATATCCTTACCAAGTCTTTACGGAGTAAAAGATTTGAAGAAGGTGAGTGTTGAGTAGTGCTTCATAAGACATGGCTACTTTTAGGAGCTGTTTACTCAATCAAGAAGTGGGATGCGTACAAGCTGTTTTTTTCTTCTTCACGTGTCCAAAAATTGCTGCAGCAATTTCCAGCACGATCCGCCACTTAAATCACGATCTATCATTCTCCCACTTCTCCAAAAATAAGTTCAGCAGCTATCCGATGTTGTGTGGCAACAGCCCACTTCCCATACCCCACATTCTGCACTTTCCCTCTTCTATCCCATGTCTCCCTTTGAACTGCTGTGGAGGTGCTACACAAGGAGGGACTGTTTCGGGGGTGAGTGTGGTCACTATGGTGGTGGTCCTATCAGGCTAGGAGCAACACCAGTAGGAGAGAACTCACTGGTATAGTGGCCCATTCAAAGTCCCACATTGTAGTAGAGAAAAATAAAAAAAGGCTTGATTGTAACAAGTTATGTGCACAGGAAAGTTCTCTCATCACTTAAAGAATGATTTAACTTAAAATCAAATCCAATACTTTAGTATTAAGTTAAGTAATCACTCATTTCTCCATCTAAACATTAAAAAGAGGGAGAAAGAAAATGAAAAATATTCATTTCAAGAAAAAATTGGTACAAGAATGAGGTCATGATTCCATCATTTTTTTGGTTAAAAAACTCCCCTAGTATGATACATACTGATCATTCCGTCCGTCAATGAGCAAGTTTCAACTGCTTAAAGATTTTAATATACTATAACACAGAATCCAAAACATAATTTACAATTTAAGCACTTTAAAATCGAAAAATAAAATTAGCAACAAAATTCATCAAAAAACAGGCTTTGCTGAAAAAATTTTACTAGCAAAAAAGACCTCCAGCCACAGTTCCAGAAACTTAGATTCAATACCATCTACACATCTAAACATATCAAATATATATTACACAATGAAATGAAGTAGCAATGAAATCATAATCGCTCAAATGATAACAAAATAATCACTACCAAAACCTGAAAACAAATTAACAATCAAAACTACTCAGTTCTATTTGCTAATCCATCTGCCAATCCAAATCTAGAGCCAACCTTCGATTTACATCTAAACAAAAAATAAAAAATGTCTAGAAACAGAAAAATACTAGAAGCCCCAAAATTTTTGAAATCATCGAACAGAAGCCTAAGCATAAATCAATATTATTGGAAAATTCAGGATAAGAAGCCCCCAAAGAAATAGAAAACAGAAAGGAAGATCGATGCAACTATGAAATTCCAAGTAGTTTAGAAAATTCTATTGGTAAGTAGAATGGGTATCAATCGAAATCGTAGTCACTAACATATAATTTGATCAACAAATCCTTATATCATTTCACAAAAGTAATAGATTGATTCTGTACCTTCAAATTAAGCTGCCCACTAAAGAAGCGAAATTGGCTGGGGAAGCGCACATGATTGGATTTATCGAAACTGAAAACACTCGATCTAGAAATAAAATCAATAGGCCTCGAGAATCCTAAAAGAAGATGGAATGACAGTGGCGATGACAGCTTCCAAGTTCTTCGAACATTCGGTAGATAACGAGTCTTCAAATTATACTTGTCTTCAAAGAAAGATTAGCGAAGACAAAGCAGACTCTCCATGGCAAGTTAGCAAAAATGAGTAATTTTACGATCTGGAGCTCTCTAGTCAAAACTAGAACCCTAGAATTGAAGGAGGATTAAGGACTATGGAGAGGGTGAACAGAGTGATTTTCACAATAAATACGAGACACGGGAGACAGAATCGGAAGCCATTGCATAGAGGGAGGAGTTTGAACATCAAAAGGAAGTGTTAAGACAACTGTTCTTAGCTGTTGTGCAGAGAAAATATTACACTAAAAAAGGCAAGCTCCCAAATCAGAGCATTGTGACCAGATTAAAACCTAAAACGGAAATTTCCTTGAAGTTTTTTGGTGCGATTTTTTAATGAAAGAAGGGAAAAAGAAATGAGAATTGAGAAATGAGAAAATTACTTTGGAAGAGAAGAGGTTTCCATCTCCAAAACTGATACCCTTTCTCATGCCTTCTATGTTCTAAGCACGTTAACTGCGGTTGTATGTACAGACACTCCGATTCCTGGTATAGAGGCCGATTCGACTCGGCCCTAACCCACATCCCGTTGCACACATCCCACCGCCCTCCCTCGATCTCTCCGATGACGAACGACAGTTTTTCCCTTCTCTTCTCTCTAACAAAATCATTTCTTTACTGCCTATTGGACGGCTTTTCGATTCGTAATCATGTTCGCCGATGTAGCTGAAATCCTCGCCGTAGAGGACGGTGATGAAGACGATGAAAGTTACTAAAGTGAATAGATATGAAGAAAAACGAGCTTTCAGAGGAAGAGGTCGTAGATGAGAGAGGTGGTTTCATCTCCGCCGTATAAGATGTGGATTTTTCAGTTTGTTTTTACCCTCCAATTTAACCGTTGGTTCAATAAATACAAAGAGAAAGAGAGAGAGAAAGAGAAAGAAAAAGAAAATTCGTAGGTGGAAGAAATCAACGCACTGTTCGTGGAAATATGGGTGTAATCGTTTACGGATCATGTGTAAAAATTTATGGCACTATGGCAGTCGTCAAACATGTGTCTCTCTATTGTCTCTCCTTTTCCCAAAAATAATTAAAAAAAAAAAAAAATCTAGTTTGAAAAATAATCATAAATATATTACATTGATAATTTAGAAAGTATATTTAAAAAAATACTTTATAAAAATTTAAAAAACTAAAAGAAGTGACACTTTAATTTAAATTCAAAATTTTTAAAATTATAGAAAATATAACTTTAAAATACACTTTTAGTGTTAATTCAAAAAAATATAAAAGTATTTTTTCAAAAGATACTTTTAGTATAACATTTCAATAATTTAAAAAGTATCTCTTCAAAAGATATTTTCAGTGTTGATTCAAAACATTCAAAATTATAAAGGTGTATTTTAAAAGACACTAAAGACACCTTTAGCATATAACATTTCAATAATTTAGAAAGTGTTTCTTCAAGAGACAATTTCTAAAAATTCGTAAAAATAAAAGTGTCTCTTAAAGAGACTTTTAGCTTAAATTCAAAAATTTTAAAATTATTGAAAATGTCTCTTCAAAAGACACTTTCGGTGTTGATTCAAAACTTTCAAAAGTTTAAATGTGTCTTTTTAAAAGACACTTTTAGTATAATATTTCAACAATTTAGAAAATGTCTGGCAATTAATAAACCTTATCAAAATTGGCGAAGTGGGAAGAGACACTTCGGCTCTAAGTCAAATTAGCCGAGAAAACGCTTTTGGTGATTCAAAACTTTGAAATTATGAAGGTGTGCTGAAAAGACTTTTCTGTGTTTGTTCAATAGTTTAGAAAGTGTCTCTCTTCAAAAGATACTTTAGTGTTGATTCAAAGCTTTGAAATTATGAAGGTGTGTCTTCCAGACACTTTTAGTATAGCATTCCAGCAATTCCAAAAGTGTTTACGGCAGAGCCACGGAGAATCAGAATTTTAGAAAGGAATTAAAAAGCGGTAATTTTGGTTAAAATCCGGAACTTTTTTAGATCTCGGATGGCCAAAGCGGACTTCAGTTGGAATCGTCTTCTTAATCAGCCTCTCTTGTCCAATTTCATTAATTCAGGGAATGAGTCGAAATTCCAGTTTTTGAGCAAAGGTGGTGCGGGATTATGGCCTTAATTCGGGGCTCATTTTTCATACAGAGTTTAATGTACAACTCTTTACATACCCAAAATATATAAAATTATCTTGTTCTAATACTCTGTTTTACAAAATGCTTCTCAAGGCATAACCGACCTCATTACCGATACTCACGGCCTCAGTAGACTCAGATCTTCGTGTACTGAAAGAGAGTCTGTGATAGAACAGACAAGAAGCCGATAGTGATGTCTCTACTCTGAGGGTTCTTTCACCTTTAAAGTCACGCATCTACATTAATTATGAAGCGAACACGTTCAGTAAGATGCTGTGATAATAGTATGGTCTCTCATTGCCATATCAAAGTCTCTTGGCTCACTCACCTCTGACCAATTGTAAATATACAACCGTGTTTGTTCCTGATGACCTTTTTTAAAACAAATTTTTTGTTTTCTTTAAAATTGTAACCCATTGGAAAAACCTCGATGCTCATTTGATTGATCAAATTACGTGTGTTTAAGTATTTGTGGGCCCGCGGATTACCGGGTTTTTCTGCCATACGCCGTTCAACATTTTCCGCGAACTTATCGTCGAGTTAAATGTCTAACCGTGAATAACATTTGGGTCTTTCACCACAGAGAGATCTACCATCTTGTTATGCTGACACATTTATTTTCATTCCTTTCAAAACCATGTGACTCATTTGGACTCTCATTCCATTACCCGAAGTCCACCAATCACCATACGCGTTGTTGTTGATCCACGCCAACCATGTTCCATGACCCATCACTTAACACAAGGTTTGTAGATCCCAACCATGCACTCTCACACCCGGCCATGCGATGTTTTCGTGCACGTACATGCCAAATGCATATATATAAGTGCTATATAAAAGTGAGGAACTATGTAACACATATTCTTCGCATATTCATCCATGCATTATTTGACATTTTATATTAAAGTGCAGGTAATTCCAAACTATGTTAATACATCATACAATATACCTTAACATGTCATATCTACATCGAGTGTTATTCACACAAGCCACAACACACAACCTAATCGGGCCACAGCACTCATCCCGCACAGTTCTAAATGGCCAATGCGTCCTCCAGGAACATATTGAAATCTTGACTAATGATTTCATAGAGTCCAAGAACACCAATCGGATCTGATATGGATGACCTTCCGGGAGGTCACACATGACCAAGTCGCCCCACCCAGCCTACCCATTTTGCCTCGAACGCCCATTTCCGCCTTCCGCCCCGGAACCCACTTCCCTCCAAAGACATCCAGCTGGAAACTTGACTCAATGGGCTTTCCATGGAGTCCAAGAACACCCGAATCGGAGTTCGGACGAAGAAGTTATGACTTTCCGAAGTTGGAGGTCATGCAGGACTAAACTGTCTCACCCGGGCAGCCTACCTTACTTGCCCGAACGCCCATTTCCGGCTGGTTCCGGCACCCACTTCCTCCCAAAAACATCTCGGCCAAAACTGAATCACCGGCTTTCCATGAAGTCCAGAACACCCAAAATCTGAGTTCGACAAGGCGGCGACTGCCGGCGGCCCCTACACTGTTCTTCACCCGCAGCCTACCTTACTTGCCCAAACGCCCATTTCCGACCGGATCCGGCACCCACTGCCCTCCAAAGACATCCGTCTGGAAACTTGACTCAATGGGCTTTCCATGAAGTCCAAGGACACCCAAATTGAGTCTTCGACGAAAGTTATGACCTTCCGAAGTTGGAGGTCACACATGACTAAGCTGTCTCACCCGGGCAGCCTACCTTACTTGCCCGGACGGCCATTTCCGGCCGGCTCAGACACCCACTGCCCTCCAAAGTGGTCTGGCTGGAAATTTGACTCAATGGGCTTTCCATAGAGTCCAAGAACACCTGAATCGGAAATCGGATCGGAAAGCTACGACCTTCCGGTTGAGGTCACACATGACTGTTGGGTTCACCCGGCAGCCTTACCCATGTCCCCGACGCCATTTCCGCCTCTATCAGACATCCACGGCCTCCGTAAAGGGATTTGGATGGAAAGTTGACTCAATGGACAGAGTCCAAGAACACCAATCGAGTTCGACGAAGAAGTTATGACCGGGTTGGAGAGGTCACGCAGATCCTAGTCGATTCGAACCCACCTGTGGGGAACTCCATCCGAACCCAACGGCAGACTGGTGATCTAGCCGAGACCCGCCGGTGCACCAGCGTAGGACCCAGACGAACAACAGCCTTTCTACTAGATCGTTCAGATTAAACGGATTATAACGTTGGCTACAAGGGTCCGAATTAAGAAATTCAAAAGCCTAACATCAAGTTCATTGACGTGGCTACCATTTATCAGAAGGACTCACTACCAAATTCCCTTTCTTTCCTATCCAAAAATCAGTTCTAAAGTCCAGGTAAAGTGTGCTACCCCCAATGTGGCAGCTTCTCATGGTTCAAAATACAATCAAACATTCCCAAAAATAGAAACAACCACCACACACCCTTTGGTGGTATAAAGTAATCCAAAGTAGAGAAGACCTACATCTTCGGGAGTTTGTCGAACTCCTGGGTAATTCGGCCATGCGGTTCCTGTCGTGAGGATGAACTCATCCTCTTGCTCCGCCTGAAACCAGGCTTGCATCCGATCGCTTCTGAAATAGAGAGAAGGTGGAGTCTCCCTTTTCTAAAACCCTTTTCTCCTCCTTCTTTCTTTTCTTTTTCCACCGATCTGGTGGTCTAGTTAGAGAGCATGTTTATCCCAAGTCTCGACACACCCTTCACTCTTCCTTCCACTCGTCTCCCAACCCACTCTCTTCACTAAATCCCTCATGCAAAGCCCATCCAAGACACCTTGCATCCACTAACATTTACCCTCATGCAAAACAACTTTCTAGACATTATCACCTACATGTATCCATGTGGTGTGGGACTTCATGCCACTTGTCATTTACTCATTTGTCCATTGCTCCCTCGAACACGGTAAATCCAAGATGTCTCAAATTCCACAAATTTGACAGCTAGATTTCGCTAGACTCCATTCAAACTGAAGTCCGTTTATCATCCAAGATTTAAAAATTCCGCATTTTGATCAAATTACCATTTTACTCCGTTCTTAAAATTAGAATTCTGCTTTGCAGCATTCTTTCCCCTTAAAAGACTTTCGGCCTAAATTCAGCGCAAGCACAAAAATCACATGCGTATGCAACGTGCACTTTATCATGCATGTAAACTAGTCATTTAATTATTAAACGACTACACTGCATACCTTCATCCCTAAACAAGAAGGGATGGCCCGCGATCGTGTCCTCGCTCCCACTTGCCTCCTCCATCTACCTGTTGCCACGTGATTTCACTAGCGCCTCTTACCTGGCTCACAAACAAACCCGATCTCGCTATCCATGATGCGCACCGGTCCTCCTCAAAGGTCCCATCCGTGTCAACCTCAATTTTCCCAATCCACTACATGAGCCGGATCAAGTGTACCGAGCATGGGGGAGCTTGAATACCCTCATGAACACCGACATAAGCCGGGCGGTAGTTAATCGGGTACGCTGATAAGGCTCACCCTCTCGAGTATCTCGGTGGCCCAATAAACCCTGCGACAGCTGGCGGTGGCTTGCCAAATCCGGGACAACTCCTCTTGGGCATCACCTTTAAGAAGACGTGGATCACCAACCTCGAACTCTATGGTCGAGGCCGCCTATCCGCGTAGCTCTTCCGCCGGCCTCAGGCCGTGAGAAGACGCCGCCTTATCAAACTCACCTTCCTCGGGCTGTGTCTCTAATCAACCGACCAAGCACGCAGCCTCTCTCCCACCTCGCCCAGCAACGGCGGATCTGCATGGCTCTCCCGTACAAGGCCTCGTGTAGGTGCCATCTATATACTTTCGCTTAATAACTATTGCTGTAGGCGACTCCACTTGCGGCAAGTGCTCTTCCTGGGGCCTAATTTATGATCCAGATCTACGCCTCACAAAGATGTCCCCCGAAGACTGTGATAGTCCTCTCCGACCGACCATTTATCCTGCGGTGAAACGCTGTACTCATGGTCACCATGTGCCCATGCCTTGTAAACTCTTCCAAAAGTGCTGTAAACCTCGGGTCTCTATCCGACACTATGGATACTGGTACTCCATGTAGTCGGACTATCTCTCAAATATACAATCGGCAGAATCTCTCCAATGTGAAGGTCATCCGCACGGCTAGAAAATGTGCCAACTTCATGATCCGATCCACTATCACCCATACCGCATCATGTCTCTACGATGTCCATGGCAAGTGGGTCACAAAATCCATCGTGACATCCTCCCACTTCCACTCAGCCACCTACAATGGCTGAAGGCGAAGCTCATTGCTTCTAGTTGCTCTCAAATTCCTTTAACTCGCCGACACATGTACATCGCGAACAAAGTCCCTATGTGTCTCTTCATCCCGCTCCGCGAGTATCGGGTGACTAAGATCCCTGACATCTTCGTGCCACCGACGCACGCCAAATCGGGAGCGCGGGAACTCCTCGAGGATCTCTTTCCTCTCAGACCATTAACTGGGAACCACTACCCGTCCCGAGACCGAAGACTACTATCCGAAAGTGGATGGTCCAAATTTCGTCACATGTACTGACCGTATTCGTCCCCGATGGACACTAACTCGCATCCCGGGCCTCGTGGACTCAATCACTCGCCTAATAGAGACCCGCATAGGCCACCAAATTTCCCAATGTGCCTGGTCTCGTCGGGCTGCATCAGAACTAAACTACCCCACGCCCAACATCTGCCACTCCTAGGAAGCTATACTAGCCAATACTCCCCGTGATTTCCGACTAAGTGCATCCGCCACCACATTTGCCTTACCGGGATGGTAATGCAAAGTGAAGTCATAATCCTCTAGGAACTCCATCCACCTGCGTTGCCTCATATTGAGGTCCCACTACATAAAGATATACTTCAGACTTTTGTGGTCTGAGTACACCTCGAACTGCTCGCCATATAAGTAGTGGCGCCAAATCTTCAAGGCGAAGACTATGGCTGCCAACCTAATCCATGTCGAGAATGACATCCAAATCCGATATGTCTACTAACACCCAAGGTCCCTATGAGCGTAATCCTGAGATCTTGACTCACGCTTCAACCTACTCCGTCAACTCTCACCCGAAATCTTAGGGGAGAATTTTCCAACATCGGGCTCTTCCGTGAGGCCTCAACCTCCAAGCCCAACCTACCACATCGATGCACAATGAACCCGATGCATCAAACAATAATGCTCCATCTGACGTGCCATCTACACATGTTAAAATGGAAACAACGTTATTGGGGGCCTCTATACCTCGCCGTTGGGCCAGTAGTGCACATGCCAACAACTAATAGACTTACTCATCATGAACTAACCCATTCATCACCCCTTTTTCCTTTAGTGGTGCCAACTGCTAACCACTAACACAACCCAATTCAATTTTTTTTTCGAATTTAGAAGATACTCATTTCCCACATACTATGTACCAAGTATGTGCCCTATACAATATGTCACATGGGGCTTATCTTTCCGAACCCCTAAGGTTGTAGTTCCTAACCTTAGCATTTCACCTTTTTCCTATATACATTATACCATGTATATAATTTCTGTAATAAAGTGAATCCCCTTATTTCCCATATACATCATTACCATGTATATGTCCTTCACTAAATTGTAACTTCTAGTCTTATAAGAATCTGAGACATGAAAACACACATGCATCATGGTCAAATGCTGTCAAAGTGGACTCTAGGTAACCTTCTACTGGACGCCGATACCAATATGATCAGGACATCCGATTTGGAAACCTTAGTAACTATCATCAAGCTCAACGCGGTATGCAATTTGTGATGTTCCTACCATCAATAGTATATTCATGAAACCCATGCCCCACGGACCCTAAGACAATCATGCTAGCTACGTCTGTGTAGCCTTATTGAGGATGTTGCACCTATAACATAAAGTTTGTCTTAAACTCTTTTACATACCAAGAAATATCATAAAATCCCATCTTTGAATTTCTGTATTTTACAAAATGCTATAAAGCACAACCCATTATATTGTCTCACTGACTGATGGAGCGTAGATCTTCTAGATCTTTGAAAGGGTTCTGTGGGGTGGTAAACACGGTGGTGATAATCCTCCTCTGAGGGTTACTCACTAAGTGCACATCTCTGATTTTACAGAAAAACACATTCAAGTAGATCTTTACATGATGTAGAAATTCATGAATCCTCCATACCCATATCGGAGTCACTCACCGACTACTCCACCTACCTAAATGAGTGGCAGTATAACCGTCATTTGTTCCACGAATGACCTTTTTCCAAAACAATTTTTTTTGAACAACACTGCATTGTAACCCATTGGAAAAACTTCCGTCTCGACATTGATCCAAATTACGTGTGTTTATGTATTTGTGGGCCACAGTTTTGGTTACCCTACACAGTCAGGACTACACTAACATTTCATGAACTTACATCGTAAAGTTCATGTACTTAGTGAACTCTGTTTGGGTCTTTTACTACAGGGGATCTACCACGTCTTCTTATGCCAACTTACACTTATATTTATTTCATTCCTTTCCGTCCATAACTGGCCTCATTTGGTTTTGTCATTACCCGAGTCCACCAATCAACACCATACGCGGTGTTGATCCTGGCAGTATATACAACATACTTTCGAACACCTATGATGTCGATCCTGACCTTTACTCATGCGATGTTTTCGTGTACGTGGGTAATGCTATTATGCCAAATGGCTATATAAGTGTTACATATAAAAGGAGAACTATATGTGCTCACATACTCGCATATTCATCCATGCGCATTATTTGGACATTTATATTAAAGTATTAAGAATTCCAAAACCATGTTAATACATCATACAACATACCTTAACATGTCATATTCACACTGCATGTTATTCACACAAGCCATAACACATAACCTAACTGGCCAGCACTAACCTGCCCAAATGGCCAATGTCCTCCACAGGAACATGGCTGAAATCTTGACTCAATGAGATTTCCATAGAGTCCAAGAACACCCGAATCGGAATTCGGACGAAGAAGTTATGACCTTCCGAAGTTGGAGGTCACACATGACCAAGCTGTCTCACCCGGGCATCCTACCTTACTTGCCCGAACGCCCATTTCCAACCGGCTCCGACACCTAATTCCCTCCAAAGACATTCATCTGGAAACTTGACTCAATGGGCTTTCCATGGAGCTCCAGAACACTGTAATCGGAGTCTTCGACGAAGAAGTTATGACCTTCCGTCATGTCATGCAGGACGAAATTGTCTCACCCGGGCAGCCTACCTTACTTGCCCGAACGCCCATTTCCGGACGGATCCGGAACCCACTGCCCTCCAAAAACATTCGGCTGGAAACTACACTCAATGGGCTTTCCATGAAGTCCAAGAACACTCAAATCGGAGTTCATACGAAGAAGTTATGACTTCAAGTCGAGGTCCCATGTAACTAAACTGCCTCAATCCCGCAGCCTATCTTTACTTGGACAAACGCCCATTTCCGGCCGGATCCGACACCCACTGCCCTCCAAAGACATCCTGATGGAAACTTGACTCAATGGGATTTCCATGAAGTCTAAGGACACCCAAATCGGAGTTCGGACGAGAAAGTTATGACCTTCCGAAGTTGGAGGTCACACATGACTAAGCTGTCTCACCCGGGCAGCCTACCTTACTTGCCCGGACGGCCATTTCCGGCTGGCTCAGACACCCACTGCCCTCCAAAGTGGTCCAGATGGAAATTTGACTCAATGGGCTTTCCATAGAGTCCAAGAACACCAGAATCAGAAATCGGACGAGAAAGTTATGACCTTCCGAAGTTGAAGGTCACACATGACTGGGAGTCGTTTCACCCAAGAAAGCATACCCATTTTCTGCTCCGTACGGCCATATCCGGCCGGCTCAGACACCCACTGCCCTCCAAAGGGATTTGGATGGAAATTTGACTCAATGGGATTTCCATGGAGTTCAAGAACACCCGAATCGGAGTTCGGACGAAGAAGTTATGACCTTCCGAAGTTGGAGGTCACGCAGGATCCTAGCTGGACGGAACCCACCCGGGGGGAACTCATCCGGGTGAACCTAGTCGACCTAGCATCCACTAACATTTACCCTCATGCAAAACCACTTTCTCTAGACACGTAACCTACCTACATGTATCCATGTGGTTTGGGACTTCATGCCACTTGTCATTTACTCATTTGAACAATTGCCTCGATATACGTGCAAATCTAATATGTCTCGAAATTCCACGAAATTTGACATGGTAGCTAGATTTTGCTAGACGATTCAAACGGTGAAGTCCGTTTCATCATCTAAGATCTAGAAAATTCGGATTTTGACTTAAATTACCATTTTAATTAAGTCGTAAAATTAGAATTTTCTGTTTTACAGGATACTGGCCACATCAGGTGCGCTCTTCCAAGAAGTGTCACGTGTCATGTGCAGAATGAGTCAAACATGAGCTCTAAGGGAACTCATGAGAGACATGTGGCAACATGTGAGTGGGTGAAAATCCATGGTAGATGGATAAGTGGATAGGGTGTAATCCAAAGAGCCACTTAGAAGTGGACATGTGGCAAGTGAGAGGACATCTCACTTGACTTCTATCTTCTCCCAACCGGTTGGGAGAGGGGGGAAAGGAGAGAGAGAAAGACAAACCAAATTTGAGTTAGAGAGAGAGAGAGGATCTACGTTCTCTCTAGATTTTCCACACCCACCATCGATTTCCGCTGCTAAGGTAGTGAGTTCACAATCCTACGACAAGGGTTTCTGATGTAGACCAGTTTGGGAGTTTCCGATTCGTACACAAAGAGGGTGATCCGGAATCAACAAAAAATTTATATCCTATATTCCCACAAGCAGTAGTCAAGCCATCAGCAAAGATGTTGCCCAGCAATGAACACGTGGATGGGTTTTCTTCTATACAAATGATTTTGAGTGAAATCAAAACTCGGTGAATTAAATCTGGATTTTGGGGTTCGTTAAAACAGGTAGTCAGTTGCAAACCTAAAACTAAAACAAGAAAAAATGTAAAATAGAACCTCCCTTGAAGTGTTAGGCCATCGGTTTAGGTTTCAAGGTAACCACATGTCCCCGGTATTTTTCCTCGCTGGGAGCATGACATATGCAAGCCATTTCCCCCGAACCGGACTTCATTTACTTTAAAACTAAACCCCATGATTTCCCTTTGAAACATAGCATTTAAACATAAATGTTCCAACAAAGAAACGATCTCAAAAAACCCTAATCCACGATAACTAGCAAGAGACAACGACCGAGCCTCACTTGGATCTAGTAAAGTATCCACGAACCCAAAAGCCAGCCAAATACACATTAAAGAGAGCATGCTAAGAGATTTTAATCCAAGTGGAGAAGGTGTGGAACTAAACAACCAAAAAATACGCAAGGCGGCACAGGGATCCCATGCTACCTCCAAACTCCTAGCCAATGTACCGTCCTCTTCAAGGAGTGAAGAGGTTCAAATCGAACATCCTCTCGAGTTGTCATCCTCGTGAGGAGTGTTTGGCAAATCGAGAAAATGGAAAAGAAAAAGGCAGTATAAAGGACATGGAAACCGCTCCCGCATCAGATATCATCCAAATTCGGCCCGTTGATTCATAACCGAGACTTATATAGATGCTCAAAGGTAAGGGAAGTTACAAAAAACCAAAATCGAAGGTTATTACAGGGTAAATGAAAACCAAAAAGCAAAAGCAATAGGTGTAGCGTGGAAAAGCGTGAACTGGGCAAAGAAGGAGGAAACAGTAATGAGTCGGGAATGTTGTCGGGCAGAGAAGCTTTCCCGCAGTTGGTGTTTTTCTTAACATTTTGCCTTCTTCCTTCTCTAATCTTGATCCGCAAATGTCGAGTTTGACTCACCCTTCGCCGGATCGACCTCTAAACAATTTGGCATAATTAGCTCGCAAACCTAGCAAAATTTGCCACAAAATGCGATCATTAAAATATAGTAGGGACCTTAATGCAAATCAAGAATTAGCATGATTAGTACACAAAAAGCACTCAAAACCTATAATAAATAGGTTCAAAATAGCACTGGGGCACCAATCACACCCCTAACTCCACATTGCCAGTCCCTTTAGCAATGTAAGAAAGAAAGAAAGCATACAAAATGATAACAAAATTACGCGACAAAAAGGTTGCAGTTCAGTGCATAACGAGTACGTCTAACCCTAAGTAAGAATAATCAATGTCGTGTCCAATAACTACTTCACAGAGAAACGCGCCATACAAAATCGAGCATTAAAAGAAATCTCCTTCGTGAATCAACCGTAAACTTCCACCAAAATCTAAGTGTTTCGCTTGATCGCCAACAATAAACCGTCAAACTCGCACTCTCCCCCAACCTAGCTACAACCACGACCTAGCATGCTAACTAACCTAAATACAGATCGACCCACCTCTGATTCCACAATTCTTTACACAGAGGTGCACGTCGAGGAATCGACCTCACCAAAGTCCATGTAATCTGTGGATCTACCGATGACTCCCAACCACATTAAGGTTTAGCACAAGCCATAAGGATCTTTCGACCACAAACTCTATGTGTTTCACCCCGACTTTGAATGATTTCTCGAGACTCCAAGACCTACAACTTGCTAAACTCCACCCACCCATGTAGCGAACATTAAGTCTGGCCCAACCAAAGAAGGTTTAGTGGCACCTAAGCCAGTTGCTTTCGCCATATACCCCTCGGACCGTGCTCAAGTTTCAAGGCAAAGCGTTGCAATTTTTATTCTTTTTCTTTTCTTTTTCTTTTTCATTTTCATTTCTTTTTCTTTTCTTTCTTTTTCTTTCCAGCCAGGTCCTAACCTATTAAAGGAGGTCAATGAAACTAGTGGCAGTTATGCAAAGTAGCGAGGTCACACACAAATTTATCATTGAATCTAATGTGCCTGTGTGTGGTTAGCTAAAGGTGGAAGAAAAGGTCGAAATCAAAAAAGTGAATCAACTTTAATCATTCACTAACTAAGCATGGAACCACCCAAGATCAATAGAATTGACAAAGCTTCAATTCTTTTTCTCAAACCACAAAGTTACAGTAAAACCACAAAAATTTTTGTTGCAAAAACGGCCCGACTCAGAAAAGTAAGCTATAAAGTATGGGTCGGGCCTTTATAGAAAGGGGACCCAAGAAGCCATCGAACATCACAAATGGGCTTGCACAAAATAATAACAAAAAAGATAAATACAAAATCCACTTTGCTAACTCTCCCCCAACCCAAAGAGATCTCTGGTCCAAATGGGGTTCGATTGAAAATTAAAGAAGTGTTACTTCCCTTTGATAGATGTGATCATTGCTGGATAGGAGACCTCACAAGCTTCATCGACACTATTCACTCGCTTCGGGATTCAAATAAACAAGTTGCAGGCAAAGAGAGAAGGTTGTGACCAGTTTGACTATTTTTAAAATTACACCTCATAAAAGTGTCAAAATACTCTTCATCATTATTCTACACTCTAAGATTTCCAACGGTACTTAACGCCTAAAACGGAGTCATTTAAAAGTTACGTAGAAATAAACAAAATCACGCCAAATCAGATATAGCAGTACTTTAAATAATTCACGAAATTTTCAAATATGTTTCATCGAAAATTAAGATTTCGCTTATGTTCATAAAAATTTCGCTATGTCTAATAGCGAAAATTTTGATTTTTCAAATAAAAATAATTAATAAATTATAAATAAAATAAAAAATATATTTTTTTCAAAAATATATATTTTTTTTATATATTAAAAACGTTCTTTTTTTTTAATATTTCAAATAAAATAATTAATAATTAAAAATAAAATAAAATATATTTTTTAAAATTTTTTTATATATTAAAAGTTTTTTTTCAATTTATATATATATATATATATATATATTAAAAACGATTTTTTTTATAATAAAAAAAGTTAAAAAAAATAATAAATAAATAAATAAAATATATATATATTTTTAAATAAAAATAATATATAAAGAAAATAAACAATTTTATATAGCATATATAAAATAATAAAATAAAAACAAAACAAAAATAAAATAAAATAAAAACAAATGGCACTGAGAAGAATCATTCCGTAGCGGATCACTATCGATTTACCGATTCTCATTAGCTAGCGAACTCATCGTCTTCTAGTAATCATTGCCTCACAGATTTTCGCTTGCTAACAAATTCTCGCTAGCTACCGGTAATTCCATATATACGTAAATTCAGATTTCGCTGGGGACCGCTAAAATTTCGCTATCACGCGAAAATTCTCTGTCACGTTTACGATTTTCAATCCAGTTTCAAAATTTGCACAACCGCAAAAAATTAACACAAGAAAATTGGGGAAAAATTGCAAAGCAAAATTAATTTAAAACATAAATTAATCCAAAAATTAGATAAAACCTAAGAAGAAAAAATTAACGAAACTAAAATAAAATACGATAAAATAAAACAAAGCAAGAAAATTAAAACAAAAAGTGGGGAGCTTGAGCCGAGGTCTCGATGTTCCAACCAACTGCACCGAACCAACCATCAGGCATGATATGAGCAAATGCTTATTTTCTTTTTGAGGTAGTGGCAAAAAAATCGATAATGGTATTACTAGTTTTCTAAAGTTTTGCAAAGATAAAAAGTGATGGGTTGACTTTTGGTGGGTGCTTTAAGGATTGGTTGTGTCGCGTGCAGGCGTATGTACACTCGTCAATCGAGGGGGTAATCGCGCGCATTCGTGGCTCGGGCAAAGGGCAAGGTTCAGCCAAGGAATTGAAGGGGTAAGCTGCGGCTCTTTCTCGCTTCTGCTTAACGCCTCCCTAATCAACAAGGCAATGATTTCCCCTGTTCTCGCCTTGAAAACAACATCACACATATCCGAGACTCAAACCTAATCCTTCCGATAATCCAATAAAATCCCCTATAAGCTCCTCGTGGTTGTTGACACTTTCCCTCCGCCATGGTGTCACTTTGGCACCCTTCCTCCGGTACACCGATTGATTGTGCCTTCAAGTGAATCTTGCAAGTCATTCCATTTATGCCTATAGTCATTCTTAGCCCATCTATTCTTGGTCCAGAAATCTCCCTCTCGTGATGGATTTTTTCAATCGGGCATTGAATTTTTGTTCTACCACAGCATCGCTCCACCAGCTGTAAGGTCTAGAATTGCTTCGCTCAATCGGGGAGATTGGCCGTGGTGGTCGAGGGCCGAGACCAAGAGGCATATTGTGATGTGGAGGAGGTATAAGTCAGGGGTAACATCGTAGAGGTGTACTCCATCCATTGGTCTCTATATTCCTCATAGACATGTATGCTCTGTGGTTTGCTGCGGTACTCGCTCATACTGCTCTCCTTAAAAAGTTCCATTTGATTCTAGTTCAAGCCCACTAGAAAATGAACTCCTGCAACAAGACAGGACAAGCACCAACAACAATCCTGCAGCACTGTTTTTTTTTTTATATATGAAATGAAAAGAAAATGACAAGACAGGCAGTTAATTCACCGCATTGTGATGAAGTGATCACAGTGTTCCACAACTCACAAATGCACTAGCACCATCCCCTAACGGCGCCATTTGATTCGCAGGCTACGCAGGGTGATCCGAATCAACAAAATTTATATCCTATATTCTCCTATCGCTGAGTCGCTTACCGCAGATAGCGGGTTCAGTGGTCGAACAATGTGGACGGGTTTTCTTCATACAAATGATTTGAGCTGAAATCAAACTGGTGAATTAAATTTGATTTTGGGGTTTGGTTAAAAAATGGGTGTGGTTACAGTAAACCCGAAACTAAAACAAGAAAAATGTAAAATAGAACCCTTGTGCCACCTGTCGAGCTCAAGGTAACCACATGTCCCCGGTATTTTTCTCACACAGGAGCATGACATATAGTCATTTCGAACCGGATCTTCATTTAGCTTTAAAACTAAAATTCCTATGATTTTCCTTTGAAACATAGCATTAATGGGCATAAATGTTCCTGGGCCAAAGGAAAACGCATCTCAAAACCCTAATCCAATTTATAACTAGCAAGAGATAACTATCCGAGCCTCAATGGATCTAGCGAAGTTATCCACGAACCCAAAAAGTTTGCCAAATATACATTAAAGAGAGTATGCTTAAGAGATTTTAACCTAAGTGAGAAGGGTGAACTTAAACAAACTAAAAAAAAATACGTGGCGTTAAAAAAAACAAATGTGGATCGCATGCTACCTCCAAACCCTAGCCAACAGCCATCTCCTCTCAAGGAGGAGAGGTCTGGGCGAACATCCTCTCGAGTCATTATCCTCGTAGGAGGTTCAAATAGAAATGGAAAAGAAAAGGAAAGAAAAAGGAAAAGGAAGTCATGGGAAACCGCTCCGCCATCGTGATATCCGAAATTCGCCCTTTGATTTGTACAACCGAGACTTATAGATGCCTGTGCTGGTAAGGGAAGTTAAAAACCAAAATCGGAAGGTTATTACGTGGGTAAATGGAAAAACCAAAAGCAAAGCAAATGTGGTGTAGCGTGAAAAGGTGAACAAGAAGATGAGGAATAGTGGCCGAGTCGAACAAAGGTCACAGGAGAAGCTTTCCTCGCAAAGGGTGTTTTTCTAACATTTTGCTCTTCTTTCCTTCTGATCTTTGATTCTGCAATGTCGAGTTTTAATTTAATTCTTCGTGTTTGATCGACCAAACAAATTTTATAATACTTTTAAAACTCGCAAAATCACTACAAAATGCAATCATTAAAATAGTAGGGACCTTAATGCAAATTGGTTAATCGTATGACGGTACACAAAAGCACTCAAAACCTATAATAAATAGGGTTCAAAATAGCACTTTTTGGGCACTAATCAGTTTCGACAAACTCCGAGAGGTAGGGGTTTTTCTCCTACTTGGTTTAACTGCTCAAGGGTCATTCCAATGGCATAAGCAGGAGGCCGTGAGGCCAAAGACATACACCGGGCGACTTTGTATGAACGCTGAGATTCGAGACTGATTTCGGACAGTCCGAGGACTGATTTTTGGGACTAAGTAATCAGTTCTGTGTGCTATTTTTTATGTGTTAGAGTTAAATGAATAATGGTGTTGATCAAGCCTTACCCTAAGGGACTGCTTACTGTGTTTTAAACCATGGAGGTCATATTGTGGTAGTACACATTAACCAAACTTTAGAACTGGTTTTTGGGTAGGAAATAAAGGGAATTTGGTAGTGAGTCTTTCAGGTAATTGGTAGCCACATTAGTGAAATGATTGCAGTTTTCACTTTCTCACCTGACTCAGAACAGTTACGGTCCGCTTACTCCTAAATATTTAGTGAAACGGCTAACCGGGTCGGGTTCATCCGGCCGGGTTTGCCCGCTAGGTTCAATTTCGGCTGGGTCACTCCTGGTCGGGTCTGCTCGGGCTGGGTTCACCGGCCGGTCTCGCTTTGGTTGAGTCCGCTCTACTGGTTCGCCCCGCAGTGGCTGCGCATGACCTCCAATTGCAAATCATATTCTGAGTTTTTGAAAAGAGTTGTTGAGTAAATTCTTCTTCATTGATATTCAAAACGGTAACTGACTTCTTTAACAGAATCTATATCCGCTGGTGAGAGGTGAAATAGAGGGAGATATACCGGAGGTGTCTCACTCTTTCACCTACTCTGATGTCACTAGTCCTTTTTCACGATACATTTCAGAAAAGTATATATTTTTATTAATTACTCGAAGGCGGGCATAATGTATATTTTATTTTTTTATAAGTATGAATATTTGATATTTTATATTTTTAAAAGTTAGAAAAATGTCTATTTTATTTTTTTTATAGTTAAATTTATTAATAACCCGAAGGGGGGGCCCCATAAATTTTTTTTTTTTTAATGTCCATCCAACTTCGGAAGGTCATAACTTCTTTGTCCGAACTCCGATTCGGGTGTTCTTGGACTCTATGGAAAACCCATTGAGTCAATATTTCAGCTATATTCTTGTGGTGGACATTGGGCAATTGGGCCGGCTAGGGTTGGACGGTTAGTACTGGCCGGTTAGGATTGGTTAGTCATATGTGACCTCCAACTTCGGAAGGTCATAACTTTTCCGCCCACTGCTTTGTTTTGAACTCTATATGAAAGACCATTGAGTCAAGATTCCATCCATATTCATGTGGAGGGCAGTGGGTACTGGATCTGGTTGGAAAGAGGCTTTCAAAGTGTGGTAGGTCGGGTGGTATCGGTCGCAGGCTGGCTCACTCATGACCTCAACTTCCAAGGTCATAACTTCTTCATCCAACTCCGCTTCGGTGGTTATTAGACTCAATGGCAAGAGTACGAGCCAAGATCTGCCATATGTCTGTGGAGGGCAGTGGGTACTAGAACCGGCCGAAAGGATTTCGCAGTAAGGGTGTCGGGTGGCCGGGCCGTAGTATTGCATTCGCGTGGCACTCCAACTGAAGGTCATATTCTTTGTCCAAACTCCGTTTCGACGTTTTACCTATGGAAACCCATCGAAGTCAAGATTGCAGCCATGTTCCCGTGAGGACATCGGGCACCTGGGCCTGCTATACCGGCCTAAGAGCTGTGTGTTATGGGTCGATGAATAATGACGCGCGTGAATTTTCGTTAATATATACGATGCTCGATATATTAACATGAATTATTGTGAAATGATGATATTGTATTTCATGTATGAATGAAAATCTGATATCAAATAAGTATGAGTGCATGACATGAAAAACATATTGTCAAAATGAATTTCATGGGAATATTTTTCTCCGAATAATGTCTTGAGAGTTGTCCAATGGTCATCTGAGGATGACCCATGATCGCTTTGGAGAGTTATCCGAAGAATTCGTCTCTCGGAGGGTTGTCTAATATGAATTATCCGTATTCAGGCTATGCTTCAAGAACAAAAAACCTGTTTTGTAACAAGTTTCTACACTTGGCCAGCAATGAGGTCGTTGAGGGCTCGAGATACGGGATGGGGTGTATCACATTCTCATCCATAACATGTAGACATTTGAGTAGAGACTTGTATGTTTTACTTGAATGTTTAGTTGTAACGCCCCAAAAATACCCTAGAATTTTTATAATAATTTTGCCATATATTCTGGTATAATTGAGCTCAAACTTATCTTTCCAAAATTTGACAAATTGTAAATGTAAATTTAGAGGTGACATATGATTGATTATTATATGCTAAATTGAGAATTAATTGAACCCGGAACTACACCCAAGTGAAAAAGGAAAATGTGGAAATTGTAAACAGAGGTCTGGCGCACATGATACCTTAACTGCTAATATGAAATAAATGACAAATGATAAGCAATGTAATCAAAAAAGTTAGAATGTCAAAATGGAAATCGATTTATTGCGGCAAACAAGGCCTTATAAGGAATAAGTGATTTAAGAGAAATAAGGGAAAAAAGAGAAATGAGAAGAAGGGTGTAGGCCAAACATGGCCTTACACTTAAAAGAGATTTAAAAGACCAAAACTTGGTCTTAGGGAGCTCATTTTGAAGAGCAACCTGCTGAGAAGGGGATGAGAAAATGAGAGAAAAGCTAGCTCGGTACAGATGGGCTTTGCTGGGTTTGCTTCCCAATTCTGCTTCTAAGAGATCAAACAATATGAAAGAGAGATTTGAAGAGATAAGGTAAGAAAATCAACCAACTCTCCCATTTATGATTTTGATTTTGGGGAAAAAGCCCAACATGAGGGAAATGGATTTTTACTGAGCTTAAACCACTTTTGGAGTTGTTTTCGGGTAGATTCCATGGTGGATTTTGAGATGGACTAATTAGAGAAGATCGTGAGTGAAAATGAGGAAATGCCAAAATCGAACATTTCGGGCAAAACTCAGGTGTTCTGACAGTTGAGCTGCACTGCAGACATGTATAGGCGGCAACCCGTATCGGCATGTGTCAAGGTCAGACCGTACAAAGGATCTAACAACCCCATTTTTGCATGTTTTCGCGTCGTTAAGTCTCGTATTCGTATACCGCATGTTCAGGACCCCAAGAATGATTTAATGGGGTTCAATTAGTGTTAGATTTTAGTGAAAATGTATCAGACTTCACCGCTTCGCCTCGCCGAAGTTCGTCAGGCGCACTTGTCTTAACCCAAGACTTTTAACAAAATAAATTTGTAATTCACTAAAATTGTTTAATAATTGTTTATCCACTAAGAGTGGCGGAATGTTATCAACAGGAAGTGATGATCGCCAACCTAGGACCGTAGATCATGAGAAGGGTGCTTGATTTGGACAATTTTCCTGGCTTATTTTCTCTCGACTCTATTCTTATTTCAAGTATTTTGGTAGATTACCAAGTAACTATGAAATGGAGTGCAGCATGAATGAGTATGGCGAATTAAGTATAGATTGAGTATATTCAAAGATAATACGTAAAGTGAATATGAAATTGAACGTGATAATTGAAACCAATGAAAAGTGAATGATGATAAGGACGGGATTCATCAAACGGAATCCGCTTCAATCAGGAACTCGACGATATACCGAATGAATCACCCGGACGGGATGCACTAATTCCGCAGATCCGCCACGGCGCACTAAATCGCCCACGTCCCACTCCGGGCAGATGCACCACCGGCATCCGTCATGATGGCGTATGGCATTTAAAGAAAATGTCCCCACCATTCGTACACGCAGGTGATGCGGAATCAACAAAATTTATATTCCTAAGTTCCTCCTACTGCCGTAGTCAAGCTACTGCAGTATAGCGGTCTAGGGTCGAACACGGGGATGGGTTTTCTTCGTACAAATGATTTGAGTGAAGTCAAAAATGGTGAATTTAATTTGGATTTTAAGGTTTGGTAAAAACAGTGGGTTGGTGGTTTGCAAACTGAAAAGAAATAAAATAAAATAAATAGAATCTCCTAGTTTTTGCCACCGGTTTAGGGTTTTAAGGCAATCCAACATGTCTCGAAGTCTTTCCTCGTAGATTACATGACATATAGTCATCTTCCCGAACCGATCTTCATTTAGTTAAAATCAAAACCAAGATTTTTCTTTTGAAACATAGCATTTAACTGGAAAACTATTCTAATGATATCATATCTCAAAACCTACCCCGCAGTTGACTAATAGGAAACAACTAACCTGGATAACAGAGATTCTAGTGATACATCCACTGTGAATCCAAAAAAGCTTGCTAAATACATGTCGTAGAGGTGCACTAGAAGATTTTAACCTAAGGTGAGAAATAGAACATAAACACTCATAAATGCGTATGCTAAAAATTGTGAGGACAGTATTTTTACCTTCAAACATTCACCTGGCCCTCCTCTTCATGAGGAAGAGGTTCTGACAACATCCTGAGTCACATCCTCGTATGAGTGCTCTCGTGTAGCCGAGAAAGTGAGAGAAAGAGGAGAGAGAAGAGAGAAAACTGGAAAGCTGCGCGTCTGTACTGAAAGATTAAAGTTAGGGTTACAAAAATCTATAAGTCGGGTTTATGTTGTCCTTAATTGTGTGTGAAATACTAAAAATACCAAAATATAAGATTACAATGGGGGACAATATAGTAATTAATCAAAACGAGGTCGCTTTTGAATCAAAAAACATCAAAAACACAGGCAAGAATTCCTCATATAGAGCAGGATTCGCTATATAGCGAAAAATTTCGCTATATAGCGGGTACCTTCGCTTACATAACGAAAATGCAAGAAATAGAGAAAACTGCACTGCTAGGAATAAAGAATTTTTCATGAAGCATAACTCTCACTAGCTTAGCTTAAAATTTGTGTATAGCTTAGTTCTTGTTTACTATGCACGCACTTCGCTATGATAGCTAAAAACTGTGGCATAGCGAAATTCACTTCCCCGCATCCCGCTGCCACTGCTCCAGCCCCTCGTCCCACTCGCACTTGTTCCATTTCTTCCCTGCTTTGATATTCTTCATTCCCGCTTGGTTGAAATTGATGGAAGACTATATGAAATTGATGGAAATCAACCCGACTTTGGTTATGATTTTGATTGACACGATAATTTGGCTTCCACCCCGCAAAAACTACAAAGTTGCCACAAAATGCGATCATTGTTCATAGGAACCTAATTTTCCATGTCACCGGGGGTTATAGTGGTTCAGTACACAAAGCGCCAAACCTGCCACAAAAATGGTTCAAAATAGCACTGGCACTAATCACCCACTCGGGCGTGGATTCAATTGAACCGGATCCGGCCATGATGGCGTATGACATTTAATTGATACCACATGTCGGGTGCATTAAACGGCATCCGGCATGATGGGAGACCGAATAAGTGATACCACGTGTCGGGATGCACCAAACGGCATCCGTCATGATGGGAGACCGAATCGTTAAAAGTGATACCACATGTCGGGGTGCACCAAACGACATTTGTCATGATGGGAGACCAAATAGTTAGATGTGAAAACACATCACCGAATGATAATAAGGGTGGGATTCATTAAACGGAATCATTAGAAATGCGAATTGAATAGCAGTGAAATAAATCCAACATTGACGAAAGTGTAAATGGATTTTTATGAATATGCTTAAATCTCATGAATTGAATTGTGTAATGAATTGTTGCATTGAAAATGCATGATATGATATGGTAAATGATTTGTACATTGAAAGCATGCGGAAATGAATAGTATGAGTATATGTTGATATATTAGGCATGGTTTAATGATAAATGCATGCCGAGTTAAATTGAATATTGAATAGAATCAGATAGAACCACTAAGCATGAAAAATGCTTAGCGTGTAGTTTTATCTATGCGCAGTATCGAGTAAGCAAAGAAGAAGGCCAAGATCGTGCAAACAGAAACATAGAGAGAGTACGCTATATAAGTGTATACTGTAATTTTGCATATCACTCTTTTGAACAATTGATGTTTTGTAAGAAAAAGGGTTAAACCCTCGAAACTTGATTTTTGTATATCATTTTGAAAAGGGCATAGAATGCCTTTCCTTGTAAATGTATTTTGTTAATGTTTATGGGCCTACCGAATTGCTTTGAATTTTGTAAATGACTATGGGCTTCGCCTGAAAATCGAAACCGCTTCAACTAAACAAATTTAATAAAATGTTTTGATAAGATAAAAATGAAAACGCTCTGAGTAAACCGGGCTCCGCCTGGATCCGCCATTCGGTCGGGCCGGGAATTCCGGGTTGCAACAACTTTTGAAAAGAAAATTTAATAACACCTAAAATAAAAATAATGAAACCATGCTCCCGGTTTCTGCCGACTCGCCAATCGGGTCAGGCCGGGCTTCAGGGGTCGCTACATGGTGTGTCATTGCATGAGCACTTAGGTGGGGAGTAACCCTAGTAGGAGATTATCACTATTGGGCTTTGCTCACCTTGTCTTGGGATCTCCCTTTAGGTACAAAGACAAAATGTGCGTACTCCAAGGCCTTTAGAGGTCGGACTATAGCATCCGAGAAATTCAATTTCTGGAAAAAGGCAAAATCGTACTCGGGTTACAAAATTGTAATTTCTCGGGTTAAAAATCCGAAATTTATTCTTCTAGATTCAACGATGAAACGAATTTCACCGCTGGAATCGTCTTCGAAATCTAGCGCTAGCATGTATAATTCGTAGAATTCGAGACGCACAATTTACACGCTTTTTCGAGGCATCGCTAAGCCGGGTGCCGTGAAACGACACTACGCGACGAAAATCACATATAACACGTGTACCAAAATTACAAGTGGCATGAGTAGAGAAATGAGGAAAATGGACTGCCGAGGTAGAGCCGAATGTCAAAACTTGGAAAAGAGGGACAAAATTGGCATTATAGGAATTGGATTTAAGTCACTAAACACAAAATTCACACGTTGTCGCCTCCCCCAATGTTAAATGAAGAAAAAACGTGGAAAAACCAAACACAGGGGAGATGCAGGCTTTTTTTGGGTTTTCTTTTAGAGAGAGAGACTTCTCTAGAATACCGCAATCCCACCGCCGGCGCCTTGACAAGAAGGAAACGCTTCACGTGGTTTCTACGCCAGGCAATACTGGATTTGTGGAGTTTTAGACAAACTCGAGGTGTGGGTTTCTCCCTACTTGGGTTTGTATTCCCAAGTACTTTGCTAATGTTTGAGTAGAATGAGGTCGTGAGGGGTTACTTGATCGGTCCTAAACCTTGGAACCGACCGATATGAATTTTTGAAACTAAGAGTAAAGAAATTGTGGATCGCCACGGCTGGTCTGGGGTGTCAAATTGCTTTAATAATAAATCATGTATCGATTGGAAATGAGGCCGAATGTGGTTTGGAAAATGCAGTTCACAAGGTGAACCGATGAATTAGATTTTTCGAATAGTAACCGAGGGTTTCACTATTCAAATAAAGGTTCTAAAATATATTGTCAGGTGAAATGGGTTTAGTCTTGAGCGATTCGTCAATCATTGTGTTTGATTAT
Source organism: Tetrastigma voinierianum (assembly GCA_016808115.1). NCBI lineage: Eukaryota > Viridiplantae > Streptophyta > Magnoliopsida > Vitales > Vitaceae > Tetrastigma > Tetrastigma voinierianum. The sequence goes on from JAEQBH010001818.1 coordinate 1,166,417, forward strand.
TAGCCCAAGTGAGCTAATTTTTGATGTAAGGAATTGATTAATTACATGACATGATTGTGTGATTGATATTATGTGGATATATGCATGTTTACATATTTGCATGTGATTAGGACTGTATTGGAATTGGCATATGCATTCCATATGCACCGGAACACCTAGACTATGGAGGAGTGCATGAGATGAGTCTAGAGAAATGGTTCTGAGGGTTGTCTAAAAATATTAATTATCGTAGGGTAGTCCAAATTAAAATATCAATCGTCGGAGACGCCCAATTGATATTCATCGGAGGGTAGTCCACAAACAAATAATATATCAATCGTCTGAGACGGCCCAATTGATATATATACATCGGAGGGTCATTCCACTAACAAAACAATACCCCATACGAGGCTTAGGCGAGTGAGAGAGTCGGTGGGAGGGACTCGATCCGAAAGGGTCATGTAGACATTCAAGTAGGATCATGCATTTTCTTGAATGTATGTTTATTTTGGAACATTGTACTGCACTTAGGTGGAGAGTAGCTCACTTAGGGCGATTCCACTACTGAGCATTAGCCTACCCCCGTCGAGGGATATTATTTTTACAGCAATGTGAGCGTGCGAGGGACTCGCCGTCCTAGGGATTGAGGATTAGAAGAAAGCCAAGTTGTGGCTTTGGCTGACGATATACATGTATTGAAATGTCTAATTTTTAATATAGGTATTGTATAAGAGTGAAAATATTGTAACCTCTTAACTATCTGGTATATAGTTGATCTATGGTTAGTATGTTTTATGAGTATCGCTTGTGGGCCCAAGTGGTCGTGACATTACTCATGTGATTGATATATTGATATATTGGATCTATTGCACTGTTTGGGACAGGTATATGCAGAGTTTTATCTGGGTAGAGCTCCTCTGCATGAGACTTCGCTCGATGCCAGTGGAGAAATGGTCGCCACCCACATTCACGCGTTTCCGCGAGTTGACGGGTAGCCAACGGACCGGCTCGGGGGCATCACGCTTGCACGTAGCCCAGGGCATACGGCTACTTAGGCTTGAGGATTTGGGCTTAGGCCATGGTCTGAGGTGTAGGAACACTACCACTAGGTGTGGTTCGATGTCTCTATTAGGTATGAGATTACCTAGGAAATCACTGGAGCAAATTATAGACACGTATGCATGTGTTGTATGTTTTGTGATTGATTTTGTGAAGTGTGCTTGCATGCTTGGCTGTGCATAACATCAATTGTTAGGTGTTATGTGATTGAAATTATAACATTAGAAATGTCAAGATGCATAGAGGAAGTGTGGAAATTTGAGTTTGGCAAATATGTAAACTGGAACAAAGGAAATAAAAGAAATAAATTTTACTAAATTTATTTGGTTTAAGGACACATGAGGAGAAATTTTTTTTTTTACAGTGTAAAGCTGGAAAAAGAAAATAAAGAAAATAAATTTTATAAAATTTATTTGGTTATGAGGTGAAGAAAATAATATTTTTGGATTTTACAAGGTGGAACCTAAGAAAATAAATTTTTATAAATTTATTTGAGTATTCGAAAAAAAAATTAGGTATATGTTTTTTTTTGTAATTTTCCAGCAACTGGAAATGAAAAAAAAAAAACGAAAAAGTGTGGAAAAAGGAAAAAAAAAAAGGCGTAACTCGAAATGGCTAATACCCATTGAGTACGAGGCGCGGTGCCGGGCAACGCAGCGCTGGGCGGCGTGCCGGTGCACAGCCGGGCGCGGCGGGCGCCGGGCGCCGCGGGCGCCGGGCACTGTGGTTTGTGGCTGCGGCGCTGAAGGACGCGCAGAGCGGCGGCTGTGCGGAACACAGGCGTACGGGTACGTGCACCGTGGCGCCGGCGCGTACCGGTGCATGCCGCAGGCCAGCCAGGCCGCACTCCTGCACTCAGCCTGCTTTTGTCGCTTTGACTCGCACTGATCCTGAGTCAATTTTTGGGGAAAATTTTTTTTTTTCGAGAAAAAAAAAATATTATTTTTGAAAAAAAAAATCAAATAAAATTAGACAAAATTTTCGAAAAAATAAAATTTTCAAAAATGAAATTTTTGTTTATCAAAATGATTTGTTTAAAATGAAATGATTTCCTTGCATTGCTTATAAATGCAAGCATCAGATGTGTATATACCGAAGTGTGTATGAATGTCTCTGGGTCGTGGTTTATGCCTTAGAGATACTGTATTGTATTTAACTACCATTTGAAATTGTGGATTAAGGCTAAGTTATGTAGAGAGGAAACTATATGCATGGTGTAAATGTGTATAGAAAAAGTGGTGAATTTTCGAGGTTAGTAACTATGACCTGCGGATCGGATATCGAAAAAGAACAAGAAAGTTTAAATTTAAGAAATAAATGAAGTGGAGCGGTTGAATTTAGCGCCACTTAGAAAATGAATGTGTCGCTAATGGTTGTCAAGTCTATTAGTAATTGGCATGCATTACTGAAGGTTAGGATCAAAATGAAAATTTAATGATTCTCAAGGCTATTAGAAATACGTGATGGCTAGTCGAGACAAGGACGCAGGCGTCTGGCTGTGGCAATCGGGCCGACACTTCACCCCAAAGGTTTGATCGCTTGTGCTTTTTACCGAGGCCGTAGGTATTACAAAAGAGGGGCCGCTATCGCACAGCCGGCATACAGTAGACAGAAGATCCCCATGAACTCCTTAGAGCTGAGGCATCATCCCCTCCCGACATTCACAGGAGGAGATTCGAATGGTATGCACCATTGGTTTATGCAGACGAGAGAGTGTTAGAGGGCTGAGATTGCCTTCGACACTACTCGTGATTAGGGCTAGTCGTGTTCTAGTGCCAAAGAGTGAGGCCAAGATATGGTGGAAAAGGCAAGGACCTCTCAGACCTTAGATGAGCCTTTGTATGTGAGTTCTCCCTAGAGATTGGGGCGCAGAATAGGTATGATATGTCGTAGTTACGAGTTAGAGATCTCAGGACTTAATTACGCTGGACCCGAGGAACATGGACATGTCGAGTTCATGTCATCCCGGGATGGATTGACCGAGCAGCTTACAGTGGTCGTTATCGACAGAGAGCAGAGGGTTACCGCCTACAATAATGTGATCTGCACTTGCGGGTATCGTGACAAACATGACATTTCGCCGCACAAAGATACGAGTCCGTGTGTCAGACGCTTAGCTGTTGACACAGCCTTACCCTAAAGGACAAGGAGAGACCAGACTTAGATCTCACCTCCCGAGTAGTGTGTGTGAATATGTGGATGTTTTCCGCATGAGCCACTGGATCGGCTTCCACAGAGGGTAGACTTCAGATCGAGTTACACATCGTACTTCACCCATCTCTATGACTGCAGACGGATGGCACCGTACCGAGTCGCAAGAACTCAGTTCAGCTACAGGAGCCAATGGACAAGGTTCATAAGACCAGCACTTCACCATGGGGCGCCCGCTCTGCTTCTTCTGTAAACAGTTAAGGACAAGACCCTTCGACCGCGCATCGACTACGCACAAACAACAAAGCCACGATCAAGAATCTGCACCATTACCGAGGATCGACGATTGTTTGATCGGGCTGAGAGGAGCAGCTCACCCCAAGATAGACCTTCAGACCGTTACCATCACCGAGGGTTAGGATACGATATCCCTAAGACAAAGGCTTAGACGCTGCTATAGCACTTCGAGTTTACTAAGTGATGCCTCTTCTGCTTCACGACGCGCCCAACCACATTCATCGATCTCAGCTTACAGGATATCTCAACCCTATTTAGACTGCTTTGTCGAGTCTTCGTGATGACATTTTGATCTACCTACCGCAGTGGGAGCATGAATTATCACTTGAGGATTGTGTTGCAATTGTCAGAGACCATCATCTATACGCTAAGTTCGTGAAGTGTGAGCTTTGCCATCGAGGTGTGAGATTTTCGGGACACGTGGTGTCGCTGATCGCGTGCCGTTGACCTAGAGAAGGTCGAGGCAAAGATGAGTTGAGAGGCCAAAGTCGCTTTGAGATACGTAGTTTCTCGGGATTGGCTGGGTATTACAGAGATTCATCGAGGATTTCCAGATAAAGCAAAGACTTATGACTAGGTCGACCGAAGGAGGTCAAGTTTGATTGGGATAATCGATGCGAGGAGGCATTCCAGGAGTTGAAGAGGGACTACTTCGGGCCCCATCTTGATAGTTCCCATTGGGGCACAAAGGTATTGTGATGTCTCGAGGGTCGGATCGATGTGTTTTGATGCATCTCGGAGGGTAGTAGCTACTGGGTTTCGCTACCGAAGAATCACGATGCACTACCCCACACATGACATGGAGTTGGGGCGGCCGAGTCTTCGCCTTGAAGATTTGGCGCCACTACTTATACTGGGCGAGGAGTTCGAGGTGTACTCTCGCACTACAAAAGTCTGAAGTATATTTTCACACAACGAGACCTCAACATGAGGCAACGCAGATGGATGGAGTTCCTAGAGGATTATGACTTCACTTTGCATTACCATCCCGGTAAGGCAAATGTGGTGGCTGATGCACTAAGTCGGAAGTCACGAGGAGCGTTGGCTAGTATAGCTTCGTGATACATGCTCGAGACTGACAAGCTGGGGATATAGTAATGAAATGCACTGTAGTACCTGGGAGTTTAGTGGCTACAACTGCCTCTCGCTATTAGCAGGATTGAGTCCCGGCAAGTGTGACGCTGCAGATAGTGTCCGCTGTGCACCAGTGCACAATGCACGTGACGAGGGTTTAATCGCTCACGATGGTAGTCTTCGATATAGGACGTAGTGGTTCCCCAATCACCACTGAGAGGAGATTCTCGTGAGTTTCACCGCTTCCTTTACTTCGCCGTGCATCCAAGTGCGGGCACGAAAATGTACTGTGATCTTCACGCGCACTACGATGGGATGAAGAGACACGTAGGGGGACTTTATTCGACACGATGTCTCATGTCGCCAGGTTAAGGCTGAGCACCGTGCCAAAGCAGTGGCTACTTCAGCCATCGGAGGGGTGGTCGAGCCGGAAGCTGAGCACGTCACGCATGGACTTTGTGACCCACTTGCCACGGACACACAGGGCGACAGATGCGGTGATGGAGCGAGAAAGGACCAGCCACGGCCGGCACATTTTCTGCAAATTTCGTATGGATGATCTCGCCTCGAGATATTCTTGCCTGCTATACATCTCGAGAGATAAATTCCAAATACATTGAGTACTGAAGATCCAGTGCTCCGATAGGACCCGAGGTTTACGGCACCCGGAAGAGTTTCCAAAAGGCTATGGGCGCACGGCCGACGATGAGTGGCTGGGGCTCCACCCTCGTATGCATGGTCTGGCCCGAGAGGACTATATTGTATGGGGAGACATGCTATGAGCATGCATCCCGGGATCATAAAGGCAACAAGAGGAGCATTTGCCCTAGTGGAATTCCGCCACACACAACTATCGGGCGAGTATACAGATGACACCAGATGAGGCACCGTATGAGAGGCCATACAGTCACCATTATTGGACCGAGGCGAGAGAGAGCTCCATCACCGGGTCCCGATTGATCGTGAGACACCTCCGAGAAGGTGAATCCGACACTACAAATACTTCACGGCTCGTAGCCGTAGCGTTATGCAGATGTGCGACGCCGACCTTAGAGCGAGATTGGGGATCATGTCTTCTTGAAGGTGATGCCTAAGAGGGGAGAGTCGTTCTAAGCGCTGGAAGCTATCACTGAGAGTTATCGGACCTTCGAGATACTCGAATAGATAGGCAATCGTAGTGTACCGGTTGGCGCATCACAAAGATGTCGTGTCCACGAGGTATTTCTCTACGCCTCCATGTCTAAGTATACCTGCATCCACCATGTGGTGGATTGGGGACAGATTGAGGTTAACACGGATGAGACATTTGAGGAGGGACCAGTGTGCATTTTGGATAGCCATGATCAGGTTTTGCGACACAAGACCGTGAAGCTAGTGAGAGTGCTATGGCAGCACTATGGAGTGGAGGAGTCAACGTGGGAACGCGAGGACACTATGCGGGCCACCTATCCCTTCGTTTAGGATAAGGTACGCGGTTTAGTCGCTTAACATTTAATGACTAGTTTACATTCATGGTAGAATGCACGCTGTATAGCGCATGTTAGTGATGTGATTGTCCCCGAATTTCGGACGAAATTCCTTTTAAGGAGGAGAATGTAATACCCGAAATTCCACCGGAAAATGGCAAAATCGTAATTTCGGTAAAAAAAAAATCCGGAATTTATTCTCTAGATCTCGGATGACAAAACGAATTTCACCGTTGGAATCGTCTTGAGAAATCTAGCTATCACGTAAAATTTCACGAATTCCGGCATGCCACTTACATCGCCGAGGCATCGCGCTGGTGCCATAAACGATTTTCGATGCATTAAAAATCATATAACATGTACTCATATGCCATAAGTGGCATGAGTAGAGAAATGAGGAAAATGGAAGGCCGAGGTAGAGCCGAATGTCAAAACTGGGAAAAGAGGGACAAAATTGGCATTATAGGAATTGATTTAAGTCACTAAATGACAAAATTCGCTACAGTGTCGTCTCCCCCAATGTTAAATGAAGCAAAAAACGTGAAAACCAAACAGGGGAGATGCAGAAGCTTTTTTAGTTTTTAGAGAGAGAGACTTTTCTGTATCACCCAGAACTGCCACCGTCTAGCCTTCTGGACAAGAAGGAAAGCTGTTCTACGCGGAGCGACCTACGCGTGGGTACCGGATTTGTGAGTTTTAGACAAACTCCTTGAGGTAGGGGTTTCTCCCTACTTGGGTTTTATTCCCTCTTTAAGTACTTTACGAATATTTGAGTAGAATGAGGCCGTGAGGGGCCGTTTGATCGGTCCCAAACCTTGGGACCGAATTGATATGAATTTTTGAAACCCAAGAGTACAGCCCGTGGATCGCTACGGTTGGTTTTAAAGCCAAATTGTGCTTTCGTACAATAAATCATGTGTATTGATTGATCGAGCTCTAAAATGGTCGGGGAAATGCGTTCACAAGGTGAACCGATGAATTAGTACTCTTTCTGAATAGTAACCGAGGGTTTCACTATTCCCCCCAAATGTTGTTCTAAAATATATTTTCATGCGGAAATAGGTTTGGTCAAGTGATTCAAGTTGAATTGCTCGTGTTTGATTATTAGCCCAAGTGAGCTAATTTTGATGTATGAATTGATTAATTACATGACATGATTGTGTGATTGGATATTATGTGGATATGTGCATGTTTACATATTTGCATGTGATTGGGATCGACAAATCGATGAGTTACACGCATTCCATATGCACTGGAACACCCTAGGACTATAGGAGTAAGTGCATGAGATGAGTCTAGAGAAAATGGTTCGGAGGGTAGTCCAAATTAAAAATATCAATCGTCGGAGATGGCCCAATTGATATTCATCGGAGGGTAGTCCACAAACAAATAATATATCAATCGTCGAAGACGACCCAATTGATATATATACATCGGAGGGTTGTCCACTAACAAAACAATAATTCTCATACGAGGCTTAGGCGAGTGTGAGAGAGTCGGTGAGGACTCGGGATCTGAGTTGGTCATGTAGACATTCAAGTAGGGTTCAAGGCATTTGCTTGAATGTATGTTTATTTTGGAACATCAGACCGCACTTAGCGGAAAGTAGAGCCCACTTGGGGGCGATTTCACTCATCGAGCATTAGCTCACCCCGTTTGGTGATACATTTTACAGTACGTGGAGCGTGCGAGGGGACGGCTCGTCCTAGGGATTGAGGATTAGAAGAAAGCCGGGTTGTGACTTTGGTTGATGATATATACATGTATTGAAATGTCTAATTTAATATAGGTATTTTATAAGAGTGAAAATATCTTAACTCTTGTAACTTATTTGTATATAGTTGGATTCATAGTTAGTATGTATTATGAGTATCAAGCCAGGCCCAAGTGGTCGTATTACTCATGTGATTGGATATATTGGATATATTGGATTCATTGCACTCGTTTGGGACAAGTATGGCGTGTGTTTTGCATTCGGGGCAGAGCCCCCGTACAAAGGAGACTCGCCGATTCGTGGAGAAATGTCGGGTCACCCGACATTCACGAGTGTTTCCGCAGGTTGACGGGTAGTCAACGGACCCCCGGGTTTGGGGTGTCACAGGGACTATGAAGCGGGCCAGACTGTGGCCTTGATTCATGTTTTATGTATATATTAGAACAAACTAGTTTTAATATATGTTTTGTATTAAGAGTGATGTAATGACTGTTGAATCTATAGAAATGTATGGTTTTATAACTGCATGGACGAGTATGGATGATGGGCCCTATTGGGTCATCTTACTCATGTATGAGTCTTATGAAATGAGACACATAGGTTTTTCGCATGTTAGCGGTGGTCAACGGGACCCCCAGGTCGGGGTGTCACAACACTTCAATAGACGCTTTCTTAAAATTCGAAAAACTGAAAGTTACTCTTGAAGATACACTTTTTGCTTAAATTCAAAAAATTTTAAATTATAGAAAGTGTCACTTCAAAATAGACTTTTAGTGTTATTTCAAAACTTTCAAAATTATGAAGGTGCCTTTTCAAAATACACTTTTACTATTACATTTCAACAATTTAGAAAAGTGTATCTTCAAAAGACACTTTCTAAAAATTCGAAAAACTGAACAGTTTAAATTCAAAATTTTTAAAATTATAGAAGATGTCATTTCAAAAGACACTTTTAGTGTTGATTTAAAACTTTCAAAATTATGAAGGTGTTTTTTCAAAAGACACTTTTAGTGTAACATTTCAACAATTTAGAAAGTGTTTCTTTAAGAGACACTTTCTAAAAATTCAAAAAACTGAAAATGACTCTTGAAGATACACTTTTAGCTTAAATTCAAAAAAATTTAAATTATAGAAAGTGTCTCTTCAAAAGAGACTTTCAGTGTTATTTCAAAACTTTCAAAATTATAAAGGTGTATTTTCAAAAGATACTTTTAGTATAACATTTCAACAATTTAGAAAGTGTCTCTTCTTAAATTCAAAATTTTTAAACTTATAGAAAGTATCTCTTCAAAAGACACTTTCAATGTTTTCAAAATTATAAAGGTAACATTTCAACAATTTAGAAACTGTCACTTTAAGAGACACTTTTCTTTTTTTGAGTTTCTAAAAAGTGTTTATTCAAGAAATACTTTTAGCTTAAATTCAAAAATTTTGAAAGTGTCTCTTCAAAAGACACTTTTTGTGTAAAATTTTCAAATTTTTTTAAAGTGTCTCTTCAAAAGACACTTTTAAAAAGTGTATTTCCAGAAGACACTTTCCACGTGGCAAAAACTACATTACACTTAGGAATATTTCTAAACCTATATTATTTGAGGAATTTTTTATTTTTTTTACACTAAATGTCTAAAAAGCCCATCTTTTGGTATCGGGCTTAACATTAACCTGTCCATTGGGCCATTGAAAACTTCCTTTGCCTGCATAAATATAATAAACGCGACAATATGAGTTTTTTGTTATGATTTTTAATGACTCCTACTAAAAGTATGTCACTATAAATTAATTTTCTTATACTGAGGTTTTATTGAAAACATGAGGAAACATAAGGAAAGCAACAAATATTTTTTTGGTTTTAATCTTATGACATAGAAGGAATAGGAAAGAAGTATATAGAACTATTTTAAATTTAGAATGGGTTAGTAGGTTGGAATGCCAATAGGCGTATGTTATTGAAGTCACCCAACCTGATAATATGTATCCATTTTGGGAACGTCCAATTCCAAAGTCACTAAATGGATAAGTAGCCAATCCCTAAAACAGACTATGTAATGTATGCATTTTATCTACTCGGTTATGGGTGAGTATTTTACCAAAAGTTTCTATTATATGAATTGTAGGCTAAATGTGCACTTCTTATGCATAAAGATGATTTGCTCGAACAAAACCAATTAATAAAATAACAAACTAAATCATCTAAAACGAAGGAGAACATAACCAAATAGGAAGAAACAACCACGTCTTGTGAAATCCACAAGTTTCTTAAGACAAATTTGCTTTCTTCATTGGTGTTTTGAGATTTCAAAGCGTTTGTCTCTTAGGATAGATCGGTTGTCAAATGGTCAACAAAAGAATTTTGTAGCAATTCCGACATGAGTTGAAGTGAGTTTGGTCTATCACCTATGAAAGGAGAAGAAAGAAAATTGAAAACTTAAGGCTCTCTAGACTCGAATACAATGGCGGACTTAAGAGGGGCCTAGGGAGGCATATGCCCCCCCTCAATTTTTTTTTTTTTTAATCCAGCTATGAATCCCCCTTGAAAAAACCATTAATTCCCTTTGATAGGTGCAAAGAGAAAAGCTTTCCCTTAAGGCTTTAAACAAAAGTCAACATTTCATATTGTAAACCTAAATGAAATCATAATATATATATTAGTTTTGTGACTACAAAAATTCCAATTTATAGCCCTCTTTCCGCCCATTAAACTTATATATTGTAAAGTGTTTTAGGGAACATAATAGGAGGAAACCTTAAAAAGCTACGTAAGTGGTGAAAAAGATTAAGAAAAGCAAAGGAAAAAAAGGAGAGGAAGAAAAAAAGGAAAAAGGAAAATTTGTAACTTTCTTATTATTTATCTTTTTTAATTTCATTGAAATATTATGTGAATAAATGATAAATTTATGTGTTCTTTTTTTCAAACTTATTATTGATAACAATCCTTTGTATTTAACATTAAATTTATTATTGAAAAACAAATTTTGATTTGTTATTAAAGCTTCATGTTAAGTTGTTAACAATATATTTCTTAGGTTATATAATTTTTTTTAAATATGTTATGGTAATAATTAATGAATATATAGCAATTTTTTTTTGGTGTTATATATTTTGTATTTATATTAAATTGATACCTTGTTTATGAGAGTTTGATGTAAATTGACTATTATTTTTTTTTTATTATTAAAGGATGCCCACTAAAGTAAAATCTTATATCTGCCACTGCTCCAATTGATCTTCTGAAAGACTATGACAACTTTATTTAGAGGAGAGACCCAACCCTCAAACCTTTGGAATTCCAAATGTTTTGGCTTTTCAGGGAATCTTAGAATTTGGAACATTCTCTAGAATTCTTAACCATTTACTAGTTCAATGAACCTCATAATTTCATTCACATTTTCAAATAATTCCCCATATGAATGAAATTAACTACTAAAGGACATGAGAGACTTGGTGATAGAGCCATAAGTTGAAACCTACATATAAGAGGTAGATGTTACCCTTTGAATTTTCCCTTGTAAAAATATGTTTACTCTACTAGCTAAATAATAGACACGTTGTCCATGAAATGTCCTGCCACTTGTGTAGATGATGATATATTTCACATAGGAATCTTTATAGCACATTTTAGTTCTCACTTTTATGTCCATTTTGGCTATGGAAATGTGCTTGGTTCTACATGAGTTCAAAAGGAATTGTGCCCTATTCAATTCTCTTTGAAGCGACCCACTTCACTTTTACAAATGTGATTTCCTAATTTAATAGCAACTCATAATACTCTTATTGTACTTTCCATCACATATGATCATTAAAAGTATTACTTAATCTTCGTTTTATGAGCATCATTGTTTCATCATAAGAATGGACAAAGAAAGATCCCCATAATGATATAACAAAGTCTTTATAGTTTAGTTATCCCTTTAGATACTAGATATTGGGATCTCCATTTAGTTAGGGTATCCACAATATCAACTTACTCTTTTATAGGCTTTAGTTTCATTTCCTTTGATGAATTTCAACTAACTCTCCATTTAACCATTTGGTAGTGGAGTTGCAATGTAATCCTTAGACTTTACATAGTCAAGAGAGATAACCCCAGTTGAGAGTAGTTGTCTAATGATCTTGTGTCTACAACAAATATATCTACACTTATCGTTGTTTATACTACTTTGTGCTCTACCAATAGCAGATTGACTATCACAATGTATTCATATTATAGGCAAATGCTTTGGCCATCTTGGAATATCCTCTAAGAAGTGGCATAACCATCCAGTCTCTTCTCGACATTTGTCGAGAGCTACTTTGGCATCATTAACATCCGAATAGTAGACGTTGCCACTTAGGCGGATTCAGTCACAACAGTGTTTTTGGATTTAGATGTCATTTTTGAAATATGCAAGAAAGTGTGTCGATTTTTCTTTTTTGTTTTTTTTTTTTTTGAAATAATTGAAAACAACTTTTGTAGAGTATTCCCAAGAAAGACTAGTGAAGTATAATAGCCCAAATTAAGACCAACCTCCTTAGACAAAATATTCCGTTCCTAAGAGATATGGAGGGGTCACAAACGATCCTTCTTAAAATCCAAATTCCTTAAACATAACTTTTTTGTATTAAAATTTCCAATTTACCAAAAGAAATTGACACAATCCTTATAAAAAATATCCAATAACTTAACCCAACCATTAATCATATCCAAATAGTTAAGACTACCTAGTAGGCAATTGATATTTTACCCAAGGTCTCAAGCTCTATACTTTTCCTTGCAATTTTCCAAACCAACAAACCACTTGTTTATTTGATTCTCGAAACCCTTACTTTCCAATTAAATGAAATTTAAAAAATAATTTCTCAAACAACCCTTTTTTTCAATAACCTTTTTCAAATTTTTTTTTCTTGAAAATATTCATTTTTCCCAAATTTTATTTTCTTTGGAAAAGGATTCACCTTTCCTTTTTCCCAAAAAGTCCTTTTTTTCCAAAAAGTCCTTTTTTTTTTTTTCAAAAAGTCCTTTTTTTTTCCTTTTATCCAAGAAGGAAAATTTCTTTTCTCAAATAATATTTCCAAAATATTTTTCTCAAAATTTTCATTTTTTTTTATTTTATCCAAAAGAAATATTCCTTCTTTGACAAGAGGGTAAAACCAATTTTACTTAATTAAAGACACTCGTATCAAAATTTCTCCAAAAAATAACTCCAAATGAGAACCATGTGTTAGTTGTTTTTTTTCTTTTCATCATTTTCAAGATCACCACCAATATTTCCTCCCTTTAAAGAAACATCCAAAAGAAAGGTTCTATGTTGTGCTTTTTCGAGAGCAACGCAAATCGTAATTTTTTTTTTCAGAAGACAACAAACCAAATTATTTGTTTGTCTACAAAAGAAAATGACTTTTTTCTTTTTATCTTTGATACCTTCTGATAGGGTTTGAAATAATGGGCGCGTAGGTCTAAGATACAAGCCTAAACGTCGGAATTAAAAATGGGCCCAGTACTAGCAATAGGCCCTTAATGATATCCCTCAAAGGCAGGCCCAAAACGAGGGCCCAACTCGCCTCTTTAAAAGGTTGGCATTCCAAGGAATCCGTATTAGGAAAAAACACCCAATCTCCACCAATCAGGAAAGTAAGATATTCCCCAATTATCACCCCTCAATTACCCCTTATTAATCGGTTAACAATAAGGAAAGAAAATCTCTCACCTAATGGGAGGAATATCGTATCATCATCCAACTAGAAAGTCATCAATTATCTCTATTAATCGGTTAACAATAAGGAAAGAAAATCTCTCACCCAATGGGAGGAATATCGTATCATCATCCAACTAGGAAATTCATCAATTATCCCTTATTAATCGATTCACGATAAGGAAAGAAAATCTCCCACCCAATGGGAGGAATATCGTATCATCCTCCAATAACGAAAGATACTATTCAGTGTCATCATCCAACTAGGAAAGTTGTCATGATCATCCATGATAAATACCAGGTCACCCCATCGGTGAAAGGTACGCAGACTTGCGTACGTAAAGTTCATTCCTGCAGCTGGATCTTCTCTCCCTGCGAAAGAATCGACTAAGGCATCTGAGTCAAGAATCCGCAGCCCCCCGCCAACTCTTTGTTTCTTTGTTTTTGCAGAGGAGTCCAACGTACGGAGTCAAGCGGACCGGCCCAGCGAATCCAACATGCCCAAGCCCGCCCGCTGAAAAACATCATCGCTTGGCGCCGTCTGTGGGAACGCATGCCTTTACAAATAAAGTTTCACCTCTCGACTGATGGTATCAACCCTGAACACAAGTAGGAAAAACGTAAATCCTCCAAGGATGCAAGACCGGGCCAAAGGGTGGACGTACCGACCGAGGCGCTGCTAGAGATGCAAGATAAAGCCAACACGGACTAGGTGGAGGCGCCCACAATACCAACCAACACTTGGTCGGTAAAGAGTCGAACAACTCACCGTGCAACACGACGCCCTAAGAGACAACAGGCCCGAAAAGACCAAAACCCTGTTACCCGAAGAGCAACACCGACTTCGTCGAGAGCGGATAGGAGAAGGGGAAACTAGCCAATAGGGAGCATGATCCTTACCAACCCCTGGAAGAGGATCGCAATGAGGAGAGGTCGTGGGAGCAAAGGTCAGACATGCAAGAAGAAATCAGCCACATGAAGGTAGCGGTGTAAAAGGCTTCGGAGCTCTAGTCTCCATGGACGCCCTGGTGCAACAAACCGAGTCTTCATTCACCGCCGGGTGCCGTGACTTCCCTTCCCGCAAAGTTCACGCCACGCATCGGAGACATTCGACTCAACAAGCACCCCATGCACCACCTCAATATGTACAAAAATCAGATGGAACTGCACGAATGTCCGAAGCCTCAGTAGCTCAATTCATAGAGCGTGAATCGCCTCAAATGTTCATGTAGCCACAGAGCCAGTAGCTCAGGAGCCAGTGCTGGCCGAATAGGCTATGTAGCCATCTGGAGCTAGCAACTTACACTAACAAGCCATGTGGCCACGGAGCCAAGTAGCTTAGGAGCCCAGTAGCTCAGTTCGAACAGGCCATGTAGCCACAGAGCCAAGTAGATTAGTTCACAGAGCGTAGCCGCTCAAACAAGCCATGTAGCCACAGAGCCAAGTAGCTTCGGAGCCCAACAGCTCAGTTCAAAGGCCATGTAGCCACGGAGCCAAGTAGCTTAGTTCGTAGAGCGTAACCGCTCAAACAGGTCATGTAGCCACGGAGCCAAGTAGCTCGGGCCAATGTGCTATGTTACACGGCTGGGCAGCTCGCTTTGCAAAGCGTAATCACAAACAGTGCCATATGTGAACACATGGATCCAATTAGCCTGGGAGCCCAACAAGCTTCGCCCCGACCAGCCATGTAACCACGGAGCCGCAGTCAGCTCAGAGCGAACCGCTCAAAAAGGCTATGTAGCCATGGAGCAAAGTAGCTCAGGAGCTCGGCAACTTAGTTCGAACAAGCCATGTAGCCATGGAGCCAAGTAGCTCAGAGCCCAAAGAATTACCGAACAAAGCATGTAGCCACGAGCTAAGAAGCCTGGCCAGAGCGTAATCGCCAAACAGCTATGTAGCCACTCGGGAGCCAAGTAGCTCTGAGTTTAGCAGCTCAATTCGAACAGGCCATGTAGCCACGGAGCCAAGTAGCTCGCCTTGCATAGCGTAACTGCCAAACAGCCATGTAGCCATGGAGCCACAGCTCAGAGCCCAGCTCTCAGCTCGACAAAAATATGTAACCACAGAGCCAAGTAGCTCACCAGAGCGTAACCGCCTCAAACAGCCATGTAGCCATGGAGCCGGCACAGAGCCCAAAGAAATTAGTTCGAGCAAGCCATGTAGACATCGAGCCAAGTAGCTCAGAGCCCAATGTACTTCGGGCCTCGAATGTGCCATGTAGCCATCGAGCAAAGTAGCTCAGCTTCTCGCAAAGCTTAACACCAACAGCCATGTACACGAAGCCAAATAGCCTAAGAGCCCAATAGCCCGCCTCTCATAGAGCGCAACAACTCAAACAGGCCATGTAGACACGGAGCCAAATAGCACAGGAGCCAGAGCTCGGGCCAAGGTAGCGTAATAAATTAAATGTGCCATGTGTGCTTATCGGAGCCAAGTAGCTCAGGAGCCTAGTAGCTCAGTTCGCAGAGTGTAACAACTCAAACAGGCCATGTAGCCACGGGAGCTGCAGCTCAGAGCCCAGCTGCCTGGCCCGCAGAGCTGCACGTACCAAACAGCCATGTAGCAACGGAGCTGCAGCCTCGAGCTCCGCAGGCCTGCTCGCAGAGCGTAACAAGCCAAATAAGCCATGTAGCCAATATAGCTCAAAGGAGCCCGTGAGGCACTCGCAGAGCGTAATCGCCAAAAGGCCATGTAGCCATGGAGCCAAATAGTTCGTGGAGCCTAGTATCTGGTTATAGAGCGTAATAAATTAAAAGGCCAAGTAGCCACGGAGCCATGTAGCTCGTGAGTCCGTGGCTTCGTCAGAGCGAATGTACCTCAAAAGGCTAAGTAGCCACTGAGCCATGTAGCTCAGAGCCCCAAGCTCAGCTGCGTGAGTTTAACAAACTTCAAAGGCCATGGCAGCCACAGAGCTACGTGTACCAGAGCCTCGCTGCGCAGCTTAACGACTTAGGAAGGCCTCGGGGCCAAGAGCCCAAAGAAATTACCAGAAGGCCTCAAAGGCCTGTGGAGCTCGTGAGCACAGCCAGAGCTTAAAAAAGCTCAAGAAGGCCTTAGCGCCCAGAGCCTGTACCGCCGCCAGCTTAACAACTCAGAAAGACCTCAAATGGCTCAAATTGTTTATTTTGTGATTTAACAACTCGTAGCACTTAGCGCCAGAGCCTAGAAGCCTGGGCCACAGAAGTGTAACAAACAAATAGGCCATGTAGCCACGAGCCAAGTGCAGTCGCGCTTGCAAGCGTCAACAAATTCAAATGTGCCATGTAGCCACGGAGCCAAGTAGCTCAAGAGCCCAGCAGCTCAGTTCAAACAGGCCATGTAGCCACGGAGCCAAGTGTAGCCTGGGGGAGCCCAGTAGCCCAATCCACGCAGCGCAACAACCCAACAGCCATGCAGCCACCTGAGCCAAGTAGCCTGGCCACAGAGCGTAACGCCTCAAAAGGCTGGCATTCACAAAGCCAAGTAGCTCGTGGCCCAAAGAGGCTCACACAGAGCTTACACCCACCTCTGGGCCAGGGCCATGTAGCCACGAGCCAAGCAGCTCGGGGAGCCTAGTAGTCAAACAAAGCAGGCTACAGAGCCAAGTAGCTCGGGAGCCCAGAGCTCGCTCACGTTGTAACGTACCAACAAAGCATGAAAGACGGAGCCAAGTGAATTAGTTCAGAGAGCGATATGGGAGACCAGAAAATTCCAGAATTTCTAGAAAACAGAAAATCGCACTTTGATCAAAAACCTGAAATTTTTATAGATCTCGGATGACGAAACGGATTTCACCAAGAACCCGCCCAAACTAGCGCACACGTATAATTTCGCTGGACTCTCCGAGACAATGAATTTGGCACTTTTTATAAGGCACAAGCCGTGCCGTAAAGCGAGGAGGGTGGTGTGACAAAAGTCACCTATAACATGTACTATGTGACACACATGCAATGAGGAGATAGAGGACGAAATGACAAATGAGATAGTGCCAAATGCTCTAAAATCCAAGATTCAAGGCATTAGTGGAATAGTTAAATGATAATAAGACGAAATAGCGAATAGTGTCATCCTCCTCTTTTAAACCAAAGACCAAAACGTGAGAAGAGGAGACAAAACTACAAAGAGCTTTAGGCTATGCTTTGAGAGAGGGAGAGCACGCTCTCTAGGTTTACTTCGTGATCCGACCGTCGAAATTCTTCGGGACAAGAAGGAAGGTCGCTTTACGCGGTGAGGCCTACTAGTGGGCTCGGTTTTAAAGAGTTTCAACAAACTCCGTGAGGTAGGGTTTCATCCTACTTGAAGTTACACTTTGTTTAAGTGTTTTGTGGATGTTTCACTGTTTGAGGCCTAAACTAGCTGCTTGATCATCTCCCAAATCTTTAACCTAATTGTTGTAAATTCTGCCCATTGCAAATGACTGTCAGGTTGAAGTGGAATAGTTATTTCATAAATTATGAAATAAATTGTATTGTGACATTCGTGATACGGAAATGCTGAGAAATTCTGGCCCATAAAGTGAAACCGATATCGGGTATTTGGTCAGGAATGGAATCGAGGTTTCTACTATTCACGTGAGCAGTGCCCATAAATAAATTTTTGTGGAAAATGTGTTCGTTGAGTAATCTGAACACTGAATTGCTCAGGTTTGTTAATTGTGGTCACATGAGCTAATTCTTGGTGTAATGGATTGTGAAATTACATAATATGTGTTGTGTGATTAAAATTATGTAAATATATGCATTATGATATATTTGCATGTGTTATATTAATTGTGTTGAAATGACATAATGCATTTCATATGCACCGGGTAACTTAGGAATTAGGTGTGAGTGCATGACACGAATTTTCTGAAAAACGACCATGGTTGCGAAAGGAATTTCACAGGGTGATTTTCAAAGAGAATAATAAGGATGTTCAACAGATCATTTTTATTTATAATTCATGACCGTCAGAAGTTTCCAAACACATTCGCCTGAGGGTAGTCCCATATTTTTACCGTATTATTAAATGTAGTGTATTTAAAATCAACAAGATTTGTTTTGAAAATGATGTTTTTCTCATACATATTTAGGTAAGTGTGAGGGAGTCATGAAGACTCGAGACATGGGTCAGTCATGTAGACATCTGATAAGATCATCAAACATCATCATCATCAGCTCTCGCTCATCACTTCCCAATAAATCATCATTTCATTTCATCATCATCACTCATCATCATCACTCACTCATCACTTCATTTGTCTCCATTGAACGTGTGTTTACTATGAGCATTTGATGCAACTAGGTATATAACCCATTTAGGGTGATTCCACTACTACATTAGCTCACCCCTATTGAGGAACTATATTACTTGTGTCAGGAGACGGGGAGACGTGTCTCATCATAGAGGCCGCTTTAGAAGAAAGTCGGGTCGGGTTTGGTTTTATTCAGCACATGTATTAGAATTCCGGTGAATTTTAATATATGTTGTATAAGAGTAAAATTGTAACTATATACACAGCTGGTATGTTTATGATACTGCCTATGGGCCTGTAGCACGCTTTCTACACCGTGTTGTTCTGGGCGATGCTGATCGACGTGCTAGGTACCACAGGGTAAGAGAGGCTCCCCATGAGACTCCGTCTCACTTATATGGTCTGCCCACCCAAGATTCACATGATTCCCATAAGACTTGTCAACAATGATCCTCCGGGCCTTTGGGGGCCATACCAGATCAGCTTAGCACAATGAAAATTCATACTTGAGGGATCTGGGCGAGCCACAGCAGTCTTGAGGTAGAAGAACATCACCACCAGGTGTCCAGTTGCCAAGCTTTGAAAAGAGATTATCATAAGGCAACGGACAAAACTTAACAGATGTGTGCCTCACAAGACCAAACTGATGAATTACAGAATGGTGCACACCATGTTGTGTCAGAGAATCGTTATGCTGAAACAGCACATACAATAGGAAAATTTCGTGAGCTTTACAGCAAAAACCCCGGAACAAAGAGGGAGAAATAAAATAAATTTATGAACTTTTTCATGTTTATGGGATAATAAACTAAAATCTTGTACAAATCTAAGGTCGAACACTGTGTTTAGTGTGGATCAAGAGGTTTTTGAGGAGATTTTTGGACAAAAATGTCCAAAATTGCAAATGAAAAAAAAATGAGGTGAAGATAATTATTTTCTAAGGTTTACAATTTGTAAAAACCAAATATAATCAGCAAAATAAATTTTATAACTATTTGAGTGATTCTCGAAAAGAAAAATAGGTATATATATTTTTTTGTATTTCCACAATGAAGAAATGAAAAAAACGAAAATTTTTTGTTTCGTGCAGGATCGATTGGGGCTAATGCACCGGTTTGTATCAGATAGATGGCTTGCATCGTGACTTAGGTTTTTTTTGGATGTGCAATGCAGAAATGGTAATCCCAATAGTAGAAATTTGTATTGCAAATCCTAGTGTACGACGGGTCGGGTGTGTCACAATACACCGCAAAGGTATTGTAGATGCAGGCAAAGGTCAATTTTAGAATGCACACGCTGTGTGACTGCAATAGGAAAGGACTTGGGGCTGAGGATTGTATTGCAATACAAATAGGTGTATTGTGACTGGGTCAGTTAATATTAATATCACACATACAACAGTATCGTAATGGAGTATGATTATGCAAGGCCTGATATGATACAACCATCACATTTTGATGGCGCAGTCTGTTAGATCACACATTTTAGCCTGCGCCACTTTATTACCTGCCCTCGCGCCGTGACATGGCCTACTGGCACCCAAGACACGGCGACTCGAAGACGACACGCAAAGACGCCGCGGCGCTGCCTCGGGCGCGCCCTGCGCGCACTCTTAAAGTGGCTGAATGGCCAAAGAGTCGGCACTTGGTGCACTCCAGCTCGTTGATCACACGGCTTCAGCCTTGGGCACTGTCACACCAATTTTTTTCAAACTTTTTTAAAGAAAATAAAACAAACAAGACAAAATTTTCGAAAAATGAATCTTTCAAAATAAAATTTCGATAAAATTGATCATAATGTGGGGAATTAATGGTCTGCAGATTTGACTTAAAGTGCAGGACATAGAATATGAACCCAGATATCTGAGTATGAATAGTGTCTCGGGTCACATGGCCTTGTAGATGACAATGTAATGGAACCCATTCAACTGTGTAGATGTCTAGTCGAGGACTAGTGATCTAGAGGTGTCTGACAAATGGTCAGCAATCACACCAAGATTCGATCACCACCAAGATTTGATCGCAGGCCTTGCTGGAGGCCAGAGGTGCGCGGCGGCTACTACTCCGCATTTGCGCTAGTGTAGCAGGAAATGTGGAGGTCCTCGCCTAGTAACCCAGGTTTGGGGGCGCAGACAACCTCCTGGCGATTCACATGGAGATCCCATGGTGGCGCACTATCAGTTCATGCAGATCGAGAAGGTGTTGTGAGAGGCCGTGAGATATCGCTTCCTATTAATTACTAGGATTAGGCTAGGCCGCGTTCCGAGGCCAGAGGCGAGGCCCGTAGCGCGGTGAATCACAGGACCCCAGACCAAGAGGCAAAATGACATTACGGACGCAGTTCCCGTGATCGCCTGGGCGGTGCGATTTCGTGATACTACGAGGCATGCAAAGGCTCGGGAGTTCCTGTAGCTGAAGCGCAGTGGGACATTTACGACCGTGATGGAGTACGCGGGCGATCCACTGAGTTAGCCCGCTTTGCTGATGATTACGCGGGCCATTTCGCATGGCTGGCACAGGGGGAGGTTCGAGAATGTAATGTTGTCCATTCGGTAGGATTGCGTGACTTCACCTACGTGACAAACACCCAGCGGTTTGGACGACCTCAACACCATTAAGAGAGATTGGAGGATGTCGGAGCAACTTATGTGGTGGTTATATAAGAGAGACCCGGCCTCTTCTAGTTCAGTGAAGGAGGCATACACTCCCCGGCTTCAATAATGAGTTTCATAATCAGGCCAGATCAAGCATCTAGTCACCTTAAAGAGATGATACTTCTACCACGGACAAATTTCGCACGTGAGACTCGGATCGCCTTGCAGACAAAGATCCCGTGACTTAAGATGTCGTGAACCCGCTTATCAGAGAATAGAGAGTATATAGTTCATTCCTCTCCACAACCCTAGTACCTGCCGCAGGAATCAATTTCACTCTCGGCATATAACACCTCAAGACAGTGGCTAGAGGGTCAGAGTGGGACGAGGTCAAAGTACAGACTCAGATGCAAAATGACTCGAAGAAGGTATGTAATATTATATTTTATTCACACTGGTAATATATTAGATCAGTCCTAGGAGGCAAAGGTCCTATATACTCACAGCCAAGGTACACAAAGCAAATTCCTGATATGTAGGGTAAGTTTCTACTCTCGAACTTGTCGACTGTGAGTAAATACTTAAATCGGATGCACTATTCATTTATCAAGTTGCATCTTGTGCATGATCAGCTTAGAGGTTAAGGCCTTACAGGTTTGTATAGATGTTCTTCCTTAGGATGTAGAGAGAGCTGACCCCGATAGGGCCTGATTTACTGAGTTAGATTCCTAGATTCCCGCCGTATGACCCCTGAATGGGTTGTCATGATGGGCATCATTATGCTCATGCACGGTAACATCGCTGCTGAGCCTACGCAAAAAACGACATGGTCATCAACAACTCGTGAGTGCAATATTTTGATCTTTCTTTGGGATCACATCCGGTTTTAAATAATCTTATAGTCTAATCATAGTTAAATATAATTAAAGTATGTCGGGCAAAGCAGTTAAGGGGGTCATTAATCTCTGAGGTGGGAGGGGCCTGGGTTAGTAAATGATATAACCACATCCAGCTACATGGGTGTAAGAGACCCGGGAGATATCTCGAATTTCTATGTGGGTGTAAGAGACCCGGAGGTATCCCAAATTTATGGGTGTAAGAGACTAAGGGTTATCCAAATTTCGCACAAAAGAGACCGGAGATGATCCAAATTTCTATGGTGGATGTAAGAGACTTGCAAAGGTAGGCCGAAAAGTTATGTTGACTGAGAGAGAAAACACACTTGCTGCAAGCACGTAGACTTAGGAGTTGCGATAGGAGCCGGGAGGACTCGAGATGAAAACACACCCACAGTTATCACGAGACTTAGAGTCGAGTGATGTGAGCCTGAGTGACTCGAGAATTAGAGCAATTCTGGAAATTGCATTGCGTTGTTAAGTCGGGCAAGGGCTTCGGGATATGGATGCCATTCATGACATGGACTAACACTAACGGTCCATTGATTGTCACGATTGTGACTCGGGAAGGTCACGTCACACGTGCCAAAGGTGGGTTAAGCTAGGTTACATGTCAGGTGGATTATATACAGTGTTAGAGGACACGTCATGTTACGTCCCGGATCATAAGGGTAGCCGGGAGGAGCACTGCCCTAGTGGAATTCACCTACAACAATAGTTATTAGGCGAGTATACGATGCACCACGAGGCATTCAGGCAGATGGTCTACAGATCACCTGGCGATGTTGGACCTGAGGCGGGGAGAGGAGCTCCACTCCACCGTCCCCGACTCTTTGATTAGGAGACACCTCCGAGAAGGTAAGCTTGATATTTATAACGTCTGCTCGCCGAGCCGGCGTAAGAGCTGCGTCGATGTGCGACGTCGAATCCCAGAGCCTGAAAACTGGGGACTGCCCTCAAGGTGATGCCTGCAGAGAGTGGGTCAGGGTTCGTGTCGAGGGAAGTTATCACCGAGGTTCATTGGACCTTTCGAGATACTGAGGATAGGCAACGTGAGCACCTGCTGGTGTTACTACCGCATGTTGTAAATCACGGTAGGTATTTAAGTGTCTCTACGTTCGAAGTATAATTCAAACCCAGCTCACGTATTGATTGTGTAATACTGAGGTTGACACCGATGTGGACTCGGAGGAGGGACCAGTGTGTGATTTTGATACAGCCGTGATCAGCCTACAACACAGATCGTGAGGCTGCAGGTGCTACATGCACCATGGGAGTGGAGGAGTCAACGTGGGAGCCGAAAGACATGATATGGCCACCTATCCCTTCTATTTAGGGACATGCGCTGCTAGTCGCTTAATATTTAATGACGAAGCCATATGCATGGTATAGTAATGTTGCATATGCATGTGAGTGATTGTGATTGTTCGTAATTTCGGGACGAAATTCTTTTAAGGAGGGAGAATGTGGTGACTCGAGAAAACAATTTTTAAAATAAGGTAATTCGTAATTTTGGTCAAAACTCAGTTTTTTCTAGATCCTCGGATGATCAAACGGGATTTCACCGCGAATCGCCTTATAAATTGCTAACACGCCCAACTGCCAATTTATTATAGACAATGAAATTGCACGCTTTTCGGGAGGTATCGCCGTGCCAGAAGCGATAGTGATGACGTAAAGTCACCTATAAGACGATCGCAGCGTGACACATGTTGCATGAGTAGAGAGATGATGAAATGGATCGCCGATAGTGCGCCAAAATGTCGAAATCTAAGATTTAAAGGGTATTGTGTGAATAGTTAAATAATAATAAGACGAAATAGAAAATAGTGTCATCCTCCTCCTTTAAACCAAAGACCAAAACGTGAGAAGAGGAAATGAAATCTTATAGTAGCTTTTAGGGTTGATGCCTTGAGAGAGAGCAAAAGTGTAGCTTCTCTCTTAGGTTTACTACATCCGACGGCCCGAATTCTTCTGACAAGAAGGGTCACTCTGACGCGTGAGGTCACGAGCTGGCTCTCAGCCAAGGAGTTTCAACAAACTCGTGGAGGTGTGGTTTCATCCTACTAAGCTACAACTTTGTTTAAGGCTGTGGATGTTTCGGTTGGTTTGAGGCCTTGAACGACCGTTTGATCAGTCCCAAATCTTGGAACCGAATTGTTGTAATTTTTTAAGCCCATTTATACAGTCCGTGATTGTGTCGGGTCGTTGACATATCACAAATCTTGAAATGTTTAAATTGCATTGGTGATGCATGGAGGGTCAAATTGGTTATGAAACTGGTTCACAAAGTGAAACCAATATTGGGTATTTGGTCGTAACCCGAGGGTTTCACTGTTCACGTGAATAGTGTTCAACAAATTTGTGAAAATGTGTTCCTGGGCTGAGTAATTCAAATTGAATTGCTCGTGTTTGTTAATTGTCAATGAGCCAATTCTTATAATGGATTGTGAATTGTATTAAATATGTTTGTGTGATTTTAAATTATGTAAAATATATGCATATGATATATTTATGTTATATTAACATTAAATGGTATAATGCATTTATATGGCAATCGCAATCTAGAATTAGGTGTGAGTGTATTGACAATATAATTTTCTCAAAATGACCATGGTTCCAAAAGGACTTCACAGGATGATTTTTCTAGAATGGGGTCGTATAATACCCAACAGATCAACTTTCGAATGAGGACCATGACTTCTGTCAGAAGTTCTCCAAATACATTCGCTTTGATAGTCCCATATTTTTACCACACATCTTGGGTGAGTGGCTTTGAAAATAACAAGACGTTTGAAAATGACGTTTTTCTCATACATGGCTTAGGTAGTGCGTAGGGAGTCGCTGAGGACTCAAGACATGGGTCGTCATATGTATATCTTGCGTAGACTACGCACTTACTTGAATGTGTGTTTACTTTGGAGCATTGTATATGATCTTAGTGGAGAGTGCAACCCATTTAGTGGGTGATTCCACCATCGAGCATTAGCTCTCACTCCTGCTGAGGGAATTATATTATTTGCGTGTACAGTAGCGCATTCTGGAGACTGCTCATTTCCAGAGGCCGCTTTATAAGAAAGCAGGGTTGTGAGTTTGGTTTTACGATGTATTGTTATTAGAATTTAGAATTTTACACAGATATAGTTGTATAAGAGTAAAATTAACTCTTGTAACTATGGTATATAGTTGGTATGCTGAGAGGCATTGCTTCTGGCCTCTAAGGGCTGCTACCCATGTTATGTCTATGATGTTGATCGTATGTTAGGTATCACAGAAGAGCTCCCGCATAAGGGAAACTCACTGCTGAAGTAGTGCCTGGCCACCCACATTCACCAAGATTCCATGTCACTGTCGTCAACGTATCCCTGGTTTCTCGGGCGCCACAACAGAATAACTCAAAAGGCTAAGAAGAATGAGCTAATTAGTTTCAGGAGCCCAGCAGAAGGTCGCCACGAAGTGAAGAATCTCGCCAGGAGGAACTCAGCCTGAAACCAGGCAATTCAAATCAACAAAACAAGGAAAAAGGAAGCACCAATTCGCAGAGGCCAAAAAAAAAAAAAAAAAAAAATGAAAAAGAAAGAAAAAAGCTTCGAGAACAGAGGAACAAAGTGCAAACGGTCGTGGACGTTTAAGGAAGCTGGGATCCATGAGTCTAAAATAAACTGGGAAACAGAGAAG
Source organism: Tetrastigma voinierianum (assembly GCA_016808115.1). Classification (NCBI taxonomy): domain Eukaryota; kingdom Viridiplantae; phylum Streptophyta; class Magnoliopsida; order Vitales; family Vitaceae; genus Tetrastigma; species Tetrastigma voinierianum. The sequence goes on from JAEQBH010001818.1 coordinate 1,192,205, forward strand.
CCACATATCACAACATGGACGGTGGTAAAGCCCCCACCTCAAACCTCCTTCATGAGTAGCCACGTGTATACCGATCCAAGAGGCGATACAGCCCTTATCTACGCCCGCTTAGTCAAAGGCTGCGGGGGCAACTGATAGGGTTTGAAATAATGGGCGCAGGCCCAAGATACGCTTCAACCGCTTGAAGACTAAAATGGGCCCAAAGATTGTGAATAGGCCCCAATGGTATCCTCAGTGCGTGCCCAAACGAGGGTCTAACTGCTTCCTTTAAAAGGTCAAGTGTACCAAGGAACTGTGATAAAGGGAAAACACCCAATCTCCACCAATCGAAAAGCAAGATATTCCCCAATTATCACCCCTCAATTATCCCTTTCTTTATTAATTGGTTTACGATAAGGAAAGAAAATTCCTACCCAAAGGAGAGAAATATTATATCATCCTCCAACTAGGAAACATACTATTCAAGTTATCAATATCAAACTAGGAAACATACTATTCAGTATCATAATCCACTAGGAAGCTGTCGTGGATCATCCATTATAAATACCAGGTCACTCCATAAGTGAAAGGTACGTAGACTTACTCACAGAAAGTTCATTCCCTAAGCAGTTGATCTTCTTTTCCCCTTGAAAGAATCGACGAGGTGACGGAGCTTAATCCGCGAGCCCCGATCCTTTTTGTTTCTTGTTTTTGTAAAGGAGTCCAACGTACGGAGTCAGCGGACCGGCCCAGCGAATCCAATACGCTCAAGCCCAGTTCCGGTTGAAAAGCATCATCACCTTCTTTTTCTTTCTTAATATCTCATTTTCTCCATATAAACAAAAAATTCCTTTAAATTAAAACCATAGGATTTTTTTTTGGAAGATGATTAATCCAAATTTTGTTATTTCCTCCAAATTGATAAACTCCATTTTTTTTCCAACTATCATCTATTTTTCCATGAGAGCTTCTCTTTCTTTTTATTCTTTCCCTGAGAGTTTCTCTTTCTTTCTTCTTTCTCAAAACCATGTATCTGAGGTTTTTTCTCACAAAGATAAATCCATAAAAGGTTTTTTCTTTTCCCAAAAACCCTTTTTTCCATTTCTTTCATCTTCTCCAAGAGAACCATAAACTAGAACTTGATGGTTATATTTTTTTTTCTTTTCCAAAACAGAACAAACAATGTTATTTGTTTGTCTTCAAAACTTTCCATCTTCTCCCCATCTAAAAGTAAAACTGGACTTTTTTTTTTTTTCTTTTTTAAGAATGTGCTTTAAGATTGTCAACCGAATTTTTAGTTCTTCTTTATAAAAATGGTTAGCTCAAACAAAGCCAATAAATAAAATAACAAACTAAATCATAGAAAAGAAAGGAGAATATAACCAAATAAGAAGGAACAACCAAGTCTTGTGAAATCCACAATACCCTTAAGAAAAATTTGTATTCTTTGTTGGTACTTTGAGATTTCCAAGGCATTTGTCTCTCAAGATAAAACGGTAGTTGAATGGTTAGAAAAAGCACTTTGTTTCCATTTCGATGAATTGAACTGAGTTTAGCCTATCACCGACAATAGGAGAAGGAAGGAAATTGAACTTAAGGCTCTCTCCAATATATCTCTTGAAAGACTCTTACACACTTTATATACAGGATAGATCCGACTCTTAAACTTTTGGAATGCCAAACCTTGTAGCTTTTTAAAAATCATATAATTCTTAGCCTTATCTAGAATTGTGAACCATTTATTGGTTCAATGAACCTCATAATTTCATTCACATTTTCTAACATTAATATACCCTTATGTGATTCATGTTGTTACATACTGCAGGTGGAAAGATGGAAATGATGATTTTAAAGTTTTACCCCCATTGATTAGATAATGAAGATCACAAAGATTCCGTGATTGATTGCATAATGAGTACAATTTCTAATGATAATTCCGCAGAATCTCAGATCTGGAAACAAGCAATCTCCAAGGCAAGAAAAGCACTGGTTGACTTTTAGCCTGGAAACATTATTTGATAACGATTTTTTTAATAACCATGGATGTCTGGGTTAGTTTATGACTTTATGGGCACCTAGAGGAGTTCTAAAGTTAACAACTAGATAAATCCTCTGATGGATCTAATGGAACTCGGAACAGATGATCGTTGAGAGGCTGAATCAACCGAACTACTCGTTAGGATCTTTTCCCCATAACTATTTTACATTTGATCAAATGGAACAAAGTAGTAGAGATGAGGGAATAAGCCTACTTTGGTGGAGGCAGACGCCAGAACAATAACCTCTATCGCCTTGCCACCCGCGACGTTTCTCTTTGTGTTTGTGCATACCTCCTCCATATTCGCCTCCTTCATCTCCATCTACTTGGCATCAATCACTAGGTGTTCCATATTATACATACCCATGAATGATGCATTTAACATCTCCATTTCCTTGGAATTTGCATCAAAATAAGAACCAGGATTTTAGGGTGTTATCCAAGCGTCACCAAGGATACCCTAGTAAAAGGATCGAAGATCTGATTCTCAGCATGTATAAATTAATCAAGACCATAATAATCCAAGCTTTACACTAACCAAATCAACAAAAGCACATATTCACAAAACTTTCTAAAAGGTATATAAATCAAACATCTACTTCAACAATCAACCCTAAAGAAAAATTTAGCTACTCATTACAACTAAGAAATCCAACAAAACCATGTTTGACATAAACATAATGATGAAAGATTTAAAAAGAGAGTAAAGTTAGAGATACAAAACAAATGTGAGATGAAAAGCGTCTCAAACTCTACTCTACAGTTGCAAGAGATCCTCTAGTAGCTGGATCTTCAATATTAACTCCAAATCTAAAGTAAAAATGAACAAAATCACAAACCCTAAAAATGGTTCAAGAACAAGAGAAGAGAAACCCTAAGGAGGGTATTCTCCCTCAAAGTAGGAACCCTCAACATGTCTAAAACACATATATTATATCCTTTGGGAAATGAGCTAATGATGGGCTAAAAATGAGAATGTTGTTACTCTAGCCTACTGACCTTCACTGCGGTGAAACCTTCTTCGCCTTGGCAAACACATGTGTCATCTTCTCCTTGCTCTTCTCCTCACTGCGACGAACAGTGGCTTTGTTGTAGCTAACCTCTTCGCTGCAGCGAACGATATCTTTGTTATGGAGAATCTGAGGTTGGACTTGTAAATCATCTTTCTCTTCGTCGTGGCAAGAAGTAACCTTCGATGTGGTGAACCAGTAGCTGCTATCATCTTTAGCTTGAGCTTCACCGTGGTGAAGCACTCCTTCGCAATGATGAACTACTTTACCCGCGGTGAGTAGTCTGTGGCAAATCAACAACTTCCTCTTAACTTGATTTCGTCCATCACTTTGCTTGATTTTTCCTTCCAAACTTGAAAAACATAAGCAAATGGGGGATTAGAGATTTTCTATGGTATAATGGTGTGAATCTAGCATTTAAGTTGCATAAAACACATGAAAATCATACTATAAAGGCTAACAAGATTCAAGCCTATCAGTAGTACCCAAAAATGGGGGTATCACTGTAATCCAGAATGAGAACAATGAATTGATCCCAACACAGACTGTCACAGGTTGGAGAATCTACATCAACTACAAGAAGTTGAATAAGGCAACAAGAAATGACCATTTCCCTCGTCCATTCATTGATAAAATGTTAGACCGTTTGGCTAACATGAGTGTTATTGCTTCCTTGATGGCTACTCGGGATATAACTAGATTGCCATAACACCGGAGGATAAGGAAAATCCCACATTCACATGCCCTTATGGTACCTTTGCTTTCAGACGCATGCCATTTGGGTAGTGTAATGCTCTGGGCACCTTCCAAAGATGCATGATGGCCATATTCTCTGACATGGTGGAAATGAGCATAGAAGTGTTCATGGATGACTTTTCAATAGTTAGAGCTTCCTTTGATAAATGCCTTGACAACCTCAAACAAGTGTTAAAGAGATGTGAAGAAACTAACCTAGTACTAAATTGGGAGAAATGTCACTTTATGGTACAGGAGGGCATAGTAATGGGACATCAAATTTTAGAGAAAGGGATAGAAGTAGATAGAGCCAAGATAAAGGCCATTAAGAGGTTGTCACCACCAATCAATGTTAAAGGAGTAAGGAGTTTTTTGAGCCATGCAGGTTTTTAAAGGAGGTTCATCAAAAACTTTTTGAAAATCACAAAGCCCCTTTCCAACCTCCTTATACAAGGCACACCTTTCAATTTCGATGCGGAGTTCCAAAGAGCCTTTTCCACACTCAAGTGAAGTTAGTCATAACATCGATTGTGGTTGCACCAGATTGGAACCTCCCTTTTGAGTTAATGTGTGATGCAAGCAACTATGCTATGGGAGAAATTTTGGGCCAATGGAGAGGAAAAGACTCCCATGTCATTTACTATGCTAGTAAGAGATTGAATGGCGTGTAATTGAACTATGCGACGACCGAGAAAGAATTATTAGCCATAGTGTTTCCATGTGACAAATTCAGGTCATATCTGATTGGGAACAAAGTAGTAATCTATACAGACCATTTTGCTTTTAAGCATCTTATGGCAAAGAAAGATGCAAAACCAAGATTAATCCGTTGGGTACTACTTATGTAGGAATTTTATGTGGAGATTAAAGACAAGAAGGGCATTGGAAACCTAGTAGCAAACCATTTATCAAGGCTTTAAGGACTAGATGAAGAGAAGAAAGAGAAGAAACAATTGTGTATTTATGACAACTTTCCTAATGAGCAGTTACTGCTTATTTCTAGCAAGAAAGACATCCCTTGGTTCGTAGATCTAGCCAACTACCTTATGGAAAATGTGATTTCTCCCGAGCTATCATACCAGGAGAAGAAAAAGTTCTTTGTAGATTGAAACATTAGTATTAGGAGGATCCGATTCTTTACAAGTGTTGAGAAAATCAAATTCTCAGGCGTTGAGCAAATCAAATTATCAGATGATGCATCCCTGAGGATTAGATGAGGCCCATATTAGAGCATTGCCACTCATTTGAGTGAGGAGGTTACTTTGGGGATAACAAAACAACAACTAAAGTACTCCAAGTGGGATTTTATTGGCCATCTCAGTTCAAAGATGTCCATGCTTTTGTGATGACTTTTGATAAGTGTCAAAGAATGGGGAACATATCTCATAGGAATGCCATGCCTTTGAAGACCATCCTTGAGGTTAAGCTATTTGATGTATGGGGAATCAATTTCATGGGGTCATTCCCCCCCTTCTTATGGAAATCAACATATCTTATTAGCAGTGGATTATGTATCAAAATCGATTCAAGCAATTGCTACCCCAACAAATGCTGGTAAGGTAGTATTGAATTTTTTGAAGAAACATATTTTCTCTAGATTTGGAACACCTCGGGCGATCATCAGCTATGAAGGTAGCCACTTCTGTAATAAACCTTTTGAAGCTTTGTTGGTCAAGTACGGAGTGAAACATCAAATTACACTAGCATACCATCCTCAGATAAATGGGTAAGCAGAGGTCTCTAACCGTGAAATAAAGAAAATCCTAGAGAAAACTGTGAGTGTCTTGCAGAAAGATTGAGCAAAGAGCATTGATGATGCACTATGGGAATACCAAACAACCTATAAGACCCTGATAGGAATGTCTCCTTACAGGCTAGTTTATGGAAAAGCATGTCATCTCCCAATTGAGTTGGAACATAAAGCATATTAGGCCACCGGACAACTCAACCTTGACTTGCATTCAGCCGGTGAAAAGAGGCTCCTACAATTGAACGAGCTAAATGAGTTCCGAAATGAGGCATATGAAAGTGCCCGAATATACAAGGAGAGAACAAACATATGGCATGATAAGCACCTCATTCGAAAGGAGTTCCAAGTGGGGCAGTTAGTATTATTGTTTAATTCCAGCCTAAAGCTATTCCCGGGAAAATTAAGGTCAAGATGGTCAAGACCTTTAACTGTGACACAAGTATTCCCGCATGGTGCTATAGAAGTGACACACCCAGAAAAAGGCACATTCAAGGTGAATGGACAAAGGTTGAAGCCATATTTCGGAGGAGAAATCGACATGAGAAAAACAACCACGGTATTTCACCCAGCCTAAGCAGTAAGAGAGTAGTCTTTGCATTTCATTCATGGAGATGTAGCTTGGTCTAGATGAACATAAAAAGGAGCGCTTCTTGGGAGTCAACCCAAGCTTTGTGAGATTTTCTATCTCTTTGCATTTTCTTTTGTTTTTGCTTCCTGTTTATTTATTTATTTATTTTGTTTATTTTTGTATTTTGTTTATTTATTTATTTTTAGGCTGGCTTAATCTTCTAGTTTTTTTCTTTTAGATAGTTTGTTTTCTAGGTTTGTTGTCTTGGTTGGTTGATTTTATTTTCAAGAGCATCTTCCCCTTCTAGCCAGAGCATGGGCACCATCTAAGGAAGTCTGTGTAACTACTCAATATAAGGGAAGTCCTTAACCTTGCTTTATTTTATATACTTTTATGACATTGAGGACAATGCATAACTTAATTTTAGGGGGCTATCTCTAAAAAAAAAAAAATGTCTTGAGTCCTATTTGCTTTGTCTCTAGGTTGTGTGTGAGTTAGGTGTTAGTGTTTGTCAAAAGTCAATGATGACAACTGATTTAGTCCCTAATAAAATGGGGAGATTGAAAGGCATTTTTTCACAAAACTGCATGATTCACCCTCTATGGTTGTGTAAGTTTAGCTCTTACCCTGAGCACTTTAAAGCATAATTCACCAACTTAAGCAAATTTGGCTATACTTAGAGAAGAGTTACGTGAACACCACCATTATGATCTCTAACAACTCTAGAACTTGTTCAGTTATCTCTTAAGGTGAAATCCTAGACAACTTGGCAAATAGGAAGTGATTTAGGTCATCGTTGGCCCGTTTGAGCCTTTTTAGCCATCCCATATCCGAATCAACAATGTCCAATCTTGTCGATCCTATGACTAGGGATAGTTTAGATACTATGTAATTACACATGATAAAAATCCCACTATCACGATCACATCATGATTTCCATTATACTATGTAATGTATCATGGACTTCATTAATTAATTTAAGATCGGTATCAATTAAATATCAAATGAATATCAAAGTAATGAAGATGTGTTTATTATAAATGAATATGTTGTACAATAAGTGTTAAAGGTGATGGCCTTTAAAGCACTTCTCTAATAAGCCACCCAATGACTGATGAGTGCATTTCATACCATGATTGCTCTCCTATTTTTTGTGTATTTTAATGATTTTGATGATGATAATTAGTGTTTTAATATTTAAATGCCTCATTTTGGTGTCAACTTCGGAGAAAAAGGAAACAAAAAGAGCTTAAATGGAACCAAAGAAGACTAAGAAGCTACCACACATAACAAGCCTCTAATATTTTTATTTTTATTTTTTTATGGTAATGGTGGCATCAAATGGCTTTGCTTTACCCAAAAATGTGTTTTAAACTTCTCAAGCTTTCTAACAAGTCCTACATCACCCAATTCAGAGTCCGGACGAAAAAGATATGGCCTCGTGAAGTTAAAGGGAAGATTTTCCAAAACACTACATGCAACACCCTCGAGTTTGTGACTTTTTGGTCTATCAAATGGCCTCCAATGACTCCAAGCTTGTTATGGATAGATTCTAATCTCTCTTAGATTTTTGTTGAGGCCAAAATCATCAAGTTTGGAGGTTGGATGAGAGAGTTATGATTTTTTGAAGTTAGAAGGTCATAGCTAAATTGCTCATTCTGCCAAGTCGTGACATGAAAGGCCTTCATGTTGCGACATCGCAACAGAAATGCTGAAACAACACATTATGCCATGTCGTGACATGAAGGCCTTTCATGTCGCGACATGGTAATGTTAGGAGCCCATAAATGTGACCATTTTTGGGCCCTTTTTGAGGCTTATTTCCTAAGACACTATAAATACATGTTTTTAGGGTAAGTTTTTACGAGTAGAACACCTCCCTAGGGTTTCTTACCTCTCATTCTTAGAACAACCTAAGGTTACGATTTTTGTATATTTTTCTATGGATTTGAAGATATTTTAAAGAATCAACCAGCTAGAGGATCTCTTGCAGCTAGAATCAAAGTTTAAAGAGCTCTCCATCATATATTTAGTTTTGTATCTCTAACTTTGACTCCTCTCCTCATCTCCCTCTTTTGATTATTGTTGAGATAAACATGATTTTGACATATTTGAGTGTTATAATGAGTAGCTAAACTATTCTCTAGGGTTGGCTATTGACATTAGTGTTTGATTTATATAATTTTTAGAATGATTTTGTGAATGTTGCTTGTGTTGATGCTTAATGATGTAGATATGGATTTTTTATGGTTTTATCCAATTGAAATGTGTTGGGATTTGTGCTTGAGACCTAGATTAGGAAAGATTTACCTAGGGCTTCCATAGTGATAGCTGAAAATTGACTTAGGGTCTTGACCAAGTCTTAGAAATGTTTTTCAATTGGTAAAATTAACTTAACATAATCAAAGAAATTTAGGAAATTAGCAATGACTAGTACTAAATGGATTTTATTTGGGTAAAGCATCAATTAGGCATTGTGTTGATTTGTGTCTAGCTAAGTGATCAAATCTAGCATGGGCTTCGGTGCACTTAATCGTCACATGATCCATAGAGGCAATAGGGGGTTAGTGTGAGAAACAGATCGGGCCACGAGCGAGAGCCTCATATCACTCTCCCTTGAAAACACACAAGCTTACATTCACATAATTTGCAGTTATAATGTATAAACCAACATGCATTAATTGAAGTAACTAACCCTAGTATCTTACCTTGAGTTCATTCCTCGATTTTGATTCATTCCTTGCAATCAGTGATTAAAATATCGCCATATATCGATGATATATCGTGTATCAGTGTCAATCGATACGATATACAACATCGATAATTGATTGATAGAAATATCAACAAAAAATCGAAAATATCGTCAATATATCGGTGATATTTTCGATTTTATTGAAAATTTTCAAAAAAAAAAACAATATTTGAGGTGGGCGTCTCGTTATAGAGCAAAGAAATATGAGATGAAAAGATGTGAAAGATAAAATGAAAAGCCTTTCCTTAATAATTAATATCACTTATTGCATGTCTTCCTTAATAATTACTATCATTAATTATTTATAGAAAATAGGAGAAGATCAAGAGACGATTGGAATTATTATGCCTTCCTTAAATAATTACTATCATTAATTATTTACATAAAATATGAGAATATCAAGAGACAATTGGAATTATTATGTCTTCCTTAATAATTACTATCATTAATTATTGCAAAAAATTAGAGAAGACCAAAACGGTAGGAGAGAAAATGAAAGGTCTTCCTTATTAATTAATATTATTAATTTTTAATAATTAATATTAAAATTTAGATTGAAAATTTTTTAAATTAAAAAAAAATCACATTATGCAAATTTTAAATACAAACAATTTAAAAAAATTGTTAAAATGAAATATTTTGAAATATTTATAGTATTTTTTAGAATATTCTAAAATAAAAATAAAAATATAAAAAATTAATATAGTATATAAACGTTAACCAATTATTTTGTATAAATCATAGAAAATGAATTTTAATCTTTTTCAAATCTAATTGATATTATCATTTCATATACCTTCAAACCAATTTTGATATATAAATTAAATATATCTTTAAATTTTGAATAATTTATAAATACTAATATATCTCCGATATATCCGTAAAATCCAAGTACCGATATATTCGTCAAAACCGATATTTTCATCCTTGCTTGCAATTGAGCATTAATCTTTCCCTTGTTTTTATTTAGTTTTTAGTTTTTAAAATTTCCATTTTCAAATCGTTTTATTAGCTTAAATAGTGAGAAGTTCAATTAGTTAAGGTACTTGGTTATACAAGCACTATAGTCCATTCCCTGTGGGATTGATATTCGAACTTTCAAGTATACTTTAGTACTTGTATGACCCGTGCACTTGTGGAGAGAATATGAGTGTTGAGGCACTTTTCCATTTAATTTTTTGAGTGTTTCCAATTATTCATCATCTTCTCTAACCTATAGAAAAGGTTAAACAACAAGTTTTTGGCATCGTTTTCAGAGATTGACAATAGCTTGATTGATCAATATTTTGATGAAAGAAAGTCTTGCTACTTTAAGCATTTTTTTTTTCTTATTTTCATTTGTTTATTATTTGTAGTTAGTTTACTTAATTTTTTTTATTTGGTAGTGTGATTGTACGTGCTGAGCATAAATGTCTAATGAAGTGATAAATTAGCTCATCTACATCTTCCAAAATCAATTTGCCGCTCACACAGCCCAAAGAGAACCAACTTGGGAGGAAAATGCCACAATGCAAGCATCAGCCTCTATGAGCAAACAAGCCATTTATTTTGAAGAGGTGCATTATTTCAACAACAATGAGGGTTATTTCTGTCAACCCCACAACAATATGCCAAGCTACTATCATTCGAGTTAGAGGACATATGAGGATTTCTCCTATGAAAATCCAAGTATTCAAAGTCAAGAAGGTTCAAGTTCCTACTATCAAGGTCAAATCAAGCAATCGTCTTTTGAGGAGAAAATTCTTGCCTTGTTGGAGGAGACTAAGAAGGAAAATGATGCTCAAGAAAAGCGGTTACCCAACATGGAAGCCAATTTTACAAACCACGCTAGTGACATGTGTGCTACCATAGATAGATTGGTAATACAAGGTGAACAACTAACAATGGCTATAAAGGAACAATCTTCAAGGCCACTCCCGAGCGACATAGAATATGATGACATAAGGGAGTAAGACATAGTGACTTTGAGCTTTAAGGAAGAGCTTTCAAGCCCGACATTGGTTGAGAAGAAGGACAATGTGCTTGCTATTGAGAAAGAGCCATTATTAGAAAAGATGCAAGTCGAAGAGCAACATCCGGGGATAACAATTGAAAATGTTTTGGTTGGGGTTGATAAGTTCAATTTCCCATTAATTTTTTGACTTCGGGCATGGAAGAGGACCGATAAGTCCCATCTATAGGAAAACCTTCCATTGCCACAAGTCAAGTATAGATTGATGCCAAACATGGGGAAATGACCTTTCTTGCTGGTAATGAGAAAATAAGGTTCGACCTCCACCAAAGCATACCACTCACAGATGAGGAAAGGAGGATGTGCATGAGGATAGAGAGCTCACTTTCGCCCATTGAGGAGCATGCACCTATGTTCCTTCAAGAAGACACTCTTGAAGGATTTGAATTAGAGGCCAACTCACTCTCCACCAAAGAGTTGGAATTTGAGCTTTTATCGCATATGATGAAGGCAAAGAAGTTCATCCTCACGAGTGATGAGGATGATGAGGGAGTGTTGGCCATGATGGATGATAGGTGATGAGTATACTTTATACTCATTTTATCCCTATGTTTTGTGTGTTATTTTGTATTTTTTAGATATAAATAAGTCTTCTAACACCCTAAATGTTCATCTTTATGATTAGGTCAACCATTGAATGCATACAAGCAAAATCGAAGCGAAAACAAAGCAAAAAAGTGGAAAATCAGCAAACACCGCTACATAATGCAGCAACAACTACTGTATTTTGACCTTTTTAGCTATAAGATGACCTTCCAGACATATTTATAGGCTGATTACTAAACTGGTGATCTATCGATCTATCTTCAGAATCACCCAATTTGAGCAGATGTGAAAGTTATGGCTGCAGAATTTGCGGTCAGACCATTTGAACATCCAAGATGAACTAGTGGTGATAAGTTATTCCATGTCACGACATTGGAACCATGCCGCGACATCAATAGCTGAAAGAAGAAGCATCAACACTGACGTGCCACGACATTGGAATTAAATGTCATGACATCCATTGAATTTGTGGACTTTCAAGCACTAACATGCCATAACATTGGATTTCCATACTGCGGCATCGCGACCTAGTTTTGGCAAGTTTTCCATTCTCGGCCCATCGTTTTCAACCCACTTCCCAAGATGTATTTAAGGGATGCTTTGAGACAATTTAGGGGGGTTTTGGAGAGGTCTCTTACGTAAGGAGAGAGGAATAAGCCCCTAGGGGTTTCTAATCCTAGGGCAAGGCTCTTGGAGGAAGAGGATTGAAGAAGAAGAAGTTTATTTTGTGTTTTCTGGTTCTTCTTTGGTTGTTTTTCTTCGCCTCATGTTTTGATTTTATTTTCTAGTGTTTTAGATGTAGTTTTATTTTGATTTATTTATTTGAACATGGGTTTATATTCTAATTGATATTTGAGGCATTTTTCTATTAATTGTTCTATCTCATTCTTAATGTGTATCGATGATTAGATACTACTGATATGTGATGTGGTTCAATTTGAGATATGAGAAGTGAGAGTTGGATTAGACATGGGTAGAACTTCACATTTCACCATAGTTTATAGATATTCATGGGTTTGGTGTGGTAAATTAGATCTCTTGGGGTTATTGCGCCCTTACGACTTTGGGTTGAGTAGAGATGCAAAATACCTAAGTCTTAGGAGTAGAATGTGGATCATTGAGAGAGATTCACATGTTCAATAGTCAGGCTTTCCATTAATAGGTGATTAGAATATTAATTGGGAATAAATTGGTCCATAATAAATAAGGATTAATCAAATGAAATCTAAACCCTACGCTTTTTCCATTTTATTTCATATATTTTCATGATAGATTAGGATTTTAGTTGTTTTTGTATTTCTACCATCAAATCCATCATCAAGATAAAGTCAAGACTAAGACATTTTTAGTACTTAGTAACCTAATCTTCGTGGGAACGATACTCTTACTTTTTACACTATATTACTTGAGGCGATGCATGCACTTGCGCACATAGACGTATTACTTTACATACACACATTCATGCCTATCAATAGGCCAACCCAAAGATCTTAGACTTCTCTAAAGAGTCTAGCTGGACTCTTAAAACATAGCAGCTTCTTGGGAGGCAACCCAAGCTAAATAAGGATCTCTGTCCATTTCTTAGTTATTTTCGTATTGTTTTGCATTTTGATCTTGTTTTTGGGTGTTTATGTTAGTTTTAGTTTTTTTTTTTTTCAGGGCTTTGAAGTTGTCTTCATATTTTAGGAGACTTGAAACTTTAAGAGAAAGTCAAGAGCTTAATGTAAACCATCCACATCCAAGTAGAGCATACTTTGGAGGAGTTTCATCAAGACCTACCTCAACTAGAGCCCAATGATCACACATGATCATCTAGGGGAGTCCTCTGTTCTTACCTTTTATATTTCATACATTTAGGACAATGCATGTTTTAAGTTTGGGAGGGTGTTCCTTTGTTTTAAAAATTTTCCAACTTCAATTATCCTATTTTTAATGTTTTCCTTTAGTTGATTTTATATGCTTTCGGTTTTTAGGTTATTTTTTAGTTTGTTTTTATTTTTGGTTGAGCTTATTTTGGGACAATTGTGATGCCTATGATGAATAATGATTGAACCTTCTTTCAGATGAAGAAAATGATTGAGCTATAGTCACCTAAATTGAGCCATATTAGCCATTTTCTTTCTAGAAAAACCAAGAATGAGCTCCTTACCACCTTTTATTGAGTATCCTTCAGTCAAAGACCCTTGTTTACCCTGAACATGTTGTTTTCAATGTAATAATATCATGTGAAGACATGTAGTGTGAATTGGGAGTTTGGTTGAAATGGTTGTGCTATTAATAGAAATCAAAGGAAGTTGGGTGTGAAAAAGAAAGAAAAGAAGTAAAAATCATAAAAGTAAAAGAATAAAGCTTCTTTGTAATCTTGAAAGGAAGGTGAAAATCAAATAAGTTTGGGGGTTATGTGATGAAGAAGATGCAATGAACCAAGTTTGGGGGAATCTATAAGAAACTCAGTAGTGTGAAAACTTAATATAATAAAGGATGGAGAGAACATTGAAGAGAATGGAAGTGTGTATGTTTTGGGTAAACAAAAACCTAAAATGACTTCATCAACTACCCTTTACCTAAGCCATACATTACAAGCTATTGAAGACCTACTTGATCCTAAGAGTTATCAATTGCCTACATTAGTGGAGAATGATATGCCCAACAAGCCTATGGAGTCTTATGCACTCAACATCCTGGGAACAAAATGAGAGTAAGAGATCCCCATTCCACTCTAGTTCATCCAATTCCATCTAAATTTCAATTGGCTAAATGAGGAAAGACTTCACACACACACTAAGGAACTTTGGTTTAAATATGCTTGACTTGTGGTCAATCTATTATATTGAAAAAATGTTATCTCAAAGTCTTCTCCATGTTGTTTAAAGGTATAATCCCTAAGGCAAGTCATCACAAATTTTTGCCTCATCAAGCTCACATATATTCTTTTGTTTTGTCAATAAATTTTGGGAAATGCTCTTATTCTTTGCTTGAGGACAAGCAAAATGACAAGTTTGGGGGTACTTGATGAGTACATTTCATACCATGATTATCATCATATTTTACATGCATTTTAATGATTTTGATGATGATAATTAGTGTTTTAATGTTTAAATGCCTCATTTTGGTGATTAGGTCAACTTTGGAGAAAAAGGAACAAAAATGAGCTTAAATGGAACCAAAGAAGACCAAGAAGCCACAACACACAACAAGCCTCTGATATTTTGATTTTTCTATGTTACTAGTGCCTTCAAATGGCTCTGCTCTACCAAGCAATGTGTTTTAAACTTCTCAATCTTTTTAACGAGTCCTTGTTGACTGGATCAGAGTATGTACACAAGTGTATAACACAATTACCAAAATATTATTATCTAATCCGACATAGCGCCATAAAACTTGTTAGTGGATCGGGAGTATGTACACAAGTGTATAACACAATTACCAGATTATTATCTAATCCGCTCATGTATCATACAACAATTATTTGGACCATTTGATGTACACCAAATTTATGACGTTATCACCTAAGGACTATTATCTAATCCTCATGAAATAAACCATTAAACTCGAGTGTGAGTTTCTTTAAGTATCACTTGATTAAAAGATATTTTTTTTTTAAGAGTAAACCATTTTCGTGTGGTTTTGATCCAAATTATCTTGCAAAGTGCATGAGTCGACAAGTAATAAAATGGATTTAAAGTCGGTCTCGATCCTGAATCTCGAAATTTTTCAATCAACTACCTGACTACTTAAGCTCCATACTATTTGGACGATATCACGATAATGAGATTTTGCTTTGAAAGCTTGAAATGAATGATGTAAAGAAAAATGAATAAACAATAAAATGAATTGAATATTGAAATATCAAAATAACAAATTTAGATTTATGATTATCTCTAAAAGAAAACATTGAATAATCGGCTATTGTGAAGAATCAATTCCCTACGATCTGTCTTGCATCTTTAGTTTACGAACTCTGATCTTTAAAACTAGTCAGTTAATAAAAGTGTAGTGGATCTCTCCAAAGCCACCCGAGTTCATCATATCACCTTAAGCTGTTTCTCTCGAACACGGAGGGTGAAATAACTACTTTAAAACTAGTAGCCTTGTTACAGGTGTTTTTCTTTCTGTTACTTCATACCAAACATGAATTTGCGGACTGAGCTCCTTGATTTAGTCATTGCGAAATTTTGCACTATCTTTTGGTTCCTCACCCTCAAAATTAAAATAGATTATTCTTTCCTTGATCGGATCCTTGCTAGCACGGATGAATTCACTATTCGAATTAGGGTGAACTCTCTATATACGCCGATTTATAACTCACTCAACTCATTCTCGGTTACAAGCGAGAAGGATGTATTGATTTAAATATTCGGAGCGCAGTGATCAGCAAAATTATTCAAATACCTTCCAGAAATTGTTTCTTACTCACCGAGATGCCTTCTCTGTGTCACCAGGAGGCCTCCCGAAAATCAAGCTAAAAACAACCTCGTTATGGATCTGAGGCGAAATTGGGATCAATTCAAGAACACGCAAAACCAGTAGTCGATTTAACATACGAGTTATTTATTATTAATAAAATACTACATGAAAGATTATTTCTGACAATAACGTCAAGTCAATGGAAGCTGGGTTTCTAAATTACTGATTATACCATACATTGGCTTGCTAATCAAGAAAACCACTGTAAATCGGAAACTGGGTGTTCGAAATCCCAAAATTTGTCTGGAATTCGAACAACCAGACAGTAATTTTAAGAAATATACATCAGCTACATTCGACTCAATCCTTCTGACTGAGTTTCAAATCCAAATTAGAGCAGAAATACACACTAATCTAATCTAAAATAAAATGGAAAGAAAAAACGAAAACAAAAGAAAGAAAAGAAAATAAAAGAAAAGAAAAATAAAAAATACGGGGCCTTCGACATCGAATCTCTCTTTCCAAGTCGCGAAGTTTTGCTTTTACATTTGGTAGCGGCTTATTTATAGGGTTCTGAAGTTGGGCCCTAAATCCAATGCAGTCTTTTGTGGATTTCCCAATGGGTGGCCCATGTCTTGTTCGGTCGCGACCTGAAAGCCGCTGTCGACATCGATTCAGTTTTGGCACTTGTTGCGGCATTTGCTCCATTAAGTAATGATATTCCTTTGTTTTCTTGCAAGCACCTTGCCATGACAAGGAATCAATGTCGCGACATCAACCTGTCTCGCAACCTTTAAATGATGGTTTTACGATGTCAGCGGTATCAATCTTTTGTCCCAGCGACATCGCTCTGTGAAACCACGGTTTTAAGCGTTCGTTTCGATATCGCGACATCGATCTCTTGTCGTGACATCAGCTCATGTCTTATGATCCTTCAAGCTGATGATTTACGATGTCGCGATATCAATCTCTTATCCCTTTGACATCGCTGCTCTTTGCAGCTTTGAATTAGTCGTTCCTAGTGTCGCGACACCGATCTCTTAATCGCGACATCGGCGAGTCTCTGCAGCCTTGAACTTGTATTTCTTATGTCGCGACGCTTCGATCTCTTGTAGCGACATCAACTTTCAACTCACGGAGGCTTCAAGCGTGTTCACGATCTTCGCGACCTCAATCCCTTGTCGTGACAACAACTAATGTTTTTGAAGCTTTCCACTGATGGTTCCTGATGTAGCGACATCAATCTCTTGTCGCGACATCAACTTTGGAGCGTAGCGTAGGTATCTTCTTATGTCGTGGCCTTCGATCTCTTATGTGACGCCGGCCCAGAATCTCTGCGACCCTTCAAGCGATGGTTTTACGATGTAGCGACATCAATCCCGCTGTCCTTTGACATCACTTTATGGAATTCTTTGACTTTCAAGCGGGCAAGTTTCATGTCGCGACCTCGATCTCTTCGCCAGCGACATTAGATTATGGCCTTGCGGCAAGCGGTTGCTTTGGTGTCCGCGGCGTCGGTCTGTCGCGACTACGACTTAAATCACATCGGTTCATCTTTTCAAACTGTCATAAGCGTCGAGGTGCTTCTCTCTTCACGACCTCCATCCCTTGTTGCGACATCGATCTTCGTCGTGACATCACGATGTTGTCGCGACATCATTTCTTAAGTCTCTGGTTAGTCTTCAGTTGCCTACATTGTAATGCCTGTCGCGACCTGCATCAAGTTTCCTTCAAATTTTCCTGATGTCGCGACCTGCATAACTGGACAGTGCAAGCCCAAAACTGCAACATTAGTTAACCAGTTGCTTTCATTTACGCCTGCCATTTTAATATTTTTTACTCACGATTGCTGCATTTTTCTCTTGCTTTTTCTTCTTTCAGCTTTCCCACTCCCACGCTAATAACAAATTGGTGAGTTTCTTCATAATTCTGCATATTAATTATTCCTTTTAGGATGAAAATCAAGCAGAAAAATGGATTAAAATAGGTGACTTTAAGCTCATCAAACTCCCAGGCAAAGTTTTGCTTGTCCTCAAGTAAAGGAAAGAAAGAATTGTTTGACCTCAAACAAAAAGGACATTTTCTGATACGTCTTGCAGTAGTAGTCAATTTTGTTGAAATCTGAATGCATTGTTTTACGTACATCTAACTTCAAGTCAGTTCAAGGTTAGTTTTTAATCTTTATAGTATACAAAACCGCTGTTGAAATTACAAACACATAATCATTAGATCTGTTGAATAATAGATTATTTTCCTTTCTCATCTTCATCTTGGAGTCACTTAACTCCTAAAGTCCTTCAGTTTTGATTGTTTCCATATTTCCAAATTCCATAGGTTTGTTTTCATATTGATCTCCCACTAATGTAGGTGATTTCGACCTTCAGAATCAATCAGGTCTTTTGGGCTTATATTGTTAGGCTTGGGTAATGGGTAAGATGGAAGGAATTTTTAGGTTAAGATTACCCTGAACCTTTTCTCTCCTCTTCTGCCCTTTCTTTCTTGTAGTTTCTCTAATAAACTCCCCTAAACTTCATGTTTGGGACATTTCTTTGATTTCTTGATTGACTGTATGCCTAATTTCTCACTTGTAATTCAAGCTGAGGAAATTTCCTTTGTTTGTCACAATTCAGGGATAGTCTGATGTTTTAACTTTTAAGCTTTCTAACACTCTTAGCGAACTTTAGGTTAGTAGCTCCCATACCGAGATGGCATTAAGTACTGAGTGTTGAAACACCCCTAAGAACTTAATTGTTCAGAAGTTAGGCCACAAGATAAAACTTATCCCTATAAGCTTTCTTTTCTATTGCATTTTCTGCTCTTTGCCTTTTTCTTTTCATTTCCCTTATTTCTTTTTTTTATTTTCCTCCTTGAGTTCCTCAAAAACCTATACTCCCCCAAACTTCATTTCTTCTTTCCTCCTTGAACTCCTGGGTAATCATAGGTTCTTTACTGAAGGATTGATTTCTTAGGATGGGTTGGGGTTTCTATTGGTTTATTTTTTTGAAAAATAAGCTTGTTGGCTCAGTCTGGAACTAAGGTGTATGCATCAGCATATGAATAGGGATGGCTAGAATGGCTCCAAACTATCCAAGAATGGCTGCATCTTCTCTTGTGTTTGTATCTAGAATTTCGCCTCGATCAATAATCTAACAAATTACAGAATTTGGATTGAGCAGTTAATGACTAACCATAAGGATTGTATTGACTCATTTTTTGTTGATGAGTAGTTAAGGTACTTGATATTCAACGGGTTTCTTGACTTATTGTTCATACCACAAACTCAAAAATATGTTTTGTTCCTTCTATTGTATTACCTTCCTCTATTCTGGACTTATTAGTTAGACTTAAGTCACTTTGCACTTTGTGTTTCAATCAAACTGTATTCATTTGGCCCTTATTCTACATTTCAGCTTATTCCTAATCTATTGCTTCATTCAATTCATCTCATTTACATCTCAGCCGGTTTATTCTTGAACTAATTCCTACTTTTATTTTCCCGACTATACAGCAATGACACAAAATTTAACAAACCCAGAAATAACACAACAATTCATTTCAAATTTATCATTTTATTTCTGATTCAATTGCAAATGTTGGATACACAGTATGGGCTTTGGAAGGTCAGCTTGGGAAGAAGTCTATCTTTTTCTTTTGGAAGAGGCAGCAAAGATATTAGGGGATCAGGTCTAGGAGTATTCAAAATGAAATTTTGGGAATGGAGGAAATTTCATTTCCCTTCTTTCCTTTCTCTTCTTAGTTTCCTTCTCAACTTGATCTTCAATGAAAATCTCATTGGAGAGATCAACCTTCTTGTTTAGCTCATCTTGTCTCTTCCCCAAACCAGTTCATTGTGTTTTTCATTCAGTCATTATTTCGAGGAAATTTGGAAAGATTGTTGTGTCAGATCGAATTTTCTAGCCATTCTTCTGCACATGGGGATTCAACATCCTTTTGCTTCTTGTCTCTGTCGTCAGTTTATTCTCAAAAATCTTTTTAGCAAGACGTATAAAAATTTGAATCCTTTAGTTTATTTCTCCCAATTTGGCTTCTTTGTTCTACCTCCTTTTCTTCATGATGGTTAGAGGCGAGAATCACGCTCAGGCCCGGTTGTTATAAAGATTCATATTTCAGCTTGAGTTTGCAGCAGAAGGTCATGATCTTTCCTTCATTTCTTTCTTGAAGTCCTCTTTTCTTCAGTGAAAGAACCTCTTTCATCTATTCTTCTCTTCTTTTCAGCTCTTCCTCCCATTCAGATCTCTTCCTTTTAACTCTTTTCATAAAATCCTTCCTGAATTCTTGTTGCACATTCACTCTTTTCCCTTTCTTTACCATCTTTTACGTATGGCATTGAGGACCTCCATTATTGAATTGTTCTCTTGTTCTCCCTTGAGCCTCTCCTGCTCTCTACGAATGCTGCATTTTGCATAAGAGGAGAGACTAGCTAAGGGATGGAGAAATCTAAGGGCTTCTTTCATCACGCCCTTCATCGTGCGCAAATGTAGAGTATTGTTGGAGGGTTTTGCAGTTATCTTCTTCTTGGCGTGACCCAAAGAAGTCTCATCTTCTTGTCTTGCGGTACGGAGCTTCTTCGGTTTTAATCAACACCCCCCTTTTCTTTTGGTTTTGGGTCCCTTGCTCCTCATCCGTAGGAGTGGTGATGTCATCAGGGACCTCTTCTTCTCTTCCTAAGACTCCCTTCACTGACCTTTAAACATAAAAACGGTTATTGTTCTTTGGGTGAGTGTCATTCTTTTGTTTTCCTTCATGGTACATATTTATAAATTTTCAATTATTACTCTATTGAGCTTGTGTTTTAAATGCTCCCTGGCATGTTTAGCTCTCTTTCTCTCCTTTGTGCACAAATGCTTGGTTAGGACCCAAAGCAGAGACGAGAAATAGAACCATGCCCTTAGCCTCTTCGAGTGGGCTTCCCACATTCGAGTTTTGGTTCTCCACTTCACCTTGTCCCGGTTATTGGCACCGTCGATGAGCCGCTTGGCAATCTTCTCAAATTTGGGTTTCAGAGCTTTTGAACTTGGACCCATGCTTGTGCCACTGCCATTCCATATGCTTGATTATGCTTTGGCTCCATATTGTTTTACTCCTCTAACGAACACGGTGTTATCTTTCTGCCTACAGTTGGAGTAAAATTCTTTCACCCTTCTTTGTGTGGCGACTTTTGATGTGTGAAAAGCTTCCCGACCTCTTTGTTCCAATCATCTCCTTGAAAGGGAGTAGTAAGGTTTACGAATCTTTAACACGATAATTATCTTATTGGCATAGTGCTTCTTCAGTTGGAATAAGCTTCCTCACGATACAAAATGCTACCGCCTTCCTTCTCTTGCTTTTCCCTTTCTCTTGTCACGTCCTTTCTTGGCTTCTTTGGTGCCTCGGTGCTTACGACGCATCTCTTCCATCGGTTCTTCACTGCAGCCAGTTTCTTCTTGATTTTACATATTCCTCCATGATCTCTTCGGGTTAGGTACGGGTTTGGCGTTTCAACCATTTGAAACGGAAGGAAGTTACCAGAAGATTTTTAGAGCTAGGGTTTTGGGGTGAGACTCAGAAGGAAGGGAGGATCGACGGTTTACGGAAGGTGGAGGCGGGAGTGGGAAAAAATTCTCCAACCGGTTGCAATTCAATCAAGTTTTTGTGACTGAAATTATTATTTCATTAAATTAAACATCGCGACATCAATTTCGCCTCACTTTTATTTAAGGCGATAATTTAGGGCATTTAAGAGGGTGAGTTGCTGGCACGAGCCCTTTTTATGTATGAAACATCTTAAATTTGTCTGCGACATATAGGGCTAGACATTGCTTTGCCCCCATGTGTGACTTTGCATTTCAAGTCTTTGTTTATGTCGCGACTATACCCTTGGTTTAATGATCTCTAAAACTTAAATTCCTTTATTAATCCTATACTCCTTTAGACATTTATTCGAGCTTCTCCAGTCGGAAATTCAGCGATTCACTCGTATTTCACGAGGTTTGGTTTAGGGAGAAAGTTGCCCCCTTTGTTCATGTCGAGACATTACGCAGGATTCTTTGAGGTGTCCACGGAGTTGTTGTTCTCACTCTTGTCTTTCGGCCTTGACGCATATGATTCAAGAAAATTTAATTCAGCTACAATTAACTTCTCAAACTTAATCCCCATCTTTAGAACTATCGAAAACGAAATGACGCCAAACAAAATTAAAATCTACAAAAAACGAGTCTAAATTTTCTATGGGTTGCCTCCCATCAATTTTCAGTTTGAGTCCTTCATTTGGACTTCTTTGTTTTAGTTCTTCTTAATACCAGATAACGTTGAGGCTCTTCATTCTTCCTCCCTGCTTAGATAATGCTTAGGTCTTTGTCCAGTTGACTTTGAATTCTTGTCCGTGCTCAGTCCTTATGTCAACTTGCTCCAAATGTATTATGACTACCACTGTGTATGGCCCACTCCATTTGGGTTTCAACACTCTGGGAACAATTTCGGTCTAGAATTAAGCAGTAGAACTGTTCCCTGCTCGAACTCTTTCCTCGAATCCTTTAGTCATGCCATTCTTTGTCTTATCTTGTAGATTCTAGCATTATCATAGAGCTTCATTTCTCAATTCTTCAGTTCAGACATTGGAGCAATCTCTCGCTGCGGTTGCAAAAATCAGTTCAACTTCTTGAGTGTTATTGCGCATATTCCAATTCTAGAGGTAGGTGACATGGTTTGCCAAAAAACAATTACGCTGTGGGGACATTCGATGGGAGTTTTGTATGTCGATCCTGTAAGCTAATTCATCATCAAGCTTGGAAGACCAATCCTTCTGCTTGAGCTCTGATCTTTCAAGTATTCTTTTGATCTCCCTGTTGGAAATTTCTACTTGTCCATTGGTCTGGGGATGATAAGCTAGACTCATTACATGCTTGATCCCATGCACATTTCATGAAGTTTACGAAATATTTTGTTTGCAAAAATGGCTTCCCATCATAATGATAGTTAGGTGTTTAATCTGCTCAAAATATTTTTTGCAAAAACTCACAAGCATGTGCATCATTCATGGACCAACCACTACTTCCACCGTTGGAAACATAATCAGCGCTGCCGGTATGTACGAGGTTCCCCAGTGATGGTGGGAATGGTCCCAATAAAATCTATTCCCCATACATCAAAGATTTTCACCATTATACCTCTTAGGGGCATTTCATTCTAGCTATTGATCATTTCAATCTTTTGGCATCTATCACACAATTTAACCCTTTCGGCACAATCTCTGAGATAGTGTGCGATAAAACCCAGTTGGAGTATCTTATGAGCTGTTCTTTCTCTGAAAGTATTTATATGGTGATGCATGGCATTCATTCAATTTGCCTTGTTCATTTCTGAACACATTTTCTTATTATCATGTGGCCTCTCTTTTAAATAACGATGGATCATCCCAAATATAATACTGCAGCATCGGTTAAGGTTTTCTCTTGTTGGTAGCTGAATTAAGGAATTACTCCACAACTAAATAGTTCACAATATGACATACCATGGAAGTTGAAGGGAAACTTTAAGTTGCTCATCAGGAAGTTCTGTAATATTACTTTCTCTTCTTCGAATGATTGCTTCTTTCTACTCTTGACAAGTGATCCAGCTATCACATTGTACACCCTTTATCCTTGATCTCAATCAAACTCTTTGTGCTGGCACCCACCTTATCAATCTTGGTTTAGCTTCCTTCTTTGACATGGTACTTGATTCTTTGCGTGATCGATTATGAATATGTATGGGATCTAGTGTGTACTGAATTTTTCCACGAAGCAAATACTATGGCTGCATCTCCTTTTCGGTTGTTGATGGTACTCTTGTGCTTCATTGAAGGTTCTACTGGCATAGTATATGGTCTGAATATTTTCTCCTTTCTTTGCCCTAGGACGGCTCATTCTGAAATCATGGCATCGCATTATTTCAAATCCACTGATCCCGATGCAGTGCGGCCAGTATAGGTGTGAACCAATTTGATCTTGATTTCTTCAAAAAGCGACCTTGGGGTCATCAAAAATTAAACCTTGTGTCCTTCTCCGATGTGGCATAGTAGTGCGGCTAATTTTGAAGTCTTTGATGAATCTCTATAAAATCGGTACCACAAAACCGACTTCTTTTTCTTTGTGGTAGGGGTGCAGAGAGTTTTGATAATGGATACCTTAGTTGGTCTACTTCAGTCCGATGTAGAAATTTTATGCCCGAGAACAATACCTTCACATTTACCGTAAAATGGCATTTTCCCAATTCGATTGCTAGCTGTTTGTCTTACTTTGCTGACAGCATTTCCAGGTTCTTCAAACACTGGTCAAAACTGGATCCATACACAGTGAAGTCATCCATAAAAATTTCCATAACCTCTTCAACCAGGTCTGAAAATATTGACATCATACACCTTTGGAATGTAGCAGGAGCATTACACAGCCCAAATGGCATCCTTCTGAAGGCCAAGGTACCATAGGGGCATGTGAATGTGGTCTTCTCTTGTCCTCAGGTGCAATAGCAATCAATTATATCTTTGAATACCCATCCAAGAAACAAAAATGAGGGTGTCACTGTCTGTCAACATTTGATCAATGAAGGTAAAGGGGAAATGATCTTTTTAATTAGTTTGTGTTCGACTTCCTGTAATCAGCATACCCTCCATCCACATCCTTTGTTCTTGTTGGAATCAATTCATTTTTCTCATTGCGGATCACAGTAAACCCCCCTTTCTTTGGAACCACATGGGTATAGGCTCTCACGAGACTATACGAAATTGCATAGATAAAACCCTGGCATTCGACAATTTAGTACCTCCTTCGTACTTCATAAATGCTGGATTCGATGCTCCTTTGATGTTCTGAGGATGGCTTTGAAGTTTCTTGTGAATTTTGTGCATGCAAATTGATGGATTGATACCCTTCAATTCTTCCAATGGACAAACTATAGACTCTTTATGCTTCTAAAGATTTCTGACAACCTCATTTCCTCATCATCACTAAGTCTAGCAGAGATAATCACTGGTCTTCTCTTTGGTGATTCAAGTAAGCATACTGATGACTTACTTGGTGCTTTCAACACTAGCCCCTCTTCATGGTTTCTTGATGAATTTCCCCTTTGTCATTTACGTTTTGCTGGAAGCTCAACACGGTTTCTATGGAATGAAAAATGTTATATGGACAATCAGTGGTCATCTTCAATATCGCGGGAATTCATCTCTTTTCATTGATAAAATTTAGGCATTACGATCATTGTGAACATCGGGGTTGTAGGTATAGACATCATCAGTGATGCAATTTTCTCTGTCTATGTCTATATTACGCATGCTTTTGATCGGGTTGAAGCGGCTTCCTCTCAACCCTCAGGTGAGAACTCCTTTTGCATGTCGTCGAGCAGCTCGAGTAGCTAGGAATGGTCTCCCCCGATGCCGAGGGTACTTGTGAATCTTCTTCCATGTCGAATAATGAAGTCCTCTTTGGGAAAACAAATTTCCCAATGATGACCGACACATCTTCATGACTCCCTTCGGGTTTTACCATCGATCTGTGCGCCATTTGAAGAGTAATAGTGGTGGGAATAACCTCCCAAAACTTAATTGGCAACCTTGAGAAAGAGAGGCATCAAGTTTATACTAGCTCTGAGTCCTGAAACTCTACGGAATTCAACCCCTTCAATGATGCAAAGATTGTAAAACTCCACAGATCCCTTCATCTTTTAAAGCAATTCTTTCTTTTTATCCGCGACCTTTGCAAGTAGCGATTGAATTCACAATCCCTTCTTCTACTATCTTTCTTCTTGCTCGACATGTCCTTGAATTTTGCATATAGATGGCATCGAGTCACCACTTGTAAGGGCATGCGATCTACAGCCTTCTGAAAGGTTTTCAAAAACCTTGCAAACTGCTCCTCTATCCTTGATTTCTGCAATCTCTGTGGAAATGGGACTGCAGGTCTAGAGCCTTTGATATCCTTCCTGTCCACTCCTTCTTTCTTTTTCTCCGATTACTTCTTCCTTTTAAGGCTCTTCTTCTTTTCTCTTTGTCATTTTTCTTTCTTTTCTAACTCCTTCCCACTCCTATTTGCCTGACCATGCGGTCTTTGGATTCTTCTTTGTGTCGCAGGAAGGTATCTTTCCTCACGGCTGCGGGGGTTGGCCAGCTGCCCTACTTGTGTCTCAGGTTCTTGAGGGATGCATTAGTGGTCGAAAAATTTGAAATTGGTAGCAGTTGCTTTTAACTCTATGAAACTTTATTCATGAAAGGTTCGATAGCTATGGTATCCCCCATGAAATACAGCATCTGTTCTTCAAAAGATTAGGCCCTCCTCGACCACGATATTCATTTACGTGTTCATTTTATGTTCTTGCTCTTTGGAACCTTGGTGGTTGTTGATAACCCTGTTGAGGGTTCTGTCCATGCCTTGGGCCTTGTGAAGCCCCTCCACCATATGAGAAGTTCTCATGGTTCCTTAGTGCTGGGTGATAATGTGCTGGTAGGTTAGTATTGGGTTTGAAATGGTAGTTTCTTGACTCACCCAGATACTTAACCTCTTCAGCGTCATAGAATTGTTCTTGATGCTTCCCTCGGCTTATTTCCTTGATACGCTCTTTATTTGCTCCTATCATGGGCGTGTGTGTCTTTCTTTCTTGCTTGTCAGGCTTTGTGCATAATAGCATCAACTTGGCCTGTAGTTTGTCATCTTGCTCAGCTCCATGATCCCCTTTCCTCTACTGCTTCCTTTTGAAAACTCAGAAGGAGTTTTCATATTACATTGCTTGGTCTTCAGTCGACTCTCTTACTCTTCAGCACTTTTTCGTTTAGATATCCTGACGTGACATCAATGATCCCCTTTGATATATCATTCAAGGCATGATAATACAATGTCCATCACAGTCTTCGGATGTCCATGCATTGGACATCTTCTCAGCAGCCGGTTGAATCTTCCCCGAGCTACATCTGGGGCTTTCATCTTCCCCTACTGAAACACAATGATTTCCCTCCTTCTGAGGTGAGGGTGGGGGAAAGAATATCTACCCAATCAGGCCTCTGCTAACTCCTCCCAGTATCAATAGAGAACCATATGGTAAGGAATTCATACCATGTAGGTATTTGTATCTCTTAGAGAATGGAATAGAATCACGAGTTTGATAACCACGGTCTCACCCCATTCAACTTCAACATGTTGCCATCTGAAATCTTCAGGTGCTTTCGTTTGAGTCCTGATGGGATGACCGATCAAGCGATGTTCTTTGGACCATTGTAATTAGTCTTGGTTTAAGTTGAGGTGTTTGCATCAATAGTAGGTACTTTGATTGCAGTACTCATCTTGAATAATCGGCTTCCAGAAGTCCTCCATAGTATCAGTGATTAGAGGCCTTCTAGCTGCTTCTCTATGTGCTTCATTCTGATCCTATCTTTCGTCTGCCATGGTTGAGTTTTCTGCCTTCTTTATCTTTCTCAAGCTTCTGAGTGTTCTCTCTAATTAAGTAATCTGCTTTGGAATCAGATCGGTGTTAATTTCCTATCTGCATTAAAATTTTGTCCACAATCAAACACTTACATTAATAGGGGATGAGTCTAATTAACCAATTATTTTCAATATGGTTTGTTAAAGGTTAGTGGCTAAAAATAACCACTTGCTTGAAAAGCTATTTTATTCTTTCCTTCAAAATGTCCAAATTAGCATTTCCTTCTTTAAATGCGAATATCAGTTACTAAATTCTTTTGATCCCCGGCAACGGCGCCATAAAACTTGTTGACTGGATCAGAGTATGTACACAAGTGTATAACACAATTACCAAAAGATTATTATCTAATCCCCGACAACGGCGCCATAAAACTTGTTGACTGGATCGAATTGTAGCACACGAGTGTATAGCCCGTTACCAAAGATTATTATCTAATCCCCGGCAACGGCGCCATACAACTTGTTGACTGGACCATTTGATGTACACCAAATTTATGACGTTATCACCTAAGGACTATTATCTAATCCTCATGAAATAAACCATTAAACTCGAGTGTGAGTTTCTTTAAGTATCACTTGATTAAAAGATATTTTTTTTTTAAGAGTAAACCATTTTCGTGGTTTTGATCCGATCTCCACTGCCAGTGCAATTAAACAAGTAATAAAATAGTTAAATCGAGATATCGATCCTGAGAGATCTCAAAGAATTTTTCAATCAACTACCCCAACCACTTAAGCTCCATACTATTTGAATGTCGGTAATGAATTTTGCTTTGAAAGCTTGAAATGAATGATGTAAGAAAATGAATAAACAATAAATGAATTGAATATTGAAATATCGAAATAACAAATTTAGATTTAGGTTATCTCCTAAAGAAAACGTGAACCAATCGACTATTGTGAAGAATCAATTCCTACGATGCATCTTTGCATCTTTGGTTTTGCGACTGGATCTTTAAAACTAGTCGAGTTAATAAAGTGTGACTGGATCTCTCGAGCCACCAGTTCATCATCTCACGCCATGCATTTCTCTCGAACAGAGGGGTGAAATAACTACTTTAAAACTAGTAGTCTTGTTGCAGGTATTTTTCTTTCTCAATACTTCATACCCCACAACATGGACTGGACTGAGCTCCTTGATTTAGTCATTCTTTGAGAAGTGCACTATCTTTAGTTCCTCACCCTCAAAAATTAAGACCAGATTATTCTTTCCTTGATCGGATCACTTGCTAACACGGGATCGAGATTCACTGTCGAATTAGAGGTGAACTCTCTGTATACTTAAATTTATAACTCACTCAACTCATTCTCGATTCTGACGAGAAGGATGCGCTGATTTAAATATTCAGAGCGCATTAGATCCAGCAAATTCAGGTTCAAATACCTTCCGAAATTGTTTCTTACTCTAGAGTGCCTTCTCTGTGTCACGAGAGGGCCTCCACAGAAATCGAGCTAAGAAACAACCTCGTTATGGATTACAAAGTGAAATTGGGATCAATTCCAAGAACACGCAAAACCAGCAAGTCGATTTAACATCTGAAGTTCAGCTATTATTAATAAAATCTTTGCGGGGAAGATTATTTGACAATAACGTCAAATTCGATGGAAGGCTGGGTTTCAAGTGCGATTATACCATACATTGAAACTGTGATCAAGAAAACCCTTTATCAAATCGAAGCGGGTGTTAAATCCCGAGAATTTTATGCAGGTCGAACAACCAGGCCGATGAGCTACAAGTATACATCTACGATTCATTTCGATCCTTCTACGGCTAACGTTGAATCGAATTAGAGCGAAATACACACTAATCCTAATCTAAATAAAATGGAAAGAAAAGCGAAAACAAAGAAGAAAAGAAAAGAAAAGAAAGAAAAATAAAAAAATACGGGAGCCTTGGCTTCAGTCTCTTTCAAGTCGCCAAGAAATGCACTACATTGGTAAGCGACCCGTGTTATAGGGTTACGAGTTGGGCCCTAATTCCAATCGATCTTTGTGGATTTCTCGATGGGCGCCCGTATTGCTGTTGAATTAGCGACCTCAAAGCCCTTGTCGCGACATCAGTTAGTTTGGCACTTGTTGCGGCATTTATTAGTAAGTAATGATATTCCTTTGTTTTCTTGCAAGCACCTTGTAATAGCGACAAAGGTCCAATGTCGCGACATCAACATATTCTCTGCAACCTTTAAATGATGGTTTTACGATGTATGACATCAATCTTTATGTGACATCACTCTATGGCTCCACGAGTTTTAAGCGACGTTCTGATGTCGACATCGATCTCTTGCTCAGTGACATCAGCTCATGTCTTCGCAGTCCTTCAACTGATGATTTCTGATGTCGCGACATCAATCTCTTGTCGCGACATCACTTTATGGCTCTGCAGCTTTGAATTGGTCGTTCCTAGTGTCGCAACATCGATCTCTTGTCGCGACATCAGCTTGAGTCTCTGCAGCCTTGAACTCATGTCTTCTTATGTCGCGAAATCGATCTCTTGTCGCGACATCAGCACTAGTCTCTGGAGGCTTCAAGCGGGTGTTCTGATGTGCGACCTCGATCCCTTATCGTGGCAATGGCTAATTTTTGAAGCTTTCCCGCGTGGTTCACGATGTCGCGACATCAATCTCTTGTCGCGACATCAACTTTAGGAACTATAACTGTGAACTGGTATCTTCTTATGTCGCGACATCGATCTCTTGTCGCGACATCAGCTTAAGTCTCTGCAGCCTTCAACTGATGGTTTCTGATGTCGCGACATCAATCCCTTGTCGCGACATCACTTTATGGAATTGCGACTTTCAAGCCAGGCAGAAGTCTCATGCTTCAGCGACCTCGATCTCTTGTCGGCGACATCAGTTATGGCCTTGCGGCTTAAAATGGGTTGCTTTTGGTGTCGCGACGTGTTCGGTCCTATCGCGTTCACGGCTTAAATCACAGCCAGTTTCATCTTTTTCAAACTGTCATAAGCGTCAAAGGTGCTTCTCTTGTCTGACCTCCATCCTTATCCGCGACATCGATCGCCGTCGTGACATCCGCGATGTTGTCGCGACATCATTCTTAAGTCTGCGGTTAGTCTTCGATTGCCTACATTGTAATGCATCGACACGCATGAGTTTCCTTCGAATTTTCGATGTCGCGACACGCATAAGCTGGACAATGCAAGCCAATTTGCAACGTAGTTACCCGGTACTTTCATTTACGCCACCGCCATTTTACGTATTTTTACTCCCACCAGGTGCTGCATTTTTCTCTTTGCTTTTTCTTCTTTCTTTCACACTCCTTGCTAATAACAAATTAGTGAGTTTCTTCATAATTATGCATATTAATTATTCCTTTTCGGATGAAAATCAAACAGAAAAATGGATT
The DNA here is from genome assembly GCA_016808115.1 of Tetrastigma voinierianum. Classification (NCBI taxonomy): domain Eukaryota; kingdom Viridiplantae; phylum Streptophyta; class Magnoliopsida; order Vitales; family Vitaceae; genus Tetrastigma; species Tetrastigma voinierianum. Next base: position 1,222,814 of record JAEQBH010001818.1, read on the forward strand.
AAAAATAGATGACTTTTAAGCTCATCGGTCTTACATCCACCCTAATTCGAATTACGGGCCCCGAAATGATATAGCCTCGTAAAGTCGAAGAGGATTTTCAAAACACTGCATGCGGCACTCAATTTTGTGACTTTCGGTCTAGCGATTGGCCTCTGTGACCCGAGCTTGATGATAGATTATACTCTCTCTTAGCTTTATGTAGATATCAAAATCATCGCATTTGGAGGTCGGATGAGAGAGTTATGATCATTTGAAGTCATAAGGTCAAGGCCCCGGATTCTTGACGTTACGCCATGTCGCAACATGAAGGCCTTCGTATCGGCGACATCACGTGAGAAATCTTGAAAAACACGATACATATGTCGTGACATTAAGGCCTTTCATGTCATGACATGGCGTGTCTAGGCCAAAATAGGTGTTTTGACCATTTTCGACCCTTTTTGGGCTATTCCCAAGACACTATAAATACATGTTTTTAGGGTAAGTTTGAGGGAGTAGAACACCTCACAGGGTTTCTCACCTCTTATTTTTAGAACAACCTAGGGTTACGATTTTTGTATATTTTGCTTTGGATTTGAAGATATTTTGAAGAATCAACTAGCTAGAGGATCTCTTGCAGTTGGAATCGAAGTTTTGAGAGCTCTCTATCATATATTTCATTTTGTATCTCTATATTTGACTCCTCTCCCCATCTCTCTCTTGATTATTGTTGAGATAAACATAATTTTGATAGATTTGAGTGTTGTAATGAGTAGCTAAACTATTCTCTACGGTTGGTTACTAACATTAGTGTTTGGTTTATATAATTTTTAGAATGATTTTGTGAATGTTTATTGTGTTGATGCTTATTGATGCAAATCTGCAATTTTTATGGTTTTATCCAATTGAAAAGTGTTGGTATTTGTGCTTAAGACCGAGATTAGGACAGATTTACCTAGGGCTTCCATAGTGATAGCTAGAAATTGACTCGGGGCCTTGACTAAGTAGTAGAAGTGTATTTCAATTGGTAAAATTAACTTAGTCTAATAAAAAAAAATTAGGAAATTAGCAATGACTATTACTAACTGAATTTTATTAAGGTAAAGCATCAATTAGGAATTGTGCTAGATTTGTAAGGACCACAATTAATGTCAAAGATCTAGCAAGTTCAGGTTTTTCCTAATGTGAGGATTCTAGGGTGACCAATAGGATACTAAGGAGAAAATACCTTAGAAAAGGTATTGCACTCAATTGTCTAAGAGGACTAACGGTGAATAGGGGTTAGTGCGAGAAAGTGAGGTGAGTCACGAGTGAGGCCTCTCCCATTCTCAGCGAGCAAATGCAAGCTTACATTCCACATAATTTGCACTCATCATGTATAAACCAACATGCATTAATTGAAGTAACAGCGCAGTATCTTTACGCCGAGTTCTTTCCTCAATTTTGATTCATTCCTTGCAATTGAGCACTAATCGTTCCCACATTTTTTAGTTTTAAAATCTCTCCATTTTCAAATTGATTTATTAAGCTTAAACAATGAGAAGTTCAATTAATTAAGGTACTTAGTTATTCAAACACTACAATCCATTCCTTGTAAGTTGATATGTGGACTTTCTAGTCCACTTTATTATACAACACATGCACTTGTGAAGAGAATTTGAGTATTGAGGCAGCTTTTCCATGGGTTTTGAGTTTCCAATTCTTCATCTTCTCTAACCTATAGAGAATGTCAATGATCCTCACCAGGGTCTGACTGGTATATTTGTTCATGACACTCAGAGCATATAATATATTAGGTCTAGTACATATCATAACATATATGATTGATCATATAACCGAAGCATAAAGGATCAAACTCATGTGTATCCTCTCATTTTGTGTCTTCGAACATAAGCACTTCGAGAGTGTAATCCCATGGGTCATGGGAATGAATCCTATCTTGGACTACTTTATGCTAAACTTCTTTAGCATCTTACCTATGTATGCAAATTGTGAAAGACCAAACAACATTGTAGATCTATCTCTATAGATCTTAATCCCCAAAAATGTAGGTTGCTTCTCCTAGGTCCTTCATGGAGAAATTCTTGAATAACAAAATTTTGATCAATTGTAACATTGAGATATCATTTCCTATAACTAGTATGTCATCTACATACAACAATAGAAAGCGGCCACTTCCACTAACCTTCTTGTACACACAAGCCTTATACGGATTTTGTGGCTTAAACTCTTTGATTGTCTCATCAAAATCAAATATTCAGCTTACAGATGCTTGCTTCAATCCATAAATGGATCTTTGAAGCTTGCATACTTTACTGACATCATTGGATATGAAGCCCTCTGGTTGTGTCATGTACACATCCTTAGTTAGGTTTCCATTGAGGAAAGTCGTCTTCACATCCATTTGCCATATCTCATAATCGTAATGAGCAGCAATGGCCAGTAATATCCTTATGGATATAAGCATAGCTACATGACTAGCTTTATAGGTAACTACATTAACCTCCATGTCAGTCTTCTTCTTGAAGACCCAATTGCACCCTTTGGGTTTTATCCCTTTGGGTGGAGTCAGCAAAGTCCACACTTGGTTTCATACATGGAATCCATTTATTTTCATGGCTACCAACCATTTGCCAGACTCTAAACTATTTAGAAATTCTTTATCGGTTGTAGGCTCATCATCCTCTATAAGGAATACGTCCTTCTATTCACTTATGAGAGATCCATATCTCTCTGTAATAGTGCATATCATACTCATCCTACGAAGCACTTATGCTTCAGAAGGATCAGTTTCTACTTCATCTCTATGAATAAGAGCCTCACGTTCAGGCAATTGAACTACGTCTGTTTGATCATCTTAAACTTCTTCAAGTTCAACTTTGCTCCCACTGTCTCTTAGAAGAAACTATTTCTCTAAGAAAATAACATGCTTTGAAACAAACACCTTTTGTTCCAAAGAGTTGTAAAACTGATATCCAATTGTTTCCTTAGGATATTCCACAAACAGACACCTGTAAGATTTAGCTTCTGGCAATGCGGCATAATCAACTACATAAAGTAGAACAGCAATACTTTCATGTGAGAAAGATAAGGGTTTCTTGTTAGTCCACATCTCATATGGAGTAACATCAACTAACTTTGATGGGACTCTTTTTAGGATATAAATAATAGTCTCAAGTGCATAGCCCCAGAAGGATTTGGGCAGATCTACCTTCCAATCATAGACCTCATCATGTCCAACAAGGTTTGGTTTCTCCTTTCAACCACACCATTGTATTGTGGCGTGTAAGGTAGAGTCCATTAGGATAGTATCCCATCATCCACAAGATAATTCAGAAACTCTTGGCTTAAGTATTCACCACTTCGATCTTATCTAAGTGTTTTAATACTTCTCCCAAGTTATTTCTTCACTTCATTTTTTAATTCTTTGAACTTTTCAAAGGCTTCATATTTTTATATCACAAGATGCAAATCCTCGTATTGTGAATAGTCATCAACAAAGGTAATGAAATAGATGAAACCACCTCTGGCATGTGTGGACATTGGACCACATACATTTGTTGTAATGGAGCCTAATGCCCTTCTTTGTGACCCTTTCCTTTAGAAGTAACTTTCTCATCTTACTACAATAAACAAGATTCACATGTGTCCTTATGATTCATAATCAAATAACCTAGCTTCCATCCTTATGTAGCAGACATGCGCCTCTCACTTATATGGCAAAGTCGACAATGCCATAAATAAGATGATTTCAAATTATTTTGTCTTTGCCTTTATTATCATGGACAATTAAAATTGGATCAAACATATCTAATATGGAAATACCATTGCATAATCTACCACTAGCATAAAGAACACCATTTAACATAATAGAGCAACTATTGTTAATAGAAGTTAAATGAAAACCTTTTCTACTCAAATAAGAAACAAAAATAATGTTCTTAGTCAAAGCTAGTACATTAAAGCAATCATCCAAATGTAACACAAGTCTATTAGGGAGGGTCAAAACATAAGTTCCTATGGCTAATGCAACAACTCTTGCTCCATACCCCAAGCGTAGGTTCGACTCTCCCTTGTTGAGTTTCCTACTATTCCTTAGGCTATACATATCAGTACATATGTGTGAGCTACAACTGGTATCCAATACCCATAGCTTATCATGAGAAAAATTATTAACCTCAATGACAAACAAATCTGAAGTAGATGGGGCATCTGATGCCTTCTTTTTCAAGGACTCCAAATAAGCCTTGTAGTTCTTCCTCTAATGGCCACTCTTGCCACAATGGAAGCAAGTTCTTCTTGGCCAAACCTCTCTTATCCTTAGTGGACTTCTTGTTTTTGTTGTTCTTAGACGATTTTTTAGAACTAGAAGGCTCCACAAGTATCACAGCTTTACCCCCATTCTTTAAAGAAGGTTTAACTGTCTTTTACATATTGATAAGCTCAGGAATAGTGGATTCAATGTTGTTCATCCTATAGTTAAGCATAAAAGGGTGCAAAACTATCGGGCAAACTAGTCAGAATTAAGTTGATACTTAATTCATGGTTGTTGGTGTGAATCATATTAGCATTTAAGCATGAATTTCTCACATATGTTGATCTTTTGATGCTAAATTCACACCATATTCATTCAATTCTACACTAATTCACTCTCTTAGCTGTTTGCGAAAAGAACAAAGGAGAAGTAAAAGAACAAATTTGGAAGAGATTTGAAGTCAAATTACTAATATAGGCTCCATGTTGCGACATGCCTCTTCATGTCATGACATTGGGCCTTACATTGCGTGGGCATGATGTTGAATACACAAAAGAGCAACAATTATATCGGAATTTAGCACCTTCAGGTCATACTTTGCTCACATCTTGTATAAGAATAGGTACTTTTAATTGCTTTCGTGTTTCTGGACTTGTACAGGTTTTTCAGGTTTCATACATAATTGTTACAAGGGTTCGTGTCCAGAAAGAGAATATGGATCATTGAGGATGATGGCAACCACTGTGGTGAAGTTTCGGAAGTCTGGCGATCTTTGAGAGCAAGTGCGGCGGAGTGGTGCGGGGTACCGCTCAAGCGGAATGCCAGGTACACCTAATTTGGGGTCAACGGTGGCCAAGCGATGCGGTACCGCTCTAGCGATACCCGGTACCCCATACAAAAAAGCACCAGTAGCAAAACGGTACCGGTATCGCACTAATCTATACCGATACCGACATGTAAGATTTGTGGGAATTGAGCAAGAATATGATTCTAATGCAACGGTACGATCGTCCTTCAACCATCAACTTGAGATCACAATGGAAAAGGGTATAAAAGCCAAAGGAAAGGTGGAGAAGGCAGCTTTTGATTCCTAGGGTTTGGTTTTCATAAAAAAGTGTTCTTTCTCATAGTTTAGGCTAGGGTTTATAGAGTAGGGTTGAAGACTTCACTTTTCTGCAGATTTTGGATTTCAAGTTCATGTAACCTTTCAGTTAGATCACACAACTCGTTTTCTCCTTCAGTATTTCGTATTTTTGATTCTTTGGTTTTGCAATTGAAGTTTGACTTTCTCAAGTTCCTTTTATGAATAATTTCTCATCAATTATGACTTGTTTTATAATCCCAATGAAGTTCTAATCTCTTATCTTTGGGGTTACATGGAAACTCACCCTGATCAAGGTAATAACCCTCAATTCCTCTTTTATACTTCAATGGGATTGTGTGATGTTAAGCACTTGTAGAAACTTTATAAAACCTTAGTTAGGCATCCTCTTGACAACGTGTGAACGAGAGATCCTTGGTACATGTTGTACTTGATTACAAATGCAAGCTAAGAGTCTGAATTAATTGTTGAACAAGTGTTTAACATCCCTCGATCATTTTTTCATTCTAAAAGAGCGTTTCAAGCAAAATCTTCCGTCAAAGACCATTCATCAATGGCTCTTAGATGAGATTGTAAACTAAGAGGTGGGAATTGCGAGCCGATAGTGGTGGAAATACAGAACCCGTCAATCATCTTCTTGTTTTAAAATAGTCTATTTAATTAATTACTCAATCAACCAACCACAACCCCATAATTTCCTTTTTCAAATACACACCTTTTGGAGAATAGCTCCTAAGGATCAACTAAAAGACCACTCCCTGTGGAGATGACCTGTGGACTCCCACAGTATTACAATGCTAGACAACCTTAATTCCTACGCTTGGGAATAAAATTCAGCATACGAATAAGACGAAGCATTTTTGGCTCCGTTGCCGGGGAGTGGCGATCAATCCAGTTGATATGAAGAGAGCTAGAGGTAATTTGCAATTGCATTGCAAATCCGGTACGTTCTCTACTTTTCTTTTTAATTTGTTTTTGTGAGAAATCTAGGTGGGTGTTTTCTTGGAAGGAGTAGGATTAGTGCATGTCGGTCTGGGCTCGCAACGAACAATGCCGACTTGTAAGAATTGTACCTCCAAGAAATTCTGAAGAACCCATATTAAGTCCATTGTTTCAAGAGAATCCTCCACCTCAAATGGACCATCCTGGGAGTCAACAACCTCTGTTTAATCAAAATGCTCAAGGGATACCTATTAACCCACAAGGACTCCATGAACCTCCACAACATGGAAATGGTGTTGCACTCCCAGCAACACCAGCAATAGGAGGGGGAAATGTTAACTATCAGCGTAATCAATATCGAGTTCCCCCTGCTCCTTTACCTAATGTGGAAAGAACTCTCTGAGAGATTTTGCAACCTCAGAGCCCTGACAAACTCATGTGTTGCCTTTCACGAAGGGGCTAATCAATTTCCTAAATGAAGTCGAGATGATCGAGTCTTCTACCTATGTATCAGGGGTGGGTGGGGACCCTATTCATTATGAGGGACTTTGAGGATGTTTGCGGTCATTTCTCTCCTTGGATCACCTCTTCACATAATTTGTATGGTTCTATTCCTTTTTTATCTAAAGGAGAAGGTATTAAATCTGGTTTCATTAAGCTTGCACCCAATTCAGTCTTTACATGGGAGGACACAAAATGAATTCCTCGACAAGTTTTTCCCTCCCGCACGTACCAATGCTCTCATGCGAGCAATTCAAAAATTTTAAAAGTGGGTGAACCTTTTGTCGTGGTATGGGAAAGATACAAGGATCTCCTCCATGCTATCCCTCATCATGGTTTGGATGTGGGACAAATGCGTAGTGTTTTCATCAGGATTATTATCCTTGAATAATAAACAATACATCGAATGATGTGTGCGAGAGAGTTTATGAGAAAAGTGCGAGGAGGTAATTCAATTCTTTGACACCATGGCAGAAGAAAATGCTCGAACATGGGAAACTAATACCTCAGTAGACCTTTGCTAAATGCTTAGTACACCTACGAGGGAGAATCCATCATAAGAGAATGATGATTTGCAAGCAAAAATCGCCAATTTAACAAAGAAGTTTGAGGCTATAGAGTTGAAAAAGGTGAACGAGGTAACTAGTGTACTCAGAAGTACCCTCGGTACCTATTGGACCCCAAGTGGAGGAGCCATGCATCATATCCTTTGATGACCCTCGCACTCGACTAATGCTTGCAGAACCTTCCTCAAGTTAAGGGAGCAATCCAAATAGAGCAAGCTAATGCCCTTAACTACCAAAAGGAAACCTTTCAATTCTCCATATTAAAACTTATATAATCGGGGGTAGAGTGGCACCTAATTTTAGTTGGAGAAATGAGGGAGGCCCACACAACTTGCCAAGCAATCAAGAAACCAATTATCAAAACCAAGGTTTTTCAAATCCGGCTCCTCCATTTCAGAATCAAGGTCCTCAAGGATTTCCTGTGAACCCTAATCAAGGTTTCCATTCGTCGAATCAAGGGAATCCAAACCCACAGCCTTATCAACCTCCACATAAGAGAAGTTTGGAGGATATTGTGACACGGTTCGTGAATGACAATCGCTTAAGCAATGAATTTGACTGCGGCCCAGATGATGTGAGATCCGTCGCTACGCTAACTCTTACAGCTGGGCAATTTCAACAAGAAAAGGAAACTCCTTCTCGAGCCATCAAAAATCCCGGGTCAGAATAGTGTTGGAGTTTGAGTCGAAGTAGAGGGCACCTTCGAACATTGCAAAATTTGTCACCACTCTTAGTGAGTAAGGTAATTGACAAAACTATTCAAACCAAGGAACCAATACAAGAGTCTCAAAGTGAACCAGTCGGAGATGATGAGGTGTCGGATAAGCCTCATGTTCCTAGGATAGATATTATTAACGGTGAGCCAGAACAAGACAAGGCTACCCATATCCCTCCAGCTCCATACCCTCATAGGTTGAGAGACCCCGAAAGTGAACCAATCATTCTGGGAGTCTATGAGTTGTTCAAACAAGTGAAATTAGACATTCCTTTACTAGATGCCATTAAGAAATTCCGTCTGTCAGTTTCTAAAGATTTGTGCACGGTAAAAAGGAAACTAGGTGTCAACAAGGAGGCATTCATGACTGAGCAGTCCACCTCATTGATTCGAAACAATTTGCCCCCAAAATACAAAGACCCAGGAAGCCCTACTATTTCCATAGTGGTAGGGAATTCAAAGTTAGGACATGCTTTAGTGGATTTAGGGGCAAGTGTTAATTTGTTGCCTTACTCAATATATGTCGACCTAGGGTTGGGAGGTAGAGCTGACGATATCACTCTCAATTAGGCGACCGTAGTGTGAAGATTCCTAGAGGGATAGTGAAGGATGTATTGGTGCAAGTGGACAAGTTCTACTTCCCTGTGGACTTTGTTGTGCTTGACACTCAACCTGTGGTGAACCAAGGAACTCAATTCCCAGTGATTCTTGGTAGACCATTCTTGGCAACTGCTAATGCCATGTCATGCTTTTGTAGGGGAGGCCTAATGACGCTATCATTTGGTAACATGATTGTTAATTTGAATATCTTTAATGTTATCAAGGGAATGGGAGATGAGGAAGATGTTTGTGAGGTAAACATGGTTGATTCTATGGTGCAGAAATACTTAGATAATGTCTCATATGATGATTCACTCATGTCTTGTCTCGTAAGCCCGAGTTGGGATGAGGAGGTGACCACATCAGAGTCGGAGTTCCTACACTCCATAATTGAACACAATGAGGTATTGGAAGTGAATGGATGGGCACCTAAATTTGAACCATTGCCACCAATTGAGGACAGGGCATTACCTTCGGAAGAGACCACCTAAGCTTGAGTTGAAACCTTTACCATCACACCTCGAATATTCATTCTTAGGGTAGAAGAACGTTTAGGTAATCATATCTTCCTCCTTAGAGTTAGACCAGACGTAGCTTTTTTTTTTTTTTTTTTTTTTTTTTTTTGGAATGTTGAGAACCCACGGGCGCCTGGGATGGACAATTGCAGATGGGAATTAGCCTTTGATCTGCACACATAAGATTCGCGGAAGGGGATGTTAAACCCTCCCAGACAACGCGAGAGGCAGGCAGACAGATAATGAAAGAAGTGGTCAAGAAAGAAGTTTTAAAACTCTTGGACGTAGGTGTCATTTACCCTATTGCAGATAGAAAGTGGGTCAGCCCAACTTAGGTAGTCCCCAAGAAATCTGGAGTCACTGGGGTAGCAAATGAAAATAATGAGCTAATTCCCACTCGTGTCACCTCCGGTTGGAGGGTGTGCATAGATTATAGGAAGCTTAATGTGGGCACTAGGAAGGATCACTTCCCTTTACCTTTTATCGATCAAATGTTAGAGAGAGTCGTAGGGCATGAATTTTATTGTTTTCTTGATGGATACTCAAGGTACAATCAAATTGAGATAGCTTTAGAAGATCAAGAGAAAACTACATTCACCTGTCCTTTTGACACTTTTGTCGTTAGGAAAATGCCTTTAGTTATGCTTGCACCGGAACTTTCCAACGGTGCATGATGGGGATTTTCAGTGATATGATAGAAATCATTTTGGAAATTTTCATGGATGATTTCTCAGTTTTTGGTGACTCATATGAGGGATGCTTGGAGAACTTACGTAAGGTTTTGGAGAGATGTCAAGAGAAGAACCTTGTGTTAAATTGGGAAAAGTGTCATTTCATGAGTGACCTGAGGGATTGTCTTAGGTCACATAGTCTCCAATGGAATCGAGTGGATAAAGCCAAGGTCGAGGTTGATCTCCCGACTTACCTACTCCCTAAGTGTGTTAGAGACATAAGGTCATTCTTGGGATGCTGGATTCTATAGAGATTCATAAAAGATTTTAGTCTTGCTCTTTCGTCCCTTATGCAATTTGATTGCCAGGATGTTCCTTCGCATGGTCACGAGGCTTGTGGTGCCTTTGATAAACTTCAAACTATGTTAGTGTCTCCCCTCTATCATGCGATCTCCTAATTGGAACCTTCCATTTTGAGATCATGTGTGGCCTTAAGTGATTATGCACTATAGGGAGTTTGTTTTAGGACAAGGAAGATAAAAAAGGCGTTTGTGATCTACTATGCAGCCAGACTCTGGAATTCCTTCGAAGCGAAACTACACAACCACAAAAAAGAGTTTTTAGCTGTCGTCTTTGCCTTAGAAAAGTTCAGGTCATACATTGTAGGATCTCTGGCATTTCGAGATCACGCGACGTTGAAGTACTGCTCTCTAGCGGGATACCAAGCATATAGGTTGACTAGGTGGATCTCTTGTGCCAGAATTTAACTTGGTATTAAAGAAAAGATAAAAGGAGTGGAGAATGTGGTAGTGACCATTTATCTCGGTTAGTTAGAGATCACGTCTCGGCCTACCATAGGAGATAGTTTTCTGATGAAGCGACTTTTGCCATTGTTCCACTTTGCCCATGGTATGCGGACATTGTAAATTATCGGTAGTCGAGTCCACTGATGGACTTCTCAACAAAAAAGGAAATTTTTGGCGGACATTAAGAAATATTATTTTGATGATCCATATCTGTTTAAATACTGTCCAGACCAATTGATGAGAAGGTGTGTGCCCAATGATGAGCAAATCAGGATACTCACCTTTTGCCATTCCGAAGCTTGTGGAGGGCATTTCTTCCAATAAGAAGCCGGATAAAATTTTTGGCGGTTTCTTATTTACTTTTAAAGCGCTGAATTTTCAAAACTTGTGCTCGGTGCCAACAATTAGGAGGAGTCACAAAAGACATGATGCCTCTCGATTTTCATCATTGAGATCTTATTTGTTAGAATTATAGACTTCATGGGGCCTTTTCCCCCTTCTTGTGGAATTACCTTTACATTTTGTCACGGTAACTATGTGTCGAAGTGGGTTGAGGCTATTCAGCGCGAGAACTAATGACCCTGAGATTGTTTAAAATTTATAAAGAACACATTTTTCTCATTTGGAGTGCCTGATGCGATTATTAGTGATGGTGGACTCCATTTTGAAATCGTTCTTTTGAATTTGTTGAAAAAGTATGGAGTCACCCATAAAGTTTCAACGACACGCTGCTGATGGTCAAAGCAGGAATTAGCTAATAGGGAGATCAAACACATTTTGGAAAAAACGGTTGCCCCAAATCGCAAAGATTGGTCGCTTCGACTTACCAATGCTCTTTGGGCTTACCGTACTGCTTTTAAAACTATTCTTGGTATGTCTCCCTATAGGCTTGTTTATGGAAAGGCTTGTCATCTGCCGGTAGAAATGGAGCACAGGGCATATTGGGCTATTAAAACTTTTAATTTTAATTTGGATCAAGCGGAGTAAAAACGTGGCCCATTGCGGATGAATGAGCTTGAAGAATTAAGGCGGGAGTCGTATGAGAGCTCCCGGATTTACAAAGAGAGTCTCAAGCTGTTCCATGATAAGACCATTGCGCGGAAAACTTTTGAACCTAACCAAGGTACTCTTTGTCTGACTCACGGTGCACGTGTTTCCGGGTAAACTCGGCTCTCGATGGGTGGCCCATTCGTTTGTCAAAGTAGTTTGCCCATGGTATAAAAATTGAAAATCCAGAAAATGGGAAATCCTTTAAAGTCAATAGCCAGCGTCTAAAGCCATTTCTCGAGCACTTTGGCCAGATGGGGTAGTGAGGACCTGGTAGATCCACTCTACCAGGATACTCCTTCAGAGTAAATTCTATCCAACCTTGTTGTATATTGTTTTTGTTTTCTTTCTTGCATTTATTTTTGCTTTCTTTATTTCAATTTCTTTTATCATAAAATAAAATAAAATAAACCAAACTTTGCGCTCCGTTATTTCTCGGCCTCCTCCACTTTTGTTGTGGGGGTACCCTATGTGCATTGAGGACAATGCTTGTTTTTGTTGTGGGGGTGGGCTTACACTGGTTGGACCCAACTATGCGCATGTTACATGTTCAATGTATGGCAAAATTTTTCAATTTGTGGCTCTTTTGGGTATAGTACTTGACCTGTAATGTATGTAGCACGTGACTTTATACACTCCCGTCATCTCAATGCATTTACCGCGATAACAAGCATCGCCAAAATCTACATGTTCATATTGTGGACCTTATTACCCACGAGTCTGTTCTAATTCCCTACACAAACCATAGACCCTCTGGTCAAACTCTTGTTTTGCCTGTTAGTACTACCCCCTGTGCATTATTTTAGCATGCCATGTTAACTACATGCATCATATTCTCTGAGGAACATCATGCATAACTGGAAAATGATTGGAGGCCATCACTTATGTGTTACACTTTGTGAAATCATGTTGACTTAACCCTTGCACCTATTTTGAGCCTTGAGTTGCCAATTTGGTTCGAACCCTAAGAACCCTGATCACAAGAACTATAGTGGACCACATGGTAAGTGTGAAGGTGTCAAAAGAAGAAAGTACAATTGTTAGCTCCGTAAACACGGTCAGTTTGGGCAGAATACGAGCAGGGAGAGATATGAGTATGCAATGAAATCCGGGATGGAAAGCATTCGAAAAGGATATAATTATATATCGGCACTACTGTCCCCAACTTACAAATAAATAAATAAATAAATATATATATATATATATATATATATATATATATATATATATATATATATATATATATATATATATATATATATACTACTATATATATATATATATATATATATATATATATAATATGGGAACGGCGATAAGTACCGCTCTAACCTGTACCGATACCACTTATGCAAAAAGGACCAGTGGGCAATCGGTGCGAGTCTGCTGTAGCGATACCCGTGCCGTAGGAACTTTGGGGAAGAATTAGGGTTTTAACCCCATTTTGCACCTCTTGTCATTACCCATCTCATCCACTCTCTAGAAGACAAAACCCTAGCCCTTTGTCCTCCTCACTGGCGAATCAGGGATTTGCACATTCTGCGGTGTTCCACCTCTCGGACCAGTTCTTCTTCGTTCATCGTGCGGACGTGGTAAGCACCCTCTGATTCCTTGAGCATTATTTACGTGGTGATATATTGGATCTCCATGGATTTGTTTGGTTGGTTTGGGTTGGTAATGTTGCTCGTTGTGGATTAGGGCTTTGGTAGTGGGTCAGGAGAAGGTTTTTATCTTATCTACACGGGATGACAGTATGGAAACCAAGATTTTGGGATATTGTTTTATGTGTTTGGGGCCATCCTTGCCATTGTGCTATTCTTGCCATATCTATGGCAAGATCTAGAAACCTAGAAGAACAGCGCCTAGCTCCTCCTCTATGGGCGAAATTTGTGAAGAAAAGAAAATCCGACACCTCACAGCCGATAAAGAAAGGAAAAGGAAAGCGAAGAGATTCATCTTCTGAGAGTGAGGAGGTATCAGAGAGTGATGATGAGGAGATCGAGGCCATGTTTGCTGAGGCTTCTGATTCAGAACAGGAAAAGTGGGCCCAATCGATCGTGAAGCGGGGATTTCATTGCGAGAGGGGTGTGAAGGTGGATACATTTTTGTTCACCCATCCCATCAGGGCCATTATTCAAGAGCAGAATTTACAGTTTGTGTGTGCTGAAGTACATGGGTATCTACCTACCTTGGTTCGGGAGTTTTACACTAATTTGAGGAAAATAGAATGAATTCGATACCCTACTAGAGACCTTGTGATAGATGCGAGTTGAAGATCACTCCTAATTTGATAGCTCACTCTTTACAGTATATCCCCTGTAGAAACCCCGGATCGACCTATGGGGCCATTGCGATTCGGCGCCCATTTGTTCGCGAGGCTATGTGCACTCATCCTGTTGCCATGAGTGGTTCTACATGCAAAGGAATTTATGCCGAGGGAAGCTCAAGCGAGAATATGCATTGATGGTCAGATTATTCATGATAGAATCGGGCCAAGGAGTAGAGAAATTTTGAGCAAAACTCCGGTTTTTATATGAGGTGATGGCCAAAGGCTTATTGACTGCCTTGGTCATATGGTGCGTTATGAGGGACTTTCTGCAGTCCACGGTAGAAATAGGCATATTCCATTTCTATCTCTAGTGACAAATCTTGTGGAAACCCCGCGGGACGGGGAGTGGTTGGGGAAAGAATTCTTCTAAGGCTGGGGCCCGTTACAAACGACGGAGGCGAGGCGGTACCATCTACAAGACCCCGGCCTTCACATCCGGTAGCTATTCCGGGGCCTCGCCGTCTGGCGCTGCATCGATAGGCACATCCTGAAAGATGGAGCGTCGGATCAAAGGGTGGTTTAAATGTATTTTGGGGAAAGCGAAACGAACGACCCACGAGGCTCTCCGAGCTCGAGAGTCATATTTATCAGAGAGCTGCTTTAGTGCCCTCCTCTGACTTGGAGGGGAGGATTCGAGGCTAAGGCGATGCCGATGAGGATGCATTTTCTTCTACAGACGACAGGGAGGACATCAAGTAGTAGCATAGTAGGCTAGATTAGGGTGGTGTTGGCAACTGGGTAGAGACCTTAGCCACGTCATGCCAACACCCATTTTGTTCCTATTATCCTATTTGTGTAGCCTACGGTCGTTACAAGCCTTAAAGACCTTTTTGATTTCAGTTGTATTAGTTGTTCCTCTTGACTTTTATGCATAGTAGTTGCATGGTTATGTTAAACTGTGCCTCTATAATATCATTCATTTCAGTTTAGTGCTTGCATTGCAACTTTCTTTTCATTCCATGGTCCTTTATATGAATAGCTTGGTTTTGTGATAGTTTGTTGTTATGTTTGTTCATTACGTGGGGCTTTGTGATTTTCAGTTTAATTGAGTCGGACCAGATTGCACACTATGTCAGGTTGAAGTACTATGTTTAATTTTTGCCCTTTTTGAGATACTTGCAAGGCTTAACTGCACCTAGCGCATTTGTTGGAAATCATAACCAGTGGGTGTAACTAGTTTAAATCTTGCTAGGGACTAGCAAGATGCAGGTTGGGGGGTGTGTTGAATACACAAAAGAGCAACAATTATATCGGAATTTAGCACCTTCAGGTCGTACTTTGCTCACATCTTGTATAAGAATAGGTACTTTTAATTGCTTTCGTGTTTCTGGACTTGTACAGGTTTTTCGGGTTTCATACATAGTATTGCAAATTTCGTGTCGAAGCGAATATGGATCGATGAGGATGATGGCAGCCAGCATGGGTGAGAAGTTTTGGGAAGTGCAACGATGCTGGGAAACAGGAGTGCGAGAGGCGTGGTACCGTGCAGAACAAACCGATTACCAATACACCCAAAATTTGGAATTCAGCGGTGGCTTCTTGATGCGGTGCAGCTCTCAGCGGTGCGGTGCCCTATCTGAAAAGCACTAGTAGCAAAACGGTACCGGTACCGCACTAACCTGTACCAGTACCGACATGTAAGATTTGCGGGAATTGAGCAGGAATACGATTCTAATGCAAGAATACGATGATCTTTAACCATTAACTTCGAGATCACAATGGAAAAGGGTATAAAAGCGAAGGAAGGTGAAGAAGGCGGCTTTTGATTCCTAAGTTTGGTTTTTCACAAAGAGTGTTCTTTCTCATAGTTTATGCTAGGGTTTATAGAGTAGAATAGAAGACTTCACTTTTCTGCAGATTTTGGATTTCAAGTTCATTTAACCTTTCGGAGTTAGATCACCGCATTTCGTTTCTCCTTGATTATTTCGTATTTTTTGATTCTTTGGTTTTGCAATTGAGTTGACTTTCTCAAGTTCCTTTATGAATAATTTCTCATCAATTACTGACTTGTTTATATCCCAATGAAGTTCTAATCTCATCTTATGCTGGAGTTCTAATGGGAAACTCACCTGATCAAGGTAAAAACCCTCAATTCCTCTTTTATGCTTCATTGAGATTGTGTGATGTTCAACACTTGTAGAGAAACTTTATAAAACCTTAGTTGGGCATCCTCTTGACAACGTGTGAACGAGAGATCCTCGGTACACGTTGTACTTGATTACAAATGCAAGCTAAGAGTCTGAATTAATTGTTGAACAAGTGTTTAACATCCTCGATGATTTACATTCTAAAGGCGTTTAAAACAAATCTTCGTCGAAGACCATTCATCAATGGCTCTTAGATGAGATTGTAAACTAAGAGAGGTGGGAATTACTTGATCAATAGTGAGAATGGAAACCTAAGAGCCCCATCAATCATCTTCTTGTTTTAAAATAGTCTATTTAATTAATTACTCAATCAACCCGACCCACGACCCAGTAATTTCCTTTTCAAATACACACCTTTGAAACCAACCTGGGGATCAACTAAAAGACCACTCCCTGTGGAGATGACCTGTGGACTCCCACAGTATTACAATGCTAGACAACCTTAATTCCTACGCTTGGGAATAAAATTCAGCATACGAATAAGATGAAGCACATGACATTCTGCCTTATTGTGACACGAGCAGCCTAGTAGGGCTACTTGAAGATGACTTTATGTCATGTTGCGACATGAGCAGCTCTGTTGAGCCATTGAGATTTGCATGTTCGACCATGTCGCAACATGAGAGCCTTGTCGAAGACATTGCCAAACACATGTTTGGCCATGTCGCGACATGGTGATGTCGGGCCACCCATTTACTTTACATTTTGGCCCATTTTCTGAGGACTATATACTCTACACTTGTAATAATCATTAAGGTTCAAACTTAGAGGCAAAGAACATCCTATTCTAGGGTTTCTCACCTCTTAGTCTTAGAACAATCTA
This sequence comes from Tetrastigma voinierianum, assembly GCA_016808115.1. Taxonomy (NCBI): domain Eukaryota; kingdom Viridiplantae; phylum Streptophyta; class Magnoliopsida; order Vitales; family Vitaceae; genus Tetrastigma; species Tetrastigma voinierianum. Next base: position 1,239,812 of record JAEQBH010001818.1, read on the forward strand.
GGTTTCGATTTTGGTTGTTTTTGCTTGGATTTGAAGACATTTTTGAAGGATCAACTAGCTAGAGGATCTCTTACAGTTGGGATCGAAGTTTTGAGATCTCTTCATCATATCTTTATTTAATATCTCTAACTTTGAACCCTCTTCTCACCTCTTTCTTAATTTTTGTTGAAATATACATGATTTTGGTAGATTTGAGTGTTGTAATGAGTAGGTAAAATATTCTCTAGGGTTGATTGTAATATCGATGGTTGATTTATATCATTTTTGTTTTGTCGAATAATAATGCCCTACGTTAGCAATGTAATTTGGTGTAGAATCTGGATTATTACGGTTTCTTGAAATTAATTTTATTAGGAAATGCATGTGAGACCTGGTTTATGAGAGACTCACTTAGGGATTCCATAAAAATAGTTGGAATGGGCCATAACCATTTCATGCCAATGTGTTTTAATTTGAAGAATTAACTTAACCTAATTAAAGAAATTGAGGGCACTAGAAATGTCACCAGTACTAAATGGATTTCATTAGGGTGGGACACAAATTCATTTTTGTGTGAGGATCGTAAGGACCTAGCGGTGATCGGTTCGAGCATAGTTTAGGTAGTCTTATTATAAGGACTTAGCGGAGACCAATAAAACACCCAAGGAAAAACCTTCCTTTGAAAAGTAACACATTCAAGGACCTAGAAGGACCTAGCGGTGAATAGGAAGCTGGTGTGTGAAATTGAGGGGAGACACGAGAGTGTAAACCTCATACCCTATTCCTTGAACCGTCATAAATGCATGTTTACTTAACCTGTGCTTAATTTACATATAAATCAACATACATCAATTGAAACAATCAACCCTAGTATTTTTCTCCTTTAAGTTCATTTTCTTCAATTTTGTTTCATTCCTTTTAGTTAGCCACAAATCCTCCACCCCCAACACCCTTTTTTTACTTTGCTTTATTTTAGTTTTTTAAAATCTTTCTTTAAATCACTCATTTGCTCAAATAGTGAAATGATTGAGTAACTGGGGTACTAAGACCCCCATTCAAAACCCTTTCCCTGTGGGATCGATACTTGGTTTTTAATAAGAAAGCCATTTTATTACTTATGACCCGTGCTCTTGTGGTAATTTTAGAAATTATTTTGTTTATTATAAACCTTAAGCATAAGTACGACAAGTTTTGGCATTTGTTGTTAGGAATGATGTGTTTTGATATGTTTGGATTGATGTTTAGTGAATCAAAAGTTTGCTAATTTGAGCTTTATTTTAGAGTGTGAATATTTCTTTAGTTTTTTTAATTTTTATTTTCTTTAGTTTTTGTTTGTTTTCTATATGCTTAATTTCTTTGTTTAAGTTGTGTTTAGTGTTTTTAGGCATTTTGATTATATGCATAGGAAGCCGACTTCAGAGTTGTTACCTTTTGATCTTGAGCTAGAGAAGACATGGAGAAAATTTAAAAGGTCAAAAATTAGGACAAGTCGGGAATGGAGGATAAACAGAATGATTGATATAATGGAAACTGACAATGACAAAAAATGATCTGCCTTGAATCAAAAATGACTTTGGGTGACTGGTGGAAACCTATGCTTAATGATAACTATTGGGGGTTTCGACAACAGTTTATCAATGCGAACAATTTTGAGCTAAAACCTAGTCTTATATTGATGGTACAATAGCAGTAATTTGGAGGCAATCCTTCAAAAGATACGAATGCCTACTTATCAAATTTTCTCGAGTTGTACGGGACAATAAAGATGAACAAGGTTCATCATGACATCATTAAATTTAAAATTTTTCCCTTTTCACTTAAGGAGAAACCTAGGAATTGGTTCCACAACCCAGCTCAAGGATCCATTGAAACGAGAGGGGAGATGGTTGAATTTTGGCGAAATTCTTTTCCCTTGACTCATTTGGCCCTTAGAGCCAAATTACATAGTTTAGACAAGGTGATCAAGAGACGTTAGACGATGCTTAGGATCGATTCAAAAAATTTCTAAGGAAGTGCCCACAACACGGGTATAAACTTTACTCCACAGTACTGACTTTCTGATAGGTTGAACACTATTGACTAGAGCTTTAATTGATACGACATGGAGATTCTATCACATGTAAGATGACCAAGCGAATCAATTGTTTGAGAGTTGGCAAAGCATAATTATCAAGCGCCTCAAGAAGATCCATTGGGAAAGAAGACAAGGTGGAATCTTGGAATTGGATCGAATTTCATTTGTAGAGGCGAAATTTGAAGCACTGATGACCAAGTTGAAATAACAAACTCCTAGAGAACCTACCATGGGGGAAATAGTATACATGAAAGCTCAAGAAGTTATTGTAGAAAATTCTACATCTCAAGTAGAGGAGGCGAACTTTAGCCAAAAATCAAGTCATTAAGGGTAAAAGGGTCCAATTGGGAAAATTTGTGAGCTGAACGTCTAGGCACTCTTGTGGAGTGCCTAGGCGTTCCAGAGTGTATGCTGAGACATGTAGGGTATGCGAAGGCGTGCATTCTGAGGTGTTCATGTGGACGCCAAGGCGCTCCTGCAACTATGAGTCTGAATGCCAAGGAGCTCTTATGGAGTGCCTAGGCGTTCCAAAGGTTGGTCTAATGCTCTTTGATGTGAACACCAAGGCGCTCAAGTGGAGAGACTAGGCGTTCCTTATTGTGTCTTGAAGGACTTGTGAGGCTCCACTTCTTGAGGTCGTAACTCCTTTATTCGGATTCTGAATCGCAGAATCTTGGTGTCTACAGAAAGCTCTTGAAGTCTAAAATACATCCATCTCATAAAAAGAACTATAAGAAGTCATCATCTTTGTGAGATACTCCCAAATTTAGCAACTTCTGTAAGTGATAGCATTTTTGGTCTTTTTGGCCTTTTTTCTTCTTTTTTCTCCCAAATTTTAGCCTCTTTGAGGCTCCACTTTGCGATATTCCCTCGAAGTTGCTTTCCTTTAAAAAAAAAATTAAAAAATTATTGGGATTATAATGAGGCATATCTTCATAAAAATCTGATAAAAACTCAAGTTGAAGCATCAATAGAATAGGTGTAAAATACACCTATCAATTGCAAAAGCGGATCTTTCTCATGAAAAAGGGTAACCTTCTATCCTACAACTAACTAATTGAAACATATGGATTCTTGAAAGGGTCAATGGGGAAAAGACTATTTTTTTACTACATTATATCTTGTAGTAATATTTGAAAGCGTTAGTTGCCCTTGACTTGGTACTTCTTTTACACATGATTTGTCATGACCCACTGAAAAGCTATAATAAATTGTGGTGAATTAAGATACCATTGAAATAGAAATAAATATATTAGATGTTTAAGGCCTTTGAGCTTTCAATTCACAATTAATAATCCAGATAAATCATGAATTTTTATGCAAATTGCTATTCTTTATTTCTATTGTATAATCTTTTACACATAAAAATGTTACATCACATTGATTCATCCTATGTCAAGTGGTTAGATTAGGAACTTGAGGAAATCACAAAAATTTATAAACCTAAAAATGTCATTTTTGAGTGGTTATCATACATGAAAGGTACATTAATATTTTTTTTCTAAATTTAAAAAATAATACCTTTTATTTAATGAAAAGAAAATGTATTAAAGTTCATATATAGCAAGTTGTTTTATAGGTGATGAACTCAAAAATTGATATGTTCATCATTATTGTCGTTTTCTTGTTTTAGAACTTCGACCAAGGCTAATCATGTGCACCATCTTCTTCTTCTTGTTATCGTTACAATAGCTGTCGGTGCTTGTTTTTTGTTCCTTTATTGATCTACAAATTTTTAGTCGAGTCATCTGAATCATATCAACTCCTTTTGCTTCACTCTAGATCTCTCGATCCGGAGGCATTTCTTTCGGATTTTCAAATCTTGTGATTCAGGTTCTCACTTTTTCTATGCTTTTATCTTCAAAATCTATATTGAAAATTTTATTTGTTAATTAATAATCATAATGTGTTCGTTTAACTATGTTTAAGTTTGAATTTATACCATAATTTTGTTTGTTATATGAGTAATTGAAATTTTAAATCACTAAAAGTGGGTTTATAAGAATTTTTTAAGTTCACAAAATTAGGAATAAATTACAACATGTTTTGTTAAATGAAAGAAACTTATGTTGATTTGTTGGTCATTATCACCATCCTCTTCTTTTGGATCTTTGATAAGATTTGAAGTGTATCAAATTTGCTGCCTTGTCATTGATGTAGTTCTTATAATGGTTGTTCGTGTTTATTCTTACATTCCATTTTCATATGCATGCTTTGAGGTTAACTCTTTAAAAATCATATCAACTCTCCTTTAGCATCCTAAATTTTGGAATCAAAATCTACTATTTTAATGCGTACATTTAAATATGTTTGATTTGAATTATAACTTCTATTTTATGTTTTAACATAAATTCTTGTTTTTCTTATCTACATGAATAATCAATACTTGGATTTACTAACATTTATAGGTTGCCAAATTAGAGAAAAGAGGACAAATTCATCACAATCAAGTCATGTATAGCAAGTTGTATTAAGGGAGATGATTGACTCAATATTAATTTGTTCAATATTATTCTTCTTTTCTTGTTCCTTACTACCATTTTCAGGTTGCCAAATTAGAGAAAAATGAAAATTTAATCACAATCAAGTTATATATAGCAAGTTGTATTAAGGATGATGACTCAATGTTAATTAGTTCAACCCATTTATTCATCTTTTCTTGTTTCCGATATTGGATAGGGATTAAAGCATGTAACACATAGTGCTTTGTTGGTGATGTGGTGCCTGTATAGCTTATCATGGCTTATTGTTCCTCCTTTTATTGACCTATTAGTGTTTGAAGTCAATTCATCATATGGAACCAACTCACTTTTCTTCTTTCCATTCTAAGGTAACTTCATTTTGATTTTTTAGAAGCTTGCAATTCGCGTCTTTACTTTTTTTCCTTCTATCTTTTTAATCTCAAATTTCAAATTTCAATTTTTCATAATTTTAGTAATAATGATTCCTTTGCTTAGTTTGAAATCTAAAATTTCACCATAGATATGTATTAGATTATTGAATTGTTTATAGGAAGAAAGGAGTTTCTAGGAAGTGCACTACAGAAAGTGAAGAATAGAGACGGCGGAAAGGCAGGGGCGAAGCTTGTTTCAGTCTGTTAAAACTGAGAAAACGTTTACGTCTCTAAATAGGAACGGAAAACAATTTCGATCTTCTATTTGAAACAGAAAATTATTCTGTCTCTATTTAGAGACGGAATTTCCGTCTCTAAATTTCCGTCTCTAAAAGTGAGATAAGGTTCCCTCAAAATTTGAGACCCGAAAATAGGGCCGAATACTTTTCCGTCTCTAAATAGAGGCGAGGAATATTTTGCGTCTCTAATTTTAGAAGGCCGAGCGTTTCCGTCTCTAAATAGAAACGGAAAACAGTTTTCGTCTCTATTTAGAGACGGAAAATTATTTTTCGTCTCTGTTAGAGGCCATAAAATTTCCGTCTCTAAAGTGGCGCGATAAATTCCCTCCCAATTTTGAAGAATAGAGACCAAATACTTTTTCGTCTCTAAATAGAGACGGAATATTTTTTCCGTCTCTAATTTTAGAGGCGGAAACAATTTTCGTCTCTAAATAGAGGCCGACGCGCTCCGTCTCTAAATAAGAGGCGGAATCCCTTTTCACGTCTCTATTTTTCGGGATATTTATTTTTCCCTCTCTTCTTTCCTTCTCTCCTTTATCTTTCCCCTTTCTCCTTTCCTCCCTCGCCGCGAACTGCGTAGCCCCTCACCCCACCGCCGTCCGACGGGATATTCCTCCCCCGCCATCGCACGCCGCCCCCCTCCCCGCCGGCCCCCTTCCCTTTCCTTGCCCTTTCTTCGGAAGTCGCGTCACCATCTCTTCCCACTTGCGGCCTTGATTATCCCCAACTTCTTCCCATGTGGCGCGATCCGACTTCCTCCCACATCGCCCACCGCCGGCCTTCCGCTGCTCCCCTCCTCCCCGTCGGCCAGTGGTACAACTAAATTAATTTTTTTACGCGAATTTTTTTGTTATTTTATTTATGTATTATATAATATTTATGTGTTAATTTATTTCATTAGTTTATATTTTTATATTTTTTTGTTATTCTATTTAATTTATATTTTGTAATGTTATTTGTTCTAATTTTATGTTAATTAATTTGTAATGGTTATTTTCAATGTAATTTGTTCCAATTAATTCATAATAGCTAATGTGATTTAATATGTTGGTTAATACTTTGTGTAGTTTAATATGTTAATTAAGTAGTTTAATGTATTTTAATATGTTGGTTAATACAAATTAATAGTTAATTAATTTGTATTTTAATTTGTTCTAATATGTTTTACTATGTTGTATTATTTGAATATATTGTGTTATATTTGAGAGTGTAATTATTTTAGTCTTTTTTCATTAACTGTGCATAATTTTTATATCATTTGAATGAGTATTTAGTGTTATTTGAATCTATAGTTATGTCAATTTGTGTATGTACATTGAATTGTGCATGTATATTGTTTTAATGAGATAAATATGTGTAAGTCACAGTCATCATTTGTAGATTCACGATTGGTTGATATTTTACGAGTGTTAAAATTTGCTAATGTTTGACGAGGATAAAGGACCCGTATAGGGGAACTACATCCGTTTTACAAAATATATAGAAATTTCTGAAATTTTTTAAATTATGGACAACTGTTAGTGTTGGGACTCATATTTCTATTACGTTGTCGTTAAAATAACAATACATATCTACATGTATTCTTGTTATTAGGAGTCTTCTTAGGCCGGTCACATCCTCATGAGTTGTTTTACACACTCATACGCGGAATCATGTGATTGTGACATTCGTCGACGATCGTATAGACAAATTCATGTACACTAATTTCAAAACTTAATATTCATTTTCTTTTAACCTCTTAGTTTCATTTACTATTTACATAACATTCAGTTAATTTTTATTACAGGAGCGAGTAGTAGAGTCTTAGTCAGCAGATGAACGGCGATAATGTTGATCATGCTCGTGTATATTATGAGGCTGTTGGCGGTAGGGATCGTCGTGGACAGGTCTTTGGTTTGGGCTCCTACGCGAATGTTTGGTATTCGCATGCGTCCTCCTCCTCCTCGGCTACGGCTAGTAGGCTTGCGGCAACTACCAATGATGTCATTGAGCTACGCGATACGATCGACGATACTAATGGGCCCAGTATCGATAAATTTAGAGGACTTCATTAGCAGTAGATTACCTGGCGACCATAAGCCGTCTGGCGATCGTCGCATTCTCCTCCATCTTAGTTATTATTTTAAATTATTATCTTTTTTTATTTGTAATCTCACTACACTTTTTTATATATTATTACATTATATAATACAATATGTTCATATTTATTTATTGTTTATTTAATTTTTTAATATATAAAATTAGAATAATTTAAATTTAATATTATTTATTTTTAATATATTAAAAAAATTTAATAATTAGAGACGAAAATTCATTATATAAAATTAAAGGAAAATTTAAATTGAATATTATTTATTTTTAATATATTAAAAAAATTCAATAAAAATAGAGAGCGGAATTGATTTTAGTATAAAAATAGAAACGGAATAATTTATTCCGTCTCTATTTTTAGCGACGGAATTGATTTTCCGTCTCTATTTTTAGAGACGGAATAATTCATTTCGTCTCTATTTTTAGAGACGGAAGGGACGTTTCGGTCTCTAAAAATAGAGACGGAATTCAAGATTCCGTCTCTGTTCTGAAGACGGAGAAAATCAATTCCGTCTCTAAAAATAGAGAAACCAGACATTTTGGTCTCTAATTTTTAGAGACCGACGAAATAGAGACGGAAAATTTCCGTCTCTATTTCCGTCTCTATTTTCAATTAAAGACGGAATTCCGTCTCTATTTTCCGTCTCTATTTCTCAGATTTCTTGTAGTGGTGGAATCTCATGAGGACATGGTTATTTATGAGCTAGTTGAACTTTTGTAAGGCAAAAAAAATGTTAAAAACGAAACAAGTATTGAATCTAAAGAAGGCAAATATGGAAAGTTGGCAAAACATAAAGATCATTTAGTGGGTTATACATTTTGGTCCAAAGATAGACAATAACTTTCGTTAAATATTTTTCTAATGTAAAAATGAGATATACTAGAAATTTATTTTTGTTGACACTTGTATTTAGAGTAGTTAGATAACATTTTCCTTTATGGTGATTTCGAGGAGCACTTAATTTAAACAATGAAAATCTCTATCCAATATATTCTATTTCACTCAAAAGCAAGAAGATCCATACTTAAAGATAAGATACAATAAAACAATCTACACTTTACATACTAAGAAAGGTTTGAGCTTGAAAGTAGCTATAATTTAGTTCTTAGAAAGCCATATCATAACTAACTAGCATTTATAGAGTTCAATAGGATCACACAAGAAAATGAAATATGATGTATTGGATTGAAACAACACGGGCTTAAGCAAGTATCTAGGTAATGCACTATAAAGTTTGACTCTTTCATGGTAGCTCATGGATCCAAAAGAATTGATGTTGATCAATGCTTATATTTTAGAAAATTCATTGATTGTAACCTTATTCTCCTCTTCCTCTATATAGATTATATGTTCATTTTGTATTAAGATGTTAACATAATTGAAAAACTCAAGGAAGCTTTCTCTTTCATTTGCAAGGAGTTAATTCTAAAATAATGCATTACTTCTTAATTTGACAGGGTAGGAAGGTGACAAGAAAAGCACATTAAACAAGTTCTTGAAAGATTCTTTAAGATTTTTCAAAGCATAAGTACATTTATTGACAATTGAAGGAAATCAATGGAGATTATCTCTACTTCTCGATTTTTAGGAGCCTTATATATGTCATACTTTGTAGTTAGACAAACATTGCTCATGCATTCAATGTATGTAGCAAGTTCTTCTCAAATCTTATCTAGAAATCATTGGAAGCTGAGGAAATGGATCTTATTCTAAAATTAGAGGTAAAACTTTAAGGGTTAGTTACCTTAAATACTGTGACACTCCAAAACCCGGGAGTCACTTTTGTACAAATTTTTTTTTTTACACTTCTAAAAATCAACATAAATCAGTCTCGTTACTACAAGGGCTACAAGAACTTGGAAAACTTGCCAAAATATATTTAATTATACAAAACTAAATTAAATACAATATTTTGGTTCCATATATTACAAAAACCTGAGTTTCCAACCCAAAAAATCACATAATACAAAACAGGCATAGCCTTTTCTTCTGGCGGGGTCGGTGTGAGCCTCGTGCTGTATTGCCTCCAGTACTTGAATTGGTTTTCCCATGACGGGGTGAGTAACACCCACTAAAGAAATCCTCCCACCAGGGCTACTTCCCACCCAAGTGCATGTGCAATGCCATAAATTCACACACATTCTTACACATTCATATAAAGCATGCATGTCTCTATATGATTGTCTACATGCCATGCCCCATATCTCAAGTCCTCACTAACTCCCTCACAGATGCATATGTCATCCATGTATGAAAACTATTTCAAAACAAAAGCTTTTTATTTTTAAACTCATTGGACATTCTCTGATTTTATAATAAAGTGGGCAACCCTCCGAATTTTGATATCATAATATCTATTGGACAACCCTCGAATATGACATTATAATATGCGGGTCATTCTTGATAGCACAATATCTTTGGAATGATCCTCCGAAATTAAATATAATGGACAATCCTCCAAAATTAATATTTTGGACAACCCTTCGAATTTAATTCATTCAAAATCCATGTCATGCACTCACACCCGATTTTACGCGATGTTCCCGTGCACATGCAAGTATAAGTACCAACGCATAAAATCTCATATTACATGCATAATAAAAACACATCTGACATATATATCATTTATGCTTTATCTTAAGCATCATGTTAATCATCAACATGCACATATCAACATGTATATTCACACATTCTGCATGTTTTTCATTCAAACAATAATACCAAACTGATGTTTTCTTCACTCTAAAAACCTAGAAAATTCTGCATGTTAGTCATGCAAATCAACATGCACATATCAACATGTATATTCACACATTCTGCATATTTTTCATTCAAACAATAATATCAAAGCGTGTTTTCTTAGTCTAAACCGAGAAAATTCTGCATATTAGTCATGCAAATCAACATGCACATATCAACATGTATATTCACACATTAAGGATGTTTCATTCAAACAATAATACCAAGCGATGTTTTCTCTTCGGTCTAAAAACCAGAAAATTCTGCACATGTTAGTCATGCGAAACAACAATACACCAAACTGATATTTCTTCCAGTCCTAAAAACCCCAAAAAATTTTGCATATTGAGTCATGCAAGCAATAATACGAACTGATATTTCGAGGTCAAAAGCCCGAGGAGAAGATTACGCATGTTAAGTCATACCGGCAACAACACACCAAACTAATATTTCTTCGAGTCTAAAACCCGAAAATTCTGCATGTTAGTCATGCAAGAAATAATACATCAAACTGATATTTCTTCAGTCTAAAACCCAGAAAATTCTGCATGTTAGTCATGCAAGCAACAATACACCAAACCGATTTTTTTTTTTTTTTTTCAAATTCCAAAAAATAGTGCTCCCAAAACCAACCGTAACAAGATCAATTCCAGAGAAATTCTGGAAATTACAAGAACCAACAGTTACGCATCAACGAGTTTTGTAGAAGCATTCTTGTATCCCACCCACATGTAAGGCTACCTTTCATGGCCATTTCATGTCTCTTAAATAGGAAATAGCTGAGGTAGGAGAAGACCCCCTACCTGATGAAGTGCAGATCAAACTCACAGTTGTTTTACATTAACCAGAGAACTGTTGGTTCTCTTCAATTTCTATTTATTACTCCTTCCTTTCTTTTCTTCTTCCCTCTCTCTATTCTCTTCTCTTTTCTTACCTCTACTGAATTCTGGGCAGAATTTGGAGAACCCTCCGACCGTTTGCTCCTCTCCTCTTCACCGAAATTGATGGTGTCTTGGTGGAGAACACCTGGTCTAACCTTCTTGACATCTAGCATTCTATATGCCAAATTTGCAGCCAAGCGATTCACTCCACTCTCGCCATGATCTCCTTTGGACTTTAGCTCCCGCCAAGCCAATTCTCCCATGCAAATCGAACCAACACATTTGGCCTTTGGTTGCCAAGTGTCTTCTCCTCTGGTGCCACATGACATGCACCTTCATGCCATGTGTCGCCACCTCATTTGTCCATTCGCCTCGAAATACGTGAAATTCCCATCGTCTCAAAATTCAACGAAATTCGATTATGTACCTAGATTTCGCGAGATGAATTCAACGGTGTGATCTGCATCATCATCCGAGATCTAGAGAATTTTTAGGTTTGCAACCTGTGTCTATCGATTTACTTTATCCGGGTCTCACAAATACTCCATAAAACCTATACCATAGGTGGGCACCTAGGAGATACGAATTAAACCTTTTTCAAGCCACAAAGAAAGAGAGAAAGAGAGAAAGAGAGAATCAATGTATATGCCTTTTAGATTATGCTAAAGAGAATTACCTTATTTATGTTAAAGTAGGGTGTTCCTTTGATAACTATAGCTGAGAGATGATCAACATGTGCTTGAGTCTCATTTGGAATAAGTTTTAAAGAGATTTGAGATGATTAAAGTAAAATTGTTGACGAAATTTGAAATATTTTTCAATCAGATTTTCTTTCCTTTATCCCTAGGAGGTTAACAATATTCAAATTGAAGGGGAGAGATTAATTTGAGCATGCATCTTTTCTACACATCAAAACAATGTTTTGTTTATATTTTTTGAGTGTTATTTATGGCTTCTTAGGTTGATGCAGTTAAGTCTACTATTGGATCTAATACAAAAAATTTGAGCGTTGTAATGCAGTTAAGAAATGAAAAAGTTTATAATAGGAATTAAGGAAAATGCATTTCAAATGGTTTGGTAAAAAAAAAAAAAAGTTTCAAATTTAGCCAAAATTTGAATAAGCGTATCAAAATAAAATAGAACATGATAAGAAGAGTTACAAATGATGAAAAGACAACCATGAAACAAGGATACTAAGGAGAAACCAAACATGGACTTGATATCTAAGTGGATTGTCAAAATAAATGCTTGAGTTGTATTGATTTTAAACAAAAACAAAAGTTGGTACTAATTTCATATGAAAATTAGAGCTACATTAGTTCTTTGTATCAATTTATGTTTTAAAATTTTATTACTAGAGTTGCTTTATTGAAATGAGGTAATATGTTCCTAGTATAAAAAAAATGGCATATTAAAATTGGTATAGAAATTTTTGTTAATAGGAATGCTTCATCAAAGTGAGACAGTTAAGTCCTTAGAATGTGGATGCTAGTATTGGAACTGGTGTCAATTTACTTTTTCTTGTATTAAATTTGCTTTATAATTCAACAATGCAATTTGAAAGATATAACTGTGTGTTACCAACTTTCACAATCATTCTCTAGTTATGTTCTATGATTGTGACCAAGTTGAACTAGTTGTGGGAGGCGATATGTAATCAGCAGAGATAATGCATGATAATGAAAAGTGAAGCACACACCAAAGATGTTTCGATAGTTGGTCAAGAGTGATTATTGTAGTACCTTCGGATGTAAAGGATCTCCACTATTCTGAATTAGGTTATAATTAGTCTTATATGAATGAGATATCTCTCACTCTAATGCCTTCCTCTCACCTGGTCTTCAAGTGGAATTAGAGCAGATCCCTTGTTCCTAATTCTGACATCTAACATCTTACACTTATCATATTAACAAAATAATGTTCATCTCTCACACAATTGAAAGGATTATGTGCGATACCGAGAATATCTACACCCTTCTACGTCTACACTTGCTCGATTGATATGCTTCTTCTATTGTAGATATGTGTAGAAGATCGTCCATTTCTCTAATTTATATAGGCGTCTTGATTATCAGATTAGTAACTCTTAATTATGTTGGTTCATTATCTAATTAGGAATTCTTGATTAATTCTATCATTATCACCTTGACTGAAAGTTATCCTCATGTCAGAACAAATCAAGGAGACTTGGGCACCAAGACATTCTCTCAGAGTGGACTCCTTTGTTCAGCTATAGTTCTAATAGCTCAAGTTTATCTCTTTGAAGGACTTTCTATTACTTTCCATTATTTGCTTGGGCTTCTAAAAGTCTTGGCCATCTTGCCTCTTCTTCCTAGAAGTTGTCGGATCAAGGGAGTCATATTCTCAGTAGAGTCCTACTCTAGTTCTGACTTTGATTCGAAGAGCTCACGTGACTAGGCATGTGATATGGCATCTTGTTCCTATTACCCTTAAGAATTGTCATGTGACTTCCCTTGTAAACCTTTCTTGCTTCCTCAGTTTTGATCTTCGAAATATGTAGCTTTTTTCTTGTGCCAAAGAGAGTGCCAACTTTAAACTCCAACAATCTCCTCCTTTGGCCTTTCTTTGGCAAAACCCTCTACAAGAATAGATCAAAAGATGCATAATTGAGAAAAGTCAAACACAGGACAACCTTGATGAAGATAGGACTGGTAATACATTCCATTTATGCAGTACAGTTAAGCCTAAGACAGAAATAAACAAAAAAAAAAAAACCATTATGCACCAACATTATTTACTCCCTTTTTTTGACAAAGAAATGCTAAGGGGTCAAGGTTGTGCAAGGGGGAGAGTCAAGCAAATGGAAAGGTTCAATATTGCCACTAGCTATCAGGGAAGATTGATTAGGCTGAGGGATTTTAGTCAGAGAAGAGATTGGACTAGAAGCAATCATAAGACTGGTTCGAACAAGATCACGAACATCCTTTGTTGAATCAGTAGCGTCATCGTCTTCAATGATCTAAAAGATGATGTCAAACACCTAGGCACCCTTGAGCTCATCCAAAAAGGCCATTGTGGCCATCTTCCGATCTTGTATACTCTGAAGCTGAAATTCTAAGAGTTGATTTAGCTCATTGAGGTGCTAAAGTTCTTTCTCCTATAGGACACTCTCTTGATGATGGAACAGTGGGTCCTCTAAAGGGAAAACCGGAGGTAAGATGATCTACCGGATCATAATCGGAGTAATCATCAGAGGGTGGAGTGCTTTGATTGCTGAACTTCTTGTTGAATTTGATATATTGAAGATGATGTCCCTGATACGATCTTGTATACAATTTGATATCATAATTTAAAAGCATCCCAGAGTTGGTTTCATCAAACATACACGCATGATGAATTTGAGGGGTAATCGAGGTAGTCCTCTTATAGATTTATAATGATATAATGATGAACATATTCTAGGGATAGGATAAAGTTGTGATACCTGATATGTCATTGGAAAGGCTTACACTTTGATTTAGCTAAGGGCCAGACAAGAGACAATCTCAATCGAGCATAACGGAGGAAGGATTGTTCCTCTATCACTACAATAGTTAGACTAACACCTTCTGGCTTTTTATCTTCTAAAGATATTGGCTTTTTAATCAAATTAAGGATGTTGAGGTCTAATGTCATGTCTTCGAATGTAATTTTCATTTGTATACTCTTACAGTTTTTTAAAGCATTAGACGCCGCTAGGAAAGGTTTGCCTAAAATAATAGGGATGTTATTTGGCCCTTTTATTGCTGGGATAGTATCCAAGACAACAAAGTCTACTGGAAAATAAAAGTTATTGACTTGACTAGGAGATCCTCTATAATCCCTCAAGGAATTTTCACTTATCGATCAGCCAAAGATAGTGTAATGCGGGTTGGTTTGAGTTTTCAATCCCAAATTGAATGTAAACGAACTACAGTAAGAGATTAACACTTGCTCCTAGATCCAATAAAACTCGTTCTAATTGGGTTCCTCCAATATAAACTAAAATTGTAGGGCAACCTCGATCTTTGTACATCACCAGAGTGTGTTTTCGATTATCGTGCTTATTTGCTCAATAAGGAAGGCTTTCTTATCTATGTTTATATTGTGTTTAACTATGCACGGGTCTTTGAGAAATTTCGCGTAAGGCGGCATTTGTTTAATCCTATCTAGAAGAGGGATATTCACCGTTACTTGTTTAAAGATCTCAAAAACCTCTCATGTATTACCTTCCTTTTTCTTACACTGTAGTGCATTAGGAAATGGTGGTAGGGTGAGATGCGCGTAATCGCCCTCTCTAATGATCAACTTTTCGGGTTTCTCATTCAGGTCTTTGGCATTGTCTGTCTTTGGCTTGATCTAATCCTTTACCTTTTTTCCACTTTCCCCTAGGTTAATGTTAATTTCTTGTTCATCCGTGGGTGGCGAAGTGGGTTGAGTGACTTTTTTCCCATTCCTTAATATCATGACCGTTTTAGCTTCTCCTATGTTAGCTAGGTGTCTCTCCTCAGTTTGCCATTGGGACATAGCTAGATCTTTCTCTTTTATGCTAGCGACAAGCTCTATGATAGCTTGTTAGAGATCATCTACTTTCTGTTTGGTAGCCAAGTGTTGTTTTCCATGGATTTGAATTTGTGCTCGTGTATTTCATGCGTGTTCTGTTGTGAGTTCATGAAATTGTCAAATAATTTAGTTAAGGTATCTATACTATGTCTAAGTGTGGGCTCCGTAGTTTGAGTTTTAGGGTTGTACCTAGATTTCTGAATGTCTCTTTGGTCCTTTGCACATGGTATGTTAAGGTATCTTTCTCATTCTATTCCGTATTTATCTCCATATATATGTGTTATCATTCCAAAGAGGTGTCGGTTTATGCCTTGCGACATATTGAACCTGGTCCTCATACTGGTAGTCCTCAACGGGTTCCTTTGTGGCATTGATCTCATTAGCAATTTTATCCCTGAGTTCAACTATTCGTTTTTCCAACTTGGCTATTTCACCATCCGTATCCGAATTTGCTTGCACAAAACATACCTTATTCTCCCATTTAACAGCGGTATCCTTTCCTCTTCTCTAATGGAGGATTCTTCCCTATCCTGGTTAGTTCACTTGTTGACTCAAAGAAGTCTAGCGCTTCCTCGCCTAATTTATAAAGAAATTCCCCGTTACACAAGGATTCAAGTAATTTCTTTGATTCTCGGGTCATCCCCTCATAGAAAAAATATGTGATCTCCCATTCTTTAAAACCATGGTTGGGGAAAGCACTAACTGCTACAGTATACCTATCCCAGCAATCATGGAACTCTTCCCCATCTTGCGAATGAAAATATTGTATATATTTCCTCAAAGAAAATGTTTTGTGATTTGGAAAGAGTTTTCTCAAAAACTGAGCTTGTAGTTCAGCCTAATTGTGGATAATTCTAGGTCTTAGCAAACCTAACCAGCTTTTGGCTCTATCTCTCAAACTGAGGGAAAATAGCGTGAACCAAACTGTTTCAATGTTGGCACCATCTCTTGGCATAGTTCGGCATATTAACTTCAAATCTTCAACATGAGTGTGTAGGTTTTTCCATCCTCAGTTCCGTAGAAAATAGGCAAATGTGCAATTAAACTTGCTTTAACGATAAAGGTTTCTAAAGTGGTACTATGCAAAAGAAGAAAGTGCTTTCCACAACTGGATGTTTGTGTTCCCTTAGTGATTTGAATCCTCCATTAATGACTATAGAGATTTAGCATATTTAACCTTAGGTGTTCGGGTTGTTCATCATCTTGGGTTTCATTCCCAGAATGGTTTTTCAATTTTTCTTGGTGGAAGGAGCCTGCCTAGACAGCTTAGTGTGTTCCCTTGTTCAAACGGCACCCAGATGTGCTATAAAGAAGAGCTAAAAAAATAGAAGAACCAAATACTAGAGTAACTGCTAAAATATATAATTAGACTAAAAGAAAGGCAAATAAATAAGGACTAAAGTAAAAACTAAGAATTAGGAAATTAAACTAGAATTGAAAACAAATAAAATCAGAGGGAAATAGAGATTAAAAGGAAATTAAAACACAACTAGCAAAAATTACCAATAATTAGACACTATCCCCAACAACGGCAACATGTGATTTGCTCTATCCAAGGTGAGTAGGTGAATTGGACCACAAAAATTTATAAGAAGCCTAGTTCACCTGAGGTAACCCACAATTACTTGTAGGTATAGTGGTTCCTGGATTGTCCATTGGGATCAGTTTTATGCTTGTTCAGTAATTTGTCTAATTAGTGTTTTAATTATCCTGAATTTTATATTTTGATTTGAGTGTTTTATGAGTGAATTTTGCTAAGATTGGAGAAAATCAAATGTGGATGGTCTCAAGGTTTCACTTCATTAGGGTTCTCAATCCTAGTTAATTTAGGCAATTTTTACCTCTTATTTGATGTGGATTAGGTGTAGATTCTAGGTGCAATGAGTGATTTTTAACCTTTAAACTCATTTTGAGCTTCCAACAGGTTCTTTCGAATCTCGAGAAAGAAGATAACTTTCGTTGATGGTGGTTGAAGGATTAATTCGACAACAATAGCGTACCTACTAGGATTATCGATGTCAAGGGCCCTAGAAGTGGCCTAGAGTAAAAAAACTCCTTAAATCGAATATATCGAGGGTCTCATGAGCTTTACCAAGCCCTTTAGGAATTGAACACGAGATGTAGTAAATACGTAAATGAGTTTAAGAGATTAAAGTACTCACTTTATAAGCGTTGAATCATCATGCATGAGGAATGCTCAATCATCATGCATATGTAAATCGAACCATCGAGAAAAAGTCTGAGAGGAATACAAAATTTACTAAAAAATTAAAGAAGAATATACAATAAGTTCTTAATCCAAAAGAAACTATATGGAGGTTGTTCAATCTCTCCCCTTCCGTCCTTATTTTTTTCTAGCCCTAACATCCTATATATATATATATCATACTAATGAAATGCTTAGAAAGGCATTTCTCTGTAATGTTGCAAAAAGCTCTCCCAAATTACCATATCGAAATCAGGCTAATGAGTGAATAATAGTGCGTTTATTTAAGTGTTCCTTTTACGAATTTGAGGAATGAAATTTCCTCCTCGATGCGAGGGGTGCAAACACCTAAAAAACATATTCGCTCCTAGGAGTAGTAGGTGTGAAATTTCGCACCTACCCTGCTCTTGGTGTAAAATTGCACAGAATGCTGCTTAGACCTCCATATCTCATCCAATCATGCTTCAAAGGCTTCAATCTTTATTGAATCTCGTCTCAAAGTTTCAAGGCTTGAACTTAAGATCCCCAAAATGTTCTCATTGTCGATCCTTGAGCAATCCAAGAGTCGTAAAGATACCTAAAAGGCTTGTAAATACACATGTACTCAAGGAAAACATAAGTTTGAAGGATTGGGACTTGACAATGCACATAATTGGTTAATTATGATGTTTTAGCATAAAAAAGGTTTTCAAATATAGGTTTCTAGTGGGTTAAAATGTCCCTTTCTAAGCCGTTATCAGTCATCCTATTTATAAAGGATGTTTGTACATGTTTGGGGGCAATTTTAGGCAAGTTACATCGATTCCCAATCCAAATATACCATATAGGATCGTGCAACATCGAAAAAGGAAAGAAATCGCATAATAAATAGCGTATAGATTATGTTCGCACCCATAGGGCTGTGGGTGCGAAATTTCGCTCCTAGCCTTGTCTCGATTGGAAACTCGACATAATGGGAAATCGAAGAATTAGAAGTTCACTCCCATAGAGGCATAGTAGCGAAATTTCGCTCCTAGCACTCTGTGGGATCGAAACTTGGCAGTTTATGGTTTTCGACCTCTGTCTCTCATCCAATCATGCTTCCAAGGCTTTGAACTTGATAAATCTCAACATAAAGCTTCAAAGTTTGAGCTTGAGACCCCAAAATTTCCTCATTCTTGATCATTATGCAATCCAGAGCCATAATGATACCTAAAAAATCCTTGAGAAAACACACTAGTACTCAAAAAAATTAGTTTGAGGATTGGGACTTAACAACTCACAAATGGGTAATTATAGGAATTAACGTCAAAGTGCTTTAGAAAAGGTTTTAGATAGAAAAATGTCTAAGGCCTTGACTTGTTATCATACGGTTTTTTCATAAGCGGACCCTGAGGTCAAATGATTCATTTGAACTAGGGTGTGGCCTCCTAGATCTAGGTATTTGAATTTGAACTATCGATTTACGCCCACTCCTCTACGGTACCCTAGTCGGAATTGGAATAGAAGGTGTGGGGGATGCTTATTACTTGGTTGGAGCCTTCAATTGGAATTGACATAGCGATTTTAGTCGATGTTCATCTTTGGAGGGCCACATGATAAAAACTTCCACTTATTGCCTAGAATTCCACGAATTAAAAGATAGGATCTTCTTTGCCTCCTTCACTAGGTTGTGATAGGGCACAAAAGACAACAAAGGTGCGGCATTGAGCGACTCAACCTCTACTGGGTCATAATCTAGAATATCCCTTTCTAAATGTTGGATCTTTGGTGCTGGAAGCGCTTCTCCGAACATTCTTCCTCCCTGAGCCACCTACGAGAGTGGTTGCCATTGCTTCTTTCTCTAAAAATGAAGAAAGTTAGGATTTTTAGACTTCCTTGAGAAAGAATGGGAGGAGTGGTGCTTCTTTAATGCAAGTGGTTCCTCTTAATGGGCTTCATATCATTGAAGAGTGGGTGCCTCTTGAGCGAAGAGGAAGCGTGCCACGCAAATAAGGTTAGTTAGAACTTCCAAAGAGACATGCCCACTCTTTCTGCTCCTAATAGAATTGTGCAGTAGCTAAAAAATCTCTTCCACTTCTGCCTCTTCAACTTTTTTATCTTTAGTTTTTTTTTTTTTTTTTTTTTTTTTTTTTTTTTGTAGAAAATCGGATAATACATAGACCTAGAGAGGATCTGAGAGTCTCAAACATAGTGGCATCCAATCTCTTAGTGAATATGTCGGCCAATTGATTTTCAGTAGGGATGTGCTTCAAATCAATGATTTTGTCTTCCTTCTTGACATAATGATGGTGAATATCGATATATGATTGGTTCTCAGTGATATGAACATGATTCT
This sequence comes from Tetrastigma voinierianum, assembly GCA_016808115.1. Classification (NCBI taxonomy): domain Eukaryota; kingdom Viridiplantae; phylum Streptophyta; class Magnoliopsida; order Vitales; family Vitaceae; genus Tetrastigma; species Tetrastigma voinierianum. The sequence goes on from JAEQBH010001818.1 coordinate 1,259,774, forward strand.
TTGAGATGTTGATGCTTAAGATTGTCACAATAAGTGTTAGAACATCTTGTGAGACTTCAAAGTCCTTCTTCATCCAAATAAGTCGTGTAACTACTTCTATGGTAATATACTCTACGGATTTGTGAAGAGTTATAATTTTGTTTTCTACTAAGCGAGACAACGAGGTTGTTTCTAACAAAAGCGACCTTTGAAGTCGCATTCGTATCTTACATTGCCCGATCGACATCACAGTATCCTACCAAGCTAGCTATAGTATCATGTGTGTGCCATATACTAAATTCTGTAGTTCCACTAACATATTTGATTATTTTCTTGAAATCAAGTAGATGACACTCCTTAGGGCATGCTTGATGCCTCGCACAAACCCCCATATTATAGCACAAGTCATGTCAACTAGTAATGAGATACAATAGGCTCCCGATCATGCTTCGATTAAGTTTCTCAACAACATTGCCAACTTCATCTCCGATTGATCTTCTCATGAGTTCCAATAGGGGCCCTTCATTTGCTTTGCAAAATCTAGCCTAAAATTTTTAATGGGATTCTTTGCAATTGGCGAGGCGAAGGTACCTGAGCTTGTCTACTTTACCCTAAGGGTCTAAGTAAGTGGTTTGCCCCTCTTAAGCTCATTTCAAACTTGATGCTCATGTGTTCCACAAACTCTTCGACCATCCTTTAAGATGTGGAGCCATCTTTGTCATCCATAAATTTGAATACAATTACCTCCCTAACTTAGTAATAGTTGATAAATAAAGTGTGATTTGCTCCCCTCTAGTGTACCCCTTTTTGATTGGGTACTTTGTCACCCGTTTGTACGACACTCTCAGAGCTTGCTTCAGCAATTTTTTCAATCTATATACATGACTTTGATGGAAAAGATCTTTAAAGCCTTTTGATTATGCAACATAAACTTCCTCATTCATATACCCATTTAAGAACAGACTCTTCACATCCATCTAATAGAGTTTGAACTAAGAGAGTCTGACGAGGCCATTAGTAGCGTATAGACTCAAGTAAGATTTGTAGGAGCAAAAATTTCATCAAAGTCTAGTCCTTCTACTTTGGTATACCCTTGAGCAACCAGACGAGCCTTGTTCTTAGTGATGTTCCCATTTTCATCTATTTTATTTTTGAAGACCCATTTAGTTCCAAAAACATTCACATCCTTGGGTTTTGGCACTAAGTCCCAAACTTCGTTCTAACTTAGTTGAGCAAATTCCTCTTACAATACACTGATTCAAGGTTTCTTTGAAATTTTTAGGCTCAATGGTTGAGGCGTAACATATAACCAATCAATTCTATGTAATTCAATTTTAGAGTTTCCTTTAGTTCAAACAACTGCCTTCAAGATCTCCAATTATGTCGAGAGGTTGGGTGTGTTTTTGTATTAAATCTAGAAGGTTCACAAGCTTGACACTATCAGTTTGTCCTCTGAATCTTGTTTTCTAGCCAGTCCATTCCGACTTTTGTTTGACTATATTATGTGTGGGCTTTCAGTTCTTGGTTGTATGACCATCCCTCTCGAGGCCCAGGCCGTTGTTGCATAATCTGCAATTCAAACATCATTGGGAACACTAAGAATCTAACCAACTTCTTGGATGGATTCTCTATGGGTAGGTTCGGTGAGTGAATCTTTTGGCTTTGAGCGAGTACATTGAAATATGTGATCATCAACTATCACATTGATGGACTCCATGCCTACTTTGGGTCTCTTGTTGTACACCACATATGCTCATTGTTGAGTTGTAACCTAAGAATACAGCTTCATCACTCTTAGCATCGAATTTTCTTGATTGTTCCTTGTCATTAAGAAGATAGCAAGGGCTATCAAATTTATGAAGGTGTTTTAGGTTTGAATTCTTACCTTTCCAAATCTCGTAAGGAGTCTTAGGACTTCCATGGTGAAGATAGGCACGATTCGTGATGTAGTAGGTCGTGTTTATAGCCTTTGCCCAGAACTTCATTAGAACATTCCTAGCTTTGAGCATGACCCGTGCCATCTGTTAGGCGGTGTGTGTGTGTATATATAAAAAGTAAAGCAATGATGCCTAAGAATACCATACGTGCCGCGGGTCAAGTGTGAAGTGGACAATAAGTCAGAAAAATCAATCCACGGGAGTGCTTGTAGGTGGGAATAATGCCCTAGCTAATGGATTTTTCACTATTTGAGCAATCAATTTTTAGTGACAAACTATACTAAATTAAACTAGAGCAAGAGATGGGGTCATGTGAAGATTTCCCAAAGGAAGGTTTTCAAAGAATAAAATTCAAGGTAGAAGCACTAGGGTTGGTTGTTTCGATTAATGCACATAGTTCATATTTGTTAAGTGCTAATAATGTGAATATCTGATCATGTTTTCTCAAGGGAGACTATTATGAGGTTATCACTCTCGTGAATCACCTCAATTTCTCACACCTAAACACCTATTCACCTCTAGGTTCTTCTAGGTGGTTGAATGCAATTCTTTTTCTAACGCGAATTGCCCTTAGGTATCCTATTGGTCACCGCTAGGTCCTTGCAATAGGATAAACCCGAGCTATAATAGATTTGATCACCACTAGGTCCTTACAAATCCAGCACAATTCTTCATTGATGTTTTTCCCTAATAAAATCCATTTAGTACTAGTCATTACTAATTTCCTAAACTTCTTTGACTAGGTTCAATTAATTTTACCAATTGGAATTTACTTTGAATATTTCGATCAGGCCTTAGGTCAAATTCAGATTATCACTCTTTGAAAAACCCTAGGTCAAACTTTACTAATCTAGGTCTCTAACTCAAGTTCAAGCATATCTCAATTAGATAAAACTGTAGTAATCATAAAACTGCATCAACAAACATCAACACAAGCAGATTTTCACAAAATCATTCTATAAAATATATAAACTAGGCATTAATGTCTAAAACCAACCCTAGAAGATGATTTAGTTCCTCATTATAGCTATCATATCATCCATAATCTTGATTACAAACCAAAATAAAGAAAGATATGAGGTTAGAGATATAAAACAGTGTGAGGTAAGATGCTCTCCAACCAATCCCAACTGCAAATGTCCTCAAGAGAATAGACTCTTCAATCTGGATCCAAAACTTTGAAATATACACCACAAGAACTCCGGCAATCCAAAGATTTGATCCAAGAACCCCGAAAAACACTAAGAACCCAAGAAAGTGAGATGTCTCTCCAAATTCATGCTCTTCTCTAATGATTGCCTCTCTAATGATTATCCCCTCTTTCTCTCCTTTAGGTTATTACAACTTATTCTATATATACTCTCGGGAAATTGGACAAAAAATGGACCGAAAATCAAGGCAAAAAGCAGTTTGTCATGGCAGAGTGTATGCTACTAAAATATGTCTCATGTCGTAACATGAAGATCCACCATGTTGCGACATGACAAAATGTATGCTTCAAGATTGCTTCTCATGTTGCGACATGAAGATCCACCATGTCGCAACAAGATAGATAGGCTACTCCACGAATGCTCTTCAAGAATTTAATGTCTCGACATGACAGAAAGGCTCCTTCTTCTTTGGTTCTCCCTTGGCAGTATCCGCGACGGAAATGAGTCATGTCGCAGCTTATGGCGAAAGTGGCCTCCAATGCTTAGTACCTCTCATGTCGTGACATGAATCTCCATGTCATGACATGAGCACTTTGTCAGCTCCTCTTCATCATATCTTCTCTTTCTTGCTTCCTTTGCTTGATTATCTTCATTTTCTGCAAAACCAAGGTAAGGTGAGGATTTAACCTATAATTGAGCTAATTAGGTGTGAATTTAACATGAAAAACTCAATAAATGTATGAAATAAATGCTTAAAACAAGGTATAATTCACACCTAACACCATCTCTTAAAGAGTTCTATCTTTCCTCTCCACTACTCCATTTTGTTGAGATATTTTAAGGGCCGAGAACTCATGTTCTATCCCATTTGTGTTGCAAAGTCTTTTGAATAAGGAATTTTCAAATTCCTTCCTATGATCACTCCTTATTCTAATGATGATTTTCCAGCAAGCCAGATTATGTTCTTTTGCAAGCGTCTACCACAACTCTTCAAATACTCCAAATGCATCTAATTTTCCTAGAGAAAATTTGTCTAAGAGAATCTGAAGTAATCATCAACACAAACAAATATGTACCTTTTTCCAGTTAAGCCTTATACTTGCATGGGTCTCATTAGGTCCATGTGGAGTAGTTCCAGTACTTTAGTCGTAGGGGAATGTTGTAACAACTTGTGAGATGTCTTGGTTTGTTTCCCTAACTAACATGATCCATATTTTTTTCAAGATTCAATCTCCAAATCATGGATACGTCGAACAACCCCTATAGTTATAGTCTCCTTGAGGCTATAGTAACTGATGTGCCCTAGTCTTTGGTGCCAAAGGTCGAAGTCGTTCAAGGTTGTGTTTAGACAAATTATAGAACTTGATAGAAAATAGCAGTTATCTGATGAGTTGTTGCCTTTCATAATGCATGTATTATTCTGATCCAACCGCGATGACTGTTTTTCTTTTTTTTTTTTTTTTTTTTTTTTTGTGAATTTTACAGTAGATTTTGGTCACATAAGCCAGTGATGCTAATGACGCGGTAGCTTTTTAGTCCTTAAACAGTAGGACATCTTCCAATTTGGGCATCCTTGGAACATTCAGCAAACCACACTCTAGGAAACTTCCTCTGTCGCTATCTCAAAAGGTCATACAGTCCAGACTACATGGTCGTATGTTTGTCAAGGGGTGCTTATTCCCAATCATATGTCGAGAGCTTCAACTATCAAAATACCATCTTTATTCAACTTCCATTTCGATGAGTACACCACAAAAACTCTTCACCTTTCAATTTTCACTGAATTTGCTTAACTTTCAATTGGTACTCCATAAGTCTTTTCTTTTGATCATTCTTGTAATGTCCGCAATGACATCGAATGTGTCTTATTTTCTTATAGTTGCAGCATCAAAGGTTCTTGGTTTTTCTATTAAGAGACTTGCCTTTCTCATTCAAACTAAGAAGGCTAGTTCCTGCTTATGTCTTGATGTGACCTTAGTCACAAAGGATCCCTTCTTGTATCCTAAGCTGTGGCACCTTAGAGGATCTTCTAATCACGGGAATATGATCCAAGGAAGTGGTCCTTGAGTCTCGAGTTTAGTCGATGCTCCACCATTCT